>JANXHW010000004.1:184575000-185825000 GCA_026170595.1 Plestiodon gilberti rubricaudatus | reverse complement strand
TGAGTCTCCTTGGGGAAAGGCAAGAAGATACTGTACAAATGTAACAAATAATAAATCACATGAAGGTGAAAGCATCACACAGGATAAGCAACATGCTAATTTCTATAAGGGAGCAAGAAATTTTATTAGGGGGGGGAAGCCTACAATATTTGCATACCACTTTGCAAAAATAATGCCTCTAAGCTTGGTTCATAATAATAAAACCAGATTTGTAAGTGGCTGATATCACCCTCATGGCGACAGATGTGGACTACCACTAAGAACTCCATGTATATGCTGCCTTGAATTTCAGCATGGAAGAAAAAAAAGGTATAGGCATGTAACTTGTAACAAAAATACAATTTGCAGAATGGAGACAGTAGCAAAGGGAGGCATTACTAGGTAATAACGGGAACGGGAAGCAGCCCTGGCATAAGCCCCTTTGGTACGGGGCTGTAGCTCGGTGGTAGAACACCTGCTCAGCATGCGGAAGGTCCCAAGGTCTGGAAGATCTGGGAAACATTCCCGTCTGGTCCTGGAACCTTGGAGAGCACTGCCAGTCGGCGTCGGCAATAGCGGGCAAGATGGCTCAATGGTCTGACTCAGTATAACTAAGACAACTTCCTACGTTCCTAAACGGCTAGCTGATGGACCTGCGCACGATCAGTACAATTGTGCCGTCTTGCAAGGATACGGCTCGCCTTTCTTAGCCCCCCGGCTCAACGAGAGACAGGACAGACCAGCGGGCGGAGCGGGGCATAGCAGAAAGCAACTGTGCCCGCTCAGAGCTGCTCCGGTCCCGGAGGAGCCTCAGACGGAGGGCCTATCTTGGTGCCCCCGATCCCTCCCAGGGGCCTCCTCTTTCCCCTCGGTTCCCAGAAGCTCGAGTCAGAGCCACATGCTGCCGCTCCGGAAGGTGAAGGAAAGCTTCCCCGGAGAGAGCGCGTGTGCCCCCTCTACTCACCATATTGCACGAAAAGACCTCCGCGTAAAAGGGATCTTCAGAGAACGCCCTGCAGTCCAGTCGGGATGCCCATGCGCGCCTGCGCGCTAGCCTCGCGGCAGGGCCGGCCACAAATCCAGCCAATCACCCCCTTGCAGAAGGCGGGTTCACGGGCTGAAAACAGTGATGGCTCATTTCCTACACCGCCTCTTGCCCGGAAACGTTCGGCGCAAAAAGGGGTGGGTTCGAGAGGGGTGTTTGGGGAAGGGCTCCAGAAACGGAGTTGGTATAGCTACCGGCGTCAGTGTCAAGCGGAGGGAAGAGGTGGGACGCTGGCAAGTTGTGCTTAAGGCAAAGGATGAGATGGTTAGACAGCATCACCGATGCAACGAACATGAAAATGAGCGAACTCAGGAAGATAGTGGAGGTCAGGAAGGCCTGGCGGGATGTGGTTCATGGGATCACGAAGGGTCGGACACGACTTAACGACAACAGGCAGCGGTGCGCCCGCCTGCCCTCCGGCAACTGAAAAGATGCGGAGGAGTAGTTTGCAGCGTTTCTGGTGGTAGTAGTCCAAAAAGAAATCTCTTTGGCGCTTGGGGCATGTGACACACGTACAGACAAACTATTCATTATTTGGAATTGGGGAGAGGCCGCCACAGTTCTCGAAAGCAGCGGTTCACAAATGCTTACTTAGTTAACAGGCTAAGGAACCATTGGCTGGCACAAAGAAGAAAAACGTCCTGTTTTGCATGAACCCCTGCCGCCACCCCCAGCAAATGGAGATGATCTGCAGCTCGTTGCACCGCGTAACGGAAGGCCCATCCCGCCATCTAGCGACTTAACAGAAACACCTGCTTAAAGGCTGCAATCATGTGCACACTTAACCTGGGACTGACTTCTAACTAAACATGGCTAGGATTGCACCGTAAGTAACTGAAACCCACTTTCCCACCCCATCAAGGAACATCTGCTATCATTAAGATGAAACGCCGGCCAGATTGTACAAGAGCTGAACAGCAGAGGGTGCTTGAAATACCAGTAACAATGTGCTGCAGGTTGGAAGCAGAGGCCATCCAGAAACTGGAAAGCACTTTAAAATAGAATTTGTTCTCCAACTCCAAAAGATTTGCTGCTTGACAAATATACAGTACATTCTTCCAAAGCCTCTTTCGAGGACTCATCTCTAGAGTTACTCTGGCCATGAGTAGTATTATTTATTTTATTTTTATTTACAATATTTTTATCCCGCCTTTCTCCCCAAAGGGACCCAAGGCGGCTTACATGGGATACAAAATACAAAAAATAATCACATTTAAAACAACAAAAACAATCCACAACAGCAAATTCATAAAAACACATCAAATTACAATTAAAACAGGAGCATAAAAAAGCAGCAGCACTCCACCTGTGGCAGCAGGATGTTAAAAAAAGGCAAGGACTCAGAAGGCTTCCTTAAACAGGAAAGTTTTCAGGCCTCGCTGGAAGGTCTCCAGGGAGGGAGCAGTACGTAAATCAAGAGGGAGGGAATTCCATAGGGTTGGTGCCACTACTGAGAAGGCCCTATTTCTGGCCGCCGCTGCCCCTTGCACCTCCCTGGGCAACGGTACCCGCAAAAGGGCCTTCTCTGATGACCTAAGGAGACGAGCCGGAATATATGGAAGTAGGCGGTCTCTCAGATATCCTGGCCCCAGGCCGTATAGGGCTTTAAAGGTCAAAACCAGCACTTTGAATTGGGCCCGGAAATGAATCGGCAGCCAGTGCAGCCGCTGAAGAAGCGGTCCGACAGAGTCAAACCGCCTACCCCCAGTAACCACACGGGCCGCCGCATTCTGCACTAATTGCAGTTTCCGAACCGTCTTCAAGGGCAGCCCCACGTAGAGCGCGTTACAATAATCTAATCGCAACGTCACCGTGGCATGGATCACCGTGGTCAAGTCTGCATGATCCAAGTACGGTCGCAGCTGGCGCACCAGCCGAAGCTGGGCAAAGGCCCCCCTGGCCACAGCCGCCACCTGGGAATCCAGGAGCAGCTGCGGATCCAGACCCCCAAGCTGCGAACCTGCTCCTTTAGAGGGAGTACAACCCCCTTCAGAGCAGGACGATACTCTAGCACCTGCATCGTGGATTTCCGGACCAGGAGAACCTCTGTCTTGTCCGGGTTTAGTTTCAGCTTATTAGCCCTCATCCAGGTCCCCACCGCCTCCAGGCAGCGCTCCAGAACCTCAACAGCCACCCTGGAATCAGGTGGAAAGGAGAGAGAGAGCTGGGGGTCATCAGCATATTGATAGCACCCCACTCCAAATCCCCGAATGACCTCTCCCAGCGGTTTCATGTAGATGTTAAATAGCATGGGGAACAAGATGGAACCCTGTGGCACCCCACACCTCAAGGGCCAGGGTGCCGAACAGGCGTCCCCCAGCACCACCATCTGGGACCTATCTGCCAAGTAGGAGCGGAACCACCGCAGAACGGTGACCCCGACCCCCAGCTCAGCCAGTCGGCCCAGAAGGACACCATGGTCGATGGTGTCGAAAGCCGCTGAGAGGTCCAGCAGAACCAACAGGGACGCACTCCCCCTGTCCAGTCCTTGGCGTAGATCATCCACCAAGGCGACCATGGCCGTTTCCATCCCAAAGCCCGGCCTGAAACCAGATTGAAAGGGGTCTAGATAATCCGCTTCATCCAGGACCCTCTGGAGTTGAGATGCCACAACCCGCTCAATTACCTTGCCCAAAAACGGGAGTAGGTGAACCAAGAGAGAATCTAAGACAGTAACTATTTCCTCATTTCACTCACCATGCTTGGAATGGAGAAGGCTGAAAGCATTTGCCAGTTGCAATTGGGATGCATTATCTAGATTAGCATAGCACACAAACATCTTGTGTCATTAGTTATATGGCCTCCTTGGCAGTTTTTGGAGTGTCAGCTGTATGATTCAGTATTAGGCATGGAAAAGACTGTATCTGGACAAGACCAAAGCAAAGTTTTTTCAATGAAAAGCAAGCCTTCCTACCATATGCGCCTACCTACCTGGTATGCAGCTATACACAGCTCACACAAGAGCAAGCTCTCCACTTTTTCCCTTGCCAAGAACATAGAAAGAGAACACAGTGCTCTGGACAACTAGAGTACATTATTCTTGACCCAAGAGTGCAACTGCTTTGGTTCAGAGAACATTATCTGTTTCAGTTCACAATTAAGTCTGTACCAGCCATGATTGTCCTGTTTTTCAAAAGGGGAAATTAGCTGGAAACGGTACATTTAATGCACCTATGCAGCATTGGTCTGCAGAGATTATTCAGAATAGGGCCCTGCCCTCAGCCAATAGATTTTTGTACTCCAGCAATGGCAAATTTTGTATGGCTATAGGCACAGTTTAAGGAGAGCGAGGCTTCAGCTTGACATAATCTCAGACAATTGAAAGCATGAACCTCAAAATTTCATGATTTATGTTCATGACCATTTAAAAATCTGAACTTTAAAAGGTACTCTGCAGTTTAGTTCATTCTCTTAAAGTTCCCAATCATAGCCACAATTGTGATTAGTGACATCCTATAATTACAGTTTAGAAAAGGGTTTTCATTTCAGATCACTGCTGCAAAAGATATATTGAAACTTTGCTTCTAGGGTGAAATTCATGATCATCAAATTCATGATCATCAAAGCATGACCCACTCAGAGCTTAGAATAGATAATAAAAAGAGGACGTCTGTAAGATAAGGGACATGAGTATCACAGGCTTTCAAGTTATTGATGTTACTTACCTTACAGTACTTCCTTGTCGCACTATGATGGCAGGGTAGGCAGTTACTATTCTTTTAGACAGAAGGATTTTTTTTTTTAGTGACCTACACAAGTTGCACACATTTTACCCTGACTTACGGCCCAATCCTGCATAACTTCCTGCCTGTGGAGTGTGCGCTCCGCAGGCAAAGGATGCCATAAAGCGCATTTTCGACACCCTTGGCACCCAGGCCGGCAGCTCTTACTCCATCTCTGGACTGACTCTGCAGCTGCCAGAGCAGGTAGGATTTGCACCAGCCGGGGGAGGGCAGGCCGGGGCTATCTGGGCTGGGGATATCACCGGTCGATATCCCCAGCCCTCTCCTGGGCTTGGTGGCCCTTTCCCCACTGCCCCGGATGTATGTCAGCTTGAGAGCCAGTGTACATCCGAGGAGGCCCACTGGGGCCAGGCAGCCCTACACCAGGGGAAGGGGATGAACATTCCCTTCCCCTGAGGAGACCCTGTGCCGGAGCAGCCCAAGCAGGGTTGAGGATTCTGCGGCCAGCCCTATGGGCTGGCTGCAGATCCTTACGCATCCTTATGACTAGCTTATTTACACTACAGGTTGGGCAGCAATAGGACTAGTGTAGTCATCTTCACCATTCAAGCCAGATGTTGGCATAAGGATTGCTTTTAGGTATGCCTTTAAAAATCCCTTCCGTTACTTTTGTTATTTCTGTGAATTAATAGAGGAGCATAAAATCCTATTATACAGAGATCGACTTGTATCAAGTCTCCTAATGAATCTGTGGCTGAGGCTCTGAATCTTTCATTCTTTCCATCTCTCTTTTCTTTCACTAGCCCAAAGCAGCGTCCACTTCTTACAGTGATGGAATAGCTAGATGTGCTGTAAGTCTCTCCAGGTAGTAGCCAAGAAAACATGTGTTTCTGTTGTGGAATGTGAACCCTCATCTGGGTTCTAGTAAGCCAGGGTGCTTTACTAGTAGTCCAAGAGAACTACAACTGTGTAGAAAGCTGCAGAGTCTTGGTTCAAGCAGAGATACATAAATGAGGCACATATAACTGGCAGCGTGGTGTGCAGTTAGCCCATTTTTCCCATCAAAACCACTTCTGGTAAAGATGCTTTGGAAGGTATTCTTGAGGTAGAAACAATAGCATCCTTTGGGCCAACTACAGCCTTCGGTTTCTATAAACGTTCCATGTGCAATAGGGTACCTTAGTTCTGCCACCCAATTTGTTTCAAGGTAAAGGTATCCCTTGACAATTAAGTCCAGTCGTGTCCAACTCTAGGGAGCGGTGCTCATCTCCGTTTCAAAGCCGAAAAGCCAGCGCTGTCCGAAGATGTTTCCATGGTCATGTGGCCGGCGTGACTCAACACCGAGGCGTATGGAACGCTGTTACCATCCCGCTGACGCGGTACCTATTAATCTACTTGCAATTTCTTGCTTTCGAACTGCTAGGTTGGCAGGAGCCGTCGCACGGATTCGAACTGCTGACCTTTTAATCGACAGCTCATGGTTCAGTGGTTTAACCTACTGCGCCACCCGCTGGCTCAATTTGTTTCAAACCAATAGGCTAAAAAACAAAACCAGCTATGAACACACATTTTCATGATGTGAATGAGTGACAATTAGGAAGACCACTGTGCTCTTCAAGCTTTTAAGATAAACTTCTCACATCATGCAAGGAAGACAACAAAAGACCAGGTTTTCAGTACTTTTATAAAAGTTTTGACTTGGTGAGAGACTTTTACAGATTTACCTGAGTATCTGAAATTACAGTTCAAGGAAAATTCAACAATGGGATTCCAGTACAGTGGGTTGTATCTTAAGTGCTCAAAGGGTAAGAGAAAGTTTCACTTGTAAAGGAGGACGCACAATTCCTCCAACTTCTGCCAATTCCCTGCTGTAGTTCCCCAGACTACATGCCATCGGGAGGGGAGCATGGGGGGGGGGCTGCATAAGAAGGGGAGATCAGCAAAAATTGCTTGTCTGCTTCGCACAAGTGGAACTTCTTCCACTCATGCTACAAGTGTTTAGGATACAACCTTGTTGTACTGAAACATTTGTTTGTAGGAGCAGTACAAGTTTTACAATCCAGTGCCTCTGATCCCAGTTTATATACCAAGTTAACGAGGGCACAAATACATAAACAATGATTCTGGAAAATATACACAACAGACCACCACAAAAGGGGCTGGAGATACCAATGCATTGAATGGCGCTTCAGTTTCAATTATGTTGGAGTGTATATGCATGAACAAGAACCAGAACTTTTTACAATAAAAAAGGTGATTGGTTATGAAACCTCACACACTACATTGGAAATGCAAATTTCATACATCCTATCCTGAGCTTTCCAGAAAGATAAGGCTTAGAGAAAATTACCTATGATCAGTGGACTGAAATCTATATTTTCATAAGGCAAAATTACAAATATTTATGTGTTGGGTCTGATTGCAGTGTTTTCATATGGTTGCAACAGAATGTGGGGGCAGTTACTCTCCACAGGCTGTTAAATCTGTTTATAGTAGACAAATCGTAATTTCTGTAGAAAAATCTTGCTTGCAGTCCAATTCACCCCAGCCAGCTTGTGTTTCCACAAGTCTCCTGGATTTCCACAATGAGAAGAAAATGCCAAACTGCTCAAATTACTTTTTTATTACTATAACATAACATGGCATTAAAAAAAGAACAGAATTTAGAATTTACAATGCAAAGGGACTTAAAAGAAAATTTCTGTTACGATTTTAGAGCTATTGCTAGCATAACGCTATTTTAAACAATACTTCATGGTCAAAATTTCACTTATTAAATATCCTCAGTTTTGAATGTTTAAAATACTTTCTTGTGCTTGGGATATCCAGCCCCCATTTCCCCTGTAATACAGCAATAAAGACAAATAAACATGCCGTTTAAATTAAAGAAATTGAATAAGCTAGACCCAAGACTGCAAAAATATATACAAGCGTTTACTTTTTACTGAACTAAACATTTGAGCCATAAAAATATTAAACAGCCGTGCCCTATAGAACTAGGACTTCGGCCATTTCAATTAGAACTATCCTTTATTTTAAAAATATAGGGCAGAAAGCCTTTCGAGTGATATTTATACATTAACAATATTCCTAGGTCCCTATACGAATCATGAGCCGTTATGTAGAACAGACTATTTTCCATAGCTTACTCTTGTTACCTCACTTAATTTAATTTTTGCATGTAAATGTTAGATAACTAAGATTTATTAAAATCAACAAACAATATTTCTAAATCTTCTTCTCCCCCATAAGCTACATTTCCAACACACCCATCAGGTGTTCTGGTAAGTGGCATAGGTAGACGCATCTCCAGAATTCACAGATGTGCCTTGTAACACCCTCTACCAATGGAAGGTCATTTTAATCAGCGAAAAACATTTGCATGTACTCCTCAGAACGCAGACTGAAAGGGAGGGAAAATGCAATGTGTCCACATATTCTTCCTTCTTGCAAATACCCAACGGAGGGGAAAAAATGGACTTTTTGCTTTGGTTTGGATCCATACTTTCCTTCTGTGGGTTGAAAAGGGTTTTTCTCCCTCTCCCCCTTTGACTTGCACTCCCGCCATCCATTCCTGAGGATGGAATGTGACGCAGCAGGAAGGGGGAAAGACTGAAAAAAACCAGGGTCCCCCTGTGTAAATGAAAGCGTATTCCACACATGCAACAGCATCTTCGGATCCAAGCCATGATCTTGAGGAAGAGTCCTAAAGATGGTCAGTTTTTTTTAATGGCTGCACCACTGCGCTATCCCCAAAAGTCTGAATGGGAGATATTTGCTACCACGACAGAAGTCCAGTATTTTAAATCTTTGACTGTCTTGGCCAGGTTAAAAAAAAAAAGTTGCTTCCTCCATACAGAAGAACAATGCAAGTATATATATCAACATGCACTGCTGTTTCAAAATGTCACCATCTCTCCTACAGAGGTTCAAAGCAACATGCACACCACTGAAATATAACAACCTGGAAGAAAGGATACAAGGCAGCAAAACTGAGCAGAAGAACAAAGTGCTTTCATTCCAAAAATGGGAGTATAGTTTAAGTACTATCGTAAGCTGCAACGGAAGTTACAAAATCGTGATATCAATTGAAACTCAAAATCAGGTTCAAAACCAAATTCTGCACAAGTGCCAATAAGAAGCTGCTCAACAGAGAGCTAGCTTAAAGAACATATCGTTTCCACCTTCAAAATAGTTACAGGATTTTCTAATGTAACATTTGGAAGTCTGTAGGAACTTAATTATTGCACATCAGTTTGCCAGAAAAGTTGAGGTGGCAATCTTGTAGCAATCTGTAGACCACTACTAGGAACCAATAAGCCATAGTCCGTCCTTTAGAGGGACACCAGAAAACTGGTGTTGACAGCTGGCTGAATGGCCATTTATGTATTTCAATCATTAACCTACAAACAGGGCTGGAAATGGATTCCAGCTGTTGCTAATTGAAGAGATCTTGTGTTTTCTTTCCAATTCACCATTTAAGTACCATAAGCAGTACTGATGTTAAATGGGCACATCCAGTTGGGAATGGATTACAATTCCTCTGTATTCAAAGAGGCACATTCAAATGTAGGGACAACCCGAGGAATGTGATCATCATGCTAAAATTAATTTTAAAAGTGCTATGTCCCGGAGGCGTGCGTTAGCTCTACATGCCACTCTCCACAGCATGAATTGAGATGGCATTGGAATAAACTTTGAGAGAGCAAAACAACGAGGCCTCACTTGGATAATAAACAGTCAAGCATGAGCAATGAATCTGCTCACAGCACCCGAGTTTGACTGCAAGCAACCACTGTTAGAAATAGGATGCTGCGCCATTGCAGCTACCAGTGGACTTCCCAGTGCATCAGCAGCAAAAAGATGCCACTAAAAACGGAAAGACAAAGAAATTGGTTTTTTAAAAAAAGATAATTAACACCACATTCCAGTTAATGAACATGACCGAAGACAGAGCCCCAGAAGTATAGTAAGCCTCTGGTTAGGGAAGATCTCATTTACAGCTGAATCATTTTGGATTTCTCAATGACTTGGGAGAAATCAAAGAATTGGTGGGAGTCAAATTGTAGCGCAACATCCATTTACCTACATACTAGTAATTGTTTAAATAAATCAAGGTCAAGTCTGGTTTCAGTTAGAAGTGCAACAAGCAGAGGCAGTGAAGAACACACACCATATACGAATTCCTGTTCTTCAGGTGCAAATTCCCACTGATTTTACTCTTGCCCAAATCCTTCTGTTTCTTCTATTGCAAACAACAGCTTTTCCTTCAGTTGTTCATAACTCTTGTATGGCGGCAAGTCCAAGCGGTTGAAACTGAAAATAAGCAACACAATTAACTTCCATTTGAATTCTTTAAGAATAACCCCCACACACACTAAACCACCAAACTACACAAAGACCAAAATGTCCAACAATTGATATTAATAATATTTTTTAAAAATGGGAAAAGCATTTCCCTGGTTTTATGACTCTCCAACTGGTTTCACAGTAGCAACCTGGTTAGAAGGGGAAACATTCATACAGTTCATGGTGTCTATGAGATATTCCTAAATTTAGAGAAAATAATTAAGCAGATTGATGTAGTTGTAGAATATAGAAACTGAATGTGATTGGTTCCTTTCCCCTGAGTTTAGGAATATCAACAGCAGGTATCTCCACGATTATATTCCTAACCGTATTCCACACAAGCTAGCATGATGAGATTTGGCACATTTATAGGCCATCTAAACGTAGCAATGGAGAAAACATGGTTCTGACAGTGGAATGCAAACATCCATCATTTTGGAATATGGATGGATTTTATGAATTAAGTTCATTCATTATTCATTTTTCATATTAAATATTCATTGTTTATTATTCATTCATTCAAAATCACTGGATTTTATGAATGAAACATGAGATTTGGAACTAACCAAAAATACAGATACTTAGTAGATGACCTCCTAATCTGAAAAAACTAGTTGGCCAAGATATTTGGAGTTGTGCAGACAGCAACACTGACTCACTGTATCCATTTGAAGGGAGAAAATAAGTTGAAACATTTCAGGATGCTTGGTCTTTTACTAATTTCATGAAGATTAAATATAATATTGATTTGAATTTAGTAGGTCATTCACTTGTATTTAAGACAGATGTGTATGTGTATTCCACATTGACCTGTATGTCTTGTAAAGCCTTGAATATCAAGTAATACTCATCCAATTGCTCATACCATTTTCCCTACTTACTGAGAATCTGATCCTGAAAAATACTACAGATCTATCATTCTAACTAAAACCAATGTATACTAAAGCAATGGAGCATATATTCAGCTACAAGGCAGACTGAGAAGCCATACAGTAGCTGAATATATACATTTCTGGGCAGCGCAATCCTCCGTAAGTATCCGGCAGACCGCCCAGGACCACCTGCCAGATCCTATCCCTGTTCCGGGCCACTCTGGAGCGACCTGGAGGTCTACTCGGGGAAGGGATGTTCATCCTCTTCCCCTGGTGTAATGTAAACTGGGGAAGGCCCAATGGGCCTCCTCGATTTTCCGCCAGCTAAATAGCTGGTGGAAAAGGAGACCATGTAACGGCCATGCCGGCCTGGACGGGGATATGGCGGCCGCCATCCCATCCCCCTCGGCCAATGGCCCCCCGCCCAGACCGCCCCTGCTGGGGGATCTCTTACCTGCCTCTGGCGGCCATGGGGATGTCCCGGCGGCGGAGTGAGGGTGATGGACCTTGCGTCGGCTGCCCTTACTCCCAAGTAGCCGCGAACATGCTTTACGGCACATCCGCGACGACTTCCGGTGGCGGAGCGCTCGCTCCGCCACCTTTTTTTTTTGCACAAGATTGCGCTCTTACCGTAGTTACTGTATCTAGCATAGTAAATAGAACAGTTCTAGTCACACTAGTCTGCCATTTTTAAGTGTTCATCCCTAAACCAAAACCTTTATGTCCCTTACAATCCTATCCTGCTCCTCCACTGGTGCAGCGAGAACTGGAAGCCCTGGAAAGGAAAGGGGATCCAAATCCCCTCTAAAGGGGGATTCAAAGGAGATTTAAAACCTCTTTCCCCTCCAAAGACTCCCATTCTGCCCTCCTCTGCTGGTTGCATCGGTGGAGGAGCTGAGAAGGATTACGCTGTTAGGCCATTTCACTTCTTATAGAGAGTCAAACATGTTTTCCGCTGATTGCCTTGAACATGAAGCTGCAGTCAATCATGGATCCCTGGTGAATGTACCTGTACAGTACATGTTTGCAAGCACATGTACCACATTCATACATGTCTGCCGCATATTCAGGTACATTTAGCATTCAGTATTAAATATTCAGTACATTTAGCAGTTTAGGTGTAGCCCTAAAAATGTACAGAAGGCTTCAATCTTTTATTAAAAAGGTGAATTAGAACAGCAATAATAAAACGTAAGAGAAACACAACTATAATCTAATACAGATTCCTTACCAAGTATGGCTTCTAGGTAACCAGTTTTCTTTACCAACTTTTTCAATACAGAACTTTTGGGGTCCATTACTCCCTAAAATAAAAAGAAATATATATCAGAATGATTTAGGTTGTTAGAGGATATGAAAAAAATAAAAACTGAATCCAGTTTTCTGTAACATGATAGATGGCGGAAATAAAGCATCCGAGGCCCAGATATTTGCATTCAGTAAGATGAAGCCGCAAAAAGAGCTCTGTCAAATGCTCTTCTATGTTTATAACACTAGAGGGCACTGGTCATACCATGCATTGCTGCCACCAAACTCTTGCCAATAACTAACTGGTACTGTCACTGTAGTCAGATGTGGTAAAATGGTATCACACAAACCTCCTACATGGCAAGGCCTGGAGAGGACATACACAGGAACTGAAGGACAGTTCAACTCCCATAAAGCCAGCTACGTTGACACTAACTCTGCACACACAATAACGGGCAGTAACCTTTTACAGCAGGAATGCAGGAGACAGCACAGCAGATCAGACATGCCCAACTTCCTAAATACAGGATGTTACTGAGCTGGCAGCCCAATCCTATCCAGCGATGGCACAGCGTGTGTGCCAGGCACACACTGTATCTAGCACTGGGATTAAGCAGGCTGGAGGTCTCCTCAGGGAAAGAGGACATTTTTCCTCTTACCCCATGTCAAGCCCAGCCTGCTCAATGGGGCTGCTCGGATCTGCGCCAGCCAAGTTGCTGGTGCAGGCCCGAGAAGCTTCATGTAGGGCTTCCCAGCCTGGGAGGAGGAATAGGAATAGGAACAGAGGCCTTCTCCGCCGATCCCTCCCCGGTCTGATCTGCCCTGTTATGCCCCCTCCCAAGGCCCTGCGCCACTTGGAGTGGCACTTACCTGCTCCATGGTGCAGGGTCCAGCAGCGGCCGGCAGGGAGGCTCAGACCTCGGTGCTGGCACCACCTTGAGGAGTCACAACCATGTTTTCTGGCATGTTTGCGACACTCAGCGCAGAGGCCCAGTGCCGGTGCACAAAGGATAGGACTGCGCTGTAAATCAATGTAAAGACCGTCCCCCTACTCTGTTGCAGTTTTGCATATTCTTTAGGCTCAAGAGGCAATAACGTTTTTTTATACAAGGACCTTTTTATACAGGCCCTGCCCCCCTTAGAGGCCAGTCTTTTCAAACTTTCAGGTAGGCAGGGGGAGGAGCTACACAACAGTTTAAATCTGGGGCTGGTTTGCGAGTGAGCCCTTTCAGGAGCAGCGAGTGGCCTCACGGGAACGAAGTGGCTCACGGGGACAAAGTGGCAAGATAAAAAAAGACACAGCGAGTTAAGCAGCTGGGCGAGGAGAGGGTAAGCAAGGAGAAGGTAAGTGAACTCTCTCAATTGTGCAGCTTTGTCTAACTTTAATTTACCATTAACTGTAAAGGACTTGGTTAAAGCTACCTTAAGCTACCTTAAACTTAAGATAGAACTAAGCCTAGCTAGGAACTAAGCCTAGCTTAAGTAGAACTAAATATAACCTGAGGAGGGGGATTGTAAGGTCCAGTAGCTAGGACACAGGCACAGAAGCTAGGTGGGAAATTAAATAGATTCAAAACACAAACAAGCACCTATCTAAAAGACAGGGGCAGAAACTGGACAAGCCTGGGAGCTGGTTCTAAAGAAAATTGCAGTCCAAATCTAAACAGGTCTACTCTGAGTAGATTCTACAGCTGATTCTAAAGAGAATTGCAGTCCAAATCTAAACAGGTCTACTCTGAGTACAACCAGTGTTTACTCGAGAGTAAAAAGCCCAGGGCAGAGACCTGAGTCTACTTTAGAGTAGGAGCCTAAAACAAAACAAGAGGAGGCTAAAAGAAGGGGAGAAAGCAAGCTAAACTGCACCTTAAGCAGAGTTAAACTTAAGCAGAATTTAAAACCTACAGTTTAAAACATACAGACCGCATGGTATAGAAGGCCACATGGTAAATTAGGGTGACTCAGAAACCATAGCAACACACATTCCTGCCAGCTGAGTAGGTCAGATGTAAATTGAGGCAGCAGCAGGAACAATAGCAACAGGAATTTCCTGCCAGTAAACCACATCAGGCCCTGCCCCCCTTAGAGGCCAGTCTTTTCAAACTTTCAGGTAGGCAGGGGGAGGAGCTACACAACAGTTTAAATCTGGGGCTGGTTTGCGAGTGAGCCCTTTCAGGAGCAGCGAGTGGCCTCACGGGAACGAAGTGGCTCACGGGGACAAAGTGGCAAGATAAAAAAAAGACACAGCGAGTTAAGCAGCTGGGCGAGTTCAGCAGCGGGGCGAGGAAGCCAGGCCCCACACACTGCCCGGCACGTCCCTTGAAGAGAGGAGAGCTCCAATAACATTAAGGTACCCAAACTGTTTTAAACCCATAACTTACAAAAAAAGCTATGCAGTCAGACAGCCAGCAGAAGGGTGGGGGCTATCCAGTGTTTTGCACTGAGTGTCACATGTATGACTATCTGCCTCTTGGGCACATGTCATGGGTGTGTGCTCGGTGCAAAGAGCTCCAGGCTCTCAGGGAACGGGTTCGCTCCCTTGAAGCCACGGTTGCTGACCTGGAGAAGCAGAGACAGGTAGAGAGGAACCAGGGTGAGACTTCTAGGGACGTGGAGGCATCGTCCTACCCTCAGTTGGCCAGCACTTCAGCTGCCAGGGAAGGGAGTCTCAGGGCTGGAGGACATTGCTCTGGAAAAGAGGGAAACAATCCCACAGTGGGGACCCCTTCTTCAGGTGATGGGCCCGTATCCAGTCGCACTATGGATACTCCTCTGGGGAGAGGGGGAAGGGGGCTTCTTGTTGTGGGTGACTCTATAGTCAGGAACATAGAAAGGGGGGTCTGTGACGGATGTGAGGACCGCACGGTGACTTGCCTACCTGGTGCGAAGGTTGCGGACATCACCTCTCGTCTAGATAGGCTGGTAGAGAGTGCTGGGGAGGAGGTAGCGGTTGTGGTGCATGTTGGCACCAACGACGTGGGGAAATGTAGCCGGGCGGTCCTGGAGGCCAAATTTAGGTTGCTAGGTAGGAAGCTCAAATCCAGGACCCCAAAGGTGGCGTTCTCAGAAGTGCTACCTGTTCCACGCGCAGGGACAGCTAGGCAGGCGGAGCTCAGGGGTCTCAATGCGTGGATGAGACACTGGTGTGAGGAGGAGGGGTTTAAGTTTGTTAGGCACTGGGGAACGTTTTGGGACAAGCCGGGCCTGTACAAGAGGGACGGGCTTCACTTGAACCAAAATGGAACCAGACTGCTGGCGCGTAACATTAAGAAGGTGGCAGAGCAGCTTTTAAACTGACTCCTGGGGGAAAGCCGACAGGAGCCGAGGGGCATCCGGTTCGGGACTCCTCATTCCTCGGGAATGAGGGTGCAGAGGATGGGGAACAATCAAGTAATAACAGAATAAGAATTGGGAGTGGTAGCGTGATGGGACATGACAGCCAGTCTAGCAAAACAGAAGGCTGCAGGAATAAAGGGGCAAACATGCAGCCCTTCTTGGGGGACCAGGTATATAAGTGCTTTTATGCAAATGCCCGAAGTCTACGGGCAAAGATGGGAGAACTGGAATGTTTGGTGGCTAGGGAAAACATTGACATAGTAGGTATAACAGAAACCTGGTGGAATGCGGAGAACCAGTGGGATACTGCAATTCCAGGATATAAACTCTGTAGGAGGGACAGAGAGGGGCGTGTTGGAGGTGGGGTGGCCATCTATGTCAAAGAGGGGGTAGAATCCACCAGAGTAGAGCTGGAGGGGGGCTCTGACTCCTCCGTAGAATCACTGTGGGTTAGATTACCAGGCTCCAAGAGTGATGTAATAGTAGGGGCATGCTACCGTCCTCCAGATCAAAAACCTGAAGGGGACCTTGAAATAAGGAAGCAAATCAGGGAGGTGTCAACGAGAGACAGGGTTGTAGTCATGGGGGACTTCAATTATCCTCACATCGACTGGGTCAATTCATGCTCAGGTCATGAAAGAGAGACTGGATTTCTGGATATGTTAAATGACTGTGCCTTAGAGCAGCTTGTCACGGAACCGACCAGAGGACAGGTGACTCTGGACTTGATATTGTGTGGCACTCAAGATCTGGTCAGGGAGGTAAATGTTACCGAACCGTTGGGGAACAGTGACCATGCTGCGATCTGTTTCGCCATGCATGTCGGAGGGAGAGTGCCGAGCAAATCTGACACGAAAACCCTTGACTTCCGAAGGGCAGACTTCCCCAAAATGAGAAGACTAGTTAAGAAAAAGCTGAAAGGGAAGGTAAAAGGAGTCCAATCGCTCCAGAGTGCATGGAGGCTGTTTAAAACAACAGTCGTAGAGGCCCAGCGGGAGTGTATCCCACAAAGGAGGAAGGGCTCGACCAAGTCCAGGAGGATGCCGGCATGGCTAACAAGCACAGTTAAGGAGGCTATAAAAGGCAAGGAAGCTTCCTTCCGTAAATGGAAGTCTTGCCCTAATGAGGAAAATAAACAGGAGCACAAACTGTGGCAAAAGAAATGTAAAAAGATGATACGGGAGGCCAAGAAAGACTTTGAGGAACGTATGGCAGGCAACATTAAAGGGAATAATAAAAGCTTCTTCAAATATGTTAGAAGCAGGAAACCTGCCAGGGAAACGGTGGGTCCGCTGGATGGTGAGGGAGAGAAAGGGGTGATAAAAGGGGACTTGGAGACTGCAGAGAAATTAAATGAGTTCTTTGCATCTGTCTTCACGGCAGAAGACCTCGGGCAAATACCGCTGCCGGAACGGTCTCCCCTGACTAAAGAATTAAGTCAAATAGAGGTTAAAAGAGAAGACGTCTCAGACTTAATTGACAAAATAAAGATCAATAAATCACCAGGCCCGGATGGCATCCACCCAAGAGTTCTGAAGGAACTCAAGAATGAAGTTGCTGACCTCTTGACCAAAATATGCAACTTGTCCCTTAAAACGGCCACTGTGCCAGAGGATTGGAGGATAGCTAATGTCACGCCAATCTTTAAAAAAGGAAGGAGGGGGGACCCGGGGAACTACAGGCCGGTCAGCCTAACATCTGTTCCAGGGAAGATGGTGGAAAGTCTCATTAAGGATAAAATCTTAAAATACATAGAAGAACAAGCTCTGCTGAGGGAGAGTCAGCATGGCTTCTGCAAGGGGAAGTCTTGCCTCACAAACCTGTTAGAATTTTTTGAAAAGGTCAACAGGCATGTGGATGCGAGCGAACCCGTGGATATTATATATCTGGATTTTCAGAAGGCGTTTGACACGGTCCCTCATGAAAGGCTCCTGAGAAAACTCCACAGTCAGGGAATAAGAGGGCAGGTCCTCTTGTGGATTAGGAACTGGTTGAAGACCAGGAAACAGCGAGTGGGAGTCAATGGGCAATTTTCACAATGGCGAGAGGTGAAAAGCGGTGTGCCCCAAGGATCGGTCTTGGGACCGGTGCTTTTCAACTTATTCATAAATGACCTGGACTTGGGGATAGGCAGTGAGGTGGCCAAGTTTGCGGATGACACTAAACTTTTCCGGGTGGTAAAGACCAGCAGGGATTGTGAAGAGCTCCAGAAGGATCTCTCCAAACTGGGAGAATGGGCAGCAAAATGGCAGATGCGCTTCAATGTAAGTAAGTGCAAAGTGATGCACATTGGGGCAAGAAACCAAAATTTCACATATACGCTAATGGGTTCTGAGTTGTCTGTGACGGATCAAGAGAGAGATCTTGGGGTCCTGGTGGACAGGTCGATGAAAGTGTCGACCCAGTGTGCGGCGGCTGTGAAGAAGGCCAATTCCATGCTCGGGATCATTAAAAAGGGGATTGAGAATAAAACGGCCAATATCATTATGCCTTTGTACAAATCGATGGTAAGGCCACATCTGGAGTATTGTGTCCAGTTCTGGTCACCATACCTCAAAAAGGATATAGCTGAATTGGAAAAGGTGCAGAAAAGAGCGACCAGAATGATTAGTGGGCTGGAGCACCTCCCTTACGAGGAAAGGCTACAGCGTCTGGGGCTTTTCAGCCTAGAAAAAAGGCGCCTGAGGGGGGACATGATTGAGACTTATAAAATTATGCATGGGATGGAGAGAGTGGATAGAGGGAAATTCTTCTCCCTCTCGCACAACACCAGAACCAGGGGACACGCACTAAAATTGAGTGGAGGGAGAGTTAGAACAGACAAAAGAAAATATTTCTTTACCCAGCGTGTGATTCATCTGTGGAACTCCTTGCCACAGGATGTGGTGATGGCACCTGGCCTAGATGCCTTTAAAAGGGGTTTGGACAAATTCATGGAGGAAAAGACCATCACAGGTTACAAGCCATAAGCAACCTCCTGGTTTTAGAAGTGGGTTTTCTCTGTGCCAGGTGCAAGGGAGTGGCGACTGGACACAGGTATCTTGTTGTCTCGTGTGCTCCCTGAGGCATCTGGTGGGGCCACTGTGTGACACAGGAAGCTGGACTAGATGGGCTTTTGGCCTGATCCAGCAGGGCTCTTCTTATGTTCTTATGTTCTTATGACCTTTCAGCAACTATCCGTCTGGAATCCAAGAGGTGAAGTAGCATATAGTCTCTTTCAAAATTTAACAGGTGGCAATGGAGAGAGTAAATCCTCTGGGCTAACCGTCCTGAAAGCTGCATCAGCAGAAGTGGTAGTACTATATTCACTTTTGGGGGGCTGGTGACAGCATACAGATGGTCATTGCTGGAGCGCAACTGTGTTCAACCCAGGAAGTCAAAACTGATCTAGCACAACAGGCTCAAGACTATGAACCAAGAGTTTGAACCCATGTCCCCACACAGGGTTACTTGGGGTCTGTACACTTAAGAAAAATAATTTTACATACCCATGAGGTCAGAAAATCCACCAACTGGTAATCGGCATGTCCCAGTAACAAACTGTAGTAGTCTCATTCTTTTCTCATTATCTATTTCCTTCACAAACTGAAAGAAAAGGCATGTAAAATATTTGTATAAATCTCATCCCCCACCACCCCCAAGTGTGTGCAGACGTATTGCCAATTATTCCTATCCATAAGCCAATGCTACAAAAAAATCCATTATCAGAAATAATTGCTATGTATACTGTATATTTGTTTATACTTGTGTATCTGGCAGGCTTTGAGAAGCACAAGATAAGCTAGGAAATGTTAGATTAGCTCACACCCCATTTCCCCACCCTAAAAGATAACATCCAATATTTTTTAACTTTGTGAGTTCTCATCATATGATGGTGGGAACTATCACAATTCCATTCAAGCAATTAAAAACAGATACATTGGTAAGAAAAATTGACATAACTCATTCTTATGGGTTTTTGTTTTTAAAAGGCAGAAAGATCTTTTGAAAGATCAAGAATGCAGACACTGAGTAAACAAAGGAAAAAGAAGCAATAGTGGTCTAGATAGGAAGCCTGTTGGAAAGAATTGCCTGGATAAAGAACTGCAGAAATGGTGCAACATGCTGTATTTCACTGGACATTTGTTTTTAAACTGTAACTCGCCCTAAGAAGGGGTAAGTAAAGAAGAAATCCTGACTGAGCAGGACATGTCCCCTGCCCACCCCCCAAGTATGGATATGCCTGAGTAACAGAGTTCTTCCGTATCTCTGTTATCCTAATCCTATGTAAATAAAATATTTGCAATTCCGAACAAATTTGCTCATTTCTGAGCATGCAAACAGAGATAGTAGGTAACCACAAAGTGGCAGCCACACAACAGCGCCAGTTAAAAAAAACTACCAAAAGATACTATACCTTAGTGAGCAAAATTAGTGAGCTTAGTTTGATTGGATCATCATTATCATCTACAAAAATCATGTAGAATTTTTCAGATGTACAATAGATGCTGACTGACATGCCACAGAAGAGCCTCCAGCTGGACCTAAATCTTCCCAAATCTAACATCCTGGCCAAAGGGTCACACTGCTTTAATGCTAAAGAAGAACAGATAGTGGACTGTAATGGGAACCTCTCATTTAAGTTTACAAGAATATCCAGATAACGGGAAACAGAATGGTCACTAGTTTCCCAGAAGATCGGTTAGTGAAATTTTGGCACCATCAAAGTGTGTACATTCCTTGCATATTAAAGCAACACACACCTGCCAGAACCACATGATTTGTTTGCTTGTCCTGGTATAATGCCGGTAGATGGTATGCCTTTGCCAGTCAGTCAAGTCAATCTCTTGCATTCCACACAAAAGCACCTTTTTGATGAGAAAGACAGATACCAGTTAGGGTCTAGACATTTCTGCTATGATCTGTAGGTATAAGAAAGGATGAGCAAACACTTCCTAAGAATTTCCAAAGTTCACTCATTTAGAATGCCTCTATTTTGCTTTTAGTGAAACTAGCTTCGTTGCCGCTAATGTTAACATACTAAATAGTAGTAAGTAAACCTTGTTTAAAGATGGTTTATATGTACCACATGCCTCTAACTGTCTAACATGTCATTTCTGAGCACAATCAAAGTGCTGGTTTTTCCCTTTAAAGCCCTAAATGACTTGGGACCTGGGAAACTGAAGGATCTCCTTCTTCCATATGAACTGGTATAAAAAAGCAGGGTGGATGGCGATTAGAGACAGAGCCTTTTTGATTACGATTTTCAGGCTTTGGAATACTCTCCCCAGGAAAGCTTGCCTGGCACAAAGTCAGATGTCTTTTCAGTGTTCGTTGAAGATGGTTTTATTTGCCCAGGACTTTTACATGATACCAAGTAGCTGCAATTACTATATTAAATGTAATTTAAAAATACCTTTGCCTAGTCAAAGTGACATACACATGCAGTTGGCTTTTAAATTTTAACAGTATTAATAAATGTCATGAGTCCCTGCTCATGCAGAATTGCAATGCATTCTGGAGCTATTTTGGGAGAGGGAGTCGCGTGACCCGGAAGAGGACTCCGGAGCGTGATTCCAGCCTGTTTAAACAAGAACATGGAGCGGTTTGCATTTAAAAGGTAAAAACCCTGTGTTTAACCTTTCCCCCCTCCTTTTAACAGGATTTTTAAGTGGACTCCGGTATCCACGGATCCTCACTATCCACGCAGGGGAGGGGGTCCGAAACGGATCCCCCACAGATAGCGAGGCCTGACTGTATTTCTCTTTTAAACAATTAATACTGTTAAAATTAAAAAAGGACAAAACCAATTGCAATGGCAGTTCTTATACTTTCCCAGCAGGTTGCTGCCACCAGATTTATAAGCACTTACCAAATATGTTATCAATTTTGCAGCTAACCCTTATGACCAAAGATCAGCC
This sequence comes from Plestiodon gilberti rubricaudatus, assembly GCA_026170595.1. NCBI lineage: Eukaryota > Metazoa > Chordata > Lepidosauria > Squamata > Scincidae > Plestiodon > Plestiodon gilberti. The sequence goes on along the minus strand of JANXHW010000004.1, from coordinate 185,803,591 downwards.
TTACCTCTAGTTCCTTGGCATCGAAGTACTGCAAGTACTGCTGTGGTAAAATCTCATTGAATCCTTCAAAGAAAGCTTGTGTCTGCTCTTCAACACCCCGGGAAAGCCTCCACTCTGCCACTAGCCTGGCAAATAAAATATAAAGTTATGCATTCAGAACAGGCCCATTCACCTAAGCCTGCAATTCATCAGTTCACTTAAGTCTGGTTTTTTCACCGTAGTCCATGCTGTTCCAGAGGCCTCATGCTAGTCAAGAACAATTTGTGGGGATGTGCAGGAGGCTGCAGTGGCTAGAAGTTGTGTGGGCAAACTCATTCTACTATGGTACATGCGAGAGCCTACCCCCCCCCCCCCCCCAGCAATACTATAATTATAACAATACTGTATTCTAGAAAGAAAAAAGCAGTCTTAAAAACTAAAACCAACTTACCTAGTATATTCCTCCTTGTTTTCCTCAGTAACAAGAATGTTGCTGCCATTGGGTTTCAAGTCATGGCTCTTCACTTCACCTAAAATTTCTTTATCCACTGAGAAATACATCTCCAGACCACATTCCTCAATATTATTTTCCCTACAAAAATGAACACCACATGTTAATTACAGAAACACCTTTTTTACAAGACGTGCAGCCTAATTCTGACCATGGTGACTTGGGAAATAAGTTCCATTACTTCCTTGCTTGGGATTGTAGCAACAATTGTTAAGACCAGCAACTTCATATTGGATTTTTTGAAGTCACAACTCAAACTGTGGGTCTTGGTGGGGTCGCGATCCGATCCCAAACCCACTTGGTATGTCGTGACCCGATTTCTGGTAGGTCCCACAGAGCCTCCAATGAAAACATGGGTGATGGAAAGCTGGGTCATGTAACTTAAGTCCCTCAAGCCTTTAACCTATTTGTTAGAGCTGCCTCGTAACGAGAAATGGATTGAATTTTTTGCAAATAACTAACTTGTAAATAAAATATTTATGTCTAGATCACCTTTTTTTAAAGCCTCGTTTAGCTAAGTGGGTCCCGATAGAGTGTTTTAAAAAGTGGGTCCTGGTGCTAAAATGTTTAGGAACCACTGGTTTATATCATGCCTTTCTATTTCAAGCTAGACTAAGAAGATTTGGTTTCTATACTGGCTAATTAAATTTTGGCAATACAGTACGTGATACAACATAAAAAAGTAATTAGTATTCAACCATTAAAAAGGTGGACTTTTTTTTACATGATTATGTCTTTTCAAGTGTGGCAGGCAACATGTGTAAAGCATGTTAATTTCACCTCTGGAATCAGTTGCAAAGTTTCACCTCTGGAATCGGTTGCCAGAAGAATTGAGGACAGCCCCATTCCTTCATGGCTTTCGGCGGGGGTTAAAGATCCCTCCCTCCATCCCTCCCTGTTGCTGCTGTATGCCTATTTTTACTGTTAATGCTGCTCTGTATGATGTTGCTTTTTTAATTGTAATTTTATTTTAATATTTAATTTTAATTATGGATTTTTTAAAAAATGGGTTTTAATTGTATTAGTGTTTTGTTTTGTATGTTGTACACCGCTTTGAATTTTTAGAATTTTCAAATAAATAAATAAATAAATAAATAAATATGAACAATGCAAATTAGATTTGAATAGCAAAACTGAAAATATTTGTAAATTTCAAATTATGTTCCAACTATAATCCATATGTATCAAATTGTACATGTGCGCACACAGTTTCAGAAATGAAAAAGTTGATGTCAGAAACTCACTTTACCCAGATGAGAGAGTTGTAAAACTCAGGATCTACAGACTCCAAATCTTTTAATCCTACTGGTTTGTTGAGGATACGTTTGTAGAATGGTAAAGAAAACCCTGTGTCTATAAATTTCCCATGGAACAAAGCCTGCAAAACATGAAAAATTGTATCATTTACTTTACAGCATTCTTAGCATATACATATTAGTTTGAAATCTGTGTCTAGTCATTTTCGCAACAAGCAGACAAACATTTGCAGTCTAGACTTTGGAGGAAACACAGTATGAAAGCAAAATATTACAAGCTCTATTCGATAGATAAGAGGGGGAAGAGAAAGGAGCAGCATAGAAAATCTGAAGGGTGTCCGTCTGCGTGGAATATGTGATAATTCCCGTGGTGCAGATTATAACTGGAAGATGACAAAACCAGTAACCCAAAAATGTCCTCGACTGAGCAAGGATTTCAGCCTATGTCCAGCATCCTCTCTCTCTTGGTTTTTATCCTTGATGATATATTTATGTGAGAAGTGCTGAATGAACTTCTGCATCCACACAATTTTTATAAACTAACAAAGTTTGTGTATTTATTTAGAATAAAGCTTATGGTAATTTGCAACAATTCCAGGTTAAAAAACAATGTTCAAGATAGGCATTATAGTTGCCATGTCATTCCTTCTTTAAAAAGGCACTGAATTAACAACTTGCTAAGTTTTACAGCCATTTAGCACAAATACATGAATGAGGCTCCCCTGATAAGAGAGATTAGAATCTAGGTTCTCCTGGATCCAGAAACAGACATCACAGGTTTCTGCTTTATATTTAGTAAAATCAGAGAATGGTTTGTATCAGGGAGGTAGAACATTAACGTCCACAGCTATGATGCTCAGCTTGTCCTTGTTGTCTCCCCCAAGCAACATTTCATACATGCCTGTGTATTATTCTATATTCTGAACTCACCATGGCAATGAATCTGCCAATAAAGCGGAAATATTTCAGATGGTCTGGATTGATGTAAGAAGCTGGGTTTATCTGTAGGCAGTAGTTATCCTTCCCTGCATATTCAAACAGGCAATACATTGGATTCAGCACTTCATGCGACAATAGAAAGAACCATTCCCTGAAACCACACAAAGAACTCACGGTCAACACCACAAAAAACAAACATTAAGTTTAGACATTGCATGCAGATTTCCTAGCACTAATACCTCCAAAACCAACAAGATCATTATTTCGACAAAATATTCTGAACAGCCTGTGTACAGATCGCTGAAATGAGCATGCCAACTGCTTGGACAGAACACTACCAGTTCTCTAAAAAGGAAGTCTATAGTTACTCTGCCCCATCTGATAGATTGGGATTAATCATTTCATTTAATAGTTACACCTTGCTTCTCTTTGTCAAGGAAAACCCAGTGTGGCCGATGTAGACTTAAGAGGATTTGCAATTAACATATTCCTGGTTTAAGCTTTGGCATGCATTTCTGCTTGAGGTCCATTATCTTTCTTTCTATGGCATGTGGAAACTCTGGATTTTCTTTTTATAAGCATGCCACTACTCTTGAAGTGTCCATGTGCACTTAAAAATAATTATGCTCCAGTTGTAAGCTTGTGACTTCCGATACTGAATCAGATATTTATTTTATCAATATGACATGCTTGATGCTGACCTTCCAACCTTTAAGCCCCATGGTCAAAATATGTACAGTATTCACTGATATGTCTTTATAATCAAAGAGGCTTTATAATCAAGCTGGAGAGACAGGATCATATTTAAGGTGCTGTATATGTAAAACAGCACAGAAGGTATACTTATTTTGAGTGCTATTAGATACTACAGGAATACTGTAGTTACCGACACTGAGCAGAGGGTTAGACTACATGACCTTAAAGATTATGTCCCTTCCAACTCTAATATTCTAGGATTCTACAACTGGAGACCAGTTTTAGTGGTTATTCCAGTTTTGTTTTGTTTTTTGCTATGCCAGCTACAGTATTTGTTCGCTATTAATGCATCATATATCTTCATTTAGCTGAGACATAAATCTTAATGAGATGACTTACATCATCATCTTATCCATTATGATAAAGCCCAATTTTGACAGACTGTTGCAAAGTTGTGTCCACACAACTTTGAGATAGCTTCCCCTTCCTAAATAACAAAATTATAGATGCTTATGATAAAAAGGGCCAACATTCAAAAAGAATTGTGTCCAAAGTTCTTTCCTAAACAAATATTTTCTGAAAATTAAGGATCGCATCCTAAGCTTAGTCATGACCTGAAGTGCTTGTGACTTTGTTTTACAATACGAGATGTTCTTACCGAGCAACTCCTCCATAATCTAATCCTTCTTCTCCAGGGAAAATGACCCACAAGCGTCTTCGTAGGTCCTGAGGACTGAGGCTCATTATCTTAGTGAGAGAAAAAAAAAGTAGATTTACATTCTAAGAACTATTAAAATAGCTGTTATAAAAATAGCCATTTATATGGGGTGGGGTTTCACTGTTTTATTCAGTACTTCTGGAAGACAGTTTTGAACCTAAGAAGAGATTAAGGGCGCAATCCTGTTAAAAAAAAAAAAAGCCGGCGACAGAACGCTCGTCACGAACATGCCGTAAAGCACGTTCATGAAGCCTCGGGAGTAAGGGCCTCCCGCACTCCGGTGCTGGCTGCGTGGCCGGTCCAACCAGGCGAGGGAGGGAGGCCATTGGCCTAGCCGGCCCAGGAGGGGGCGGGGGATGGCTTCGGCCATATCTCCGTCGGGCCGGCTATGCCGTTACACAGCCTCTTCTACTTCCACCAGCTATTTAGCTGGCGGAAATCCAAGGAGGCAGATAGGGCCGGCCCGGTTTTACACTCGGGGAAGGGGACAAGTGTCCCCTTCCCCGAGTAGACCTCTGGCCCACCAGTCGACAGGCAGCCCGTGCACAGGATCCGGCGGGTACCATTAGGTCCTTGAAAAATTTTACAAGGACCATTTAAGGAGAAAGTAGAAGTAGAAATAAGAAACTTCTTATCAAGCTAAGAGTTAAACATAGTTCAGTTCAAATATCTGTCAACCACAATTTTACATCCATTAAGAATGAACACATAGCTTTTTACCTGTTGAAATGAATCTTCAAACAGTGTTTTTCTGCTCACTGTAATTTTTATATGCTGGGGCATAGCCAATTGCTGAAATGAAAGGAACAGGTTTTAAAAAGGTCAGTAGTTACTGTGGACAGGTGAATGGAATATCACAAATGGAGTATGATTATTTAAGCTCATATTCATGTGGCAGAATCCACAGATCCATAATACATTATATAGTGTCCTGCTATAAATTGTGTCATAGCAAGTTGCAGTATTAAGAGCAGTTTGATGTTGAGAGATTTTTGCTCTTATTTTATATCAGAAAAAATTCTCAAAACTTAAAAAAGTTTCTGTTTAAAAACATCTATACAGTACTTAGAATTTTAGAGTTGTCCATCTGCCTTCAAAAGTATAAGTGAACCAAAAGTAGAGGAAAAGGATGATGCCTCAGATGTTCTCTGCATAGTGTGAGTGAGTGAGCAAAACTTGTTTAACTGAATGTGTTATCAACTTTAGGTTTGTGTCAAAAGTAGTAATTATTTTGGACAAAAATGCTTAAATGTTTGCGATGATCAAGCAGACAAATTCATACAAGGCAATATCTGAAACATAGGTCAGCCTTGAATTGCCACTGCAGGAAGGTAACTGTCCAACACAAAGGGACCAATCAACAGAGGTGGGAGAAAATGGGTTTCCCCCCCACACACACAGATTTCAGGGTTTAACCAAAATGAAACAGCAGAAAGCAGTGTCATGTGTTTGTATTCCACATTTTCTCATTTTTATCAATTGTAACCGCTTTAAAAAAGTGTACTAAGTAGGTGGTATAGGTTGTACAGTGTCAGCAGATGAAGAATGCTACAAAATTACATAGTTTTATTTTTTCGCAGGTTTTTTTTAAAGCATTTCGTTATCACCATTTTCTCCTGCCTTTACCAATCAACCAAGGTACATAAGTGATCACGTACACATCCTACCAGGGCAAAAGACAAATCTGCCTCCCCTCCTGTAGACAGGTGAATAAGTCAGTGTTGTTTTGAACATGATGAGAGAGCAAAGAGGTAACATGACTTCTTTGGATCATCATCATCCATAAATGCTACTTATTTTGCCTATGTTAACTAATGCCTTTTTCACCTCACTGAGTTGATTTATTTAGGATATTTTTGTTAGGCTGATAACAAAAAAAGTCAGCTTACAAAGATCATTTTGTTTAGGGTCTGCATGCAAGACAAGCTTTACCTGTGATAATTTACAATAGATGGAGAGGACAACTTTTCCTTTTACCCTTGCTTTCTTTGGTGTGTCTGCACTGAACTGCTGTTGCCATAAAATCACTCTGCCAGGACCTCCCAGCCAGGAGGTCCCAAGGGACTTGTGCGAGTGGCAACTGTGTCAAGAACACATATATTATGTGTAACAAAAGCAATCTGTTCCTCAAAACTTAATAATTAAAAGCTTTTTGAGCAACACCGAAGTCTCCTCAAATACATTTCCAAAATGAAACTTTACGTACCTGGCACCAAAATCGGAAGTATTGGACTTTTGCTTTGAAATCACGCACATAGGCTATCTGAGGTCCATTGTCTCTGGAAATGGAAAGTAAAATTATGTCACTGAAACACAATTACGTATTTGACATTAACTTCATTTTGCAAATAAGTGGCATGTTTAGTAAATTGAATAAGCTGTTCCAAAACAGAGAAAGCTCATTTTGGGAAAGCACCCAATACATTACTTCTTAGGAGTGAAATCTTTGAATGTATAAAACACAACAGCATCAGGATAGAATAGATGCTCAGTGTTTGGGAATAATTATCAACAAGATAATATTTTCCCTTTACAGTAAATACAAAACTTTTTCAGCTTTCTGCTACTCTTACTAGTAAATTGACAGATTTATTCCTTTATTATTAAAATGGTTATTAGTAGAGGAAAATGAAGAAATAGAGAGGCTTTTTGGCATCATCTTGCTTTGATTGAGGAATGGAGACCAAAAAGATCCGACACAGAAGGAAGGGAAAAACCAGACAGGCCCAGATGATAAATGTATTTTGACAAATGGCATATCCAAAAGAAGGAAAACTCTTTTTTCATCAGAATTTAGGTTAGCTAGTGCTATCACACATGACTTTGTCACAAAGCCAAATGTGACATCACTGAGGTAGTAGGATATCTAAGCACATATTGAAACTTTTTATTTTCTAACAGCTATATTTCAGCATTTAAAAGCATTAATATAACCTTAAAGACGAGTTACCAAAAAGTTATTTTGCTAATGCATGTTATAACTTTTAAACGGTTATCTTTTGTTACCACCAGTGAAGATAACAAAGCTATCTACTGTAAATCATACTGGAATCCTGCAGTGTATACAACAGATATCAATAGTAGTTTGTTTTACTGAAAGAAAGCTTACAGAGCAGACTTTCCAGTACGAGGATCTATATATGTTGTTGTTCTTCTATTGTGATCCACAAAATATGGAATTCCATCCACAGTGAATCTCATCTCCCAGCCCTCTGGTAAAGGTTTCTCATTTAACTGACTGCAGAAATAGATATACACAAGATATTAATTACATTATACATATTTGTTGGCAGACAGTAGAAGCTGGTAGTTGTTTCATTTTTGTTTACTCTTTGATTTTATCAGAGCTCCAAACAGACCATAAGTAGGGCAGGAGAAAATGGTGATAAAATAAAAACAACACCGCTTTCTGCTAAAAAAAAATCTGCAAAAAAAGAAAACGATGTAAATTTGCGTCATGCTTCATCTGCTGACACTGTACAACGTACCTAGTACACTTTTAGAGTGGTTACAATTGAAAAAAATAGAATAAAAACACGAGACCGCTTTCTGCCATTCCATTTTGGTTAAACACCAAAATCTGCAAAAAAAATAAAACCATTTTCTCCCACCTCCAACTATAAGATAGTAAAACGAACTGTTAGTTATACTGAGTTCCAAGAAGACAGACCAATATAATTCCAAAGTGGAGAACAGCTTATCAGAATATTTCAATTCCCAGTCCCCAAAAGTATAAGTGTTAATATAGTTATTATCTAATCACTTCTAATCAGAATTGGTAAGAAAATGAAACGTTATATCAGACAGTCCAGTCAAAAGAACATATTTAGATATGCAGTCCTCTCCATTATAAAGTAACAGTTGTCCTTGCACAAATTAGTAGAAAGGATGGTGAAAAATAGCCTATGCATTGTAAGATTTATATCTTAACTAGACCAAGTTGCAAAAGCCATTTTAGATACAGATATGCTTTCTTGCCTGCTCACAGATAAAAATGGTCAAGGTGTGGATTACACCGTTTTCCAAGTTAGTTAACTACTATCAAATTGCTCAATTGCCTCGTAGGAATTGGTGTCCTTATGCATTCTTCATTCTCTTTTGAGAGCATGTTACTCTTGGGCTCTCTACTTTTGATCTTCTCCCCCCTGCTCCAACGTTAGTCAATTAAAAATGTAAGCACTTGAGACAGCAAGTTTGGTATGATAGTAGGGTGTCTGGAAATACTTTGGAGTATAGCACTGCATGCCAGAGACTCCCTCCTAACTCACTCGTTAGGTATTTAGTACACTGGCTCCCCAAGTTATGGATGGCTGCATCAGCACGTTCGCACAGACACAGTATGTCTGTTGTGATGCTTTTACACTCAGGCGTGATAGTGCTGGGACAACAAGAGATGTTTCAACCTACATATGTTCCAACTTCCTGACAGACCTCTGGAACGGAAGAACATATGTTGGGAACTAGTGTACAAACCACTTTTCAGGGATATGTTAGATACAAAGGTGGGGACTTCCTTTATTTTTTATTTAGGAAAACTCTTCTGGTTTCAATATAATTTTCTTACTTGGGCAAGAAATATTCTTTTTGTGAGAAAGTGGTCTCCTCTGTTAGTTTTTTTTTTGATATACAACATATTTTAGTAGTAAAAAACATATTGCCCGTTTCCCTGCTTTTATGATTTGACAAGAATGAAATTTTGAACATCACTATGAGAAAAAACCTTACCCTTGACTTCTGGGATCTTCCCACTGTGTGATACGTGTATTATGATTGACAAAATACACTCTGCCATTTCCATCTGTTCTCTTTTCTGAGAGGAAATATAGTAAGATTAAAACAGTTCTCAGATAAACATAGTTTTGACAGGAAAATAATGTAAATGTGTTCTGTCTGTCTTCAAAATTATTCAGTTATGACAGACAAATGCTGCCTATAAGACAACAGGTATGACTTTTACAAAGTGAAAATTCAAGGCAGCTGTAACATTAGAAGTTCAAAGATGCTGTGCAAATTGTGCTAGAGTCTGTGCTGTGGTGAATCTATGAACTAAATACATTTTTGAATTGTATTTTGCTCCGTTGCTATTAGGGATAAGAGTACGCTGGAGCTGTATCTCCACAGCGTCTGTTTGAGTGCACTGTTTGCATTTCAATAGTGTGTTTGTAATGGAGATTGGTTGTAATGTAAGTGTAGTACTGCTGTTCCACTTTAATTGAATGTGTCTGTGTGGAGCTGTCAGTTCGGCTGCCAATTAACAATTACAGTTTTCCCCGTGCTTTTTTAAGCTTATTCCTTTTTAAACTTGTGCTCTTGCTCTGGTAGCCAATTTTATTCTGCACAGTATATCTGTGTTTCCCTTGAAAATGTCCAGAGTCTGGACGAAACGTTGGGACTGATATTGACATTTTATGTGGATTTTTTGTGTTTTTTATATACTTTTATATATTTTAAACTGGAATTCCTCTTACTTGTTGATATTTTAAAATTTGTACATGATTTTTTAACCCATAAAAATCTCTACCTTTTTACAATATGTCTGATCATGAAAATATCCATGCTACACATTTTTGAATGTTGCGGAATTCGTTGTTCAACTACAAGTCACTGCTGTTCCTTTTGAAACACTTACATTCGTTTATTCCCCATAATAGGAATGGCACAGATATTCAGGTGTTAACTCCTGATGCAGCTAAATCACTAATGTCCATAAATCGCTTTGTGAACTTTTGTTGAAAAGCGATATATATTAATATTAATAATGATCTAAATTAAATGCATGAAACATTTCCATGTGTGGAGTGATTGGCACAGAGCCCAGAAAATCCCCGTCTCCCCTTTCCACCTGGACAGCATGCAGCTTTGTCAGGCCATTACAAGCACAGCACAGCAGTAGAGAAGGAACTAAAAATCTGGAAGTCCGTGTTTCAAATCTTGCCTCTAAAATGAACTCAGTAGGTGGCTTTCGACAACATTGGGACAACTTTACTAGCCTACCTTTTAGGTTTGCTGAAAGGATTACAACTTCATAATGTATGTGAAGTGTTTTGAACAGCTGAAAGTGTTATAGTAGTACTAACTATTATTACTGTCAAACAGGAAGGCCCATGAATGATTCTTGTACCACCATCTAGCCCTCCTTCACTTGGAAGCAAAAATCATGTTGCTAATGGCCTGCCATGCTGCAGGGCATATGGGATAGAGCTGTACTGAGCCTTAGTGCCAATCCATCTGCACATAGGTAGCTGCACCAACTTGAGGCTGGATTGTGCTTTAAGCGTTCTGTCTAAAAACCTTCCATTTTGTATTTGTTCAGACATGTCATGTGACTAATATCAGATCTTCCAGCAGGTTAGCTTCCTGGTTTCTGAAGTCTGTGGAAGAGCAGAATGGAAGCAAATTTGTTTCACATCGATTATCTCCCACCTCCACACTTCAAGGAAAGCCAAGGAAATCTTCCCATTCCAAATCAAGAACTACTTCAGAGAAGATCTTGCATCAGTCAAATGTGAATGCTGACTGCTTTCAATCTTTCTGCTGACAATTTTCTACTGACTGCTCGTCTCTTAAAATGAGAGATGGGGTCAGCCTTCAGTTCTGGATAGAAAACTAACTTATACGATTCTGCAATGAAGGGGATTAACATACCTTGGTCTTTTAGAACAACTCCAGGGACAAGAGAGAGGAGAATGTAGGTGCATGAGCATGTGTATGTGGAGTATCTATTTATACTTAATTGAATTTTTTTAATGCTAAGTACTACACTGGTTCTCTTAATATAAAAATTAAGTTTACACACATTTTGTCTTTGGAGAGTACCTAAAACCTACTCATGCTTTGCAATCAAAAAACAGTCAAAAACAGTCAAGAAGCTATGCTGAATTGTCCAGAAGCTCAAATAAACTCAACTGCATTTTATTAGGTCATTGGAGTCACCCAAGTCTAAAGAAAAAAATTGATGGCAAATTGATGGTGGCAGAGCAACTAATTGAGACTCTGCGCTTGCTTGGTCCATATGTGCAATTCACAAGAGCATTTCTCGTGATACATGATGGCAACTTCCTACCTGAAAAGAACACATTTTGTAACAGAAGCAAAAGCTCTGCAGGCACCAAGTATTTAAGATAAAAAAACGCAACTTATATGAAGACAAGTGAAACAACAGTTACAGGAATTTATACTGCACAACCAATATTTGATTAAATCTGTTTTAGTACTACATGTACTTTGTTGGGTCTTGAATGGTTGATTAGAAAAACTGATCTAGAGTTCCATTATGCAAAAACTGGTAAATTGTTTGACTACAGTGTGTTTTAATTAAGTAATGCTGTGGACCAGCACTTGTAAAGACCTTACCCCATCCATGTGGCAGGGGACCAAGAGGATCAAATTCTTTGTTCTGAGTGAAGTCTTGATTCTACAATCACAATTTTTTTTGTTAAAACAGTCAGTGACCAAAAAAGCTCTCATAAATCAACAACCTATTAGAACTCTTTTTAAGAAAAAGTCCTCTTCTCCAGAGAGGTACCATATTGGTCTGAGTATAAGACTCACTTTTTTCTCCTAATTTAAGTTTTTAAACTAGGGGTGCATCTTATAATCAGGCTGTTGCAATTTAATGCCAGTGATTTAATTAAATTTTTTTAATAGCACCAAACTTTAAGGGTGCGTCTTATAATCAGGTGCGTCTTATACTCGGGACAATACGGTAATTTAAATTACAGGTTTACCATGTTAAAGGGCCCTTTAAATTGGACGATATGCACTGCTCAGAGACAACAAAAAATGTAAAGCTAGCAGAAATCATTATTTGCCTGACTATCAAGATACACGGCGCAATCCTGACTAAGCTTGGAAAGGCGGAGCAGGTGCTCCGCCTTTCCAAGCCGTTGCGAATGTGCCATAAAGCACATTCACGACGACCGGAAAGTAAGGGCGGCCAGCACGGAGGCCGGCCGCCCTCACTCCACCGCCAGATCGCCCATGCGGCCGCCGGAGGTGGTAAGCAATTCCCCGGCAGGTACAGGGGCAATCTGGGAGGCCGGGGGTTGGCAGATCCGGCTCGGTGGGCGGGGGGCTGGGACGGCAGCCGCCATATCCCTGTCCCCTTCCCAGGCCGGATCCACCATTACACAGCCTCCTTGGACTAATTTACAAATAGCTGGTGGAAATCCAAGGAGGCCCATTTGGGCCTCCCGAGGTGACCGAGTAGACCCCGGGAAACGGGGATAGGATCCGGTGGTCGGCCTGGATAGTTAGGCAGGATTGGGCTGACAATCTGTGACTGAATTACTGTGAGTAATTTATAAAGTGAGAAGTTCAAGACTGTTGGAAGCTTTTCCTAAACAGGTATAGTGGACAGTGACCATGGTTACACAGTGGGGGAAGGAAAGAATTCCACACCTGCTTGGAGGAATTCTCCTAGCAGCCTTCAGGTGCCATGATAAACAGAGCCCTGCAGTACAGGAGAGGCCAGAGTTCCGAAACTAACAGTGGCTTATGAAGAAGAATGAGCCTGTAACTACTGAAATCGACTAGGAAAGCTTTGAGCTGTTTTCCCTATTGTTTTAGTTGCAAAAATGGTTTGACTGTGACCTAGTCAGATGATGCGTTATGTCTCCCATGGGGGACATCCAGTTTAAAGGATAGATTAACATGTTTTTGGTAATACGATCTATCCCAGAATAAGAGGCACCACACTGCCTGCAATCACCTAGCCTAGTATGGTGTCAATGGTATCAGCTGATAAAGTGCATTACTAGTCTGCTTCACTTCCTCTGGAGCCAAGACCAAGGTTTGATAACAAGCTTTAGAGCTGGATTCGTATAAACCCAAGTCGTATCAAATATTGTCTACTCCTTGAATGGATTTTGTTAATGATCTCTGTGCTGCTTGCATTGATCCAATGAAGTAAATGTCTGCTTGCAACTTATAGAGCAAGATGCCACATGCTAAAAATATTTGAACCATAACCCTACAGCAGTGGTTCCCTAACTGGGGCGTCGTGACGCCCCAGCCGGGAACAAAGGGTTGCTATGCCCTTAAGGGGCATGGCAACCCGCGGTGACGTCGACGGCGCACCCGGGATCGCGCCGCCGCCGCCACCGCCGTGCCCAGGATCGTCCTTGTTACCTTCATTGGTGGGCAGTGGGTGTCCGGCGGGGGTTGTGGGGAGCCTGCGGACCCCCCCGCAGGCCTCCCCAAGCGTCGGAGCAGCACTCCGACGCGATTGCAACCCACTTCCGGTTTTACGCAAAACCGGAAGTGAGTTGCGATCGCGTCGGAGCGCTGCTCCGACACTTGGGGAGGCCTGCGGAGGGGTCCGCAGGCTCCCCACAACCCCCGCCGGACACCCACTGCCCACCAATGAAGGTAAAAAGGGCGATCCCGGGCACGGCGGTGGCAGCGCAATCCCGGGCGCGTCATCGCGACCCCTGGGAAGGCCCCGCTGCTACTTAGAGCAGCGGAGGGCCTTCCCAGGAGTTAGGGAACCTCTGCCCTACAGGTAAGATGTTCTTCAAAATACAAAGTTACTGTAAGACACAGATCAGCCTAAGCTTCAACTTAAATTGATTGATTTTTTAATTTGAATCTTTAGCTGAAATGACTCTTGTGGGTTGACAAACAACTGAACTTGCTGCATTTAGATTTTATTCTAATTTGTATAGATTTTGGACTCCTTTGCTACAACTTTTAGACCAAGGATAGAGATCAAGGATATAGAGAGCACTGTTAATTCTATTGGCCAATGCGTCATCAATACAGAAGCTAGTTGGGAACTAGTGCACTTACCCCATATATGAACCTCTGGTTAAACTGTTGCATAGCTCCTTGAAGTTGGCTGCGCTGAAGCTGCCATTGTTCATAATTCCGGACAGATTCTAATGTTGGCCGCTGCCAGGTTGTCGTTCTGGTGAAGTGGTCAACATAATAAATTCGCCCCATGTTGTCAACTCGGCGCTCCCAGCTTAAATAAAATAGATGAGATATTCAAATGCATGCACTGACCTTAAAGTACCTTACAGTCAGATAGCGGAGAAGAAAAATTGGGTGGTTTGTTCAATACAAAAGAAAAAGTAGGTCAGCACAATCACTCCTCCTCCTTGCTAAGAGTGTGATGAAAAGGCCTCTCTCTTCAGTATCATCTTTTATCAACCTATTATGCTTATTACCCAATTCTCAGAGGCTTTCATTATTTGATTAAAGATTCTGCATGAATCATTAACAACTATAGCTGAACTAGGAAAAGTTATCTGCTCGTCCGTTACGTGGAATTCTCTAGAACAGAGGTGGGCAAAGTACATGGAATTCCTCATTCAAGTTTAAATAAAATCTGTGGATGGCTATGTTTTATAGAGGGGGCAAAATAGAAGACAAAAGTAGCTATGGAGATTTGCATACTCTGGAGAATTTCCTGATAGACTGTGCTCCCAAATGGCCATCAATATATTTTTTTTTGGAGTAGAACATCAAACTATTAAAGCAAACTATACTATTTAAAATATATTTAATCTTTCCTTTGTGTTGCTGAGCTCAGCTGACAGGCTTTAGCTTGAGTTGCATTTAGTCTCCACCCCCTTCTGCTGGAATCTTTTGTGCCGGAGTTTATGATAGAGGTCAGAGATTAACGGCACAATCCTGTCCTAAACTAGGGCGGCGGAACGAGTGTTTCGCCGCCCGGAGTAGTCGTGAACATGCCGTAAAGCACGTCTGCGGACTACTTTCGAGCCAGGAGCAAGGCCGGCCTTCCCAGCTCCGCCGCTGGACCCGGGTCTGGATGCAGCGGGCGGGGGGCAGGTTGGCGAAGCCGGGAGGGCGGCCATAGGTCCAGCCGCCACGGGCGGGGGCAGGTGCATGGCGTCCGCCATATCCCGGTCCCTGCTGGGCGGCCGGGCAATTACACGGCCACCTCTGGCTTCCACCAGCAAAATAGCTGGCGGAAATCTGAGGAGGCCTATCGGCCCCAAATGCCATTGCACTCGGGGAAGGGGACAAGCGTCCCCTTCCCGGAGTAGACTTTCCGCCGCAGGCTGCCTGCGGCAGGCTGCTCACAGAGGAGCATGGGATCGGGCGGACGGCCTCGGCCGGCCGCCTGATCTTTACACAGGATTGGGCTGCCCGTCACTATAGAAATAAGTATGCATATTGGCCCTCCGTACCATTTTCCGTAACCCAATGTGGCCCTCAAAAGGTTCGCCCACCCCGCTCTAGAATTCCTCAGCACAGAAGCGGCCAATGTCACTGGGCAACAAATTTTAACAAAGGTCGTTGCCCGCCAAGATTAAATTTTGAGGCGCTGAACACGAATGTGTCAATGAAAATGCAAAATTGGCTACAGTTTGTAAGAGATCTGCAATAAATAGTTCCATAGACATGTACTGGTAAATCCCCAATGGCATTTACAACACTAGAGCAAACAACACTAGACCTAAACTAGAGCAATCGACAGATTTTATTGTCATTTTCGTTTTCAGCACATCGAAATCAGTAGAGATCAGCTCTTTCCATTTCAGGGACAACTTCGTGTTGTTCAGTGAATTTTGTGACAAGAGTGCCACAATTTCAAAATATGGGAAAATATTTTAGCGTGCACTAGTGCACATCTACAGCCCTCCTCCCTGCCTTTTAGCCTACTGTTCATTGGCTTTGCCTCTAGTTTACTGAGTCGGGAAACAGGCAACAGCACTGCAATGCCATAACCATGTCTAACAGGCCACCCTGCTGCTCCCACCTGGGAATGTGACGAACTTCTGCAGTATGTGTGTCACTTTCGTACCTGTTCACAGTTGGCCCAACATCGCTGAAGTTTCTATAGCTAGTCTTAAGGTTTAAGCCCAGATCAGACGTCACACTTTCCAATAGCCAAACCATGGTTCAGCTATGAAGGAGTGAAAATTTGGGCTAAGATCTTTAAGCCTGTTAGCAACGTAAAGTATTTCTGTTCACTGAGCAACTCACCCCGGAGGAAGTGGTTCTGGCCTATCCCATGTAGTTCTTTTTTCAACGTGATCTACATAATACACTCGACCATGCTGGTCCACTCGTTGTTCCCAGCTGAAAATGTACAAACAGCTCATATATTGTATTGCTCACATCTATTCAGTGCATCTTCCTTATAGTACTTATTTACAACAACTCCTTGATATGTCAGTTATGTGAAACTGACAATATAAACATTCAAAATTAATTTTAAAAACTTTTTATATTTGCCTCATATCTACAGTATACGAGACAAGTCTTCAATTCACAGGTTGGTACTATGAAATCCCATGAGACAAATTTCACAAAGGCTTACTAGTTTCCAGGGGACCCCGGGTGCCTGCTGGTTGCTTGGAAGCTTTTCAGAGGCATCTCATTGGCCACCGTGTGAGACAGTATGCCAAACCAAATGAATCATGATCTAATCCAACAAGACAATTCTTATGTTCTTGCGCAAGCGTGCATACTTTTAGCAGTTAAAACCATTAACTTGTTTTGAAATTCTGAATGTGCAGTGCACTCCTGGTTCACAAATGTAACTCATTGATAGGCCACAGAATTTCTAAAAAAAATCCATACAAGCCAGAAGTCACTCCACCCCTATAGTAAGTCACACTGGCTCGAGATCAAGAACTTCAAGATGAAGTTCACATTCACAGGCACTAGCAGCCACGTTGGCTCATTGCAGCCAATGTACCACTGCCCAAAATGTATACATGCTTGCCAACTGTACCAAGTGAATGCAGTACCATTTTCTCAATAAGCATGTGAGATCTTGCAACCAGTACTGAAGCATGCTATCCACAAATACTTGTTTAACTGGAATCATACCAGAATTTAATTGGAATCAGCTGTTGCCACAGAAGTAAGTTTTAACATTCTGAATGTTTGACTATATATACACAAGCTGTAAAATGTATTTGTGTGGCTGAAAATGGACGTGGCAAGGGCAAAGTCTCCAAAACTATTTGCTGGGGCATTATAGAAAAAATATGGTTGATTCACAGAGGAAAATAATTTAATATACAGTATATTGTGTCTTATAAGAAGTGGGAAGAACAATTACATGAATGTGGTTTCCACAAAACTACGTATATATTAAGAAGAAGAAAACATTTTTTTGTGAAAAAATAAAAGAAAACAAGACAGTAACATGGTTTTGGATAATGGCATTTATGTATACAATACTGGAAAGAAAAATCATGTGCAAAAATGGGGTTTGTACGCATTTCTGAAATGTTGTAATATGGTAAAAAAACAAAAAATAAATATTTTGCAAAAAAAACCCACACACAAATGCATCTATTTTCATTTGATGATTGTTGGCCTTTAGCATAAAAGTTTTTATATATGCCCCTTATGCATGGAACGTTTTCACTTTATATATTCAGCCAGCCTCCTCTTTGCCCTACTTTAAGAAATTATTTTGTTTCTTGTTATTTCCTTCTTGATATTGACTTCTTTGATGCTCTTCCCATTCTTAAGTTAATTATTGTATAGTCTGAACTGTGTTCTTGTAGTCTCACCCAGTAAGTGCAAAGTTCTCTCCCATCCTTCCTTTTCTCCCATCTGAACCTGTTCATTTCATTCTTGCACAATGCCAAATATATTTGTTGTGTTTTAAAAATTGAAGGAAGAGGAGAAAAAGGTGGTTTTCCAGAGGAAAAAATGGGTTAGAAATATGCATGTAATGTAAGACGGTCTCTTACCCAGGAGGAAGAGGACCTTGACCGACTGTATGATGTGGCTGTGATACCGGAGTCACAGGCTGAACTTGCCTGGATATTGGTGGTGTGGTCAAGGCTGCTGCTGCTGGAACTGTTGTACCTGCAGATGCCACATCAGAGTTTTGTTCTGATGTTGAACTTGTTGTGGCTGGTACCAGTCCTGCAGTAGCCCCTTCTGATTCTGTGGATGAAGAGCCATTGACAGAAGCTGCAAAGAAAAAAAAAGATGACCTGTTGGTTTTTCTGCTTTCCACCACTGCAAATATGAATATGTAAGATTTATGTGTTTACTTTGTACATAATAATTAAGTTGCCAGGAAGAAAAATACTTTATGATTGATGTTTGTCCCCCAAAACTGTTTGTGTAGGTGTTGCCTAAACTATCAGACTTCATTTCAAACACCAAGTTAGGAGCATTGAAGGTTTCAAATTCCTAAATTCCAGTTTTTAGGAACTAGCACACAGTTCAATTTCACCACTCCCCCCCCCCCCGAAAGAACTGTACTCTACCCTGATCATTAGAAAGTAGAAAAGGATTCCTTTTGCAGCAATTTTCTCCTCCCTTGGAGCACTGAAGGCCTGGAAGACTCTGAAGAGTACATTCCACAAGCTGCAGCTGCACTGGGCATTATATAAAGCTACTCCAATATTTTCTATGAAGAAAAACTTCCACCATTTAAAGTGTGCATTTGCAAAATGATTCTGTGATACACCTCTGGGCCATAAAAATCTCTCTTTTCAGAACTTTGGCATTAGTAAAGCCAAATGTATTTGTGCCCAACTTTCAATAAAATGTCCCTAAAGTATGCTAATGATTTAAGTGATAGCATGTTAGAGCAATACATATTTCAGAAAGTACAGTAATTCCTAGAACAGTTCTTCAAAGTTGATATTTTCTTTTTGGGGGAACATACGTAGTTTCTTGTATATGACACAGTTTTAACACAACAATGTAGCAGGTGGGAAATATTTAATAATCTTACACCCTTATCTTCAAAGCCTTACATGGTCTCACTTCCCCCATTTCTCAATATCCCCACGCATTCCTGCTTGTGACTTTCACTCCTTTTGTTCTACCACCCTCAGCAGTCCAAAGTTCCTTGATTTTTCAAACTCCTCCAATGTTTCTTCCTTACTGTGCCTTACGCTGGGAACTTCTAGACCACATATGCATGTCGTCAACCGTTACTTCCTCCACATCTGTCCTCAAAATTCACCTTTTCTGTACAGCCTTTGAAAACAATCCCTTAGTTCCCATACCCTACTGTGACCAAGCCCAAGGAAGTGTAACTGAAATAACACTTGTTCTTTTCCTTGTTACCACAGACTTTAGTTCAATATGGGGCAGAATAGAGTGAGTAGTCCTCTTGCGTCAGATACATCCCTGGCCCAAAGGAAATAACCATCATCTAGTTTTGTACTCAACAACTTTGAAAGTCATACATTACACATTAGCATACGTACGAGATGGAGCAGAAGGCCTACGTGGAGTGGGTGGAGGTGGTCGAGATGGTCTGGGAGGTCTAGAAGGTTTTAACCCCCCATTTGCAATTAATGGAGAATCACTGCCATTTGCCATCCTACTATCATTGGATGCAGTAGCCTCACAGCTTTCAGGACCATTTGTGTTATTCCTTTACAGGAAGCAAAAAAGTATTGTGGAGATTCTGTGTTAAGATATTGTCTTGAAAAAGGAGAGAGTACTAAATTCAAAAATTGTCACAATAAGTGATAACAAGTCAATGTAAAATAATTACTATAAATATTTAGACACCCTGTGTTTGTAAGCGTTCTGGACCACAGATATTGCCATAAGCTACATATTTTAGAGGACAACTGTCATCAACTATACTGATCATCATAGTATATGCTTTGAAATAAATTGCAGCTGTCTCAGGCAATTGATCACAGTTTAAATGTTTTGTGCTACTTGGATTTTAAATGAAAAGCAAACTTTCATTAAACTTTACTTATGATTATTATATTGTGTCTAGTTATGTCAACAAGTAGTTTTCCAACTCTTGTAACAGCAAAAAAAAGAAAAAAGCAGAACACACATCTTTTAACTTTTCAACTGTTACATTTAGTTTTATGTCATGGTTAAGAGTTTCTGACAAATTAAATTTATAATTCAATTAAAGCTTGCTTAAAAAATGACCAATTGGAAGATTAAGATAAGCTAAGGGCACTAAAAAGTATACATAAAAGTGATTGGTGGACTTGTAATTAGCACCTTCACACACAGTAATGAGATTGAAGTATTTTCCCTAGTATTATCTATTAAAAAGATTTATATCTCACATTTCATGCTAAAAAGCCTCACAAGGCTGCGGTACATGTATCATAAAACAACCATCATTCATAGCAAAAAGTTATCTGAATGACATCAAACATAAAGCGGCCTAGCACATTAAAATATTTTAACTAAAAGCCTTGCAGAACAAGGTTTTAAGCACATATATCCGGGCAGGGAGGGTAGGAACCTGGCAAGCCTCCCTAGGCAGAGAATTCCAAAGTTGCAATGCCAACACAGAAGAAGCTCTGGCTCTGATTCCTGCCAGTCTGATAGAGCAGGACTTGCAAAGTCACTTGTAAAAATTCTGGTAGGCTCAGATAGGCAAAGACAGTCTCTAAGGTTCCCAGCCCCACAATGTGCAAGTCTTTCAAGGACAAACCAGCACTCACTCCCCCTCCCCTCCCCCCCCCTCTCTCTATAGGGATGCATTCAAAGTTCATCTTACTGTTTCATGCTACCTTAAAAGAATGTTAAACTACATGGCTACTTCAGCATTATTAACAAGATCTAATGAGATTAAGTTGAAGGGGGGGAGATTTGGGTTGCATATTTGAAAAAAAATTCTTAATAGTAAGAGTGGTTTGACAATGGCATTGATTCCCGAGGGAAATGGCGGGTTCTCCCTTACTGTAGGTCTTCAGGCAGAGGCTCAACAGGTACCTTTTGGAGATCCTCTACAGAAGATTTTCCTGCTTCAAGCAGGAGGTTGGACTAGATGGTCTTGAACGCCCCTTCCAACGCTATGATTCTAAACTTTTTCTACTTGCAGTTTACTAAATTAAAGACTGCTTTACTCCATCCTGGGAAGCATAGTGCTGGTGGATGGAATTCTAAAAGGCAAGACTCAGTGGCAAATATGAAATATCCTCCTGCATACAATTTAGTCCACCTAACTGAAATGATATACTTCTGAAAATCACTGTGCTAAGCATACAGGTACCATTAATCAAAGCTTTGCTTCCTGCTAAAATACTTCTGAAAATCACTGTGCTAAGCATACAGGTACCATTAATCAAAGCTTTGCTTCCTGCTAAAATACTTCTCATTTTGTGCTCCACCAAATGTCTGGCTTATGGAGTGTATTCATACTTTTAACTAGCGCTAACAGGATGTGCTCTTTTCATACTTGTTCTCTTCAGATCTCATCCTATTCATTTAGTTTATTCTGTATGCAGGTGCATATCTTCACACCATCTACTTGGTCAACTTTGTGCATCTGATTAAGCAGACTCCCACCAACAGCTCAGTCATCATAGCAAACAAAACAGCTTGCATGGGAAAGAATACAAGAGACACACAATGTGGCTTGCTAACTCACACTACTCAATTAGGTAGAACGGGGATTAAAGCACTATCCAGGTTAGCTACATCATCCTGATCCCATCGCAACACAAAACTGTGCATAGACTGAAGAGGTTCCAGAATGCACTTCTAGGATATTTAAAGAATTTATATCTCGCCTTTCCCATGCCGAAGCATATGCCCAAGGCGGCTAAGATATGCCTGCACCACTTATTTTTCTTGGCACGTTCCAAGATATGCTGGGAATAAGTGATGCAATCGGTTCCTCTTACTAGGTAATGTTCTTGATTAGGGTTCCACTTCTGAGTTTTACCCCGGAATATCTTATTAAAAGAAGTGACTACCTTCTGTGAAACACTTGGATAGATATCAGAGATACAAGCAATAATGATTTCAAAAATCTTGGTTGAGATAATCACATTAACTGCATGGCTAGTATTTCAGAAGTACATTTCCAGGTAGTTTTCAATGCAATGAATTATCCGCAAAACCCGACAAACTGCTGTGGCACCTACTAATTAAAGCTTTAAACATCACAGCTGTCATATACAATGCAAATGCAGGTAGAATAAAACCATCTTACCTTGTTTCATTTCGTGTTCTAGAACCATCATTCTGCGTAGGGCCTTCAATAGGAACAAAAATGAAATTAAAACTGTGTAGCTACCTAAAGAGAGACACTATAGAGGGGCTGTTCTCTTCTAACCCAATTCCTATTTTTAAAGAAAGATTTCCTATATTTGTTAAAATATGTTCCATTCAATATTGCAAGAAATCGTATGAGCTCAGACTTCCCACAACACCCTGCCATCCAAATACACAGCATGCAAGGAATTTTTAGAGTTCATATTCTAGATTTCAACTATGGAAAGCTTCATGATGGACCCCAAATTTAAGGAAATGTAGCAAGAGAGACCATCTTTCCACACAAAATTAATTATTTTATTTATTTAAAGAATTTATATCCCGCCTTTCTCCCAGTGAGGGCACTCAAGGCGGCTTACAAAACATTAAAATACATATACATTAAAAATGAATTAAAAACAAGTAATTAAAAACAATTAAAACAACTAAAAACAAACAACCCCAGTGGGTCAACCTGTATTTACTTTGTTAAAAACCATTTGTTAAGAAGTCATTTGTTAAAAAGCTGTAAATTGTTAGGGATTTAATGGTTGTCCTACTAACGTATCATCTGTATTATACTGCAGCATTAGTCTGCATCTTTTAAAAATCTAACCTTAACACCTCAAAACTTATTAATTCATAGAACTTATTGCCACCAGGTATGATGATGGCCACAAACTTGGGTCCAGACCAAATGTGCAGAAATCCACATGGTAATGGGCATTTTCCAAAGAAGTAGGCGCATGTTAGGGAGCAATACTTACATGGGCTTCCTTACCCCATGGTTTCATGCCACAGAATATTCAAGTATCTCTCCATCCTCTTAGTCCTTAAGTTTGGACTTTTCCACATGAGTTTTTGAATGGGTGGTTGTAAAACCCACATGGATCTTGATATCTATGAGTTTGGTAGATCTTAGACCTAAACAGTGTCCTAGGCAGTCTTCTGGGAAGTCCTTCTTTGCCACTTCTCCTTTGCAAGTGGTGAGTAGGAGAGAAAGTTGCCAAAGAAAACGACCTTCAATTGCAAGCATCAATGGATGCAAGGAGGGCATCAATGCACTGCTGCGTGGCAAGATTGTGGGAGTGGAGGCAGGATAAGGCGACTGACACGGCCACGTTTCTCCTGGTCCGCAACGTCATCCTCCACCACCATAATCGCAGCTGTAAGAATTGCCCCAAGCTGGTTCAACACCATGCAAAACACTACATGCTTGTACAAGGTGATTTGTTGCATGAACTCCACCAGGCAAGTCATCTTAGAAGCTCCTGAGAAGTTGCCACAGTTGGTGTTGTGGGGGGGGGGGGAGCACAGAAAATGAGTGAATTCAGAAGAAAGGGGAACACAGAAAGTGGGTGAATGCTGTTGGAAGGAGAAGAGGGGTGGGGTGGGCAGAGGAACTCCTTACAAGGAGAAGGGCCAGACCTGGGGAAGGGGAAGATGGTGGAGGCAGGAGAGGCATTTGCATATTAGGTGGGAGTCCCAACATTGCAGGGGGCAAAGACTGTCAACGTTTCAGGGCTCTGGGGAGGGGACGAAAGTGGGAGCAAGGGGGAAGACTGAGGTAGAAGACAAGGGAAGACTCTGCAATTCAGTCAGCGGCACTGGCTGCACCTGGAGTGAGTGGCTCTCACTATGCCTTCAAATGAAGGCTGCAATTGAGGGGAGCTGCAATTTCCTCTGAGTGCAAAGGTCAGCCATCCAACCAACTTAAAGTGGGAGAGCCTGTCTCCCCTGCCGAACAAAGACTCTTGACCAGAACACTCAAGGAATTCCCACTGGTTTAGAAGGTCTTGGTGGTTTGGTCAAGGGGCTTTGTTGGGATCCAGAGGAACACTCCTCCTGTTCCCAGAGGGAGCCCCCGATGGCAGAAGTGCTAAGTCAGAATGCCCTTAATATATATAGCATATACAACCATTTATAAAATATTATACAGCCACAGTGAATGCATACAGTAGCTAATTACTACTCACTTCTCATACTTGGGGTATCACCATTAGTCAGAAGCTCAGGATCTACTTGCATGCCATCTAAACAGACAGACAACTCTCCAATCCCATCAACTGGTTCTTTGTCAGCAACAAGCACCATGTTCATGACCACTTCTTCAACTATTGAGGATACAGCAAAATAATCATGCTTAATATTTATATGCTTAATATTTAAGAACATAAGAACATAAGAAGAGCCCTGCTGGATCAGGCCAAAAGCCCATCTAGTCCAGCTTCCTGTGTCACACAGTGGCCCCACCAGATGCCTCAGGGAGCACACGAGACAACAAGATACCTGTGTCCAGTCGCCACTCCCTTGCACCTGGCACAGAGAAAACCCACTTCTAAAAACCAGGAGGTTGCTTATGGCTTGTAACCTGTGATGGTCTTTTCCTCCATGAATTTGTCCAAACCCCTTTTAAAGGCATCTAGGCCAGGTGCCATCACCACATCCTGTGGCAAGGAGTTCCACAGATGAATCACACGCTGGGTAAAGAAATATTTTCTTTTGTCTGTTCTAACTCTCCCTCCACTCAATTTTAGTGCGTGTCCCCTAGTTCTGGTGTTGTGTGAGAGGGAGAAGAATTTCCCTCTATCCACTCTCTCCATCCCATGCATAATTTTATAAGTCTCAATCATGTCCCCCCTCAGCCCCAGACGCTGTAGCCTTTCCTCATAAGGGAGGTGCTCCAGCCCACGAATCATTCTGGTCGCTCTTTTCTGCACCTTTTCCAATTCAACTATATCCTTTTTGAGGTGTGGTGACCAGAATTGGACGCAATACTCCAGATGTGGCCTTACCATCGATTTGTACAAAGGCATAATGATATTGGCCGTTTTATTCTCAATCCCTTTTCTAATGATCCCAAGCATGGAATTGGCCTTCTTCACATCCGCCGCACACTGGGTCGACACTTTCATCGACCTGTCCACCAGCACCCCAAGATCTCTCTCTTGATCCATCACAGACAACTCAGAACTCATTAGCGTATATGTGAAATTTTGGTTTCTTGCCCCAATGTGCATCACTTTGCACTTACTTACATTGAAGCGCATCTGCCATTTTGCTGCCCATTCTCCCAGTTTGGAGAGATCCTTCTGGAGCTCTTCACAATCCCTGCTGGTCTTCACCACCCGGAAAAGTTTAGTGTCATCTGCAAACTTGGCCACCTCACTGCCTATCCCCGACTCCAGGTCATTTATGAATAAGTTGAAAAGCACCGGTCCCAAGACCGATCCTTGGGGCACACCGCTTTTCACCTCTCGCCATTGTGAAAATTGCCCATTGACTCCCACTCGCTGTTTCCTGGTCTTCAACCAGTTCCTAATCCACAAGAGGACCTGCCCTCTTATTGAAATACTACATGGCAAAATGTTTGCGCCTTCTGTGGACTCTTGGCCAGTGCCTCACCTGGCCGATGCACGATGCCTCCCCTATTCAGAGCAGAGGTGAAATTTGTAGAAAAGTTACTTCACTACAACAGCCCATGAAAAATCTTCTTTCCAAAATTTAAAAAATAAAATGTTCACGACTAGAACAGTTTCACAAAAATGTTTGATAGTTCCATTTTGCGAATCCCCTGCTCCAAAGAGTCTTTCAAATATGTAATTGAAATGTTGTGACATTGCATTGTGACATTTGTGTAATAAATACGTAGGTGAAAATTTAAGTGGCTTATCAGATACACTTTTACATTACTGGAAACTACTTGTTGTCAGATATGTATTCCATAAGAGGCACACCTTGTCACTCCATGTGTTGCTCTTATAAAACATTTATTTTATTTATTTTTCATATGTTTATACCGCCCTTCCTCCAAGGAGCTCAGAGTGGTGTACATATTTCCTTCCCTCCTTTTGTCCTCACAACAACCCTGTGAGGTAGGTGAGGCTGAGAGATAGTGACTGGCCCAAGGTCACCCAGGAAGCTTTGTGGCTAAGCGGGGATTTGAACCTGGATCTTCAAGGTCAAAGTCCAACTCCCAAACCACTATGCCATCCTGGCTCCATGTATGTCTCCATGTTTTCCTATAAAAACCTGGTCGGAGGTCTCCAAAATGTGTGCAAATTGTAAAGATCAGGAATAGAAAGAGACACAGAAATCCATTTCTCTGTTATGAGATAGGGCTTCTGCATTTCAGCAGAATTTGGACAAAAGCAGGTGGCCTTGGGGATTAAAAAAAAAATCAGTAAGTTATTATACAGTGAAATGTATTGCTCTACACACTTTATTCATCACTGAATTATGCTGCTCTTCCCATTACTGCATTACTTCCAGAAAAAGAAATGAGCATTAAGTCATATTTGGGGACTGGGATGCTATTCTATCTAATTTTTAAAATTTTGGAAACCTCAGAAGGCGTAAGAATCCCAGTTCCGCAAACATTTTGCCATGTAGTATTTCAAAGCAGTCAAATCCTTTGGTTTCAATGCCTAGTCCTCATTACAAAAATAGGACTTACAACACAATTAAAATGCCACTACAGAATATGATGCACATTTTCAATTGTCACACTAAAAATATTGTATCCAGTTTGGTCAAACTTTTTCTTTGCATCCATCCAGCAGAGTCCAGGCATTTTCCATCAGCCTGCATGTACTTTTTCTACCCCCCCCCCTTTTTCCGTTTGGTTTAATTCCTTTTTGGGGGGGATTTTTAATAGCTATTATTTTCACTCTCTGCTTGCTTTGTCCATGTTCATAGGTAATTCAGTGGATTGTCACATCTGATCACTCTCGCAAACAGTACTGTGATTCTCCCACTATGAGTTAAAGAACATATACACAAATGCTCATAATACAAGCACATACAATTATCAAGTATTTGTCATTACACACACTTACGTTTCATATTGTTTGTTTTTAGCGTCTCATTAATATCTAGCGTGGCACTTCCCAGTAAGACATCAGACTTCAATGTTTGGTGACTCCATACACGAAAATTTAGTTTGCTAAATGGAGTGACAATTCTGAAAAGAAAAAAAATGGCATAATCTACACTTTGCAAGTAAAGTGTTTAAAACCCCACTGAATAATCTCCTTTCACTTACAAGATTACAGCACTGGTTTCCCCCTTTCCATATTAGGGTTTTTGCATCTCCAATGTCCTGACTACATAGGTATATGTAGTGCCATTTTACAAATTCCAGATGTCTTGCTGAAACACTGAGGGCTGAAGTATCTGGGGCTTGTAAAATAGCACCAGGGCGATAAAAGAGGACAGACTGCTGCTACCACTGCTCCCCAACTGACTTTGGTAAGCCAGCAAGGGCCTAATGGGGAGACCAACCAGGACGTGTTGGGAAGCAAGCCCTCCTTTGAACTGTCAGCTATAATTACAGCGGTGGCAGTGAAGGAAGACTTTTTCTTGTCCATTGCCTAGTTGGCATTATTGGTGCCTGGCTATAGCTTATTTGGAGCACACGTGTTTGGAGTGGAGGTTGAGGAAAGAAACCGATGCTTGACTAGTAAGCCAGGTTGATATTTGTGAACCCCAACTAGACATATACTATCCCACATCCAGTAAATCCAGGTCCAGATAGAAAGAAGCGACAAGCTGCCACTACTCATGTATTGGGATTGCTTGGCCTTCCCTTCTCCGCAGTAGGTCCCCATGCCTCCACACAGCCTCTCCTCCGCTCTCCAAGAAACACACTGCAAGGGGCTTCAGCTGGAAGCAAAAACCCTACTTTATGTGCCCTAATTTACACAGCTGCTCTGCACCTGTGCCTAAACAAAGTACTGTATAGTAAAAGCTTTGTTTTCCAGTAGGCATGAGGAACAGGGGTTGCCAGTTAACCAAAAAGTTAACCCTTTCGTCACGCTTATGGGCAGTGATGGGGACTCGAGTCAAATGACTCGACTCACAAGTGTGACTTAGCCACTTTTTCCCTGACTCGTACTCATACTTGTACTCGTGACCTACTGACTCGCACTCGTGACCCACGGGACTCGTACTTGACTTGCACTCGTGGGGGTAATGACTTGCCATTTCCAAGTCATTTTCCTTTAATGGCCGGCATCAACACAGGCAGGCAGGCAGGCAGGCGCAGTGGAGACCTCGGAGGAGGAGGGCAACAGGGAGGAAGGGTTTTCAAGGGGGTGTGAAAGCAAGCCTGGCTCTGAGTCCCCCCCCCCCTTTTGTTGCTGTCTGTTTGCCATTGGCCACAACTCCGAGCGCGAGGGGTGGGGAGGATTGAGGGAAGGCGAAGCTGCCGCAGCAGTTCCTCCTCATTGACCAAAACTCCGAGCCCAAGGGATGCTTGGCTCAGCAAGGAGAAGGTGCAGGGAGGGAATAATACAGTAAATGGTTTGAATGTAGACACGCTTGTTTTTCCCAAACCAGATGGGAGGTGACAAGACTGAGAGGTAAGGGAAAGGGCATTGGGGGAGCCAAGTGGGTGCTTTAAAAGTCTCAGAGGTCCCCCCACACACAGACACCCACCCACCCCATTTTCAGGAGAAAAAGCCATTTTCCTCAAAGTGACTCGACTCATGACTTGTGACTCGTGGTTTCTGGCCTTACTCGTACTCGACTCATGCAAAAATGACTCGCACTTGACTCGTACTTGCCCAAAAATTTTGACACTGACTCGCACTCTTGCAAAAATGACTCGTACTCGCACTCGTTACCTAGTTACTTAGATATATCCCTGCTTATGGGCCCCTCTTCCTACTTCCCTCACTTACCTGACAGGGCTCCCCTTGCAGTGTAGCTTCATAGGAAAAAAAGGGGAATGTGCTTATTCCTAGACGGCCCTTGTGAAGGAAGGAAGGAAATGGAACAGCACTGCAGAGGGATTCCTGCCAGGTAAGTGAGCAGCAAGCACACTCTTAACTGGCATCTCTGTCTCCTTAAGGTGGTGGTAACCAAATTTGTCACTTAACATAATACAGTGGAAGTAACGCACGTTTGCGGACTACTTTAGAGCAGCGCAGGACTCGGCCTGCCACCGGACCCAAGCAAGGTAGGATCCGGTATACGGCTCGGGTGCTCGGCAGACGGGGGAGAGGAACGGTGGAGCCGGGAGGGCAGCCATAGGCCCAGCTGTCCCAGGCGGGGACATGGCTTCCGTCATATCCCGGTCTCCGCTGTGCTCCGGAGGGCGGCTGGGCCGTTACACGGCCGCCTCCAACTTCCACCAGCAAAAGAGCTGGCGGAAATCTGAGGAGGCCTACCGGCCCCAGTCGCCGTTACACTCGAGGAAGGGGACGAGTGTCCCCTTCCTCGAGTAGACTGTAGCAGGCAGCCCATGGCAGAGCACTGGATCGGCCGTCCGCCCGATCTTTAAGTAGGATTGCGCTGTTAGTTCTTTAGTGGCACATACTGGGAATGGCTTGGTGCAAAATTCTATACCCAGTGAATACTTGCACACTTATAAGCACAAACGTTTTTCACCAGTGTCAATTACCACATTATAACACTAGCTAATCTCAATTTGAATTACACGGAAATGGTTATTTAGAGTGGAAGAATACAGCAAAGAACATTTTCAAACCTACACTGTAAGAATTTGTTTCCATTTTGGACTATTTGTATTGTTGCATTTTTCTGTCTTCTTTGACTGTCCATCGACTGAGACTTCCACATACGGGCTAGGTCCAAACCATTTGTTTTTGTTTTCTTTCAACTTTGCAGAAATAACTATCGAAAAGAAAAGAGAATGAATATCCTATTTGGTTCAATAATCAGAATCTAGTATAGATGATACTATTATTTAGTATAGCAGAACTTGGAATCACAGTCAAACTATGGCTCTTGTACACTGATAGAAAGAAACCTGGGAAACAAAGTCCTTTTCTTCAGATGGGATAACAATACTGAACCAAATATTTTTCCCTTCCATTCAATTTGTTTAATAGAAAGATGAAGTATTCACAAGTCAATGACTAAAACCAAACAATTAAATTCTCTGAATATAATGCAATGTGAAAATGAAAATGCTTGGATCATGTAGCAGCACCTAGAGATAAATTTTAAACAAATGTTAAGCAACTATTATTCTACACAGCATATTTCTGTGGAATTAGAACAAAAAGTTTCTTCAAGCTTCTGAAATCTCCAAGGTTTTTGGAAGAAGCTATATTTTGGCTATATTTTGGCTG
Organism: Plestiodon gilberti rubricaudatus; assembly: GCA_026170595.1. Classification (NCBI taxonomy): domain Eukaryota; kingdom Metazoa; phylum Chordata; class Lepidosauria; order Squamata; family Scincidae; genus Plestiodon; species Plestiodon gilberti. The sequence goes on along the minus strand of JANXHW010000004.1, from coordinate 185,773,468 downwards.
GAGATTAATCTGAGCAAAAAACCAACAAAACAATTTCATGTCAGTTCAGTACACTTACTCCAAATCCACACCTTCTACCCCAGTTTTATCTGTATATTTAGCTGCCTGCCTTTCACTAAATAAATGTGCTCTCTTTTTAACTTAAGCTTAAATATGTGCTGCAAGAGTGTGGGACATTTACTTGGACACGTGTCGCATTGTGTTCAGTGGTACTTACAAGCAGAAATGCGCATTTAAGATTGCTTAGCTGCTTTCTCCATTTCCACACATATGCATCCTTTTGCTGCCCATACTTGATCATCCTTTGTTTCAGTGCCGTCTGTTGCAACACGCAGTATTTTCAAAAAGTGGCAGCAGAAGCACAATTAGAATAATAAAGCTAAAGCTGCGCATTATCATTTTGCTACAGAGGTATTAATACTGCTACACAAGCTCAATTTAGCATCAGTGTAGTCTCTCACTTCAGTTACAAAAGTGCAAGGTGAATTTTTTTTTTTCATCCATAGCCAATTTAGAACCTGAAAGTTTGTGCAGTTTGTGGTTTACAGAAAATAAATTTAATTCTACAAAATAAACGTTGGTTAGTTTTTCAATTAAAACATAATTGCTATATTTATTATTTCACAACATATTTTGCTATACAGTATTATATACACAAATTACGATTTCCTTGGGTCAGTCATTCTACTCCTACATTACTCTAGAAAAACACTACATGTCCATGCACAAGGATTGTCCAGAAAATCTCCTCAAATAAAATATAATTCTCTGGGTCTATGTCTACACCAAGGTAATCCAATTATTTATTTGTAGCTCACTGCTTTGTGCTAACATTGAAAGAATTTATGGGGCCCATATTTGGCATGAGGGCTCTCATTTAGAAACCCATGCAAACGTGCCCAAAAAACAACCAGAATTCCCCGGTTTGGGTGAGCTCCAATAAGATGCTATTTTGATGTCTCATGCCATGCAATTGGTGCTCTCCAACAGCTTTGGCACAACAGATGAAAGTCTGAACAACTAATGTGCCTGCACAGTCTGGATCATTTTATACGCCATTTGGCAGATAGCAGTCATCTCCACTCCCTTTGCCCTGCTCTGTTCTTTGCCAATCAAGTCTACACTGGGTATTCCTGACAATCTCCTTATCTTAACCAAAAATGCTATGGGCCTACACAGGTTTCTCTCTTTTCATTAGATCTGCCAGCCTCTGGATGCAGGATGACTGCAAGCATTAGCCTCAGTAAAGTATCAGACTAGAATTTTATCTTGAATTAATGAGGCCTGGAGAGGATCTTTGTTCTAAAGTTGCACTCATGCATGCGACAATAAGGCTAAAGTCTAACAGAAGTAGAATCTGTTATTTATTTACTAGAGATGATGGTGAAACACATCAGGTTTAGTCTTATGTTATCCTCAAAGAGGTGATGAGCTATTATAAGGCTCCTAAATTCTTCTCCAGCTCCAATTAAAATTTGAGCCAGACAACAATTCCATCCTGGCCCTAAACAGCAGCTCCATAAGACCAGTAGCAGCCCCACTACTACCTCTCATCACTGGTGTCACTAGGGGGTGCAGACCACATCGGGGACGCACTAGGAGGGGGTGATGCACCACCAAAAACAAGCAGGCTTCCTCCCTCCGCTCGCAAAGGTGTGTGAGGTGCTTCGGTGGGGCCTGTGCTTTCAATGCAGTTTGAGGGTGACGCACAGTTAGATGACGCACAGCCTCTTCTTCGTGGCGGCTCAGAGCATCACTCCCCATGCAGGAGGGGTGGCACCCTTGCTCGGCAGGGCCAGGGCCTTTCCTCAGCCACAGTGTGAATCATCTCATGTCGCGGTTGAGTAAAGGTCTTGGTGAGTCATCTCATGCCATGGCTGAAAAAAGGCCTTGGGTTGACAGCAGACAGAGAAGGGAAACTCCTGTTTCCTGTTTAACGTTTGGGAGCCTCTCTAGTACGCAGGCTGCTTGCCTGCTCTGTGCTATAAGCCATGCTGTGCTATAAGCCATGCTGGCATATAGCGTTTTTGTAAAGAAAGAGATGCACTTGCTTGGTGCTAGCGCCGGAAACTTAACTAAGGTAATGGGTGTGGGGGGGGACACGGTGCTCCCCAGCGAACCGCGGATGAGTGAATCCACAGATAGCGGGTCTGCAGATACAGGGGGGCTGTACTAAAAGGCAAGTTTAATTCTTTATAAACTTAAGCAGAGCTATGAACCCTCTCTCCTTTTCTCCCACCACCCCATGGCACACTGTCATCTTTCTCTCTCCCCCCTCCACACACCCCTCATACATGTCCCAGCCCTCTTTTTTCCCCTTCAGACGTCACCCTGCACCTCACTCCCTGCCCCATCTCTCAGTTCTCCCCATTTTCCTTCCTTACGGTAATTCTCCTTTTTGCTCTGGTTCTGTCCCTCCACCCTGCCCTTATATCCATTCCTCCTTGCCAAGTTTAGCGGGAATAGCACGAAGATAGGCTGTGAGACATCGAAGGCAACTACAGGCTAGAAAAGCTGGTGCAAACTCCATCACAGGCTTCTGAATCCAAAGAATCCACTACTAATGAATCCACAAACCTTGGAGGAACTTCAGATGTTCACACAAGGATGTGAGAAAGTGACACAAAAATTGGTATTTGCAATCTACACAGGGAACACAAATAACCAGCCTGAAATCAGTCCATAGACCTGTTCACACTTACCAGTGATCTGAAGCTGTGATTTCATAGTTGGGCCACTGACAGACTCTGATCTTGACCCATTACCAGCCATACCACAGGAAGGGTCATGAACCTGAATGAAGGGGAAAAAAATTTATTCTCGTTAAAGACTAAAATTAAGATTTGTTGCTGAATGCTTGGGGTTCTATATTATTATTATTACTATTACTATTACAATATTTCAAGTTATATACTGTTTTTCCATTTTAAAAAAGCTCATAAAGCAGTTCACAGAGCAAAAGAAGGATAGCCTTCTAAGGACAGGCATACCATATCAGCAAGAGATATTACATGGTTTAAGTCTGATCTGGACAGAGTTGCACTCCTCTAAAGGATCAGGTTTGTAGTATGGGACTGCCTTTGTACCCAGCCTTGCTCCTGGATATGCATATGGCAGATGTCGCCTCCTCCCCACCCACATCATCCCACTTTCCAGGTTTTTTAAACATACTTTTTTTAATTAAAGGAAACCACTACCTAGGTTTTTTTTTTTGAATAAATGATTAAAATATTTACTACAGGATGTGCATATTCCATAGATATGTTGTGAGTAGAAGTACCATAAAAATGGAGAAGCTGGAAAATTCCTAAATGTATCTGTGAAACAGAAATTTCATAATACACAAACAAACTGCTACCTAATAGAATCTGGCAGGGATGTTTCCAATATGCCACATGGTAGGAATCACTGGTTTTTGTAAACCACACGAATTAGCATATCTGATCCCAATACGGTCTTGTATGCTTTCCCTAAAATTTGAACAGGCCCCAAATGACTTGGAAGACTGATACATCTAAGGAGTTGAGTCCAAAGAATGGTCTAGAGTAGAAGCACCTGAAGCTCCAGCATTACCGCTGTACTGTTATGTATGGATTCCAGCAGAAACCTGGATGGAAGACTGTCAGGAGGCCTAAATAAACCAGGTATTTTCCTTTAAAATAAAAAAAGTTCAAAGTTCAAGACAACATCAAATTCTTCTCCACTTTCAAGTCACTAATAGATTTCTTACAATTTGGAAAAAAAAAAAAGGAACAGTCCTTGTAATGGACCTTGGGATTTTAAAGTTATCATGCTAGAATCAATAGGGAACCAGCACATCCAGGCAGTTAGGAAAATTAATAATTCAAATATCTGCCTGAGTGATGTCAGTGGTGGTTTTCTTCTTCCTGGAAATCTTTAACTATAGGAAATACTTTCTATGGCCAAGAAGCTTTTAGAATCTAACATATTAATGGTATGCTACTCTTCGGGAAGGGTAATAGCTGCATGCAGTACAGGTAGGGCTGGGAAGGACACCAGTCCGAAACCCCGGAGAGCCGCTGCCAGTCCGCGTAGATCATACAGAGCTAGATGGACCAACCGTTTGATGAAGAACAAAGCATTTCCACATGTTCATGGCTCTCTCACGCAAAAATTCCTTTTTTGCAGGAAGCAGAAGCTGTCCGAATTATAATTTACAAACGGCATTTTAAAAAAAAAAAGCTCAGCAGTTTTCTGGAATTCAAAATTGTTTTCTTCATAATTTTTGTGGAAGCAGAAAAGGCTTGGGACTTCTATACATAGAGCTGCCAGTTATTGTTTCTTAACAGAGTCTTTGTGCCTTTAACAATTGCAGGGCCACAAAAAATTCAGCATGGAAATAGGGGCTGGAGCATGCCACTGCCACCCACCCTGCATTCACTGTGTGCGATCCCATTCAGACATCCTTGTGGTTCACCGTGCCTTTCAGTTTTTCTGCCCATACAAAAAAAATAGGGGTCTGTCTCTTACTTTTAAGGCTTTCCCCTCATGTAGGTGAAAGGCTTTCCCCTTGTCATTTGTTTTCTTCTTGCACAAGTAGGGACTTGCACTAATTCACGTAAGGGTGGCCTGAAGTGCTGAGGGAAAGAAAGGAAGGGAGAGGCAAAGAACTCCTGCGATTCCTTTTTGCTCCCCATCCTTCCCCAAGCAACACATTCCTAATTCTTGTTGAGGGACTTTTCCCTTTTTGTGGCAAAAGATCAAGCCCTCCTTCAACACCAAATGCATTGTTTTGCTCGACCCGGAATCTTCCTGCCAAACAACTTTTCCAACCTATGCATGAAGTTGTCCCATCACAGCCCCAGGAAGTACAACAAAAAACGCACTACTACAAGCACAACACATCCTTTGCCAGACTGCTGACCCACAGTCTCTCTTAGCTGGCATAGTGCAGAGGCTAACCTATGAATCAAGAAGTCCTTGGCTCAGAAATTGCTTCTGCATTAATAGATGGCCTTACTCAAGCCACTCTCCCCCAGCCTCAGTTCTCCAACAATATGGAGATAATACTGATAGGGGTATTGTAAGGATTACAGCAAAATAATGCACACTGAATGCTTCTGAAATGCTTGCATAAATGCCAAGTATTATTATTATTAAAAAGACAATATTTTCTTGACTGTCTTGCTTTGGCTATACTGTATTCATTTCTTGCCTCTTAATTACTTTTGCTAGAGGTTAGTTCACAGTTTCAACATGTTAGGTTTTGCAGGAGTGGGAGAGAAGGGATCTGAACTCCTATCATGCATGCAGCAAGGTAACAAAGCAATAAACTAAGGAGCTATGGGCTGGAGGTATCACCACAAAAACGTTGCAAAATTCAAGATGCAAAGCTCTAAACTGTCTGCCTTGATGAACTCTGCAAAGGTTGAAAAGGATTCCAACACGATTTTAGTTGTGGCTAACAGGGACTTTGAAATCGCCACACCAACCGCAATCATATGAATGAACTTCTGCTTGCTAAAGACACAATACCCACAATATTCAATTAGCCCTGGAAAGACAGAGATAACCTCCAAAGAGCCTTGAAAGAACTTTCAGGAAGTCAAAATTAATATAAAGTGAAATTAGTGTTTCTAGCCTGTTAACACTGCAAAACACCACACACTGTAAAACACCATACAGCCCCCCTCCCGTATCCGCGGATTCACTTACCCACAGATCCGCCCCCTGCACCCATCACCTTTGTGAGTGTAGTGCTGGCGCCAAGCCAGCGCAGATCTTTCTTAAACAAAATGCTATAAGCAGCAGCATGCATTCAGATACTGTGCAAGCATTCAGATACTGTGCTATAAGCAGCACGCTGCTGCTTATAGCGTTGGTCTGCGCTGGCTTGGGGCCAGTGCTACACACATGAAGGTAATGTGCGCAGGGATAGCGTTCACTCTTTTCAATTAACTGCGGAAAGAGTGGGAACCTATCCCCCGCGGATACGTGGGCCCTACTGTATTAATTTTTAGTAGAAAGGAATACAACTGTTGAAGAATCAAGGTTACTACTATAAAACTAGCAGTAAATTCAGTGCATCAATCTGCTTTCAGATTAACCATGTAGCATTGTGCTGGCAACCCATTAGTCTAAATCAGTATAAGGACACTACATTTTCTGTTGATTTTAAAATATTGCCTGCCAGAAGTGCAAGACTTAAAAATGTTCAAATACTTATGATCTGGCTCCCCTAGGCTTACATCACACGGCAGTCATAAAAAGTTGTATGGGGGAAAACACTCATTTGTTGTACTCACAGAAGGCTTCAAATATTTCAGTTAAAATGTTTGATTAAGCAAGGTTTCCAATAAGCACTCGAGTATCATTGTGCAGTATTACGCAAGCAGAACCTATACTCAAATCTGCAGGGTGTGTGTGTGGTTTTTTTATGCAATCTGGGAGAAGTCTCACAACTACAACACTGGTTTAGAATTCAAAACAATCTTGAACCCAGAAACATTACACAGAATGCGACAGCAGGCAACGTCTGATGCCGAAAAAGAAAATTAATGAAAACAATGAGGTGAGTCTGAGCACCGGTGGGAAAGATTTTAAGTAAAAAATGACGTTGCTGATGATAGCTCATTTTGAGACTCATCAACAAAAGTACTTTTCTGGAATTCATTCTGGAGCTTGAACAGTACGGTATCAATGCATGCAATTTTGGAGTCATTACTTTAGGAAGCTGCAGAGGGCTCAAAGAAATACAGTAAAGATGTCAAAGATTAAAGGAATTAAACATTCTTAGTTTACAAATAGTAATAAATGTTTTTCAAACATGCAAAATGCATTTATAAGCAGGCTGTTAAGCAGTTTATCTCCTCTAGTGGCAATGGTCATGGAAAACCAATTAGCTGGCTTAAACTGGCAGATTAAGGTTAAATTGAACAAAGATTTTCTAGTCAAACAGGTAAGCAGCAAACAGATTAAGGGATGTAACATCATCTATTTTTAAGCGTACTAAATACCGTATTTATCGGTGTATAAAACGCACCGGCGTATAAGACGCACCTTCCTTTTGGCCCTGGGTTTCAAGAAAAAAAGATTTAAAGCATTTTTGGGCCACTTGGCCACTTACTGCTTGGCTGCTTAATTAGCTAATTTACATAAATTGCATAAAAATGCCAGGATCTGTTTTAAAACACACAGCAATAAGACACATGAACAAAATGCACCAGAATTTAAATCCCAAGTACAAAAAAACCCCAGACTCAACTCTTTTTCCCCCAACCCACCCAATGCACAGTTTCCAAAGTAAAAAAACATTTACCCCAAGTACAAACCCCCCCAGACTCGACTCTTTTCCCCCCACCCCACCACACCCCTGCAATTTCCACAGTAAAAAACATAAAAGTACAAAAAAAAACCAGACTCAACTCTTACCACCTTACCACCCCCAGACTCAACTCTTACCAACTCTTAAACAACATAAATCCCAAATACAAAAACCTCAGACTCAACTCTTTCCCCCCACCCCACCTATGCAGTTTTCAAAGCCTCCCAACTAGGCCCAGTTCAGAAGCTTACCCATGCTGCATTCAAGAGCAGGCCCTCCGCAGCTCAGCTGAACTGAACTGAGCACAGCGCCCTCTGCTGGCTGCTGAGAAGCTCAACTCATGCACGTGCATAAATTAAACCCGACAAACAGCTGTAGATCGGATAGATTAGTTAGGGAAGAAAGCACAAGGGAGCTCTCTGGCTCCGGAAAAATGCGGTAAGCCCGAAAATGCTTTAAAACGAGCAAGGGGGGAAAAGGGATTTTTTAGTATTGGCGTATAAAACGCACCCTACTATTTTGGGTCACAAATGTAGACAAAAAAGTGCGTCTTATACTCCAATAAATACGGTAAATCAAAATATGTAACAAGTGTCTACCTTAAGTGCCTCGTTCTTTCATAGTTTCTTTCCATTTTAATATTCTAGATTTCATTTTATATATGCTAAGGGGGTAAGGAATGAACTAACAGCCATTCATGCATAGTTTTCAAGTAGGAAATACTAAAGAATACCCATCAATGGCGGCTTTCTTCACCATTGATCATAGTGTCCTTCCGGGCTGGTTGGCAGAGTTAGGGCTAGTGGGCACCACTTTGTGGTGGTTCCATTACTTCTTGGCTTTACAGTGCGTAGTGCCCTAGGATTCTATTCTGTCTCCCATGCTAAATCATCTATGTCAGAGGTTCCCAACCTGTGGTATGAGCACCACTAGTGGTACGCGGACCATGGGCTGGTGGTACGTGGATTGTCATCGGCCAAGACCCGTGCGGTGCCGCATTGGAGCCCGAAAAGCAGAGGCCCAAGCTCTGCTGAGCCAGCACAGCTCGAGCGAGCAGACTAAGTCAGAGGCGGCCAACCTTCCACCATTAGGGCCTCAGCGTTCTTAAGAGTTGTGTAGCAGACAGAATCTTGGCAGCTGCAAGTGCTGATGGTGCTGCTAAAGCAGCTGCACCTGCTGAAATGCCTGCACCTATACAACCATTAAAGAGCCAGGAGCATTCATGCTGAAAGGTTGGCCACCCCTGCTCTAAGCCATACATTAAATACATACATGAATCAATCGGGCTTGACCATGGTGCTCCATGCTTTAGTGACATTGAGATTGGATTACTGTAACTCTACATGGGGCTGCCCTTGAAGACTGTCCAGGTTGCAACTAGTGCAGAATGTGACTGCTCATGTGGTTACCGGAGCTCGATGGTTCAATTCTATTGGACAGCTGCTCCAGTGGCCACACTGGTTGCCCATAGTATTCCAGGCCCAATTCAAGGTGCTAATATTGACCTTTAAAGCTCTTCATGGAGTCGGAGGGACCAGGCTATCTGAGGGGGCTCACCTGCACGAGCTCTGTCTGACCCAGGTTAGGGGATGGCAGTATGTGTGAGCCTTCTCTGTAGTGGCACCATAGTTCCCTTCTGGGGGATTTAAGAACTAGTCCTTCTCTTGTGGCTTTTCGGTGAGGGCTAAAAACATTTTGTTTTATTGAGATTTTAATTGATGGATTTTTAAGGGTTGAGCCTCCTGTGCCTGTATATTGTACATCATTCACTGCTCTTCTTGTTTTTCATCAGATGCTATTATTTGTTTTACTCCTGGTTATAGTATTTGTTCAAATGAATTTGCTGATCTTGATTGTTTTTAGGGAGGTTTATGGAAATTTTTTGTACGTTGTCTTGGGCATTTGCCTTGGCAATGGAAAGGCGGGATAGAAATTTTTTAAAAATAAATAAAATTTTCGTTATTAACACTAAGGCTAGTTTCCCCAAGGGTCATATACAAGCTTCTGCATACACACTTGGATTTTTAAGACCTTCTGTTCTCACCACATCCTCTCAATCCCTCCCCCCCCCCGTCACTCCTAAAAAGTCAGAAGACCCTGGATTAACACCTGAAGCAATATAAGGTGCTCCAGCTGAAATGTGCACAGAAGTACTTTAGGCACATGCAACGGGTCCTTGAGATTTAAGCAGCCTAATGCTGCTATCCAAACAAACAATGTGTACATGGGGAAGGAAGACAGAACCATGCAGAGCTGGAGCTGTGCTTGATGTTGGCACCACAGCAGTTTGCACGGTCAAAGCAGCAAGCTACTTTTGGAAGTCAACAGCAGCTTGCCAGTCCAGAAGTGGGAACTACTCTAGCACCGACATCATAGGAGGCTGCTTTCTACCGCACCAGACCATTGGTCCATCTAAGGCAGTATTGCCAATGCAGACCAGCAGTGGCTCTCTAGGGTTTCAGTCAGATATGAATTTTTCTCTGCTTTACCTAGAGATGCTCGAGGTTCAACCTGGGACTTTCTGTATGTAAAGCAGCTGCTCTGCCACTTCCCCAACATCAAAGCAAGTTGTACCATGTGGACAGCTCTACACCTGCATATTGCTTCTTCTAATAGATATTCAAACTGAAACAGCTTTTTACACTGGAGGCTAGACATGCCCAAGTGTAACATGTATCCAACTAACTGAAGACAAAATGGGAAAGCAAAGAGCTGATATCATATGTCAATTTCAACTGCAGTTGCAACACAGCAAATTCTTAACTCTTTAATTGCATAACCTTCAGGGGAAATTGTTGCACTGTTTAAACAGGTTAGGAAATAGAAGCTAAAAGATTATCAAGGAAGCAAACTACTTGGTACCAAAGCCATCAGATACAAGTCTAGCAAATGGATAAAAACCATCAATATTGAATATGATGGACATGTTGTTGTTGTTCAGTCGTTAAGTCGTGTTCGACCCTTCGTGATCCCATGAACCATATCCCGCCAGGCCTTCCTGTCCTCCACTATCTTCCTGAGTTCGCTCATATTCATGTTCGTTGCATCGGTGATGCTGTCTAACCATCTCATCCTTTGCCTTCCCCTTCTCCTTTTGCCTTCAATTTTTCCCAGCATCAGAGTCTTCTCCAGACTCATGATGGACATACTACATGGAACATGGCTAATAATTCCCACCTCTACTCAAGGTAAGTTTAACATCAGTAGCGCTTTTTTTTCCCTTACTCAATTATACCCAAATTCTTAAACTCAGGGGTTTTGTGTGGGTGCAGTTTTAAGGTACAGTATTTACCAAGGCTGAACAGACAATCTGCACTTTGATCTGACACCTATGTCTACTTGCAGGAAAACTGGCAGTTTTGCTAATTTGCCCCCCCCCCCCAAAAAGTAACAGGAATACAGAAGTGAAGACTTGAGCTACAGACAGGTTGGCAGTTACCTATCAGTCTGCAGGCCCTTGCTAGCTATATTGGCCACGTTTGTATCATAGAAGCTTATATAGACCAAGAGTCCTGGCTTCAATGTACTGAATTAATGTAAGCACTGCCCAAGTTGCTGTGATGTAATGGAGCGTTCATTAACAATTTAAACTGCGAAGAGGTAAACTGTCAAAGGGCCAAGGCCAGAAGAGCCTGTGAATGGCTGGAGAAAAGGGGTGTGAAGGAGCATGAAGGCTAAATTTCCACCGTGCCCTTTGCTTCCTCAGAGGTGTCTGTGGCACTTGAGAGTCTAGTTGTTGTTCATGACAGTGCCTCAAGTTTGCTAGCTTAGAACAAATCAGAAGAATAAGTCCATTCAAAAAAAACTTGAACTGAAATACTTCATAAAGTAAAGCATTTTTTTATATTTGAATATAACTGGTTGCTACCATCATATTCAATAAAAGGTTAACGAAAAGTATCTCATCTCCATCTTTTCTCTCTCGCTCTTATACAATTATTTGTTTTGTTGTTGGCATAGTCCCCTAATTTCTCGAACAAATTAGAGATGTTCAAAGACTTCCATTTGAGTTTACTATTTCTCTTCATTCAATCTACCACTTTTTCCAACTGCTTTCAGAAAGTATCCTGTGGGATGGTTTTAGCAGGGAATCGGATTAAATGCAAAAGGAACAACTAGCTCAGTCTGACAGGTGACCAAAACTGAGGCAACAATGGGGTACAAGAGTAACAAACAATGGGCAGCATTTAGACTAGCTTTTCAGTTGGAAGCCCCCCCCCCCATGAACCTTTTCTGCAAGGACCCCTTACACAGGCGGAATGCTCCTTCCATTTGTGAAAGCATTAGTCTGCATGCTACTCAAAATATTGTACTGCATGAGTTGCTATAACTGAGCTGTAATTGTCTTGTCTAAAAAACTGAGTTCTTAAAGGACATATAAGACAGAGGACACACTTAGTAGGTACGCCTGAACATTACTGGAAAAATCCAAGTGTACAAGTAAAACTGCATTTTCCCCATGATTACAACTAGAGTTACGTAATCTTGTTTTAGACATTCACTTTGTAACCAACACATAAGAAAACAAGCTTTCACTGTTCTCATTAACTTAACATTGTTAAGGCGCTATTAAGACACTCAAAATTAAAAAGACAGCACAATAACTACTCCTAAGGAGTTTTATTTACAGTCCACACCTGTAAGTAGTACACAGTTGCAGACCATTAGGATCCAATTCTGCAACTTAATCCCCATGTGTGAAGCTCTGTGCAGTACTAGGGACTTTACAGGGCTCTACTTGGGCACAGGCTTTTCTATTACAGTACTAAGGATCTTCTTATTACACAATAAGGTGAAGAAACTAATTGTGAATAAGGCACACTGACCAGCAATAATTGTCCTTTGGCAACCTAAGGTTGCAGTCCTATACAGACTTACCTGGGAATGCATCCCATTGAATTCAATTGGACTTATCTCCAAGACAACATTATAGGCTATGTTGTAACTTTGTTATACACAAAGTACCGGTATATAGGAGTTACCGTACATATTTTTCTTCAAATGCAGAAATTGAATATGCCTTTTGATCAAGGTTGTATTATTTACTACCACCACTCAAAATTTGTGAATTGTGTAATAAAATTAAAAATGGACAGAAAGTCATCACCACAATCACCACCACCAATGCCAGACCCTTATGCCGATGCACACTACTTGATGAAGCATGCTACTCTTTAGCTTTTCCTCTATTGTTTTTGCTTGCTTCCACCAGTCTGATTCAACAGAGAATGAAAAAGTGGCACATCATTAACTCATGCTATGTTTTCTTAATTGTCTGTTTCCAGGCATAATGCGATATGAAAGGTACCTAGTTGCCCTGGGCCATACAAATTTTAAACTATGGTTTTATTAGGTTTAATCAATTTTAGTTTTATTACATATTATTGTTTTAAACATTTTTGTTGGCTGCTTTGTGTATCCACAGATTGAAAGATAGGGTATATTTGAATAACATTTATTTTTATTTTGTTTTATTTTTTAAACCCCTGGGGGGAAAAAGAGAGTTGTGTCTTGAAGAGGTGATGCAACACAGGTCCTAGTGTGAGGGCATAGGAATTGGCCTTGATGTTCCAAATTCCTGTACGCTGAACTAGTATAAAAGTCTATTTCATTTATGAAATGGAGACAAAGTCACTTTCCTCAGATGTTCTCAAATTTTGCTCCCATCTGTGATCCTGTAACTGCTATTCAAGCACCTGAAAGTAACTATGCCATAGAACAACAATTCCCAAATGATGTATCAGGGCCTCACTTGTGCATCATACGAAATTAATTGAAGGCAATGAGCCTGAAATGCTCACCCACAGGGGAGATGGCTGCTGCACCTTTACAGGACTTACTGTTCGGATCTTGCTTCTTTCCAATCAGCCTGTGCTGGGGACAGGTTATTTTAACTGCATCTCAATATCAGGCATGATCCACTCTCTCCTGATACAGCAGAACGTTCTGCCATCAAAGGGTATCTCTGCACGAGTCACTGTTCTTGAGCTTGCCTCCAATTAATAAAGCCATCTACCTTAGAATTCATGCAGACACATAGGGTATTTGCTATGGGCAGGTACTTCTTTCACATCCTAAAACCTTTTGGATTTAACTTAAGAGTGGAACATGCCTCTAATTTTAATGCAAAAAAAATGTGCTTCAGCTATGAGAAGTTTGACACAGGCCAGAAAGAGACAACATTTTTGGAAATATTTTCTTAAACCTCTCATTTGGCCTTGGAGACTTCTGTACCTTCTCTCTCAACTTGTCCTGATGAACTATCATAACTCACAAGACTGGAATGAACCGGAAAATCTTCTAGTTCAAGCTTGTGCCCGCATGACAGTACTAACAGCCTGCAGCCTGGAAGAGTTCAAGAGACCTCTTATTTACAACATTTATACAGAAAGCACCAACAACACTGAAATAAATATCACAGGCAACATTCAGGCATCTGTCTTGTGTTCCTATCTTTATAAAAATGTTCTCCATATTGGACATAAGCACAAACAGGTACTGTACTTAGAGTGCCTTGTAATTACAAGTCCATTTCACATTCTGCGGGTCCATAATGAGCATAAAGATACAAACTTGGCAATGATTTGGTTGCTCTGGACAAATTCCTAGTGACAAAGCCTATCATCATAACTGGCATCTCCTGGCAGTTTCAGAAGCAAGGCTAAATAACTCACTGAACAAAGTAATTCTTTATGAGGGGAGACCCAAACTTTTGCATAAGGTTTTACTTAATGATAAAAACCATCCTATGCATCTCAAACATACAGATGCCTCTTTTTGACTGTACCTTTAAAACACATACTTCATAATCTTTTCAGCACAGTATTCTCCACAAAAAGCATTCCTCATGCTCCAAACCCCATCTTAAATATTAACAAGCAAATTCAACATTCTAAATTGAGAGTCATTTCGCAGTTCAGAAGACTGCAACTGAAGTTCACAATTTGAATGCTTAGTCTCGAAAGTCTTTCTGTTTTCCATTCATCATTCCATTGAACTTATGATTTATTCAGAAAATCTCTAATCAACTCATGGTGGCAAATTCCAATTTTCCCATATTATTAATTTTCTTACTGTTTTCTTTTTAGAACAAGACCCAAGGTATCAGAGGACCAGAACACCACCACAGAAAATAAGCCATGTTATTCTTGAACTCTTGGGTCATGGTCACATAATGAAACATTTCCGAGCTCCATTCCAAGGAAACTGCTGATTCTGTACCATAATTGTCAATACTACCTACGGTAATCTATTATGTATATCCTATTTTCATGAACAACAGAACCATAATGCAACATGTTTGGTTATTTCACAAGCTAAATATGAACTAAGTCCCATTTTAAGTCTGCTACATTTTCAGTTCTTTATAACCTGTACAGTCACACGCAGATCCACCTGATGGATCACTCCATCCATTTCCATGGCCAATATGAACCAAGTTATTTTGGGTCACCATTGCCACCCCAAGTATAACCAGGTAAACAGCTAGTCCAGCTTTGCCAAGGGAAACCTTGGCAGAGAGTTGCTCACAGCCTGCTCTATACTCCAAACAATTTTAGCAATCTTCTTTACTCATGCTCTGCTGCCATTACCACTACCTCTCTCCCGCTAGCTACAAAATGCAAGACTGAGAGTGCAACCCACTGGAAGTATCGGGCGGTGAAGCAAGTGATCCGCCGCTTGAAGCTGTCGCAAACGTGCTGTAAAGCACGTTTGCAATTACTTTAGAGTAAGGGCGCCCGGCAAATAGGCCGGCAGCCCTTACTCCGCCGTCGGATTGACCCTGAGGCCGCTGGGGAAGGTAAGTTTCCCACCGGTGGGCGCGGGGGCAGTCTGGGCGGCGAGGGAGGCTGGCGGCTGGCCAAGCTGGCCCGGGAAGGGGTGGTGATGGCGGCTGCCATATACCTGTCCCGTTCCGGGCCAGTGTGGCCTTTACACGGCCTCCTTGGATTTCCGCCAGTTAAATAGCTGGTGGAAATCAGAGGAGGCTCATTCGGGGCTCCCCACACTACACCGGGGGAAGGGGACAAACATCTCCTTCCCCCGAGTAAACCTCTGGGCCGATCACAATCAGCCTGGAACGGGGATAAGATCCAGTGGGCAGCCCTGGGGCCACCCGCGGATCCTTATGGTGGATTGTGCTGTCTGTTAAAAAGAACTGACTCATGGGAGATGCAACCTTGATGTATAGTTTCCACAAAAAGGGCTGCACTTTGCAAGCTATAGAAAACCCGGTCTTCTTTCCAGTCATATATCTCTAAGCCATACATCTGGAAGGTGATGCATTGCAGCATTCAGACCTCTAACACACTGCCATGTTCTAAAGGCAGAATTGCGTTCTGTGCACAAACACATGTCTTATATTCCTACCTCACACAATAATAGATATTTCAAGGAATATTAAGGGGCAACAAATGCAAATAATCCGGTCACTGAACTAGTGCACCTCTAGGCTTTCTAGGTAGAAGGCAACACGCATGCAAACCTGAAATGATGTTGCACGGGGTTCGTATTGACAATATACACAACAATTAGTTTGACAAAATCTTATGATGTATTGAATTTACGTCTGTAAAAAAAAAAGGAGTTCACATTCTTGCAGACTTTAAACATAAACAGACACAAAGTGTTCAGTTCTAACATATGGAACATAGCTGTAGGCAAGATTTTGGGACAGACTCCAGATTTTCAGCATTAAACAAAAACTTTTAATTGCAATCTGAAAATTAAGAAAATGTCTATGATTGAGGAAGCACAGATGTGTCGGATCAACACTCAAGAGCTTTTCCAAAAGCCACATGCATACACATCATGCCATTAGACTGTACCTAATTAACATACATATAAAGCCAGTAAAGGTTCAGTTACTTTTAAAGTCAGGTTTTTCAGATACTTTGAATACAAATGTATTCCTGGGTTGAGAGCTAACAGCAACTCTTCTGCAAGATACAGGTGTCCCCCTTGAAACCCCTGTCCTAAAGTGAAGTCCTCATTAAGCGGGTCTTGCTGTGCTTTGAAGTTTAGCACTTTGCTTAAAGCCCCAGCATTAAACATCCAAGCTCTTATCTTGCCCATTAGCTGTTTGGCTTTAGATAAGGGCTTCAAAGTCCTTATCTAGCAAGAAACAGCTGAAGAGCTGGGCAACTTTTAAAAAATCCTTTGCTCTTTTTTACTGGGGACTTCCGTCATATATTCGGATCGCCATTAAGCGATCCGTCATTAAGTGGGGGACACCTGTACTCATATTTTAATAAATTGCTGTTCATACTTCACAAAACATATACATGCACACAAGTGGAATATGACCAGCAAGTTGGCTCCTTACTCTTGGTATTACTGGTTGATTATGCAAATGCTTCCCATAATAGGCCTTGAAAAATTAAAACACTTCACTCCAATTGGTCTCTTGCTCTGCACTGTAGGTTGGCTCACTTCTAACATTCACAGCTTATACTCCCCAATGGTCAAATGTTCTCCCCTGAACATTTGACACTATGGCACTAACAAGCTTTTAAAAACTTGAATAAAGCCTTTTGAATAGCCAATTTAACAGTTCAAGAATTGGATGTTTAAGAACTGTAGTCAAAGAAGCAACTTAATTGTTTTAGCACAACTGGCAATAGTCTCTTATTCAAAGATATTGTCAATATCCCTATGGGAAAAATTCAATGTCCACAAGCAGAGACCAAAGGCACAAAAATAAAGAAATTCTTTAAAGGAAGAGAGGCACAGAAAAGTAATACTGTAAAGGCAAGAACAACATCTTCAGCAACCCTGTGTTCTCAAGACCACCATGGCAAGGGCTCCTAGTTGCCATCATGCTGCAGCTGGGTAATACCCCATCAGCTAAGAAAAACATACAGCCTTTGAGGGCAGGGAAGTTGAGATCAAAGAGCTTGGACATATCTCCCACTCCATCACCTGAGGGGCTGAATGGGCTCTGTATCCCTCTGCTGCCAAAACAATTATGGGGATGGGTAGTGGGGAAAGGTGAGATGAGACAAAGAAGAGAAATGAAGAAAAATGTGCTCTTGGGCACATTATGTCCAAGTCCAATCCTTCATTCCTATGAACATTCTGGGGGCAGAGGGAGGTTGACACCCTTCTGGTCCCACCCCTGCAGCAATTGTGTCTCTTCTACAAATGTTTCAGCAACAGAAACAGACAGAGCAACAACAGACTCCCTCCATGACCAGGGAAAACGTAAGGGGGGGGGGAGAAGAGGAAATTCCTCCCCCTTCCACTCACAATTTTTGCAGGTTGCCATTTGTTAATAATTTTTAACATTGGCATGCATAAAAATACAAGTGTGAAGACAGTACAGGCAAACGTTCTGGGCCAAGACACCACTGAAACATCTCACCTACCAACCTACCTGTGACCTACAGTATGACGACAGCATACTGTATTTAGCCAACAATGCATGGAAGTCTTAACATTTTAGTGACCTGAGCTCTCACAGTTAAAAGGAAGTGATTGCTACAATAATGAAAGTGGTATGCATAGTCACTCCTTGTAAAATGCATGTAACCTGAAACTTTGCAAACTGTGTCACAGCTAGACTTTACTGCAGGGGTGTCGAACTCATTTCATATAGCGGGCCAAATAGCATTTATGGCGCCTGCTGAGGGCCGGAAGTGATGGCATTAAGCAAATGACAAGCAGATGATGACCAGAAACAAGCACTTTGTTCTCATGTAGCAACTCATTAGCTGCAAATGACAGAAGAGAAAAATTTTGATCATATTTTCAAGATATGGGAGATCACGTGGGCTGCGGCCACCCTTTCAGCAGCACTGCTTCTGCCGAGGCATCACTTCACAGCTAAGCAAAGTGACACCTTGGCAGAAGCGGCGCCACTGAAAGGGCAGCCCATGTGACAATTGGGCTCTCCCAGCACCTCAGCAGCAGCACCCCTTACCCCTATTGGTCTGCTCCTTCCCCCATAGAATTCCTTGCCTTCTAAAGCCGGCTTCACACTAGAGTCTTCCCGGCGCGCATGCCCCTGCCCCTGTCCCTGCGTCTGTGCTTGTCTATGCGGTTGGAGCTGGGGGAGTGTCTTGCCGCCTGTTGTCCCTGCTTCTGTCCCGCCTTCTTAAGAAAGAGCAGCTGTGATTTGGTGAACAGAAGTGCGCTCCTCCGATTGGTGGGCTGCCGTAGTTCCGCAAGCATTCCCAGCTCCGCAAGCACAACCGCCTCAAAAGATGAGGGGAAACCATCTTTCCTGCCTCTCCGCAAGCTGCGACGCAAGCATGAAAACAGCTTCGCAAGACCCACCGCAGAGCCGCAACAAGCCGAGAAAGGTCTAGTGTGAAGCCGGCTTCAGGCCTCCTTCCGTCTCTCCCTCCCAGAGCCTTGGCAGAAGAAGCATTGTTGAAAGGGCAGTGCTGAGAGAACCCAATTATCACAGGGGCCAGATAAAGACCTTCTGCGGGCTGTATCCGGCCTGCAGGCCTTATGTTTGACACTTCTACTTTATTGTGTGCTGCACAACCTTCTAAATTCTGAGGTTATTTAGACAATTATCCCCCAAACAGTCTGCAAAACTCAGCTATTTCCTTGAAGGGCAACAAAAGCTGAAGGTTCTGTTTAGATTTTATTTCTTCAGCTATATGCTCCTAAAACATATGCCCCTACATCACACTTTGCCAAATAATCCCATTTTGGAGCTCATAAAAGATACAATAGCCCACGTAGCTCAGCATTGTACCAAGTCAGTGAAATCTTTCCTTCTAAGTATTGTTGAATGGAGATGCTGGGAAGAAAACTTGAAGCTTAATACATTACAAGTATGTGCTTTATAAAGTTATAGCTCCTCCCCATGTGTACAGTGAACCACTGTAGGAAGTTATGCCTGGAATTTCTATGCTGAGGAGTTTAATACAAAACACGAGATGTTTGCAAGAGGTTTGAAAGTGTTTTTGTAGTGCAAAAACACTGCAAGCATGGAGAGTCCATCTTGTAAAGTTGCAAATTGAAACACTTCCACTTATGAAATGAGAAATTTGTGAAATGTATCATTTTGCAATAATGTATGTTTCATTCCTATGAAACTGGCCTCTTATTTGAGAGAGATGAAAGAAAGTACTTCTTGATACAATACACAATTAACATAGAATTTGCAGTTGCAAGATGGGGTGATGGCCATTGCCTTTAAAAGGGGATTAGACACATTCATGGAAGGTAGATCTATCAACAGCTGTGAACCACAAAAGTGAAATGGAGCCTCCACATTCAGAAAGAATATACGGTACTTTGGAATAGTGTGTGTGTGTGTGTGTGGGGGGGGAGAACGCCTTCATGCCCTACTCATATGACAAGCCATATGATTTCCTGAATCATATGGCTTGTCACTGTTGGAAAGAGAATGCTGGGCAAGGTAGACCTTTGGCCTAACAGGGCTCTCATAGCATGCCATTCACTCTGCCTTACAGCAATTTGTGTAACTGAAGTGTCGGTAACTTCCAGGGAATGAAAATCTTCTGTACTTTATTTGCTGGAAGAAAGATGCAAAATGCAGATAACAAGAAATATGAGTACAGAAAAGGCTCAGATGCTGGAGCTTTCCCATCCAGAGGGTAATTCCAAGGACATGGTCACATTCACTTATGCCTAAACGTTTCCTTGAGAACACAGTACAGTTGGCCCACATCTTACGTGCAATGAACTCGCACGAATTCAAGTACAGTATATGTACTTGGCCCTCCCAAAAAAGACAAGGAAATTCAACAGTGCAAATAGTGCAGGCGACTCAGCCTACCATTCCACTTATTCTGTTTATGCCCTGAAGTGAGCCTGAAACAGGTGAATGAAGCTGCTGTTCCCTCAGTTCTGAGGTGTCTCTCTGGCAAACATTTCTAATAGAGGAATGTCAAATGAGTCACAACATTGGGCAAATAATTTTTGCTAAGATCAAGCTGGCTGTTTTGCAGTATTCTTAATTAAGAGGCACAGTGCTGATTTTATGTGAACATTTATTTATCAGCAGCATGCCAAGTAATAGCAGAAATGCTAGTTTCTCCATTTCATTTTTAGAAATGAGCTTAAGAGCTTTTATTCCGAACCAGTGGTGTCCGCCCCCAGGTGCCAGCCATAAGGAGGGGTGCCAGTGTTGCATGCCTGCCATGTCGCATGTCTCTGGCTGGCACAAAAATCGTAGCACCTCATTGGAGCTTTGAGGCATCAGCAATAAGGGGGGGGGGGAGTGCCTATACATACAATTAATCAGCCTGATACTGCTGTCTCCATCCAGCCCCACCCCTTCCGGCCACAACGTGCTCAGGAGCAGAGGTGTCCCAGCTGGGTATGGGTATTCAAATGCTGGGTAGACTTGGCCTCCCTGGTGAGGATCTCACAGTAGAAGCCAGGTCTACCTGCCACTTCAAATGCTAGGTAGATCTGGCCTCCACTGGGAAGGATCTCGAAGTAGAGGCCAGGTCAACCCATGGCTTCCAGCAGCCAAGGACGAGGCGGTGGGAGCAGGTACCAGTGGCAGTAGGTACATCACTGCTCCAAAGTAAGCTCTATGACTGAACATCTGTTAGTATTTGCTTATTGTTGAAGTCTATGAGAATTTGAACTTAAAAGGAAGCAAATTCAAAACATCACAAGTTTTTGTCAAACTTGTTGCTGTGCAACAAGACATTAACATCCTGTAGCACCACTTCTAGTTTGCGTGCATCAGACTTGCTTCACAAGCCAAGCATTCTTAGGATTTTAGTGTTGATTTAAGTTTTGAGGTTACATCCTATTCGTAAAGCTCACAGAGAATGAGATGAATGTATTTTGAAAAGTCACTCATCTGGACAAAACTCAAGCTTCATTAAAACAAAATTCACTGGGAAAATTCTTGCTATACTTAGAAACGAACAGGCCAAAATAGGGGTGAAACACGATGATCCTCAAAACAGTTATGAAGAAAATGACATTTTACCACCTCCTTCTTCTTAAGTAAGCGTGTGTAGGATCAGGCTGCAAATGCATTTTTTTAAGGCTTCCCCAGATGGACATCAAATCATGTGGACTGCAACAATGGCCCCTAAAATATTTCCTTGAAAAGAGTGGGGGCAGGATCCTATTATCCTTCTGGTTCTCAAACATTCACCACCCCCCAAAATAAGAATCCTATATGTTTAACACTGTTTTGTGTGGTGAGCACCGCCTTTCTGGTTATCCACTAAAGAACTGGTGTAGCGCAGTGGCCAAGAGACTGATCTGTACAGCAGAACGTCCATACCTTGAAACTTGTTATGCCATGAATTCACTATTTGGCTTTGGGCAAGCCACTCCCTCTCAGCCTCAGCTGCAATATGCAGATAATACCTACTTACCTTAAAGGGTTGTTGTAAGGATTACATCAACAATACATGTGAAGCACACTCATAAAGCGTTATAAAAACATTAAGCATTATTATTAGCATCTTTTCATGGGGTAGGAATGCAGCAATCAGATACTTTCAATACATTTTTCAGATGGTTGAAAGACAAAAGTATCTTCTTTTCCAGCTTTTAACCCAAAATATCTTGATAGTGGGGAAAACCCTTCAAGCACGACTACAAATTAATCACGCAAGGAAGAATGGGCTAAGAGAAGATTTCCAGAAGCCCATTCCTATGCACATTTAATTTGGAAGTTAACACATTGATTTCAGTGGGGTTTACTCTGAACCAAGTGTGCGCAGAACCTTACAGCCCAGTCATTTGCAGAATGAGGAGCATCTAAATCAATGGATTTCAAGGGAATTATGCAAACCTAAGTCTGTATAGGGCCTGGTTGTATGACGAACTGAATCAGTTATCTGAATAACCATTGTTCGTATTTAATTTATTCAGCATAAGATTTTCCCTCCCCTGTGCTGTTATACCCATGGGCCATACATAACGCATATCTCCATACATAGTACCAGAGTACAATATGCATCCAAATATCTCTCTCCCCATACAGAAATACTTTTCTCCAGTGCTATTGCTACTGGTATTAAGATCTCAAACCCCCTTCAATTAACTTTTGAAATTATTCATAAATCCTCACACACTCCACTTCAAGTTCTAAAATTATACAAGGCAAAAACTATACAGTTCAGTCCTTTGCAGCACACAGTTGAATGCCGTACCCAGCCGATTTTGCGGGTGGGGCCCGGTCCTCGGCGCCCCCTAAAACTAATTAGCATAAATTATGCTAATTTTTTCAGCCGATTTTTCCCGCTTTTGGGCGATTTTAACCCTACAAAAGGGGTATTTTTAAAGTATGTATGCTTTGCGGCACTTTACTTGGGTATAGGAGCCTCCAGCGAAGCGATTGGCTCTCTCCAGCGACGACGACGACGTTCTCTTCCAGGGGCGCAGATCGGCGATCTGAGATCGCTCATCTGCTGCCCCTGACGCGAACTGCTCATCGTAAGCTCATCGTTTGAGTTCGCGCATGCGTAAATGGCTGTTTGCTATGCGCATGCGCGAACTCAAACGATGAGCTTACGATGAGCAGTTCGCGTCAGGGGCAGCAGAGGAGCGATCTCAGATCGCCGATCTGCGCTCCTGGAAGAGAACGTCGTCGCTGGAGAGAGCCGATTGCTTCGCTGGAGGCTCCTATACCCAAGTTAAGTGCCGCAAAGCATACATACTTTAAAAATACCCCTTTTGTAGGGTTAAAATCGCCGAAAATCGGCAAAAAAAGCGGGAAAAATTCAATTTTTTCCCGCTCTCCTCCGGAGCCTCCCGCCCCCCCCGCACCACCTCCCGCCCTTGCGCCCTGGGGCCCACCGCCCCAGGGCACCACATCAGCCCACGCCCCTAAGCTATTCCGTTCCACCTTTTCAGCTGGAACAACAACAAAAATATGCATACAACAGATACAAAGGAGCCTTCACTACAAAATAATAAAAAGGGCAATTTTATAATACAAATGTACAAATAACATTTTGTTATAGTTACATCTCATAAGAGCTCCAGGCATAATTTTAGCCTCACAACAACCCTGTGAGGAGGTAGTGGCTATACAGAAGGCCAAAAGTCCTACTGGATCAGACCATAGGCCCACTTAGTCCAGCATCCTGTTGCCCACAGTGGCCCACCAGCTGTCTCCAAGAAGCCCACAAGCCAGAGAAAAGGAATACTTTTCTCCTGCCATTGCTCCTCTGCAACCAGTATTCAGAGACATATGACCACTGAGCCTAGAGATAGCATGCAGCCATCGTGACTAGTAGCCACTAACAGACCTGTCCTCCATTAATCTGTCCAGTTCCTTTTAAAGCTATTCAAGTTAGTAGAAATCACCAATCTTGTGGCAATGAATTCCACAGACTAATTATGTGCTGTGTGGATAAATACCACCTTCTGTCTGTCCTAAACTCCTGCGAACCAGTTTTAATGGGTGAACCTGGTTCTAATATTGTGAAGGAGAAAACCCTCCCTCTCCCTTCTCCTCCATGCATCAGTTTATAAGTCTCAATTATTTCCTCCAATAGTCACCTTTCCTCCAAGTTAAAAAAAACAAAACACTTCCAAATGATATGGAAAGGGATGGGGCAGGCTAACTACAATGCTAGGCCAAATAAAATGGCTAAGAAAAAGCCAACGTGTTTGCTAATGCTTGCTGACATGAAATTGCTTTAAGATAAAATTAGAAGTCTACAGTTAACAGGCATGTCCAGTGCATGAAGAATCTCGAAGGTCAGGGGAAATTGTAAAAAGCCCCCTGGAAAGTCCCTCAATAATCAGACAACTCCTGGCGTGTCTTGGGTGTGAAAGGAAGTAACATTCTGCCTGAATTTCCCTATATGCCACCTG
Source organism: Plestiodon gilberti rubricaudatus (assembly GCA_026170595.1). Taxonomy (NCBI): domain Eukaryota; kingdom Metazoa; phylum Chordata; class Lepidosauria; order Squamata; family Scincidae; genus Plestiodon; species Plestiodon gilberti. The sequence continues at coordinate 185,749,398 of JANXHW010000004.1, read as the reverse complement.
CGTGCATGTTTAAAGTATACTATATAAGTAACCGTGTGATCTATTCTGGGGCCTGCTGTCCGAGGTGAGCGGATTCAGCCTTTGCTAGCAAATAAACGGCAGTCAACGTTTTACTCTGTCGTGCTTATGGCTGGAAAACGAACAGGTCCTGTGAGACACCCCTAAGGGGGTTTCAGGACAAAACATTGCAGCTTGTCCTCATAAGGAAGGAGCTCCAGCCTCTGATCATTTTGTTTGCATGAGTTTCATGTTTCCCAGCTCTACTAACATCCTTCTTGAGGTGTGGAATACTGTACATGGCATTCCAAATGTGGCCGCACCATAATTTGTATAGGGGCATTAAAATGTTAGCAGCCTTAATTGCAATCCTTTTCCTAATAACCCCGAATATGGGATTTGCTTTCTTCACATGTGTTACACATTGTGTCATTTTTTTCATTAAACTATCCACCACGACCCTGAGATCTCTTTAGTCGTTCATTACTGACAGTACAGACACCATCAGAGTATATATGAAATTGGGCTTTTTTGCCCTAACATGCACCACTTTACACTTATTGGCAATGAACCACATTTGCCATGTGGTTGCCCATTTATTCAACTTGGAGAGGTCCTTTTGGAGCTCTTCACAATCTGCTTTGGTTTTTACCACCCTGAATAGTTTGGGTCATCTGCACACCTGTGCAACTCACTGTTTACTCCTAACTTTAGATCATTTATGAACAAGGTATAAAAATCAGTCCCAAGATAGATTCTTGGGGCCCCCAATTCTTACTTTTCTTCACTGTGAAAATTTTATCCCTACTTTCTACTTCCTGTTCTTTAACCAATTACCAATCTGTAAAAAGACCTTTCCTCATATTCCATGACTACTACTTTACTCAAGAACCTTTGCTGAGAGACTTAGGGCGCAATCCAAACCTACTTAGGCCGCTGTTGTAACCAGCAGCCCAGCGAAAATGAGAGGCCCCAGAACGGAAAGGGGATTCAAATCCCCTTTGAACTCCCCTTTTGGAGGGGATTTGAATCCCCTTTTCGTTCTGGGGCCTCCTGTTTTTGCTGGGCCGCTGGTTACAACGGTGGCCTAAGTAGGTTTGGATTGCGCCCTTTGTCACTTCTCTGACTCCCTTCTGAAAAGGTCAGTTCAGGCATCTGTTCAGCTTCTGCAGTCTCCATATACTCTTTAACCTTCCCCGTTATTCCTTTGCCATCTAATAAGCCAACCCCCTTTCTAGCAGGTTTCCTACTTTTACTGCGCTTAAAGTAGTTTTGATTGTTTGTCGTGATTTTTTTCACATTGTCAGCTTACATTTCTTTTACCATAGTTTTTGTTCTCATTAGGGCAAGACTTTCATTTTCTAAGGAATTCTCGATCTCCACTCATGAGCCATGCTGGCCTCCTCCTGGACCTAGTGGTGCCTTTCCTATTTAGCGGTATTCATTCTAGTTGAGCTTCTGTTACTGTGGTTTTAAATAATTTTCATGCACTCTGAAGAGATTCAACCTTTTGCTTTCCCTTTCAGCTTCCTTTTTACTAGCCCTCTCACTTTTGAGAAGTCCTCTCTTTCGAAGCCAAATGTGCCTGTGTCAGACTTGCTTGGCAATTTTCCAGTTACACATACAGTACGTTGAATTGGATAGCCCATGGCCACTGTTCCATAATGGTTCAACTACACTTGTATTTCACACTAAGTTCTGGGAGCCACATAGGATTAAGTCTAGGTTTGTCCCCCTCTGGTCAGTTCCAAGATGAACTGTTCTAGGACAGAGTAATTTAACATATCCAGAAATTTTCTCTCTGTCATGGCCTGAGCATGAATTTACTCCGGCTATGCGAGGGTAATTGAGGTTATCCATTACTGCAACACTTTCTCCTCAAGATGCATCCCTGATTTATTTCTCCAAGCCACAGTTATTCTCAGTATTCTGATCAGGACGACAACAGCATGCCTCCAGTACTAATTATTTGGGCCTGGTATTTCCATGCACAATGATTCTGTAGAGGAGTCTAATCCCCCTAGGTTTGCTGGATTCTACACCCTTTTTGACAACACCCCCAAATACACCCCTCCTTGTTCTTTCTATGGAGTTTGTATCCTGGACCAACCATCTCTCACTTGTTCTCTCTGTTTCACCAGATTCTTTAGGCCCACTATACGGTACCTATATTCTCCTTTGCAACCAAGCACTCCAGCTCCCTATCTTGGCTCAGAGGATTCTGACATCTGCGTTAACATCTATACTTGTGTCCTCTTCCAAATATTGTTGGCATGTGCCTTTTCGCTGTGGCCTTTTACTCGTTTTGACCAGCTGTCCGGTTCTCCAATATGCTCATTTCCAAACTGCATCCTTTCTCCTTCTAAATCTAGAATACACATCCCTTTGGTTAGCCCAAACTGGATGCTGCCCAGCTTGGGCAGCCTTCCCCCAACTCCGGCAAGAGCTTGCATATTTGCAACTGCAAACATCATTAAAGCATCAAGGGAATATGCATCTTCCCTTGATGCTTTAAGGATGTTTGCATGTTTGTAAACATACATAGATGTGTGCCAAGAGAGAGCCACTACTGGACATGGCTCCTCTGCTGCAGGTTTACAAACAAACAGAGTATCACAGATGAGCAATGGTTTAAACCGGGATTCCCTCCAACCTCCACACCTAACAATTTGGTCACTATAACTGACTAGCTCCCTTTCAAAGCAAAAAGTCAACTCCCAGTAATAACACAGACTAGCATGATCACCAGATCACAGTGGCACAACACACAAAGGATAACCAAAGCAAATAAGATCAACACTAACCAGGGATGATAATCAGCTATATAGGAATAAAACTTGAACTGGTGACAAGGTCAAGACAACAGAGAAGGCTGAAGATACCCAGAGACGTACCTGCAAACTGCAGCAAACAGAACCTAAAACTCGGGAGCCTTAAGAATAGATCACACTCCCTGAACTCCACATCAAACGACGACAACCACCACCTAGCTCTGTCCTCAACACGGATCATAAACTCTACTTCAGCAGTTAGCACTCTGAAGGTGGGTACAACAGGCTCACGAGTGTGCCAAGGGGCAAACTAATCCATCTTAAGTGATCACGTACATTAACAACTCATATTTTGAGAGAAAGAAAGAGGAAGGAAGGGGGGGACAGCTTCCTAATACGGGGGGCTAGGGAGGGACCTGAAGAAGCAGAAAGCCCCCCCCCCCTTCCGAAAGTAGAGCCAGAAGTACATCAACCCAGACAGGACGAGAAGGAACTCCGCCCGCCTCTCAGCCTTTGGGGGCCACCGAAGGACCCCCGCCCTTTGAGAAGACAGGGCCCTCCTCCCTTTATCACATCCCTCCTCCCAGCTCTGCCCCCCTTAATGAACCTGCACCTGCTGCGACCCTCCTCCCCCCACCCCTTATTATAGCCAGGCCTATCTCAGGCTTCCCAACCCTTCTCGCTCACAGTCAAAGGAAACATCCGGTGTGAGAAGAGCCGCCGTCTCCCAAGGGTCAGCTCCTCAGCAACCCGCAAAAGGCAACACAACAACGTACTTCTTACCAGCCAGATAGGCGACGACTCCTCGGCTAAGATGGCAGCCGATTCGAGTCCAAACCTAAGACAGCGACTCTCTAAAGTGGTATAAGGAGGACGCATGCGCGAATCTAGGAGGGGAAAAATGGCAGGCGACGAGGCCCACTGGGACTACAATTCCCAGCATGCCAAAGGAAAGATTCATAGCTCCTATTGGCTTCTTTGATTACCTAATGCTTCTTTGGTCGCAACTCATGTTATTGCAATTTACGGGTAGAGGAGGCGTGGCGTTAGTATTTGGGTTTGTAATCAGGAAGGGGTGCAGTGGTTTTGGCTAACAGCCGCTACATAAGATTGTCAACTCAAACCGGGCAAATTATGTAATTTTCTAATTCGAACCCGGAGGAAGTGTGCTATTTTAGACAAGTGCCCAAGCCTCATTTTATGTTTGTATCTGTGCCCAAAGAAGCCCGTGCAACATCGACTGGAAGTCAGAGCTGTCACTATTTTATTTTCCTGGTGGCAGTAGTAGCAGGAATTCAGTAAGTGACGCTTTTCCTTCTCGATGGACTATTAGGGAACAAAAAGTATTTATCTAAAAAAAAATGTGTTCCTCCCCGCAGAGGCCAGCAGGGTGGCTTGCGAGAGAAGTAAAACAATACACTATTTAAAGCAAAAACGGATTTAAAACTAAAAAAAAAAAAACCAGCAGTAAAACAGCGATTTAAAAGAGTAAAGCAAATGCAAGCAGGATAAAACCAATCGAAATGTATTATCCAACATATATAAAAAGAGAATACTCCTTCCGTTTCGCTTCAGGTATGTTGATCTGTAGCATAGAGACAGAAGAACATACAAACATAGATCTTTTATCCTCTGTAGACTGGCAGAGTTCTCAAACTCTGCATGAGCCTCAGCCTTTTTCACAGATTAGAGGTAAAACTTCTTCCATCTCTGTAAAACCACGGAAAGGCAAAGCTAAACTTCCTCCTTGGGAATTCGATTTCTTATGTACAGTGGCTGTTAAAGATACAAGATCTCAGCTAGAAGGGGGGAGGGGAGTGTGACAGTGTATTGGACGAATATAATATTGACTGCCAGCTGTTCTTTTAAACTTCCTATCAAAGCTTTTCTAAACCACAGGACCTTATGATGAACATGGTGAGCGACGAACCTCCCTTCTGTCTATACTAATGCTTTTTAATTTCTGACATGACAGTGACACTGTCCTTCTAAAGGAGAAGACAAGCTTGTAGGGTTGCTTTTTAAACCGCTCCCAGCTAGTCCCCCCCCCCCCCGTAATGGTCCAAATTCCACCCACCTGACCTGTACTGCCCTGCTTACTCAAGATTACACCGGGGTCATGGTGGAATTTTTATGCTTGCTTAAATTATCCTGAAAAGAATAGCCTGTATTAGACAATATGATAGTGGATAGAGCGGGATGCATAAAGAAAGAGGTAATTTTAAAGTGACATTGAAAAATGTGTACCCTAAATTGATATGGTTCATGGGATATGGTTCATGGGATCACGAAGGGTCGGACACGACTTAACGACTGAACAACAATGAATATTCACCATTATAGAGGCTAAAAGGGAGGTGTTGTTTTTTTTCCAGGAGTAATTAAGGATGAAATTGAAAACACACACATACATGTGGAGACAGCTCCCCAAGCACAACATACAACTTTGCCCCACAAAAATGCAGCCCCCCCTCTCCATATAAAAATAGTGGTGATGGATCCCTTCCCCTTGGGGTCAGATAAAACTTCAGAAACTTCTCCCTTATTTTTCCAGGGCACGTGGGAAGAGTGAGTTTAAGCAAAGGGAAACAGGATGGTTTGAATGAGGTTTCTCAAATCTACAAGGTGAAAAACAGAAAAAAAAATGATTTCAGGCTTTACAACTCTATATTAATTACAAGAGAACGAAAGATACATGATCTAACCTAACCCCCATTCCTCAATCTGTTGTTTACCAGAGCCTCAGTGAAACAGTCAGTCTTGATAGTTGGCCTGTTTTCAAATTCCAAAGGTTAGAAAGGCAACCTTGTGGACTAATGAGAGGACAAAGATTTCAGCTAGGAGGGAGCCTGGTTCCCTCCTACAAACATTCTGAGGTGGTGACTCTGCTCATGACAGATCTCTCCGGTTCTTTTCCCATTTGGGTCTCCCTTAACATGATTTACAGCAACCACTTATTTGCTAAGCCCTGACTCCTCCCGAAGCTTTCTGAATGAGGCACAAAAATGTCCCTTCTGTGTTTTATGAACAGCATTCTGGCACATTGCAGCAGCAGGCAGAAGTACTGTGTTTATGGCATATTTCTTGGTGAACTTTGTCTTTAGATTAATGAAAGGTTGTTTATGTGTACAATTACAATAAGATTTCCAGTACAGATAGAAAGCAAAACGGCTTATGCAGGATAGCAGGATTTTCCCCGGGCTTGCCCCCTAAACTTGTTTACTTTTTAAAAAGGATTAGACAAATTCATGCTAGAAGAACAAGTCCAACAAGACTTATTAAATACGATATAACTAAGTGAAGCCTCCATTTTTAGAGGCAGCCTACCTTGAAGGACCAGATGTTAGCAGCAAATAATAGGGATGGTTATTTCCATCACATCCTCTTTGTGAGCATCCATGGCCTAAATGAAGCTGATCCAACAAGAATTCTCATGCTTTCAGCAAAACAACGGGCAGCACAATCCTGCCTAACTATCCGGTGGGCGGCCTAGGGCCGCCCGCCAGATCCTATCCCCGTTCCAGGAGTGGTCTACTCGGGGAAAGAGGATGTTTGTCCCCTTCCCCCAGTGTAAACCGGGGAAGGCCCAATGGGCCTCCATGGATTTCCACCAGTTATTTAGCTGACAGAAGTAAGAGGAGGCCGTGTAAGCGCCGGCCGGGAGGGAGACAGGGATATATGGCGCCTGCCCCCCCGGGCTCGGCCAATGGCCCCCCTCACTCGCCGCCCGGACCGCCGGAGCTGGACTTACCTCCTCTGGCGGCCGCAGGGATGATCCGGCGCTGGAGTGAGGGTGGTCGGTCTCCACGCCGGATGCCCTTACTCCCAAGTCATCACAAACGTGCTTTCCGGCACATTTGCGATGGGTTCCAGCAGCGGAGCGCTCGCTCTGCTGCCAGATAGTTGTGCAGGATTGCGCTCTTACAGTATTGGTGCAAAACAAGTGCAGCACTTGCTATCCAGTCATAACTGTTATATATTTTTTCCTGGTAATACTTCAGAGTAATCCACACTGGGAATGCTGAACCCACTGAATTTGTGTCTCTCCTGCAATTGATTTAAAAAAAAAATTGTGGCAACCCTACCCATAGTCAGAAAAAAAAATCTGTTACCGGCAATGGTAACTGTACTTGTTTCAGGGAACTTAACTGCATTTGTAGTCTGTGATATGACAGGGCTGAGTGCAATTTTGTTCACTAATGAGGGAAAGGAACTCTGCACATGTTTACAGGCACAGTGGTTGTAAAATAGTATTTAGGGTGACAGTATGAAGGAGAAAATATTGGCTGAGTTAATGTAATTGAAAATCTTAAGCACATGTGGAGGTTGGGATGAGAGTGATGGCTTGTGTTGTGCAATCATCTCTCTAAAGTTTGCAGCTCTGCAAGATAACCGTGCCTTCCAGGAAGTCCCTGCCTTTAAAAGAGCTGATGTGACAGGACCAGAAAAACAATTCCAAGCCTTGATGAATGACAGCAGTGCTAAAAAACATCATTCTGCAAAGCAACAACAGTAATTCCTCCTCTGATCAGGCCCTGCAGCTGCTACTCTCCAGATCTCTCGCATGTACTATCTCGCAGTAGCAAGACTAATTCACGTTCCACATTGGGGTATTATTTTAAGTCATTTAGAAAGATTCACAGAGGTGTTTCAGAGCAGACTCTAAATAATTATGATGATCCTGTTGCACTCTGCTGTTTTACGTCCAGCTTTTTTGTCAGTTACCACCAAAAAAAACACCACTCTTCCTTAAGAACAGTAATCTAATCCACTGTCCCTTTCAAGCGTAGATATGCATCATCTTACGGTCCATTTCTAAACAGGGCGTGCTTCAGGGGTGACATCAGAGCTCAGCCACATCAGGGAACTGTCTGAGAACCTTCAGTACTGGTGGTGGCAGTAGTGCCCAGTGTGCCCTCAGGTGAGGAGCATCATGGAAGCCCAGTGTCCCACAGCTCAGTCCCAGGGCTTCCAGCAATCTGATGCTGGCATGGGATTGCATCCTCATTAGCCCCTTTCTCTGCAATTTATAGTACATCCTTTTTATAGACTACCCAGGTGAGGTCATTGCCAAATTGCTGTGTTCTGGTGTTTTTCGCCCTGTTTTTCTGTGTTTTATCTGACCTGATTTTTTTTCTCCAATAAAACACAATTTCAGCACCAGCCTGCCTAGTGTGACCAGCCAAAGTGCTATTAAAACTTTTCAGGGTTCCTGTGCTTTTAATTGAAAGTTTCCTTTTTGCAGGTCCTGCCTATTTTATTGCTTCCTGTTTATCATGGCTGGGGGATTATTGATGCAGAGTCTTTTAATTGCCCCTGGAATAACATCTCTTAGTAAATTTCTGCTCACAGCTTTAATTACTGTTTGTTTGTTTTTTTAAATAGCACAACAATATTTTGGTCTCAAAAATAAAAATAGAAACATGCAAGGAATCCAATAGTCCAATTCAGGCATTGACTTTGTAGAGAGTGAACATGTGAGAGGCTTAACTGCAGCACATGTGCTAGCGCCTAGCCCCACCTATGATACACATGTTCTTGTCCTGTTTCTGCCCTCCTCATATTTAGTGTTTGTCTGCAGACACAAATGCTGGGAGAGTTTCTCCCCATGATGGCAACCCTGGAAAATTCAGGGTTGTCACTCACAGGCAGAAATTCTCCCTGCCTATGAGGTAAAACTACAGCATTTGGAGCCTTTTTTGCTTGGGGGAAAAAGGTGATTAAAGGGGGCCATGGTTGAGACTTATGAAATTATGCATGATGTGGAGAGAGTAGATAGAAGTGTTTCTACCTCACCCATAATACTAGAACCAGGGATCATTTGGAAACCAAACAGTGGGAGATTTAGGATCGACAAAACAAAGTACAGTACTTCTCCATACAGCACATAATTAGTATGTGGAATTCATTGCCACAAGATATGGTGATGGCCACTAACTTGGGTGGCTTCTAAGGAGATTAGAGAAAATCATGGAGGACAGATCTATCAATAGCTATTATTCATGATGGCTATGCACTACTTCCAGGTTCAGCAGCAGTATGCCTCTGAATGCCAGTTGAAGGGGGAGCAATGGTGGGAGATATGTATGCCTTTCTCTCCTTCTTGTAGGCGTCCCAAAGGCAGCTGGTGGACTACTGTGGGAAACAGGATGCTGGACTAGATGGGCCTTTGGCCTGATCCATACGTTTTCATATGTTCTATTGCAGAGGTTCTCAACTGGTGATACTAGTACCACCGGTGGTACTTCGGCTGACTGCTGGTGGTACTCAGACTGCCAGACCACCGGAACCCTGTGCCGACGCGGTGCTTTCAGTGGCGCGTTTTCACTCCCAAGAGGCTCCTGCCTTTGGCCGAGCCTCTCAGCAATGTTGAGAAGGGCCCTCTCATGTGCCCAGAGTTCCTACCTGCATTTCCAAACCCTGGAAGTAACGCGATGATGTCATCCGGTGGTATGCAGCAGGAGAGTGGCGTCGGAGGTGGTACTTGGCCAGGAAGGGGTTGAGAACCCCTGTTCTAGTGTTTGTCTCTACAGAGAAATGCTGAACATAAGGGAGGTAGGAGCAGTAAGGATTAGCACACACATATTAATGGGGGCAGGGTTAGCGTGCATGCTCTTCTTAAGCTTCTCACATGACCACTCTCTACAAGACAGTGAACAGCTGAATAGGGCTAGTAATTCAAGTCTTCCTACCCCACCTGCAGGAATAGAAATTGACACTGGTAATTAAGAGAGACTACTCAATGAGCAATTAAGATACTGTTCATCACAAATCACTTAGCCCTGATCAACAAGCTGTAATAGAATGGGCAGGACCTGCAAACATGGAACGTTTATTTAACATTGAGTGCCCTCGCTGGGAGAAAGGTGGGATACAAATTCTTTAAATAAAATAAATAAATAAACATTAGAAGGGGCTTTGTTGAATGGGACTTATTTATGAGTAAACATTATAGAAAGACTTTGGCCATGAAGAAGGGCATTGCATAATAATATACTGGTGTATCAAGTGCTGAGTATCAACTATCCATTTTATTCTATTGCTAGTTAATTACAGTAAAGTGGTGCTAAGGGCTCTAGTGTGGAAATGCATGTTTACATGCTTCAGAGTAACAACCTGAACTTATGCAGAGTTAGCTGTGCTTAACCGTGGGTAAGACTGGGCTGCAAGTGCACTTTGGACTGCAGCCTGCATTTTCACTTGAAGTGCATACCTGATCTTCCCTTGCACCTTTAGGTGCCTTCTGGGGTGGCTGTGTCAGACATGGCACCCTGACGTAGACAGTCCCATAGAGCATAGAAAGGAAAACTGAAAAACGGGGTGTCTCTCCAGTCTGGAGTGATCCCAGTTACTTGTGGCTGATGTGAGTCAACTGACCTGGCCACTCCCAGCTCCTGTGCTCCGACCTGCTAGCCACAAGTGATCTGTAAGAGAGTGATGGGCATAGCTCTCTACTCTAGTGTGATTGAAACAGGACAGAGAGTTTAAAAAAATAAAAAACCTGTTTATTAAAAAGTAAGAAGGGTCAAAAAGAGACATTAATCAAGGCTCAACATCAGGTTTTAAAATTAAAAGTAACGGAAATAAAATCCTAATTTTTCCTTAACTACCTTTAAATACAGAGCACAATCCTATGCATGTCTACTCAAAAGTAAGTCTCACTGTGTTCAGAAGTAAGAAAGTGTGTATAGGATTGCAGCCTCAGTTGCAGTTATGTTTTTGCTTCAAGGGTATGGAAGGGCAGGACAGCAATGTACAGGTTGTGCAGTCATTTATAAATGACTTGGATGGGGGAATGGGGGGGATACTCATCACATCAGCAGATGACACAAAACTGGGAGGGGTAGCTAATATCCCTAGACTAGAAGACAGAAATAGGATCCGAAGTGATTTTGACAAGATGGAAAATTGGGTAAAACCAAACAAAATGAAGTTCAACAGGAATAACCAGAAGCACACACATACGATTGAGGATACTTGCCTGAACAGTAGTACCTGTGAAAAAGACCTGGGAGTTTTAGTTGACGACAAGCTAAATGTTAGCTGGTAGTGTGATGCAGCGGCAAAGAAGGCAAATGCAATTCTCGTCTGCATCAACAGAAGTATAGTATCCAGATCACAAGAAGTAACAGCACCACAGTATTCCGCTTTAGTCAGACCCCACCTACAGTGGCGTCACTAGGGCACGCGCCGCCCAGAGTGGAGGGCACGCACGTCACCCTAGTGACCCCCCCATGCACCTCCCCCCCCAATTTTTCGCAACGCCTTTGGCGGTGTGAAGGACTTACCCCCGCTGCTGCCGGCTCCGAGCGTCGTCCTCCTCCAGCGGTCCAGGGCCTTCTGACGAGGCCCAATGCGGAAATACATGAACGTTTAGCTTTTTCGCGCATGCGCACAACGTTTCTGAGGGCAAGGGCTGGCCTTTTGCCCTCAAACGTTCTGCGCACGTGCGAAAAAGCTAATAAATGACGTATCGCCGCATTGGGCCTCGTCAGAAGGCCCCGGACAGCTGGTCGGGGCGGACGCTCCGAGGCCTTCTCCTGGCCTCGGAGCCTCTGGAAGGGTGACGCGCGGAGTGGAGGTGACGCTCCGTTCTGTCGACGCCTATTCCACCAGGAATATTGTGCCCCCTTCCCTCTGTCAGTGTGCAGTCGGTCTCATTCCATGTGGTTGGATCATTTCATCGCTGTCCCAGCCATGGGCAAGTTGCTGATGGGAAAACAACTGCTGATATGGTTGGGTAACATTCAAAGGGGTCCTGGGAAGCTTATTGTATTCTGGGGCTGAAGTGTTTTTTATTGAGCTAACAAAGCATATGTAGTGAATTGGACCAAGAGAACCTCAGGCCCTTCCAGTCTTATGATATTCATATGACTCATATGTGGGAAGGCAAGTCATATGTAAGGAGAAAGATTGCCCAAGATGGTCTGACTGCTGCAGGCAGCTGTGCTGTAGGAAGTGGGAGATTTACAAAAACAAAACTAATGTTAGAGAGGAATACTTTAAAAAAATGAAAATTTGATGGGGGCGGGAGTGTCAATTCTTCTCCATGTTTCTGCATTTCTTGTGTCCATCTGGTTCCTTTGTACATTGCAGATGTTCTGTTACATGATTAACATCAAACATTTGCATCATGATGTACTACATATCGGTGGCAGAGGAGCGATAGCAGCCACCACTCAGAGACACCAATTTACATTTTATTCTAGGGGCATGTGGGACTGTTTGTGAAAAGCAGCTTCCCACAAAGCTGTTACATGCAATTCCCTATTCCCTCCCCAAAACAGGTGTGTGTGTGTGGTTAGAATAACCATAGTCCCATCATGGGCTACCACTTCACATAGCTTCCACGAGGATCAACACCCCCACTATACCATATTGTGGCAGGTACCACACCACAAACGGAATATATGTATCAGGTCGTCATACCAAATGTGCCATCTTTAACTTTAGCAGGTTCCTCTGCATGCTTTTGTTGTTCAGTCGTTAAGTCGTGTCCGACCCTTCGTGATCCCATGAACCATATCCCGCCAGGCCTTCCTGTCTTCCACTATCTTCCTGAGTTCGCTCATTTTCATGTTTGTTGCATCGGTGATGCTGTCTAACCATCTCATCCTTGGCCTTCCCCTTCTCCTTTTGCCTTCAATCTTTCCCAGCATCAGAGTCTTCTCCAGAGAGTCCTCTCTTCGCATTAGGTGGCCAAAATATTTGAGTTTCAGCCTTAGTACCTGTCCTTCCAGGGAACAGTCAGGCTTGATTTCATTTAGAATTGACTGATTTGATCTCCTAGCAGTCCAAGGGACTCTCAGGAGTCTTCTCCAGCACCACAGTTCAAAAGCATCTATTCTTCGGCGCTCAGCCTTCCTTATGGTCCAACTCTCGCAACCATACATTGCTACTGGGAACACCATCGCCCTGACTATACGAACTTTTGTTGGCATGGTGATATCTCTGCTTTTTATTATGCTGTCTAAGTTTGCCATAGCTTTCCTTCCAAGGAGTAAGCGTCTTTTAATTTCATGGCTGCTGTCTCCGTCTGCAGTGATCTTGGAACCCAGAAAAGTAAAATCTGTTACTGCTTCCATTTCTGCCCCTTCTATTTGCCAAGAATTGATGGGACCCGATGCCATGATCTTAGTTTTATTAATGTTGAGTTTCAAGCCAACTTTTGCACTCTCCTCTTTCACTCTCATCAAGAGGCTCTTTAGTTCTTCTTCACTTTCTGCCATTAGGGTGGTATCGTCTGCATATCTGAGGTTGTTGATATTTCTCCCGGCAATCTTGATTCCGGCTTGTGATTCATTCAGCCCTGCATTTCTCATAATGTACTCTGCATATAAGTTAAATAAGCAGGGTGACAATATACAGCCTTGCCGTACTCCCTTCCCAATTTTGAACCAATCAGTTGTTCCATGGCCGGTTCGAACTGTTGCTTCTTGACCCGCATACAGGTTTCTCAGGAGACAGGTAAGGTGGTCTGGTACCCCCATCTCTTTAAGAATTTGCCACAGTTTGTTGTGATCCACACAATCAAAGGCTTTTGCGTAGTCAATGAAGCAGAAGTAGGTGTTTTTTTGGAACTCTCGTGCTTTCTCCATGATCCACCGCATGTTGGCAATTTGATCTCTAGTTCCTCTGCCTCTTCGAAACCCAGCTTGTACGTCCGGTAGTTCTCGGTCCTCTGCATGCTAAGAGAATAATAATAATAATAATAATAATAATAATAATAATAATTTGCAGCGAGATCGGAGGTATGGGTAAAGAAGCCATGTCAAAGTTTTGTTGAAGAGACCAATAAAAATTTTTATTTTTACCAAAGGTCTGTTGAAATTCTTTAAGCGCAAGACTCCAGCGTACTGGAGAAAAGAGGGGCGCATAAGATTATCAAACAGGCAGGAAATATAAAAAGTCCACAGTCTACTTGCTACGTTTCTCCCCGCTCCAGGGGTTTCCTCAGGCAATTCTGGCCGTAGCCAGCAAATGTTTCCGATACCCAAAACCTGCATACAACAACAACAACAACAACAACAATAATAATAATAATAGGCAACATAGTGCTTGGAACTTTATCTGACTCATGAAGCATGGACAAAAGCATGGATATCTTCAGCATGAATCCATGTGACATGTTTTAGCCTCTATGATTGCACCTTTGTGGGATTGTTAGTTGTGGATGGTGCTATAGCAATTGCTACCAAGGCCGCAGTCATCCATTTATTTACTAGCTGCAGAATGGGTGGAAATGGGTAACCCAGGCTGAGACATAAGAGCACATCCTGAGACATAATTACACATCAACCTTAACTGAAGGAGGAGTAATCTCTGTAGCAGTGGCTGTACCTGCATTTCCACCTGTCTCTGAAATGGCCAAGTGGTGTCCTTGTGCAATCGCTTTATCTTTAGGTCTGCACAACAAGATCTCAATCTTGCAACTTTAATATGATGCCTCATAAGCACTTCTTGAAGAAGCAGGAACCTAAAACATGAGCAAGGAGCTAGAGCACTGGCCTTGAAGCCAGGAGGGTTGGATTAATGTTTTCACTCATGTAACAATTTCATGCAGAACTCTTGGGCAAGTTCCAATCTTCTTATAGCGGGACGTTGTCTGGATTTTGGATTTGTCTGGATTTTGGAATATTTGCATAAATATGAGATCTTGGGGATGGAACCCAAATCTAAACATGAAATTCATTTGTCTCATATACCGGTACACCTTATACACATAGCCTGAAGGTCATTTTATACTATACTGTTAATAATTTTGTGCCCCAGCATGCCTTGTGCTATGCCAGCCAGGTGCTGGGAAAAGTTTTTTTTTTAAGTCATAGCCCTGAAAATGTCTGGATTTCTGAATAGTCTGGATTTTGGATGTCCGGGTAAGGGGTAACCAACCTGTATATATAGCGTAAATGAAGCAATGACCACAAAGCACTTTCTATAATGAATAGTCATACAATATTTTAATGTAAAATGCACTATTTGCAATGAGACTTGCTTGTGTTTCTTCATCTCTGTCAGTCCACACATGCCTGGCTTCTTCCCAACATGCAGAATATGTTGTCACTCAAAAACAGTGGGTGGATACCAAATAATAATCATATTTTAAATTCCACTTTGATTAATCCAGCTTTCTACCAGGAGAACCCACAGGGAAAATAATTCCTGACTTCCTGATACAAACAAAGCCTTCTATTTAGGACAGAGGCTATTATCACGTCCTGAAAAACAAGTATGATAAAGAAAAAAATGGGTAATTGCCAGTTTGATCTGGCAATTAAAAGTATGGTAGCAGTTATCTGTTCTTCAAAGTACTACTGACATGTGAGCAGGGCATTTTTGCAATGCCTATAAGGAAAATGACATTATCTCTAGTAGAATGTATTTTATACAGGCCTCCACAATTTTGTGTGGGTGTGTGTGAGTAGGGCCCCCCCCTGGCAGATCTCTTTCCCCCTCTCCCAATCAGGAGAGGGAAAGATGGGTTTTCCATATCATTGCTGAGCTTTGGAGAAAGCAGAAGCTCTTCTACCTGCTCTAGATCCCAACATAACATGAGAAATTCCCCCTCTCAGGGCCCAGTTGGGGAAGGGAAGAGGGAATCTCCCATGCTGCTGAGTATTGTAACAGTTCGAGTCGCTTCATCTTGAACAAAAAAAGCTAGTTTTAAAAAAAATCTCCCCACATGAGAGAGGTTTCTGTGAGCCTGTGTGTCTATTTTCTTCCTATCCCCAGGCTTTGTTCCCTCGCACATGCAGGAAACCTCAAGGAAAGCAGTGATCAATAAAGGACAAATTATGGCAAGACAGAAATATGTGGATTTGATATGTCTGTGGATTGCACTGCCCGTTTTCAGTGGGAAAGAATCTTCATCATCCCCCAATCTAATAAGTACTGGGCTTAGATGACCCATGTCATGCCCAAGACAACATTCACTCTTCTTAGCACTCAGTTCAACTTGCTCCTGTCTATTGTCTTCTCACTGACTCCTGGGTAGTAGATATGAGAGAACGAACGAACACACACACAGAGAAAATACTTGAGAGTACGGTAATCTCCCAGTCAAGTTTAGCAGACTGGGAGATTAACAGTTTAGCAGAGTTTTGCACTAGTGCAATCCTCATGAGCGAGCGCTAAGAGAAACAAGTTCCCCTTGGCATAAATATAGGGACTAGGAAGGATGTGTATTCAGAAGTTTGGGAATGGGGCAGGGAGAGGACAAGATCCAAACTAGTTCCTGTCGCCCAGGTTCTGGAAGCCTGTGTCACCATGCAAGCACTTGGACCAATTGTGGGAGGTGCTGCTCCCTGTCTCACCTCAATTATGTAATTATTCATGTTTACAGAATAATTAATGTCTACATTTATATAAATGTCTCAAGCAACTTTAATTCTTACAGGACCTCCTACTTGGAAGTGGAGTCTTTATTAATCAGTGGGGTCTGGCATCTGGCCTTTCACTTCAGAAGATAGTTTCAGTGGGCCAGGGTTGTGAGGCCTCAGTATTTAGACCAAGTTACACCTCTGGGTATCCTACAGCTTTCCACGGCAGCCTTTGTGTCCTTAAAATTCTGCAAGGCAAAATTTCTTCTGAGCCCTCTTATCAGAATGGTCAGCTTCCATCTTGAGACTGTAAGAAGCTGCCTTATACCAAGTCAAACCACTGGTCCTCCACCTAAGCTGCAATCCTATGCACTCTTTCCTGGGAGCAAGCCCCACTGAACACAAAGACTTACTTCTGAGTAGACATGCATAAGATTGTGTTGCTAGATCAGTACTGTACTACTGTCTACTACAGTGGCTGGCATCAGCTCTCCAAAATTTCAGGCAAGGGGTCTTTACTCTTTCCGAAGTTGACCTGGACATTCCAAGGATTGAATATGGGGCCTTGTGCAAGCAAAATATGTGCTCTTACTGAGCTACAGCCTCATCTTCCATACATCTCTCCCTGTATGAGCCCCCATGGCAGTTATATTCAATGGGTCAGACTTTGCCCCAAGTGCCTTTCTTAAAGAAAGTTGAAAATTTCAGCAGCAAGGAACAGGACCTGCACATGTCTGTCCAGTCACCCTACCTCTGTCTCTGATCTTCACAGACTGCCAGTGTGATCTTATCTATCTTGCTGTATTGACTGTATTGCCTACCATCATTCATCTCTCATCCTACAGTCCAGACTGGATAGACACCCATGATTCCACTTTCAACCCTGCCAACATTCTGGCAGGGATGTGATTTGGAAATAATTTGGATATTACACCTCTGCAGCCCATAATGAATGTCTCGTCCTTCAGGCTCCACAGGTTCAGTGTGCTTCGCTTTTGAAAATATAATGGAAGAATAAAAAGACGTAAAATTGAACAAAAAGCCAAAAATGCAACTGTAAAATGAATAAAAATACTCCTCTCCCAACCCCCCCCCCCATAAAAGACACCTGCATGAATATATGTATCTAGTAAAAGAAACAGAGAAGTAGAAAAGAGGACAAAGATGAATTAGGTGGCAAAACATGTGAGTAAGGAACAAAAAGAAAGTTTAAGGAACAAAAATAAGAAAAGTTTAATTGGATTTCTCTTTTAGCCATCTCCTCTCCTCTCTGTACCTGTTGCAATTTGTCATAGGGCAGGTCGATGGTTGTCTTGGTTTCTCCTTTCCAAGATCAGAACAGTGGGCAGCTTGATCCTGCGTAATTATGCAGCTGGCCCATAGAGCTTGAATCCATCTGCAGCTTCTTCTGCCTGCTCCCTCTGGACAGAAGAGCCTGGAATTTGTATCCCAGCTTCCAGGGGCCAGAAGAGATTGCTCCACCCATACTGACATATCCTTAATTCTACTGTACCTCTGCATGGATTCCAATTGTAAGGATTGTAATTGTAATGGGTTTGGAAACCAATCTTTTCTGAAATACATCGTATAAACGTAATTCATGGAGGAATGACCTATCAGCAGCTAGGGCAAGACGGCTACACATTACTTCCCAATTTGTTGGCATTATGCCTCTGAATACCAGTTGCAGGGGAGCAATAGCAGGAGAGAAGTACCGTACACCTTTCTTTCCTGATTGTGGACTTCCTGAAAGCAGCTGGTAGACTACTGTGGGAAACAATTTGTTGGACTAGATGGGCCTTTGGCCTGATCCAGCAGGACTTTTCTTATGTAATAAAATATTTCTTATGTTTGAGTAGGTGAATGTAAGAAGATTCCTGTTGGATCAGGTCAAGAGTCCATGAAATCCATTATTTTGCTTCCCACAGCAGCCCCAAAGATACTTTTAAGTAAAACCTGCATAGGATGCAGAAATGTCGGGCGCCCTCTCGGCGCCTGGCACGTGGGGGTGGGGCCTGCGTCGCGTCGACGCGCCCCCTGCCCGTTTTCCGCTCATTTCAGAGCGTAACGGGCTCCAGGGAGGGAGGGCAGGCTGACACAATGCGGCGCTTCGCGTCGGTGACTGCCCCGCCCGCCCGGAGCTTCTGCTCCACGCGCTCCACCGTTGTAACGTCTCTGATAGGATGCATAACTTTTCAGATGGCACCAACTGATGCGTTTTCCAAAAGTAATTCCCATCAAGTTCAACCAAACTTATCAAATACAAAAATATGCACACATAGCTGGAGCAGGCTCCATTAAACACAGTGGAGCTTACTTATGAGTAAACATGCACAGGATTGATGTTAGTAGTAACTGTAATAGCAGCAACAGGAGGGGTACATTTATTTTAGTTTTCACATTTTTATACTGCCCTTCCTCCAAGGAGCTCAGGGTGGTGTACATAGTTCCTTCTACCCTTTTTTGCCCTCACAACAACCCTGTGAGGTAGGTGAGGCTGAGAGATAGTGACAGGCCCAAAGTCACTCAGGAAGCTTCATGGCTGAGCAGGGATTTGAACCTGCTAACTGGGCAAGAGGCACTTTTTCAATTGATGCTCCTCTTATATTTAGCAGGGGGAGAGCAACTCCTCCCCCCCTTTCACCCCAGCACAGTGTCTTTTCTTGAGACTGTTTGCTGGTGTTCTTCTGCATCTTTTTTAGATTGTGAGCCCTTTTGGGACAGGGAGCCATTTAATCATTTGATTTTGTCTGTAAACCGCTTTGTGAACTTTTTTTTTGTTGAAAAGCGGTATATAAATACTGTTAACAACAACAACAACAACAACCTGGGTCTTCCAGGTCTAAACCCAATTCCAGAACCACTACACCATCTTGTCACCAGCACTGTTAGTAATTTGAAGAGCCTTCAAAATATCTTGAGCTATTGTACCCTCCCAGTTCCCAAGAGTTCCTTTGTTTTACATCTGTTCAATAATGGTTGTTAATAGATACTTTTCTGATTTCCTGAATATTTCTGAGTGTTAGTTACCACCCAATTTAAAATAGCCTGCCTTTCATCCTGATCTTACGCATGAAGTTCATCATTCCCTTGGTTTCAATAGGTTTTACTTGCAAGGAAATGTGCATAGGATTGGAACTTTGTAGTCAGATCAGATGCTATGCCTATTTAAGGCATGCCTGGATGGACCCGTCTGAAATCCATAGGTTTAGGGATCCATAGGTTTAGGGATGCCTGGGGAATTAGGAGAATAGGCCTAATTTCCCTATCTCCGTGAGAATCTGACAATGGAATGAAGGCTTTAATTGAAGGGGGCCAGAGCCTAGTTGCTTTGCACAGTGTTACACTTCAAGTAGAGGCTTGTATCACAACAGCAACAGTTAAGGCAGTGGTTCTCAAACTTTTTGGCACCGGGACTCACTTTTTAAAATGACACTCTATTGGGACCCACCTAGCTTAACAAGACACTCACAGCCCATTCCAACCCAACTCCTCTCCAAGTCAGGCATAAGTGTGGCCTAAGTGCAGCCTAAGTTAGGCAGAAGTTATGCCTGAGGTAGGTCAGAGTTATGCCTGAGTTAGGCAGGCTGCAGTTTCTGTGGCCCAGCACCACCCCAGGATCCAGGCAACACTTACCTCCCAGGCAGGCAGGCTCTTCTCCAGGCTCCGTGTCTGGCTCAGGCATGTGCAGGCCTCTGTCTGCATGTGTCAGCGTCCATCCATGGCAGCTGCCGCAGGGTCTGTCGCAGCCCGGTCGCAAAGGGGCTGACCGCAGGCATGGGGGTTGCGCCAGTCATGTGGTGGGCGCAGGGCAGGTGACAGGTGAGCAAGGTGCCTGAGCCCAGCCGCCACAGGGCACCCTGTGCATCAGCCACCTGCTGCAGGGGAGAGTGGCCGTCCCCTCCCTCCTGCAGAAGGCGATGCCACCCCCAAGCCACGTTGAGGCTGCACTGGGGGGTGAGCGGGGGAGGGAAGGGGAGGGGGGTGGGAACGTCACACACAAGGGGGGTCTCATGAGGACTGGAACTGCCTCTGACATGACTCGCCCGTGCGCTGCCTGAAGCCCTGGGCCTCCAAGCCCAGGGCAATGCCCACAAAGAAGGCATCCCGGCATGCCTGCTGCTCTGTGCCCCGGCCAAGACCGAGAGATGCCTTGGGCTTGTCTGCTGCGAGCGTGAAGGGCTCACACAGCTCATCACACCCCCAGATGGGGCAACGACGGTGCCTCGCGGCAGGCGCTCTGGCAGGGTGGGGGGTGGCCAGCAGCCATCATCAGGGAGTGGGAGGGGAGGCAGACACACAGGCAGGCAGACAGGGGGTGCTGGGGAGGGGCATGGGTGGGTCAGAGACAGACAGACAGACAACAAGGCTGGTGGGAGACAGATTCCGAGAGAGGGGTCTGCAGAGACCGATAGGGACACAGGGGGCGCTCCGCAGATGAAGGTGATGCATAAACAGGCGCCTCTTATGCAGATAGACTTTGGGCGGAAGTGGCTGCATTACAGGCGGACCTTCGATGGAGGCGTCTGCATTACGGGCGGACCTTCGACGGAGGCGCCTGAATTACGGGCGGATGCCCTGGCTGTCACTGTTTGCCTGTGTGAGAGGCCCCCCCCCCGACTCCCCCCTCCCCTCTGTGCCATGGGGGTCTGGCAGCGCCCCTGCTGGGTTCTCCCAGGGAAGGCCGTGGCAGTCCCTGGCTAGAACTCATGTAGGGGCTTCAGTGCTGGGGGCTGTCTGTGTGTGTAAGGCAATGCTTGTGTAAACACTGGGCACATATGTTTCACTGGGGCTCTGCCCGAGGGGCGTCTTTATTGTTCTAGAACGTTAGCAGAGATGGTCAGGCGAGGCTGCCAGGGGTAGTCACAGCAGCCAGTCTGAAAGCAGCAGCAGCCCTGCCCCATGGACCTGGAGATGCAGGCTCTTCCCCTATGGAACCACAGCCTGCTCCATAGAAAGGGGAGGGGCAGCAAGAACAACAGCCAGGGAGGTGGAGCAGCAGCAGCGCCGGCAGCTGAGGAGGGTTGCAGGGCAGGCTCCCAGACCTCTAGCAGCAGCGAGGCAGAGGACCGTGGGGCAACCAGACTGCAGGGCCAGGGGTGCTCCCAGGAAGGTAGGTGGTAGTGGACATTCCTGGGGAGACAAAAAACAAGGGGGAGTTACATGTCAGCTGGTATGTGGAAGCAGTCACCATTGAAGACAAGCCAGTGTGTCGGTTGCAAAAGCCTGCAGGGAGAGAAATAAAACACAGCTGATAGGTGTGACACACATAGCATGGTCTGAGCTGCTTACCTGGGTGTAAGGAGAGCATGATCCTGTAAGGGAAAAGGGTCAAAGAGAGAGACAACAACACAACTTGGGGGTCACAACCATGGCAAACCTAGCAATACTGACCTGTCAGTAGACCCTGTGGAGAAAAGGGGGGGGGGGGAAACAGCTGGTGTCTACATAAAGGCTAACAGTTCCACACTTGTGGCATTGTCTGCTCACATGACTACAGGCAGCAATCAGACACAACAGTGGTAAAGTGGCATGTATCCTATATATCATAGCAGGCAAAGCAGGCAGCTATGAGACAACACATTGGTAGAGAGGCATGTCATGGCAGGCTATGCAGGCAGCTATGAGACAAGACATTGGTAGAGAGGCATATCATGGCAGGCTATGCAGACAGCTATGAGACAAGACATTGGTAGAGAGGCATGTCATGGCAGGCTATGCAGACAGCTATGAGACAACACATTGGTAAAGAGGCATGTATCCTTCCTATATTTCTAAATGCAAAGAGGCAGCAGTCAGACCACATGTCAGCACAAACCCTGCTCTTACCTGCTCTTACCTGCTGGTGTTGTTGCCTGTGGGGGGGGGGGAAGAGGGGCTGGGAGAAAGACATGGGTTAGTAAACACTTGCATGGAGGCAGCTGCCCAGGCACAGCTGTAAACAGGTTGGCAACAGCCCTCTCTGCCCTAGAGGGAGGCAGAGAGGAGAAGAGAGAAGTGGGGTGTTTGTGAATTTTGCCCTCCACCGACAAAGTCCCACTTTGTGGCTGTGGGGGACAGAACCCCACGCCACATGCTCAGAGAGAGAGTGACTGGAGGTCTGGGGCTGGGCTTTTGTGGGAATGAGGCTGGGTGGGGCTGGGTGCTGATAGGCTCCCTATCTTAGGCATAACTCTGTCGGTTTCCAGACCTAGCAGGTCCAACTCCGCCCTAACTCTGACCTAACTCAGGAGTAGGGTGTTAGAATTTTTCAGGAGAGGGCTGGCTTGGGTAAGGTAAAATGGCTCCTATGGGTCTCCTCAAATTTGGGTCCACCCTTTTGGTCGACCTAAATTTTGTGTCAGCATTTGTGTTGGAGGGGGCGTGTCTGTGCTTGCCAGGGTCTGGAATCCAACGTTAATTGGTTGCTGCCCCCCGTTACACCCACGGTCCGCCCATGTTCCGCCCACTTTTAGGTCAACTTTAGGTCTGACTTGTGCTGCTTAGCCGTTGGGTTGGAATGGGCTGTTCTTAGTCAGTCGGTCGTAACTTTGACCTAACTTCGCCCTAAATGGTTGCGTTCCAGACCTAACTTCGACCTAAACGACTTAGGCTGACTTTAGGTCTGACTTGGGCTGCTTAGCACTTGGGTTGGAATGGGCTGTCAAACATTTATCTCCCTATATGGTATTTACACAAGCTTGCAAACTGCAGGAGCTCAGCTGTTTGCAGGGCAATTAGCAGCTATCTTGCAAACTGCAGGAGCTCAGCTCTTTTAAGGGCAATTAGCAGTTATCTGATTTTTAATAGCCTCAGGGCTTGTGGCAATTACTTATCTGATCTTTCCATCACCTGGGACCCACCAGAAATCAGCTCCCGACCCATAGTTTGAGAAACACTGAGTTAAGGTACGCCCAAAAAGCACTTGCTGCTTGATTAATGCAAGCGCCTGGCCTGGGCAACACAATCTATCTGGTTGCAGGCAAAAACCCTTTTTTCTCTAGAGGAGTACAGTTGCTCCTGTGTCTTCCACAAGCATCAGGCAAAAATAAGGGTGTTTACAAGCTAAAATAACCCTCTCACTGATTCTATGGGACTACTTGAGCCAAGTCACATGCACTTCTTTGTTTAGTAATTAAGGTGGCAGCTGCTGATATATAAACATTAACACACTTGGACGATTGGATAGGTGATATTTGATGATCCCATGAATTCAGATTATGACACACACACAAACCCTATTTCAAGCGACAGTTGTTTTCAAATTACAAGATGTATTATCTTCCCGAAAGGTAACTGTTAGTTTGTTGTGGCAAAAACAGAGTCTTGTGAAACCAAGACTAAGAAATGTACTCCAACATAAGCCCACATCATCTGATTTATTAATAATCAAACCAATACAACAGTGTTTCTCAAACGTTTTAGCACCGGGACCGACTTTTTAAAATGACACTCTATTGGGACCCACCTAGCTTTACAAGATGCTCAAACATTTATTTTCCTATATTTACACAAGCTTGCAAACTTCAGGAGCTCAGCTCCTTGCAAACTGCAGGAGCCCAGCTGTTGGGTAATTAGTAGCTATCTTGCATACTGCAGGAGTCCAGCTCTTTGAAGTGCAATTAGCAGCTATCTGATTTTTGAATAGTCTCAGGGCTTGTGGCAATTACTTATCTGATCACAATTACATCACCTGGGACCCACCAGAAATCAGGTCGTGACCCAGCAAGTGGGTCCTGACCCACAGTTTGAGAAACACTGCTATACAAGAAAGTGACTTTGCTGGGGCAACAATATCTTCTCTAGAAATTGCTCAGAGACAGTTGCTATTACTGTATTTCCTTGGAACTGAGACCAGTCCTTCTTTCCCAAAGGTTGCAGAACAGACCATCTCTGCCCTCTGCTGGTGAACGACATCTTATGAAACCTTCATGTAAGACAAGGGGCAACTGTATATATATGACACCCACATACCCAATTACCACAGTCTATGGATACACATTCACCATTTTTGAGGATGGAATTAGGAGCGATAGATGTAGGATGTATAAGCTCAAATCGTATTGTACAAGTTGGTGTACACATCTCTGCATGTAGTGAACTGCTGAGTCACTGTCTGAATTAGTTCTCAGTTTCTCTTTCCAAATTACAGGACAGAGGTGCTCCCACACCATGAGATATGGGCAATAAAATGCTGATATGTGAGGATGTGAAACTAGAGCAGAGTTAAGGTTGCACTATTGCACTCCCGAGAGAGAGAGTGTCTGATGCTTTAAGTGTTCCATGTCAGTCAAAGAGTAGGCAACGATTGGGTTTTCAACCTATGCCATCCTCTCCTGGTAACAATGACGACTGTAGCTTTCTTCCACAGCAGGCAGGCAGAACAGGCAAGGGAACCAGTGGCAAAAATAGATAGAAGGCACAGTAGCTGCACTTTCCCATGACACCGGAGCATTTAAAAGCAGGGATAGGCAGGATCTCCAGGTGGTCAGTTGGCAACCTACTCCAAACAGAAGTTATTGACAGCACAGCAGCCCCACTTAGATAAAGCCTAAAGATAGTGCTAACACAGCATCTAGGAGTCTCAAGACACCAGCAAATCAGGAACTTAGTATGCTGAATTGAGCAAATAAAAGGCCAATTACAGGGCAACATTTG
The DNA here is from genome assembly GCA_026170595.1 of Plestiodon gilberti rubricaudatus. NCBI lineage: Eukaryota > Metazoa > Chordata > Lepidosauria > Squamata > Scincidae > Plestiodon > Plestiodon gilberti. Next base: position 185,724,674 of record JANXHW010000004.1, on the reverse strand, counting down.
AAGGTTACAGCACAGGTGAACTCACTGCCCCCTTGAAAAACACCACAGAACTGCAAACCATTTCCTCACAGATTGTTAAGCTGTTGAGCAAACAGAACGCCAAGCAGTTTCACTGATTCTCTGAAGGAGCCAGCGAGCTAGCTATACCCAGTCCATAGCTCTGAAGAGGACAGAGCTGCTCTAAGAAACTGCTTGGAAAACTCATTCTTACTAAGATAGTAGACCTATGTGTGTAGACTGCACAACCAGGCTACAGGTAGAGGTGCAGATGACTGAGTGTTCCTGAATATATATTTAAAAAAATCCTCTACTAGAACGTAGTAACTAGAACGTCTGAGAAAAGCATTCCATCCTAGTCATCTATCAGTGGAAGAAACTACTTAAATAATAATAGTGATACATCAGAGAAGCATTTAATTGTGTGTGCTCCTACTTGGAGCCTGGTGGTGCAACTCAGGTGCAGACTCACTGTCTCAGTGGGACCCAGGCCTGGAAGAGGATGTGGTGACTCCTTATGGGTCTACGGAGTTGCTTAGTAAGCAGTGAAATGCTGAGGGGAAAGACATCAACAAGCCTTTCCTATGTTTTTTTTTATCAGTTTCTAGTTCTCTCTGTTTTACTTTTCACATGAGTAAATAAACAATAAGGTAAGTGTGTAACAACAGAAATTCAATCCAATAGCAACACAGGGCGCAGTGTTTAACTGGCTTATAGCGCAATCCTATGCATATCTATTTAGAAGTACATCCCATTCTGTTCAATGGGACTTACTCCCAGAAAAGTATGTACAGAACTGCAGTTTTCATTCATCAGAGTCTTGCCTACATGACACTGGCCCTTGCCAAAGGGCAGAAATGTCAGCTAGGGCTGTAGTCCTATACACACTTACTTGGAACTCAGTGGAACTTACTTCTGAGTAGACATGCATAGGATTGCACTGTAGATGGACAAATGAGCTGATTGGCAATCTGCACATCTTCACTAACAGTGCAATCCTATGCATGTCTATTCTGAAATAAGCCCCACTAATATCCATGAAACTTACAGTTAAATGTGTTTAGGATTGCAGCCTAAGAGACACTCCATATGTTCAGTTCATGAATGTCCAATATACTGCAGCAAGTGTTAAATTTTAAAGTGCAGAAGCTTGTTATTATGAGAAACATACTGCATAGCGCCATACCCCACTAACAGCGCAATCCTATCCAACTTCCCCAACCGGTGTAAACAGCGGGGGAGCACAGGGCGGGAGGCTTTGGAGGGGAGATTTAAATTCCCTTTGGAGGGGATTTGAATCCCCTTTCCATTCTGGGGTCTCCCGTTCTCGCTGCACTGCTGGCTGCACTGGTGGGGGAAGTTGGATAGAATTGCGCTGTAAGACTATATAATAACAAATAAAATAAAAATTCTTCATTAGCATGTTTTCTTCTCCAGCCAATTATTTTTACTTTGAAAATCTCACGTTACTTATTCTATCTCATGTTAAAATCTAGCTCATTCCATCCCAAATTCCTGGAATGGGTTGAAATAGTTTAACACAAATGCATAAAAAATGGAATTTAAAAATATCCCAAATAAATAAAAATATATATTCAAGTTCTAGCCTATGCATGCTTCCTCAAAAGTAAGACCCACTGTGTTCAAGAGAACTTACTCCCAGACAAATTTGTATAGAATTGTAGCTTAACGTAACATGAACTACATGCTATGTTTCAGGTAGCTGTTGGGAAAGGCAGTTGCCTAGACATTAACATATGCCCCTAGCTAAATGTCTCAGTTTGCCTCCTTTGAGCCCAGTTTCTTCTTGGCTAAGGTCTATGGCAGTGGTTCCCAAAGTGGGAGGTGTGGCTCCCAGGGGAGCCGCGGAGTGCCACGGAATCTTCTCGGAAAATAGTGCAATAGTGGAAAATAGTGATGCCAATTAGCAGGCATCAACATAATGTAATGAGGAGCCGCGGCCAATGGTCACCAGTGGTCAAGGGAGTCACAGGTTAAAAATGTTTCTGAAACATTGGTCTATGTGGGAACAAAAATGCTGGGGACGTCACTGCTCCTGCTGTAGGAGAAGTTCCAATATTCTGACCCCACACACACTGACTACATCCCTGCCAGTATCATTCTAGATTAGAAGATAGTGCAACAGCAGATATATAGAACCTAGCACTGCAACAAGAAAATACCTTCCAGAAATCAATACGACCACTAGGAATGGCCTTAGGATTTGTAGGGTTCAGCCAAGGGGGGGGGGGGAGAAAGGGGAGCTTACAGTCCCATGTGCAAGTAATTGACTGTGGCCCAAATCTAACTGGTTGATTGTGGCACACAGGCTGCAATCCTAAACGTACTTGCCTGGGAGTAATTCCCATTGAACTCAATGGAGCTTACTTCTGAGTAGACATGTATAGGATTGTGCCGACAGATGAAATTGTAGGGCCATTTGGAAGCAGTTTATTGCACATATGAACTTAACCTTGTGATGGGAGGACTGTTTGGTTATGCGGTTCCCTGGCTGTAAAAATCAGTATCACAATAGGTAGTTGTTGGATATGTACAAGAGCCAGGAAGGGTATGGTACTAGTGTCTGGGCTAGAATGGATACATAGCTAGCCTTATCCAGAACCAGATCTGCAATGATGAGGTCACTGCAAGAAAGCTACAGGTTCTGCTCTTTTATTTATTTATTTTTTATTTATTTTTCACATTTTTTTACCGCCCTTCCTCCAAGGAGCTCAGAGTGGTGTACATATTTCCTCCCCTCCTTTTTGTCCTCACAACAACCCTGTGAGGTAGGTGGGGCTGAGAGATAGTGACTGGCCCAAGGTCACCCAGGAAGCTTCGTGGCTGAGCGGGGATTTGAACCTGGATCTTCCAGGTCTAAGTCCGACTCCCAAACCACTACACCACTACACTACATGACCATGTAGCTCATAACTAAGGCTATATCCCATTCTCAAACTCCATGCCTCTTGTCCAAGCTCTGAGACCTTGATATCTACTACGGTATTTGCACATTTTCTAATACTTGGCAGAGAGGGTATATTTGTCAATCATCTTTATAGCAACTACAAATCCTTTCCTGGCAGTATTAATGTAACTATTAAGCACATAGTGCTGCAGCCACAGTAGGAATACAAAGGTGTTTCCTTCTTGAACATGGATATGCTCTTAGAGTGTCCTTCTAATATTGCATTACGCAGCTTTATTCCTTCTGCTCAGGTTTCCCCACTCACCCATTTTTCTCTCTCTTACAAGACATGTACTCCCTTCCACCCACTTTTCACAGGTTACACAGAAAGCTACCTTAGGCTTATACCTAGGCTTACCATATTTTTCAAACTTCAAACCGGGACGCCCCCCCCCATACCCCCCCAGGTAAATAATTAATTAATGTCAAAGCAACGAAAAAGCAAGGCCAAAGAACCACAACCAATCGTAAAGCACCACGAAAAAGCACTCAGAAACAGCCCAAACCAACCGCAAACTAGCATCCACCACGAAAAAGCAATCTAAACCACAACGAAAAAGCCATCAGAAACAGCCCAAACCAACCGCAAACTACCCTTCACAATGAAAAAGCAATTCTAAACCACAACGAAAAAGCAGAAAAAAGAAGCATAAATGTCACAATAAAGCAGAAATCCCAATAAAAAATCCTTTTAATGAATAAATTATCGAAGAAAGGGGGCGCGAAGCGAAGCGCCCCCTTTTGCTGCGGGAAGCTTGGCCGGATTTTTTTAAATAATTAATTAATAAAGTAAAGGGGGCGCGAAGTGCCCCCTCTTGCCGCGCACAGCGCGTCCGAAATTTTTAAATAAATAATTAATATTTCTATTAAAAATAATAAAAAATACGCTTACCTGGTCGCTGGTCACTGGTCGCTGCTGCTGTTGCTGCTGGGGCCGCGGCAAGCAGGCACCGGGAGAAGCACAGCCTGCTCGCCCGCGTTGCGCGAGCCTCCAGGAGGTTCGCGCAACACGGGCAAGAAGCAGGCTGTGCTTCTCCCGGTGCCGCTGGTCTCGCAGCGGCACCGGGAGAAGCACAGCCTGCTCGCCCGCGTTGCGCGAGCCCAGGAGGTTCGCGCAACACGGGCAAGAAGCAGGCTGTGCTTCTCCCGGTGCCGCTGCGAGACCAGCGGCACCGGGAGAAGCACAGCCTGCTCACCCGTGTTGCGCGAGCCCTGGAGCTCGCACAACACGGGCAAGAAGCAGGCTGTGCTTCTCCCGGTGCTGCTGGTCTCGCAGCGGCACCGGGAGAAGCACAGCCTGCTCGCCCGCGTTGCCGAGCCCTGGAGCTCGCGCAACACGGGCAAGAAGCAGGCTGTGCTTCTCCCGGTGCCGCTGCGAGACCAGCGGCACGGAGAGAAGCACAGCCTGCTTGCCCGCGTTGTGCGAGCCTGCTAGAGGCTCGCGCTGGCCGGGCAAGCAGGCTGTGCTTCTCCGGTCTCCCAGCGGCACCGCATGGAGCCGCTGGGAGACCGGAGAAGCACAGCCTGCTTCCCCGGCCAGCGCGAGCCGGAGGCTCGCGCAACACGGGCAAGCATTGTGCTTCTCCCGGTGCCGCTGACGACCGGGAGAAGCACCCGCTCGCCGCGCCGCCATCTTCTTTTTTTTTTATTTCAAACTTCCCGGCATCTTGGGTCACGAAATCTTGCGTGATGCCCTCACGAGATTTGGGCGCCGACATCTTGGATCACGCGAGATTTCGTGACCCAAGATGCTGCCCGGTATGTTTAAAATTTAAAAAAAAGTTGGCGGCGCCCATTCGTCCCCCGGGACACGACCGGGAATCAGGTCCGATTTCTGGGACTGTCCCGGCGAAACCGGTACGAATGGTAAGCCTACTTATACCAAACCAGACGGACCAGACTGGAGTGGAGGCAAGTAGTTCTGCAAGACTCCGTACACCGGAGTCAGCGGCCCCTCCCCCTTGCTGTTGGAGCCATTCTGGTGGCAAAGGCAACACGCAGGACACTCCCCTATCGCTGCCGGAATGGCTCCAACAGCAAAGGGGAGGGGCTGCTGACTCCAGTGTAACGGAGTCTTGCAGAACTACTTGCCTCCACTCCAGTCTAGCTACGCCTGTGGACCATTGGTCCATCTAGCTCTGTATCATCAGCTAGGTTCTCGGAAGCGCCACATGGACGGAAAAAAGCATTTTTCTCTTTTTGGGGGTGCACTTTTGGGGAGGGGGTACGAGGGTACACGGGAGTCAGGACTTGGGGGAATCAGAGGGGTGCTTGGGGGGGCTAGGCCAGGGGGTACGCAGGAGGAAAAAGGTTGAGAGACGCTGAGCTAGACTGAGCTAGGGCTCTTGCACCAAGCTGTGTAGCCCCTCATCTCCATTTTCTGCATATCCACCTGTGCTCTTGGTTGGGATCACTGCTAGCCAATGCCGTTTGAGGAGTGACAAGTCCACCAAGTGCAGCTTCTTCCAATCGTTGCAGCACCGTATTAGGAAAAGCTCAGGGAACCTGTTCTCTCTTGAACAAAATCACTCCTTCAGGGTCTCGGAAACGCTAAGCCGTGATGAGTCAAGGAAAAGGGGCGGGTACCAGAACCCTTCAAAAGAGATGTGGTCTCTCACACAGTTATCGGATCTTCCTTTTCAGCGGTTGACCCTCCAGCGCTCAAAGGAAGTGGTGGGGCCCCGTGGGGGCGGGGGTACGTAGATTAGATAAGCTTTCAACGTGATCCACGACCGCCTCACTCGAATAATCTTTTAAAGCTAAAGCCTCAATCAATCACTCAAGAGCAGCAGAGGCAGCTACAAAATGAAGAACAAGCGCCGCTTGGAAAGACTAGCGTTCTGACATCATGCATACAAAGCCGTGACGCGTGCAATAAGGGACCGGCTCGCGAACTCCCCACCTATAGCAGCACCAAATGCGCGGCGAAGCCTCAGCGCCCGCGCACCGCCTTTTCCCCTGCGTATCCCCACGCCCACATCGTGCCCTACAAGGGGATTGGTGGAGACGGCCTCCTGTCTTTGCAAAAGTAGGCGAGTCTATTTAAAGCCTCCTTTTTGCCGCCACTCGGTTTTCGCTGCCTTTTGCCAGCCCGGGTCTTTCTCTACCGCTGCAGAGCCCTCAGTATGTCAGACAAGGTGCCGTACAAAGTTGGTAAGTGGCTTCCCTCCCTCAGCCTTGAAAGCTGCCTTCTTCCCGCAAGGCCTGAAGAGGTTACTTGGCTTTTTGCGACCTGAGCGGTGGAGGCATAGCAGGATAATGGCGAAGACAGTGTTCCTGTTTTCCCTGGGATTGGCTTGAGAGGGCTATATGGTGCATTTTGTATTGGGGGGCGTTCCCTTTTTTATTGCACCTAGAAGAATGTGATGCCAAGCCTGCATTGATTCATTCCCTCCCCTTCCCACCCCAGAGAAACCGCTTAAATGTAGCGAGTTGCCTTTAATACAAGATGGATATAGCATTTAAAAATAATCATTCTAACTAGCCCTGTTCTTGAAAGCGAGGGAAACTAATTTTCACTCCCAGTATACCAAAATGGACTTTGGCGTGTCTAGGGAGCATGTAGCCTCTGAGCAAACTCCATGTGGGCTCTGGAGGGAAAAGCGCCTTCTGGGAGTTGAAGTCCCTTTGCTCAAAGGACTTTTAGTTCTGTAGCCGCGGCGACTACATTTCCCATAATGCTCTGGGAGACCATGTGTCAAGCGGCCGCGCTGTCTCCTTGTTCGTTAAGCGCATTAGAGATTTATCAATTAATTATTGTAGGCTTGCTGGGAAGAAGATTTGATATTATGAATGGTTGAACTTGAGCTTCGACCGTTTCGTCAGAGCTGAGCGCGTTTGAACAGAAAATGTGCACTTTCAAGATGTGCACTTCTAGTTGCATAAAATCGAACGTTTGGCAAAGTCACTATTGCTGCCTTTTCCAAAAGAATTAAGAAGGGACAGTGACTGAAACGAAAAGTTCTGCTTTGTCAGTGTGACGATGTCCAATCTCATTCTATTTTAAATCGATCTGTATTTTTTTTCCAGGATTAGAGGCGTTATCCTGCCTTTCTGAGTAGCGTATGTGCTTTAGTTTGGGCTTCTTCCAAAGTATTTCAGTCATTTCTAAAGATCTGGAGTAGATGACCTATTGAGCAATGATAGTTGCATTGGAGGCCTGCCATGTGCTTATGATAGCAGCAAAGCTGGACAGTGACCCACTGATACTCTGGGAAATGTGGAAGAACCTGTAGGTGTCTCTACTTCATGGAAATCATATGCAATCATAGCATATGACTGCATATGATTGAATATGAAAATCATAGCAATTCTAATCTGCAATTCTAATCTTCAAAGTAGATTGAAAGCTTTCATGGCCCGATATAATACAGGATATAACGAAATCGGATATATGGGTTCTAGAGCCATGGAAAGGATAAAAGCTGCAAATATATATATTTAAAAACACATCCAAAACTAAGTTAAGAACAAGTTTAAAAACATAAAAGGCAGGTAAAATCGCAAAAGGAGACTCGACGTTTCGTCCCTCATCCGAGGACTTTTTCCAGAGAGCTATAGCAGCAGAGGCGTCGCTCCGGTAGGGGCGGGGCCGTAAGTATCGCTCCGTCCTAGACCCTTTACCGAGCGAGCAGGAGACGGCCCCGCCCCCTCACTGTCAGAGCCATCCCGTGCGGAGAAAGCAGCAGGCTGCTTTCTCCGCACGGGATGGCTCTGACAGTGAGGGGACGGGGCCGTCTCCTGCTCGCTCGGTAAAGGGTCTAGGACGGAGCGATACTTACGGCCCCGCCCCTACCGGAGCGACGCCTCTGTATAGCAGCAGGCTGTGCTAGATGTCCTTACTTTCAAAAAGTGATAGCAAGAGCTATCGTTTATAGACAAAATTTGGTTTTCCATTTTGAACAAGAACACTAGTACTTAAAGCCTGTAGATTCTCCTTTTACTACTACTTCACTGCTGCGCTGTGCCTGAGGCTAATGTTGGTCTTTCTGATGTTAATTAGCTTGTTGGCATTGTAGACTCTCCTGTCATTGCTTGCTGTCTGCCTGAGGTTACTGCCAGGTTACTGCCATTCATTCTACATACGATCCTTATTTCTTCTAAGGCGCACCTTTACTTTCAGTACCACCAGCAGGGGAAAAAAAATCCATCGATTGTAAGACTCTCCTCCCTTCATTGAATCTACCTGCTCAGCACCAACTCTCCCCAGCATGTCCCACGCTGCAGCTGGCGATGACTGAGTGCCTTTGCTTAGCATTTCTCCCCGCCAGAAAGTGCCATTTCCTTTGTTACCTGGGCTTGGGGGAGCTTCAGGGAGGCCTGCGCGGCCCTCTGCAGGCCTCCCCGATCTTCAGTTCGGCGAAAAACGGCGATTTTCGGCCATTTCCAGTTTTTGTGAAAACCGGAATTGTCCAAAAACCACCGTTTTTCGCTGAACTGGATCGGGGAGGCCTGCAGAGGGTCGCGCAGGCCTCCCTGAAGTTCCCCCAAGCCCTGGTAAGTAAGAAGATAGCATTTTGGTGTGCTTTTTGGAGACCTTCGATTCTAAGACGCACCCCATTTTTTTAAATACTTAATTGTGAAAAAAACATGCGTCTTAGAATCAAAGAAATACAGTAGCTTATTGCCTTTTGCGCACTTTTTGCCTCCCATTTTAAATGGTACCATCACTTTTTGAAAGTAAGGACATCTAGTACAGCCTGCTGCTGTAGCTCTCTGGAAAAAGTCCTCGGATGAGGGACGAAACGTCGAGTCTCCGTTTGTGATTTTACCTGCTTTTTATGTTTTAAAACTTGTTCTTAACTTAGTTTTGGATGTGTTTTTAAATATATATTTGCAGCTTTTATCCTTTCCATGGCTCTAGAACCCATATATCTGATTTCGTGTTATAATACAATACAGTACTTGTTTACTAAAATATCATTACTGTAGCACAAGAGCTTTAAGTGTGCAACAGCTATATAGGTACCTTATCAAAACAGAAACAAATATCAAAGCTTTTTTGTAGTTGTACTGTACTTCCATTTTCCATTCAGGGATGCAAGTATTAGGCAGATTTGAAATTAGAACACATCTGACACTAGACAGATTTGAAAAGGAAAATCCTCCCCAGTGTGCCCCCTCCCTTTGAGGTTAATAGTGACTTAAATGAGTTATTCATGACAAGTTTCTTCCTTTACATGGAAGAAGAAATTCCTAAGAGTGCCATGGTATAAACCATAGGTAGGACTTAGTCCTCATGGCCTTAATCAACTTCTTTGCATGAGAGGGTAGCAGAAATAATCACCAACAGAGGCCTCAGCACAACAAAGGGCAGCAGACATTGCTGATGAGACAAAATTATTTAGGTTAATGAAATACTAGTGAGTACTGTAAAGGGATCATGAAGGAATTAAGTGGCAAATCCTGCCCAAGTTCCACTGTAGAGTGGATGGTATGATGAAGCAGTGCTTGCTGGTGGGATAGATCTAAGTGGTTGTTCATTCTTGGGGTGGGGTAGTATGTCAACTCTTCTATAACATTATTGAGTCCATTAACAACTGAGTATACTCTATTTTTCTTTCTTCCTTGCTTTTTAAAGGAGCCACTTTGGTAAGGGTTTTAGTTTATAGTTGCCAACGTGCTCACTGGAAATCACAGAGGGGTGATTCATAAATTGTCTCTTTTTGTCAGAAATTAGGAGTGGCTTCCTGCCTTCTGAAAAATCATTAGAAGTCCCATTTATTAATTAAAGGAAGGAACTGAGGACTAAAGGAGAGGGTGAAAGTTACGTTGTGCTGTTTTCTTTTTTTTCTCATTACCGTTTTACCTTCTTAGCCTTTGCACCTGCTTAAGGTCATGAAGCCAAGTGGACAGGGGCGCTAGAACCCTCAAATAGCTTTAGCAGGGAGACTTGCTTGTAATGCACACATACCCATAAGAACTGATTTGCTGGATCAAATCTGTCAAGTATTCTACTAGTTTAGAATCTAGTACAGCGCTTCTCAAACTGTGGGTTGCGTGGCCCTATGCTAAGGTGGGTCATCAGTTGGGCCCGCCCGCCCGCCCTTGCCTCCTTTTGGCTCTAAATTGGAGACAAACAGACGCAAGCAGAAACCACTTTTGGTTCCTGACTCACTTCTGGAATCCACTCCTACATCATGCTATCCCTGGGACGGTCTCTGCAGGCCTCAGAACAGCTCCAGAAGTGACTTCTGGGTCACTTTTGGTTTCACTGACACAACTTCCGGTTGCATCCAGGAGCCATTCTGAGGCCGCGGAGTGCGACGCAGGAGCAGCTTCAAATCACAACCCACTGCCAGAGGGCAAGGTGGGTCGCGGCACAGGTATGTTTGAGAACCGCTGATCTAGTAGGTTCTAGTCTACTAGGTATATATTCAGTTTCAACACTGGCCAGCCAGATACCTCTAATCTCAAGAAGGGCACCTTTCACTTAAAACCTGGCTGCTGGGAAGAGTCGAGGAACAGATAGGTGCACCCATGATCCCTATTTATTTATTTTAAAAAATTATACCCATGGTTTCACTACTTGCAAAAGAACTATGGGAGGAAAATTGTACAAGATCAGGGCTTGCCATCCATTCATATATAGGGCTTACAAAAAATGAAGAATCTTCTGCTGTTCTTGATTCCTAGATTCCTGACAAATGCTCTTGATTTTTAAAAGTATTTTAAAACTGCACTGTTTTATAGGAAATTCATATGTTGAGCATTATTCTTCAGAGCGCATAGCTTCAAACGCTTTACAGAACAAATATCCTTACCAAGAACTTAGAACTCAAGTCCCCTATATAGGAAAATTGAGATGGCAAAATGGGTGCAGAATACAAAGAACTTCATAGTGTAAGGCGCTATAATCCCTTACATAATGTGTGCTTTAAGAGGGACTTCTCCTCTTTCTCCCAGCTGCCCCCTAGTACCTAACTTGATAGCTCTGCAGCAGTTGTGCTGTCAGCATTAACTGGAGAACTTGAATGAACCACAGTTTCATGCCTGCCTGTCTTGACCACCTGTTGCTCCCTGTGCTTGCAGCTGACATCAGCCTTGCAGAATGGGGTCGCAAGGCCCTTGACATTGCTGAGAATGAGATGCCAGGATTGATGAAGATGCGGGAGATGTACTCTGCCTCGAAGCCATTGAAAGGTGCTCGGATTGCTGGTTGCCTCCACATGACTGTGCAGACTGCAGTTCTCATTGAAACTCTGGTGGCTTTGGGTGCTGAGGTAAAGTTGCATTTGGGTTTCTTCCTGAATACATCTGTGAAAAAGAGCCTGCAATGTGGAGGATTGTTTTGGTGGAACAAAATGGCCGATAGAGTGTTTTGTTCATACTGTCAAGGGACAAACACAGAAACAAAGCCCCTTTCCATCTTTAGAGGGATGGTTGATTTCCTTTTCAGTACAAGTGTCTAAAAATGGACAGGTTCAGGGGGAGGCAAAATTCCACGTGATTTCAGTAGTAACAAATTTGGTAACTTGCTCCATAGCAATAAACTAAAGCACTTTGAGGTATTGCAGTCCTCTCTGTGCCGCTTGACTTTTGACTAAGGTCTCCAACTGCCAGCCACACACTTATGTGGGGGTAAGTCCCATTGAACTCTGTGGGGTTTAAGTCTGAGTAGACAAGCCTAGGATTGCATTAACATGCACAGTTGGTCACTCTGTGGTTCAGAGCAGTGGTAGCTGGCATACAGGAAGTACACTGGGGAAGAACCTCATTAAAGTGGTGGTGTAGGCTACAGGGAGTTACAGTAAGTGACGATTCCCTGACCTTTCATGATGAACCCATAGCACTGGTTCTTAGAAGGCTTCCTGGGAGGTGGGGACTTAGCAAAAATAGGGGGGAGGGATTGTCAGGGTGTGGGACTTATGGATTTCATTAAGGACCACTTACATTTCCCCATAGTTAATGCACTGCTCTCATTGCCATTTGGACACAAGGGTAGCTCTGCCTCCCGCAAGGGTTCTACTAGCCTGTTGGAACTGGTAGCAATAAGAATGAGTCTCACCCCCACCTCCCAAGTCTGGTTTGCAGGCAATCGGCACCTGATTCAGAGTGCTGATCACTCACAAATTAGTTTGCATGGAAATACATAAAAAACATCTGCAGATGTAGATGTCCCAGCATTTTTTTGTCTCATTCTGTTGACTGCCTATGAAATTTCTTGTAAACCTGTTTGAGGCTTCTGGACCCCAATTTTGGAATTATTGGTCCCCTGGTTCTTCAAAATGTTTCTTTTCGCTTCTTTTTTCTTGTGTCCTGGTTAAGAGACTGAGCTGCGAATTGGAACTTCCCTGGTTCACATCGCGCCTCTGCCATAAACTCACTCGGTGGCCATGGGCAAACTACTTTCTCTCAGCTCCCCAGCTGCTATATGGGGATAGTAATACTTAATCCCCCTACAGGGTTGTTGTAAGGACATCAAGATAATGCACATAAAGCCTACTCAAAATATAACACTGAACATTTAACTCTGTATAGAAAAGAACAGCCTTTTGTTGATGGACGTGCTTTGGGTTATGTTGCAGGTACAGTGGTCGAGTTGCAACATTTTTTCCACTCAGGATCATGCTGCTGCAGCTATTGCCAAAACTGGAATTCCTGGTAATGTTTTGCTTTGATAACTTAATTCTTGGCCTTTGTCTTTGTTTCGTTTGCACAGTCCATTGCTTTTCAAATAATGCAGAGGAGAGATGAGGTGGTCAGGCTAGCATTAGAATAGAACTGCATTTGATATTCGAGTGAGAATGATTTCTCATTCTGAATGAGGTGCTGACAAGAAGAAATTCCACTGGTTCATCTCCATAAAGTTGCAAAAAGTGCAAGTTAGCTAGCTAAGCAAGTTATGCGGCTAGTTAATTAAAAGTGAAAAGGCGGATCTTAAGAATAAGCTGCAGGTTGAAAATTAATTTACAAAGTACAGGAAGCTTAAAATGAGAAGCATACTCAGCTTGACACTGATTGACATTGTGACCTTGAAGATACAGGATTGCTTCTTCTCTGTTAATATTCCCCTTTCCAAAACATTGGCTCCAATATACTGAGATCCTCCATTCTGGGAGACTACTGCATATCCACAACTGTAAACGTTTCACAAGTGCATAGGGGGAGTTGTCTGCTATTTGGCACCACCGTGCTTGGGGGGAATATATTGAAGGATATCCAGGGAATTTCAGCAAGTGCACATCTTCCCCTTGCAACATAGTGATAACAAATTGCAGTTGACCAAATTCCCTCTTCTACACAACTGCTTAAAGGCAGAAGTAGCCAGACTTCAGGCTAGAACCTACTAGAACCCCAAGAGGCACATTTTTCTACTAGAACCTCAAGAGGCACAATCTGAAGCCAGTTGCAAGATAGTGACTCAGGAGTGGGGCTATTACCTACTGCACCCCCAGGAGTGGGGCTATTACCTACTGTACCCCCATAAGCCATACACTGAGATAACCTGCAAATATAAATCTACATAATATGAGTCAATACAGATAATGGATATTAACACAGTCCCCTATAACTGTCTAGTGGAGCTGTTCAAATACCTGGTCAAAGGCAACAAATCAATACTCTTTATTTTACAAGTGAGAAAAAATGATGCTAAGAGAGAAGCAATTGGCACAAGGTTGGTCATGGCAGAGTTGTCATTTTTTTAATTTTTTTTGCAATTTTACTTGCTATTGTGTAGACTCTTGCTAATCTATTGCAGATCATTTAGAGATCTACCAGTAGATCCCAGTCTACCTTCTGCACACTCTTTGTTAGTGGTACAGCATTTCCAGTGCCAAAACATTGGCCATTCCAGTCCTAGACTTTTGGAACACTTGCGGGTATCCAACTAAAACATCACCACCCCCTTGGCAATAGGATGTGGCTCAACTCTGCAGCTCTTGGCTGATCAAACTATAACAATGCTGTTGAGGCTGATAGAATTGTCCGTAATAAATGATTGTGCAGCATGCCATGTACATTGTTGCATTAGAACATTCCGTAGTCTGCATTGTGAATAGAAATTAGGCAATGTACCACCTCTAGAGTCGGTAACGACTGGCTTTCGAGCAAGGGGAACCTTTACCTTTTTACAACAAGGAAGTGTGTGTGTGGGGGGGAGGCGGGGTGATGCTTTTTTATTGCATATGTATGAAATGATCTATTTGGGAAGCAGAGGTGAGATCTGTATGGGAGACAAGAGTGTAAGACAGCCTTATCCTTTGTGTTGGGCCCTTCAGTGATAATATGCTGATAGTTGGCTGCTCCTCAGAACATGGAAATGCATTTCTAGCCATGTATTTTAGTGGGTGGGTACTTGTTAGCACAAGCTTAACTTTAATTATGGGGAGAAAATCAAGCAGTTCTCAGTAACTTCTTAAATTCTTTGCTTGCAAAAGCAGAAACCTGAGTCACTTTGACTTTGAAACAGGATATCCCAGTCATGTCGCCTGTCGTCCCTCTTTCCACCCCCCTTCAAAAGTTCTCAAAGTCATCTTTTCCGTCAAACATTTGGCATGGCTCCTTAGTGTTCATTCCCTACTAAACTGAATCCTATGCATATGTAGCTGACTGCATATTATTTTCCTGTTCATCTCACCTTCTTCTGTTGCCTCACAAGAAGAGCCATGCTGGATCAGGCCAAGGACCCGTCTAGTCCAGTTTCCTGTATCTCACAGAGGTCCACCAAATGCCTCGGGAGGTACTCAAGACAAAAGATACCTATATCCTTTTGCCACTCCCCTGCATCGGGCCTTTAGAGATAGGTTACCTCTAAAATTTGGAGGTTGCATATTGTCACCATGGCTTCTAACCTGTGATAGACATTTCCTCCGTAAATCTGTCCAATCCCCTTTTAAAGACATCTAGGCCAGGTGTCATCACAACTAGGCCAGGCTGCCTCCCCTGTTTCATGTTCAAGATTGCAAGATCCTTGGGACAAGGATCTCTTTGTCTTGTTCTGTAAAGTGCCATGAATCTCGATGGCATTGTATAACATTAGTTATACATTAGTGATGTGGATCTTAGCATACATAATTCGGTGGTAAATATACTCCTTTGTTGAAACTTAATTAGATCATTTGATTTCCGCCTTTGATGCAGAAGTGAATTTCTTTTTGCCTCAAGGGAAGATTGCTGATAGCTATTAGGGCAGCATTATTTTTATTTTTTTAGCTTCAAAATTTTATCAGCATTATTTTCTCATGTAGGTCTGAATCTGCATTCATTTGGGTATAACTGACGTGAATATTAGATAATGAATGCACTTAGTGAACATAATGAAGTTTTCTATTTAATTTGAACCTAGTGTTTGCCTGGAAAGGAGAAACTGATGAGGAATATATATGGTGCATTGAGCAAACCCTCTATTTCAAGGATGGACAACCTCTGAATATGATTCTTGATGATGGTGGAGACCTCACCAATTTGGTTCATACCAAGTATCCACAGCTCTTGAAAGGTAATTCTTTTAGGTTTTCCACAAACATTTAGAATTTTTGAAATCGCAGATAAGCTTCCCTGAGATGTATTGTACTGTCAGGTCCTCTGTGGAATGGGGAGATGCTTAGTTTTTAGCTGGATTCATGTGAATCTAAGGATTGGTTCAGATGTCTTACCCAAGCAATGATGTTTTGACACCTAACACAACACATGATCTGGGCATGTGACGCAGAGGCTCTATCTGTGATGGCTTAACTTATGCTACTTTCTCTCCAGAATGGGTGGGAAGGATTGCATGATTTGAACTATTGCACATATGGGACCCCATGGGAAGGACTCAGCGTTACATGTTAGTTAGCTATGGGGTCTAGGGAAGGAGCGCATGTTCCTACATCTTGCCGAATGAGTCACTGCTTGGGTAAATGTCTGAACTGGGCCTGAGAAGCTAAAGGTAAGTCTGTTAATGCATTCTTTATTGCACATCTTTTCTAAGAGGTGTACATTTTCTAACTCATTGGATTTAGAATGGAATCCTCTATGCACCTACCTGAAAATACCCCCCCCCCGAATTTAATGGAACCTGCCTTCGAGTAAATACAGTATGCATAGAATTCTACTTATTGTCATTAAAAGGTTCAGATGAACACTCTTCTCTTGCAATGATTTATTATTATTATTATTATTATTATTATTATTATTATTATTATTATTAGTAGTAGTAGTAGTAGTAGTAGTAGTAGTAGTAGTAGTAGTAGTAGTAGTAGTAGTAGTAGTATTTATATACTGCTTTTCAACAAAAAGTTCACGAAGCGGTTTACAGACAAAATCAAATAATTAAATGGCTCCCTGTCCCAAAAGGGCTCACAATCTAAAAAAGATGCAGAAGAACACCAGCAAACAGCCACCAGAAAAAGTAAAGTAGTAAACGTGCATAGGATGCCACTATGAGGTTGCAATCCCATGCACATTTTTCCGGGAGGGTGCCTCATTGGGCAGCATGAGATTACTTGTAAGTAGATCCATCCTAATGGCACATTCCTATGCAGGGTACAAGTGGCTGTACCTTGAGTCAGCAGGAGGCCACAGGTAGACCTTGCTCAGGGCTGCTGGCAAACAAAATTTGGAAGACCCACATCTGCTGAGTTGTTCCTCGGAGGAACGGGATAACAATGTCATCAAGAAACATTTACTACTCAGGAACAAACCTTGCCAAATTCAAAGTAAATTTCATTCACGCAGGATCACATCTGCACTGCCCAATCCTGTTTTACATGTTTGCTCCCATGAACGTACAGATCCTGCTGCTTCCCACTGAGTCCGGGCACGAGGCCATCACACCCAGCGTTGTTTACTCTGATTGGCAGTAGCTTGCTCAGAAGGAATGTTTCCAGGTCTACCACTTTGTACCATCTTCTCAGTAAAATGATATCAGAGGGGTCACCCTATTAATCGATTCTACTGCAGCAAAAACAAGACTTGTGGCAACTAGGGCCACCAGGGAGTAAGCCCTATTCTTGAAATGCCAATGAGTGAACAAACACGGTGGGACTGACTTCTGCATAGACTACCACTGCTCTGATCATTGTGGGCAAAGTTTTCCTGGGCCACTTTGTCATATGCATGAAGTCTACTCATCCAAATAAACAGGTTATGCACAGGGTCGGATCTATGCACCAGCTAAGTACAGTACAGCTGAGGGGCTCTAAAACAAACACCTCCAGTCTCACATATCAGAATGACTTAAAACCTTTCATGGCCAGCAGATATAGTTAGAGAAACAGGTAGTACGGGTAACGCAGCCATATCTATGTAAAAAACACAGCAATCCGACTGAGGTTTAAAAACAATGACTATTTTATCTGGGTTTAATGATGTATTCCCGGACAAACAGAAATTATTAAGAAACCACGGCTGGACAAGTGAGCCCAACGTTTCGTGTCCTAATCTGGACACATCTTCTGGGGCAATCCAAAAAGGAATGAAAGATGTTATAGTTCTCGGCGTCTTGCTTCGTTGTTTTGAACTTCAGAAGTTAGGGAAACATGCTGTCAGTTGAACGGAAACCATTCCGGAACTCCTCTGTCAATCAAAGAGATCGATCCTGCAAAAACTCCTGCAAGTGATAGCTTGCAATTTTGTCCTTTAGACCTGGGGCTGTTGTTCACTTAGAGACCCGGTGTCTATCAGTCACATAGTATCAACTCGCATTTTCTGTTATTATATTATTGCGAGCCTGTCCCTTCATAGGATGTTTACGTATGACAGGGAGCCAAATGCGATTGGCAAGATTCAATTCTTGCTGCCTATTCATCAGTAAGTGAGGTGGTTTTTTGCTAATCTCAAGAGCTTCCAAGTTCTTCAAAATCATTCCCTTGTTTTCTGTTCTTATAGAGCAGGTTTCTTTGAACAGTATAGAGTGTCCTGTGGTAAGAACATGTTCAGCCACCGCAGATTGTTCTGGGTGTTCCAATCTTACCGAACCTTCATGTTCTTTTAATCTAGTGCTGATGGACCTCTGAGTCAATCCAATGTACTCCTTTCCACATGTACCACAGGGAATGCTGTAAACGCCTGGGTTGGAAAGGGGTGGTCTCTTGTCCTTGGGGTTGTTTAAAAGTTGCTCAATCTTCCTGGTTGGCTTAAAGATTGTCCTGATGTTACCCTGCCTGAGAATTCTTGTGAATTCAGGTATTCGCATTTGGCTCCCTGTCATACGTAAACATCCTATGAAGGGACAGGCTCGCAATAATATAATAACAGAAAATGCGAGTTGATACTATGTGACTGATAGACACCGGGTCTCTAAGTGAACAACAGCCCCAGGTCTAAAGGACAAAATTGCAAGCTATCACTTGCAGGAGTTTTTGCAGGATCGATCTCTTTGATTGACAGAGGAGTTCCGGAATGGTTTCCGTTCAACTGACAGCATGTTTCCCTAACTTCTGAAGTTCAAAACAACGAAGCAAGACGCCAAGAACTATAACATCTTTCATTCCTTTTTGGATTGCCCCAGAAGATGTGTCCAGATTAGGACACGAAACGTTGGGCTCACTTGTCCAGCCGTGGTTTCTTAATAATTTCTGTTTGTCCGGGAATACATCATTAAACCCAGATAAAATAGTCATTGTTTTTAAACCTCAGTCGGATTGCTGTGTTTTTTACATAGATATGGCTGCGTTACCCGTACTACCTGTTTCTCTGACTTAAAACCTGTTTGACTTTTGCTTTTTACAATTCGATGTACAGTACTAGGGCTGGATGGGGTGAGGAAGACGCTCAGACTTTAAAAAAAATATAAACTGAAAACTGACTTTTTCATGGTTAAGGCATTTGAAATTAGTGTCTTAAAATGATTTGTGCAAAAAAAAAGTCAAGATGCAGGTACATTGTGTCTCAATCTAAGAGTTCAGGGTTTTTACGTTGGAGCGTTTTGGGCTCAATATGAAACTCGCAGAATATGGTGGAAATCCTAGAGTGTTACCTACCCTTTGAGCTATATGACTGATATCAAATCAGTACCTTGGAATACGACTGAACTAAAATACATATACAGTTTGAGTTACTTAACTCTTGGATGGATGCCATCTGGTCTCAGTGATTCGTTAATGTTTAATGTGTCAATAAGGCCTAGAATTGCATCTCTTGTCGCTTCTGTTTGACTTTGCAAAAGGTCCACTAGAGGGGAGCATTGCACTTTGCACTATATGAGAAGGATTTTTTTTCCAAACCACAAAGTGAAATGGTGCTGTAAAGATGATTTAATTTATGCAGACTGTGTTTTCATTGAGGAGGAATCTGTTCATTAGGGGTTTAAGAATAAGTTGAGTAGAACTATATGATATTAGAATGCAATATATTTTTTAAATGCTATCTAATACTACTACTACTAATAATAATAATAAACCTTTATTGGCATATAAATAATAATAATAATAATTAATAAAAAAACCTTTATTGGCATATACATAAAACAAACACAAGCACATATACATAAAACAAACACAAGCACAAACAAACATAACACAAAATTAAATAAGCAGAATAAATTAAACAAGCTAAAACTAAATCAATTTCATTCAGAGCAAATGCTATCTGCTACTGAGAGTTGCATGTGAAGGTGGTGTGCGATCTACACCACATCCTGATCTGTTGTCAGTAACCATTTAATGCTGTTCTTCTGGGTTAACTTGTATGGAGGTGTGTATCTGAAGAACTGTATTAGACTGAAAGCTAACTTTAAATGAGACATCCTATTTCAAACAGTGGCCAGAGAGATGCTTCTTGCAGAAACAGGAGTTGAAGGCAACAGTCTTACTTTATTAATAGTTCCCAGCATCTGGTATCTAAAGAGAGGATGCCTTTATATTCAAAAGGCACAGGCCTTCCTGCATTGAGTTGGTTTCCTGTGCCTGTTGCTCTTCTTGAATTCTGTCACGCCTGGCCTCCATCCAACCTGCTCTGTCTCTTTTCTTACTGAATTAATGCCATTGCATCCACACAGACATCTGTGTGTCTTCTTTGCTATTTCCATCTGCTATTTTTTCAGCAGTTCCGGGAAATGGTTGAGTTTTTCTCACATAAATGTAAAGAAGGCTGCCTTGTTTGTCTTACATTTGCAAGACTCTTAAATTTAATATTTTCTCTCTCAATATTTGCCACACCTATACAAGATTACTTCCATTTTGTTGGTTTATGCTGAGAAAAGCACCCTGATGGATTTTGCCAATCTTCTACCAGCAATGAGACAGTTGCTGGTGGTGTGTGTGATCTCTTCGGTTTGTGCTTTTAATTTGCAAGGACAGTACAAGTAGTGATCCCCCCCCCCCCCCCGATTTAGATTAGCCAATATGTTTTGAATCCCTCATAGCATACATTATTTCCAGCTGAAAATTGTCTTGGCTATCAAATGCAACCCCATGAAATGCTAACAAGACCATGTTGACCAGAAGCATGCTAGCCTAAGAGCCTGTTGGCATTCCTATGCCAACAAATATCATTTCCCACTTTTTGAAGCCCCTTGCTTGGTTTGGTTTAAGCCCTAAAAAAAGAAATACTGTAATCTCAAATCTACATTTTGCTGCTATTTCTTTTTAATGAAAACTCAAGTTATGTTTTTGACTTTTTATTCTCAGGTATTCAGTTTCTTATGGTAAGAGGAACTGCTGGTACGAGCTTAAATCTCTCTACACAAAGTATTGGATTTCTATCTTGATATTCCCTTTTCTCCCAGCTCTTAAGTGCAAAGCTAGATCTGACATTATGTAAATGCCAAGTTGCTGTCTTGTATGTGAAGAATTCAGTTAATTAAAATATTACATACTTTTTGAAATCTCCTTCCCTGAAGGGCCACCAGGGTGAAGTTTGTTTCTTTTTTTAATTGCTGTACAATTAAAACAAAATTCTAAAACATTTCTTCACAAAAAGTATCAACAGTGACAATAAGTGAGAATAATAAAAATGACAAAGGTATAATTAGCAGAAGGCTAGTCAGAACAAATAAATCTTAACCAGATGCTTAAAAACATCTAGAGACTAGGCCATTGGCCTCTTAGGCTGCGTTAGTTTTTTGGCTTCTAGCGCTAGGATTGCTTGAGAGCTTTTTTTCCGTCTTGTAGCGTGCTCGGGTCGCTTTTTTTCTCCTTGCAGCTCGCTCACCACGCTAGAAGTTTCAACTCCGAGTTCCAAGTTAGAAAAAATGGCGGCCTCCTGCACCAATAGGAAGGCAGCTTGTCTACAAAGGAGCTTGGGAGATGTAGTACGAGGAAATAACGATGGCATCCTCATGCACCAATAGGAAGGCTGCTTGGCTGCAAAGGAGCTTGGGAGATGTAGTGGGAGGGACGAGGAGCAACAACAGCCATTCTGATTTTGGTCATTTCCGTTCATTTTGGGAGTCCTCGGTAGCGGCGATATGAAGCATGATAGGAACGTCACTTCTTGCTATTTCCAAGTTGAAAAACAAATACAGCCTTAGAAAGAGAACTCCACAACTTGGGTGCCACTGCTGAAAAGGCCCTGTCCTTCCTTCCCTTCATCTGTATCTTACCAGATGGCAGGACCTGATGCAGGCCCTCTGATGAATGTAGTGCATGGACAGATACATGTGGGACAAGAAAGTCCCTCAAGTATCCAGATCCCCAACCATGTAGTTTTAAAGGTAATGGCCAGCACCTTCAGCATGTTGAACTGAACCCAGAAGTGTGCTGGCAACCAATGCAGATGGGAAAGCATGAGAATAATGTGGTCAGACGAATGGGCCCCAGAGAGGATTTGGGCTGCTGCATTCTGAACCAGCTGAAGCTTCTGAGCAGTTTTCAAAGGCAAACCCAAGTAGCGTATGCTATTTTCTATTTACCTGGGCAGTTGTATGCCACATTTTCACCTCAGAAGAGACCCTCAAGGCTGCTTACGTTGGTTTAAAAATGCAAAATACAACCAAAACATTATAACAGTCAATTATGAAACTACAAAGGCCTGAGAAAGATGATACATGCCCAGGTAACAAGAAGTAATAAAAGGCAAAGTATGTGTAAAAAAAAAAAAGTAGCTCAACCAAATGCTTGTGTAAACAAAAAAGTCCTCATCAGGTTACAGGAGAATTTCACTGATAGGGCCAACCAGGCCTCCAGGGGGAGGGAATTCTAAAGCCTGGGTACTGTGAATGATAAAGCCTTACCACATGTCATTCTCTCCCCCCCCCCATTGTTCCTCCAAAGAAGAGGGAACATGGAGCAGGACCGCAGCTGCTCCATGGGTGGGCAGACTCATGTGAGGAGAAGTGTTGTAGTAATCCAAACATGAAGCCCCTTCATGGATCATTGCCTTGTCGTGGCGAAGGGGCTTGCGTAACTCAATGAAGCCATGAGCTATGCCGTGCAGGGACACCCAAGACTGGTCGTAGCAGAGAGTTCTGACTAAAACTGATCCACTGGAGAAGGAAATGGCAACCCACTCCAGTAACCTTGCCAAGAAAATCCCATGAACAGTACCAAAAGGCTAAAAGATATGACGCCGGAAGATGAGCCCCTCAGGTCGGAAGGTGTCCAATATGCTACTGGGGAAGAGCAGAGGACTATTCCAAGTAGACCCAGAAAGAGTGAAGCGGCTGGGCCAAAGCCAATAGGACGTCCAGCTGTGGATGTGTCTGAGGTTGAAAGGAAAATCCAATGCTGCAAGGAGCAATACTGCTTAGGAACATGGAATGTGAGGTCTATGAATCAAGGCAAGCTGGATGTGGTCAAAAATGAGATGATAAGATTGAACATTGACATCTTGGGAATCAGCGAACTAAAATGGATGGGCATGGGCAAATTTAAGTCAGGTGACCATCATATCTACTACTGTGGGCATGAATCCCTTAGAAGAAATGGAGTAGCCCTCATAGTCAATAAAAGAGTGGGAAAGGCAGTACTGGGGTGCAACCTCAAAAACGACAGAATGATTTCAGTTCGAATCCAAGGCAAACCATTCAACATCACAGTAATCCAAGTGTATGCCCCAACCACTGATGCCGAAGAAGATGAAGTTGACCGGTTCTATGAAGACCTACAACACCTTCTAGAACTAGCACCCAAAAAAGATGTCCTTTACATCATAGGAGACTGGAATGCTAAAGTAGGAAATCAAGAAATAAATGGAACAACAGGCAAGTTTGGCCTTGGAGCGCAAAATGAAGCAGGGCAAAGGCTAACGGAGTTCTGTCAAGAGAACACGCTGGTCATAGCAAACACTCTTTTCCAACAACACAAGAGGCGACTCTACACATGGACATCACCAGATGGTCAATACCGAAACCAGATAGATTATGTGCTTTGCAGCCAAAGATGGAGAAGCTCTATACAATCAGTAAAAACAAGACCTGGAGCTGACTGTGGCTCAGATCATGAGCTTCTTATTGCAAAATTCAGGCTAAAACTGAAGAATGTAGGGAACACCACTAGACCAGTCAGATATGACCTAAACCATATCCCTTATGAGTATACAGTGGAGGTGAAGAATAGATTTAGGGCATTAGACCTGGTAGACAGAGTGCCTGAAGAACTATGGACGGAAGTTCGTAACATTGTACAGGAGGCAGCAACTAAAACCATCCCAAAGAAAAAGAAATGCAAGAAAGCGAAGTGGCTGTCAGATGAGGCTTTACAAATAGCTGTGGAAAGAAGGAATGCAAAAAGCAAGGGTGAAAGGGAAAGATATAAACAACTGAATGTAGATTTCCAGAGAATAGCAAGGAGAGATAAGAAGGCCTTCTTAAATGAACAATGCAAGGAAATCGAGGAAAACAACAGAATGGGGAGGACTAGAGATCTCTTCAAGAAAATTGGAGATATCAAGGGAACGTTTTGTGCAAAGATGGGCATGATAAAGGACAAAAAAGGCAGAGACCTAACAGAAGCAGAAGAGATTAAGAAGAGATGGCAAGAATACACAGAAGAACTATACAAGAAAGATCTTAATGTTCCTGATGACCATGCTGGTGTGGTCACTGACCCAGAGCCGGACATCCTAGAGAGTGAAGTCAAGTGGGCCTTAGGTAGCATTACTAACAACAAAGCCAGCGGAGATGATAATATCCCAGCTGAGCTACTTAAAATCCTAAATGATGATGCTGTGAAAGTGCTGCACTCAATATGCCAACAAATTTGGAAAACTCAGCAGTGGCCAAAGGATTGGAAAAGGTCAGTTTACGTTCCAATTCCAAAGAAGGGCAGTGCCAAAAAGTGTTCAAACTATCGCACAATTGCACTCATTTCACATGCTAGCAAGGTTATGCTCAAAATCCTACAAGCTAGGCTTCAGCAGTACGTGGACCGAGAACTACCGGACGTACAAGCTGGGTTTCGAAGAGGCGGAGGAACTAGAGATCAAATTGCCAACATGCGCTGGATCATGGAGAAAGCACGAGAGTTCAAAAAAAAAACACCTACTTCTGCTTCATTGACTACGCAAAAGCCTTTGATTGTGTGGATCACAACAAACTGTGGCAAATTCTTAGAGATGGGGGTACCAGACCACCTTACCTGTCTCCTGAGAAACCTGTATGCGGGTCAAGAAGCAACAGTTCGAACCGTCCGTGGAACAACCGACTGGTTCAAAATTGGGAAGGGAGTACGGCAAGGCTGTATATTGTCACCCTGCTTATTTAACTCATATGCAGAGTACATTATGAGAAATGCAGGGCTGAATGAATCGCAAGCCGGAATCAAGATTGCCGGGAGAAACATCAACAACCTCAGATATGCAGACGATACCACCCTAATGGCAGAAAGTGAAGAAGAACTAAAGAGCCTCTTGATGAGGGTGAAAGAGGAGAGTGCAAAAGTTGGCTTGAAACTCAACATTAATAAAACTAAGATCATGGCATCTGGTCCCATCAATTCCTGGCAAATAGAAGGGGCAGAAATGGAAGCAGTAACAGATTTTACTTTTTTGGGTTCCAAGATCACTGCAGACGGAGACAGCAGCCATGAAATTAAAAGACGCTTACTCCTTGGAAGGAAAGCTATGGCAAATTTAGACAGCATAGTAAAAAGCAGAGATATCACCATGCCAACAAAAGTTCGTAGTCAGGGCGATGGTGTTCCCAGTAGCAATGTATGGTTGCGAGAGTTGGACCATAAGGAAGGCTGAGTGCCGAAGAATAGATGCTTTCGAACTGTGGTGCTGGAGAAGACTCCTGAGAGTCCCTTGGACTGCTAGGAGATCAAATCAGTCAATCCTAAATGAAATCAAGCCTGACTGTTCCCTGGAAGGACAGGTACTAAGGCTGAAACTCAAATATTTTGGCCACCTAATGCGAAGAGAGGACTCTCTGGAGAAGACTCTGATGCTGGGAAAGATTGAAGGCAAAAGGAGAAGGGGAAGGCAAAGGATGAGATGGTTAGACAGCATCACCGATGCAACGAACATGAAAATGAGCGAACTCAGGAAGATAGTGGAGGATAGGAAGGCCTGGCGGGACATGGTTTATGGGATCACGAAGGGTCGGACACGACTTAATGACTGAACAACAAGGACATGAAGCACTGTGGTCAGATTTGTGAAGACTCACGATGGCTCCTTGAATTTATTCAGTGACAGATGGGTGATGCTTATTGGAACAATATCTGTCTGGAAAGTTATTTCGTAGCTATTTGTTTAGTAGAAACCATTTTTTATAAGGGTTTTCATAAATTTTCTTTCAGGGGCTGCTGAAAATTGCTTGGAGGCATGCATGAAATGAATGGTAGTTTATGTCTCTTCCATCTGCACATTTAACCTTTGTACTCTGTAACGAAGCTTTGTAGTGCCTCCTTTTAAGTGTGAACCCCATGCTTTCAATCTTTATTTTAGTCATGGTTTGCTATGCAACTTCCAGGTGACATCAGATGAACAATTTCCCCACAAGAAACAGCTGGCAAGTTTTCCATGGGAGGACTGCACTGCCTCAGCAGTGCTTGTAGAAACCACCGCTGACTTGCATTGTTTGGCTTCTTACAGTTGTATAACTACCAGCTGGGTTTGCCAACATTTAAGCCCTGCAGTGTCATGAGCCAGTTGGGAGTGTAGGGGAAGGACTCGGAGCCAACTGAGGGGAGTAGAGTGTAGTGGTTAGCACACCCGTCCCTGCTCTCTACTTTTACTTTTTTATCTGGGTCAGCAACTGAACAGGGGGAGGAAGGAAACTGGTAGATCTATCCTCTGTCACCATCCCAAATTAAGGAGGCCTGGCAGAGGGGAGCTGCCTGGGAAAAACCATCCCTCCAGGAGAGTGTTTACCCCAGAAGTTTTCAGTGACAAAGAAAACTAGGTCAAATGAATCTCCTGGAGTAAAGCAGGTTTCCAAGACCAACAGAGGGCTACAAAGCAAACCCTTGTATTTTTAAGCGTTTTATATTGTTGTAAGCCGCTTTGAGTCCCCCCTATGGGGGTGAGAAAGCGGGATAAAAATCTAACAATTCAGCCTTAATCAAGGGAGAAACAGGGCAAGGGAGCCACACTGCTCCCGGAGGGAGGGGGGACATATTAGAGGTGGCCTAGAAAAGTTAGCTGACCAGCCTACACTGGCTTGACAGCCTTGGTTGTTCTCGGGGAGAAAAAGAGCCTAACAAGGAAAGGGGGAGCAGGAGTGGGGTGTTGCTGATCCTGGGTGCTGGCTGGCATGATGGTCCTTGGATGGCAGTGGTTTGTGGATATTCTTAATATAATAATAATAAATAATAAATAATAACTAAATACTTTTAGTTTTCCAAAATGCATGCCAGCAAGGCAGGGGAGCATGTGAAAAATAGAGAACAGGGAACAACCCAATTGAGGGTGCAGTGGCTAATTGAGAGGACTGTTGGCTTGTAAACAAGCTTCCTTGATTGGGCTTCAATCATGGGGGTGGCGAGGACTGTTGGAGTCGGCGATCCCTCTTTTGTTTTGCTAAACTTGTTTTTCCTAAAGTTGGAAACTCCTAGGCGGCAGCTACGATCACAAGGTATGAAATCTGCAGTTCTAGCAGGATTTGGAGCTGGTAAGCGCCATTTGAATTTTAGAGCTGTGAAAATTCCATTTCTAATTAAGGAGTAAACAAGTCTCTGTTTGAATTTGCAGTGCTTATGGCTCAGTTAGATCAATGTGAGTGTGTGTGTGTGTGTGAGAGAGAGAGAGGGAGGCTTTCCTGGCCTGTGGGATTGAGGCCTCTTGCCATCAGTCCCACAAATAGCCACATTACTGATCTGGCCCATACTCTCCCAGCAGGCACTCAGCAGCAGGCACTCAGCACCAAGTACACCTGTATGAATGTGTGCTTTGAAATAAAATATTGACTGTGTATTACACAACCCACTGAATTACCCACAAACATGGAATAGGTAGGCAAAGAGTCAAAATATAGCCAATTTAATAAAAACTCAAAAGAAAAAGGAATCAAACAAAATAAGACGGGTAGTGGTGGTGTTAGAAAAAGTACCACAAGCTGGTTGATGGAAAATGTCTGCTCATGGCAGGATAGACACAAAAGGTAGCATGGCCAAATTGGATGCAGTAACTAGTAATGCCCAGCAGAGAGAGCTGGGAAGCTATTTTAGAACAGAGCATACAAAACCTCAACAGTGAAGCTAAACCAGTGAAGTTTGCAGGTTGGCTTTGAGTGAAAAGAGCAATCCAAACAAAATTAATTCTCTAATGCATCTAACTAAAAATACAGTCCCTATTGCTAGCTAGTGACATTGTCCCAGGAATCCTGGTCCCTGTATTCTCTGAAGAAGGTGTGCCTTCCACAAACCAACAGCTGGTTCCAATGATGGACCTGGCAAAACACACCCAAGTATCCCTGTGCTTGAACTTAAAAACCTAGATTTCATGATGTTATAGGATTACCTGATTGGCTAAGAGGAAACCACTCCATCCCACGACTTTACCTAAACAGGCAGGTGTAGCTGCCCAGTTGGTGGGCACATGCCAATTAAGAACAGCTCCCTCCTTAGAGACCTTTCGGCGGGGCCTCAAGACGTTTTTATTTAGGTTGGCATTTGATGACTGACATGGTAGGCTGGCTTTTTAACAAATGGCTTTTAACAAGTGTAATTATAGGTGACCCACTGGGGTTGTCTGTTTTAATTGTTTTAATTACTTGTTTTTAATTATTTTTTATTGTGTATTATGTATTTTAACATGTTCTTAACTGTAAGCCGCCTTGATTGCTCTTATTGGGAGAAAGGCGGGGTAGAAATCCAATAAATAAATAAATACCAGTAGGAGGCTTGGTTAGCCTAGACCAGTGTTTCCTAAACTTTTTCAACCTGTGGCTCCCTTGTCCATTGGCGACCATTACATTATGTTGATGCATGCCAATTGACATTGCACTGTTATCCAAGAGGATTCCATGGCACTCCACGGCTCCCCTGGCTGGTTTCCCACTGGCCTAGACATAGAGAAGGACCGACACACATCCAAGCACATGGCAGTTTGGGAATGGTGTTTCAAAGGATAAATGCTACTGCAAGAGGATAACCCAGCAGCTTTTAGGAACCCTAGACCAGCATAGAAGCCTCTGCGGGATTAGAAGTGTCAAAATAGAATGAAAAATAGAAGGAAGCAGGCATTATGGGTTTTCTAGCCATGTTTATTATTTGAGAAATAAAACTAAAATCGTACTGTCTTCTTAAGAGATTTATCTCACACACACACTCTGGAGATGTGCGTAGAGGCGAAGATGAGTCTTTATTTCTCCTACCAACGTTTCATCCCACACGAGGGACCTTGTCAAGGTAATTCAGCATAACACTGCTGGATGACACTGAGAACATGGAGCTCTTGCTAGCATATGCCAGTAAAAGCCATGGCAACCGTTAACTGACAACGGAATCATCAACCTCTGCTCTATTCCTCCTAGGCTGCAAATATGCTCTTTTCAGGATAGGTAGCCAGATTTTATTGGCAAATGACAGCTCTTGCTGTCTATTCAGAAGACTTGCAGGTTTCCTTTGGGAGATTGAAATAGCCTCCAGATTTAGTCTTCGTTTTAGACTGGCTTCCGAAAACAACGAACGGACCTGCTCAAAAGCAATTTGGTGGCCAGATTCCAGGGCGTGCGCTGCCACAGCAGATTTTTCTCCTTGTGACAATTTTACCGCTCTCTGGTGTTCTTGTACTCTTACTTTAATAGGTCTCATTGTATTTCCAATGTAAGCACGACCACAACCGCATTTTATTTCATAGACTCCTGGGTTCATTAACGTAGGTCTTTGATCTTTGGGATTTCTTAGTATTTGCTCTATCTTAGTTGTAGGAGCAAATAAAGCCCTGATCCCATATTTTCTCATCACTCTCGCTATTTTGTCCGTGGTTCCTTGTAGGAAAGGCAATGATAACCATAGTTTCTCGTTGTCAGCTTCCTCCTCTTTTTCATTATTCTCTCCCGGCTTAGGGATATAGTTTTTCTTTTTAACTTGTCTCTCCCAGCATTTGTTAATTTGCTGCAACTGATAACCATTAGCCAACAAGGAATCTGTGACGATGCGCCTTTCTGCAGCTAAAGATGGTTCATCACAAACCCGTAATGCCCTGAAAATTAAAGAATTTATTAAGGAGTTCTTTTGCAGTGGGTGGTGATTGGATGTTTTGTGCAGGTATCTTCCCGTGTGTGTAGGCTTTCGGTACACAGTATGTCCGAAGGTTAAATCCTTCTTTCTAGTCACCAAGACGTCCAAGAAAGGTAAAGTCCCATTTTCTTCAATTTCTATCGTGAATTGGATCTCGGGGCACAAGGAATTTAAATGTGCCAAAAAGCCTTTCAGTTCTTCTTCCCCGTGATCCCAAATACAAAAAATGTCATCGATGTATCTTAGCCACGTAGATGGTTTCAATTTGGCTGATTGTAAAGCCTTCTGTTCAAAAAACTCCATAAATAAATTAGCAACCACCGGGCTTAAGGGGTTGCCCAAATTAACAAATGCTGGGAGAGACAAGTTAAAAAGAAAAACTATATCCCTAAGCCGGGAGAGAATAATGAAAAAGAGGAGGAAGCTGACAACGAGAAACTATGGTTATCATTGCCTTTCCTACAAGGAACCACGGACAAAATAGCGAGAGTGATGAGAAAATATGGGATCAGGACTTTATTTGCTCCTACAACTAAGATAGAGCAAATACTAAGAAATCCCAAAGATCAAAGACCTACGTTAATGAACCCAGGAGTCTATGAAATAAAATGCGGTTGTGGTCGTGCTTACATTGGAAATACAATGAGACCTATTAAAGTAAGAGTACAAGAACACCAGAGAGCGGTAAAATTGTCACAAGGAGAAAAATCTGCTGTGGCAGCGCACGCCCTGGAATCTGGCCACCAAATTGCTTTTGAGCAGGTCCGTTCGTTGTTTTCGGAAGCCAGTCTAAAACGAAGACTAAATCTGGAGGCTATTTCAATCTCCCAAAGGAAACCTGCAAGTCTTCTGAATAGACAGCAAGAGCTGTCATTTGCCAATAAAATCTGGCTACCTATCCTGAAAAGAGCATATTTGCAGCCTAGGAGGAATAGAGCAGAGGTTGATGATTCCGTTGTCAGTTAACGGTTGCCATGGCTTTTACTGGCATATGCTAGCAAGAGCTCCATGTTCTCAGTGTCATCCAGCAGTGTTATGCTGAATTACCTTGACAAGGTCCCTCGTGTGGGATGAAACGTTGGTAGGAGAAATAAAGACTCATCTTCGCCTCTACGCACATCTCCAGAGTGTGTGTGTGAGATAAATCTCTTAAGAAGACAGTACGATTTTAGTTTTATTTCTCAAATAATAAACATGGCTAGAAAACCCATAATGCCTGCTTCATTACAAATTGTACCAAGCCATGAAAGTTTCCATAGTACATTAAAAATAGAAGGAAAAACTGACATCTTATTTTCAAGCAGACACATCCATCACCTTGCTACCTGAGGTCTGTAAATTGTTAATTCCGGAGATTGAACCACACAAAGCGTGTATGTGTCTCACTGAGACATGGCCTTTCCTCCTGGGTAATGGTGACTGGAACTAAACAGAGTTCACAAGGTCACATTATCATTGGATGAGAGTAAAGAAGGTGTGATTCATGTTTTTAGCAAATTGTATTGGTTGCTGTTCCTCCCTCTGAATGCTCCTAATGGATTTTTCTTCTCATACACTGCATATTCTGAAGGCCTCTGTTTTTAAAAAGCTTACACTAAGAGAAGACCAATCAGATGCAAACCCTGGACATCTTTAGACTCTACCTTACATGACAAGGATTTTGCCTTGATACCACTGAAGAGTTCTTCTAAGAGGCACTTGCTTATCTGAATAAGAGCATTGGGTAAAAATGTTGGCATGACATTTTTGGGTATTTCACTTCCCTCCCTTGAAGTTTATCCTGCACCAGCCCTTCCAGCCTTCAGATGGCTCCTGAAAATGTGTTTGTTCAGTAGTGCCTTTGGCTTAAATTGAGGAAAGTCTCTCTATATCTGATTGCTACTATGTCCTCCTAAATAATTTTGTTGTATTTTGAATTTTTATTTCATTTTATGGAATCATTAGATGGGTATCATTAGATGCTTAGGTGGTTGTAGTGATTAAGCAGCATACAAATTTAATAAACAGTACAATAAGAGTAAGAACATAAGAAGAGCCCTGCTGGATCAGGCCAAAAGCCCATCTAGTCCAGCTTCCTGTGTCACACAGTGGCCCCACCAGATGCCTCAGGGAGCACACAAGACAATTGTTGTCAACCCTTCTAATTCTTCCAGGAATCAAAGGAGTCTCTGAGGAGACCACCACTGGGGTCCATAACC
The DNA here is from genome assembly GCA_026170595.1 of Plestiodon gilberti rubricaudatus. Classification (NCBI taxonomy): domain Eukaryota; kingdom Metazoa; phylum Chordata; class Lepidosauria; order Squamata; family Scincidae; genus Plestiodon; species Plestiodon gilberti. The sequence continues at coordinate 185,693,019 of JANXHW010000004.1, read as the reverse complement.
TCTATAAAATGCAGTCCAATGGGACCCTGAAGTTGCCAGCTATCAATGTCAATGACTCTGTCACCAAGGTAAGGAGACAGATGCACACTCTTTTTTTAGGATGATGTATTTCCATGATGGCAAGTTTGAAAGAATTAAATCAAAAATCAAAATCATACTACAAGAAATAGGTTGTCTGGGTGAAATAGCCATGTAAAAAGTATATAAACACAGAACCTCCAAAAAACACGTAAAATGTTTTTCAAAGAAGCCACCAATAAAAGCAGTTACTGAGAGAATTAAAAACGGAAATCAGAAGAGTCCAGTATTTGCAGAAAGACCGACGTTTCAACCTCTAAGCCGAGGTCTTTTTCAAGGTAAAATACAGCAAGGCTGCAAAGATAACACTAGAGAACCAAGTCAGAACGCTGCTTAAATACCGTATTTTTCGCTCCATAAGACGCACTTCCCCCCCAAAATGGGGGAAAAAATAAGTGTGTCTTATGGAGCGAATATTTAAAAAAGTAAAAAATACTTACCTGTGCTTGTGGGGTCTTCGGGAGGCCTGCAGAGGGTCATGCAGGCCTCCCCGATCTTCGGTTCGGCGATAAATGGCTCTTTACAGCCATTTCCGGTTTTCCGAAAAACCGGAAATGGCCGAAAAGAGCCATTTATCACCGAACCGAAGATCGGGGAGGCCTGCGTGACCCTCTGCAGGCCTCCCGAAGACCCCACAAGCACAGGTAAGAAAAAAAAATATTTTTTCCCTATTTTTTTGCTCCATAGGATGCATGCGTCCTATGGTGCGATGCATCCTATGGAGCGAAAAATACGGTAGATTGTTTCTGCTCCAAAACGGGCGGGGTTCAACCGGAAGTTAAAGGCTGGTTAAAACCTGATGAGTTCATGACTGCAAGGATGCGATCCTGGCAAAGAGAACACGATGTTAAGTCTGTTTGACTGCAAATCTGTGTAGAATAGGGAACCATATTTTGTCTATGAATGTAAGTTCTTGTTGACGGTTTAAAAGGTTCTCCGATTTCCTCTTGGTAATTTCAATCGCTTCCAGGTTCTGACGAGTTCTGTTATTAGAATCATTTACCAAACACGACAGACCTAATGGATCAATTTGAAGAACAGTCTTTTTAAAAGCCTTCTTAAAGAGAAGGATCTTTAAACTGTGCTTAAAATAGGAAGGGTGGAGCTTGACAAAGCTCCCTGAGGTGTGAATACCAAAGCTGTGTCACCACCACCAAAAAGGCTCTGTCTCAAATATATGCTAACTGCATTTGTATTGGCAGGCAAAAAGAGCAGGGCTGAAGTGACAACCACAGGGCATGGGTAGGTTCATGTGGGTGAAGACAGCCCCGGCCTAAAGTAACCTGCTCCAGGATGTTTAGGTTAATACCAGCACTTTGAATTAAGCCTGGGAAGAAACTGGTAATCAGAGCAACTGATGCAAAAATTGGTGTTGCATGATTGTGCTCCCTACTGCCGCCTTGGGCATTTGCCTCGGCATAGGAAAAGGCGCGGCATTTTTTTTAAATAAATAAATAAATACTGCCCACCAGCATCCTAGTGGCCAAATTCAGCTCCAGTTTAAGCTTCCAAACTGTCTTTGAACCTTGCCGTACCTACTGTTGAAGTGATACAGTCCAGGACAACTTTATCATGTGATAAGCTGGTTGTGAGCAACACATCACCAATGAAGTTTGGTGATAAGGTGGTGGGGAAGCCGTGACAAAGCCTGCTGCTACACCGTCTCAGGAGCAAACAACTGAGCAGTTGCTAATGCAGCGGTTTCATAAAGGAGGAGGCTTGGGGGGGTGGAACATGCTACCACACCAGAGGTATTGCAATAGTAGAATTACAGATAGAGTTTGCATTTGGAACAAAGCTTCCTTTATGAAGGAGGCTTCGGAGGAAGAGGCTCTTTCATATCGCCGAATCATTGAATGGAGGCCATCTAGTTCAGCCCCCTGCTTAGTGCAAATAAGTGTTACGGCCAACCAGCTTCTGCCTGAAAATCTCAAAAGAGGAGAAGTTCACAACTCTGTGAGGCAGACTGTTCTAGGGCCAGACAGCTCTTAACAGAAAATTCTTCTTCGTGTCTAGCCTAAATCTATGTCCCTATAGCTTCAACCCATTGGCTCTAGCCCTGCCCTCGGGAGCCATAGAAAGCAAGTCCTCCCGTGTGATCAGATATATCTTGGTAATGGAAGCTTTGATTGGAAAAATGTTGCTTTTTGTATGTAGGGGTTGAGTGTAAACATACTGTTGTAATCATCCTCTTGGGTTGATGGGTCTTGGAGGCATTTAGCCTAATTGCAGCATTCTGACATGCTTATGAAGCATTAGAGACATATTTTGTATTTAGAACAGGTGGTTTTGTTTTTTTCAAAATCTTGCTTTCCTCTCTAGAGTAAGTTTGACAACCTCTATGGCTGCCGAGAATCCCTCATTGATGGCATTAAGCGTGCAACAGATGTTATGATTGCGGGGAAAGTGGCTGTTGTGGCAGGCTATGGCGATGTTGGCAAAGGCTGTGCTCAGGCCCTGAGAAGCTTTGGTGCCAGGGTGATCATCACAGAAATTGACCCAATCAATGCATTGCAGGCAGCCATGGAAGGTAAGCAGAAGACCGCGTTTGCTAAATTGGGTCTTGTCTCTTGGTGGTCAAATGATGTCTGATGGGGAGCTCCTGGCTACTCCCTCGGTTTCGTTCTAGCATCCTGAGCATGGTTGAAAGCATGGGATCAGACTGCACTTGGAGGAAAGCACTGACCCAAACCAGTTTGGGATGTGGGAAAGAAATCTGAAACCATGGGTGTTGTTGAATCTAAGCCAGAACAGATTTGGGAAAAATCGATTCACTCTTTGGAACAACTAGGGCTATCATCTGACTAAAGGGCTCTTATTGAGTTTATCCTTTGACTTGGTTGGTTTAAATCTGCATACATTTTCATTTGGGAACAATGGCTATAAAGGGAAATGCATACTTTTTTAAATTATTCAAGCACATGTAGCAGCCACCATCAGTTTAGGATTGCCTCTTCTTCCTCACACAGGAAAGAATACTTCTAAGATGATGGTTGCCATTTGTTGTTTTTATAAATACAGTTGACCCTTGCTATCCGCAGGGGATCCGTTCCGGACGGGAGGGGGACGGACACACACACACACACACACACACACATGAGTGAGGATCTGCATAAAGCAAAATCACTTTAGCGCGGATATGGGGTCATATGGTTTAAGGTTTAAAATGACATTTCTTCCCTTACCGGAGCGGAGGCAAACCAATCTGTTTTCAGGGCTGTAGAGAGCGAAATCGCGCTCCTACAGCCTCTTCCAGGTTGCTGGGCTTTCCCCCTCCCTTCCCCAGGCTTGCCCCAGTGCATTGTGCAGCTGCAACTGCAGCTAAGTAGGTATACTCCAGGGAAGGCTTATGTCTAAGTAGTTGTGTTAGGTTTTATTATTTTTATTTGCCTCCAATATGAAGATCTGATTTTGTCTAAAGTAAAGTCTGGTTTGGTCTAATTCCAAAAGCCTGTGTTTGCTACTTTCACACTTTTGTTTTCTTTTTATACGGCTACAGTAATCTAAGCTGTGCATGCAAATATATAATATGTAGTGAAATCCTTGGATATCAAGAGTGACAGATTGCACTTTCTCTTTACCTTCAGGTTATGAAGTTACAACCATGGAAGAGGCCTGCAAAGAAGGCAACATATTTGTTACCACAACTGGATGTGCAGACATTATACAGGGGAGGTACTGTACACTCAAGCTAAGGGCCCACCATCCTTACGCTCAGTGTGAAACAGATATGCAGAGGAATTATGAAAGAGTTGGTTCATTTGGCACAGCTTTTTTGATGGTTTGCATATCGTTATGGTCTCTGTGTCATGTTCTGCCAGTGCACATGGGTTACAAGTTGTTATGCAAGTCATTACAGTCAGCCTTGTAGGACAAGTTGAGAAGTGATCCGTTTTGTGTCTTCCCGCCCCTTAGTCTAGAGCAGTGGTGGCCAACCTTTCAACATGAATGCTGGCCCTTTAAATGGTTGCATAGGGGAAGGCATTTCAGCAGGTGCAGCTACTTTAGCAGCACCATCAGCACTTACAGCTGCCCAGATTCTGTCTTCTACACAACTCTTAAGAACACAGTGGCCCTAATGTTGGAAGGTTGGCCACCCCTGGTCTAGAGCATGACAGTTCACAGAAGTTGCCCCATCATGTGGCATTAAATCTGTATCCCGTGCATTCTTGTTTACACTGTAAGTTTGAGGGATTCAGGAAGCAACAATGTCCAGAGGCTATGATGGGGCAAATATATCTTTGGCTGTTCTTAAGACTGGAAGGCATGGATCCTGTGCCTCAGCATGAAGGGCATGCTGCCTTGGGCAGTGAAACAGCAACTTGCAGAAAAATTTCATTTCATGCTATTGCTTAGCACTTGGTGACCTTGAGACTAAATCTAGCCCAAAGAGGGCTGCTTTCTGCCCTACCACTTTGAGCATAAATGTGCTTATAGCTGTATTTGAATACAGGGTTGGCCTATCCATGAGGCCATCTGAGGCTGTTGTGTCAGGCAGAGATTGGCGGGTGGCACCCATGTGCTTCCACTGTTGCTGCTTCTCTCACTCCTGGGGTTGTAAAAGGGTAGGTACAGCAGAGGAAGTGTGGAAGAGAAGGGGGGGCTACAGTATCTCATCAGGAACTAGGAGGGTTTGGGGATGACCCTGTCTGAATCCTAACAGAAACTAGACTTTTACTGGTTTCATCCCACGGATGAAAGCATGTAACTGAGAGAGGTATCGGCATGTTTGTGGGTTATTTTTTTGATGGTAGCAAAGTTAGCAGCCTGTGTTGTGGTGGTGGTGAACTTGCTCCATCTTCCCAGTTCCATTTAAAATATAGGGCCCCCCTGCTATCCACAGATTCACTTATTTGCCTTAGGGCATTTGCCCCTATCTGCGGTTTTCACGTAACCGCGGTGGGGGGGCCCTGGAACGTACAGTATCCCCTGCCAATACAGGGGCCCTACTGTATTGCATTTGGGGTAAATCCTTTGTACAAATGTAGTGCATAAATCCTGCCATTCTTGCACTTTAAACAATTGATCTTAGTCCCATGACAAAAAGCTAAGTTACTTGTTTATTGCTGACTGGGGTTGGGTTCAGATTTGGGGATAAATCTCTCGCCACTTCATGACCTGTGCTCTTCAGAGAAAGTCTGGGGTGCAGAATAGACTGTGTAGACCCTGAGAAGATCCATGTGTTTCATTCCAGACACTGTGAGCAGATGAAAGATGATGCCATCGTGTGCAATATCGGGCACTTTGATGTGGAAATTGATGTGAAGTGGCTGAATGAGAATGCAGTGGAAACTGTGAACGTTAAACCCCAAGTGAGTAAACTTGAACTGGGATCTCCCTGTTCTTATCTTGAAGGATTTTCCCCCCCTCCTCAGGAGGGCCAGGTCATTGGATTAAATGTGACTGCCACCAGCAAAACTGGTGGAGGGGACTAAGGCTGTCATTCTGTGAGGGGACTAAGCTGTCATTCTGTGAGCCACATCCATGAGTTTGAACCTATGTAGGATTTGCAACCACACGCTCAGTCCAATCTTTGAAGCTAATCGGGGTATTTTTGTGGCTAATTGCTCCCCCAGCACTGTTGGTCATCCTTTGGCAGACTTCCTGTGTCTACATGCACAGTATCCCAGCAGCACTGGCCCGCTGAAAGAGGTGGGGAGGGGGTTGCCTTCTGAGGGCAGTAAATTTCCTGCCCTACGTGTGACAGCAGGATCTGTGTGCTTATTGCGTTTGTTTACTGTGCCAGCATGCATTGAGGACTGCCTCGGTCACACATGAGGAAGCCCATGGCCACTCCTTGGGGCTTTTGAGCAAGCAAGCATAGGATGTGCCCCAAAGGAGGTATATTGGGACAGTCACCCAAGCAGCTGCTCTTCACACTCAGAAAAGCAGACTGAGACTTCAATTTCAAACATAATGATGTATATATAAACACTTTCCTGGGAGTAAGCCCTGTTAAACACACTAACACTTCTGAGTAGACATGCATGCGATTGTGTTGGAAGGCCCTCCTGGGGAGAAAAAGGTGCTGTCTCTTTCTCTTGCTTTGTGAATCTGGTTGGAATCTTTGGAACAAATAAGATGAGTGAGAAGAGGACAGGATTAGAACAGTAGTTACCCTTGTTTTGTTTTGGTCTTACTGATCAAATGTTAAAAAATGATGCTGCGCTTTCCTTGGCAAATGTTTTTCTCTTTGTGGAACAGGCTACTGTTGGAAACCAGAATTTGAAGCTGGGTGGAGAGACAGACCAGTTTTCTCTCCAGATGGGCCCATTCTGATTTGTGTTACTGGATGAAAGCTCGGGTGCATTTGGCACTTCTTGAGGCTGATAGAAACATAAACCATGAATGCCTCCTTTTACTGCTTCTTGCACAGAAAGCTAAATCTGAAAATGTCACACACAGGTTCCTGCACCAGTGTAGCTCAGCTTGGTAATTTACACACCTTGGTTAAACTGTTTCACCCCTTCACGATTAGACGCAGATGAATCCAGGTCAGGGGGGCCTGTTGAAGATGTGTGCCTGCCTTGTGTTAATATATACCTGAGACTAGCCTGACAAACTGCCACAGCTGGGTTGTCTCATATCTTTCCAGCACAGATTTGCAGCGATGGTTAGAGTGTCCTGTCACAGCAAAGGCCTCTGGTTTTTATGTAGCAAAGACCACATTTCCACCTTCCTTTTCCTGGTGTGTTCAGCTACTGGCTTTTATTTGTTCATAGGTGATTGGAGGTCTGGAACCTTTCAGAAGCACGATATAGTTCATAAAGGGAGTATGTGGAACTCTTCCCCCCCCCCCCCAGAGACAAAGTGCTAACGAGTTATAAAACTTTCCAGGTGTTGATGGATTTATCCTATTCTTGTAGAAGCACATCAAAAAGCAGGTCTGCCCCCCTTCATGCAGTCTAATATAAGAACAGCCCTCTTGAAGTCCCAGTATCCCATGTAAGAAGAGAGACCTGCAGTAAGAGGAGGGATTAGGATGTAACACATACCTGATTAGAACCAGCGTATTAGAATTTTTTTTTTTAAAGGTCTATTCTGTTGGGACCAGGCCTTTGAGCTGTTTCCTAGGATGCATGCTCATCAAAAATGCTTACTTTCTGCCTCCTTGGTTTTATTTTGAAGCTGACTTTCGAGAACATTAACTTCTGTTATCTGTCATGAATTCAAACTTATCCAAAGAGCATGCAAGTGTTGGTGAAGGGCCAACCGAGATGCAAGTCTCTTGGTTCTGCTCTCTGCTGTATTAGTAGCTGCAATGAATGAGTTGGTCTCTTCCTACCCTTAAAAGCAGGAGTTCATGTAAGGCACAAATAATGTGGTTTCGTTGTGACTTACAAGAATTTGAAGGTACAGAAACAGACATGTAGCTCTTCTAATATATTTGAACAATGAAACCTCATAAGTTTCCGACATAGCGCCAGTCGTGTGTAGCTATTTAAGAGGATGTGAAAACACAACTGCGCAAACAGTAGTTCTTGGCTTCTGATGTTGCTGCTACTCTGAAGAAGTTGGGAATGGACCCCGATGAAACGTTAGGGAAGGACTCGTTCTGTTTTTACTTTCTTAATAAACGGCCAGAAAACTCTGACAAATTGGTTTTTAATTAGGTAATATGTACTGGCCGTGAGAACGTGAGAACCTACATGATGAAACTTATTGTTCCTTTACAAATATACGGTAGGTTTATATATTTCTCTATATAAGAAAAATAGGTTTAACATAAGAAGAGCCCTGCTGGATCAGGCCAAAAGCCCATCTAGTCCAGCTTCCTGTATCACACAGTGGCCCCACCAGATGCCTCAGGGAGCACAAGACAACAAGATAACCTGTTTCCCGTTGACACTCCCTTGCACCTGGCACAGAGAAAACCCACTTCTAAAACCAGGAGGTTGCTTATGGCTTGTAACCTGTGATGGTCTTTTCCTCCATGAATCTGTCCAAACCCCTTTTAAAGGCATCTAGGCCAGGTGCCATCACCACATCCTGTGGCAAGGAGTTCCACAGATGAATTACACGCTGGGTGAAGAAAAAATGTCATTTGTCTGTTCTAACTCTCCCTCCACTCAATTTTAGTGCATGTCCCCTAGTTCTGGTGTTGTGTGAGAGGGAGAAGAATTTCCCTCTATCCACTCTCTCCATCCCATGCATAATTTTATACGTCTCAATCATGTCCCCCCTCAGGCGTTTTTTTTTTTATCCTCTTCTGCAGGTTAAATGGGCATTACATGCTTTGAAATTTTTTGACCTTTTCATAAATTGCTCTTTATACAGGATAGCATCCAGCTTGAAATTCAGAGATGTCATAGGGGTTGTAGAGTTCATTTTCATCCCATGAGAAATTTTCCCAAAACGCATTTGGGGATGGATTATGGAGTTTCAACCAAAGGACAAAGGCGGCTTGCAAAGTATCGCCCAGTAGTTTTTAGGCTGCTGAATTGGTACAGGAGCTACTGGGGCGTTAAATATCTAAAAACACAGGAAAATAGGGAAAAAAACGGCATTCATTGCATAAGTGGTTAGATCTGCCTCTCCATATGTGCACCTTTCAGACGGTGAAGGCCATTTGTTTCCTCAGTTCCTGCTCCAGGTTAGGAGTTTCAGCTGTCTGTTCTTGGTAGGAGAGTCCTTGTATTTTGAAGGCGAGGGTATTCGATATTTCCTGCCCAATCATTATGGCTTTTTCTGTCTAAGTTCAGCCTGTTAACTCCAGTGTTCATGCTGCTACCAAGGCAGAATCTTTCCCTTTACTCTTTGTTATGGTCTCTTAGAGTGACATCTCTAAGTGGTATTGCAGATATTTTCTGATAACATCATGACTTGTTATGTATTTGCTGTTCAGGCATCCCAAGAAGCCAAAAATACTTGAGTCCCCAGTACAGCCACTGGCGTCACTACAGGGGGGGGGGAGCTGTAAGTTCTTCCGTGATCGGAGCCTCCGTTACACAGAAGAACGAAGCGCCCCGCCCCCGCGCCTTCCGACCCATTCAAAGCAGTGAAAACAACGTGCGTTGTTTTCACTGCTTTGAATGGGTCGGAAGGCGTGGGGGCGGGGTGCTTCGTTCTTCCGTGTAACGGAGGCTCCAATCACGGAAGAACGTACAGCTCCGCCCCCCCTGTAGTGACGCCAGTGAGTACAGCTATTTTAAAATATTAAAAGTTAGATGTAATGGGCATAGATAAAAAATACCTTGGCTGAATCAGTCCAAAGTCCCATCTAGTCTGGCACGTTATTTACAGCCGTGATCAGATAATGTTTCTTTAATACACTATTGTCTGTGAACTGATCTAAGATAAGATGAGACGGATCTTCCAAGATACATCTGAAAAGTCCTTTTTGCAGGAACCATACAACTGCCTTAAAAATCTGTTTCTTGGGGGACACAACCATATCTGTGTGATAGTTGGTTTGCTTACACCTCGGTACACTGCTTCTGTGGAGAATTTGGTGAAGATGATTGCTCATCCCCGGCCCTAAATGAGTGCTTCTGTTTTCAACCCTACCAAGGGTGCAGCAGCTAGCTCTGGAAGCCAGTGGCTCAGTTAGTATGGACTCCTTGATTGAATTTAGCCATGAAGTTGAGGGCAGCTAGGATTGGGGACCCTTTTTTGTGTCCCTAATGACTTTGTTTGCTGTAAGTCAGGCAGCTCCCGGAATGCGACTTTGTTCATCAGTTCAAGTGTGCTGTGCAAGCAAAGTGTGGCCAAGAATTTTCCAAGAAATGCAAGCCAGGCAAGGCTTCACCCAAGCTAGCTTGCTAGAGTGGGCAGGTGCTTGTGAGTGCTGTTGCTTCAAAGTGTGGTCTTCCTGGAGCCCTGTGGGACCTGAGGTGGCATCAGTCCAGCTCTAAAGTCACATCACTGGCCTGGGTCGTGCTCTCCTGCGGAGGCAGGCACCCAGTACCACGTACTTGCATATTCAAATGGATCACCCATTATGCATCTAAATAAAAAGGTTGAAGGCAACACTTGTCATTTAGAAATAGCTGTGCTATGTCTCATTGGGTCTGTTTGCTTCCATTTAGGTGGACCGTTACACACTGAAAAATGGCCGCCACATCATAGTGCTGGCTGAAGGCAGGCTGGTGAACTTGGGGTGCGCTATGGGTCATCCCAGCTTTGTCATGAGCAATTCCTTTACCAACCAGGTGCTGGCTCAGATAGAGCTCTGGACAAATCCAGGCAAATATGCTGTTGGAGTCCATATTCTGCCAAAGAAGGTGAGTTAGTGACTAAATGGATATTGGTGTCCTTCATTGGGCTACAGGTATAAGAGAGGCCCCCAGCAAGTGGATTACCCTTGGCTACCATGTTTTAGGAACTTCAAAGTGTTGCTCATAGGTTGTGTAAGTTTCTGTTTTGTGCTTATGATTGCCAAGTGTTTCTGAGAACCTTACTTGCTTCCAAGACTCTTGCTCTCCTGAAGAATTCATGCACAGGAGTATGTTTTATGTGTAGTGCAATGAGATATGGAAGTGATGTGGCTCCAGTCTGTTCCCTTTCTTCAGCTGTCCTTCTGGAGCTATGACCTGTCCATGTACATTGATGTAACGTGAAGAGGGATTATATTGCTGCTTGAGTATCTGAAGAAAACCAGGCACCATCTGTTTCTAATTTGTTCAGGTGACCACCATGTCTCTAAAATCTCGATGCCCAAATTACTTTTGCAATTTATTTCCCTTGGGGTTCTCCTTAATTATGAAAATTATCAATGAGTTCTTTGTTCTGCAAAAGAGGATGGGAGAGATGTAATAAATTCTTCATTTAAAAAGAGAAAAGTAATCTGGCTTCAATTTTCTGAAACTAGTGCATGAGTTCAACAGGATGGTAATTGTTTGATGCTTAGGCGAAGCTTCATCAATGAAAGTTAGCCAGATCTAGAAGTGATAATTGGAAGAGGTTTTTCCTTTGGTACACCTGTGCTAAACTGGTTTACTTGTATTTGCTGGAAGAACATTGCAACTTAAACTATCCTCTGTAAAACAAAACATGAGTCCCAAACTGTTTTGGAGGATGGAATGATTTGATAGTGAATTCTTATTGCTGACACATGCGCAAGTATATGCGTGTATGCACCTGAAATTGATAGGTCAAATGTCAGAGGAGTAAATGTGATTCTGCATCAAATTCAGGAAAAACAGGTGGCACCTTTAAAAAACTAAAGATTTATTGTGGCATAAGCTTCCATAGTCAAGTCCATTAAAAATATACACATACATGTGGAGGGGGGGAGGATGTAAAAGTAGGTCCCAAAGTAGTGCAGTCTGCAACATTTCTGCTCAAGTGTATAAAAGAAAATCGCAGCAATTATTCATAACTGCAGTCCTTGGAGATATTTGACATGACAGAACAGATTTCTATGGGGAGTAGACCTGGGCGTTAGTTTGAGCATGAATCTCTCTCTGCAGAGAAGCTTTGTTGTGTGAGAGTGAAGTCCTGTGCGGAAGTCCAAAACACATGAAGGAATGTCCTCTGATGCGACACCTACTATGTGGATTTCTCTCCCACGGGAGGTGTGACTGGCTTCTTCAGTTTATATCGCAGCAGTCATATGGCTAGGCTGGCCCTAACATTTTATTTTATTTTAAAAAATTATACCCCGCCTTATCCCATGCCAAAGCAAATGCCCAAGGTGGCTTACAACATTAAAGATAAAAATATACATAATTTAAAAACAATACATAAAATAAAAAACAATAAAATCCCCATGTGTGTGTGTGTGACAATATAGAGCAGAGAAGCAGCGAAGCAAAATATCTTGACACAAGTCAGACATCAACCCATCACCCAAACGCTAGACAAAACAGAAATGTTTTGAGCCCTCATTGAAAAGCCATGAGGGAGGGGGTAGTTATCAAATCCCCTGGCAAGGAGTTCCATAGTTGTGGTGTCACAACAGTGAGGGCTCGCCTACGTGCTGCCATTTCTCTTAACTTGAGATTCTATGTTAATGTATGGGTTTTAGCCTTTGTGTGATGTGCTTTGATCTGTGAGCTGCTTTGAGTTCTGTTGGCAAGGAGCTGCTTGTGGCTGACAAGAACGTTCTAAGGGTGCAATCCTATCCAACGTATGCCACCATTGTAACCAGCGGCGCAGCGAAAACGAGAGGCCCCAGAACAGAAAGGGGATTAAAATCCCCTTTGAATTCCCCTTTTGGAGGGGATTTGAATCCCCTTTCCGTTCTGGGACCTCCCATTTTCTCTGTGCCGCTGGTTACAACAGTGGCCTAAGTAGGATTGGATTGCGCCCTAAGGCAGTCAGAACCTGTGCGGGAAAATAACTTACAGCGCAATCTCCCGTTCTCGCTGAGCCGCTGGTTACAACAGTGGCGTAAGTAGGATCGGATTGCGCCCTTAGTTTATTACATTAGCCCTGTTTTGCACAGAAGGTGGGGGGAGAGAACATGGCGATGATTCTCAGTTTATAATGTCAGAATTTACAATTGAGTATGTAGATGGGCAAGAATACGTATGCTTTTTTCTTTCATAATTGGCAAGTTATTTTGCATCAACTGTGTCTTCCTCCTCTGAGTCTGTAGCAAAACGTCTTCTTGAACCTTTGAGGCAACAGGTATAACCTTTTAGCTTAACTGTGGTTTCTCTTTCTTTCAGCTGGATGAAGCTGTAGCAGCTGCTCACCTGGATAAACTCGGTGTGAAGCTAACCAAGCTGACTGATAAGCAGGCCAAATACCTGGGAATACCAAAAGACGGTCCCTTCAAACCAGATCATTACAGATACTGAGTAGCCGATGGGGCCCAAAGATATTAAGACGCAGGGACTGAAATCTTCCAAAGTGCTTGCTTCAGAGAACAACTTCCCATTTCATAGCGGTTTTTCCTGCAACACCTGTGTCAAACCCCCCCCCCCCATTTGCACCTTGAGCACATTTCTTTTGAAGACACACTTCTTGATCCTTTTTCAAACAACCATTAAGCCTATGCCTCAGCAGAGTGGCTGTTGTGTCAGGAGGGTTAGAAAGAAGCTTGCAAGTTCAGTTGTCTGTGAATCTGCTTTATTGCAGGCTTTGTCTCATGTAAATATTTCCTTGTGTGTACTTCATGATGCCTGGCCAACTGGAACTTTGCCGGGAAGGGGGGTGTGTGTCCTGAAATAGTAGGCTTAACATGAGATCACTGTTGACTCCCTGATTGCAGATATTGGATCTGAGGATCGCTGTTAGTGTAATACAGTCCATATTGCATATTTTCCCTAATAAAAACATCCTTAGATGTGTCTGGAAGCAGTTTCCTCCCGTTGAGCAAGACTGGTTCTGGAAGATCAGAGCCGGGATTGGAAGAGTATTTAGTTCTCTGAAGATGCCAGCAGTGGATGTCTGCTTGGACCTAGTTTTGTACCTTGTGCCTGTCATAGTGTCTAAAATGAATTTGATTAAAATCTCTAATTATAGCCTTGTTTTCATTATGGTATATGTATTGGGAAAAAGTGTGGCATCATTTCACCTTATCTTCTCAAACATGAAACTGTTTAAGAGCATCCTAGCACGCAGTTGTATGTCCTGACTGATGCTCATTGACCTTCTGTGAATAAATAGGTCTTTGGAAACAAGTTATTTGATTGCCATGTCCTGTGCAGTGAGTTCCAAAGGAAAACAGTATGGAAAGAAACGCTTGTAATGACTCAGAGCTGGTATTGATGGTGCTGCATATTCTGCTCTTATGAAAGGAAAACGGAATGCCTACCCTCCAAAAACTGTGTCTGAATACTAATTAATCCCTATGACTTAGTCTCCCACAGACCAATACGATTTGGAGGTACTGGTGCTCCAGATTTGGGTCTAGCTAACTATTTCATCCTCAAACCTCTGAGGTTAAGTGGCACCTTGAAAGTATTTGGGACCAATTCAAACATGCTTGATGTTGAACATTCCATATTCAGTTTTCCTTTGGCTCTCCTGTGACACAGTTGTGTCAAGATACACTTCAGTGATCTGACTGTACTTGCTTACCTGACGTTGCAGCAATTCCTACTGTGTTGAAATGCAGAAGGGTATTAACTGCTTCTCAGCCAAAACCTGCTTTTAACAAGCACCTGCTTTTAACAAGCACCAGCTTTGAATGACTGATCTTCAGGCACTAGACAAAGCAAAGAATGCATGCAATAGCACGTTCGGTGAGAGCGATAAAATGAGGCCTCAAATTCCATGTTCAGAACCTGATCCAAGTAATAAAACATTTGCAGGTAAAGGGACAAGATCGGCAACTTCCAAAATAGGCAGAGCAGCCACACTCAGCAGGGGTGGGGAACCTTTTCCCTGCCGAGGGCCGTTTTAAATATTATAAATTTGGTTGCGGGCCGGCCGCCATTTATTTATTTAACCCTTTTGGACACACACAACCCCCATGAAAACACAAATGTTGAATGCACTTCGCGGCTCCGCGCTCAGTCTCCCGGGCTTCGCAAAGAAACTGGGGCTGCCGTCGTATCTGCTTCAGTAAGTGCCGTGCTCACCTGGAGCCCGGGAGAGTGAGCGCGGCGCCTACGGAGACCGGGGAGGTTATTGGCCGTGCGCGGGGGTGAACATTAGGCACTTACCTTGTATCGACATGCAGCAGCCATGAGGGTGATCATCGACGATCAGGAAGAGGAAAGCACCTCTCTAGGAATCGCCTCCCTACTCCCTGGTGCGGCACCAGTGAGATTAGTCGATTCCTAGAGGGACGCGCTGCTTCCTCTTCCTGATTGCCCTCATGGTTGCGCACCGATACAAGGTAAGTGCCCGAGCTCATTCCGTCCGGCCCGCCGAAGTCCACCGAGAGGAAAACATTAATGTTGGTTTTCCTGTCAGTGGGGTGGGCCTCGGCGGGCCGAACGGAATGAGCTCGGGGGTGGACCTCAGCGGGCTGGACCGGATGGCCTCGGGGGGGGGGGCGGAGGTTCCCCACCCATGCACTAGGGCTTGACTTAGCAAGTTGCATATACCCCAAAATTCCAAGTTCTGGATACAAATGATTTCCCCTACTGGGGGCTGATATAATAAGCTCCAAAATCACAGGCAACCCTGTCTCTTTCATCCTTATTTCATGCCAATCCATTGAGGTGTGTCACAAGCCATTGCACCTAGATTGCACATGCCATTGCACACGCTGGCAGCTTTCCCTATGTGTGCATGTTATGCATGTACCTATAACATAATGTGCATGTTTGAAAACGGGTATTTGGTCATGTTCACATTTTTTTAGCTATGAACCTTAAATAGTAATCTTAAAAGCAACAACAACAATCTTAAATAGTAAAAACAACAATCATGTATGAAGTAGTCTAAAGCACATTGCTTTAGATGGATTGCCAGAAATGGATTCCTGGGGCTAGTACGAGTGCATTTTACAGCACCCACAAGGACAAATTAAGCTATGCCTAGATGGGATTGTGTTGGCTTAATTTTTTTGGATGAGGAACAATGCGATGTTCAGGAAAACCCTGCACTAATGCTCCTGAAAGAGTGAGATATAAGCCCATTGCATCTGGTCACCATAACAATGCGAGTCCCTTGCAAGTGAGGGGCAGGATGTCTGAACCATTTTGGCTTCCTTTTGACTAGAAGTCACAAGAAAGTGAAAAAAAAATGACCTTTGACCTTTAGCTGGCAGCAGTACATTTGTCTTCATTATAGTTTTGTAAGTAATTTGCTTCTGCTGCTCAACGGTAAATCTTTGCCAGCTTCTGATCTGTGTCTGTCTTGTAGCTTCTCTACCCGATAAAATGAAGCCCTTTCCCCCCTATGTTGGGAGTGTGAATGTGCCATAGTGTTTCTGTAAACAACTTGTATCCAAACAGATTAGAGGCACCAATAGATTATTTGCTGTATTAAAAAAAATAAAAATAGGGCTTCTGCTCTTTGCTAAAGGGAAAGGCAAAACATAACTATGCAAGCTTAACTTTGCTATAATATGAAATACAGAGAAGAAGACACAATTCTAGAGCAACCCTAAGCAATCCTGTAAGAACTGTTCAGCGCTGAATGAATTTAAGGTGGCATAGTGTTTGTCATGTAATGCTAAATGACATGTGTTTAATGACATTTAGCATTAAATGACACATAGTCATTTCAACAATTCTCAACAGATGCTTATATAGAGATGTGCTGCAGTTCAACACTTAACTGTCATAGACTTAAAGAGTAATGACAGTATAATGAACCGTGGACAAAGGGATTTTAACACTTGCCTCTACAAGTCCCTTTTATTTCTTTTTTTCTTTGGGACAACAGTGAATAATATGAGTGTACTAAATAAAATACAGTTGTGAATTTGGCTGCCTTGGTCACTGTGAGTGCGTGGTCAGGGCTTTGACAAAAGGATGCAGAGACAAAGTGCTGACTGTGAGTGCAGATGGTCTCCTATTGGGGGGGGGGAGAGAGAGAGAGTAAGTGAGTGTGGGGGGGGTGAGAGGGAGAAGGACAAGAACAGATTAGGTGAAATTAGTTGGACTTGATGGGTACCTGTTGGGAACACTACACAAGTTGCTCTTCTTTCTGTTGCTGGTGTATCTGTTTCTGTTCCAATATACTCTGCTTGTGTACATTAGTAAAAGAACCAAATATTTCAAAGACCCCATAAATCTCCAGGGCTCTTTCATCTAAAGGAAATGAAACCCAGCAGTGTTGCACCTGGAGCTTCCCATCCGTTGAGAATTTGGGCAGTCTGTGGCAGAACCATAAAAATATATACTGTAAATTGGCAGCATAAAAAAGGCTGCCTGAAGGCTCGTTAATGCAATAATTAACACTGCAAGTTTCCTAACATTTCAAAAGAGATTGAGTGTGGTGGGCCTCTTTCAGGAGGGAATGCCATAAGCATGGTGCCAGCAATGACGAGAGTTGAGAGGTTGCGATCGAAATAATGCTCAGTCCCATTTAAATTCTCTGTATGGTAGGAGACAAGGCAGCTGTGGCTTTGCCTTTGCCCATGTCTCCAAGGTCATGTTAATAACACATTTTCCCAGGTCCTGTGGCAGGCATCAGAGGGCAGTCAAGGTTGGTCGCTAGCCAAGGGCTCCTGCCCTTCAGAGGGACCACCCTGCCAGGCTAACCACTGAATCTGCTAGTACTGGTGGCAGTGATAGTGGCCAAGAAACTCCCACTACCATTGCACCCAGCAACCCACCTACAAATGGGAGCACCTCCCAAGTCTCTGCATCACTCTGAGTGGCTGGTTGCCACCTCCCAATGCCTGCTTGTTGGTAAGGTTGGAAGGAGTGTGGCAGTGGCCTGATATATACCATGGGGGTGGGGGCAGTGTAGAGCATCACCCCATGATCTCCAGCAATGGTGTCCCTGATGCTGGCAAGCAGGGGAGGGAGGGAGGCAATGGATGATAAAAGCCATAGCTGCTCCATGACCTGATGCAGCTTGGGATCTAAAGGCATTTTGCAAATGTAAACTCTTCCTTGCTAGTAATCGAGCATCTTACTTTGTTGCCCAAGTTTTTTGGTCTTGGTTATTGTTATAATCATCCCCCTCACTCACTCATCCTCCCTGCTTGTCCTCCCACTGGTGAATAAGCAGAGTGCGTAAGTGAGGGGTGGACGGGTGAGTGAGCAGGGGCAGGATGACCAAGCAAGCACAAAGGGGCGGCAAAATGGGGGGGGGGTTCAGGCAGCGGGGAGGCATGGGCCACCCCTGTGTAAGGAAGTAAATCTCAGGTGTGTCTTAGGCACTGAAGAACAGTGCTTGTTAGAAGTCCCTGTACTTGAACAGATACACTGTGATTAAGAACCTGAGTCTGGGAGAAATGAAACTTTTGGTGGGAAGGGAAGGGATTGAGAAATGACATGGCAAAATGCTGATGAGAAGCATGTGCATGGGCTGGGGGAGTTTCAACAGGACCTAGCAGTCTCTGTACTTGTTGAATAATGGCTTAGTAGTCTTAGCTAAAAGGATTGGACTGTGTTTAATGTTCAGATCAAACATTGGGGTTTTCCCACAGTCGCACCAGTGGTGAAGTTGTAGGTAAGAGGGAAGCTAAAGTCAAAAGACCTCTGTGTTGTCTTCTGCAGCAGGCCAGTAACAGTTGGTAAAGGAAGAGGATGGTCACATTTTTATTGCCCTTTAATAGCCAGAGATAAAAGGATATTTTATTTGAACTTGTACAGCTGAGTTAAAGGGTTTTAAATAAAATAATCTATAAATATTCACTTATTCGTTGTCCATTGTGGTATGGAAAAGAAGAGGCTGTTGCCTTAATCTGGATCATGACCAAGATTTTTCTGTCTTGTAGTTTGGTTCACTGTGTCTTTTTGGCCTGTCCAGGTGATAACCAGGTGAAGTTCAAATGAAAACTCTCCCTGGATCCCACTGCAGTGGACATACATACAGGCCTGTCTTTAGCCTCCCTTTTGGGGGGCAAGGGGCGCTCGAGTGTGTAGTGGTGATGGATGAAGCTGCCTACCTGGACCCACTTAAGTCTGGCTTTTTGCCCAGGTTTAGGATGTTTGGTCATCCCAGCTGATGACCGTCCTATGCCAAAAGCTATTGCTCCTCCCTCCTCATTAATGCTAGAAGAAGAGAGCCAGAAAAACATGTGTGGAGGGTTTTTAAAAAATGTTTTGATTTATTTAGAATTTTTATATCCCACACATCCCCTACCCATTGGTAGGAACCCAAGGCAGCTCACAACAGACTCAGTTGGGTGAAGTTGGGTGCAGACCCATCTGCTAATTCAAAATTATCTTGACAGACTTGATCTTTGGATTCGTACCAACAAGATGAAGTTCAATGGAGACAAATATAAAGTCTTGCAGGTAGGTACAAAAAAATTAGAGGCACAGGTACAGGATGGGGGAAAGCTGGCTTGGTAGCAGCATGTGTGAAAAGGATCTAGGTGTCGCGGTGGACCACAAGCTGAAAATGAGCCAGTAGTATATGGCTACAAAAAATTCCAATGCATTGCTGAGCTGCATTAGCAGAGGCATAGAGTCCAGATCATGAGAAGGAATCATTCCACTCTATTCTGAACTAGTCAGATCTCACTTGAAATACTGCATTCAGTTTTGGACACCAAGTTTTAAAAAAGGACATTGATAAACGGAGGGCAGAGGACGGCAATTAAGTTGGCCAGAGGTCTGAAAACCAAGTACAGTGAGGGACGGTTTAAAAAGCTTGGTATGTTTTTCCTGGAGAAGAGAAGACTGAGATATGATACCTGTCCTCAAATATCTGAATGGCTGTCACACAGAAGGGAAGAACTTGCCCTTTGTGGCACCTGAGGGCAAGACTAGAACCAATGGGGTTGAAACTACAGGGAAGTAGATTTACACTAGATGTTAGGAAGAATTTCCTCTGGCATGGGAACATCTGGCACGGGATCAGTCTGTCTCATGCAGTTGTTGACTCTTCCTCATTGGAGGTTTTTGAACAGAGGCTGGAGAACAACTTGTCAGGGATGCTGTAGTTGCCTACACACTTAGCAGGGGGTTGGACTAGATCAGGGGTTCTCAACCCCTTCCTGGCCAAGTACCACCTCCAGCGCCACTCTCCTGCTGTGTACCACCGGAAGTGACTGGTGATGACATTATCACCAGTTACTTCTGGGTTTTCAGGTTTTTGGAGGCCAGAAAACGCAGGTAGGAGTCTCTGGACAGGTGGGAGGGCCCTTCTCAGCATTCCTGAGAAGCTTGGCCAAAAGCAGGAGTCTCTCGGAAGCGAAAACATGCCACTGAAAGCACCACGTTGGAGCAGTCCGAGTACCAGCAGTCCGAGTACCACCACCAGTCGGCTGAAGTACCACTGGTGGTACTAGTACCACTGGTGGTACTAGTACCACTGGTTGAGAACCCCTGGACTAGATGATGTCAAGCACCCCTTCCAACTCCTATCTTCTATGATTCTAATATGCCCTAGGGAAAAGGATGGTGGTGGTACTGTTCCTGCAAGAGAGATGACAATTTCTTTTCTACCTTTTGGAGGAGAAGAAACTGAGGGCTTATGGTGTTTTTGTCATATTTGCTTTATTTACAAGTACTGTATACAGGTTTGAGCATTGGATAGAGATAGAGTAGATAGCACCTGCTTCTGTGAGTAAATCAGCAACATATGTCTTCGGTTGGCTCCTCTTTCCCATGTTCTATTCCAGTCTCTGCCAGGTCAAATCTTAATTCTCTCTCTCTCCCTGCCGCATCCACAATGTGCCAGTTTACCCAGCCCCCTTGTCTTTCTTCTTACTAGCTTAAAGAAGGAGGAGGGGAGAAATCACTATACACCTTCACCCCTCTTCTCAAGGAGACAATAGTTGACAGTCTTTCTTGAAGGCCCAAGATGGAGGCTTCCATTCAAGGAGTTTTTTGAGCCACCATTAACACATTTTAACCCTGTTTTGTCCATTACAGGCAACTGACTAAACATTTCCTCAGGCCTGACTCTAGTGCCATGCCCATTCACAAATCCCAATCTCACAAGACTATTCAAAATGGTTTCTACTTCCAAAGGACCTTCCATATCTTATAAACAGTTTCCAGAGAAGAGGCAAGAGACTAGTGAGAGCATTAGCTCAGTCAGCTGCCGCCTCCCAACCACCTCCCCATCTGCAGGACCAGCAGCCTACTCTCCAGGTCAGGAGGAGGGACTGAGTTGATGAAGATCCAGGAGGGCCCCACCAGAAGTCCCATCCCTGGTACAGACAAGCACTTTGAAGAACCACCTGCCACTGAGGCAATGCCTCAGGGCTGCATCAAGAGCAGCTGCTAATTGTGTACTTAGCACCACACTTGGAGACCAGAGCTAGAATCACAACAATCACTTTGCCTCCTAATAGCAACTGTACAAGCAAACAAAAGACATGCAAGTACCAGTGATGGGGACTCGAGTCAAATGACTCGACTCGCAAGTGTGACTTAGCCACTTTTTCCCTGACTCGTACTTGTACTCGTGACCCACTGACTCGCACTCGTACTCGCACTCGTGACCCACGGGACTCATACTTGACTTGCACTCGTGGGGGTAACGACTTGCCATTTCCAAGTCATTTTCCTTTAATGGCCGGCATCAATGCAGGCAGGCAGGCAGGCAGGTAGGCGCAGTGGAGACCTCGGAGGAGGAGGGCAGCAGGGAGGAAGGGTTTTCAAGGGGGTGGGAAAGCAAGCCTGGCTTTGAGTCCCCCCCCCCTTTGTTGCCGTCTGTTTGGCATTGGCCACAACTCCGAGCGCGAGGGGTGGGGAGGAGTGAGGGAAGGCAAAGCTGCCGCAGCAGTTGGTCCTCATTGACCAAAACTCCGAGCCCAAGGGATGCTTGGCTCAGCAAGGGGAAGGTGCAGGGAGGGAATAATAAATGGTTTGAATGTAGACACGCTTGTTTTTCCCAAACCAGATGGGTGGTGACAAGACTGAGAGGTGAGGGAAAGGGCATAGGGGGAGCCAAGTGGGTGCTTTAAAAGTCTCAGAGGTCCCCACACACACCCCACACACAGACACCCACCCACCCCATTTTCAGGGGAAAAGCCATTTTCCCCAAAGTGACTCAACTCGTGACTTGTGACTCGTGGTTTCTGGCCTTACTCGTACTCAACTCGCACTCGTGCAAAAATGACTCGCACTTGACTCGTACTTGCCCAAAAATTTTGACACTGACTCGCACTCGGACTCGCACTCTTGCAAAAATTACTCGTACTCGCACTCGCACTCGTGACCTAGTTACTTAGATACATCCCTGGCAAGTACCCTTGGAAACTTCGAGCAATACTTTAATTATTATAGGTTAAATCTGGTTAAACTTTGAAGTTTGCTTTATATCAGAGCTGCTAGCCTTATCAACTCTACTCGCCTTATCTACACCTAATACTTTGATGATATTTTTTGTTTGGGCAAATCTATTCTTTGGTTATACTTTGACATTTGCTTTATACCAGAGCTTCAAGCCTTAAATCTACTTTTGAGTCAGACTCTGTTATCCTTGTTATAGCTAAACGCTTTAGATATCAATGTTGTATATTGGTAAGCTTAAAACTCATTCCTCTGTTAGATTTACAGTACTGCCTTCCTTGGATGGAATAGTGTACTCCATAGAGAATATACAGTACTAACATGAAAGTGTAGTATCCAATTATTGGGAGTTACAATTCAGGTTTAGTACGATATATCACCAAAAGCTCAACTTAAAAGAGAAAAAGTATTGAGGGGAAGAGGAGGAACCAGAAAATAGCTATATGGCTTTCTCACTGGAAGAAATTAAGAATATATTTTCCAAACGTTTGTTGAATTATCTGGAAAAATAGATGTTCAGAAATAGAAAATAATATGCAAAAAATAAGTTGAAATGAGGAGAAATATATTTGGATAAATTAATACAAGACAACAACAGGAAGCTGGAAAATAAGTTAGAGACCTTCAGTCTAAAAATACAAGGTGTTGATAATAAGTTGGAGGAAATTCAGTCCATGATTGAAAGATGTGAAACACACACAAACAATTGTGAAAAAGTTATAGGAGCTTATTGAGTTTAGGCCAAGAGATTGGTGTTGATACTGAAACTGCTTATATAGGAAAACGTAGGAAAAATAGGAAAAGATGGAAAAAATTACTTAGAGATGTAGCAGTAAAATTTAAACAGAGGGAGTAGATATTACAGAAAGTTAGATCTGGTAACATTCCCAAGCACAGTGATAGTCCAATAGAGGTCCTATTGGATATACTGTACATTTTGAAATACTGAAAAACAGTTGCAACTTGAAATTCTTACCCGTTTATTTACAGGAAAAAGGAGTTAAATATTGATGGGGTGTTCCCAGTGGTGTAGTGGTAAATTTTGAAGTGCAGGAGCTTGTCATTACACTCTCCTATAGCCATACACCACTATTGGCCCAATCCTATGTGGGTCTTATGCTGTTGGAACTAGTGTTCTGTGAAGCAAGAAATCAACCAGATATTTGGGTGTTTGAATTGCACAAAAAATTCAAGACGTAGTGCTATACAACCACAATAAGCTCTTGCAATAATAACACAAGATTTGGAAAAATGGATGGGTTTGCAATTTTTTTAGTTTGGTCGAATGACCCATGAAAAAATGAATGTGTTGCCTCAACTCTTATTTCTACTTATAATATGCCTTCATGAGTAACATTTCTTATACTAAACTCTTGGCAGAAATTACTTCTAAAATGTATTTGGCAACTCCCCTCCCCCCCAACAAAAACCAACCCTCAGGGATAGCAACAAGGGCATTATACTGTATAAGGACATTTTAATAACAGAGACCTTGTACTGTATTTCCTTGTATCAGACAGTGCTATATCAAGTCTCCCTACTTTCTCACTTGAGACTGTGGATCTCATCAGAAGATATGGTACAGTGATGCAAAATGTTTTGAACATTTCACTCAACAACACTCTGGGGTTCCCTATGGCAGTTGATAAGAAAAAACTGAAAGAAAATGCCTGTATGTGAGCCTTGCAATTCAACTGGGAAAAGATTCATAAACCACTTGCTCTAGGAATATCATTTTTGTGTCTTTTATTATAACACATAAATGCAAAACAAGAATACTACGAGAGTTATAACAATGTGGGAACAACGCAATCTGACATCGATACAAGCCCTGATAGTTCATAACTGAATGAAAACATACAATTAAATTAAAGGGGAAATAGGAGAATCGTATATTCCATGGACTCGATCCCAACAAATTGGACATGTCTTTAACAGTCTGAAAAGGAAACTTGGATTGTTGACAAAACCGACAGAATTCAAACATTTGATAATGGATCAAAAAGATTGTAGTCTCCTCAGTGGCACATATACATTAATCAACAATTTACACAATAAGCCTTGTTCAAATCAGTCCAAATGAGACAAAAAATTGGGTATTAACTAATATACTCCCCAAAATTGGAAGCAAATCTAGATTATACCCAAATTTACAATTCATTCTAATCTAACCATTACAGATGTATTGTCAGATGGTATTTAATCCCACAAAAGTTAAGTAAAATATATCCTGCATGTGAGAATGGATTCGGGGATGTGGAAGTTCAGCTGTGGATCTCCTGCATCGTTTTTGGTCATGTACTCATGTCAAATCTTATTGGAATCAAATAACTGAAGAAATGACAGGATACAAACTTACATTTTATGCTATATGTTTCGGTAGTGCTACAGTATATTTTTGGTAATATAGATTTTGTTGTATATCCAGCTGATAGATAATTATTTATACATGTACCATATTTTTCACTCCATAAGACGCACTCCCCCCCCAAAAAAAAATAGGGGAGGAAGTGTGTGTCTTATGGAGCGAAGATTTAAAAAAAGTAAAAAAAATACTTACCGGAGCTTCGGGGAGGCCTGCGCGACCCTCTGCAGGCCTCCCCGATCTTTGTTTCGGCCGAAAATGGCCATTTAGCGCCGAAACGAAGATCGGGGAGGCCTGCAGAGGGTCGCGCAGGCCTTCCCGATCTTCATTTCGGCAAAAACCGGCCATTTCCGGTTTTTGTGAAATCGTGCACGCCCACCCCCCATCGCTCTCCTTATCTTCAGTGGCCTCCAGGCCGCCGCCGGCCCCGCGCTCACCTTGGCGTGACGACTCCTTCTCAAACAAACCGGCTGTTCTGTACATGCGCTGTACAGTGCCGGCTGTTCTGTACAGTGGCCTCTTAGGCGTTCTGCGCATGTACAGAACAGCCGGTTTGTTTGAGAAGGAGTCGTCGCGCCGTGATGAGTGCAGGGCCTTCCGGAGCTCGGTAGCTGGAGGAGGCCGTAGCCGGAGGACAAGTCGGCGCCTCGGCGGCCGGGTGGAAGATGAATCAACTTGTCTCAAGTTGCCTGTGCACGAGGGTTGAAGGAGGAGGGAGCTACGGTAAGGAGCTTTCATGCGCGTGCATTTGGGGTTTTTTTCCTTACCGTAGCTCCCTCTTCCGACCCTTGTGCACCGTCCGGCCAGGCTCCCCAAGCTCGAGCTCTGGCGGCCGGGCAAGCACAGGCGACTTCCACAAGTTGACCCATCTCACACCCGGCTGCCGACTTGCCCTCCGGCTGCAGCCTCCGCCTTCCTCCAGCTGCTGACAGAAGGTCTGTCTGTTTAAGCGGCGCGGCCTAACGGCCCCGCCAAGATGTTTTTTTTAAAAAAGGGGTGGAGCGTGCGAGTAACGTGATTTACGTGATAACGTCACACTCCTTCTGGGGGGCGCTTGGCCAACCCCTGGCCCCCCCCGGCCCAGGCGCCGGGAGGGCTAGCGACGCCACTGTTCGAGCATTGAATATAGTAGATAGCACCCGCTCCTGCAAATTACATCAGCAACATGTGTCTTCTAAGCTAGCATATCTGTAGCTACCAGCTTTCGTCTTGGCTTCCATTCCAGTCTCTCTCTCTTCCACAATCTGCCAATTTACCCTGACCCTTTGTGTTTCTCACTAGCTCAAAGAGAAAGGAAGGGAGGAATCACCCACACCTTCACCCCTCCTCTCAGGGAGAAGTACGGTACTTGAAGGTCTCTCTTGAGGGTACCAGATACTGGCTGCCATTCCAAGAGTTTCATGAGCCATTAACACTTTTAACCTTTGTTTGTCCATTCCAGGCAACTGGCTAAGTATTGCCTCAGGGCCTGTCTCTGATGCTATGCTCATTCAGTCAACTCTGCATCTCACAAGACTGTTCAAACTGGTTTCTTCTTCTTCCCAAGGACCTTCAACATTTTATAAACAGTTTCCATCTGCAAGATGATTGGGGGAATTGGGCCTGTTTTCTTTCAAGATCAAAAGGAATTTCAAGATCAAAAGGAGATTCTTGTTGTATGGGAATGCATTCTTTCTGTTTCATTGGTTTTGGTTGAACTGGAGTGATGTGAGAGTGGAAAGTGAGGATGAGAAAAAGGGGGGGGGGGAGAATGAAGTGTATTTCAATACCAGACCTAGCATTTTGAAATGCACCTGAAGCTGAACCATGTGTTAGCCTTACCTGAAGTAGGCTTACCAGATCTCCAACCGGGACAGAGTGCTAGACCTTTAGGAGAAGGAATGTGGGCAGGTGTAGCTTGTTAAACCTTATAGCACAATCCTAGGCATGTCTACTCAGAAGCATGCCCCACTGAACACAATGGGGCTTGCTTCTGAGTAGACATCCCTAGGACTGTGCTCTAAGGGTTTAACAAGCTACACCTGCCCACATTCCTT
This sequence comes from Plestiodon gilberti rubricaudatus, assembly GCA_026170595.1. Taxonomy (NCBI): domain Eukaryota; kingdom Metazoa; phylum Chordata; class Lepidosauria; order Squamata; family Scincidae; genus Plestiodon; species Plestiodon gilberti. The sequence continues at coordinate 185,666,824 of JANXHW010000004.1, read as the reverse complement.
CTCCTAAAGGTCTAGCACTCTGGCCCGGTTGGAGATCTGGTAAGCCTACCTGAAGGAAGGGAAAGTTGTGGGAGTTGTATAAAGTAGGTTTCTGGTAAGGTGGGATTTAAGCACTTTCAAGCCTGCTGAAGTTCTGTTTAGCCCTCCTTTTCTATATGCGATCTGTTAACTATAATATATCGTATATAATACCATATTGACCTGAGTATAAGACTCACTTTTGTCCCCTAAGGCAAGTCTTTAAAGTAGGAGTGCGGCCTACAATCAAAGTCTAGCTTTTTCTGCCTAGAGTTTTCTGCAAAGTGTCCCTTTTTCAAGCCTCTCCAAGTCTCTTTCAAAGGTAAAACACTTTTTCTTTTTTAAAACTGCAAAAGCTGTGTTTTCAGCTCTTAATCACTTGCTAAATGGCCACAATCTCTCTAGCAATCTCTAGCCTTAGAGGCATTTGAAAAAATTAACCCATAAGTTCCAGCCCCAGGACTCTGTGGAAACTAAGATATTTATTGATCCTGCAGTTTGAAAGTTGAGAGCAAGAGCTACTGCATAGGCTTATCATATCCAAAGGGGGACAGAGTGCCAACCTTTAGGCTGCAATCCTATGCACACTGTGGTGCTGGAGAAGACTCCTGAGAGTCCCTTGGACTGCTAGGAGATCAAATCAGTCAATTCTAAATGAAATCAACCCTGACTGTTCCCTGGAAGGACAGGTACTAAGGCTGAAACTCAAATATTTTGGCCACCTAATGCGAAGAGAGGACTCTCTGGAGAAGACTCTGATGCTGGGAAAGATTGAAGGCAAAAGGAGAAGGGGAAGGCCAAGGATGAGATGGTTAGACAGCATCACTGATGTAACAAACATGAAAATGAGCGAACTCAGGAAGATAGTGGAGGACAGGAAGGCCTGGCGGGATATGGTTCATGGGATCACGAAGGGTCGGACACGACTTAACGACTGAACAACAACCTATGCACACCTTCCTGGGAGTAAGCCCCATTGAATGCAATAGGACTTACTTCTGAGTAGACATGCATAGGATTGTGTTGTTAACCATTGAAATTTGGGCAGGTGCAGCTCATCATCATGGAAGGATGCAACAAGCTGCACCTGCCCAAATTCCAAAGGTTAAAGGTAGGCACTCTGTCCCCCTTTAGATCTGGGAAGGCTACTTATACTCACTGGCGTCACTGGAGCATGGCGGGGGGGCGGGCCACCAGGGGGTGACGCGCGCCACCCTTCGGACGCTCTGAGGCTGGCCCGGGAGCCGGCCTCGGAGCGTCTGACCCCGTCGGCGCTCCAGGGCCTTCTGAAAGAAGGCCCATGCAGCGCGTTCATCCGGGGATTTTCCGGATTTTCGCGCATGCTCAGAGACCGTTTTTTGCCCTCAAAAAGACCGTTTTTTGCTCCCGGGCCAGCCTCGGAGCGTCCGGAGGGCGACGCGGGGGGGAGCCGGGTCGTCCCCCCTGCATCGCCATGTCAGAGCGTCACTAGGGTGACGCGCGCCACCTGCCCCAGGGTGACGCGCGTCCTAGTGACGCTACTGCTTATACTAGGGTGCCCAGATTCAATAAGGGACAGGGTGCCTATGCCTTTAACTGTACTAAAGCTGTACTGTTTTACTATTCTACTAATGTGTATATTTTCTTTAAGTTAAAAAAAGTTAAAAAATGTATTTTTTAAAAAATAGCACCAAACTTTAAGGGTGCGGCTTATAATCAGGAGCGTCCTATACTCGGGGCAATATGGTATATATATAATATATATATATATATATAATATAATATATATATCCCTCATCCAGCGGGTGGCGCAGTGGGTTAAACTGCTGAACCATGAACTGTCGATCAAAAGGTCGGCAGTTCGAATCCATGACGGGGTGAGCTCTCGTTGCTTGGCCAGCTCCTGCCAACCTAGCAGTTCCAAAGCATGTTATGTGAGTAGATAAATAGGTACCGCTTGCGGGAAGGTAAACAGCATTCGGTGTTCCAGCCGTATGCTACGCGCTGCGGCAAGGAGAGTCATGCCGGCCACATGACCACGGAGGCGTCTTCGGACAACGCTGGCTCTTCGGCTTTGAAATGAGGATGAACACCACACCCTAGTGTCGGACACGACTGGACTTAATTGTCAAGGGTCACCTTTACCTATCTTCTGTGATAGGTAGGTTTACTTTCCAGTATTCCTAGGCAGAAACACATAGTTCTGAAATGTCTTGGTCCTAAATATGTGCAGTGATAAAAATGATGCCTGAAAAGTTTTCAGAAGTGATATATTCACATTCCATACTCAAGAATCAAATACATTCTGATGTGTAGGGTCACTTGAGTTATATGTTTATTTCTTATATAGCTTTCATGTATTTTATAAATTATTCATAATGTTTTATATGATGCTCCTTTGGTAATCTGGTTGTACTGTAAAAAATTGTTAAAGGAATGTATTTGATGAAAACTGTAAATCACTATACTCAAACATTTAGTTAATAATGTTGCATATAGTCGAAGATGCGGTCACCCAAAACCTGATGCAAAGACAATGATAAAATGGTGCACAAAAATGTATTGTTCTACAATGGTCAAAATCCAATATGTTTCAGGCTATGCAGCTCTTCTTAAGGCTAATATTTGATATTGAATGTAGGCTGACAGTCAACCATGAGTGCTACTCGATAGTGCTGGCATCAGGTAGGTTTGACCCTGGGGCAGAAGTAAAATAGAGGTTAAAAGAGAAGACGTCTCAGACTTAATTGACAAAATAAAGATCAATAAATCACCAGGCCCGGATGGCATCCACCCAAGAGTTCTGAAAGAACTCAAGAATGAAGTTGCTGACCTCTTGACCAAAATATGCAACTTGTCCCTTAAAACAGCCACTGTGCCAGAGGATTGGAGGATAGCTAATGTCACGCCAATCTTTAAAAAAGGAAGGAGGGGGGACCCGGGAAACTACAGGCCGGTCAGTCTAACATCTGTTCCGGGGAAGATGGTGGAAAAGTCTCATTAAAGATAAAATCTTAAAACACATAGAAGAACAAGCTCTGCTGAGGGAGAGTCAGCATGGCTTCTGCAAGGGGAAGTCTTGCCTCACAAACCTGTTAGAATTTTTTGAAAAGGTCAACAGGCATGAGGATGCGAGCGAACCCATGGATATTATATATCTGGATTTTCAGAAGGCGTTTGACACGATCCCTCATGAAAGGCTCCTGAGAAAACTCCACAGTCAGGGAATAAGAGGGCAGGTCCTCTTGTGGATTAGGAACTGGTTGAAGACCAGGAAACAGCGAGTGGGAGTCAATGGGCAATTTTCACAATGGCGAGAGGTGAAAAGCGGTGTGCCCCAAGGATCGGTCTTGGGAGCGATGCTTTTCAACTTATTCATAAATGACCTGGAGTCGGGGATAGGCAGTGAGGTGGCCAAGTTTGCGGATGACACTAAACTTTTCCGGGTGGTGAAGACCAGCAGGGATTGTGAAGAGCTCCAGAAGGATCTCTCCAAACTGGGAGAATGGGCAGCAAAATGGCAGATGCGCTTTAATGTAAGTAAGTGTAAAGTGATGCACATTGGGACAAGAAACCAAAATTTCACATATACGCTAATGGGTTCTGAGTTGTCTGTGACGGATGAAGAGAGAGATCTTGGGGTGCTGGTGGACAGGTCGATGAAAGTGTCGACCCAGTGTGCGGCAGCTGTGAAGAAGGCCAATTCCATGCTTGGGATCATTAAAAAAGGGATTGAGAATAAAACGGCCAATATCATTATGCCTTTGTACAAATCGATGGTAAGGCCACATCTGGAGTATTGTGTCCAGTTCTGGTCACCGCACCTCAAAAAGGATATAGTTGAATTGGAAAAGGTGCAGAAAAGAGCGACCAGAATGATTCGTAGGCTGGAGCACCTCCCTTATGAGGAAAGGCTACAGCGAAGTAGGATGTACGAGTAAATCAGCCATGTACAAAAATAGAAAATCCAGCAAAGATAAAAACAATGTCCAAAACTACAAGCGTCTTATCCAAATCATTAGAGTCAACACTCATGGACTGAGATTATTAAAATCCACAGCTGGGCTAGAAAAGTATCCCGACGTTTCGTTTCTTACTGCAGAAACATTTTCCAGGGCAATCTGAGGACTGATTTTCCAGGGCAATCTGAGGACAGTAAGGGCGCTTCCTTCCTATATACTTCACAAAGAAAAGGGGCGGGGAATCCTAGTTCAGTGCAGCTGACCTGTTACACTAAGTCAGCTTAATAGACACTGATCCTGCAAGGAAGCAAATAAAGTTGGTAAATGCTTCCAGTACTTAGACCAGGAGTTAGATCACTTAGACACGGAACAGCTTCAGACCTCCCCTTTCTCCGCAGCTGTCAGGTTGCAGTCGTGTCCTCATTTGAACTCTGTGCTGGCTTGCTCCCAACGCTCCGTCGTTCCGGAGCTTGCCTTCGTATAATAGGCAACCAGATTTTATTGATAAAACTTAGGTCCTGTTGCCTATTAATCAGCGATTGGACAGGTTTCTTACTGATCTTTATAGCTTCCAAGTTCCTGAGAATGGTAGATCTGCTTTCTGTTCTTAAGCTGCTGGTGTCCTTGAATTGAATGGTGTGTCCTGTGGAAAGAGCTCTAATGATTTGGATAAGACGCTTGTGGTTTTGGACATTGTTTTTATCTTTGCTGGATTTTCTATTTTTGTACATGGCTGATTTACTCGTACATCCTACTTCGTTGAAAATAATTGCTGGCCATGAAAGCTTTCGATCAAAGAAAAGGCTACAGCGTTTGGGGCTTTTCAGTCTAGAAAAAAGGCGCCTGAGGGGGGACATGATTGAGACATATAAAATTATGCATGGGATGGAGAGAGTGGATAGAGGGAAATTCTTCTCCCTCTCGCACAACACCAGAACCAGGGGACATACACTAAAATTGAGTGGAGGGAGAGTTAGAACGGATAAAAGAAAATATTTCTTTACCCAGCGTGTAATTCATCTGTGGAACTCCTTGCCACAGGATGTGGTGATGGCACCTGGCCTAGATGCCTTTAAAAGGGGTTTGGACAGATTCATGGAGGAAAAGACCATCACAGGTTACAAGCCATAAGCAACCTCCTGGTTTTTAGAAGTGGGTTTTCTCTGTGCCAGGTGCAGGGGAGTGGCAGCAGGAAACAGGTTATCTTGTTGGCTGTGTGCTCCCTGAGGCATCTGGTGGGGCCACTGTGAGATACAGGAAGCTGGACTAGATGGGCCTTTGGCCTGATCCAGCAGGGCTCTTCTTATGTTCTTATGTTAACCTTGCACAGTGCCCCCGCCATAGTAATAATGCGCAGAGGCATCGCTGTTGTGTGGCAAGGCGGGCGGGGTCCCCCCAGGTGACGCGCGGTTACGCATGGAGAAAGGTGATGCGTGCACACGCGCACGCCGCCTCCCCTGCGCGTGTCGCCTCCCCAGCGCGCCTCGCCAGGCTGGCAAGGTCGGGAGCTGACTCCGGGACTCTTTCTCGGTCGTCTGCCCGGGGCCTTCTGGTGAGGCCTACTGCGCCGAACGTTATTTATAACGTTTTTCGCGCATGCACAGACTGTTCTTGAGGGAAAAGGTACAGGCCCCTTGCGTACAGGCCCCTAGCAACCGGGTTGCTACGGATGTGGGGCAGCTGCCGGCGCCTGCACCTGGGCCCTTGCCGACTGGGCTGCCAAGGACGCTGCAGCAGCTGCAGTCGATCAGCACTGACAAGTGCGGGAAGGGTGTGGCGCATGCGCAAGACAGACGCCGAGCTGCGGGAGCCTGCCTGCTTCGGAGGTAGGTTTTGCCTTGATCCAGGGCTGGTGCTGGGCCACAGATATTCCGGACTACCTAACTCAGGAATAGCAGCGGCCTAACTATGGCCTAGCTTAGGCCGGAATAGCCAGAGAAGTTGGGTTGGATTGAGCTGTTACTCTCTCTTCCCATCCTGTTATTTTTTTTCCTTGTGTAGAAGTTGAATGAGTCTAGTAAGAGCCAAATCCTATGTTACCTTGTGGTAACAAATGCATAACATGTCCCTTTGTTTTTTTGTTTGTTTTTTCTAAATAGCATGCCCACAATGCTGCAAATCTATGGCAAGGGTTTTTTTTTACCCGTGCGCAATTTAGCGCAATCCGACTTTTTTGCCGGTGTAACCATTGGCCCAGCGAGAACAGGAGGTCCCAGAACGGAAAAGGGATTCAAATCCCCTCCAAAAGAGGAATTCAAACAGGATTTGAATCTCTTTTCCGTTCTGGGGCCTCCCGTTCTCGCTGGGCCGATGGTTACACCGGCAAAAAAGTTAAGTCAGATTGCACTGTCATTCTACTTCCTTTAGTTAATGTGGCCCAACATTTAGGAGCCTTAATTATTTGCAGTCCTACTGGTTCCTGAGCAGTATAGTTGTCTCAATGGCACCTGGACGTTTGTTAGTTTCTATAGTACGTGTTTACCAGTGTTGGTTTTAATGTTTGAAACCCCTTGAGTTTCATGTCTCTTTAATGGGGTCCCATGGGATTGCTCAATCTGACTGCCTCATAAATTCAGAAAGTGTTGTGATGTAGTTAAATCCTTTTCATGTATCAGTGATGAGAGAGATGGATTTATTTCACAGGGAGACGTGTCAATTTAATCTAATAGAATTAGGATTCGGAATCTCTCTGTGGCTAAAGTCAATATGCAATCAGAAAGGAGGATTTTGATCTAACTTGAAAGAATCAAGGTTTCCTGCACAGATATTTATTGATTGATTTAATACATTTTTACCCTGCCTTTCCCCTACTACCCCACATACCCAAGGTAGCTTACATAAAATTAACATAAAAACATTGACATAAAAACAATGCAGCAATAACTCAGCATAAACAGAAAGAGACAGCTTCAGAAAAAATCACAAAAATATCAGCAATACATAAAAATATAATACAGGTATAGGAGCACAAAACAACTTAGCAGCACAGAAAAATAAAAGCAGCAATAAATGATAACAAAACAAAGGACAGCCATAAAAGGTGGCAATAAAAGCGGACATAAAACCTTCTCTCTCTCTCTCTCTCTCTCTCTCTCTCTCTCACACACACACACACACACACGCACGCATGCACGCGCGCGTCACTGCAGGGGGTGGAGCTCCAAGTTCCGCCGGGCTCTGACCCTCCGTTACACGATGGGAGAAGGCGGCCCCGCCCCCTCACCTTTGGAGCCATTCCGGCCGACGAAAGCACTTGCTTTCGTCGGCTGGAATGGCTCCAAAGGCGAGGGGGCGGGGCCGCCTTCTCCCGTCGTGTAACGGAGGGTCAGAGCCCGGCGGAACTTGGAGCTCCACCCCCTGCAGTGACACCAGTGCGCATGCGCGCGCGCGCACACACACACACACACACACACACACACACACACACACACACACACACACAATCTCCACCATGAACAAGCACTACCCAAACACCAACCAAAATAAAAATATTTTAGTCCCTGCTGGAATGCTTCAATGGAGGGGACAGATATTGGGTAAGCTTCAAAATATTGTGGAAACTTAAATGATTGTGGAAAAGGTATGTTTAAGGAACTTTAAATAAGTGTACAGGACAAAAATCTAAATTGACTCATGGATTTAAGTTTGTGATCATGTGCTACTATGAATGCATCTGGAATTGTTGTTGGAAAGGGTACTGTTATGACAGTAGGAACCAAAGGATTGCATGAGTGGGTGCATGGAGGAAGCAGTTCTGGGGAACACTGGAAGAGAAATGGAACCTAGGCAGCTGTCCAGTTGTTATTAGACATGCATAGGGTTAAGTAAAGTTTGTTTGTGCCACACTTCAGTCTCCTGTATGAACTTATCTAAGACAGGTCGAACACCTCCATCCACAGCAGCAGCATTCCCAACCAACAGCACTTCTGTCTTGTTTGAATTAAGTTTGTTTTGTTCTGCCCTCATCCGGACCAGGCCTGACTTCAAGCATTGGTTCAGGGTTTCCACCACCTTTCTAGGACTAGATGGTGGAAATAAAATATAGAGCTGTGCATCATCTACATACTGATGACACATCAGCCTAAACCTCCAGACAAACATTCTCAGTGGTTTCATGTACATATTCAGGAACGTGGGAGACAAGATGGATTCCTGCAGTATCTCATAAGCCAAAAGCCGTGGTGTTGAGCTGTAGTGCCCCAGCTGCAACTTTTGGATTTGACCGTACAGGAATGACTGCAAATGAGTGCCTTCTAGTCCCACCCCATTGAGCTGGTCCAGAAGATAGGATAGTTATTTATTTATTTATTTTCCACATTTTTATACCGCCCTTCCTCCAAGGAGCTCAGAGTGGTGTACATATTTCCTCCCCTCCTTTTTGTCCTCACAACAACCCTGTGAGGTAGGTGGGGCTGAGAGATAGTGACTGGCCCAAGGTCACCCAGGAAGCTTCGTGGCTGAGCGGGGATTTGAACCTGGATCTTCCAGGTCTAAGTCCAACTCCCAAACCATTACACCATCCTGGTGTATCAAAACTACTGAGAGGTCCAGGAGTATCATCAGGACCACACTTCCCCTGTTGTTTTCCCAGTGCAGGTCATCTACGGTACTAGACTAGAACAGCAATCAAGGCAGTTTCAATCTCAAAGCAAGGCCAGCTCCTCTTGAAATGGATCAAGTTTCACCCAGAAACACCTGGAGTTGACTTGCTACCAGGGATGTGGATCAAGTCTCTGACTCCAAGTCTCAAGTCAAGTCCCAAGTCTCTGGGTCCAAGTCTCAAGTCAAGTCCCAAGTCTTTGCCCCCAAGTCCCAAGTCTTTGGTTGCGAGTTGCAAGTCCCTATCTATTTAATGGGGAAAACGGGTTTAAACTTGAATAAAATTCGACTTCTTGTAAAAGGCTCCAAGTCTCAAGTCGAGTCTTTCGAGTCTTTTACAATCGCCGGGTCAAGTCCAAGTCAAGTCATTAATAACAACTGGAGTCTGCAACTTGAGTCTGACTTGAGTCCGAGTCAATAGACTCAAGTTTACATCACTGCTTGCTACCACCTCTTTCAGGGTGTAATATTTAGGGGTGTGCATTTGATTCGCAAAGAATCACATACTGAACCAAATCACCCTATGAAGCCAAGTCCCTCTGAAGCACTCTGAACTCAAACTCATTTTCTTCCCCTTCCTTTCTTTGTCTCTCTCTCTTCCATATATGGAAGAGACTTCCAAGCAGTTGAAGGGATGAGGCAAGGTCAGGCAAGGAACAATGTGATTGACAGCTTTGATGAGTCAATCTGCAAAAAGTCCATAGCACTAGCAAGCGACCTTTTGCACCAATCATCAGCTTTCACTATGACCCTCATAGCTAGTGAGGTCCATAACAAGTGAATGAAAGCTGATAATTGGTGCAATACAAAGAGGTGTTACATTTCCTTGGGAACTCCTGTATCTACCTTTCTGACATTTTTCAGAGAATGTACAATCTCAGATTCTCACGACTGGTCCAGATTTCTGAACCAGTTTCTGCTTTTCACCTTCTGAAGTAGTGCAGATAGTAGTGCTGAAATGTTGAGACTTTTAAATATTTTACGTATTTTAAACTTTTAATAAATGACGGACATCCCGGGATAATGCATATTTTCAGAGAATGTTCCTAGGGTCTCCTCCGCATTACCTCTGAACAAAGTAACATAATTATAAGCTCAAACATCTAATACTGGTTTTATGGATCTCTTGAAATCCTGCATATATCTTTTTGAAATTTTATGGGGATCTTACTTAGGGACATCTCTATGTTACCTGTGAGTTTCATGCAAATTGGCCCTAAAAACATGTGGCAGGACCCAGTGGCGTCGCTCTAGGTGGGGCAGAGCTCTAAGTTCTGCTGCGCTCCGACCCACCGTTACACACCTGTACGAGGCAGCCCCGCCCCCTCACCTTCGGAGCCTTTCAGGGCAGCGATAGCAATGCACAGAACTCCCTGCACGTTGCTATCGTTGCCCTGAAAGGCTCCAAAGGCGAGGTGGCGGTGCTGCTTCGTACGGGCATGTAACGGCGGGTTGGAGTGCAGCAGAACTTAGAGCTCCGCCCCACCTAGAGCGACACCAGTGGCAGGACCAGCAGAAATCTTTTAAAATGCTCCAACTTCAATTTTATCTAGAATGATTCGTTTCGTTTTGTAACTTTTATTGGCATAACATCTAGAATGATAAAGCCAGCACCTATCTGAGTGAAATTTAACTGGCTTTTGGCTCAGTCCTATCAAGCAGCTACACCACCGGAACAAGTGTTCTGGTGATGAAGCATGCTTTATGGTGTTGCAAATGCCATTACAGAAGCACACATAGCCACGTGCTTCCGGGCTGCTGCCATAGATGGTGAGGAGGACCCTGTGCACAGTGGCCACCAGGAGAGGCCCCACCGATGTTGATAAGTTGGCAGGGTAGGTGGAACGGAGTGGGAGGATTGGGGCGTATCAGGGGAGGGAAGAGGGCATGTTGGAGGTGTATCTCGGCATGAGCAACTTGCACCAGATGCTATCCCCTCTGAAGCCTCCCAACATGCCCCCTTTGTCTCCTTGCATTGGCGAGTGTCTGAGGAGAACAATTGGCGATTGAGGGACAAAGGAAAATATTTTCCTTTAACTTTCCCCAAGCTTCCCAATTGTTTCCCCCCCTAGCATGCAGTGCAGCCTGTTTTGGCACTGAAGCATGCTATGGAGGGGGAAAGGATATGATTGGACTGTAAGTCTTCTTATGGTGGGCTTCCATCCCTGTAAATATAATCAATTTCTGAAAAGTATTAAAATGTTGCAGTGAATTGAATTTTCCCCATTGAAATCAATAGTAAACCATTGAGAAACGAATCAAAATTGAAATGAAGCAACTATCTGAATTAGGCACAAAGAGTAGCAAATTGTTGAAATGAGCCAACAAAATAAACCAGATCACCAAATGAAGCACTAAAGCAAAATCTAAAATGAATATATTTTGCACATCCCAATGAAAATTCTTTTATAAGCATCCACTGTCTATTCACAACAATCTAAACTATTTTGACCATGAAAAGGCAATTTCCATGGCTACAAAATCACGTAGCTTCCCCATCTTGGGTGTCTCCACTGATATGTGTTGCACATCCCTGTTTTGTTAGACACATCAGTGAGAAAGGTACATGCCGATAAAGCATTTGTAAGGATTTTAAGGAGGGTTGAAACGAGGCAAAGCATGGAGGTTGCTTTCTTTATAAGAATATGAAACTCTTATAAGTTGCAGGCATTATTTCTGCAAAGTGAACCTAACCAGTAATGATTTATACTAGCTGGGGATCTGGACCAAAGTCCCTTATACCATAAAAAGTTAAGTCGGATTGCGCTGTCATTCATCTTACAAAACATTCTGCATTAGTTTTTGTGTTTTGAGAAGTAACTCTTCACCATCATGGAAAGTAATTACATCTTCCATTGCAAGAAGAACATAACACATGGAGTGCTAGTTTTGGATAAATACTTTAATAGCTTCCATACTCTGTAGTTGATCATGCAACTCGAGCCATTGCTGAAAAATGGAATAAAGCATATCATGGTTTCACAGTGCGAATTGTGTACTACAGTGTGAGTCATAGGTCTGCAGGATTTCGGCGAGCCATAACACTGTAACGGCATTAACTATGTTGCCCTATCCCTTTCTGTTACGATGTAGTAACAGCAGGACGTCTGGCTCAGTTGGTTAGAGCATTCGTCTCACAAATGCCTGAAGATCTGCAGGACAGCAGTTCAACACGACCGGAGGTCTGTCGGAGAGCTGCTGGCACGGTGAGCTGATAAGCTGCAGAGCCCTGTGGGGGAGTGGAGCCAGTGGCGTCACTAGGCACGCGCCGCCCCAAAGCGGGGTGTGCGTGCCGCCCTAGTGACCCCCGTTCCCCCCCCTCAATATTTTCGCCGGTGCGAAGCACCTACCCCCCCCCCCCCAGCTGGCCAGCTCCACACATCCACGCCGGCCAGCTGCCGAGGCCTAATGACGAGGCCCAATGCGACGATACGTCATTTATAACGTTTTTGCGCATGCGCACAATGAGAAACGTTCTGTGCATGCACGAAAAACGTTATAAATTACGTATCGCCGCATTGGGCCTTCGTCAGAAGGCCCTGGCACGGCGGCTGGGGAGGTAGCTCTGAGGCCTTCTCCTGGCCTCGGAGCCTCCGAAGGGCGATGTGTGCAGCGGAGGTGACGTGCGCCACCCTCTGCGTGCGTCACCCTCTGGCGGTCTGCCCCCCGCACCATACATAGGTACAGACGTATACATAGGATTGCAGCTTTAAGGACCTAGCTGTCACTGGAATGGGAGTTAGACAACTAATTTCCACCACACCTTATAAAAATACTTATGTCTGGAGACTAATTTTCTGAGAACCACAACTTGGCAGATGAGCCTTGGCAGCTGTGCTTTTGTTTGTTGAACAAATCATGCTACAAGGTTCCCTGCTGTTGTATATACCTCCATGTTTGGCAAAAGGTCTTTACATATGTGCATGAACAGGCTTTCTGGATTAGGGCCTAGGTGGTTGCTTTTGTCTCTGTCAACACTTTTATGAAAATTCTGCACTAAAAATCCAAATTCTATTGTTGGAAAGTATTGTTGTAAATTTAGAAAAATCCAAACCACTTGAAGCCTCATGTCTGAAATGACATAGGCTGAACCTGGAATTCTAGACGGTATGAATTAATCTCTCTCATGTCTTTTGGCTTGCAGATTGTCAAATCTCAACCCTGTAGTCTTGATTAAAAGTAAGAGTTATGAGCATTTTAATAGAAGCCAACCTTGCATGATTTGTGGCAGCCAATAGGCAATGTTGAGGGGGAAGAACGTGCTTTAGGATTTTGTCTGACTCTGCTTAGACATAGAGGGATGAACTGAGAGACCTGCCACCCACTCTCTGTTAACATCTGGCCTTCATCTTGAGGGCTGCCCTTTGAGAGAGAGAGAGAGAGAGAGAGAGAGAGAGAGAGAGAGAGAGAGAGAGAGAGAGAAGTAAAAGCATAAAAAACTGATGTTTCTAGGCCCACTTCACAGAGGAAACTTTGATCCCAAAGTATGAGGATGATTCTCCTTAAAGAAATCCCAGCAGTACGTTCCTCCCAGGAGGAAACCCAGTGATAATGATAATCCTGCCCACTGCCTTCTCCGCACAGAATGGCTCCAACGGTGAGGGGGTGGGGCCGCCTCCTGCCGGCTTGTAAACGGGACTAGGACGGGGCGCAACTTACGGTACCGCCCCCACCATAGTGACGTCTCTGTGTAAACAGGTTAAGCTTAGTGACAATTCACAACAACAAAATAAAACAAAATCTTCCCAAGTTGGGTTAGTTAGCCCTGGACTATGACTATTATTATTCATATAATATTATTATATTATGGATTATTTTGTTATCACTCATTACTGCTCTTGTGGGCTGTGAGTGCACTGAAGTTTTACATAAAATTGTTGCAGACCAATGAGTAAATTAAAATGAGAAAATTAAATTAAGATGAGTAAATTAAAAGAATTTGGATCTCTTGCAGGATTTAAAGTTAATAAACAGAAGACAGAAATAGTGACTAAAAATATGAAGATTCAAGACCAACTGAAACTGATGAATAAAACAGGATTTAAGGTGGAAAAAAAAGTTAAATATCTCGGAATTGTATTGATGAGTATGAATTGTACATTATTTCAAAATAATTATGTTAAAGTATGGAATGAAATTAAGAAAGATCTGTTAAGATGGGAAAGATTGAAATTGTCTTTACTAGGAAGGATATCGGTGATTAAGATGAATGTATTGCCAAAAATGATGTTCTTATTTCAAAAGATACCAGTGATTATATCTGATGCACCATTTAAAGCATGGCAGAAAGACATTTCTAAATTTATTTGGCAAGGGAAAAAACCAAGGGTGAAATATAAGATTCTTCAAGATGCAAAAGAGAGAGGAGGATTAGGACTACCGGATCTGAAAGTATATTATACAGCATGTTGTTTTGTGTGGTTGAAAGAGTGGGTGTATTTACAACATAGAAGATTATTGGAGTTAGAAGGCTCTGACTTGAGATTTGGTTGGCATGGGTATTTGTGGTATGATAAAGTGAAAGCAAATTTAGAATTTAAAAATCATTATGTTAGACATGCATTATGGAGAATTTAGAATAGATATAAAATGAGGTTTTATGAGAAAGTACCATTATGGGTTGCACCATATGAAGCACACTTTGGTGGAAGTAGCGTGCCAAAAGAGAAAGGACTACTATACAGAAATTTATTAATTTTTTCACAAGGAGACTGTACAATGAAGTCAAGAGAAAAACTAATGGAAGAAGACTTTAATTGCCAATGGTTTGTATGTGCTCAAATTTTGGAGAGATTTAAAGTGGACAAGAAGGCATATGGATTTGTAGAAGAAGAATCAATATTGGAGGTACAATTAAAATCTGAAGACCAGATAATTTCAAAAATGTATAAATTGCTTTTGAAGTTTGAGACAGAAGAAGAACAGGTTAAAGAATGTACGATTCATTGGGCGAAAAATGTAGGTCATGTTATTTTAATGGACCAATGGGAACAACTATGGTTAAAACAGTTGAAATTTACGTTAAATGTTAATTTTAAATATGTATAAAATGATATATAGATGGTATATAACCCCAAGCAAATTAGCAAAAATGTATGAGAAGGTGACGAACAGATGTTGGAAATGTAAAAAGCAAGAAGGAACTTTTTACCATATGTGGTGGACATGCCCCCAAGCAAAGAAGTACTGGACTCAGATTCATAAACAGATTGAGTTGATTTTAAAGATTAAGGTTCAAATGAAACCGGAAACATTTTTGTTGGGTATGTGGGAGGATCATGTAGGCGAAAAATTTCAAACTTTGTTTTTATATATGATAGCTGCGGCAAGAATTTTATATGCACAATATTGGAAGAATTCGGAGATACCTTCGCTGGAAGATTGGTGGCTGAAAGTTTTGGATTACGCTGAAATGGATAAACTTACAATTTTAATTAAGGAAAAGTCAGTTAACTTTTTCGTGAATAACTGGAAACCATTTATCGACTTTTTAAGAGAGAGAGAGAGAGGAACGATGTGATGATATGCAGATTTAATGAATAGAATGTGGGTGTTACTTTGGCTTAGTTGGAAATTATATGTAGAAAATAGTGAATAGTATGCTAGTAGGATGTATTGCTTCGCGCTTGCTATAACTTTATGAAATATGTATTGTTTTTATGTTTTAATATATCAATAAAATATAAATATATAATAAAAAAATTGTTGCAGACCATACCTCTGGCATGTCATGGCTATTAGGCTCCACTGTATCCCTCTATGCCTTGTAAAGGCAGCAGGCATTTTTGTATCAGCTACCAGAGCAAGATATTCTGACAAATGTCATGTGTAAATTGGTTGCTGCACATGACAGAAGTGGGACAATGTGATGCAGGCACCAGCATGTTGGATTTGGACAGAGGAGACAGGAGTTCAAATCCTCCCTGACCTATGAAGCTCACTGCTCTAGCTTGGGCAACTCACCATTTATCCACCCAGCTTACCTCCCATAAGTGTTGGGATCAGGGCAACAACAAATGTAAAGCATTTTATACACTGAAAAGTGCTATATACATTATAATCAAAATAGACAAGGAGCAAGGAAAGAAAAGTGTGGAGGCAGAGGAGAGGGACATGTGTAGATAGAGCCTGTCATTTTAAAAGATGGCTGTTGAGAGAGGTGTGTGTGTGTGTGCGTAAGTGTGTGTGTAAGTGTGTGTATAAGTGTGTGTGTGTTTGTTTGTGTAGAGCTGAAGTTTTATGAGGATGCCAAGAAAGCCTATCATTCTACAGCTCCCAGAGTTCTAATTTGGGAGCTATCACAGTTGAGCAGGTTTCAATTTAGTAGCGTAGGGAGAAAATGAAACCTCAAGGAATGCATTTGCCATTCTTTACTTAGTGGAACTGCCACCTGAATTGGGGCAGATCTGCCTCCCTTGCTAATATGCACGCCACAAACAAACAAAAATCCCCCTTGTGTGCGCATGCATGCGCCCCATCACCACTGTTGCCACCTCCTCCTCTTTGCCCACCCAACTGCTTAGCACCACTGTGCTCCAATCATCCTATTTATTTCAAATGGGGGACTGTGAAGAGGAAGGAGGCAGTGTCAGAGCTGAAGGTAAGGGGGTGGGGACTGAGCTCCAGATCGCCTACGGAGCCCTGAAATTGTCTCTGCTGGACTCTAGTAAAACTGTGTATTCTTTACTTTGGAAATCAGGACGAAAGTAGAGATTTTAGGTATCTTGCATAACTTCCAGACTAAAAGGTGGTCCTGTAGTGGCATGACTGCTTTTCTCTATGGTTTTCAACATTGGCCATCTGCAGCAAAAGCCTCATCTTCCTTCTAGTCTGAGTGCTCAAGATGGAGAACAGCATTACTGCACTAGGAAGCTAAGCACATCGCCTTTGTTTATAAGCAAATCAAACAACCTGTCTTCAGGGGACAGGAAATTCAAAATAGTGCCAGGGAGAAACTTGTTTCATATTGTGTTGATGTCACAGGGACTATCCAATAGGTGCCTGAGGAGGCACAGGCATGGGCCTGTTTCCTACACTGAGTAGAAAAGAGAGGTCACAATTATTTTGGCCAGGAATTACTGTTTTCCAGGAACTTGGGCTGCCAATTTTGACAGGCTAAACTGCACAAAGCACTAACTATAAGCCACTGAACAATAACTCATCTCAACCTGTGGTATATTGTTTTTGTTTTTGCTGCTACAAACCAACATGGCTGCGCCTCTGTAATGTGCCTCTTTGTAGCGAGCCAGTGGCCCGTGTCTCCATGGTGAGTGATCCATGCTTCTGAAACATGTAATGTGTGGCAAAATGCCATAGCTGAAAGGGAGACGTAATTTCTCTGTGACAAGCAACCTTGTGTCCCGTTGCCTCTCTTATAAATACACTTTTCAGGCTGTCAGCCTCTCTCTCCCTCCCTGCCATGCTTACTATGGCACCCACTCTCTTGTTTATGGCAACATTAACCCCATGAGAGGCATCCCATAATTCAATCAGTTTTAGAGTGAGCCAGGCAGCTTCAAAGGCTTTTGGATTCCTTCGCAGTACACATGAGACAAAGCAGGGTTAAAGATACACACTGAGAAGTCTAATGAGAGACAGAGTCCTTCTGGAACTCCTGCTTTTGGTTTAGCAGTTTGGGTTTCCCATTCGGCAGTAGCAGACCGTTTGAAAGAGTCGGCAATGGCAGAAGGCACAGAAGTCACAGCAGGGGCGAGAGGGCAGTTTGCAACTTGACCAGGTGGCCACGCAGTTTGGAGGAGGTGGTGGTCTGGATCGGGGAGGTTTTTTTCTCTCGGCCTTTTTCTGGGAAGAAACAAGATGAAACACTTAATTCTGGCCATGCATAAGCATAGCCAATCTACCAGTCAATTTAGAATGTATATCAACATTGTGTAAGGGGAGGAAGAAATGGTGATGCAGACCTCTTAATCCAGTGGCTCCCAAACTGGGAGGTGTGGCTCCCAAGGGGAGCCGCGGAAACCAGCCAGGGGAGCCGCGGACTGCCACAGAATCCTCTCGGAAAACAGTACAAATTTGCCAATTGGCAGGCATGATGGGGAGCCGCGACCAATGGTCGCCAAAGTTTGGGAAACATTGTCTTAATCCATTGACGTTTTGTATAATTTACCTCTGGCTAAATTTTATCATGTTTGTTGTTCTGAAATAAAACTAATTTGCTGTCTAATTTTCCTGCTGGAGGAAAAAAACCTTATAACCTTTCTGAGCATGTCTGGCCTCATTGGCACTCACTAGATCTCACATGCTTTAATTACCCCAGTGGTAGCCCAACTCTGATCTGGGTCTCCTTTAGGATCAAATATTAGCTCCCTCATACAATTTATGCCCTAGGCCCCTAAACATAAGCAGCTGCTACATACAGCGAAAGGAGAAAGAAAAAGGAAATCCTTAAAAGGGAAAAGTGGAGTGTAATGGTGCAAGCAAGGAAGGGGGAAAGGAGGAAAGAATATAGGGAGATTAGGAGGATTTCCCAGGGAAACTGGGACTAAAGAACTGGGGTTTCAACAGGAAAGGCTCCTGAGGTTCTCACTGTGGCAAGGACGTTGCTGGAGCGTGGCGGCTGGGGCGGACCGCCAGGGGGTGACGCGCGCACCCACGTGTGTCACCTCTGCTGCGCGCGTCGCCCTCCGGAGGCTCCGAGGCCGGGAGAGAAGGTCTCAGAGCGACCTCCCCAGCCGACGCTCCAGGGCCTTCTGACGAAGGCGCAATGCGGCGATTAATTCATAACGTTTTTAGCGCATGCGTAGAATGTTTCTGAGGGAAAAAGGGCTGCCCTTTTTCGTTATAAAAAAGGTTATAAATTACCTTTTATAATTTATAAACGTTATAAATTACGTTATAAATTACGTTTATAAAAACGTTATAAATTACGTATCGCCGCATTGGGCCTCGTCAGAAGGCCCAGGACAGCCGGCCGGGGAAGATGTCCCCGGAGCCGGCTGCAACTTCGGCAGCATGGAAAATTTGGGGGGGGGTTGGGGGTCATTAGGGTGACGCGCGCGCCCCCGCTCTGGGGTGGCGCGCACCCTAGTGACGCGGGTGGATTATGGTTCTCTGTAACCTGAACCAAGGATTACAGGGAAGGAGGGAGCCCCTTGGTAGGCTGTGAAATCACTCCCCTTCCTTGCAGTGTGGGAGCTACCCACTGAATGGCGCCTCCCAAATGGCAAATGTCATGGGTAACCTTTTCTTGGTTAAAAAAAGGTTGTCATGTGTAACCATTCTCAACCTTTTTAAAAAAAAAAAAAATTTCTACAGCCTCTTAGGAGGTCTTCTCAGGTTCCAGGCCCCCCCCCCTGTCAAACAAGGATACAACACAAGCAGATAAACATTAAATCAGTTTTCAGACTGTTTCCATATGGTTCCCTGGGAACCCGTTGAGAATGGCTGCTAGACAACCAGACAGCCCACCACTTTGAGTAGTTGTAGTAATGAGTCAGGTGCCCATCCAAGAAAAAGGAGATATTTCTTCACCCAGCATGTAATCTGTGGAACTCCTTGCCACAGGATGTGGTGATGGCACCTGGCCTAGATGCCTTTAAAAGGGGTTTGGATAGATTCATGGAGGAAAAGACCATCACAGGTTACAAGCCATAAGTAGACTTACCATACGTCTCGGAATGGCCGGGGACGCTCACGGATTTTGGACTCGGGTCCCGGCATCCCGGGAGGTATAGCGCCATCCCGGATTGCCGTCACCGCCACCACCATTTTAGCCAAGGATTATTGCCGCGCACAAGCAGCCCGGCAGTCCTTCCGATGAAGGGCTTCCAGGCCGAGCCACACGCATGCACACAAGCGGTCTGGAAGCCCTTCGTTCGGAAGGACTGCCGGGCCGCTTGTTTGCATGTGTGTGGCTTGCAAAATTCGCGAGCTGCACGCATGCGCACAAGCGGTCTGGAAGTCCTTTCTTCGGAAGGACTGCCAGCCTCTTGTTCACATGCGCGTGGACGCTTGTGCGCGGCAATCCTTGGCTAAAATGGTGGCACCGGCAGCAACAGTGACGGCCACAGTAAGGGGGTAAATACTTTAAAAAATAATGTTTAAAAATCCATTGAAAGAAAGCAAAACCCCAAAACAAAAAAATGCAAAAAATATTTGGCGCTCCCCAAAAAATCGGGGGGGGGGGGGGTTGTCCCGGACTGGGTCCGGGAATATATGGTAAGCCTAGCCATAAGCAACCTCCTGGCTTTAGAAGTAGGTTTTCTCTGTGCCAGATAACAGAAAACAGGTATCTTGTTGTCTGTGTGCTCTCGGAGGCATCTGGTGGGGCCACTGTGAGATACAGGAAGCTGGACTAGATGGGCCTTTGGCCTGATCCAGCAAGGCTCTTCTTATGTTCTTATAAAGGAGGCCTGAGGACTCTCTAAAGCTGTTAAAAGTAAGACTACAAATAACATACACACCACATTCACATGCAGGAGAAAAATGACAGAGGCATGTCATCAATTTGACTGCACACAACACAAGGAAAGGGGGGGGAGTCTTTTTGGATGGATGGTGAGGCTTACAGACAAGATTACGAGTCCATTTCTGTTGTGTGGGGTGCACTGTATTGCAGGAGTCGCAGAGCTAGAATGCCAATGTGAATGCATGGTGGAGACAAAAAGATATTGGACATTCAGATATGTCTGTGGGAACTTGGCTGTTAGCTTACTTTCTTGATTAATGTTATGCGTGTCTTTTTCAGTTCTCTGCCATGGATCCACTTGATCAGTACCTGGCACTCTTCCTTGAATTTGAAATGGAAAACCAGTGCAGGGGGAGAGGGGCTTTTAAAACCCTTTTTTTCCCTTGAGACATTTTCCTGCTAGAAAAACTGTAGCTCTTCACACATGGTTTTTACTAATAATCACTCACTCTTCCCAAGAATCCTTGAGCTTGTAGCTCTGAGAGGGGATGGATAAGGATTTCTAATCGGGTATTCCCACGACACTTGCCAAACTACAATTCCCAGGACTCTATGGGAGAAACCATACACTTGTACTGGTACAAATCTAATGTAAACTGGTAGTGTAAATATGCCCAATAAACAGCAGAAGAGTAAAAGTGAGAGATCCCACAACCCACTGTTGAACAGTTGAGCTGTTTGAGTCTTGTTGGCACTTGAAGAACAATCCACTTACCTTCATAGCTTTCTTTTTCTCAGCCTCTTTCCTGCTTAGCTTCAGGGATGTTTTGGTTAAATCTTTAGAGAAAAATCAAACAATGAAAGTTATGCCCCTTCGGTTTTTTGTGCTTTGGGGGGGGGGGGGTAGGAATGGCTTTTTGTTGTGGGCAAGGTGCAATCCTGCTTAACTTCCGGGCGGCAGACCTAGCGTTCGCCACACAGAATAGTCGCAAATGTGCCGTAAGGCACGTTTGACGACTACTTTAGAGCTGGGAAGGCCGGCGCAAGGCCGGTCTTCCCAGCTCCGCTGGCCGACGACTCGGGCGGCCGCCAGACCCAAGAAAGGTAGGATCTGGCGGACGCCTTGGAGGCTCAGCGGATGGGGGGGAGGGACGGCGGAGCCGGGAGGGCGGCCGTAGGCCCAGCCTTCCTGGGCGGGGGCGGGGACATGGCGTCCGCCATATCCCGGTCTCCTCTGGGCTCTGGAGGGCGGCTGGGCCATTACATTGCCGCCTCTGACTTCCGCCAGCAAAAGAGCTGGCGGAAATCCGAGGAGGCCTACTGGCCCCAGCCGCCGTTACACTCAGGGAAGGGGATAAGCGTCCCCTTCCTCAAATAGACTTTCTGCGGCGGAGCACTGGATCAGGCGGACGGCCAAGGCCGTCCGCCAGATCTTTAAGTAGGATTGGGCTGCCCGCAACAACACAGGCTGTGCTTGGCAGTGCTGCCCCACCCAAACTTTGTAGGAATTTGACACAACCTGCAGTGGTCCGGGTCAGGCTGCCATTGCATCTGGTTTGGTTGTCAGCAGTCTCCTGAGATTACATAATATGTGGTCTCACATAGCAGTAATGTAAAATATCCCCTTTGTATTTAAAGTCAGTTGCTGCCTGCAGATCTGTGTGCTGCTTGTTCATCCTTTTCTTTGACTGCAGTATGTAATTGAAAAAGCCTGTAAAACGAGATTTCACACTTTCCATCAGCACTTCCATGAACATTTGTTCTTTCCTGGCACCTTTCCATCTTCCTAAATACATCTACAGCCTCGTCATCTTTTAGGCCCTCAAATATGTCTCAATTTGCTTCACATGCTCTTTATAACTGAAAATCACCCAAGAGAAGAATAACTTTCCCCAAGCAAGCCTGACAACCTTTAATCAGTGCTGAAAGAAGGTGTGAAGTATTTTTTCAATTACATCCTCCTGTAATTTCCCATTCATCTTCTATATGTCTTTCCTTCAAATAAGCAAGCTTGCTTACATGCTTCCTTGCCCTGGCAAGTTATGTATTTATTGACACCATCAATACACACACAAGTTACAGCATTAGCAGGGAACCTCACCCCTGCCCCACAAAGAGCTTAAAATCCAAAGTGTGGAAGGAAGCTTGAGTTATACAGTCATGTGTTCTGCTTTTTGCTGTGGTAGAAAACCCTATGTTGCAAGACTGATACATTCTGAAAAATGTCAAGAGATGAATATTTTCTGGGCTTCTGATTTTTGCAGCTGTCTGCATCTTCTGATTGTTTCAAAGTGGACTTAACTGCCAGACCTGAATAGAGATGGGAGTATGATAATGAATATTACATGTCAAGCAAGGAATAGGTTAGCACCAGTTGACCTTGTCCATTAGACTGTGTCTGATGACTCAGTTGAAGCAGAACACAATCATTGCCCTAATCCAGTGGACAATGGAGGGAACCTGGCTCAAGCAGGCAAAGCAACTATTAATACTGTAGATATCTTAACAACTTCCTGGATCAGGAACAGTCCAGAGGAAAGGCATTCGCAAATGGTGCGATGGCCACATTCTGTGATATATTCCCAAGCATTTTGAAGGTCTGATCATCATGCTTAGCTTGGCTGAACTGCACCCTATGCTCATATCAGCTTCACGTCCTGGGTGGTCCAAGTTGATCTGCTGCCTGACAAAGCAGCAGATCCACCCCCACCCCTGCAATTCTGCCACCCCCCCACCACCAACCAGCTAATTAGTTCACCATCCCGTCCCCCCGTGTGAGCACTTCATCTTGCCATCATCCACCAGACTGTCACTGATGAGCTGGAAATGGAATCTCTCCATACCCAGCATCCGTAATTCTGGTACCTGGTCAGTTTAGAATCAGCAGCAGTTGAGGAGGAGGTGGAGACCTTTTTCCCAAGTGCTCCTTGAAGGGAGAGCATTTGGGAGAAGGATCGCAGCAGCTACCTTCCCCAGCACCGCTACTGTGATCCTCAGCAGTGACACTGAAGAAGGAGGTACTGTAAGCCCCCTCATCCTCTTCTCAAGAGGGGTGGCAGTCAGGCAGGCAGTGGGCCAGGGGAGGTGATGGGTGGGCATCCTGTGCCAACTGGCTGCCTTCCCAAGCCTGCTGCTCAAAGTGACTATTTTAGCCAATCTCATTGCTGGACCATTCCTGTTCAGGTCAATTATGGAAACCATATTTTGCTCAGATGCTGGACTTTCTTTCTGAAGACCAAATGTACTTGACTGTCAATTTGATTCAATTAGTAATTTGTGACCAGATGGCTAATGGCAAATGTGTTTCTATTAATCCCAGCATGCCTATGAAGTGCCTTTGTACAATTAGCCTTGATGTTTCTGTTGACTCATCTTGTAACTCTGTGATGTGGTGAAGCTCATATGTGTTCAGTTAGAGTAGCCCAGGAAAGTTACCCCATGCCTTTTTTACGCTTCTTTTCTAAAAGACAAGAGAGACATGATGAGTGGGACTGTGATGATGGGGGCTGCAAGCACAAAGACAGGTAACAGATTTGTACTGATGTACTCAGGGCCCAGATTTTACTTTTCTGGGCTCCAAGATCACTGCAGACGGAGACAGCAGCCATGAAATTAAAAGACGCTTACTCCTTGGAAGGAAAGCTATGGCAAACTTAGACAGCATAATAAAAAGCAGAGATATCACCATGCCAACAAAAGTTCGCATAGTCAGGGCGATGGTGTTCCCAGTAGCAATGTATGGTTGCGAGAGTTGGACCATAAGGAAGGCTGAGCGCTGAAGAATAGATGCTTTTGAACTGTGGTGCTGGAGAAGACTCCTGAGAGTCCCTTGAAGACTCTGATGCTGGGAAAAATTGAAGGCAAAAGGAGAAGGGGAAGGCAAAGGATGAGATGGTTAGACAGCATCACCGATGCAACGAACATGAAAATGAGCGAACTCAGGAAGATAGTGGAGGACAGGAAGGCCTGGCGGGATATGGTTCATGGGATCACGAAGGGTCGGACACGACTTAACAACTGAACAACAACAACTCAGGGCCCAATCCTAACTGGGCTTTGTGAGATCATAAAAGGCATGTACAACAGCATACATGCCTTTACGACATCGCAAATGGTGCGATGGCCATTTTGGGGGTGGTGTTGCAAATGGCGGCAGTAGCCCTGGCACAATGCTGCAGAGGGTGACCTGCGCTGAGGCAGTTAAACGATTGCGGGAGGCGGGTAATAGGCAGGGACATGGGGGTAGGAGAAACGGGGAAATTTCTAGGTGGGAAACAGAATGGGGGGTGGAGGGGGCAGATACTAGTGGCACCAGTGTGCATCAGGATCCTATTCCTGTTCCTTCCCCCATTCCCTCTCCCTTACTGTCCTTGGTTTTGTGCCAGCTAAATGGCTGCCACAGATCCAAGGAGACCCATCCCATTGGGGTAGCAGAGGCTCACCCCGAGGTAAGGGAAGTTTCCTTATCTCAAGGAGGCCTTCAGGTCCCCCCCCCCCCAGGATGCAGCATGTGCTCTGTTGGTGTGGCTACATCGGAGGGGGGGGAGGTTTTGTTAGGATTGGGCTGTCAGTCTGCCCTCCTGTCACAGAATATAGGTTTTTGATTTTGGAAACAGAGAACCAATGAATCCACTGAGTTTGTGAAGTGAGACTTGTCTCTTTCTTCCCCAGCTTGCTCTAAATGACAAGTGTTCTTCTTTTCAAGCACAGACAGGGAGAGCCTATCCATGGAGCCCACCCAAAGCTGTAGCCTCTACCACTCTCCTCTCCTCCACACTTTGTCTTCTGCTTAAGCTCTTCCTTCCTTTTTCAATCCAGGGACTGGGAAGAGCAGGGCACATCCTCAGGGAAGAAGCAGGCGAAGCATTTGGCATGCAGCTGCCCCAGGCTCCAGGAGGTCTAGGGCCAGCTTTGCAAACAGAGGTTACATTCAGTTTGCTGCAAAATCCAGATAAACTGGTACCTCTGCTATTCTTTAATTATCTGTGAGCAATTCTAAAAAGAGACTGAGCTTATCCTGCTCCCTATCCTTTAAAAATCCTCCAAATTTATCTAGGCCTATACAATACAAGCATTTGTCTTTTTATGTTTCCATTGGGAACAAACAAATAATATTTTCAATAGAGCTGTTTTTTAAGTATACAAATGCCAGTATTAAAGCACTGGTTTTGGTTGGAACAAAATAAATAACCGTCATCTGTAAATAATTAGTTTGCCATAAGACAATGATTTTAATGTCAAAAATTCTGCTGCAATTTAAAACCTATTTGAAGAGAGAAACAGAAACGATTGCATTATTGGATCTTTTTGAAGCATCTTCACTGAGGGTGGATAGAGGTGGAGGATGTGTGGGGTTGGATATAGGTGAAGGATGTGTGGTGGATGCCCCAATCGCACCACACAGTCTCCTCCTCTTCTGGACTGCCCAATAATGAGTAGTAAAATTAAATGCATGTGGCGCCTCTATGCTCATCTTTTTCCAGCCACTGCATTTCATGAGTTTAACGTCTGGTGATGGGGAACCTCAGGAGCACGATGATACTATGCAACATGTTTTATTTCACTGCACCACACTGGAAGTGGAGAGAGAAGGAGATGGGGGGGGGGGGCTTCTGGAACATCTCCATGCAGCTTACAATTTGGCCCTTAATATACCAAACAGCAGATTTTTACTCACCTACAATAGAGATGGGCGGGAGATCGGGCAACTTCATTTTGTTGCTGTTTACCAGAGTGTTGTCCATGTTCTGATTTTCCTCAAATATCACATGAGAATAGCTGGTTGTAATCAAAGTGCAACAGAGAAGAACACCAAGGAGAAGTTGTCTGTAGTCCATTCTGGTGTGGGGTGGGGGAAGAGAGCAGATAATACACCTTCATCAGTACTTGTACTAATCAAGACATGTGAAGTAAAGAAAACAATACATATAAACAGGCACCATAAATATATTTTGCAGCATGCCTCCCCCCCCCCGCCCCAACTAAAGCACGGTGTTCTAAGACTTCACAGGTGTGGAGGAAAACACAATGGAGAACTGCAAAGATCATGTAAAGTTCTAAGTGCACAACTGAAGCTCTGCTCATCATCATAAGTCTGGATTTATTTCCATTTGACACTCTTAGCACAAAAGAGAATAGAATGAAGAAGGCCAACCTTTTCTTGCTTTCGTCTGTGCACGGTAAACCCAGCCACTCACATCAATATGGGAGTCAAAGGAAGCAAAGGCTGTTGACTGAAAGAGGGGAAAGTGTGACAACCATGCTCAAATTACAGAGGACTAATTTTAATTACATTTTCCTCAAAAGGCAGCCAGAATTGTATCATTTGTGCTTACAAATAGGGAATATCTCTGAAATCTAGTTCCTGCACCAGAACTAGAACTGTTCAGCTATATTTTTGAATGGCCCAGCAGAAAATACGGTAGATTCGATGTGTTGAATGTAGATGTTATCACTGTGATTGTCTTGTACATTTTTAAAAAATCTGTTAGGTTAGAAAATACCTCACTATGCTGACATAGCATGTCTCCTACAGATTAACTACTTGATGGTAGCCCATATTGTCATCTGAGATGCACCATCAGGGTGAACTATTATGCTAAGTAAGCTATAGAATAACTGGGACCCTTGTTATGCTGTGTAGTGTAATTGTTCGAGACCATTAATTATTGTTTGAAAGCTAGTTTTTGTTAGTTTTAAGCGATTGCTTTCCTTTAAACCAATTAATTTAATTGACTTAAGCAACCAATGAAACAAATAAATCAGGACATTATTAAAACCAGTACTGGTGCTTTTGAGGAATATTGCAGGAAGGATTTCAGAGGAGTAGTAGTAGGATTAAGGCCAGCGGGTGGCGCAGCGGGTTAAACCGCTGAACCATAAAAGCTGTCGATCAAAAGGTCGGCAGTTCGATTCCCGCGACGGGGTGAGCGCTCGTTGCTTGGCCAGCTCCTGCCAACCTAGCAGTTCCAAAGCATGTCAATGCGAGTAGATAAATAGGTACCGCTTGCGGGAAGGTAAACAGCGCTCCGTGTTCCAGCTGCATGCTACGCGCTGCGGCAAGGAGAGTCATGCCGGCCACATGACCACGGAGGCGTCTTCGGACAACGCTGGCTCTTCGGCTTTGAAATGGAGATGAGCACCACACCCTAGAGTCAGACACGACTGGACTTAATTGTCAGGGGATACCTTTACCTTTTAGTAGTAGGATTGCCAGGTACTCAGCGAGAAATCAGCTATTATTGTCTTTAAGACTCTTGTTCAGATGAGTCTTAACAGTCAGACGAACTCTTGTTCATGCTCTGAGGGTGGGAAGCAATGTCCACAGCAAGTGGACGGTTGCTGAATGGCCCAGGGTGGGTGCAGGGGATTCCACGTCCACCATGATTGCTCCACATGATTGCTCCACCCTGGAGATGGGTATACCACAGAGAGGATTACCCTCAGAGGGTAGGAGCTACCGCAAGGTTCTGTTTTGTCCCCCATGCTTCTAAACGTTTCTATGAAATTGCTAGGTGAGGCCACTTCAAAGGTTTGGGCTGACTCTGAAATTATTTATTGGCTTTACTGTTGTTTTCATATTTATAGATATTGCACTAATTATGTGTTTATGATTTTTATTCTTGCCCATTTTTGGAACCAGCTTTGGTCTCTTGGAAAAATAGTCTAAAAATTAATTAAGTCAATAAACACTAAACATGAATTAGCTGGCACTTAGGCTTGGTCTGGATGAGGCTTCAAGCTTCCTTCCTCCCTCCCCCCCCCAATTGCACAGCTTGCCTTATGGACTGATACAATGCCAGTTCTGTAAATTTAGGTTGGTTCTGAGTATATCACTGAATTCCTATTTGTGTGTTTGAAATCTCACCCTGAGATGGCACAGTGAGGAACAATGCAGAGCGCATTGCATGCTACTTCCCCCTACTTCCCATGGCACATGGAGCATACCACCATTAGCTCCTCCTCAGCAGTGTGTATGCCCCCTTCCCCTTCTCTTACTCAGTGGAGATGATACTTCTCCTCCTCATGCAGCCAGAGAAGTAGAACGGGTGGACTAGAGCAAAACAAGCAGGAGGGAACAAGCAGAAAGGACAGTAGCACCACTGTCCAAGAAAGGAGGAATGAAGCACCAACAGGTAAGGGGGAGCAGAGCACCAAGGTGAGGCGGCACCAATCTGCTGCATGAGTTGGTTGTCTCACTATATTTCATTCGTTGGCTGGCCTTAGCCCCTCTTTGAAATGCGGCTGCGGCTGCCCCTTTTAGCAAGGCAGGCTAGTGACAGCCCTGTGTGGCCACCGATTGTTACTTTTACATTTTTGGCTACGACTCATTTTCAACTAAGTCAAAACACAATTGATCGTTTTTATTGTCCCAGCCCAATCCTACTTAAAGATCGGCCGACCGGCCGAGTCCGTCCGCCCGATCCAGTGCTCCGCTGTGGGCTGCCTGCAGCAGCCAGCCCGCAGCGGAAAGCCTACTCGAGGAAGGGGACGCAGTAATGTCACTAGGGCGCGCGTCACCCTGTGGCGAGATGGGCGCATGTCACCCCCATGATAGACCTCGCCAGAAGCGGCTGGACCGCCGGCCCAGGTCGTCGGATGCTCTGAGGCCTTCTCCCAGCTTCGGCCAGGAGAAGGCCTCGGGAGCGTCCGACCCGGCCGGCGGTCAGGCCGCTTCTGCGAGGGCCTATGCTATGCGGCTTGTTTCCGCAGTTTTGCGCATGCCCAGCGGTGTGGGCATGCGCAAACAAGCCGCATAGCATATGGCCTCGCAGAGACTGCCGGCCGGGTCGGACGCTCCCGAGGCCTTCTCCCGGCCGAGGCTGGGAGAAGGCCTCGGAGCGTCCGACGACCTGGGCCGAGTGACGCGCGGAGCCGGCGGCAGCGGAGGTGATGCGCAGGGGCGGGGTGACACGTGTCACCCCCCTGCGCGCGTCACCCTGCAGCAGCCCGCCCCCCCGCCACAGGCCAGTGATGTTAGTGAGGGGGCGCTCGTCCCCTTAATGGAGGCTGGGGCCGGTAGGTCTCCTCGGATTTCCGCCAGCTATTTTGCTGATGGAAGTCGGAGGCCGTGTAACGACCCAGCCACCCTCCGGAGCCTGGTGGAGACCAGAATATGGCGGACGCATGTCCCTGCCCCTGCCCGGGTAGGCTGGGCCTATGGCCGCCCTCTTGGCTCCGCCGTCCCTCCCCCCTGTCCGCCAACCGACCGAGGCGTCCCTTTCTTGGGTTCAGTGGCCGCCCGAGTCCTTGGCTGGCGGAGCTGGGAAGGCTGACCTTGCGCTGGCCTTCCTGGCTCTAAAGTAGTCGCCAAACGTGCCTTACGGCTATTAACTATCTTATGGCTATTAACTACCTAATAGTTTGCGACTATTCAGGCGGCGGACACTAGGTCTGCCACCCGGAATTTAAGTAGGATTGCACTGTAAGCTAATTTCTAAGACTGGAAGTCCTTGAGACTTTTTTTATTTCTTTGAAAACTGTTGCTTGTTACTTAAATTGGTCATGTCTGGAATTTTTCCATTGTTGCTCATAGGCTTAACTTGGATTTAATTGTATTATTACAATCCAAATAATATTGGATGATCATTATTATTATTATTATTATTATTATTGATAGTTGAGAAGTTCTTTCCCCTTTTCATCAGCAAGAAGAACCATTGCCCTGTTTTGAGCCAATGATATGGTGCCTCTTTTCTCAGATACAAGTCAAATTGTGGGCAGTAATTGCAGCACAAACTCACTGTGTGTTAACTATGAAACAACAAACATTGCCACCCACTCTTCACACAGGATGTATTGATTCTCCCAACACTGAGCAAGTTGAGTCATATGTGGGGTTTTGTTTACAAATTTCGGTACTTGGAAGAGTCATCTTGATGGAGCAAAGTGACTGCTGTGTTAAAATTTTTGCAGAATTTCTGGTGCTATGGCATCATTCTACCAATTCTCAAGATCCTGTGTATCTAAAACTGTGGCCGGCCACAAATGCTTTACATCTCATAAATATGGGGGGGTTACATTTCATTTGCATTTTAAGTTCTGTTCCTCCAAGGAGTTCTTTCCCTCCTTTTGTCCTCACAACAACCCTGTGAAGTGGGTTATGCTGATGTAGAGCCAAGATCCTAGCATATCGTTGGGTTCTATTAGCCCAAGTGCTCTTAGTAGCAATCCTATCCTCATCCAGCCTGCCTCATTTTTCCACCTTCAGATGTAGCAAGAATTTGCTCTCATATTTATCAATTTCCTTTCAGGGACAGGGAAGAATGTCTTATTCTGTATGTATGACCACCTCTATGGCTATTTATAGTACTACTGTACTTTTATTACCTGATTAAATTAACTATCTAATTCATTACAATAAAAATTGACAGAATTGAGCAAATTTTGATCGCTATGGTTATAGAGAAGAGTGTTTAGTCTTGGTCAAACACTTTCTTGAATGTTTGTCTTTTTTGGGGGGGGGGAGGGGAAGCTTTGGTTTATTACAGCTTGAAAATCAAGCTCAAGTCATCTCTCACTATAAATTCCCAGTGAAGACAAGAAGCATTGCTTTGTTGTCCCAACATGCTGTGTGCACAGAAAACAGTAATCTTTCTTACATTCCATAAATAAGTTCTACATCTGCAGTTCAAGAAATAAGCTGCTATGTCCTGTTTTAACGTTGTGGTTGCAACTTTCATAATATCAAGTGTGTGGGCAGAGTTAGATTATAGTTTACAGACTGATCTGTAGTATCTTTGCAATTTGCAGCACATTTGAGGTCTGGCATGTATCAGCTTTGTGCTCATGCTTTGTGGAACATTTCGTGGCCATAAAAAATCCCCCCCCCCCTGAAAAAACAAGTAAACTTGGAAGAAGCTTCCAAGAATAGCTGTTCTTCTATGGAAGGTCACTCAGCTAAGCAAAACATAGGAAGAAAGTAACATCAGATTGTTAGAAGAAATTAATACTTTTCAGGAAATATGCTTTGTTTATGCATTTGATTTTTACGCATGCATTTTAAAATTGTATCACACTGACAGAATGTATGTAAACAAAAAATCCAAATTAAGATCAAAACAATAATTAAATACATTTCATTTATTTTATTTTTCCACTTCTATCCTACCATAAATCTTGGTAGAGGTGGCTCGCAAAACATTAGATGATACATAACCAAAATAAAGCACAATAAAGCAGCGGTTCTCAACCTGTGGTACGCGTACCCCTATGGTTGGAGGTTGGAGGTTGAAGGACCACAGGTTCGAGGTTGGAGGACCACAGGTTGGAGGTACGCGAGATGCTCCCTGTTATCAGCTGCTGCAATTAGCAGCTGATAACGGGCAGCAGAAAAATGGGGGGAAAGTGTTTTTTTCCGGCCTGCAGCGCGGCCGAGTGGGTCCTCTGGCTCGCAACGCAAGCCGGAGGGATTCGGCAGGGCTGTAGCCTTTCCCTTTGGCTTGTGGCGCGAGCTGGAGAACCTGCTCGGCCGTGGCGCAGGCCCGAAAAACACTTTGGGGGGCACTTTTGGGGGGTACAAGGGGGTATGCGGGACTTGGGGGTCTGGGGGTACGCCAACCTTTGGAGGCCCGCCTAGGGGGTACGCGGACCTCCAAAGTTTGAGAAACCCTGCAATAAAGCATATTAAAAAAACCAACATAACGCAATAAACTATTGTCACAAAAATAGAGACAGTCAATCTATACACAGATGGGTCTAGAGCAGTGCTCACTGTAATAATTGGAACTTATGTTTTCAGGTGTTAGTGTTATTTATTTATTTTTCACATTTTTATATCACCCTTCCTCCAAGGAGCTCAGGGTGGTGTACATGGTCCCTTCCCTCCTTTTGTCCGCACAACAAGCCCGTGAGGTAGGTGAGCCTGAGATAGTGACTGGCCCAAGGTCACCCAGGAAGCTTCGTGGTCGATTTAAGTCCAACTCCCGAACCACTACATCATCCTGGCTCTCAGATGTTTACTACGTTTATTTTGTTTATTAGAAAAGGTGCCAGGGAGAAGCATTCCAAATGCTTCTTTTGCAGGTTCCAACCATGGGAAGGTTGGCTTTTCCTTCTTCTGCCCTCCACTACTGTGGTTGCCAGACTGATAATTGTGCGTGAACTTGTGAAAGCCTGCCACTGGATGGCATTTGTCCTTCCCTAGCAGGTTGCTATGTGTAAATCCAAGATATAAAGAGGCCCCAAAGGCTGCCATCTACTGTTGGAAAGAGACAAAGCCTGCAAAATGAGATTTAAGGTCAGGCTACTGGCCTATTAAGACAATGAAACGCTGTATAGATTTGTGTGTGTGTGTGTGTGTGTGTGTGTGTGTGTGTGAGAGAGAGAGAGAGAGAGAGAGAGAGAGAGAGAGAGTTCTGTGGGTGTAACATAGCTGGTAGCACTTATCCTAAATGTGACTTTTAAAATAAGTTCTGGGAAGAAAGGAAATGATTGGGAATTCGCAATTCTTAGGGCAGCAGCCTAGCTACCGCCGCGTGACATTAGGCCCTGCAGACTCCCATAGGCTTGTGGAAGGACAGTCAGCAGCTGCCAGAGTCAGCAGCTTCAGAAGAAAGTCAGAGCTCTTTCTCATGAGCTGAAATAGTACTTGCTGAAGAGAGAGGCTGTGAAATTGCCCATATCGGCGGGGAGATGGCTGGTTCCCAGAGCATCACACCTTCCCAGAATCTGCTTGTACCAGACCAGCTGCTGCAACTCCACCAGGCTACTTGCTCCCCAAGAAGAGGCACGAGGCAAATGCTTCCCAAACTTATTGCGACCTAGAATAGCTTTTTTGGGAGGGGGGGGTAAAATT
This sequence comes from Plestiodon gilberti rubricaudatus, assembly GCA_026170595.1. Lineage (NCBI taxonomy): Eukaryota > Metazoa > Chordata > Lepidosauria > Squamata > Scincidae > Plestiodon > Plestiodon gilberti. The sequence continues at coordinate 185,634,102 of JANXHW010000004.1, read as the reverse complement.
GGAGACACGTTTACTCTATATTTTCTAAATCAGATCCCAGGATCATGGGAACGCGCCTCCAAGACAGTCCAGTGGCATCCAGTGGCGTCGCTGGAGGTGGGGCGGAATGCTAAGTTCCACACCACGCTGACCTCTTTTACTCACTGGCACGAGGCGGCCCCACCCCCTTGCCTTCAGAGTCATTAAATGGGGCGAAGGCAACGCACAGGAGACTCCCTGCTCATTGCCTTTGCCCCATTGAATGGCTCCGATGGTGAGGGGGCGGGGCCACCTCGTGCTGGTGAGTAACGGAGGTCAGCGTGGTGCGGAACCTAGCGTTCCGCCCCACCTCCAGTGATGCCACTGCTGGCATCTTACTTTCACCTTTGCCTGCTAATGAAATCTTAGGGATGGGACCATGTAATCTGATGATGGACTCGGAGACTCGAGTCCGACTGGCCCCCTCAATCGGGAGAGCCGGCTCGGGGACGTCTTCCCCGGCCGGCTGCCTGGGGCCTTCTAAGGAAGGCCCGCTGCGAGAACGGTATTTATACCGTTCTTTTTGCGCATGCTCAGACTGTTACTGAGGGAAAAGGGCAGCCGATTTTTTATTGTAGGGGCGCCAACCCCCCTTGCTCCGGGCGCCAACGGAGGCAGTTACGCCTCTGCGCTGAGCCAGTTTGCAAGAGAGCAGACAAGGGAGAATGCTACACATCTTTAAAGTCGCTGAGGTGTAAGGAACTTCTGATGTGCTATTGCTCCTTGAGGTGAGAAGGGGAAATCTCAGAGGAATATACGGTAATAGCTCTACTCATTCTGGGCAGATTCCAGAGTTGGTTAGTGAGAAAAAGGGGCAAGAGAAAAAGAGCTAAGGTTGGAGTTTGTCCCTCTCTCCCCCATATGAGAGTTCTAAACAAGAACAAGAATTTTGAGCCTGTGAGGAAAGGATTTCAGATCTAGCAACACTGATGGCACAATCAGTGGCGTTGCTAGGTCAAAATCTACTGGGGGCACACCCTCGAATTGGCGCGCCCCCTGTTTTTTTCACCCCCTCTTTTCCCCCCTCCCGGCTTTTCCAGCACTTTTTTACTGTGTTGAATGCCCCCAGCAGCGCCCCCCGGGCGGCAGCTGCTTCCGTGGGGGGTGAAAACAAACATTTAAAATCCTTGGGGGGTTATTATCACCAGGGCGCAGGGCGAAGAATTGCAATTTTTAAACAGCCAAAGATGCCCCTTCTTCCCTCCTCCTCCCCCCCCTCCTCCGATTTACTCCGCCGCTGCCACCTCCTCCTGGCTCCTGCTTATCTCTGTGTGTGTGTCTCCCTCCCAGGACGCGAAGAAAGCAAGCCATATGATGTGTGTGAAGACTCGGTCGGCCGGGCGCGGGGCGAAGAAGAAAGCAAGCCATCCATGCAGACGACTCGGGCGACGCGATGAGGAAGTTCAAGTGCCTCTCTAGGAGGCGTCTCCCTAGTCACCAGCGAGACTGGAGTGGAGGCGCCTCCTAGAGAGGCACTTGAACTTCCTCATCGCGTCGCCCGAGTCGTCTGCATGGATGGCTTGCTTTCTTCTTCGCCCCGCGCCCGGCCGACCGAGTCTTCACACACATCATATGGCTTGCTTTCTTTGCATCCTGGGAGGGAGACACACACAGAGAGATAAGCAGGAGCCAGGAGGAGGTGGCAGCGGCGGAGTAAATCGGAGGAGGGGGGGAGGAGGGAAGAAAGGGCATCTTTGGCTGTTTAAAAATTGCAATACTTTCTTCGCCCTGCGCCCGGGCGATAACCCCCCCCCCCAGGATTTTAAATGTTTGTTTTCGCCCCCACGAGGGCGCATGAAGCAGCTGCCTCCTGGAGGGGCGCTGCTGGGGCCATTCAACATGTTTAAAAAGTCAGAAATAAAAATAATAAGAATAAAAACTCCCGGACCTTTTGGCGCCCCTTTGGCGCCCTCCAGAAGCTGGCGCCTGGGGCCCAAGGCCACAGGGCCCCCTATCAAACGACGCTACTGGGCACAATCCTAACTGGGCAGAGGGGTCTGGCTCAGTCGGGAGAGCTGCTGCTTTGCAAAGCCCGAAGATCGGCAAATGGCAAGTTCGAGACACGCCGCCGACAAAAAGCTGTGAAAAGCCTCCGTGAGGAGAGATAAGAGCTCCCAGCTGCATCAGTCGAGTGTGGGAGGCAATGGCCAGCAGAAAAGCCAGGCTGCAAAAGGATACCACCTGGAATGTAGCTGTTCATGAAAGATTGGCCATTTATATATTGTAAAACCTCTCATTAGGGGGGTTAGGAAAGCCTGCCCATGTACACCGCCTTGAATTAAAGTCGGAGGAGAAATCCAATGACCAAGAAAGGCAGTATATAAATAGTGTATATTATATATTATTATTAACTGTGCCTAATGCTGGTGCAGCGGTTGCTGCGCTGGCTAGGGTGTCATAAAAGCGTTGTAAAGTGCTCAGCAACACCCGAAGAGCAAGCAGTGCTGGCAGGAAGGCCTGTGCCGTCCCTCTGCCACCGAATTCAGACAACTGCATGCTGGAGCAGGTAAGAGCAACGTGGGGGAGGGTGGGGAAGGGTGTGACAGGGAGTGCTCTGAGCAACGCGGGGAATGGGGGAGGGTGGGGAGGCGGTGTCTTCCTAGGCACCTAGACAGGGGAGGGTTGAGGGTGGATCAGGGGCAGGGGGAGGGTGAAGATGGGGGTGGATCAGGTCCAAGAAGGGGCAGGATTTGTGGCATTGGCACATGCCAAATCCTATTCCCCCTCCCGGGCTCGAAAGCCCGAAATGGGGCTTCTCAGTCCTGCACCAGCGATTTAGCTCGCGTGGATCTGAGTAGCCCCATTGTGCAGGCTGGGGCTTTATCCAGGGCAAGGGGATGAATATGGCCTTGCCATAAGTAGGTTTACCATATCCAAAGGGGGACAGGGTGCCTACACCTTTAACCATTGTAAAAAGAGGGAATTTTGGCAGGTGCAGCTTGTTGCACCCTTCCATTATGAGCTGCACCTGCCCAAATTCCCTCTTTTTACAATGGTTAAAGGTGTAGGCACCCTGTCCCCCTTTGGATATGGTAAGCCTAGCCATAAGGAGACCTTCAGCCTGCTCCTAGCCAGCATAGGATGCAGCATGGGCTGTGTCGCTCTGCTGCTCCGGTGCTAGTTAGGATTATAGGCTGTGTGGCAGGCAAAAGATCTGTGGGGGCCTGGCTAGGGGCCTAGGAAAAGACTGGTAGAAGAAGCTGAAGCTTAGGAAAGGAAGAGGCAATTCCTGAAAAGGCAGCAGCAGGCCAATGGAGGCAGATGAACTAGGAAGGAAGGCTGGCCCACAGGAATGAGAAGAGGAAGAGAAGGCCAGATGGGAGGAATTGAAGGGACGTGTGACGAAGGAACACTGGGGGAGGAGAGACTGAACAGAGAGAAGATGTGTACAAGGCCAGGAGTCATGTATTGATTTGAAGATTAGGAATCATGTACTGATTTGAAGTATTGACTTGCCTACCTGGTGCGAAGGTTGCGGACATCACCTCTCGTCTAGATAGGCTGGTAGAGAGTGCTGGGGAGGAGGTAGCGGTTGTGGTGCATGTTGGCACCAACGACTTGGGGAAATGTAGCCGGGCGGTCCTGGAGGCCAAATTTATGTTGCTAGCTAGGAAGCTCAAATCCAGGACCCCAAAGGTAGCGTTCTCAGAAGTGCTACCTGTTCCACGCGCAGGGCCAGCTAGGCAGGCGGAGCTCAGGGGTCTCAATGCGTGGATGAGACACTGGTGTCAGGAGGAGGGGTTTAAGTTTGTTAGGCACTGGGGAACGTTTTGGGACAAGGCGGGCCTGTACAAGAGGGACGGGCTTCACTTGAACCAAAACGGAACCAGACTGCTGGCGCGTAACATTAAGAAGGTGGCAGAGCAGCTTTTAAACTGACTCCTGGGGGAAAGCCGACAGGAGCCGAGGGGCATCCGGTTCGGGACTCCTCATCCCTAGGGAATGAGGGTGCAGAGGATGGGGAACAGTCAAGTAATAGCAGAGTAAAAACTGGGAGTGGTAGCGTGATGGGACATGACAGCCAGTCTAGCAGGACAGAAGGCTGCAGGAATAAAGGTGCAAACATGCAGCCCTTCTTGGGGGACCAGGTATGTAAGTGCTTTTATGCAAATACCCGAAGTCTACAGGCAAAGATGGGAGAACTGGAATGTTTGGTGGCTAGGGAAAACATTGACATAGTAGGTATAACAGAAACCTGGTGGAATGTGGAGAACCAGTGGGATACTGCAATTCCAGGATATAAACTCTATAGGAGGGACAGAGAGGGGCGTGTTGGAGGTGGGGTGGCCATCTATGTCAAAGAGGGGGTAGAATCCACCAGAGTAGAGCTGGAGGGGGGCTCTGACTCCTCCGTAGAATCACTGTGGGTTAGATTACCAGGCTCAAAGAGTGATGTAATAGTAGGGGCATGCTACCGTCCTCCAGATCAAAAACCTGAAGGGGATCTTGAAATGAGGAAGCAAATCAGGGAGGTGTCAATGAGAGACAGGGTTGTAGTCATGGGGGACTTCAATTATCCTCACATCGACTGGGTCAATTCATGCTCAGGTCATGAAAGAGAGACTGGATTTCTGGATATGTTAAATGACTGTGCCTTAGAGCAGCTTGTCACGGAACCGACCAGAGGACAGGTGACTCTGGACTTGATATTGTGTGGCACTTAAGATCTGGTCAGGGAGGTAAATGTTACCGAACCGTTGGGGAACAGTGACCATGCTGCGATCTGTTTCACCATGCATGTCGGAGGGAGAGTGCCGAGCAAATCTGACACGAAAACCCTTGACTTCCGAAGGGCTGACTTCCCCAAAATGTGGAGACTAGTTAAAAAAAAGCTGAAAGGGAAGGTAAAAAGAGTCCAATCGCTCCAGAGTGCATGGAGGCTGTTTAAAACAACAGTCATAGAGGCCCAGCGGGAGTGTATCCCACAAAGGAGGAAGGGCTCGACCAAGTCCAGGAGGGTGCCGGCATGGCTAACAAGCACAGTTAAGGAGGCTATAAAAGGCAAGGAAGCTTCCTTCCGTAAATGGAAGTCTTGCCCTAATGAGGAAAATAAACAGGAGCACAAACTGTGGCAAAAGAAATGTAAAAAGATGATACGGGAGGCCAAGCAAGACTTTGAGGAACGTATGGCAGGCAACATAAAAGGGAATAATAAAAGCTTCTTCAAATATGTTAGAAGCAGGAAACCTGCCAGGGAAACGGTTGGTCCGCTGGATGGTGAGGGAGAGAAAGGGGTGATAAAAGGGGACTTGGAGACTGCAGAGAAATTAAATGAGTTCTTTGCATCTGTCTTCACGGCAGAAGACCTCGGGCAAATACCGCTGCCGGAACGGTCTCCCCTGACTGAAGAATTAAGTCAGAATTAAGAATTAAGGTTAAAAGAGAAGACGTCTCAGACTTAATTGACAAAATAGAGATCAATAAATCACCAGGCCCGGATGGCATCCACCCAAGAGTTCTGAAGGAACTCAAGAATGAAGTTGCTGACCTCTTGACCCAAATATGCAACTTGTCCCTTAAAACGGCCACTGTGCCAGAGGATTGGAGGATAGCTAATGTCACGCCAATCTTTAAAAAAGGAAGGAGGGGGGACCCGGGAAACTACAGGCTGGTCAGTCTAACATCTGTTCCGGGGAAGATGGTGGAAAAGTCTCATTAAGGATAAAATCTTAAAATACATAGAAGAACAAGCTCTGCTGAGGGAGAGTCAGCATGGCTTCTGCAAGGGGAAGTCTTGCCTCACAAACCTGTTAGAATTTTTTGAAAAGGTCAACAGGCATGTGAATGCGAGCGAACCTGTGGATATTATATATCTGGATTTTCAGAAGGCGTTTGACACGGTCCCTCATGAAAGGCTCCTGAGAAAACTCCACAGTCAGGGAATAAGAGGGCAGGTCCTCTTGTGGATTAGGAACTGGTTGAAGACCAGGAAACAGCGAGTGGGAGTCAATGGGCAATTTTCACAATGGCGAGAGGTGAAAAGCGGTGTGCCCCAAGGATCGGTCTTGGGAGCGATGCTTTTCAACTTATTCATAAATGACCTGGAGTCGGGGATAGGCAGTGAGGTGGCCAAGTTTGCGGATGACACTAAACTTTTCCGGGTGGTGAAGACCAGCAGGGATTGTGAAGAGCTCCAGAAGGATCTCTCCAAACTGGGAGAATGGGCAGCAAAATGGCAGATGCGCTTCAATGTAAGTAAGTGCAAAGTGATGCACATTGGGGCAAGAAACCAAAATTTCACATATACGCTAATGAGTTCTGAGTTGTCTGTGATGGATCAAGAGAGAGATCTTGGGGTGCTGGTGGACAGGTCGATGAAAGTGTCGACCCAGTGTGCGGCGGCTGTGAAGAAGGCTAATTCCATGCTCAGGATCATTAAAAAAGGGATTGAGAATAAAACGGCCAATATCATTCTGCCTTTGTACAAATCGATGGTAAGGCCACATCTGGAGTATTGTGTCCAGTTCTGGTCACCACACCTCAAACAGGATATAGTTGAATTGGAAAAGGTGCAGAAAAGAGCGACCAGAATGATTCGTGGGCTGGAGCACCTCCCTTATGAGGAAAGGCTACAGCGTCTGGGGCTTTTCAGCCTAGAAAAAAGGCGCCTGAGGGGGGACATGATTGAGACTTATAAAATTATGCATGGGATGGAAAGAGTGGATAGAGGGAAATTCTTCTCCCTCTCGCACAACACCAGAACCAGGGGACATGCACTAAAATTGAGTGGAGGGAGAGTTAGAACAGACAAAAGAAAATATTTCTTTACCCAGCGTGTAATTCATCTGTGGAACTCCTTGCCACAGGATGTGGTGATGGCATCTGGCCTAGATGCCTTTAAAAGGGGTTTGGACAGATTCATGGAGGAAAGGACCATCACAGGTTACAAGCCATAAGCAACCTCCTGGTTTTAGAATTGGGTTTTCTCTGTGCCAGGTGCAAGGGAGTGGCGACTGGACACAGGTATCTTGTTGTCTTGTGTGCTCCCTGAGGCATCTGGTGGGGCCACTGTGTGACACAGGAAGCTGGACTAGATGGGCTTTTGGCCTGATCAAGCAGGGCTCTTCTTATGTTCTTATGTTCTTATGAAGTAACCAACCCAACAGAACCATGTAAAGATTTTCAGTTGAAGACTGACAATCGTAGATGAAGTTTGTGAATGTTTGAAAATCGATATAAGTATTTTTGGACATATACCAGTGCTGCTTGACTGTTGACAATGACATCTGGGTTATTATTGTGAATATTAACCGATCCATCTCTGACACTGAGATCACTCACAAACTTTCTCTGGGTCGACATTCACGTGTAGTTACTGGTGTCATTCTTCTGAATATTGAGTTTGGTCGCCCATGTGTATTAGATAGGCAGTGAAACAGGACCGCCTTTAAATAAGGGCTGTGTGTAAATTAAAAAGAAAAGACCCCCTCCCCCACCCTACACACAAGTAGCCTAATGCAAATTGGGCATGTCCATAGGTCAGAGAATGCATGCTATGAAATTCAAACACCCCTACCCTAATTCCCAAGTCTAGAGTGCTATATAATCTTGACAAGATGAAGATGCTGTTGGTTGGTTTGCTATAGGACTATGAGATTGCACCTGTTTCTTTAATATCTATGTAGCTGTGATAAAAAGGATGCAACTGTTGCCCCCTACCCACCCACGTTCATTCGTGTTGCCCATCCTCTCTCTCCACTGCTGGAGCAAGAAAAAAATTATATTTGTCCAGTGTGCAAGTCCTGTGGAAGGAGAACAGGTCGGACAACAGGTCAGACAAAGTGTGGGTCAGGCAAGCGACCCGCGCAGGCAGGCACGCACGCGCACACGCACACACGCGCGCGCGCGCGCGCGCACACACACACACACACACACACACACACACAGGCTGTTCTCATTAGGTCAGGGCCATTCAGAGTTCTCATTAGGCCCAGGGCCATCCTGGGCCCCCCTTTTGCTCCTGGGCCCCCTTTTTGACCAATTTTTTGCCCTGGGCCCGGGTACGATAGTACCCCCTTAACCCCCCTCCTGCCAACCTTTAGGCTGCAATCCTATGCACACTTTCCTGGGAGTAAGCCCCATTGAATGCAATGGGACTTACTTCTGAGTAGACATGCATAGGATTGTGCTGTTAACCATTGAAATTTGAGCAGGTGCAGCTCATCATCATGGAAGGATGCAACAAGCTGCACCTGCCCAAATTCCAAAGGTTAAAGGTAGGCACTCTGTCCCCCTTTGGATCTGGGAAGGCTACTTATACTAGGGTGCCCAATAAGGGACAGGGTGCCTATGCCTTTAACTGTACTAAAGCTGTACTGTTTTACTATTCTACTAATGTGTATATTTTCACTTAAAAGTTAAAAAAGTTAAAAAATATATTTTAAAAAATAGCACCAAACTTTAAGGGTGTGGCTTATAATCAGGAGCATCCTATACTCGGGACAATACGGTAATAAACTGAGATTTCATGAGCAAATCCCAGCAACTTGGGCTGGGAAGGCTTCAGCAAACAGCCCTCAGTGTTATAATTTCTGCTACAAGGCTAACAAATCCTAATATTTTGGAAGTGATGCACTTCTGCGCATCGCTCTGTTTTCTACTACTCCTCTGCTTCCTTTTTCCTTTCTGTCCTGGCCTCTGCCTTTTCAAAAGATAGCAGTGTGGGAAGGTGGTAGAGCTGCCCTGGACAGAAGGAGCTGCTGTAGCAAGAGGACTGGGAGCACACTGGCCAGGAGAAGTGCTTTTCTATGTGACCTCACTGCTCTGTAGTAGAATAATAGTAACAATAACAGCAACGTTTTTTTAAAATAACTAGAGTCTAACGGGTAAAAAGCCATGTCAAAAAATATATAGGATATCAATAAAAACAAGCATACCCAGTGATTCCATGTAGAAAAAAACCCCGTATCTGCGGATCCACTATTATAGTGACAAACAGGCAGCCAGCCAGCCTGCACTATAGAGGGACACAAAACAGAACGTTTACAGGAAGCAGGAAGCGGTCTGCTTCCTGTAAACATTCTGTTCTATGTCTCTCTATAAGCTTGCATGCTTATAGTGTTCTGTTAAAGAAATACACATTCTTTTAAGAAGATAAAGGAAGATAATGGGCACGCAGGGGGAGTGTGCAGGGGGGCGCGCGGCAGAGGCGTAGCAGCCTCTTTTTGCGCCTGGTTCAGGGGCGTAGCTGGTTGCGCCTGGTTCTTTTTGCGCCTGGTTCAGAAGCGTAGCAGCCTCTTTTTTGCGCATGCTCAGACTGTTACTGAGGGAAAAGGGCAGCCCTTTTCCCTCAGTTAACAGACTGAGCATGTGCAAAAAATTGCACAGCGGGCCTTCCTTAGAAGGCCCCGGGTAGCCGGCCGGGGAAGACGTCCCCAGCCGGCTCTCCCGATTGAGGGGGCCGGCCCGACCCGACTCGGAGACTCACGTCTCCGAGTCGGAGTCGGACTGGAGCGGCGCGGCACCTGGTTCAAGGGAACCACGCGCTCCACCCCGCGCGCCGCCCCCGCAGGGTGGGCGCCTGGTTCGGCTGAACCACGCGCTCCACCCTAGCTACACTATTGGCGCGCGGAAATAGTGTTCCCCCTTATCTGTAATTTCTGGTATCTGCAGGGGGACCAGGAACCTACCCTCCACAGATACACAGGGTCACATTATACACACTTACCTGCAAGTAAGTCCCATTGAAATCTACAAGGCTTACTGCTGAGTAAACATGCATAGGATTGCACTAATCAAGTCTAACTTCAGCTGAATTGGGATCAAGATATATACATTATTTAACATTATAAATTGAAGATCATTTTTTGTGTTTAAGTTTTAGCCTAATGCAAAATAATACTTCACAGAAGATCCTGCCTGTGTGCATGTGTGCCTGATTCTAGATCCTGGTCTCTGTCATAATCCACTCATACATGTGTTCTGTTTTTTTACCTGCATTCCAGCAGCCCCTTTTCCTCCCTTGGCAAACGCTGAAAAAGATATACCGTATGTCTGATGTGTGCACACGCACACACGTCCTAAAGGAACAAGTATAAGAAAAAAATGGAGGCAGCCATGTTGTTCACCTCCTCACTTCATGACTCTGTCTGCAAACTGTGAGTGTGAGGGAGCCAAAAGGTAAGCACTTCAAAGCCCCACCGACAGAGAATTTTGCATGTGTGTAACTCTCCCTATACATTCACAGTTAAACATGTGGTAAAAATTCTCATCTGAATGCCAGATAAAGAGAAACCTCAGTTTGCAACTAGGAGTTATTTTAAGTAGATGTTTATGCTAATTTTAATGTTAATGTTTAACGTTACTTTTATGCACATAAATAATTGCATTTTCTCCATGTACTTTTATTATTTCAAATTGCTCACCTGTTTATTTTTCCACAAATACTGGTTAATGACATCCAGGGATTAAACAAACCATTCATATGCCCTTCAAAATTGCTTTCGTTTTGGGTTAAATAATATATTTTTCTATTGGGAAAAATTTAAGTTTTTCTTACTGTCTTTAAGCAACACATGAAGTAACAGATTTTCCCCTCCTGCAAGTTGTTTAATATTTTATTTGTATATCTGAATCCTTATTTTCCCCTTTCTTCAAAGAATGGAAGCGGGATGAAGAGAAGGCTTGAAATTGGCTATAATTATAGATGTTTAACAAAATAGTTCCAAATATGATTTTACTCTTCTAAATCCAAACAAGAAACCATCTTATACTGCAGTCTTATGGATATCTCCTCAGAAGTAAGTCTCACTAAATTCAGTGGATCTTACTCCCAAGAAAGTGTGCATAGGATTGAACATTACAGACAATTTAGAAAGTCGGCTGTTTCCAATCCCATTTTGCTTCTAGGGGGCAATCAAGGCATAAAAGAAAATTGTCCCTAACCATACAAATAATTATCTAACATTTATTTAGTGAAGTTTCTATATAAATTTATGTCCTCTAATATGAGTGGATATAATAAGTTCATATTGTGATGATTATATGAAGAAATTTAAAAAACTCAGCATTTCTAGACAAAGGTTAAAATAATCTTCTATATGTAAACGCATAATTCATGGGTGTATAATAAGTATCAGCAAAGATTAGAAAGAAATTGCTAATGGAGAAGAAAATCTATTGATTTCCTGTAGCACAAAATAAGATGAAGCTTGATAAAAAGAAAAAGTCAGAAGCATTTTCACTGAGTAATAAAACTAGAAAAATCAAAAGAACAAAGAAAATACTGAATTAATCAAACAGGAAATCAACGTTTTTGTTAAAAATATCTTATAAGATAATGAAAAAATTAGTAGTTAATTGTATTCAGTATGTCAGCATTTACTAAGAACAAAATACTTCTGATCAAATAAATACTTAGACAATGGGAACAAAAATTATGTATAATTTTAACGGCCCAATCCACACAAACTGACGTGCTGGCAGAACTTAGTAGTTTGGGAGTAAACGTGATAACAAAAGAACAATGGAGAAGGAAGTAAACACTCACTATTGTCACTGTGATACAATACTGTATCCCCCAGATAAAAATTAAACTTAATGCTAAAGTGTATGCATGTATGAGTTTATTTTATATATATATATATATATATATATATATATATATATATATATATACACGTGTGTGTGTATGTACACACACACACACACACACACACACACACACACACACACACACACACACACACATATACTTATAGATACACACACCCGTATATACAGTATATACATCAATTAAAAATTCAGAAAGCTCATATAGCACTCTTTAAAATGTTTAAATCTAATTAAAATGCAAAATTAAAAGAATTCAAAGGAAAGGAAATGCGATCAAATCTGATGACAGCCTCTTTTGAACAAAAGTTAGGTGAAACGATAGAGCCATTAACAAGATTAATGAAAATGGAAACTATTGCAATTTGTTCAGAGGTAGTGACGTTTTATAACTACAAAGAGTATCAGTAAATGGAACAAAATATCTGAGCAGTATGGCTAGAAACATTTAAATAGTCTTGGCTTCAATTTCTATGCAGAGTCAACGTTTTCAGGTCTGGATGGAAAAGAAAACTCTCAGAATTATTATTGATAATTAATAAATTATTATTATCCGTTTTGCAGTTTAGACCCAAAATGGAAACATTTTCCCATGATGGACAATTAGAATGTGAAAAATAAATGATTGACAGAGAAGTGGTTTAATTTCATCCTACCTAAATAGCAAGTGGCTATTGCATTCATGACGCGAATCAGAGCAGCTTGCCTCTCGTGTCTTCCTCCTGGTCTGTACGTTGTATAGAATATGGGTAATGCTCCTGGAGTTTTTACTACCCCCAGCCCGGGACTGCTGCAAAGCATTCCTTTTGTATTCTAAGACCTCCTTGAAGAAAGCCACGCAGAATCTGTTGCAGCCAGCTTCACAAGTATACCTGCGGTTCTTCATCCAGTCATTTGGTTCCCTCATGTGGGTCAGGTGTTCCTTTTCCCCCTCAGCCGACTGTTTTTCTGATTGTATTTTAAAATATGCTTTTACAAAATAATTCTCAAGATTGTCCTTGAGCTTGATCCTTTGTCATTTTAATCACGGAAACATTCCATGCCTTCAATGGGAACAATTCCAGATGCTAGTCAGGCAACCATAATTACTCGAAAAAAGAACTGAGAAGGTGTATTAGCAAAATGTCAAGCTCTGAAGTCCTTATTTAAGGATCAGTCTTGTCTGTTGGCTGGTCAGGAAATGGCCACGGGCTTAGATGGGTTAAATGACAGTAAAAAGCATGATAGGCATTAGGTAATTTTGTCCTGCCTGAATTTGAAAGGGAAGACTTAAGCTGGTAATGGCCTAAAATGGAAACAATGGCATCTTCTAGAAACACATAGAAATAAGATGATTGTTCCCAATATTGACAAAGGAGGGTAATGAATTTCATGAGATTAACGGCCCAATCCACACAAACTGACGCGCTGGTAGAACATATATTCCACCGGCATGTGCTGTTGCAAAAGCACCATATAAAGTGCTTTGCAACAGTGCGATAGCCAGGCACACCGGTGGGAAGGCCGAATCTTTCCCACATGCCGGCAGTCATCGGGACACCCACCAAACCAGGTAAGTCTAGGGCAGGGGGAGGGAAGGGGCAGAATGGGTGGGCCAGGGGTGGGCGAATCAGGCCCCGGGAAGGGGGCGGGATTGGCGGTGCTGGTGTGTGCCATATCCAAACCCCCCCCCTTCCTGGGCCTGATCTGCCTGCACAGAGCAACATGGACTTGCATCAGCGATTGAGATGGCGCAGGCCTGAGGAGACCTCCAGCAGCCCCAAAACTCCCCCGTGGGATGCAGCACAGCCCATGCAGGCATCACTGCATCGTCGTGCGGGGATTGGGCTGACAGTTTACTGGCTGAATCTCTGTTTGCATTGGAGTTGAGTTTTTAATTTTCAGACTCCGCTGGCACATTCTATGAGCACATTCTTAAGGTGCTTCTATGTTAGTTTATGGACTCTTCACACCCTACATCATTTTTAAAACATTGTTTGTGATTTAGCTGGGCAGGCCTTTGCTTTGCTGGGACCCCAAGCAAGTAACTTGCTTACTACTCCTGCTGGGTGTAATTGTTCTTCCTCGTTCTCATGGAGGACCCGGAAACAACACGAGTATGAGAGAACTCTTGGTCTGCATGCATACGTACCTCATGTACTTGTGGAGGTTGAATGGCCTACCACTGTACTGAATGTATGGGCCAAACTCGAGGGCACTCCTTTTGTTTTAAAAGATGCTTTGGAAGTGTAGAGGGTCTGCTCAAGGCCTTGGAGAAACAGTGCATGGAGAGACATGGGGCAGGGGTGTGTTCGAGGGGCAGGGTTTTGCCTACTGTTTCCCTCTTTCTATGGCTTTTCCCCTGTAAACCCCCCCCCCCCGCTCAAGAGTTGATTTCTAGTGGGGAAATGGCAGGCAGGGAAAAGATTAACCATCTCCTCGACCCTGCCGCTTCTCTGCTAAGTGAAGCCCTGATAACTAGGCCAACAACGAGACACCTTTTAAAGTGGTAGTTCTGTTACATCTAGCAGCGTAAGAACAACTGCTTTGAGATCTCTTTTTTGTTTGTTTTAAAAAAAGAATATGAATATTAGTAAAATTGCAATAATAATAATAATAATAATAATAATAATAATAATAATAATAATAATAATAATAATAATTTGTTTCACTGCATCATCCAGAAGTGGGCTTTAGAACAAACCACTAACAAACAAAGGCCACTGGGCTACATTTTCTCTCAAGATGTGTACGCAATGTGTCATTTGGCCCTATATCTCTGTACTGGTAATGATTCCCCATTCCTTCAAGAACTTGTGTACCTCAAACACTTCAGTTAGTACAACATACAGCTTCTAGGTTACTGGACATGGCTACGGCAAACATATTTTGCCATCTGAACTGGCAGTCAGTCTGTTTGGGGCCCAATTCAAAGTTGTGAGTATCAGTATCACCTATAAATCCCTAAATGCTTTGGGATCTGACTCCTTGAAGGATTGCCTTTTATTACATGAGCCTGAACATTGCGTTCCATCTTCAGAGGCCCACCTTTGAGTCCCCCACTCTCTAAAGTTATGTAAGTGGTACCCAGGGACCAGGCCTTCTCAGCATCCTAGATATTGAACTCCTTCCTTAGAGAAGCTTACTTGGAGGAGAGTTGGTGACCATTCAGGGCCAAGCCAAGATATTTTCATTTGCCCAGGCTTTCCAGCATTTTCGTAGCTGGTTTTAACGGAGTGTTTTGCTGTTCTGATTTTATCCATCTGTCATACTTCTCTGCCTGTGGTTTTAAATTACGTTTTTTTTATTTGTATTGTATTTTACGATTTTTATGTGTGAGCCACCCTAGGAGTCTTTAACTGCAGGAGGGCATACCCATTTCCTAAATAAATATGTTGCTGATAAAATGAGACTAGTTATTGTTAAACGTGTTCAGAACTGGTGTCCATAATTTTTATGCTTTCCTTGTGACATAGAAGATAAAAGGTTTACTGTCTTAACATGAGTCTAGAATCAGCTCCCAGTTTTACAGATTGAAGTCTGCATGGGTTTGCTCAGATACATTTATTTTCAACCACCCCTCCTTTTTTCCCCCTGACCAATTTTATCCTGATGAAGGGTTCTTCTATGAAAATCCTAGTGCTAGTTTTCAGCATTTTTAACACTAGTTGGTACTAATGAATGCTATTGGCTTGAATACAAAATACAATGCAATTCATTTTGTGGGCCACATGCAGCTTTTAGCTTGCGTTTCTGGAAGAACAGTCTGTCATATCACATGAACAACTGGTCTTGAAACTCTCTGTGATATGGCATAAGAAAGGTGAAGGTTCCCCTTGCTCGAAAGCCAGTCGGTACCGACTCTAGGGGTACGTAGAAACATCTCCATTTCAAAGCCATGTCCAACGATGCTTCCGTGGTCATGTGGGTGGCATGACTTAACACCAAGGTGCATGAAATGCTGTTACCTTCCTGCCAAGACAGTACCTATTAATTTACTTGCAATTTCTTGCTTTTGAACTGCTACGGTAGGTTGGTAGGAGCTGGAGCCAAATACGGTAGCTCACATCGTCACGCAGCACTCGGGTCTCGAACTGCTGTCGAGCATAGATATCTGCTATTTAGGGGAAAAAAAGGTTCAGATATTCTTCTGGGTTTTCCCAAGCCTTTGGGCTTCTTGAAAGTAGCTCTTTGGACTGCTTATAAGTTCACCTGTGTGCAGTTGTCTTGCTCCATGGCACATGAAGCATACAGCAACACCTTGCACTTTCATCTGGTTAGGGACCAGAACATGGTTTAAAGTCAAAAATGGATGAATGTCAAAGCATAGCCTTATATAGCTTGCAAATTTATTTTGGCTTGCGAAAAATGTAAACAACTATGTAACACATGCAAATGCATGTGAAACGTATGGTAAATAAATAGAAATAAAAGAAAAATAAACACAAGAACGTCAACGAATGTCGTGAAAGGTTGGATGAAAGAGGAAAGCACGTAGACGACATTTGAAATATGGTCATAATTGAAAACGGCTGAAAGAGCAAAGCAATGAAAGTTAAGTGGATGCAAGTCAAGGTACTGCTGTATTTTGGGCAATGAGAAAGACAAATCCTATGGATCCCTACCTATCCTTGACCCATGCTGCTCCACTGTGTCTCATCCTTCGATCAGATCCCATTACTACTGGTGTGGCTTCTGCAGTGAACTGAAGTGGACAGTGGTCTGGAGAAGGAATTATTTGGAACACCTCTAGATTCATCTGAACTCTTATAAGTTCCCCTGTGTGCAATGCCAGTGCCAAAAGAAGCAAAAAGGATAGAAGACAGGAAAAAGGTTCATGTTTTTTTGACTTGATTGTTCCTGCTAGTTTAGAAACCTCACTGAGCCACCTTTCACCCCAGCACAGTGTCTTTTCTGGTGGCTGTTTGCTGGTGTTCTTCTGCATCTTTTTTAGATTGTGAGTCCTTTTGGGACAGGGAGCCATTTAATCATTTTATTTTGTCTGTAAACCGCTTTGTGAACTTTTTGTTGAAAAGCGGTATATAAATACTGTTAATAATAATAATAATAATAATAATAATAATAATAATAATAATAATAAAAACAATAATAAAAACAATAATAAAAACCGCTGTAAGATTCTCACAACTTGCCCCAAACTGCACAGTCGGGGGTATATAAAATAGTCACAGCTACTGAAATAATAATAAAAACAAAACAAAAGACCCCAAAGCAAGTAATAAATGCAATGGTGCGAGCTAAAGAAAAGGGTGACATTAGGATGGCGTGATAGAGGAATGTGGTTTTACAAGATGCAATTGATGTTTACAATTGCAAACAGAGTACAATGTGGATTGTGTAGCAGCAGAAGGTCTGCTTTGGATAGTGAGGAAAATTAAAACCCTAAACACATTTCTTTCTTAGAAAAACCAATAAAAACCCTTGTACATTGTTCAATTGGGGACAAAGAAATTCATCTTCCTCCTCTTATTATAAGAATGGCTAAGTAAAGGTCTAAACCAGGTTTCCCATCCCCCTCGGCCCAACGTACCACCTCTTGGGCCTCCACCATGCCAAATACCACCAGATGTAAGTGGCAATGATGTCGTCACCACTTATTTCCGGGGTTTTGCTGTGGTGGACCCCAGAAATCAAGTGGTAAGGGGGGCAAGGGTGGGCTGGAGGGCCCTTACCAGTGTGGGAAGGTCACAGGCTCGAGCTCTGCCAACTTGGCAGAGTTCGAGCCCCCGTTTTCAGGGCTGTGGCACAGCCACAATGGCAACCGCCATCTTGCCGATCAGGGTTTTGAATACCACTGGTTGAGAACCTCTCGTCGATGCCAATAAAGGTTCCTATATCATATTATATTAGAACCTCTCATCTTCTAAACTATAGGTTGAATTAAGTCTATCATGTGTGCTGATGAGCGTAAAAATAACAGCTGGATTGGACCCCTGCTGATCAGGATCATGACGGTGAGGTAGGAGGGCTTTAACCACACTCCTGCTATGGTCCCGAACTAAATCAGGCTCTCTCACAGATACAATTTTCCAAGAAAAGCAGCATCCCTTGGAAAATAGCAGAAGGGGAAAAATGGATTGGGACCATGGCGGGGTAGGATTAAGCCCCTCTACCACCACTGTGGTTCTGATCCATGGGGCCCCATTTGGCTGCTATTTTTAAAAGAAATTTAAGCTTATATGTGCTAATGACAGCCTTAACATTATGTGTAGCTTGGCCCTAAGCTAATGAATAAATGGATCACATATCGAAAGTTGTGGAAAGGAAATCAGGGAGAAATATCCATTTTTCAGGGACAGTGCTGAAGGTGTATTTGAATGATCTTGGATCATCTTGCTACGATGTTCCTTTGAGTATTTGTCAAGAGTTTCCTAAATCCAGCTCTGAGGGAAAGGGTTAATCCCAAACCTTGGTGGTTACCAGGAGTAGCCGCTGTCTGTGATCTGGGACTAGAACGAGGATTGAGGAACCTGCGCCTGCAGTAGAGGCTCAACTGCCCCTGGTGGCCAAAGGGGAAACCGCCGGAGTCGGAGTTGCTCATCTAAAGAGTTATAATGTGCCAGCTGCAAGGTGGGGCCTAACCTATGACATTCCTGGGAGAAGAATATTGGTCTGATGGCAGGATGGGACTGGAAAGGATGAGAGGAGGATCAAGGAATGCATCTCATTCCCCTCTCTGCTGTTGCAATGCCTGAAAGGAATACTAACTAGTAAAGCCTTATTCTTTTCTCAGATAATGTATCTAAGGGCAGCGTCTGGGTTCAGCATCCTCAAGCAGCTGCTGAGGCCCATGTCCAGCAGGGAGCCCACCACCTACTACCTGAGCCACCTGGCCTTGCTGTCGCTCCTCCTTGCTGTTGAGACCTGCCTATGTGCTCTTCCCCTCCAAGAGTAATTGAGTAAGCAAATGTATGAAGCTGATTTACTGTGAGTCACACCATTGGTCCATCTAGCACATCATTGTCTAAACGTACAGCGCAATCCTGTCTAAATATCCACCAGCTTGAGCAATGGCTCCACTGGTGCAGCGTGTTGTAAACGTGCCATAAGGCACATTGATGACATTTTGCCGGCTCACATCCAAGGAGACCCATAGGTGCAGCTGGAACATTACCCGGGAGAAAGGGACGAACGTCCCTTTCCCCTAAGGTGTGCTCCAGCTGCACTGGCCCGATCCTGCTTAGGATCCAGCATAGTGTGCTTTAGCACACTGCGGCGGATCCTAGACAAGATTGGGTTGTGAGAGTGTCCTCTGAAGACAAAATCATTTCCTGTGTCTATTCATTTTCCTATAAAATGATCTTGTTCTGTGTGCCTTTCAGTTCAATCCTAGGCATGTCTACTCAGAAGTAAGTCCCACTGTGTTCAATGAGGCTTGCTCCCGAGAAAGTATGTATAAGATTGTAGCCTTTGTTGGGGGATTGTGCTCATGACATCATAAACAAAAGGGATCATATCTGCCAAATTTCAGGCATATGGCTCACAGTCAACAGGACCAGTATACAGAAATTCCTTGTCTTCTACCTTCTACTAAACACCCCACTTTTCAGAAAGCCCTAAATGAAGCAACGTCCTTTCAAAACACTCTGAACCAAAGCAAAATTGGTTTTTCTTCCATCTTTTCCTTGTCTAACTGCCTGGAGTCTTTTCTTCATTACGTGAAAGAAGACTTCCAAGGAGTTAGGGCGGCGGTTCTTAACCCTTTGTTCCTCATGCACCCCGCAGGAGAATGTCAAACCGTTTATGCTCACCCCACCCATTTTTGAGGGTGTGTGTGTTATATATTTTATTTCAATTATTATTTGCTTTCTTGTTTTTGGAATTGCATTGTACGGTACATGTATGGCAAAAAAAGTAGCACTTACAGTAAAAACATTAAATTTCAATTTTTAAAAATGTGATTTGAGGTGAAATTTTTGCTTAATACTGTGAGCACTTCATGCACCCCCTGACCCCCTTCATGCACCCCATTGTGGTGCAGACCCCACAAATTAAGAACCTGTGTGTTAAGGGAAGAAGGGGAAGGTCAGGGACAATGTGACGCACAGCTTTGAGGAGTCAGTGAGATACACAGCAGGTGAATGTAAGCTGCTAAATGGGGGCTACCTTTCCTTCTTCTTCCAATCAGTGTGATTCTTGGGAGGGAACTATGACAATGTAAAAACATATAGACCTTGGGCTAACTCTTTTCTCTGACCTATGTAAGTTCTGTTTTGAGCAAATGGTCTTTAAATCAATAAATTCCTTCTCATTCCATTGTTCCTAAATTATCCATTCTTCCCCATCAAATGGCGCAATCCTCCCAAATTGTGCGCCTGCAGAGTGCGCACTCTGCAGGCACCAGGTGCCGTAAAGTGCCTTAAACAGCCCGGTCCAGCCTAAGGCCAAAGCGGCACAATTACGTCCTAAAAGCAGCCTAAATGCCTTAGGCTGAAGTTAGGACGGAATAGCGCCGTTTAGGCCGCTTTTAGGCTGCATTTGTGACGGACATAGGATGGGTTTAGGAAAGTTGACCAATTCCGTCCTAAGTTCGGCCTAAGAGCTATTCCATCCTAACTTCGGCCTAAGAGTGGGCGTGTCAGGGGTGTGACGGGGGCGGTTACGAATTTGGGTCCGGTTCCAGACACTGCCGAGCTCCGACACGCCCCCCCTCAAGCTCAGAAACAGACCAAAATTTAGGACGACCAAAAAGGTGGTCATAAATTTGAGGAGACCCATAGGCGCCATTTTACCTTACACACTCCAGCCCTCCCCTGAAAAGTTCTAACACCCCACTCAGGCCAGAGTTAGGACGGAATAGCTGCAGCACAGGTCTGGACACGGACGCAGATAGTTACCCAATCAGCACCCAGCCGCTCCCAGCCTCTTTCCCACAAAAGCCCAGTCCCAGGCCTTCATTCTCCCTCTCTCTCAGAGCACGTGGCGTGGGGTCCTGTCCCCCAGCAACCACAAAGTGGGACTTTGTTGGTGGAGGGCAAAATTCACAAACACCCCACTTCTCTCTTCTCTTCTCCTCTCTGCCCCGCTCTAGGGCAGAGAGGGCTGTTCTGGCTGTGGCCAACCTGTTTACAGCTGTGCCTGGGCAGCTGTCTCCATGGAAGCATTTGCTAACCCATGTCTTTCTCCTCCCAGCCTCTCCCCCCCCCCCAAAGGCAACAACACCAGCAGGTAAGAGCAGGGTCAGGGATGACATGTGTTATGACTTCTGTCTGTTCATGCCAATATATGTTTGACATCAGCCTGTTCATGCCTATATGTAGGACTTCTGCCTGTGTAAGCCATTATGTAGTACTTCTGCCTGTGTATGCCATAATGTTGGACTTCTGCCTGTGCTTGCCAATATGTTGTACTTCTGCCTGTTCATGCCAATATGTATGACTTATGTATGACTCCCTGCAGGCTTTTGCAACCAACACACTGGCTTGTCTTCAATGGCGATCGCTACCACACACCAGCTGACATGTAACTCCCCCTTGTTTTATGTCTCCCCAGGAACGTCCACTACCACCTACCTTCCTGGGAGCACCCCTGGGGCTGCAGTCTGGTTGCCCCACTTCCGCCAGCCGTGATGCTGCCAGAAGTCAGAGAGCCAGCCCTGCAACCCTCCTCAGCTGCCACCGCCCTGCAACTGTCAGCTGCTGCAGCTGCTGATGCTGCACCACCTCCCTGGCTGTAGAACGTGCTGCCTCTCCCCTTTCTATGGAGCAGGCTGTGGTTCCACAGGGGAAGAGCTTGCGTCTCCAGGTCCATGGGGCACGTGTGCTGCTGCTACTGCTTTCAGATTGGCTGCTGTGACTACCCCAGGCAGCCTCGCCTGGCCATCTCTGCTAACGTTCCAGAACAATAAAGACGCCCCTCGGGCAGAGCCCCCTTAAAACACATGTGCCCAGTGTAACACAATCATTGCCCCCCCCCACACATAGACAGCCCCCAGCACACAAGCCCCCACATGAATCCCATCCAGGGACTGCCACGTCCTTCCCAGGGAGAACACAGCAGGGGGGCTGCCAGACCCTCAGGGCTCAGAGGGGAGGGGGGAGTTGGGGGGGCCTCTCAGGCAGGCAAGCAATGACAGGCGACATGGCGCCCATACTGGATCCGCTCACGTCTGCCATGTCCGTGGAGAGCCCTTTCGGCAACTGGGGCTCTCACCCGCCAGGGCGTCCACCAGTCATGCAGTCCGTCCCGCCCACGGTCCGCCCATCATGCAGTCTGTCCCGCCCACGGTCCGCCCGTAACGAAGCCGCTTCTGCCCAAGGTCCACCCGTTTCTTTCCGCCCAAAGTCCGTCGGCATAAGAGGCGCCCATTTCTGCATTGCCTTCATCTGTGAAGTGACCACTGTGTCCCTATTGGTCTCTGCAGACCCCTCTCCCTGTATCTCTCTCCCATCAGCCTTGTTGTCTGTCTGTCTGTTTCTGACCCACCCGTGCCCCTCCCCAGCACCCACTGTCTGCCTGTCTGCCTGTCTGTGTGTCTGCCTCCCCTCCCACTCCCTGATGATGGAAGCTGGCAACCCCCACCCCGCCAGAGCGCCTGCCGCGACGCGCCAACGTCGCCCCATCTGGGGGCGTGATGAGCTGCGTGAGCCCTTCACGCTCGCAGCAGACAAGCCCAAGGCATCTCTCGGTCTTGGCCGGGGCACAGAGCAGAAAGCACGCCGGGATGCCTTCTTTGTGGGCATTGCCACGGCCCTGGAGCCCCAGGGCTTCAGGCAGCGCATGGGCGAGTCATGTCAGAGGCGGTTCCAGACATCATGGGACCCCCCTTGTGTGTGACGTTCCCATCCCCCTCCTTCCCTTCACTCCCTCGCTCACCCCCCCATGAATCCCACGTGCAACCTCAACGTGGCTTGGGGGTGGCTACCCTTTCTGCAGGAGGGGACCCTGATGCACAGGGTGCCCTGTGGCGGCTGGCTCGGGCACATCGCTCACCTGTCACCTGCCCTGCGCCCGCCACATGACTGGTGCAACCCCCATGCCTGCGGTCGGCCCCTTTGCGACCGGGCTGTGACAGACACTGCGGCAGCTTTCATGGATGGACACTGGCACATGCAGACACAGGCCAGCACATGCACAAGCCAGACGCCTAGCCTGGAGAGCCTGCAAGCCTGGGAGGTAAGTGTTGCCTGGATCCTGGGGTGGTGTTGGCCCACATAAACTTCAGCCTGCCTAACTCAGTCATAACTCAGGCATAACTTACGCCTAACTTATGCTGAACTTAGGCCACACTTATGCCTGACTTGCGGAGGAGTTGGGCTGGACCAGGCCCTTAGTGTGTTTTTTGCACCCGAGGAGCAAGGGCCGCCGACACGACTCTGGACTGACCCTGTAGCTGCTGGAGCAGGTGAGATTTCTACTGGCCAGTGTAGGGGTGGGGGGAGGGCGGGCTGGGGTTCAAGGGAGGGCGGCCTTTGGCCGGCCCGGATTGGGAGGGGATATCAGCAGCAAACTCTGCCGATATCCCCAGCCCTCTCTCAGCCTGGGCCACCCTTACCCCGCTGTCCCAGATATACATCGGCTTGAGAACCGATGTACATCCAAGGAGGCCCATTGGGGCCGGGCAGCCTGACACCGGGGGAAGGGGACAAACGTCCCGTTCTCCCAAGGAGTCCTCAGGCCACGCCAGAGTGGCCCAGGAAGAGCTCAGGATCCTGCGGCCGGCCCTATGGGCCGGCTGCTGATCCTTACACAGGATCGGGCTGCCCATTACTTTGTTGAGGGTGTGCTTCATTTATATTTTTTCTCTGTTGATCTGAGTCCTGGGAACAAAGTCTCCCTTTTGCTAGTTAAGGGCAAGCATCCCTGATTGCTCCCATCTCCGTGCTGTATTACTTTTGCTTTGATTTAGTACTTAAGCTACAATACAAAGAAGTATTATATTTCCTTGAGAATGCCTACATATATCTTTCTGACATTTTCCAGGCAATGTTCTAGGGTCAAGCGTGGTATTACCCGTTGCTTTGGCGCAAACTGAGCACAAAAATAATTATAAGCTCAAATATCTTATACTGTTATTATACTCTTGAATCCATGCACCAATCTTTTTGAAATTTCGGCGGTATCTCTATAGAGCCTTATGTGTCGTGTAAATTGGTAAAAACAAGTGGCAGGACCAGCAGATAACTTTTAAAATTGTCAAGCTTCAACAGCCCCCCAAATGAAAATCCCAGGACATATTTGGATGAAATCCTACCTAAATCCCTACGTGGTGATGCAGCGGTGCCAGCGCAGCTTCCGCTGCACCCTGCAGGGGATTTTTGGCTCTGGAGGTCTCCTTAGGGTAAGGGCAACCGGTATGGACCAATCTGACCTGCGCCAGCTTGAGCTGGAGCAAGTCCACATCACTCCATGCAGGCAGATCAGGCCCAGAAAGGGGGTTTGGATTCAGTGTGCACCACCACCGCCGAACCCGCCCCCTCCCAGGCCCGCTCTGCCCCATCTCTGTTCCACCCACCCCTGCTCTGTTCCATCCCCTTCACTGGTCTTACCTGCTCCGGTGGGCCTCCCAACATCTGCCAGCATGCACGGGAAGGCTCCAGCCTTCCCACCAGCATGCTGGTTCCAGTTGCTGGAATGGGACTGTTTGCATAGTGTTTTGCAGGAAGGGGTGTTGAATCTTAACCCGCCATGTCTTCCCTCCATGTTGAAGCTGACATGGTAGTGACCATTGGAGTGTGCCCAGGCTGGGTTTTGCCTGCAATATGCCCCGATCTCTTGGGAAATTAACCAGAACTGAATTCCTAACATCATATAAGTACAAACAGAAACGCTATTCCTTATTTGTGTATTATGAGGAACGATTATAATCTGAGGAAGCCTAGGAAAGAATGGGCAGGTGGGTGCTTATAAGAGAAGTACAGGGGAGCCTCAGTTTACTATAAAAGTATGGGCTCATTAAAGCCATTTCAGACTGCTTGCGGAGGCGAACGAAGACGAGCGAGCACGAGAGGCTGGCCACCGACCTGCCTGTCTGTAGGAGTGTCTCCCCGCAAATAGTCCCACCTTTTGTCCTGCATTCTGAAGAAAGCGCAGCTGTGATTTGCTAAGCACAAGTGTGCTCCGATTGGCCGAAAATCTTGCAGCCTCGCTTTGCCCCTGTCTGTTGCCCCTCCGTGGGCTTCTTTATTTTGTTTTTGAAAAACCCGGCTGTCTGTCTTCTTAAAAAAGAAATTTGATAGGGTCTGCAAAAGTGTATGAGAGCGTGTTTGTATTATAAATCTGCGACGTTTTCATTTCCTTGCAAACTTTCTAGCTTGTGTTATACCTGATGGAAAAAGTCAATTGATGGTGGGGGGTGGTTGGTGCTTTCTTTACTGCTCCATCCTAAACAAATGGCTCTATACACTCTGCTTTTCCTCCCCCCACTCCCATGCATGCACGGTGATTGGCTAGGGTCACACATGATTGGCAGATAGCCACTCTCCTCCCCCTCTCATTTGATTGGTGGCTCCAGTAGCTCCGCTGTGCGGCCCCCTGAAACATGGCCCAGGAGGATTTCCGAGCGTGCCGGCAATCAGGAGACCGCTCGCTTCCGCTGTGGTAACCAGACACCCCAGCACGCCCCGGCTAAGCTCCGGGACGAGCCGAGATTCATGCGGTCTGAAGCGGCCTTGACAGTGTGCCAGCATGGCAAGGGGGAAAATGTATTTTCCATTAATTCACAGCATGAGAGGACAATACCATGGGATATAACTATCTATAAAATGGTTTATATACCATTCAGTAGGGTATATATACCGTCTATAAAATTGCCATTCTACCCACCATTTCCCTAACATTTCACATTTCAGTGTTTCCGAAATTACAACAATCAGTGGAAGACACCAGCTGAATAAAATAATATAAACTGGTTCTTTTCAATTCACACATAGAAACATTGCCAAAGTATTTAGCTAAATATAATTCCACAGTGATTGCTCCTATTTCCCTTCTCATTTTTTTTCCATTTGTATTTCTTAAAAAAAGAAATCTGGAATATTAGTTCATATTTTAGACCAGTTCATATTTTACAGATTTAATTCTATTGACTTTCCTTCACAGTGTAACTTTTCAAAATTTGTGTGTGGTCACAAGAGTTCTGTCATCGCTCCTTCACACACGAGTATGTCAAAACTGCAAGCAATGGAAGAATAGGTTGCCCCCCCCCCCTCAAACCTCCTCAAATGTCAGTATTGCCTTTAAAAATTAAACCCAAACATTCTGTTGCACAAACTGGAATCTTAGTAGTATAAACATATGTAGACATTGTGCAAGAGCTTTGGAGCTTCAAGTGAGATCAGTATGTGCCAGCGTTCTTTCTGGCTTTACAGAAAACAAATGATTCTTGTAAAATATGGTTTCAATGATGACTTCTCTTTGTGTCTTGGATTTGTCAAGACTAAAATCTGGAAATCCAGGAAATCTGGAAACTTTCTTATCTCAGCACAGGATACTGTTGTGAGCTGACTCAACCACAGAAGAGGCCAAACTGGAATACAACAGATGTCTTGCCCCACTACAGAAAGTATTTTTGATTCTAAGAGTCATCATCATTCTATATTCTAATAGTGAACTCAGGTGGTTGAATGTCTATCAGACTGCAGGCAAAATAGAGCTAGCCCCACATAAGGCACTGGTTTCTAAATACTGCTTAGCAGTGATGTAGACCTGAGTCTATTGAATCGGACTCAAGTCGGACTCAAGTCGCGTCAATGACTTGACTCGGCAATTGTAAAAGACTCAAAAGACTCGAGACTTGGAGCCTTTTATGACAAGTCCAATTTTATTCAGGTTTAAACCCGTTTTCTCCATTAAATAGATAGGGACTTGCAACTCGCAACCAAAGACTCAGGACTTGGGGGCAAGGACTTGGGACTTGACTTGAGACTTGGACCCAGAGACTTGGGAATTTACTCAAGACTTGGAGTCAGAGACTTGATCCACATCACTGCTACTTAATACATAAAGTATGTATCCAAAAGTACATAAATTCGTAAATTAAAAGAAAATATAAAGGATAATGCTCCTGCAACATGTCGGCACAGTCTTTACTCAGCATATCCTCTGACTCCTGGTTTCTCAGTTGCTTCGGACCAAACTAAACAGAAAATGTGTGTGTGATCCTGACATTTTCGTCTTAGTTTAAAATCAGCCTAGGGTTTTGACAGTACTTTGTTGATTGGCAGTGATTGAATAAATATGGCCTAGTTTTAATCCACAACCATCTCACGTGTTTATTGGGGGGATACCAGGGCAAGGAGATCAACTAGCAGCCCCCCATATTTGATTAAGACTAGTTCTACTGAAGACATTATTTCTATATTTTCATATATAATAGCTCAGGGTTATTTGATTGCTGCCTCACGTTCTAAAGAAGGCTGAGTGCAAGGATGTCTCCACCTAACAAAGGATTAGTATTTTTGGCTTTGGCTGCGAGGAATCAGTACCCACCTCAGACAGATGATAGTTGCAGATCTGACACTACCAACCAGTTGTCCTGTGGCACATCCCTGGCCCTGTGAAACATGGGACACCATGCGCACAGTCAAACAAATATGTGAAGCAGATTTATATTGAGTCAATGCTTGGTCCATCTAGTTCAGTATTGCCTACACTGAATGGCAGGGGCTGTCTGGGGTTTCAGGCGCTACCTGAAGATGCTGGGGATTTAATCGGAGACCTTCTGCATGTAAATGATATATGATATCTCCTGGGTCCTGAATATAGGTTCCCAAGCTTGCAGCACCCTTTTGTGCATGCAGGGTCTGATGCATGGGAAATCCCTTGATGATTACCCTGATTTTGTTGAGGAAGTGGCAAAAACTATTAGATAACCGGGAAGGGGGGGGGGAAATAAAAGGATTTTGATTTCTAAAATATAACACAGGCCTGGCAGTTCCACAAGTGAACACTTATTAACGTAAGAACATAAGAAGAGCCCTGCTGGATCAGGCCAAAGGCCCATCTAGTCCAGCTTCCTGTATCACACAGTGGCCCCACCAGATGCCTCAGGGAGCACACAAGACAACAAGATAACCTGTTTCCTGCTGCCACTCCCCTGCATCTGGTCTTTACCTTTAGTAAAGGTAAAGGTATCCCCTGCTCAAAAGCCAGCCGTGTCCAACTCTAGGGTGCGGTGCTCATCTCCGTTTCTAAGGCTGAAGAGTCAGCGCTATCCAAAGACGCTTCCGTGGTCATGTGGTCTGCATGACTAACGGAACGCTGTTACCTTCCTTCCGCAGCAGTACCTATTTATCTACTTGCGATTTCTTAACCACTTAACCACTAAGCCACCATGGCCGCACCATCTTGGCTTTGTAAGTAGGCTATAGCGTGAATCTGTTCCTTGAATTCTCACTGGCGCTCTGTAGAGAAGTCAAGTCTTGGAGGGAGAGATCAGGCAAAACGTTCTTGAGAGCTGGACAACAGCCAACTTCCATGTAATATTTTCTCACAGGTTTTTGTTTGTTTAAAGCGGAAAGAGTTATATCTGAATACTAATCCACTGATGTCTCCCATGTCTATGGATGTCTCCCTCCAGTAAATCTATAGACTCATGCAGCATCCTATTTGATTATGTTTATGCAGGATCGGTCCAAGACCTCCTGATGCAGCATGCTAAATGCTGCTCCCCTTACCCAATGATATGCCAGCCTCTGCTCCTCCCACTCTCTAATGTTCCAGCTCAGCACTCTTCTCCCCTGCACATTTCCTCTCTGTCCACCTCTTCCTTTCCCAATGCAGGGAGTGGTAGAAGGAGCAGCGGAGGCAAGAAGGTGGACAGAGATTGGCGCCCCTCACCGATTTTCAGCCTGAGGTGACTGCTTCAGTTGGCTTTATGGATAGGCCGGCCCAGTGTTTGCATCATGATTATATATGTAATTAGGATTTTGCAGGAAAACTGAGCTATTTGGAGCCTCCAAGCGACATCAGCGTGGTGTGGATGTATGAGAGGAAAGGTGAGGGAACCTACATCCTCAAGGGAAAAGGTGGTGCAAGCAAAACTTTGATGCTATCAAAACTTGCCAGATGGAAAATCCAAAGATAATAAAACTGGGCCTCCTGAACCTTCTCATGGTTGTTCCCCTCTGCAAATAATACAAGCCTAGGGGACGAATAATACATTGCACAGAGCCTGACAGTTTTGATTCAAAGTGCTTTGTTTGTTATGAAGCAGGATTCCATATCTATTCAATTACAACGAATGGATTCTGTTTTCAATAAAAATAAATTCACTTCTAAGTTTGGGTAGCATCCTTCCCTGGGTGAGATGAACAGCAACGTTTCAAGCGCTATTGCTGCCGCCATCATTACCCACAGAGGCGCCAAACTGTCTATAAAAGAAGGAATACAAGCCGCTGCGTTTACAGTACACAAACTAGATGGGACTGAAGGCATTTTCATGTGCGAGACTTAAATCAGCATTTGGTCAGAGGGCCAAATGACATGTGATGTCAGGAGGTGGATCACCTCTTTAACTGAGGTGGAGCCCTGGGGCCTGCAAATTTGATCACTGTGACCAGAGGCACCTGGGGCAGGGAGTCTTTAACCCTTTCCTTGCAGACCATTTGTGCAACGAAAAAGACTGCCGTTTGCTAACCCATCCATAGGACAAACTATAGAAACTCATGTGTGTCCCCATGAGAGAAAAACACAGGTCGAGGGAAGCAATTTTAATCACAAAAATGGCTTGCAGGGAGAGCGTTAAGCGTGCCCTCTCACATTGCCTCTGCTGTGATCTAGTTTGCAAGTTTTGAAGGCCACATTTTAGTAGCAGCAGCTGCTGCAGATTCACTATGGACTTCCCAGCATCACATGTACCGTAGTTTGGCCCTGAAATGCAACTGGAAGATTAAATTGGCTACGTGGTGGCTTGGATAGGTATTCTTATCCATTTTAAAGTCAAGTTCAAATAGTTTCTGCTATTATCAGCATGACTGCAAAAACAGATTTCAAAAGGCAAGACACTGTGTCACAACTGATTGTAAAATCAACATGTCTACCGGTTTAGATTTACTGCTTTGCTTCTGGGAATGGTGGACGCAGCAAGGTGCAGCAGGTCAAATGAGTTTTAGGTTAACCACAGCATTTTCCCATTCCCCTTTTTTATGGAATTAGATTTATTAGCTGGGTTGTCTTTCAACTTGTCAGAACTATTAACAGCTTTATTTCCCCTTCAATGTACTGTGATCGTTGGTCTTTTGCCTTAATCTTATAATATCCCTTGAAACGGTGCTTAGTTTTTTAATTTGAAATCTCTGTTCCACGAGAGTGAACAGCAGTTGAAATATTTCAGCAGTTGAAATATGCTGGCTGTATGCAGATATGACGTGCAGAGTGATGGGGCTGGTATGATAGAGCTGTCACTGGCCACAGTAAAATGGACCCTTTTGTGTACTTTTGTGGGCTCTGGACAAACTAGTATCTGGTGGGGCCACTGTGTGATACAGGAAGCTGGACTAGATGGGCTTTTGGCCTGATCCAGCAGGGCTCTTCTTATGTTCTTATGTAGTATTACAGAGGTATAGTGCACTTCAAGCTGTACCTGGGAAGACTAGATTCTTTCTCCCTGAATGGAGACAAAGCCTGATAAGTTAGCATTGACTTTTGTATACCTGTTGCAGGTGCCTATTGGCTAGTTCCCATTACAGCCCCCTCGGTATCCACAGGGATCCGTTCCAGGTCCCCCACAGATAGGGGTGAACGCTGGCATACATTCGAGTAGAGCCATTGGGGCGACTGGGGTAAGGGGATGAATATTCCTTTAGCCCAGAGGTTCCCAAAGTGGGAGGCGCGACTTCCAAGTGCATCATGGAAAGCAGCCAGGGGCATCCCGCTAGTCTTTTAATTAACACATATTCTTGCTTGAAAGAGAGAGAGAGAGAGCAAAAACAAAGATCGGGAAAAACTGCCTCTTCACATCGGGTCACTCAAAGTTCACTTCAGGTTTGCAGGCAGTTTTTCCACGTCTTGTTTTTAACCACAGCGTGAGTGAAGCCCTTGAGCGCCACAGGGTGACGCGCGTACAAGGGTGACGCTCGCACCCCCGCGCGCGTCACCTTTGTGGTGCGCGTTACCTCTGTGACGCGTGCCGGCCTCCGGACGCTCCTCGGAGCGTCTGGAGGCCGACAGGGGCACCCGGGGCAGGGTGCCTCTGGGTCGCCCCCCCCCAAATCACGGTGCGGCCTATGGCCGTGCCGATATTTACAGTGGGGGGGCATAGTCGGGCAGGGTCACTCGGGTGACGCGCGTCCTAGTGACCCCTCTGGCCCTTGCTTATCTTATGTTAAAGAACAATTAACAACCCAATTGATAAGCGCTAAGTACTCAAGCTGCAAGCTCCTGGAGACAGCAAGACAGCATCCTGTTTCTCTCATTTCAGGTTTGCAATTGCAGGTTTGCAGATAAAGTATTTTCATTCAGGTTTCATTCAGACATTGCAGGTTTGCAAATAAAGTATTTTCTTTCTGTTGAATGTTTTTAATAGACACAAGACAAATGCAAGAACTGCAATTGGAAATGGTGCAGAGCAGGTTCTGCTTTACATACAGTCTTTGATTTCTATGTTTAGTTTGGTTGTTTAATTATTAGGATTTCTCTCCTTCTTCCTTTCTGACCCACCTCTAAGTTAGTTCCCCACTGTATTTGCTGGGACCCCCCCCCCCCCTTGGAGACTGCCAGGCAGTATAAGAATCTGTTTTTCATCTTGCAAAGATGCTACCTAAAGGAGCTTACTCTCTCGTGCAACTGGGGTGGGGCATAACCAATGAAAAAAAAAAAAGACCTCCCTCCCATGTTTTGATGTATCTCTTGCCATGAATAGGACTAACACAGACAACATCAGTGCCCTCTACACAGGCCTGCCAATGGAGGGAGGGCAGCATCCCAACCCCACCCTGTGCACTCCTGGCTTAGCTGCTGCTCAGCATAAGCATGGAAAATCCACTTTAGGGCTCGTTTTGGGAATATACACATACATATACACATACAGTACATATAAGAAAGGGTGCCTCTGAGCATGTAAAGAGTGCCTGTTTCTTCAGTGCACTGTAATGGGGAGTCACGGCTAACGGCGAGGGAGGTCAAGGGAGCCGCGAGTCAAAAAAGTTTGGGAACCACTGCTTTAGCCCAAGGAGGCCTCTGTCTGCGCCAGCACAGGCTCAATACTGCATAGGATGCAACAGGTACCTTATTTGCACCTCTCTGTTTTGCTAGACAGAATTGGACTTTAGTTACATAGGTCAGTTGTGTTTCCTTTTTCTGGTTATGTTGCCATAACGTTTGATAGAATACAGATAATTCAACACGGTTCATTTCAGTACATTCTGCATTAAATTACCTTTCTAGTGATGTATAACTTTATGGTGTTATTCATAAATAAGTTTAAGGTTTCCACAATTTTGGCCACTAGTGGTGTCACCCGGTGCGGTCTGCAACACCCCCCCCCCCATGCCACCTAGTGTCGCCAGATAGATTCTCCAAAATTTATCCCAATTGTATTGAGATTTGCTGGAAATGTGAAGAAGCAAGAACGGACTTTATCTACTATTGGTGGACTTGATCTATGGTAAGAACTTCTTTGATCCCAAGACCTGCAAATGATGAATCAAACAGTGAAGGTGAAATTGACTTTCGACCCAACAGCATTCTAGTTAACACAAATAAAAGGAAATGTCTCTTGAGAAAAATAAACTCTCCTTTTTCATGTGGTGGAAGCAATGAAATTGATAATAGCCATATATTGAAAGGTAGTAGATTTGCCAAGGATGAGAGAGTGGTTTGCAATACTTTGGAATCTTACTAAAATGAATACGTGTATCTGGTATATATGATCTGTTGAGGGTGGAGTATCACATAATAAATACAGACGAGATTGGATAGACTTTAGAAATTATTATTCAGTTATAGGAAATCTACTGCTCAGTTTGCTGCTGTCCCCCCCCCCCCCGGGCTTGGTAAGCCACAGTGACAAGAATTGGGTATGGGGGGGGGGGAGAGTGGCAGCAGTGGATGGGAGTTCTCCTTTGTGCCACCACTGTGGTGTTGCTGTGAAGGAGCAAGAGCTCTTCTCTATCTCCTGCCCAGTTTCCAGGTGGGGGTATCTGGTGTACAACATGTAAAAGGGGTTGCTGTGCAGGGCTTGTGTTCGAGGGTTGCTCATAGCTGGCACTGCCCCCATCCGAAACCCTGGGGAGTTGAGCTCAATCAAAGTAGATAATACTGATTTACATGATCCAGTTATCTGACTTGGTATAAGACAGCTTTAAGGCTGATTTCAAAGTTACTTTGTGACATGAACCTAATGCTCTGGATTTAATAGCATCACTCCCCCCCCCCCCACTTTAGTTTATCTATTGCATGTTAAGGATTTTTTTTTATATATAAAACTTAACAATTTGGGGGTGTATGACACTTTACATATACAGTACAGTACTGTATAATCTTTTCAAGGAATGAAATCAACAGAGTTCTTTTCAAATTGCTTGCTACATATGAAAAATGGTCTCTTGGCAACTTTGTGACAAATAAAGCACATTAGTAGGGGGGAAAAGATCCCTTTAATTTAACTAACATGTTTACAGATTCCAAATATTGTGCTCAAGATATTTAACTAATCTCAGATTTAAGACGAGGCTTGAAAATAAAATATTAATCAGATCTGTATGTCCCAACAAAAACAAAGTGGAGCAACTGATAGCATTTTAAACAATCTCTATATGTTTCAGAGAACGTCTTGAAGATTATTTTTCAACTGAATTATGGTATTTATTTCAGAGAAACTGTTAGCTTCATTAAAGACTTCTAAAATATGACCGTTGTACTAATTTCAACCTCCTTAAGTGATTAATCAGTTAAAACGTCAAACAGGCTAAACATTTAATCTCTTAAAACAATTTTTTGAATTGATGAATTTTGCAAAAATATCCCTTGAGTTGGAAAATATTTGGAAAGTTAACTATATAAGTGACTTGGAAGTCAGAGGTCAAAATAGTTTCCTTCATCTGTAACAGCCTCTTCGTTTTGTTTTTATTTTAAAAAATAATGAGTTGGTAATACAGTATCTGTATTTTTACTAGAAATGTGTTAAAATATTATATAAAGTTGAAATAGAATTCACCTTCCTGAGATGAACCTGGCCAATTAATATTTTCTTGAGGACAACAGTTCTTGTTTTAAGAAATATACTGATACTCTTAAGCCACCTTTTATCGCTAGACTAATTTTATTACATGCAAGTAAATCTTCAACATCAGTGGGATTTATGACCCCACAGAGTGTTTGGGTTAATGTGCAGGTCTAACAACACAAAGACATCTCCTGTTTCAAAAAGTGAATTTGCAAAAGGCTTCCTTGGACCGAGCTGATACATGCACAGCATTTTATAATTGGTATAAGTGGGCTAAGATGGGTTCATTTTTATTATCTTTGCTGAGTTTCAGCATCAAAAATTTAATATGACTTTTGGATGCAGCAGTAGATTAAAAGCGCCACATATATTAAAAGAGCCCTGGATATTTTCATTACAGGAAATGCCACTTCCTAAATACAACTTTGATTCTAGGTGTGTATATTATTACACTAGGTGTGTACTGCAAAAGCAAATCCTATTCAGTTAAATGGAACTTATCCTCAGGTAAGTTTGTACAGTACTGCAGCTCCAATGCATGATAGATAGAACCTTTATTGGCATAAAGGCTCCAATGCATCTTAAAATTTTGTTACTATTTTGTACTTTAATTTTCAGCATCCCTTTAGCTTCACCATTAATAGCAAAAACCTGAAAAATTATTGCAGAAGTTATGTTATTAGAGATTTATTTTCCACTCAAGACTACAAGAAGAGAATGACATTTTAGGTACACAAGGGCACAGCTGATGAACTCTAATCAATCCTCAAATATTATTGCTACGTACCTCTGCGTTCTGTCAGACACTATGGCTTCTAGTGATCCACTTGCAAATAGCATCAGTTGGTGAAGTCAATATGCTAGTGTTCCTGCTTATATTCCTTGCTAGAAAAACGCCACCAGGGGCGGTAACCCTAAAAGCGTGATCACCGCCACAAAGTGCGCATATGTGACCCAGCAGCTGTGTTTATCCCATGAAATTTGGAAAGTTTTATAATAGCTGGTTTCTGAATGCTTTCATCTGTTTCATACAGGAGAAACCAAGAAGGTGTGAAGGGCACCTTTCAAAGAAAGGAAATTGTTGAAACACCTTTCCTGCCTCATTACAAAATGTAACCTGTTGGTATTATTCAAAATGCATGTTTTTTAAAAATGTAATTCTGTACACCAAAACATATTTTGCAACTTTGGGAACATCTTTTAATAGTTAAAAGAATAAAAAGGTCTATAAGCTTATCCTCTCAATTAGAAATAATTCACTTTGTATACATTATTCGGATTAATTTGATTTTTAATAATTCTATTTGCCAAAAAAAGGCAATGAAATTACAGTATTAGGAAAATGCTTCACAAACTGCCTTTGTAGATCACAGACATCAGTTTTCCAACGATGCAAACTGACACTTAGCTAGAACCACGTTAAAGGGGTTCTGGGTCTGGTTCGAAGACTAATCACCTTTAAAGGAGTAGAACAAGAGTTTCCTCTTTGGAGTAAACCACATTTCCACACTATGTACAAACTCAAGGATATTCTCTCAAAACTACACACTGTGATTGGTGCAGCAAAGACTAAAATATATATAGAATATGTTCCTTGATTTTGTTCTAAAATATACCAATAGCTCAGGATGAAACCAGACGGCATTTGTGCTTGCAATTTGTTTTTTTAATTCAAATAGCAGCTGTAGGGGTTGAACCAGAACTGACACCATAGCAAATGGGGAGGGGATATTTACACCTTTTCCCTTGTGTGACCAGCCCAACAAAAACCATCCCCACCATTGCTATTAGGTTTGGGAGGGAAGCTTCCATTGGCACCATACTTTCAGGTTTACGATAAACATGTGTCTGGCTGAAAGGTTCTTAGTCCCATTTCAAACTCAACGAAATTCTATTTGGGCTGAGACATTTTTATCCTCTTTTCACAGTTCCTTGTATGCCAAACTCCTGTATGCTCACAGGCAATTCCTGTTTTCTTTTTCATTTTCATAGGATGCATGGCACCTTACAATTTTCTGCTACATAACAGAGGTGTTGGGCCGCCTGGGGTGGGGTGGGGTGGGGAGCGACAACCGCACTGTGGTGGCGGTGAAAAAAGGCATGTGCTGTTTCGCCTGCCTGGAGCCTTGGAAAGGTTTGAGCAGCTGCAGTGGCGGCGATAACACGGCCTCCTCTCCCGCCGGGCGTAGGTACATCACTGTCTATAAGCCCATAAATCAAACATTTACCGTATTTCTTCGAGTCTAAGGCGCCATCGATTCTAAGGCGCACCTTTACTTTCAGTACCACCAGCAGGGGAAAAAAAATCAAATCGATTGTAAGACTCACCTCCCTTCATTGAATCTACCCGCTCAGCACCAACTCTCCCCAGCATGTCTCCTGCAGCTGAGGATGACTGAGTGCACTGCTTTTGCATAGCATTTCTGGCCCTGCCAAAAAGTGCCATTTCCTTCATTACCTGGGCTTGGGGGAGCTTCAGGGATGCCTGCGTAACCCTCTGCAGGCCTCCCTAATCTTCACTTCGGCGAAAAACAGCGATTTTTGGGCATTTCTGGTTTTCGCAAAAACCGGAAATGGCTGAAAATCACCGTTTTTTGCCGAACTGAAGATCAGGGAGGCCTGCAGAGGGTCGCGCAGGTCTCCCTGAAGCTCCCCCAAGCCCCAGTAAGTAAGAAGATAGCATTTTGGGGTGCTTTTTGGAGACCTTCGATTCTAAGACGCACCCCATTTTTTGAAATGCTTAATTGGGAAAAAACATGCGTCTTAGAATTGAAGAAATACAGTATATCATTAGTCTTCTCCTCTCCCCTGTACTAATTCTCGCTGCCCTCTTGTCTAGATTTCAAGAGAGAACTCCCAAGCACCTAGGCAGCAAAGGAACATCTGCTCTGAAGTTTTATTTCCCCAACAGAGTTTACAACTCAGTAGAAGCTGATTTGTAATGTACAGCATGCCTTGAAAATATGGTGTAATGCGCTCCTGCCCCACTTAGCTGAGCAGTGAAAAATACCAGAGGCAGAGTGTTACCTAGGTTCTGGCTTCTTTTTAGGAGTAAAGATCAAAATATGGCAAGGTAAGGTGTCTTTTGTGATCTGTTTAACAAAAGCCTGGGCCCTGATACCTCTCAAGGAGTGAAAGAACCACTGACTGACCTCCTGAATTCTTAGCTTAACATAAAGACTTACAAGGGACCTGACCAGCTAGCATTCCTGGCTACTAACCTGTTATAGAATTAGCAGCTACCAGTCTACCAGTCTCTAGACTGTTCCTAGTAAATGTTTCTGGATTTTAGGAAACGAAACGTTGGATTTTAATGGTGTCTGCTGTGGATTTTGATGAGTTCTTGCCTGCTTGCATTGTCGGAGAAATTCGAAGAGTGCAAACGGGATTGATTTTTGTTTTTGTTCGAGCTGGACTTTGTTTCTACATGGCTTTTTTACCCGTATTCCCTATTTCTCTAAAGATCGTAGCTGGCCATGAAAGTTTTCGTTCCAAAATGTTATAGAATTTTGTCAAAAATTTGGCCTGGGCCCAAGCCCTATTCAACAAAAGGTCTCCTCCTCCGCACCTCACCAGTTAATATTTTGCTTAGGATTGCCTCAGCAAAAGAAACTAACACGGAAGAGGGGAGGAGCGGTGCAGGACCTTTTATGCCACAGTCTCAGGGCTGAAAAATTGAAGTTCCAAAAGAAATACATATCCTTACTCAACTTTTAGGGACTCACTTGTTGAATCAGTCTCCATATTTTAGATCATCGTTTGCTGTTTGCATGCTTAATTATTCATTTTTTGGGTTTGCATTTTTTAAATGTGTTTTTATCTTAGAGGTGTTTTTTCATATATTAATGTTTTGTTGGGATTTTATTGCTTTGCATGCCTTTTTCTGCCTTGAGTTTAAGAGAGGCAGGATATAAATGGGAAACAAACAGAAACTCCCATTAGGGTTGCCCAGTGCAAAAGATCTTATAGAAAGCAGCTTTGTTTTCCCCTCAAGAACCGCGGGGTTCTGAAATAAGGCGTTGTTTAACTCTTTGGTCCACACATACCTTTTCTGTTTCAAGTTTAGTCATCTTGTTCCTCTGGTTCAAATCAACGCATGACTGCTGCCTAACTCTGACAGGAGCAGCTGGAGGTACTTGGCAATTACCTGATACCTCTGCTGCTTGTCTTACCACAGTGGTTGTTCTGCTTGGAATTTCCCCTAGAGGTGTATTTACCAAGCATCCCCTCTACCATGCTGGGTTGTGACATTTACGAGCAGCCAGAAACCGAGCTTGGGAGAAAAAGTACACACTGTCATTTAGGCCATTAGCACAAAAGCTGCTACATACGTCGTTAAGTATGCATCTTTAAGGAAAACCCCTGTGATGTGTACCCTAAACATCGCAGAGAGACTCCTCCACAGGGGTGTCACTAGGGTTTCTGACACCCAGAGTGAGCTCTCATGGTGTCACCCCCATGGACCTCCTCCCACACCAGACTACATGATGTGAAGGCCTCCTGGGAAATGCAATCCCCACGTGAGTCACAGCGGAAATCAGGGAAAACCCATTTTCTATCAGTGATGCCTTTTTGCACCACCAGTAACAAATAGAACAGAAAGTCATTTTGGTGTCACCCCTCCCTGGGGTGTCACCCGGTGCTATCCGCGCCCCTGCACCCTCTAGTGACGCCCCTGCAGTCCTCCATGGTCCAAACAATTACAAAAAAGAATCTTCAGCACCACTGGATTGGCAAGACAATAGTGAGGAAGACTGACAGAATACTATAGCAGAGCTAAGTAGGAACTAAACATACTCTGTTGCGATAACACGTTTCTCAATAATAGAATAGTATTAGGAGCAGGTTTCAGAGCAATCCTAAAATCATGCTCAAGCCTTGACTCCAGTTGTTTTTTGGCTTGCTGTTTCCCAACGAGTGAGAATGGACTAATCAGCTTATGTGCATATGGCAGATGGGGGGGGGGGAGCAGGAAGTGGAGACAGAGGGCCTAGTAGAGCCTCCTAGACCCTGCTAATCTTCCTCCTCCTCTGGGAGCAAGCAAGTGGTCATGGGGATTGCAGCTTCCGCTACTTGGTCTGCCATGCTCTCCCTGGAGGTAGAACACCAGACGCAGCAACTGCTCCTTGCAACGGGAGATAAGTGGGAGTGAATGAACAGCACCTGCAGCAAGGAAGGGCTGTAACATGACTTACCTATTTGCACACTCATAGATTTCTTCTGAACCAGAAGGAGAGTTCGGGTGGAAGAGCGAGTAGTCAGTGATGGCAGCTTTCACTGCTCACTCACTCGCTCCCTTGCGTGAGTGTGGTAATGGGGGTGGGGGCTTTCTCCCTCTGGCCCAGACGAAGAGGGCAGGCAGCAGGAGTGATGGCAATGAGGAGCAGGAGGAAGAAGATCAGCAACAGCTTACACAGGAAGCTGCCATATCCCAAGTCAGATCATTGGGCCCCCGAGCTCAGTATTGTCTGGCAGTGGCTCTCCCCGAGTCAGCAGCAAGGACTGACCCAGTATGTGCTGCACTGCTGAGCTATGGCCTCATCCTGGGAGCTGCCTACTCTTTTGCTCATTGAAGCCCTGAGGGAGAGAGCAGTTGAACAGCAGGCAGCGACAGCAGCAAGGAGCAGGTTATAATGTCTTTCCCTTCTGTCACAAAATACTATCATGCGGCAATTCCAGCTTTTCCATGTGGTTTCATAAGAACATAAGAAGAGCCACGCTGGATCAGGTCAAAGGCCCATCTAGTCTTGCTTCCTGTATCTCACAGTGGCCCCACCAGGTGCCTCAGGGAGCACACAAGACAACAAGATACCTGTATCCTATTGCCACTCCCTTGCATCTGGCATTAAGAGATAGCCTATTAATAAGACCAGGAGGTTGCATATACACCCATCATGGCTTGTAACCTGTGATGGACGTTTCCTCCATAATCTGTCCAATCCCCTTTTAAAGGCATCTAGGCCAGGTGCCATCACCACATCCTGTGGCAATCTGGAAATCTGTGTTCCAGATTTCTCAGGTATTCCTTCCTGGGCAGTGAAACACTTAATATTAATAAGCCACCATGATTATCCACATTGATGCGGCTTCCAAAAAATGAGCACACTCTAAACTCTAAGAATTCAAGCTGCAATGTTTGGGATACGTCTAAGCCACACCTCGCCCCAGGTCATTTGCTTCACCTACACATAGCATGGGTTATGATAAGACAGCCAGACAGCTTGCAGAGGTTAGTATCTGATTTAGTTCTAACATCATATATATATGATGGTAAAATCTTGTCATTCCTTCAATTGTGACCGCAACTGGGAACATCCCAGCAGGAGAGGAAATAAGCAACAGACACCGTTGGTTGGAGTTAAACAGGCCACACTTTTTATTGGTTCCAGCTTCACAGAGATGAGGCACAACATAGAGAAAGGACACTTCTCTGATGGCCTGGTTGAAGTTGGAATGGCAGCAATTATCCCAGCCCGGCTTCTGGGCAAGACATGTATTGCTGGGGAGGAAGGAAAGCTTAAGCCATTGGCAGTTGGTGATCCTTCCCCTCCCTTGGGTTGCCCATTTCTAGACACTTGGGAGAGGGCTGAAGCCTTGAGAATGGCAACTCTAATGCAACATATGCACATTGATGACATCTTCCCAAAAAGCAAAAGAGGGGCAGTGCTACACCACGGACAGGTACCAGAAAACAGGAGCTGTCCCTGATCAGTTGCAGCAGTTTGAAGAATACAGGTACATGGGTTATATCTTTGAGCAGGTTTTCTTGTGGATCTCTCTCTCTCTCTCTCTCTCTCTCTCTCTCTCTCTCTCTCTCTCTCTCTCTCTGCAGTAACAGTCTTGAAGCACTGATAATGTTCCCAGCGGCCATTTTGCTCTTTAGAATGTGCCAGGAAAAGACCCCATGACATGATGTAGGATTATTTCCTATCACATTCTAAAGAAAAAAAGAAAAAGAAATGGTGACCAGAAGGTGATGGCTGCTGGGAATAGCCAACATTGCTGTTGCCCAGAGAGGCATGGCCAAAAAAGGTGCACACACAACACATTATTAGCCACTGCTCACCCAAACATAAATCCAAGGTCGCTAGTGACAACTGAGCAAACGCTTAATTCATCAGTACATAATTATGAACGGTACTTGCTTATTTTCTTTGCTGGAAGAAAATGGCTAAATATGAAGACACACTCTAAAAAGTATGTATGACAATCTTGTCTTATACTTACAGGACCATTTGACGTGGTCACCCAATCTCCTCTACAAACCCAGCTTGCCATTCTATGACCACATGTAGGAGCAGACCACAAATCACACGATTAAAAACTACTTTGAAGCAGTATTGTAACTATGCAATTAGGAGCATTTTGTACATTCAGTACCCCACATGATTATGCTAGGACCAAACAGCGTGAATGTATGGACACTCCCCTCCACACATGATTGGGTGGCCAGGCCAAGTTACTAAGCCATTCTCTCAGTTCATTATATGGCTCTTTTTTAATTTTAAAAATGTAATAATTAATAAATTAATGCTAATAATAATTTTATACATACAAAATTCAAAATTGGCTATCCTAATACACACAAAAGCACAACAATAGATTCCATAACCAAACAAGAAAACCACATTTGCATAATATCTTCCAACATTCCACAATTCAGCAACAAAGGGGGAAAAATACATAAGGCTAGATATGATCATGTAATTCCAGAACATCACAAAGGCAACTTTTCAATAACTATATTTGCTTATTGTTCATAATGACATTTCCCACAATAAATCAAATCAGATGCAACTGCAATGTTCCAAATCTGGTCATACATTCCGAGATTAATGGGGTGGAAGATTTTTTTCTAGCTTGCTACAATGACCATTCTGGCCATGCCCAAAAAATATACAATTATTTCCAAATCAGATGAGTATCAGATCTTATGCAAGAATCCTGGTATTGGCTGTAGGGTACTTTATTGTGTTTTCCAGTTTTCATAGAGCTTTCATAGACTCTCATGCAGACTTTAGACTAACTTCATCAGTTTCCCTTTGTACTCTCTTTTACAAGGCAAGATCTCCATAGCCATAGGAATGGAGTCTCAGACTCTTTTGTATCATGGTGATGCAGAAAAATATTTTCCTGGTTTCTGTTCATATCTGCCTCCCCAGGTCACAGGAAAAACCTCACGTTTGGCAACTTAATCTTTCCTCCTTTCAAGGAGAGCATACACATTAGGCTGACTCTGGGTGCAGGGAGACTCCCAGAGCTAACTCAATCAAGTCCCCCTGGATTAAAGGATCGGACCATCAAGAGTCCTCTGACTAGCTCAGCCCACTATTGTTCCTATTGTCTTCTGTAACATGTAAATCCAAAGTCTCTTGTTTTTCCTGTATGACTCTGTGACTATGCACATTCTCAGCAACCATGTGATGTTCTGCTTGGAAATGTATAAAAACTGTGCTCACATGTAGCAAAGGGTCAGTGCCCCCTCCTGGGGTGCTGTCCACTGCGCTGCGTAACCAAATAAACCCATACTTTTTCCTTGTTCACCAGTCTTCCTGGTCCTCCATTATTAACTATCCTCTGCTTAAAAATTCCGCTACAATGGAAAGAGAGACCACTATAGACAATAAACAAACCATTAGCACCACTGCCAGAGAAGGCTCAACAGAAAATAATATGAAGCAGATCCAGGGTTTCTTTTCAACACTGATACATCCTCCCAACATTTCTCAGATGAAAATAGAGACGTTCCTCAGACTCATAGGGGGCAAGACCCACAATTCTGAATACAACAAGCAGAATGAAGGACCAGACAGACTGCCTTATGTAAAGATTGTTCTGGCAAATTGTTTGATTTCTCCAAAAACAATCCCAGGGACTGACAGCCCATTCCAACCCAAGTGCTAAGCAGCCCAAGTCAGACCTAAAGTCAGCCTAAGTCGTTTAGGTCGAAGTTAGGTCTGGAACACAACCATTTAGGGCGAAATTAGGTCGAAGTTAGGTCGAACTTAGGACCGACGGACTAAGAACGGCGCACATGCGCACCACAGACGCCGGCACAACTCGGACCTAAAATCGGCCTAAAAGTGGGCGGACCATGGGCGGACCATGGGCGTAACGGGGGTGGAAACCAATTAATGTCGGATTCCAGACCCTGGCAAGCACAGACACGCCCCCTTCAACACAGAAGCTGACACAAAAGTTAGGTCGACCAAAAAGGTGGTCCCAAATTCGAGGAGACCCATAGGACCCATTTTACCTTACCCAAGCCAGCCCTCTCCTGAAAATTTCTAACACCCTACTCCTGAGTTAGGTCAGAGTTAGGACGGAGTTGGGCCTGCTAGGTCTGGAAACCGACAGAGTTATGCCTAAGATAGGGAGCCTATCAGCACCCAGCCCCACCCAGCCTCTTTCCCACAAAAGCCCAGCCCCAGACCTCCAGTCTCTCTCTCTGAGCACGTGGCGTGGGGTTCTGTCCCCCACAGCCACAAAGTGGGACTTTGAAAAATTTTCAAACACCCCACTTCTCTCTTCTCTTCTCCTCTCTCCTCTCTGCACCCCTCTAGGGCAGAGAGGGCTGTTCTGGCTGTGGCCAACCTGTTTACAGCTGTGCCTGGGCAGCTGCCTCCATGCTAGTGTTTGCTAACTCATGTCTTTCTCCCAGCCCCTCTTCCCCCCCCCACAGGCAACAACACCAGCAGGTAAGAGCAGGTAAGAGCAGGGTTTGTGCTGACATGTGGTCTGACTGCTGCCTCTTTGCATTTAGAAATATAGGAAGGATACATGCCTCTTTACCAACGTGTTGTCTCATAGCTGTCTG
Organism: Plestiodon gilberti rubricaudatus; assembly: GCA_026170595.1. Taxonomy (NCBI): domain Eukaryota; kingdom Metazoa; phylum Chordata; class Lepidosauria; order Squamata; family Scincidae; genus Plestiodon; species Plestiodon gilberti. Next base: position 185,590,612 of record JANXHW010000004.1, on the reverse strand, counting down.
CATAGCCTGCCATGACATGCCTCTTTACCAATGTCTTGTCTCATAGCTGTCTGCATAGCCTGCCATGACATGCCTCTTTACCAATGTCTTGTCTCATAGCTGCCTGCATAGCCTGCCATGATATGCCTCTTTACCAATGTCTTGTCTCATAGCTGCCTGCATAGCCTGCCATGACATGCCTCTTTATCAATGTCTTGTCTCATAGCTGCCTGCATAGCCTGCCATGACATGCCTCTTTATCAATGTCTTGTCTCATAGCTGCCTGCATAGCCTGCCATGATATATAGGATACATGCCTCTTTACCACTGTTGTGTCTGATTGCTGCCTGTAGTCATGTGAGCAGACAATGCCACAAGTGTGGAACTGTTAGCCTTATGTAGACACCAGCTGTTCCCCCCCACCTTTTCTACACAGGGTCTACTGACAGGTCAGTATTGCTAGGTTTGCCATGGTTGTGACCCCCAAGTTGTGTTGTTGTCTCTCTCTTTGACCCTTTCCCCTTACAGGATCATGCTCTCCTTACACCCAGGTAAGCAGCTCAGACCATGGTATGTGTATCACACCTATCAGCTGTGTTTTATTTCTCTCCCTGCAGGCTTTTGCAACTGACACACTGGCTTGTCTTCAATGGCGACTGCTTCCACACACCAGCTGCCATGTGACTCCCCCTTGTTTTTTGTCTCCCCAGGAACGTCCACTACCACCTACCTTCCTGGGAACACCCCTGGGGCTGCAGTCTGGTTGCCCCACTGTCGCCTCCCTCGATGCTGCCAGAGGTCAGGGAGCCAGCCCTGCAACCCTCCTCAGCTGCCAGCGCTGCTGCTGCTCCACCTCCCTGGCTGTAGTTCTTGCTGTCCCTCCCCTTTCTATGGAGCAGGCTGTGGTTCCACAGGGGAAGAGCCTGCATCTCCAGGTGCATGGGGCAGGTGTGCTGCTGCTGCTGCTGCTTTCAGATTGGCTGCTGTGACTACCCCTGGCAGCCTCGCCTGGCCATCTCTGCTAACGTTCCAGAACAATAAAGACGCCCCTTGGGCAGAGCGCCAGTGAAACATATGTGCCCAGTGTTTACACAAGCATTGCCCCCCACACACAGACAGCCCCCAGCACTGAAGCCCCTACATGAGTCCCAGCTAGGGACTGCCATGGCCTTCCCTGGGAGAACACAGCAGGGGCGCTGCCACACCCCCATGGCACAGAAGGGAGGGGGGAGTGGGGGGGCCTCTCAGGCAGGCAAACAGTGACAGCCAGGGCGTCCGCCCGTAATGCAGGTGCCTCCATCGAAGGTCCACCCATAATGCAGCCGACCTCCATCGAAGGTCCACCCATAATGCAGGCGCCTCCGTCGAAGGTCCACCCATAATGCAGCCGGCCTCCGTCGAAGGTCCGCCCATAATGCAGCCGACCTCCGTCGAAGGTCCGCCCATAATGCAGCCGACCTCCGTCGAAGGTCTGCCCATAATGCAGCCAACTTCCATCGAAGGTCCACCCATAATGCAGGCGCCTCCGTCGGTCCACCCATAATGCAGCCGACCTCCATCGAAGGTCCACCCATAATGCAGGCGCCTCCGTCGGTCCACCCATAATGCAGGCGCCTCCGTCGAAGGTCCGCCCATAATGCAGCCGACCTCCGTCGAAGGTCTGCCCATAATGCAGCCAACTTCCATCGAAGGTCCACCCATAATGCAGGCGCCTCCGTCGGTCCACCCATAATGCAGCCGACCTCCATCGAAGGTCCACCCATAATGCAGCCGACCTCCATCGAAGGTCCACCCATAATGCAGGCGCCTCCATCGAAGGTCCACCCATAATGCAGCCGCTTCTGCCCAAAGTCTGTCTGCGTAAGAGGCGCCTGTTTATGCATCACCTTCATATGCGGAGCGCCCCCTGTGTCCCTATCGGTCTCTGCAGACCCCTCTCTCGGAATCTGTCTCCCACCAGCCTTGTTGTCTGTCTGTCTGTTTCTGACCCACCCATGCCCCTCCCCAGCACCCCCTGCCTGCCTGCCTGCCTGTGTATCTGCCTCCCCTCCCACTCCCTGATGATGGCTGCTGGCCACCCCCCACCCTGCCAGAGCGCCTGCCGCGAGGCGCCGTCGTCGCCCCATCTGGGGGTGTGATGAGCTGCGTGAGCCCTTCACGCTCGCAGCAGACAAGCCCAAGGCATCTCTCGGTCTTGGCCGGGGCACAGAGCAGCAGGCACGCCGGGATGCCTTCTTTGTGGGCATTGCCCCGGCCCTGGAAGCCCTGGGCTTCAGGCAGCGCACGGGCAAGTCATGTCAGAGGCAGTTCCAGACCTCATGAGAACCCCCTTGTGTGTGATGTTCCCACCCCCCTCCTTCCCTTCCCTCCCCCGCTCACCCCCCAGTGCAGCCTCAACGTGGCTTGGGGGTGGCATCGCCTTCTGCAGGAGGGAGGGGACGGCCACTCTCCCCTGCAGCAGGTGGCTGATGCACAGGGTGCCCTGTGGCGGCTGGGCTCAGGCACCTCGCTCACCTGTCACCTGCCCTGCGCCCACCACATGACTGGCGCAACCCCCCTGCCTGCGGTCAGCCCCTTTGCGACCGGGCTGCGACAGACCCTGCGGCAGCTGCCATGGATGGACGCTGACACATGCAGACAGAGGCCTGCACATGCCCGAGCCAGACACGGAGCCTGGAGAAGAGCCTGCCTGCCTGGGAGGTAAGTGTTGCCTGGATCCTGGGGTGGTGCTGGGCCACAGAAACTGCAGCTTGCCTAACTCAGGCATAACTCTGACCTACCTCAGGCATAACTTCTGCCTAACTTAGGCTGCACTTAGGCCACACTTAGGCCTGACTTGGAGAGGAGTTGGGTTGGAATGGGCTGTGAGTGAGTCAAGTCGCATAACTCAGTAAACTTGCATAACTCAGTAAAAAGAAAAAAATGCCCATTCTTTTCTAACCTAGCTGAAAATGAAGAGTTACACCTCAACTATGAAGCAAAATTGATACACCAAGGTTGTCACAGAACAGGGTCATTTCCCAGTCCCTGATCACGCGTGCACACACACATTGTTCCTCTGTCCATTTCTTTTCACAAGCAGTAATGTAGAATTTGTCCTTACCTGCTTCCCATCTGTCTGTATGCCTTCTTCCTCATTCACCAACAAATACAATGAAAGGTAACCGATTTCAGAGAAGCAGGCTTGCAGGCATATTTGAGACCCATAATTTTTACTTTCAGAACTTAGGACTTTTTAAGAATGTGGTGATTTATGAGGTTCCTGTGGTGTAAGTGTGAGGAGGGCGGGGGGGACGGGGACAGACGGACACCAAGCCCATGATCCTGACCTTCCTCACAGCAATTTTATGGGGTGAGAGAAACCCTCAGGAATTTCATGGAGTGAGTGACTGACTGACAAATGCAACACCCTGATGCAGACAGTCTCCGAAAGGACATTTTGCTTCCTCTGGAGTTGGAAAACCAGTAACCCCTCAGGGAAGAGGGTGGTAAGCCAGAGCCTCTGAGCACGGGCTGGAGAGGCACATGCTGATTAAGTCCTGGCCATGGCTCTCCATGCGCTGGTAGCATCCATTTACTTCAATGTGTTGTAAGCAGAGCTTCTTTTGAAGAGTACCCAGAGACTTCCAGTGCAATCCTGTCTAACTTTGGAGTGGCTGTAAAGCACGTTTGTGATGACTTGGGAGTAAGGGCCACTGGCGCAGAGGCCGGCAGCCCTCACTCCACCACCCTCTGGACCCTGTGCCCACCGCCGGCACTGGTAAGTCCTGCACTGGTTGGTGCAGGGGGTGGGGGGGAGGGCAGCCAGGGGTGGTGGTGGCCATTGGCCAGCCTAGGCTGGGTGAGGGTGGGGATATCGGTGGCGCGCTCCGTCGATATCCTAAGCCCCTTCCCAGCCCAGTTCGGCCTTACACGGCCTCCCTGGATATACGTCAGCTTCAGAGCTGGTATACATCCGAGGAGACCCATAGGGCCTGGGCTTGCTGATATATATATATCTCCCGGGCTGACCCGAGGCAACCCGGGAGCACCTCGGAAGAAGGGAACGTTTGTTCTCATCCTCGGATGTCAGCAAGCCCAGGATATATATATCAGTTTGTCCTCTGTTCTTATTTATTTATTTATTTAACCCCTCAGTTTGTCCTCTGTTCTTATTTTATTTATTTATTTATTTAAGGAATTTGTAGCCCGCCTTTCTCCCGAGGGCACTCAAGGCGGCTTACAACATATTAAAATACATATAAACACATTAAAACAATTAATTAAACACATTAAAATAATTAATTAAAACACTTAAGATTAAAAATAAACAACCCCAGTGGGTCACCAGCATTTACATATATTAAAACCATTTGTTAAAAGGTCAGCCCACCATGTCAGACATTAAAAGCAGTCCTGAATAAAAACGTCTTAAGGCCCCGCCGAAAGGCCTCTAAAGAGGGAGTCGTTCTTAATTCCAAGGGTAGGGAATTCCACAATTGGGGCGCCACCGCCGAGAAGGCTATACTCCGCGCCGCCATCCCCCTCACTTCCGCCAATGGTGGCACGGTCAACAGGGCCCCCCCTGATGACCTTAGAGTACGGGTCGGATTATAAGGAAGGAGGCGGTCCCTCAAATACCCTGGACCCGAGCCGTTCTTATGCAACACTGCCCTCTTGTGTGCAAAGGTATTGTTCTGAAAGCTGTTTCCTTGCAGCTGCTGTGAATCATTCTGAACATCTTTCAAAGGCAATAAATACGGTATATCCAGTTTACACAAGCTCAACAGATAGGCTTCTGAAAGTCCTGCACTGTATATTTGAACATCATGCATTTTCACCTTCTCTTTCCTAATGATACAGTTCTGCATTGTCCTTTCCTTACAAGAATCTGGCCTAACTTTATAGAACAAAACAGATGCTGCTGGGAGGGTGTTGGACCCAAATGTTGCAGCCAAACCTGATCATTCATTGTGCCTTGGATGGGAACGCTAATTCATCTAACCATGATAAACTAAGCTTACAGTACAATCCAATCCTTCCCTAGCATAGGCTGTGCAGTGTGGACTGGGGAAGGAGGCGGCTGGAGGTCTACTCAGGGTAAATGGACATTTGTCTGCTTACCCCTGATAAACCCCCAGTCACTACAATGGGGCTACTTGAATCCCTGCCTGCTCTTTAGCCAGTGGAGAACCAAGCAGGCCCTGGAAGGGGGATAGATACCCGCCTCCCCCCTGGGCCCAATCCACCCACCCTTTGCCCCCTTCCCGCCCCATTGAGGGCCTGGATTCAGCACCAGTGGGAAATCTTCTGAGACTTGCCATCAGACGTGGACGTTGCCTCTCAAGATTGGCACGTCAAGCCTCGTGAGAGGCTACAAGTCAGCGAGGCGCAAGACGAGGAAAAAGAAGAGGGAAGTGGGAGTCTTAAGAGCATCAGAGGCACAGGGAACAGAAGGACAAGGAGCAGGAAGGGAGACCTTACAGGAAGAAGACAAGGCTGGCCGGAAGGGGAGAGCTGAGAAAGAGATCTGATATGACGGACTGGCACTTCCCCCCCTAATGTCTGGTACCTGGCACATTGGGGGAAAAAGTGCCTGTCCGCCACATCAGATAGCTCAAGATGCACTGGTCTACTTGACTTTGATTTGTAATATAGCTGGTAATTATTCCAGACAAGTCTAAACAAACCCAAACATGCCATTACTTGTAGATGGAAGTAAGTCTGCTGCACGTGAAAACTTTCGTAAGCATGTTATCAACTTGCAGAATCTCAAAATGAAACTTCACCATCAAATAAATTTAAAATTATTATTATAACTGCCTTTTGAAGTTCTGACTGGTGCTATCTACTACTTGATCCACATTATAGCAAAGTAAAAAAAAAAAGCTTTCTCCAGCCTGTTTACATGATTGTTCCCAATATATTCAACTCCTCCCAGATATTCAGCTCTGGCTCAGTTCGCCGAAATGATGTAATTCACTATGGTCATTCCAACGTCATTCTACACTCTTAAATAACACATACTAAGATATTGACAATGAGGTCTACATAGTACAGTAATGGTTGTGAAAAACTACTGAAAGCCGAGACACACTTTATTTGTGAATAAAAGCTTAAGGCTACGCCGATATCCCTGTCCCCTTCCCGGACCGGGCTTACATGGACTCCCTGGATGTGTGCCAGCTAAAGACTGGCGCGCATCTGAGGAAGCCCATTGGGGCCTCCAGGGCTTACACCAGGGGAAGGGGGACAAATGTCCTCTTGCCCCAAGGTGAGCCCCGACTGCGCCGGCATGGGCTGCATCCTGCCTAGGATGCAGCTGTCAGCCATTTCGGCTGGCCGCCACATCTTAGGCAGGATCGGGCTGCCCCAGTCATAGCTTCCCCCAATGAATCCTTGGAATTGCAGTTTGGTAAGGGTGTTGAAAGACTCCTTTATTAGAGATTTCTTGCTCCCATACGAACTTGGTGTACTGGCAGCAAGGAGCAAAGAGCACACATGAGAAACTAGTTAACAACTGACCACGAAAAACATCCATCTGGTGTCCTCATGAGCCTTTCAAAGCAGCTTGATGTGCACAAATCTGCAGGTGAGTTTGCTTGTCATGGTATTCTCATTACCACCTGCTAACAACTCTGCAGATCAGGGACTGTTAAGAGGACACGTGCAGGGACTGGTTGGCATTCCTAGATACAGTTCATATTTTTGGCGGTGTTTCTACATGCATTCCCATCTCACTCATGTTTAATATGTTAGGAGGGCAATTTTCGGAAAGAGGTTTGAATCTGTGCATTCAAATAGTATTAGAATATTAAAGCTATGCCTTTGAAGCAACTGCTGAGGGAGAGGATTCTGCTAAACATTAGTCACCCGTTTTCAGCACATCAAAACAGCCAGTCAGTGTCCTTAAAACCACTTCCACTACAGCAATGAAACTGCCTCCTGGAGAGAGAGAGAGAGTGTGTTGCCCCAGTAGCCCAGTGACAGTCAAGGACAAAACTGGACTGGGGTGAGAGAACATCAGTCCAGTTGCCCCAGCAATTGGGCAGGTTATGAAGGTTATAAAGTCATGCCCCTTGTGAACAGCTTTTGCAATTTGGTGTGGAAAAATGCCAAAAGGAAGGGGACATATTTCATGAGGGTTGATGTGCTTGTGAAGTGTGCTCACTCTTTTGGCTCAGTGCCACTTAGGACTGTAACCTGAGCTCAATATTCGAAGGGGAACTTGAGGAATGCCCAATGTCTCTGCCTGGGCATGATTTTTGACCGTTGTTTTTCCTTTGAAGAGAATGAGTTCCTCCACCATGCCATAATCACAAACTGCCTTGAGAAGTTTTTTTGTGTGGGGTGGAGGACACACACACACACACACACACACACACACACACACACACACACACCCCTCATCTGTAAACTAGGCCCCAAAAAGTCATTCATCATTTAATTTTAATCTTATAGAAGTTTATAAAGTCATATAAGAGAGAGAAAAATAGCATTTTTAACAATAAAATGGCAACATTTTACCTGTGTAAGGATCTAGTCCAATGGCGGGCCGGAGGTCTACTCAGGGAAGGGGACGTTCGTCCCCTTCCCCAGGTGTAAACCAGGGCCGGCCCGATAGACCTCCTTGAATTTCCGCCAGCTTAATAGCTGGCAGAAGTAGAGGAAGCCGTGTAATGGCATAGCCGGCTCAACGGGTACGGAGATATGGCTGACGCCATCCCCCGCCCCCTCCTGGGCCGGCTAGGCCAATGACCCCCTCCCTTGCCCGCTGCCAACGGGAGCTCTTACCTTCCGCCAGCAGCTGCGTCCTGGTCCAGCGTCGGAGTGAGGGAGGCCGGCCTTGCACACAACATGACAGGCAGTTTTCTGGCTGAGCCTGGTCCTACCCAAACAGGTGGCATCAGCAGTCCTTGACAGCTTCTCAGGAGCCCCTTGTTGTGTTGACAACAGTCCTGCTCACACTGCCCTTTTGCACTTTAAAGAAGACCAGTTCCAAGTTCTTCTTTCTACATGAGTGTGTGTGTGTGTGTGAGAGAGAGTGTGTGTGTGTGTGTGTTGCAATGAAGATGTGATCCCTGCATACCTACATGCTTCTTCAACCTCACTGTAGGCTTACCAGATCTCCAACCGGGACAGAGTGCTAGACCTTTAGGAGAAGGAATTTGGGCAGGTGTAGCTTGTTAGACCTTAGAGCACAATCCTAGGCATTTCTACACAGAAGTAAGCCTCATTGAACACAATAGGACTTACTTCTGAGTAGACATGCCTAGGATTGTGCTCTAAAGTTTAACAAGCTACACCTGCCCAAATTCCTTCTCCTAAAAGTCTAGCACTCTGTCCCGGTTGGAGATCTGGTAGCCTAACCTCACTGTCTCTCTGTCAGCATTTGGCCAAGTGCTCTCAGCAATCACACATCTGTCCACGTGAGTCTGAACGACATTTGTGTGCTTTCGGATTGGTTAAAACTCTTCTATACATTTACTCAGGAGTTGATGCAGCAAAGTGCCTACTTCTCTGTTTTTCCTGTGCTACTCTATGGCACATCTGCTGCAAATATGCATACAGGAGCAATGATGGGAAACACCAGTTCTGCTCTTAGCTTCTTTTTTCCTAATTGAAAATGTTATACCATGTGATGGCTGTTTTCTCAAGGGAACAGCCAATATTCCTTCTTAGTCCTAAAGAGACATCTCCTTTTTCCTAAATGAAAGGAAATTGGTTTCTTTTCTACTAACTTATAAAAAGAGTACCCTTACCCCCTCACCTGGCATTACACGGAGGAGGTAAGCTTCAAAGATTTTAAACCATGTTAACAGGTTACAGCTGGTTTCTCATGCCAATCATTTAAGCTTGAATCGACTGGCTTTCTAGATATGGCAATTTAATTATTTTCAGAGAATTCATTATTTCTTGCACCGATTCCAGTCAAACCATGCATGTGGAAAATGGTGATGGATCTACCAAGGTACATGACAGGAAAAAAAATCTTTGTTTAATAGGAATACTGTATTTGTGGGGGGGGAAATCAAAAGCCCAAGTAAGGTAATACCTTTATTAGGACCAACTACACCATCACAAAGTAGGCTTAATAATTATAACTAGGACTAATAATAACTCTTAGGACTAATAACAAAGTAGTCCTAATAAAGCAGGGGTTCTCAACCAGTGGTATGTGTACCACCAGTAGTACTTTGGCTGACTGTTGCTGGTTCTCGGACTTCCGGATCACCAGAACTCTACTCCGACGTAGCGCTTTTGGCTGTTTTCGCTCCCAAGAGGTTCTTGCCTTTGGCCGAGCCTCTTGGGAACTCTGAGATGGGCCCTCACACCCGCCCAGAGCTTCCTACCTGAGTTTTCTGGCCTCTGAAAACCCGGAAACAACTGGCAATGATGTCATCGCCAGTCACTTCCGGTGGTACGCAGCAGGAGAGTGGCACCGGAGGTGGTACTCGGCCTGGAAGGGGTTGAGAACCCCTGTAATAAAGGTATTATCTCTTTTGCTATGTGGCAGTGTGATGTGTGGGAGGAAAAGGAGGAGGAGCAGTGGAGTCAAGTAAGCAGAGGTAAATTGGAGCTCCCGGCTCCCCCTACCCATCTGCTGCCTGATGCAACTGCTTCAGTTGGCCTTGTGAATGGGCCAACCCTGGTTATAATATGGGTATTGGCTCTCCTCAGACCTGGCACTGATTGCAGAGAGGCTGGGGCAAGGCCAGAGGGTGGGATTCTGCTTCCCCCTTCACGCATGTGGTAAAGATATGGAGACCATGTGAATTTATGTGACTTATGTGAGCCTCCGTTCTGTGAACACCTGCTAATGCCAGCATGTCAAGTAACTTTAATGATCATTAAATGGCACATGAAGCTGGGTAATCTGTTTGCCTCAACATGTGCCAAAGTTTGCCACATACTGGAGTAAGTCCTCTACATGAAACATGACAAACTCAAATCTATCCATGTATGCAAACAGTCAGTTTGGTTGTGTGAGTTGGCTCTCAGAAAAGGGCCTTCTAGGACTCATCTGTTTTAAATACATTCCCTGATTGCTGGGAAAAAAAATTGGGAGCCATACTTCACATGGAACACAGTTGTTGTTTAAAATACCTTGTGTTAAATGCACTGAGGTTCTGTAAAGGGCAAGGGCAATTGAGGCCATAACTAAGTTTTTCAGTTACTTTCTCCATACAAAAGTGTGTCTTTTGAAGTGGTTAATTTAATTCTGGTTTTGATGATTGCTATTTCACAAACTTAAGGCTTAGTTCCCCGAGGCTTAGTGCTCAGATGTGGGTTCCTCCATGCAATATATATATTTTTTATTTTTTTATTTAAATTTTTTTTTTTGCCATGGTGTTTTCTAGACAGAGTCTAGAGAGCATCCATAGATTCTAAAAGTGAATTCAGGTGGATATGATTGCAAGCAAAATGGGGCCACACAAAATTAAGGTGGTGGTTTCTACATACTTTTGAGAGATGTGTAGAAGTATAGAAATTTAGAAATTAAAAGAAAAAGTAACACTAGCCCTCCAGCATCCTAATGCATAGGCTTACCATTCGTCCCGGTTTCGGCGGGACAGTCCCGGAAATCGGGCTCGATTCCCGGTCCGCCGGGTCTGGTCCCGGGGGACGAATGGGCGCCGCCATCTTTTTTTTTTAATTTTAAACTTACTTACCGGGCAGCATCTTGGATCACGAAATCTCGCGTGATCCAAGATGTCGGCACCCAAATCTCGTGAGGGCATCATGCCCTCACGAGATGCCCTCACGAGATTTGGGCGCCGACATCTTGGATCACGCGAGATTTCGTGATCCAAGATGCTGCCCGGTAAGTTTAATTTTTTTTTTTAAAAAAAAAGGCGGCGCGGCACGGCGAGCGGGTGTGCTTCTCCCGGTCTCCCAGCGGCTCCATGCCGTGCCGCTGGGAGACCGGGCCAGCCTGCTTGCTTGCCCGTGTGGCGCGAGCCTCCGGCAGGCTCGCACAACGCGGGCAAGCAGGCTGTGCTTCTCCCGGTGCCGCTGCGAGACCAGCCTGGTCTCACAGCGGCACCGGGAGAAGCACAGCCTGCTTGCCCGTGTTGCACGAGCCTGCCGGAGGCTCGCGCTGCCCGGGCAAGCAGGCTGTGCTTCTCCCGGTCTCCCAGCGGCTCCATGCGGTGCCGCTGGGAGACCGGGCCAGCCTGCTTGCTTGCCCGTGTGGCGCGAGCCTCCTTGGTAGGCTCACGCAACGCGGGCAAGCAGGCTGTGCTTCTCCCGGTGCCTGCTTGCCGCGGCCCCAGCTTGCTTGCCGCGGCCCCAGCAGCAGCAGCAGCGACCAGCGATGACCAGCGACCAGGTAAGCATATTTTTTAATATATTTTTTAATATAAAGATTAATTATTTATTTAAAAATTTCGAACGCGCTTCGCACCCCCTTTACTTATTTATTTATTTATTTTAAAAAAACGGACGAGCTGCGCGCGGCAAAAGGGGGCGCAAAGCACCCTCTTTCTGCTATAATTAATTCAGAGAAAAGATTTTTTATTTGGGTTTCTGGTTTGTGTTTGCATTTATGGTTGTTTTTTCTATATTGCTTGTAGTTTGGCGTTCATTTTTCTTTATTGCTTCTACTTTGTGGTGCGTCTCTCTTTTTGGCTTGTACTTTGTACTTTGTGGTGCGTTTTTCGTTGCGGATTGTAGTTTGGGGTTGGTTTTGGTTGTTTGTGCTTGGTTTTGCGTAGTGCTTTATGATTGGTTTTGGTTGTTTGTGCTGAAGTTTGAAAAATATGGTAAGCCTACTAATGCAGAAATGAGCATGTTCCATGACCCCCACAGATGAAAAAGCAAACCAAGTTGCTACCTCCAAAACATGGGGTGAGATGGAGCAATTGACCTACTTGAGCCTTTAACAGCTGGGGGTGGGGATTAGAGTTGTGGAGATGCGACATTTTGTGGCACGGCTTTGTTTGAATTTTTTCTCCACGCTGTTCGCAGGAGCTTCACATCTGGAAGCTGAAGTGGTACAACTAGACATTGGTTTGCCATGTTTGGAGGTAATTGGATGTCCGGATGAGTTCTTTTTTAATTAGATGCAGCCACAGGTGGGAGCTAATTTTGTTAGACTAGAGGTGCTGGGAGAAGAGGGCATTTGCAACATTAAAATAGTTGCTCTAGGGCTGCTGTTTGTCCTGGTATTCCTGCCCTCCCCTCCCAGGCAAAGAGGTGATTTTGATGGGAAAAATGACATGGGAGGGTTTTTGACACCCTGTTCCCTAGTTCCCTGTTCTGGTCAAATTGGCAGTCCCCAAACAGTTGCATGTCATTACCAAAGAAAATCTCAGGCCCTGAGAACTAGGCCAAAGTGACAAATGGTTGCAAATAGAAATGGATTCCTTCTCTTTCCAGCTTTTGGTGTTTCTAGAAAGAAAACAGCTTTGTATAGCATGATAAATGCAGCTTCAATGAAAATATCAAAAAGTAAGAAGTGCTGCTAGTAACATATTTCCTTTTTGGATTGAATACCAAAGGAAATGAGATGTCAAAAGAGCTACAATTGGATCTCCCATCTCTTTAAATTGTGGCAAAAAGCAGCTGCGGAGGGTGGAGAGGTCTGAGTGGGATCCAGACCATGTGCTAGGGGAGGTTTTCTCACCCTTTCACCTGTGCCAGTGAAAATTCCCCCCCCCCCCAGCCTCACTCTGTCTGCAATTTGCCGTGTTGGGAAAAACTTAGTGGGACCAGCAAAGACCTTGCCTTTCATTTCTAGGAAGCTGAAGTTCTCATCTTGCACACCAGCAGGGAATGTGATGCAACAAGGATATAACCAGAGCCACACAGTAAGGGTGAAATTGAATTTCTTTTTTTCTTTTGCTTCATTCTCTTTGTGAAATATGACCCAATTGTGGCATATGTGTTCTAAATTATGAATAATCCTCAAAACAGATATTTTTTCTGCACACTGCAGTCGCAAAAAGCGTCTATGCAGAATCAAGCTGGGCCATGTAATGGCCGAGTCTTCTGGCTTAAATTTTGAGCTCCACGAAAGGTATAAGAATGGATGTACAGTTAAGGGCCAAACTAGACAAGGTGGACAGAGATCCACGATTGGATGGATGTCTGCTCTCTTTGGGCAAAAAGTAGCCATGGGGCCCTCCAATTCAGACCACAGTGCTGGAGGAGATTAACAGCCCAATCCTGCCTAAGACATGGTGGCCGACCTAAAGGGCTGGTAGCGGCATCCTAGGCCCATTGCGGTCTGGACTGGCATGGCCCGGGCTCACCTCGGGGGAAGGGGACATTCATCCCCTTCCCCTGGTGTATGTGGTGCGGGCCCCAGTGGGCCTTCTCAGATGCACACTAGCTCTGGTGTTGGTATGTGTCCAGGGAGGCCGTGTAAGGCTGGCCCAAACTGGGATGGGGCATAGGATATTGGCCCCTCCCTCATTGCCCTCCCCCACCCCTGCACCAACCGATGCAGGACCAGGCTTACCATCCATCGCGGAAAAACCGGGACTGCCCTAGTTTCTGGAGCCTGGTCCTGGCTAGCCAGGTCTGCCGCCACCCTGCTGCCACCGTTTCCAAAATTTAATTTTTTTTCCGGCGCCGCAATCTTGGATCTCGTGAAATCTCATGAGATCCAAGATGGCGGCCCCAAAACCTCACGATTGAGGGGGCAGTTGGAGAATGCAGCGGCAGTGGTGGCGATGGTGGCAACAGCAATAGTGAAAGCAAGGCAAGTGGTAGCGGGGGCAAAATGGCCATTTTTGTGGCCATAAATAAATAAAAATTCTATCTGTGGTGCCTTTGATGTAAGGCAGTCACAACAGATAATTTGCTTCTCTCTCAACACCGTCCTCAGTTTTCTTTTCTTACATCAAAGGCATCACGGATAGAATTGCCAATCTTCAAACACCTTAATGTTAGAACAGTGTTTAAGCCCACAATGAAGATTTCCCAGTACTTAGGGAATGCTAAGGATCCTAGACCCACTTTGGACACTCCTGGTGTGTATCAAATTCCGTGCCAATGTGGCAAGGTGTACATCGGAATGACCAAGCGAGCCATTAGCACCAGGATCAAAGAACATGAAAGGGCTTACAGATTGAAACATCAAGAACACTCAGCCCTAGCAGAGCATTCTATTACCACGGGGCACATTATCAATTTCAAAGAGACAAGGAGACTGGCCCGGGAGCCCACATTTAGGTGAAGAAGTCACCATGAAGAGATTGCCATTTTGAAAAAAAGATCAAATCTATTAAACAGACAACAAGAAATGACATTTATTTATTATGCCTACATTGTGCAGAGTTCCTTTAATGAAGAGGAATTGCAGCGTTGGTTCCTTTAAGTCAGAATGTTAACATGAGCGGCTGGCCTGGGTTTCCTAAGGCTAACTGACACAAGTCTGCTGTTTTCTTTTGATGTTAGTTACATCGGCTGCTTTGCTCAGTTAACACCTTTGCAGCCTCTCTGCCCCCTTTCTTGAAAAAGTCCGAAGAAATCAGACGAAACGTCGATGAAAATGAAACGTCGACCTTTGAAGCCAATGTTTACTGTTTTAATGTGATCTTTAATAATAAAGGCTTCTTCCCTCCTAAGGTAGCCCTACCGGTGTCCTGGAATCGAGGCTGGCTTCAGCCTAAAGAGGACCCGAGCCACTCCCAAGTGTGCACCGCGGCTGCCCAACGGCGGTCACGTCATTGACCAGAAGTTCCGGAAGCTGGAACCCCATTGGGCATCCGTAGTGCATACTTGGGAGTGGCTCGGGTCCTCTTTAGGCTGAAGCCAGCCTCGATTCCAGGACGCTGGTAAGGCTACTCCTAAGCATGGCTACTAATCCCGTTGTTACTCCTCATTCGATCTCATAACTGAACAAGTTAACTTTTCCATACGTACAGTAAATTAGCACCAGAATTGTTTCTGTTGTAAATTCAGGCTTCTTTGTGTTATATATGTGTACAAAGAGCAAGAGTTCACCAGGGAGAACCAAAAGGGTACATGCTTACAAAATATGAGCATATGCTTCCTTTCTATAATTACACATCACTCAGTTTCATGGCACATGCAATGCGGAAAATCTTCAAAGGTTTCAGGATCATTTTAGTCCTAGTCAGCTTCCCATCTCAGCCCTGCCTCCAGCCATTGCATGTGAACAAACACACCCAGAATCTTTGAGAAAACAAAGAAATCACTCCACAGAAGAAGGAGAATAAAAACATTTTGTATCTGGAGAGCATGATTTCACTGGAAGAGCTTGAAACGCTTATAGAATTAGTAAAACGGATATAATTCAATGGATCCAAATTGATAACATTTACCACAAAGCTGGGCATTTAATGCTTTTCAGAAATTTATTTTTAATTACGATCTGTAGCTGTCACAGCCAGCAACATTGCTCTCAAAGAGTTCAGAGAAACTCTGTGGCTACAGTTGAAATAAAAAGTGATTCAGAGTCGGACCAATTCCTCTAGGTAAGGTTGCAGCTGGTATTCCGGCCAAGTCTGGAAAAAGGCACCTATAGCAACTGCTGCTCCCTGCAAGCCCCCTGCAATGCACCCCCAAGCTGCGTACCTCTTACTAAGAGGGAAATACAAGGCCATCCAAAGCAAACAACACATAATTCCAGATAATTGGAGCTGTAAACACGCAGTTTCTCCATCTTGCCTGGGTTAAGTTTCAGCTTCTTTACTCTCACCTAATTCAATGCTGACCCTTTAGGGTTTCCACAACATCTCCGGGAATAACAGACGGAAATGAGAGCCAGAGCTGGGAGTCATTCACATATTAATGACAACTGAACTAAGCCCAAATCTTTGGATGGCCTTACTCCGCAGTTTCATGTAGATTTTAAATGACGATGGGGAACAAGATGGAACCTTATGGCCCCCACAGGCAAGTGGCTGCATAGTGGAGCAGGAGTACCCCAGCGTCACCTTCTGAGACCACCCCTTCTGGAAAAGGCTGGAGCTGCTGCAAAATAGCATCCTCAGTCCCATCCCTTCTAGGTGGCCCAGAAGGATACCTTATCTCATAATAAAATGTATAGCCTTTTGGAAAACGCTGCCTCATGGTTACCTTTAGCCCAGGGGTGGCCAACCTTTCAGCATGAATGCTCCTGGCCCTTTAATGGTTGTAAGGTTAGGGCATTTCAGCAGGTGCAGCTGCTTTAGCAGCACCATAAGCAATTGCAGCTGCCCATATTCTGTTTTCTACACAACTCTTAAGAATGCAGAGGCCCTAATGGTGGGTGTGTAAAGTAATTGGTAGTGGCCCTAATTACATGGGTGTGTAAAGTAATTGGTAGTGAGTAATTTTAAAATAAAAAAAAATCTATATTCCTAAAAATCTATATTCCTAATGGTGGAAGGTTGGCCACCCCTGCTTTAGCCTAATTAAAGGCACTTTGAGGTTGTTTGCTCTGCTACCCAGTCAACAGCCCCCAAACAACAGCCATATACTGCCATATACTGCATTTCAACTTCTCTAGTTTAACTGGGGCTTGCTTCTGAGTAGACATGCCTAGGATTGTGCCCTAACTATTAACAAGCTACACCTGCCCACATTCCTTCTCCTAAAGGTCTAGCACTTTGTCCTGGTTGGAAATCTGATAAGCCTATCTGCTTCAGACAGCGGGTCATTGAATGATAGGCTGACATGGTGCCCTTGTTGGGCAGCCATCAACTGGTGATTTATTGGTGGGCTGTGTTGGGGTTTCGACATCTGCTGGATGCTTCCGCCTTCCCCTTTGTGCTGGATGAGCTTGGAATATGGCAGATGTTGTGCTGACATTGCACCACTGTAGCTGCACTGCTGGTGAAGCTGTGGCATAGAATTGCACTGTAAGTGCTGCAAGAATTACAACCGCTACTAAATGGCAGAATCCATAGGCTCCAGAAACTACTGTAAATAGTAGTTAATAAAAGCATAGCATATTGTGCCACTATGGCAAAGTTGACGGCGTACTTGCAAATGCAGGTAGGTGCAGTGTGGATAACCTCTTCTGAGTTGTTGGGGAGGGGGGACGGGACACACCATTAATACATTATATGAACAGTAAGTGCCAGATGAATATTAATAAATATAAGCCTTTTTTTGCTGATTGAGTAAGATAACTATAGCTGCTTGTTTAATATGTATGGGTTGCACTCATGAAGTAGTGTATGCTAATGCTTATTAGTGTCTGTGTGGTGTTGAGCAGATTATGATATTTTTGTACTTCTCTAAAATAAAGAAACAATATATACACCTCAGTTTAGGTAGAAATAAAACAACTGACCCAAGTTTTTTCTAAAAAAAAGATCTTAAATTACCAAATATGCAGCTAGTGAGTGAGTGAGTGTGTGTGTGTGTGTAGTTTACTGTTAAAAGAGGGACAAAAATAGAATTCTTATTGAGTTTCATTCATTACAATTTAACTTAAATTGTCATTGTTTAAGGAAATCCATGTACCTTATATACCTCAGGGACATAATGTTTTGATCACTTCACATTTCATATTATGTATTTGGAATGTTTTTAAAAATCTATGTATCATGAATGCATATGTACACACTGTCAGACACCTTAAGAAAGAAAAATGTCTATTTTCTAAAGCGTGCCACATGGATACAAAGTATTTTCAAACTTTAGAAAGATGAAATCACACACACACTATATATATATATATATATATATATATATATATATATATATATATATATATATATATATGCACATGAACTCATATAATGTAAACTGTATGGTTTTCACTTTGCTCAGCATATTTTAGCACTCCCCCCATGATTTCTTTCAGAGGAGCTCAAGAAATATACAGTATCTCAATATCAACGCATTTAAACATGAAGGTTGTTATACAATAGCCATTACGCAGCAAGCTTTAACCATGGTTTTAATATTTTCCATAATGTAAGACAATTTTAAATGTTTATTTTGTATTAAAAATATTTTAAAATATTGTATCGATATCTATGTACAGTATATTTTAAAAAGCTCTTATGTTTCAACAGCATATACTGCCAAAAATTAATCAAATACAAATTAACCTACAATAAAATGATAAATTAGATGGAACATATGCTTAATCTTATTTGTTCCAGTCGCATGTATCTATGCTACCAATTCACAGTCAATCCTGAAGAGATAAGCATCATTGAAGATTAAAACTGAAAATTCAATTTTCTACAGAACTCAGATTGTAAAAATGTACAGGGGTTTACTAGCAATTGCCACAGTGGGTTCCGCATAAACTAGGAAAGGAGACAATCTCCTGGTGGATTATCAAGGCCCAGTCTTTCCTTGATGTTCGCGACAACAAGCAGAATTTTAAGTGTACAGCAAGTCTTCACTTAAGATTGTTTTGTTATAAGGTGCTTTGTTTTAAACTTGTTGAGAAAAAAAAAAGATTCCCGGCTGGGGTCACTGTCTGTGTGGAGTTTGAACGTTCTCTTCATGTCTATGTGGGTTTTCTCCAGCCCAGAAAGTTCACATTTATTTCGATGTTTAATATTAGAAGTGTCTCGGGTCTTTATTTAGAAGTTTGGTGATTTTTTGGGACCAGAAATATACCGTAAAGTAACTCTTGTATAAATATGTATACCAATTAGCCTACGGTAAAATTGGTTTCATTACAAGTAGTTTCACTTAAAGTTGCAGTTTCTAAGAACCTATTGAAACTTTAAGTGAGGATTTGCTGTATCTAAGTTCACTGATTCATTTACAGGACGCACAATTTTAGACCCCACACTTATAACATTCCTGTAATATTTTGTTTTTCTATTAATTGAAAAAAAGATTAAAAAATATTCATTGCAAACACAGGTTCTTTCTGACAGCTTACTATGAACTGAAACATGTTCAAAATTAAACACCTTTTCTTTTTCCGTATGGAAATTTTCTTTTATTCAAACACCGTAGATAAAAACCCAGCACACACTTCATTTAGGATGTTTGCAATTTCAGACACATTCCTGGCACGCTTACAAATTAGCTGGTTTGAAAAGCGCAAACAATGGTCCTAAGAAGTCACTAACAGAAACGTCTTAAAAAAAAAAAAAAAACCAAACCAGCAACGAGATGCTCGATTTACATGTTTTTAATGTTAAGGCTGTGGAGTTACATACATTTATTGTAAATTCAGTTGAAATCCATTTCTAGCTCACAATCATTCTAGTTCACTGTGCGCGTCAGGAAGTATAATTTTTTTTGAAAAATTGTCGTTCGTGTTACAAACACGCAGAATGACTAACGAATAAAAAAGTAGTGTTCCTTTTCAAAAGCTGCCATGGCAAAAAAAAAAAAAAATGAAAGAGGTTTAGTAGTCAATATTTCTCAAACAATAATGTTATGTTCTCTCTATGCCTTGGCATGGTCAAGAATTTCAGCGGTGATGCTACCTGTTTTATTTAAAAATATTTAAACTCTGCATCTTTCCACCCCATTTAAGGGACCTTCAGTACATGTAACAACCAATGCAGGACTAATGTTTTTGAAATATCACCCCCCCTCCCAAAATATCAAAGCAATTAATAGTTGCAATGAAGTAGTAACAACCAATGTAGGACAATGTATTTGAAATATCACCCCCTCCCAAAACATCAAAGCAATTAATGAAGTAAAAACAATGGCAGCAAGTCAAGCCAAGTCAAACTGATGAATTACAAGTGTAGCTGGGAGCATCAGTTTCCTTTTGGATGAGTGTGCCCTGTAGAGTCAGGGTGTCTTACAAATCTAACAGCAAGGGCATACTGGAAGCAAAAATGGCAATGAAAAAAAATGAAACAAGTTGAAAGTTCACAGCAAAAGAAAAAAAATCTGGCACATCTGCCTTTAAACACACACACACACACACACACACACACACACACACACACAAATGGAAAATCCCTGGAGACCCCAAGGCACTTAAGCTTCACCCACCTCACAGTTTCTCTCTCCAAAATTCAAACTGGCTCCAAACAACAAAGCTGTCATCTCAATATAAATGTCACATTCTAGACTACTCAAGATTTTGGGATTACTATGCTGTTCCCACAAAATGGAGCATATATATATTAAAAAATTCCTGTGAATTTCAGAGAGTTGCAAGCAACAACTGGGACGTTAAAACCGATTCGCTCACCAAGTCAGCACCAGACTGAGCTTCCCTACCTCTAATCCAGCCAGTGAGTGGCTTTTGGAAGAGTCTGTCAAAGCACGTTTGCTACTGCTCGTAAAAAACAAAACAGAAAAACGCCAGCTACAGACATCAGAAGATTTGCAGCATTTGCAAGGAAAGCGGTAGAATTTGGGGGAGGCAGAAAAACGACATGGAGATTTCAGCAGAGGGAATAGGAGAGAAGCAATTTAGTCTTTTGGTTGCAATGTAAGGGGAAAAATGCATATGAATTGCATATCTAAGGACTTGGACTTACTCAAAAATTGGACATTTGTGAAAAAAAATTACATTCCACTGTCAATTACATGCAAAGCTGACAGGAAACAATGGCAATAAACTTGAGAAAGCAACATGGTATCTTACAACTATTTTTTTAGCCATTACACTTTGTGAATCAGATTGAATTGGAATCCTGTGTGAGGTTTTCGCACTGCCCTGAACTGTGATTTATTTATTACATTCATATCCCTCCTTTCTTCCGTCCTGGATATGCACAGAGTTTTCAGGAGGTTTCCAGCCCAGGCATATGGGGCAGAGCATGTGCTTTGCTCACAGAAGGTCTCAACTTCAGTTCTGGGCATCTGCAGGGAGGGCTGGAAACAGTGTTCCTTGTAAGGTGCATGGCAGTGCAGCTGTGCACCGCCAACCCATGCTCCACGTAGCGCTTGGCAACCTGGAAGTTTGGCGATGACATAATGACGACATAACATAGTAATAAGGTGTGAGCATGAGTCAGCTCTCATTTCTATGTATCAGAACTAATACTAGAACTCTTATTCAGTTGTGTGAGTGTCATCAAGTTGGCCATTGGTTTTTTGTTGGTTACTGATTTGTTGGGTGACCTGTACTGTTATATATTAAAAATAAATAAAGTTAATGGGGGTGACACCATGAGTTACCGCACCCAGTGATATCAACCCTAGCGACACCACTGGGGTGACGTGGTGAGCTCCCGCACCGGGTGACGCAAACTCGCGACGCCTCTGCTTAGAGGAATATAGGCTAGGAAATACCTCTTTCCCCATGCATTCCCCAATAAACATATGAGACAAGCTGCTTGGAATATAAACTGGGCCACTTTATTGAAAGCCACAAACGTAAGCAACCCTGCAGCATGCCAAACCTCACAAATCCTCCCTGCTTTAATGCAGGCATTTAACCTAGTGGAGACCGCAAAACACCATCAATTCCCCTTTCAGGTGTTTACACCCTGACTCAAAATTGCAGCCTGTCAATTGATGGCCCGAGCTTCCCTCCTCCAACCCCTGGACGGTACAACTTCTCCTTGTCAGATTCAACTCCACTTTTGAGCATATGGAACTGCACAGTATCGCTGTGAGAAGTGTTGCATCCTCTCTTTCAAGTCAAGACTATTACAGCGCACTCCACACTAACTGTGGAAAGGTGGAGCAAGTGCTCCGCCATTTCAAGCCATCACAAATTTGCCGTAAAGCATGTTTGCAATGACTTTCAAGTAAGGGTGGCCGGCGTGGAGGTCGGCCGCCCTCACTCCGCCGCCGGATTGTCCCTGCGGCCGCTGGAGAAGGTAAGTGAAGCACTGGCGGGCACAGGGGCAATCCGGGTGGCAAGGGAGGGGGGCATTGGCCGAGCTGGCCCAGAGGGGTTAGGGATGGCAGCCGCCATATCCCATTCCTGGGCCGGCGCGGCCATTATACAGCCTCCTCGGACTTGCACCAGCTAAATAGCTGGCGGAAATCCGTGGAGGTCAATTGCGGCCTCCCCGCATTACACCGGGGGAAGGGGACGAATGTGAAGGGGACGAATGTCCCCTTCCCCCGAGTAGACCTCAGGGTCGATCCAGGAATGTGGATAGGATCTGGCGGGCAGCCTGGGCCGCCCGCCGGATACTTAGGCAGGATTGTGCTGCCCATGACAGAGCAAGATGGAACACTTAAAAGACTAATAAGCAGTTTGTTTTATTTAAAAGAATTAGTACTTAAAATCCTAAATGATGATGCTGTTAAAGTGCTGCACTCAATATGCCAACAAATTTGGAAAACTCAGCAGTGGCCAAAGGATTGGAAAAGGTCAGTTTATGTTCCAATTCCAAAGAAGGGCAATGCCAAAGAGTGTTCAAACTACCGTACAATTGCACTCATTTCACATGCTAGCAAGGTTATGCTCAAAATCCTACAAGCTAGGCTTCAGCAGTACGTGAACTGAGAACTACCGGAAGTACAAAAGCCTTTGATTGTGTGGATCACAACAAACTGTGGCAAATTCTTAAAGAGATGGGGGTACCAGACCACCTTACCTGTCTCCTGTGAAACCTGTATGCGGGTCAAGAAGCAACAGTTCGAACCGGCCATGGAACAACCAATTGGTTCAAAATTGGGAAGGGAGTACGGCAAGGCTGTATATTGTCACCCTGCTTATTTAACTTATATGCAGAGTACATTATGAGAAATGCAGGGCTGAATGAATCGCAAGCCGGAATCAAGATTGCCAGGAGAAAGATCAACAACCTCAGATATGCAGACGATACCACCCTAATGGCAGAAAGTGAAGAAGAATTAAAGAGCCTCTTGATGAGAGTGAAAGAGGAGAGTGCAAAAGTTGGCTTGAAACTCAACATTAATAAAACTAAGATCATGGCATCTGGTCCCATCAATTCCTGGCAAATAGAAGGGGCAGAAATGGAAGCAGTAACAGATTTTACTTTTTTGGGTTCCAAGATCACTGCAGACGGAGACAGCAGTCATGAAATTAAAAGACGCTTACTCCTTGGAAGGAAAGCTATGGCAAACTTAAACAGCATAATAAAAAGCAGAGATATCACCATGCCAACAAAAGTTCGTATAGTCAGGGTGATAGTGTTCCCAGTAGCAATGTATGGTTGCGAGAGTTGGACCATAAGGAAGGCTGAGCGCCGAAGAATAGATGCTTTTCAACTGTGAAAAGAATAGATGCTTTTTCAACTGTGGTGCTGGAGAAGACTCCTGAGAGTCCCTTGGACTGCTAGGAGATCAAATCACTCAATCCTAAATGAAATCAACCCTGACTGTTCCCTGGAAGCACAGGTACTGAGGCTGAAGCTCAAATATTTTGGCCACCTAATGTGAAGAGAGGACTCTCTGGAGAAGACTCTGATGCTGGGAAAGATTGAAGGCAAAAGGAGAAGGGGAAGGCAAAGGATGAGATGGTTAGACAGCATCACCGATGCAACGAACATGAAAATGAGCGAACTCAGGAAGATAGTGGAGGACAGGAAGGCCTGGCGGGATGTGGTTCATGGGATCACGAAGGGTTGGACACGACTTAACGACTGAACAACAAAAGTACTTTCTTCCTGTCACACATCGGTCATCAAACCTCCCAACAGTTTTCTGTTTACATCAACCCTCGGAAGAACAAACAGTTATAAATACTAAATGCTTGAATCATTGCAAGAGTCGCAACATTTTTCTTTTTCGGGAGAGGGTTTGGATGGCCTTAAATGCATTGCAGATTTGTTTTCCTTAATGCAGGATGTTTCCTTGTGACATTGCCAAGTACAAACTGTTGGTGCTTAAGACACATCATGATATATGTCCCTCTTGTACTGAAGGTGGTCGTCATTTCAGAGGCAGCACATGGAAGAGATTCCATGTGACATAGAGTCAGGTGATATCTCAATGTGGTGTTGTGAGTTTGTTAGTGGGGATGGAAAGAAGATGACAGTGAAACTGAATGTAAATAGGTCACAACTTTATTTAAAGGACTAATGACAATGGACTGGGTTCACTGAGTTTTCCCCAGTTTTTTAAAGTGGATATCAAAATCATTATGTTCTATTATACGGAAGCATGAGGCTCGCTGAGGCCGAGGACATATTTCAAGCATAAAACTGTTGGCTGCATACCGATAAGCACATTGATTTAAGCACAAGACAATAAAATTCAAAGTGGTCACTTTCATGTGTTACACGGTGTGCTTAGAACATGAGTAGCATGTGCACACAGGGAACATCTAAGGTGGATGCAGGGACTGAGTGCAGTGGTCAGTGGCACAAATCAACAGATTGGCATACAGCAAAGAGGGAGGTGAAGGCAAAGGTGCAACAATAAAGGGCTTTTGTGTGGCAGCGGTGTCGTCAGCGGTGGGGGCCTTGGAGTGGTGGGCCCCTGGGTGGTGGGATCGGCCCCAGGCGGCAGGTGGGAGCGTGTGTGTGTGTGCAACGGCAGGCCGGGGCCAGCGAGGAGCGCCGTCGGTTTGTTTGGCCCTCCTGCCTGCCCTGCGCCTCTGAGTGCTCGATAACGACTGCTGCCATTATGTCACTTCCAGCATGGGGGGGGGGCGGTCATAGGAACACCACTGTTTTGTGGCAATAACAATTCAGTAGCAAGGAGAGAAAAATCAAAAGCAATGAAATGTATTCACTAGTCATTCATGTGACTAGTCCCTAAACATAAGCAGTTGCTAGGAAGAGGAGGAAATCCTTCTAAGGGAAAAGGGGGGCATGATGGTCCAAGGAAGGAGGGGGAGAAAAATGTAGGGATATCAGGAGGGTTACCTGGAGGGGGGACTGGGGCCCAAGAACTGGGGGGGGGGAGTTGCAGTAGTAATGGTGAGATATGAGAAGAGAGGTTCCAAAGTTTTGACAGCAGCGAAAGATCATGGTTGAGTTGCTGTCCATTGTAGCCTGAACCAAAGGGCTATATAGGCATAGGCTTACCATAGTCCTGGATCCAGCCGGGACAATCCCGGTTGCTGCACCCAAATCCTGGGCTCCCGCCCAGTCTCCTCTTCGTCCCGGCCGGCTGGGACTGCCCCCCTGCAGCGCTAATGCTCTGCCTCTTCATCCAGGCTTGGACTCTTCGAGTGCCTGCACGAGGCTGGAAGCATTCCGAAAACGTCTGAGTGAAGTTGGACGTTTTCAGAAACCCTCCAGCCTCGCGCAGGCTAAGAGTCCTGGCACAGACGACCGCCGCAGGGAGGCAGCACCCAGCTCAAAAAGAGCTGTGATGTGAACAGCAGGCGGGTCAAACTGCTCGCCTGTTTCTTCGCCTTCACCGAAGGCCAATGCGGCACGGTTGTCACCGCCTGTTTTGTCACCGCCCGTCATGTGCCGTATCCTATCTCCTTTCTCGGGCCTGATCCGCCGACATGGGTGCAAGCGGATTTGTGCAGCCATATAGCTGGCGTGGGTATGAGCAGACCCATTGTGCAGGTTGGGAATTTCCCCGGGGCAAAGAGACGAATGTCCCCTTACCTCCTGCCTGCGAAATTCCCCTGAAGGATGCAGCAGAAGCTGCGCTGGCACCGCTGCATCGGCGCGGAGGAACTTGTGTAGGATTGGGTTGCGAGTCAACAAAATGAATCAAGCCACCAAATGAAGCAGAGTGAAGTGGAAGCCCAAAATGAAATTTGTCTTTAAGCCTCCTTAAAGTATAACAGTGTAAGCAAGCTGGGTGATCACTTATAAGCGGTTGGAGTTCTTTATTGCTCCATCGACGCAGCTTTGATCTCTTGATTCAGAAAGGAAGATGTTTTAAATGAAAAGTTCCGACCTGTCATTTGTACAAAGCTTTGAACTCAGAAGGCCTTGAGGCTCCTGATGTGCAAACCAGAAAAATGCCAGCTGTGCACCAGATACTGATAAGCAATGTAATTATGGAGACTGGAGAAAAGCTGCAGCTCCTGAGATTTTCTATCCTGAAATTGCTGCTCCTGGGAAGGTTCAGTCACCTGTTTCAAAGTGTTCTGCATTAGGAACTATCTACCAGTCATTCTGAAGTACACCAGTAGGACTTGATACGATTCCAAAGAACTGATTCTTCTCTGGTAAATTACATCTAGGTACAAATGAGCACAGCTCCACTGCAGGTCCTGCACACTACTACTACTACTACTACTACTACTACTAGTAGTAGTAGTAGTAGTAGTAGTAACAGTAGTAGTAGTAGTAGTAACAACAACAACAACAACAGTATTTATATACCACTTTTCAACAAAAAGTTCACAAAGCAGTTTACAGACAAAATCAAATGATGAAACGGCTCCCTGTCCCAAAAGGGCTCACAATCTAAAAAAGATGCAGATGAACACAAGCAAACAGCCACCAGAAAAGACACTGTGCTGGGGTGAAAGGGGGCAGTTACTCTCCCCCTGCCAAATAGAAGAGGAGCACCAATTGCAAAAGTGCCTCTTGCCCAGTTAGCAGGGGTATCTAATGAGGGGAGGATGTGGCCCAGAAAAGAAGGAATAGTAGAAGAGCCTTTCTTGGAACAGTCCAAAAGTCTCTAGCTATTCTCTCAGTTTAATTCCTGAGAAATCCCTATATATTTGCCATAGAATTCCTGAACAGAGACGGTGTCAGAGGTTGGCCAGGTTTAGCACTGGAAACGGATGCAAAATGGCTGAAAAACAGTCAAGGTGACACTTACAAGACAGCAGGGCTTCTCCTCCACTGGGCCATAGCTCTATAAGGGTCCCCTGCTTCCTGTCACTTCCTCTTCTTCACAGGCAGGCAGAGTTGTGGAGGCCAATGAGAGCTCATTGCAAATACAGGAAGAAGGTTAGCTGTGTTGTTGTTGTTTAAGACCACCACTACTGCAGCTGATGCCGAGTTAGCCATGATCATAGTGACTACAGCAGAGTGAATAAAGGTAATTTAAAGCAATATGGAAAATATCTTTTTAAAAAACCCACTGATAACTTGTTTTAAATACAAGCGACTGCAGAGGAACCCCTGCAGGCAAAATTGAATTGAACTGGAAATGAAAAATACACTCTTCCTTCTTTATAGGTACAGTGGGTCCTTGGCATCCGTGGGGGTTCGGTTCCGGGGCCCTCCACAGATGCCCGAATCTGTGGGTGCTCAAGTCCCCTTTAAAAAAGGGGTTTCCTACCTGTGGTGCTCAAGCGCTGTGGACCGTGCCAGCTGCAGCATCACAGGATAGTATTGGGCGCTCCCAGAAGCCACTTCTGGGTTGTGCCAAAACCCACAGCCCACTTTGTTTGCCCTAGTGCACACCTGAATGCATAGCAAAAGCATTTTGGAAGCCACTTCTGGATCATGTCAATGCCAGTGACCCGTTATTGTATCTGTATATCTGTAGAGAGACTGCGTATAGCTGTAGAGAGGCGTTGTGACGCACCCTGTCTACACCAGAGCACTTCCGCGCACCAACGTCCCCAATGATTGGTTGCTTACAGGTCTCCAATTATTGGTTGCTTGTGGTGGAGGAGGAGTGGTGCTGAAGAGGATTGGCTAAAAATACCCCTCAACTATGATTGGCCAATGCGTCGTTCCGCATCCTGCCCCTTCACTGCACCAAACACGGCCTTTCATTGGTCAAAGTTGAATTTGTCCAACTTTGCTTGCACGCCAATGCAGCTCTCCTGCGTTGCTGTGCGATCTTCAAAAACGCAAGACAGACCGAGATCTTCACTCTGCAGGCCAACGCTGGTCCATACACCACGTTGCAGCGCGGCCAGTGTGTCACAGCTTCTTAATGTCCCCTACCGTTACTCAATAGATTGAGGACCTCTGCACTCTGAAAACGTGAAGTTTTATGTTTTTCGCACATGCGCAGTACTTTTCTGAGGGCAAATGGGCAGCCCTTTGCCCTCAGAAAATGTACTGCGCATGCGCAAAAAACGTAAAACTTCACGTTTTGAGCCATTGGGCCTTCAGAAGGCCCTGGAGCGCCGGCGGGGCTGCATCGAAGGACGGCGACGGACCCGGGGGGGGTTGACGCGCGTCCCCCGCCCAGGGTTGACGCGCGTCCCCCGCCCAGGGTTGACGCGCGTCCCCCGCCCAGGGTTGACGCGCGTCCCCCGCCCAGGGTTGACGCGCGTCCCCCGCCCAGGGTTGACGCGCGTCCCCCGCCCAGGGTTGACGCGCGTCCCCCGCCCAGGGTTGACGCGCGTCCCCCGCCCAGGGTTGACGCGCGTCCCCCGCCCAGGGTTGACGCGCGTCTAGCGACGCCACTGGAGTCACCCACTACAAGAAGCCCCCCTCCCCCCAGGAGTATCCATAGTGCGACTGGATACGGGCCCATCACCTGAATAAGGGGTCCCCACTGTGGGATTGTTTCCCTCTTTTCCAGAGCGATGTCCTCCAGCCCTGAGACTCCCTTTCCTGGCAGCTGAGGAGCTGGCCAACTGAGGGTGGGACGCCGCCTCCACATCCCTAGAAGTCTCACCCTTTCTACCTGTCTTTGCTTCTCCAGGTCAGCAACCATGGCTTCAAGGGAGTGAACCTGTTCCCTGAGAGCCTGGAGCTCTTTGCACCGAGCACACACCCATGACTTATGCCCAAGAGGCATATAGTAATACATGTGACACTCGGTGCAAAACACTGGATTGCCCCCACCTCTCTGCTGTCTGTCTGGCTGCATAGCTTTTGTGTGTAAGTTATGGGTTTATCTAAGTTTGGGAACCTGAATGCAGTTGGAGCTCTCCTCTCCTCAAAGGCAGTGTCAGGCAGTGTTTGGGGCCTGGCTTCCTCGCCCTGCTGCTGAACTCGCACAGCTGCTCAACTCGTTGTATCTTCTCTTACCTTGGCACTTTGTCCCAATGAAGAACTTGGTCCCAGGAGGCTGCTTGTGAAAAGTCTGTCTGTCTCTCTGTCTCTGTCTCTGAGCACTCAGAATTCAAGGTAACCAAATAAAACTGATTGGCAGCAGGGCCCACACACACAAGCATTATTACTTCATTACCCATTACATAATCAACAGTATTGGTCTAATAATTTTTAATCTTAATCTCAAACAGTATTTATTCTTGTATTTCTTAAATTGGGGTTTTGTGCTTTTGTAAATGGTTTCATTCTGGTTTTGTAACTGAAAGTGTGGCACGTTTCACTCCCCTTTTGTTACGGTCAATGATTGACATAAACAAACATAGTACATTAATCAAGATGTGAAAATTATTACAAGATGCATGGATGGCCATCGGCTTAGATGGCTTTAGAAAAGATTAGAAGAATCCGTGACGGATGTGGGCATCCATAGTGATTAGTCATGACTGCTAAAATTGGACTCTCTGTTTTCAGAGGCCATCTGTTTCTGATTCTGATTCTGTTTGGAAGTAACAATAGGGGTTGTCAATTGCCATTGTGAATAGTTTGTCAGTTTTCCAGGATAATCGGGATACCACTGTTGGAGACACATTATTGGTCTAGGATTAAGCCAAAGGACCACCTAGACTCTAGGTGGTCCTTCGGCTTAATCCTACAGAACGTTTCTTATGTTCTTAATCTAACCCTGGTATAATTCCAGTAGCAAGAACAGGGTGTCCTTTGGTGCAGTTTGGAATCAATGGATTTGGCCCAGGATAAAACTCCTGTCCCCTTCATGGATCATTGCCTTGTCATGGCGAAGGGGCTTGCGTAACTCAATGAAGCCATGAGCTATGCTGTGCAGGGCCACCCAAGACGGACAGGTCATAGTGGAGAGCTCTGACTAAAAGTGAGTAAAAACAAGACTCTGGTGAGCAGCCGACCCCCAGGCATACACTGGCAGGTCAAACTGCTCACTTTGCAGATAAGCTGGAACCCTTCAGTGGGCCACAAATACAAGGCCACACCACCAAACAGGCTTCACTTTCCTGAACACTCCTGAAAACAAGGAGAAAGCACAACTGCTCTTGGCCAAAGAGTCAGTAAAGGTAGAATCTGCCACCAGGCTGAGAATTAAAGCCTCTTGACTTCTCCAGGTCTCAGCCCCCTTGGAGAGCCGCAGAGGGAGAACCGTGGTGCCCACTGGACTCCCTACTTACAAGGGCAGCCAGTGGCACCAGGCAAAGATACAAGAACGGTAGCGCATGTGGCTTCAGGCTAAGGCTGCCAAGGATTCAGTCCCCTTCAGGTTCCCAAGAAACACACCAGGTTAAAAGAATGATGGTTTACTTTAGGCTATGGAAAATAAGCATGGTTAAGACATCTGGCTCAGTTGGTTAGAGCGTTCGTCTCACAAATGCCTGAAGATCTGAAGGACAGCAGTTCAAGACGGCCGGAAGTCTGTCGGAGAGCTGCTGGCACGCTGAGCTGATAAGCTGCAGAGCCTCTGTGGGGGAGTGGAGCTGCAAGCTGTGCACTTGAGTGGCAGTCACGGTTGCCCTGTCAGCTGAAGCATGCTGAGGCGAACGCCAGAGAGAGAGAGAGAGAGAGAGAGAGAGCGAGAGAGAGAGAGAGAGAGCTGGACTGTGAAAGTAACATCTCGAATGAAGGGTTCTATGAAAGATTAGAACGTTATTATATTGTAAAAACCCTTTGGGGTTTAGAACAGCCTGCCCATGTACACCGCCTTGAATTAAAGTCGGAGGAGAAATCCAATGACCAGAAAGGCGGTATATAAATACTGTATATTATTATTATTATTATTATTATTATTATTATTATTATTATTATTATTATTATTAAGACATACATGAGCAGTAAAACTGCAAGTAGATTTGGCATAACAAACCATATGGAAAATAAAAGCACAAAACAACAAAGAATAACTCCTACACTAGACATTTGGTTTCCTAACACTCACCAAGATGGTAAAAGGTTGTTAGACATCCCCACAGGGATGTGGTAGGGCACTCAGCTGTTACCCGGGCTGAGAGATGACATCAGGTCAGGACAGGGAGACTGGCTCCAACAAAGAAGTTAGAGAAGTGACAAAATGGCTCCCCCCAAGGGGTAGTTAAATAGAGAAATGGGGATCATATGACTGACTCAGGTAAGATGACCAATAAGGTACAGCTAGGTGGATGGGTGGTCTCATGACCGATGACTTCATTCCTCCTTGCCCCCTCCCCACTGGAGAAGCTTGTGATGTTCAAAACAGGTGCAGCAAACTAATGAGGGAAGAATAGCATTATCATATTCCCATGCAGATAAGAGGGACTATCATCAAGAGCTAGTCCCAGAGACTGTACGACTCCCCAAGGTCGTTGGCAACCATCCAAATACCAAGGCTCTGCTGCAAGGCAGAGAGAAAGAAGAAAGCTGCACATCAAATCCAAAATGGAGACAGAACCAAAGTTTGAGATTTCGACTGTCACGACAAAGACCTGGAGCTGACTGTGGCTCAGATCATGAGCTTCTTATTGCAAAATTCAGGCTTAAATTGAAGAATGTAGGGAACACCACTAGACCAGTCAGATATGACCTAAATCATATCCCTTATGAGTATACAGTGGAGGTGAAGAGTAGATTTAGGGCATTAGACCTGGTAGACAGAGTGCCTGAATAACTATGGACGGAGGTTTGTAACATTGTACAGCAGGCAGCAACTAAAACCATCCCAAAGAAAAAGAAATGCAAGAAAGCAAAGTGGCTGTCAGATGAGGCTTTACAAATAGCTGTGGAAAGAAGGAATGTGAAAAGCAAAGGTGAAAGGGAAAGATATAAACAACTGAATGCAGATTTCCAGAGAATAGCAAGGAGAGATAAGAAGGCCTTCTTAAATGAACAATGCAAGGAAATCGAGGAAAACAACAGAATTGACTAGATTCTGGAGGACTAGAGATCTCTCCAAGAAAATTGGAGATATCAAGGAAACGTTTTGTGCAAAGATGGGCATGATAAAGGACAAAAAAGGCAGTGGAGGACAGGAAGGCTTGGTGGGATATGGTTCATGGGATCACGAAGGGTTGGACACGACTTAATGACTGAACAACAACAAAACTCCTGTCCCAACTCCTGCCAGCCAACCTAGCAGTTCAAAAGCAAGGAATTGCAAGTAGATACTGTAAATAGGTACTGTAAATACCTGCGGCAGGAAGGTAACAGCGGTCCATTAGTCATGCCAGCCACATGACCACGGAAGCATCTTTGGACAGCGCTGGCTCTTTGGCCTTAGAAACAGAGATGAGCACTGCATCCTAGAGTCAGACACGACTGGCTTTTGAGCAGGGGTTACCTTTACCTAAAACAGATATACTGTATTGCCATGTAGGTATGCCACTCGTTTTGCTTTAGATCTAGAGGCTGCCTTGCAGCACTGCAATAACTCCTGGCTCTGTTTCCACCCAAATTTGGATCAACTGAGAAGTTGCCTGCCTCCCTAACTCTTCTGCTTCTGCTCTTTCTCCAGGTGGTCAGCAATGTGAACTCCCAGCTTGCTGTGCTGCAAAGATCCCTCAGGCAAGCAGATCCAGCACTTTGTAGCTGTACATTGAAAATGAATGATGGGTGCTTTTTGTAGGGTGCAACTGGATTTGGGTCCTGCTGAATTCCTCAAAGGAGAGTGATGGGGGGGGACTTTAAAGTGCAGAATGAAAAGGTGGGAGAGGAAGCTGATTTTTTTTCTCCACCCACGTCAAATCACTTTTCTCCAACTGTTTTTTCTCCCATTGTGGATGACTTACTTGGATGTTCTGGGTTTGGTGGTTATTATTACTCTGGGGTATTTAACATCTGCAGCACCAGAGGGGATTATCCTTCTGAGCGACAAGGGGAGGGCCCTGTTCTTCTCCGTCTCTGTAACCCTTGTGAGAGGGGGGTGAGGAGTGGTGGGGGGTGAGGAGTGGTGGGAGGTATAGGAGGCAGCAGGACTCCTTCTGGACTTGGTGGTTGGTGAGACCGCCTCTTGTCTGGTTGGATTCCTCATTGCTGTTTTTTTCTTCTGCCCCTTAAACTGCTATAGAGACACTGGAGGCAGTGTTAGTGTTTTGTGTTGGGGTTGTATTTGTTTAAGTGTGTGTTTTGTGCTGTGTGAGCCCTTTCCAGGAAGATGTGTTGGGATGTTTGAGGGAGTAGTGGCGCCACCATAAAAAGTGTAACGGGCCAAGGGTGATATGGCGGTGGGGGCTGGCCTGGCTGTTCCAGGAGAAGGAGGGATGGTCATAGGCAGACCATCCCTCTTTCTAGGCCTTCCCCCAATCCCGGAGCCTGGGGAGTGCCTGGGAGAAACCCCTGTGGCCTTAAACTGCTGCTATTAAATGCCAGGTCGATTAATAACAAGATCTCCCTAATCCAGGATTTAATCCTGGAGAAGGGTGCCGACCTGGCTTGCATTACGGAGACCTGGTTGGATGCAGCTGGTGGTGTGAACCTTTCCCAGCTGTGTCCACCGGGATACCGGGAAATGCAGCAGCCGCAGCTACAGGGCGAGGGGGTGGTGTTGCTGTGGTCTATCGGGATTACATCTCCCCCACCGGATACCCTGTCCCACAGTGTGCTGGGTTTGAGTGTCTCCGCATCGTGCTACAGAGGCGAGACAGGATGGGGTTGCTGTTGGTGTACCGTCCACCTGGTTGCCCGTCGGCTTCCCTACCTGAGCTGACCACGGTGATCTCGGCAGTGGCATTGGAGTCCCCACGCCTGTTACTGCTGGGGGACTTCAATGTTCATGCCAAGGCCCCTGAGACAGCGGCGGCTCAGGACTTCATGGCCGCCATGGCGACCATGGGCCTGTCTCAGTGGATTATGGCCCCAACGCATAGTGCGGGGCACACCTTGGACTTCGTGTTCACTACTGGGTATGGGGATGGTGATCTGCCCATGGAGGAGATTAAAATCACTCCTTTGTCTTGGACGGATCACTATCTGGTGAGTTTTAGACTGGCAATGTTTAATCACCCCTGCAGAGCTGGGAGACCGAATTGTATGGTCCGCCCCCGGAGACTGATGGATCCGGATGGTTTCCTGAGGGCTCTGGGGGATTTCCCAGCTTCCCGGATCAGTGATTCATCTGATGCTCTGGCTACCCTGTGGTATGGGGAGGCAGCTAGAGCCTTGGATCAGATCACTCCTGAACGGCCACGGCCTTGCCGTTGAGCCAAGGCGGCTCCTTGGTTTACTGAGGAGCTGCGGGCAATGAAATGACTGGGCCGACGCCTAGAGCGGCAATGGAGGAAAACTTGTGATGAATCTGACCGAACATGGGCTAGAGCCCATTTCAGGGCCTACTCCGTGGCGGTGATGGCAGCGAAGAAGGCATTTTTCTCTGCCACCATTGCGTCTGCGAGTAGCCGGCTGGCGGAGCTCTTTTGAGTTGTCCAGGATCTGCTCCACTCAGCTCCTGTAGCGAGTGAGTTGGAATGTTCGATGGACTGCTGTAATGAGATTGCACGGCACTTTGCGGATGAAATCGCTCAGATTCGCCACGACTTGGACTCTGGTTTAACAGTTCCAGACGTTGTCCCTACGGCATCTGTCAATTCCATCGTTTTGGATTCTTTTCACCTTATACAGCCTGAGGATGTGGATAGGGTCCTCTGTAGTTTGAGACCGTCTTCCTGCCCGCTTGACCCTTGCCCAGCTTGGCTAATACGATCTGCGCAGGTTGGGCTGGCTGATTGGGTGGAACCCATTGTGAATTCATCTTTGCGGGAGGGAGTGATGCCTAGCATCTTGAAGACCGCAATTGTGCGCCCCCTCCTGAAAAAACCATCTCTGGATTCCTCCAATTTAAATAACTATCGGCCAGTTTCCAATCTGCCTTTTTTGGGTAAGGTGATTGAGCAGGTGGTGGCGTCTCAGCTCCAGGGGATACTAGATGAAATGGAGTATCTGGACCCTTTTCAGTCTGGCTTCAGGTGGGGCTTTGGGACGGAGACAGCCTTGGTCGCCCTGTTGGATGATCTTCGCCGAGGACTGGACAGGGGGAGTGCATCCCTGCTGGTCCTTTTGGATCTCTTGGCAGCTTTCGATACCATCGACCATGGTATCCTTCTGGGTCGGCTGGCCGAGTTGGGACTAGGGGGCACTGCACTGCAGTGGTTCCGTTCCTACTTGGCTGACAGGTCCCAGATGGTGACGCTGGGAGACGCCTGTTCGGCGCCCTGCCCCTTACAGTGTGGGGTGCCATAGGGTTGTATTCTGTCTCCCATGCTTTTTAACATCTACATGAAACCGTTGGAAGAGATCATCCGGGGATTTGGAGTTGGGTGTCACCAATATGCTGATGACACCCAGCTCTATCTCTCCTTACCATCTCGTCCCGGGGAGGCTGTGGAAGTCCCGGAGAGCTGTCTGGAGGGGGTTCGGGTCTGGATGAGGGCTAATAGGTTGAGATTGAATCCAGAAAAGACAGAGGTCCTACTGGTAAGGAAAGCTTCCATGCAGGTACTGAGTCATCTGCCTGTTCTGAATGGGGTTGCACTCCCCCTGCAGGAACGGGTGTGCAGCTTGGGAGTACTTCTGGATTCACAGCTCTTCTTGGAAAGCCAGGTGGCGGCTGTGGCCAGGGGTGCGTTTGCCCAGCTTCGGCTGGTGCGCCACCTGCGGCCGTACTTGAGTCGATCGGACCTGACCACGGTGGTCCATGCCTTAGTGACTTCAAGACTGGATTACTGTAATGCGCTCTACGTGGGGCTGCCCTTGAAGACAGTTCGGAAGCTGCAGGTGGTCACTGGAGCTAGGTGGTTTGACTCTGTTGAGCCGCTGCTTCGGCGGCTGCACTGGCTGCCCATTCGTTTCCGGGCCCAATTCAAGGTGCTGGTAATGACCTTTAAAGCCCTTCACGGTTTGGGTCCAGGATATCTGAGGGACCGCCTTCTCCCATACATTCCGGCCCGCTCTCTTAGGTCATCTGAGGGGGCTCTCCTGTGAGTGACACCTCTATCGCAGGTTAGGGGAGTGGCAACACATGGGCGAGCCTTCTCTGCTGTGGCGCCACAACTTTTTTTTATATATATTTATATTTTATTGATATATTAAAACATAAAACAATACATATTTCATAAAGTTATAGCAAGCGCGAAGCAATACATCCTACTAGCATACTATTCACTATTTTCTACATACAATTTCCAACTAAGCCAAAACACCCACATTCTATTCATTAAATCCGCATATCATCACATCATTCCTCTCTCTCTCTCTTAAAAAGTCAATAAATGGTTTCCAATTATTCACGAAAAAGTTAACTGACTTTTCCTTAATTAAAATTGTAAGTTTATCCATTTCAGCATAGTCCAAAACTTTCAGCCACCAATCTTCCAGCGAAGGTATCTCCGAATTCTTCCAATATTGTGCATATAAAATTCTTGCCGCAGCTATCATATATAAAAACAAAGTTTGAAATTTTTCGCTGTGGCGCCACAACTGTGGAACTCTCTGCCAGGGAATAGTAATGTCACTGCGCCCGCGTCACCCGGTAACGGGGCGCGTGCGCGCCACCTCCCGCCACCCCAACCCCCTCGCGCATCACCAACCTTGAGCCGGGCGTCTTCGGCCTTGCCCTCAGCTCATTGTGCGCAGGCGTGGATTTTCCACACACGCGCACTCCGTCGCTGAGGGCAAGAGCCTGCCCGGTTGCCCTCAGCTGCGGATTCGCCATTTTGGCACATTCGCAGACCACTGCTGAGGGTACGAGTCTGCCCCGTTGTCCTCAGTTGCAGTCTGCACATGCGCAAACATGGCGGACCCGCAGCTGAGGGCAATGCGTGTGCGTGGAAAATCCACGCATGTGCAGAAGGAACCGCTGGCCGAAGAGGCTGCGGGGGTGCGCGTGTTACCCCGCTGCGGCCCGGCCCACCCCACTACAGCGACGTTAGTGCCAGGGGATCCGAGAACCACCCCCTTCCTCATGACTTTTCGGCGAGGGCTCAAAACATTTTTGTTTCGTCTAGCGTTTGGGTGATGGATCGTAGTCTGCCTCCTGTGTCTGAAGATGCTATGCCAAGCTTCTTCTCTGCTCCATACTGTCGCCCCCTCCCCTAGTGGATTTTATTGTTTTTAAATTTGTGTATGGTTATGTATTGTTTAAATTTATTGTATGTATTATTTTAAATTATGTATTTTAACCTTTGTTGTAAGCCGCCTTAGGCATTTGCCTTTCAGCATAGAAGGTGGGATATAATTTTTTTGAATAAATAAGAATAATAGAATGACTTCTGGCCATGGAATTTCATTTAAACCACCCCTCTCACTTGATAGGGAATTTATGACTACACAATTGTGACACGTGGGCCGGCAGCTATTAGATTAACACCTGAACGTCCCAACTTCCTTGAATTCATTATACATGGTCTTTCAAGAGTCTCCATGCATAGAACATTCTGAGCAGCAACAAGGCTTCTTCGTGTGATCAGGGTTCCTAGTCGTGCAGAGAAGTAGGTTAGCACCAGAAGGTTACGTTTGGTGCTACTGATGGACAGGTCCCCCAGACCAATAGCTCTGCAGCACACAGGGGCTCTGACTTGTTCAGTGTGAGCAGGGTCTACTATTACCCATTCTGCTGTTACATGTTTATATCCCAGTTTCCGGAGTGGTGAGAAATTCCAGAGGTGCAGCGCTATTTGGGTTTTGGCTTTCTTAAGAGCAGAGATCCCTGGAGGCTTCTTTGTTGTTGTTCAGTCGTTAAGTCGTGTCCGACTCTTCGTGATCCCATGAACCACATCCCGCCAGGCCTTCCTGTCCTCCACTATCTTCCTGAGTTGGCTCATTTTCATGTTCGTTGCATCGGTGATGCTGTCTAACCATCTCATCCTTTGCCTTCCCCTTCTCCAGGCTTATGGTGCCTTTAATATTTTACATATGTACAGATTGAGTGTTGGAATGGAGGTCAGGCAGAATATTAGCCCTGCAAACAACATCAGGTTACTTCAGAGGCAAAGCTAGCCTCTCCGGCGCCCCCCTGCACGTACCGGCACAAGCGGCATCAGGAGTCACAGTGGCATCAGCAGGAAAGGGGTAAAAGCAAAGAAGTGCTAGGAACCTCTGCACCCAGGATTCAAGTCCCCTCAGAGAGGAACTCTGCAGAGGACCACTGTTCAACCACTTGGATATCAATGGTGCAGTACTAAAAAACTAAATGGGTTCTGAAGAGTGCTTGGTCAGCACTAGCAATGGTTAGAGTCTCTGGTATTCCCTGAAAGGAAGCAGACGCTCCCAGCTCTTAGCTGTTGCAAAAGGAAGGGATGGTTAGACAACACAGTTGGTAGTGGAGACACTTTTGACAATCTTGGAGGGTTGGAATGGGGAGGGGTAGAGACAGGAGACAGAGATGCAGTATCAATACATTGTGGCATGGGAATGGATTCCCTCCCCCCCCTTTGCTTACTTGCGTAGGGTGCATTGTCCTGCCCCTGTTGGGTTGGTGAGGTAGAGGTTCCACTTGGGTGTTTGTATATGGAGACCTCCAGGAACTGAAGACCTGCAATATGAATTCTGAGAGGATAAGTGTTTTTACAAAATATCTTTCCAAACATGCTGCAAGGGACAACAGACTGTTTGTGCAAAGTGCTCTCTTTGTGCACCCAGTGCCCTTTCACCATGGTTCCCATCACCAAAGTTCCCCTTTGAGAGACCAGGGAGGTATCGTCCCCATGCCAGGCATCTTTTCATCTGAGACGTCATCTCCCTGGCAGGGGCTTTAGTACTGGGGTTGGTGTGCTGCGATTGGCTGACAAATGGAGTCACTTGAATGTAATTGATCGGTTATGTATTTGATCCTTATGCACATTTGATCCAGGTGACAACCTGGAGGAGTGATGAACATAGACACATTGGCACTACAATGCTGATACATTCAAGTCCTACCTCTACTTTACACTTGATCCGGGTCTTGCTATTTGGCATCTGGCTGCAGACGTTTTGTGGGATGCAGGGTGAAATTGAATTCAGACAAGCCTGAACGAATGGCCAGATTTTCAATGGCACTGTAGCTTCCTCCGCAAAATGCCTTCTATCATCTTGTTTTGCTATTCCAAACAAATGTTCTCTCTTGTGTTCTTTCTGAGAAACTGAAGCCATCCTGGAAAGGTCCCACTTGCTAATCCAGTACAGCAATTCCTCACTTAAAGTTGTTGATAGGTTCTTCTTGGAAACTGCGAGTTTAAGCGAAATGACTTATAATGAAACCAATTTTACATACCATAGGCTGACAAACGTAAACAGTCCTATGACATTTTCCCATCAACTTTAAAACGAAATGACTTTAAACGAAATGACTTTAAGTGAAGACTTACTGGATCACAGAGGCAGGCCTCTTCGACACTCCAAATGGAGAGCCATCATACACAAGACATAAGATGTCAGAGAAACAAGATCTACTGAGTGGAAAATATTCTTTGTCCAGACGTAACTTCGTTTTGGAAAATGTCATTAAAAGTTCCTATTTTGCCATATGTGCTGGGCATCTGGAAATGCTAAAAAGACCATTAAAGGGCCATTTTGCAGAAGATTTAGCAGCTAATAGCTCTTTTTCTGGACTTCAGAACTGCCATACATGGTTTTCCATAAGGCTCCATTTATTAATCATCATTTATAAAATCATCATTTTTCAGCACTGTCATTGTCAATGTTCATCTGGGCTCGGTTTGGGGAAAGTAAGGAAAACAGAAAAACAGGGAGGGGAATCGTGCTTATGCTGTGGAACGTAAAGCCAAAGCTGATGCAGCTGGGCTTTTCATGAGTATGGGCTGGAAGGCGCCAAGAAATGCAATAAAAACCCATCCACATTGCAGACTTAAAACGGGTTAAAAGAGGTTGCCTCTTTTTAGGGCCAAACTAGAACTGGAGACTCCAAAATGACACAACTGACAAAGAAGTCAATTTCCATCTATTAAAAGTTGGTTCTTCTACAATACAAAACCCACTAAAGCCATTAAATATAATGATAATTCAGTGTTGATTTGTCATGCTCACCACAACAGCCCAGAATCCACTTTGAAGCTAATAAAAAATTACTTTTGCAAGTTTTTTGGATCCAGCACTGCCACTGGTGCCAGTTCATAATGATCACATATGACGTGGGTAAGTTGAATAAAGAATGTATTTAAACGGAATATTTGTCTCCTGTTGTGGTAGTACTATTTCCCAACTGCTTCTTTTTCTAATTTAAAGTGATGTGCTGAAACAAATCTATTGTTCCTCTGGATTTTTAACCCAGATTTACATGGTATGAGGGTTCGTAGTATAAATGACATATTCGATTTTTAATTTAACGTGAAACAATGTATACGTTTCATATGTATATTTACATAGAGATAAGTTGAAAGGTTTATATTTTTTGCAGCGCAATCCTGTGTAACCTTGCACCTGTGTAACAACAGTAGATGCACCGGTGTAAGTGCACTTACACCGGTGCATCTACTGTTACACCGGTGCAAGGTTACACAAGATTGCACTGTTAGTTAAGCCAAGATTAAGAGGTTATTTGGGTTGAGTACAATGAAATAGGTCATTAGTCAACAGTTAAAAATGTATATTGTTGCCAACGTGTAACAATTCAGTCAACAAGGAAACCAAAATGTCAGAAGGACTGACTGCATCTTGTTAATTTTAAACTGGACTGAATGGTTTGGATATTTGGTTGTCTGCATTATGACCTTTTCTTGCATGGGGGGGGATGTCTACTTCTTGCCTCTTGCATGGGTGACTGTGGGAGAGTAAAAAGAGAGGGCACTGGTCTCCCTAGAATCCAAATTTGACAGAGTTCTATGGAAATTAGGGAGCCCACAGACACCCCCCCCACACACACACACTAATTTAGCAGATGGCCTAGAGAGAGAAGACAGCTACATAGGACACAGCCTTATATTTTTCTATTTCTGTATCACTTTTCTGCCTTTCAAAAGACTATAATCATATAATCAATTATAATCATAACTATAATCCATTAAAAATCCAAAAATAACCACGTGAGTTAATTTTTGAAGGCATATTTATTATTACTAATAATACTAACAAACAACAACAACAACAGTATTTATATACCGCTTTTTAACAAAAAGTTCACAAAGCGGTTTACAGACTCCCTGCTAACTGGGCAAGAGGCACTTTTGCAATTGGTGCTCCTCTTATATTTAGCAGGGGGAGAGTAACTGCCCCCTTTCACCCCAGCACAGTGTCTTTTCTGGTGGCTGTTTGCTGGTGTTCTTCTGCATCTTTTTTAGATTGTGAGCCCTTTTGGGTCAGAGAGCCATTTAATCATTTGATTTTGTCTGTAAACCGCTTTGTGAACTTTTTGTTGAAAAGCGGTATATAAATACTGTTGTTGTTGTTGTTGTTGTTTACAGACAAAATCAAATGATTAAATGGCTCCCTGTCCCAAAAGGGCTCACAATCTAAAATGTTATAAATCTAATCCCAATCTTATGTTATAATTGTGAAGTGCATAATCAGTGATTAAATAACTGCTGCATGCTTTATGCCCTGGCCACTTTGTGCAACACAAACCTATGGAATTCTCAAAAAAATAAAATAATCTAAATATAAGAACAACATCCGAACAGTCAACCGACAACCACAGATCACAGCAGAAATCAAAACAGCACAAAGAAATGAACGCAAGGACGTTACGCCAGGCCATAGACAGGCCCATCAGAAAAGGGTGGTTTTCACAATCTGGTGGAAAACAGCAATAAAGGAGGGCCAGATAGACACGGGGAGGGAGGGGCTTCCACAACTGTGGAAATGATCGTGTCCAGAGTCCTCGCCAGCCTCACCTTGGCTGATAAAGGACCTGGGTGAGACCCTTTCCAGATCACCTCAGTGGATGGGCAAATTCAGATAAGATAGCCCTTCAAGTACCCGGGTTTTAAACGTCAAGATCAGCACAGTACCTTGAATTGGGCTGGGAAGCATATCAGGAGCAATAGCATTCTCATGCTAACGTGGGGCCAAATATGTGCCATATGTAGTATTCATCAACGGCACAACACACATGATGCAAGCTATTTTAGCAAAAACCTCTAGCTGTGAGCTAGAACTCATGAGGAGTCATAACCTCACTGGGTGTCCAAAGGCAAAGAAACCACCATCTCTCAGCCTCCCTGCCCAGCGATATGGGGATAAAAATTCCTTACAAGATTGTTATAAGAATCACTCACTGAGGCTGCAATCCTACATACACTTACCTGGGAGTAAGCACTATTGAACACAGTGGAATTTACTTTGGAGTAAGCTTACAAGATTGCTCTGCATGCGAATGCATGCAAAGCATACTTAACACTGAAAAAGTGCTATGTAAACGCTAATATGTTTTGAGACTGTGGTGAGGTATGTGGATAGGCTCTCCAGAACTTTGGACCAGAATATTATTCAAAAAGATGAGTAGCCTAAATCTGGCCCTGCCGCTATCACACTTACCTGTGCTGGGCCAGCAGCAGGCCTCCCGCAAAGCTGGCGGTTGCGGCAGTGCATTCAAAATGGCCACCGGCAGCGCACTGTGCACACTGCCAGAAGTACTGTCCCAATCCCAGATAAGATTGGGCCATGAGTCTGAGATCCTAAACACACTGGCCAAAAGCACAAGAAAGGAAAGCTCAGGTGTAGATTTCAGACGTAGAGAAGCTTATTCATCATGATGAAGGTCAAGCTGTATTTATTTTTGGGGTCTCTGTTGTACATCGACAGTTTCAGAATCCCTGAAAACCTTTGTAACACTGCCCTCTGCCAGTGGACAAAGGGAGAAATGAACACTTTAAACCAGAGAATTAAAACATTACATATTGTGAATGGGTTCTAGAGGTTGTGATAAATTCTTAGTTTTGATTGGTTCTGACCCAGAATGTAGTAGTAACTGGTATGGAGAACCTGAACCAATTTAGTTCCAGTTCACATGGGGTATGTTTAAATATAGACAGTATTATTATTGTTATTTATACTTGTACCCCATTTTTCCTTCAACAAGCTCAGGGTGGGGTATGAGGATGGGGGTTATCCCACTTTATCCTTATAGCAACCCTGTGCGATAGATTAGGCAGAGTAAGCGAATGACTGGTCCAAGAACTGGCCAAGCCTTCGTAGCTGAGTGAGGATGGAACTTGGGTAGATCTGGCCAAAGTCTAACCACTACATCCCCGCTGGCTCACACGCAATCACTCACAAAGTTAGCCACAGTGTGGCTATTGTTATAAAATATATAATAATATACAGTATGTATGTACCGCCTTTCTTGGTCATTGGATTTCTCCTCTGACTTTAATCCAAGGCGGTTTACATGGGCAGGCTTTTTCAACCCCCCGAATGGTTTTTTTTTTAAAAAAATAATCATATATAAATGTTCAATCTTTCATGAACTGCATTCCAGATGGTATCCTTTGCAGTCTGGCCTCTCCCTGGTCTTCGCCTCCCATGCTCGGCCAACGCAGCTGGCAGCTCTTATCTCTCCTCACAGAGGCTTTCACAGCTTTTTGTCAGCGGTGTGACTCAAACTGGCCGTTCACCGATCTTCAGGCTTATGAGGTGGGAACTCTACCGACTGAACCAGACCTCCTGCCCTTATTATTAAGAATATTTATCTACTCTTCCCCCCCCACAAAAAAGAGTTCTCTCCCTCTCTCTCTCTCTCTCTCTCACACACACACACACACTCACTCACTCACACACACACACAAATGTCCTGAAAGGTCTAATAATCCTTAAAAAGGCTAAAGGGAGCCACTAGCAAACAGCCACTGGAAAAGATGCTGTGCTGGGAGAATTGCTCACCCCATGCTAAATACATCACTTACAAGGGGGCCTCTTTACTCAGTTGGCAGGAGTCATACTGTCTCTAATTTAAAAAAATAAATAAAGTGGAACAGAGCAAGACAGTAGGTCAAAACTGGTCTGGTCTCCAGGAGCCATTTGTCCCCTAGGCCAGGTATTGGCAACTGGAGAGCCAGTAGTCAAATTCAGGGAAAAAGGTTTCACATCTGCGCCCCCCCCCGACAATCTCCACACCCCATTATGCATTTCAGGCACTTTCCCCTCACGCTGCAGCACATGCAAAGGGCTGTTAACCTCTCTTCTCAACTAGGAAGAGCCCTCCCCTTAACAGGGCTAGCCCAAGACTTCTTGATGCCTGATGCGGCATGCCAAATGCTATTCCCCCTTACCCAATGATGTGCCAGCCTCTGCTTCTCCTACTCTCCAAGGTCCTAGTTCCGCACTCTCTTCCCCTCCACATTTCCTCTTCCTCTCTGTGCCCCTCTTCCATTTCCAGTCCAGTAGAGGCAAAGAGACAACAGAGACAGGCACTCCACCAATTTGCTGCCTGAAGCAACACTTCAGTTGGCCTCATGGAAGGGCCGGCCCTGCCCCTTATGCACCTCAGCTGCTCACTTCCACACACAAAGCCAATCACACAGGCATAGGAGGGAGCAACTGAGATGCCTAAAGGGGAGAGCTCCAGTAGCATATACTGTAGTAGTCAGTTTTCGAAATCTGTGGGGGTTAGTTCCTGGGTAGCGAATTCGCATGAACCATTTGATCCAATGGGATCAATGGGGTTAGGTGCAGGGGGTTAGAGGGGTACCTTACCTTCAGCTTTCTGGCCTCTGTACTGGTCGCAGACA
This sequence comes from Plestiodon gilberti rubricaudatus, assembly GCA_026170595.1. Taxonomy (NCBI): domain Eukaryota; kingdom Metazoa; phylum Chordata; class Lepidosauria; order Squamata; family Scincidae; genus Plestiodon; species Plestiodon gilberti. The sequence goes on along the minus strand of JANXHW010000004.1, from coordinate 185,546,349 downwards.
CAATTTTGAAGGTTCCTGCTGCTTCCAGAAGGTCTCTGCTGTACTCAGGAAGCAGGCAGACTTTCTGGAGGCAGCAGGGACCTTCAAAATGGTGCCCACGACTACTGCGGACCTCTTTGAAATGCCTGGGGAAGCTTCAGAAACTAGCAGAGACCTTCTGGAGGCAGCAGGGATTGTGGAAAAGGGTGCAAGGTGGTGTCAATCCTGCTGCTTGCGAATAAGTGAATTCGTGAGTAGCGGGAATTGACTGTATCTGTTGCTGTTCATACTGGAGGAGAGGGCAGGTCTGTTTGCCCTCTGTTTGTGCCCTGGGCAACAGGTAGAGAGCAAACGTTCCTTGCTGAGGTGCCACTCTGTAAGCATGTATAATATAACCACTACAGAGGCAGCTTGTCTGCAAAAAGAACTCCCTGTTTAATGCTGTGTGGAGAACACTGCATCCTGAATTCCTAGTAAATTGCTATTGATATTTTGTTTTTTTGTGAAGATATCTTTTAAAAAGCATTACTTGCGTGCATACACATGCAAGGGATGCACTACCTTCCCTGCCAGCTAGTAAATGTTTCTGAATGCATTTTGAGTTGCAGCGATACAGTAATAGTTATAATAGCTACATCTCAATCCACTGAGTGTACATTCTATTAAACACTTTTGATGGACAGTCAGTGTAGTGGTTGAAGTGATGAATTAGAGCAGTGATTCTCAAAGTTCTCCCTGCAAGGAAAGGCGGGGGAGAACTCTGTGAGTGTTCGCGGAGGCAGGGACAGTGGCAATCCCATGGATCGCTGCCCGGGGAAAAAAACACATACTTACCAAGGTCCTACAGCCCTCCAGAAGGTTCGGGGAGGCCTGCGCCCCCCCTCTCCGAGCTTCCCTGAGCTGTTCCCCAAGCTGAAGATCGCCGCTCTTGATTATGACCACTTCCGTTTTTGGGATGAAAACTGGAAGTGGTTGTAATCACCGTAGAGCGGGCAATCTACCGCTCAAGGAAGCCCGTAGAGGGGCACTTGTGCGTTCCAGAACCAACCCTCTGGAGGGTTGCAGGACCCCCGGTAAGTGTTAAAAGTATGTTCTCTGGGATCGCCGCTGCCGCACACTATCCCCACCACTTAAGGTAGCAGGGGACAGCATCCGTTTCTCCTGGTGGGTCGTGACCCACCAGTTTGAGAACCGATGAATTTGAGAGACCCGGGTTCAATTCCCTACTCAGCCATGAAGCTCACTGGGCAACTAAGGGCTCAGTCCAGCCTAACTCAGGCACAGTTGAGGCCCAATTGTGGCCCAATTGTGGCCCAAACTAGGACCGAGTTAGGCTGCAACTGTGCCTGAGTTAGGCTGGAGGCAACAGCATTGGGCCAGGATCGCGGCAAAACTTACCGCAGAGGCAGGCAGGCTCCTGTGGGGAGCTGTCAGTCTTGTGGAAGCGAAGAGCCCCCTCCTCAGCCCATCTGCGTGCACCTACCACAGCTGCTGCAGCGGTTGCAGCAGATGGGCAGCCACAGGCGGGCCTGCAGGCACTGCGCGTTTGACAGTCAGCTGAAGGGCAGAGGTTGTGCCAGTGCCAGCTGCCCCAGGGCACCCTGGGCATCAGCCACCTGCCGCAGGGGGGAGTGCGACTGCCCTCCCTCCTGCAGACTGCGATGCCACCCCCAAGCCACGGTGAGGCTGCACGTGGGAGTCATGGGGGGGGTGAGCGGGGGAGAGAAGGGAAGGAGGGGGTGGGAACGGCACGCACAAGGGGGGGGTCTCATGAGGTCTGGAACAGCCTCCGCCAGGACATGCCCGTGCGCTGCCTGAAGCCCTGGGCCTCAAGGGCCTTGGCTATGCCCACAAAGAAGGCATCCCAGCATGCCTTCTGCTCCGTGCCCCGGCCAAGACCGAGAGATGCCGTGGGCTTGTCTGCTGCGAGCGGGAAGGGCTCACGCAGCTCATCACACCCCCAGATGGGGCAACGTCGGCACCTTGCGGCAGGCGCTCTGGCGGCATGGGGGGTGCCAGCGTCCATCATCAGGGAGTGGGAGGGGAGGCAGGCACACTGACAGGGGGTGCTGGGGAGGGGCACGGGTGGGTCAGAAACAGACAGACAACACGGCTGGTGGGAGAGGGATACAGGGAGAGGGGTCTGCAGAGACCGATAGGGGCACAGGGGGCACTTCGCAGATGGAGGCAATGCAGGAACGGGCGCCTCTCATGCAGACGGACCGAGGGCGGACACGGACGCCGTTGATGGGCGGAAACGGACGCCGGTAACGGGCGGACAGAGGGCGGAAACGGACGCCGGTGACGGGCGGACACGGACGCCGGTGATGGGCGGACCGAGGGTGGGTGAGAGCCCCGGTTGCTGAAAGGGCTCTTCACGGACGTGGCGGACGTGCGCCACAGTGCCCGTCAGTGTTTGCCTGCCTGACAGGCCCCCCAACTCCCCCCTCCCCTCTGGTCCCAGAGGGTCCGGCAGCCCCCCTGCTGTGTTCTCCCAGGGATGGCTGTGGCGGACCCTGGCTGGGATTCATGCAGAGGCTTGTGTGCTGGGGCCTGCCTGTGTGGGTGTGTGGGGCAGTGCTTGTGCAACATTGGGGACATGTGTTTCCAGGGGCATCTTTATTGTTCTGGAACAGTGGCAGAGATGGCCGGGCGTGGCTGCCAGGGGTAGGCACAGCAGCCTCTAGGACCACAGCAGCAGCATCAGGCGAGCCCCATGGACCTGGAGATGCGGGCTCTTCCCCTGTGGAACCACGGCCTGCTCCATAGAAAGAGGAGGGACAGCAAGTAGGCAGCCAGGGCGGTGGGGCAGCAGCAGCAGCTGAGGTGGGTTGCAGGGCAGGCTCCCAGACCTCTCTGGCAGCATCAAGGCAGGTGACCGTGGGGCAACCAGACTGCAGGCCCAGGGGTGCTCCCCGGACGGTTTGTGGTAGTGGGCATTCCTGGGGGGACGAACAACATGGGGGTGTTCCATGGCAGCTGCTGCGTGGTAGCAATCGCCATTGAAGAGGAGCCAGTGTGCCAGTTGCAAAGGTCTGCAGGGAGAGAAATCAAACACAGCTGAGTGGTGTGAGACACATAGCCTGGTCTGCGCTCCTTCCCTGGGTGTACGGTGAGCATGATCCTGTAAGGGAAAGGGGTCAAAGAGAGAGACAACAACACAACTTGGGGGTCACAACCATGGCAATCCTAGCAATACTGACCTGTCGGTAGACCCTGTGGAGAAAAGACGGGGGGGAACAGCTGGTGTCTACATATGGGTTACAGTTCCACACTCATGGCATTGTGTGCTCACATTAATACAGGCAGCTATGAGACAAGACATTGGTATAGAGGCATATCATGGCAGGCTATGCAGGCAGCTATGAGACAAGACATTGGTATAGAGGCATATCATGGCAGGCTATGCAGGCAGCTATGATACAAGACATTGGTATAGAGGCATATCATGGCAGGCTATGCAGGCAGCTATGAGACAAGACATTGGTATAGAGGCATATCATGGCAGGCTATGCAGGCAGCTATGAGACAAGACATTGGTATAGAGGCATGTATCCTACCTATATTTCTCTATGCAAAGAGGCAGACGTCAGACCACATGTCAGCACAAACCCTGCACTTACCTGCTGGTGTTGTTGCCTGTATGGGGGGGGGGGAGAGAGGGGCTGGGAGAAAGACATGGGTTAGCAAACACTTGCATGGAGACAGCTGCCCAGGCACAGCAGTAAACAGTTTGGCCACAGGCAGAACAGCCCTCTCTGCCCTAGAGGGGGGCAGAGAGGAGAGAGGAGAAGAGAGAAGTGGGGTGTTAGAAAAGTTTTCAAAGTCCCACTTTGTGGCTGCTGGGGGACAGAACCCCACGCCACGTGCTCAGAGAGAGAGAGAGAGAGAGTGGAGGGCTGGGGCTGGGCTTTTGTGGGAAAGAGGCTGGGTGGGGCTGGGTGCTGATAGGGTAACTATTTGGGTCCATGTCCAGAGTTAGGCCACACCTGTTCGGTCCTAACTCAGGCCCAACTCGGGCCCAGGGTGTTAGAACTTTTCAGGAGAGGGCTGGTGTGGGTAAGGTAAAATGGCTCCTATGGGTCTCCTCACATTTGGGTCCACCCTTTTTGCTGGCCCAAATTTTGGGCCTGAGTTGGGCTCGAGGGGGCGTGTCAGTGGCTCTCCAGTGTCTGGAACCGGACCAAAATTCGTAACCGCCCCCGTCACACCCCCGACACGCCCCCAACACACCCACTTTTAGGCTGCAATTGTGCCTGAATTGTGCAATTGTGCCTGAATTGTACCGCAGTTGCCTTGGGCTGGACCGGGCTGCAATTCAGTCACAATTGCAGCCCAACTCAGGCACAATTCAGGCACAACTCGGGCCTAAAGCACTTGGGCTGCAATTGTGCCTGAATTGTACCACAGTTGCCTTGGGCTGGACCGGGCTGTTAGTCACATAGGGCAAACAGCTCACTGGGCAAATAGGTCACAGCAAATAGGGTCGTTGTGAGGTCCATGCATGCAACCCTAAGCTCTTGGAGGAAGAATGGCGTGTAGATCGTTATGTCCTACAGAAAATGAAACTGACAGCCCATTCCAACCCAACTCCTCTCCAAGTCAGGCATAAATGTGGCCTAAGTGCAGCCTAAGTTAGGCAGAAGTTATGCCTGAGGTAGGTCAGAGTTATGCCTGAGTTAGGCAGGCTGCAGTTTCTGTGGCCCAGCACCACCCCAGGATCCAGGCAACACTTACCTCCCAGGCAGGCAGGCTCTTCTCCAGGCTCCGTGTCTGGCTCAGGCATGTGCAGGCCTCTGTCTGCATGTGTCAGCGTCCATCCATGGCAGCTGCCGCAGGGTCTGTTGCAGCCCGGTCGCAAAGGGGCTGACCGCAGGCAGGGGGGTTGCGCCAGTCATGTGGTGGACACAGGGCAGGTGACAGGTGAGCGAGGTGCCTGAGCCCAGCCGCCACAGGGCACCCTGTGCATCAGCCACCTGCTGCAGGGGAGAGTGGCCGTCCCCTCCCTCCTGCAGAAGGCGATGCCACCCCCAAGCCACGTTGAGGCTGCACTGGGGGGTGAGCGGGGGAGGGAAGGGAAGGGGAGGGGGGTGGGAACGTCACACACAAGGGGGGGGTCTCATGAAGACTGGAACTGCCTCTGACATGACTCGCCCATGCGCTGCCTGAAGCCCAGGGCTTCCAGGGCCGGGGCAATGCCCACAAAGAAGGCATCCCGGCGTGCCTGCTGCTCTGTGCCCCGGCCAAGACCGAGAGATGCCTTGGGCTTGTCTGCTGCGAGCATGAAGGGCTCACACAGCTCATCACACCCCCAGATGGGGCGACGATGGCACCTCACGGCAGGCGCTCTAGCAGGGTGGGGGGTGGCCAGCAGCCATCATCAGGGAGTGGGAGGAGAGGCAGACACACAGGCAGGCAGACAGTGGGTGCTGGGGAGGGGCATGGGTGGGTCAGAGACAGACAGGCAGACAACAAGGCTGGTGGGAGACAGATTCCGAGAGAGGGGTCTGCAGAGACCGATAGGGACACAGGGGGCGCTCCGCAGATGAAGGTGATGCATAAACAGGCGCCTCTTATGCAGACAGACTTTGGGCGGAAGTGGCTGCATTACGGGCAGAACTTCGACAGAGGCGCCTGCATTACGGGCGGACCTTCGACAGAGGCGCCTTCATTACGGGCAGACACCCTGGCTGTCACTGTTTGCCTGCCTGAGAGGCCCCCCTGACTCCCCCTTCCCCTCTGTGCCATGGGGGTCGCGCAGCGCCCCTGCTGGGTTCTCCCAGGGAAGGCCGTGGCAGTCCCTGGATGGGACTCATGTAGGGGCTTCAGTGCTGGGGGCTGTCTGTGTGTGTGTGGGGGGCAATGCTTGTGTAAACACTGGGCACATATATTTCACTGGGGCATTGCCAGAGGGGCATCTTTATTGTTCTGGAACGTTAGCAGAGATGGCCAGGCGAGGCTGCCAGGGGTAGTCACAGCAGCCAATCAGAAAGCAGCAGCAGCACACCTGCCCCATGGACCTGGACATGCAGGCTCTTCCCCTGTGGAACCACAGCCTGCTCCATAGAAAGGGGAGGGGCAGCAGGTAGGCAGCCAGGAAGGTGGAGCAGCAGCAGCAGCAGCAGCAGCTGCTGAGGAGGGTTGCAGGGCAGGCTCCCAGACCTCTAGCAGCAGCGAGGCAGAGGACCGTGGGGCAACCGGACTGCAGGCCCAGGGGTGCTCCCAGGAAGGTAGGTGAGAGTGGACGTTCCTGGGGAGACAAAAAACAAGGGGGAGTTACATGTCAGCTGGTATGTGGAAGCAGTCACCATTGACGACAAGCCAGTGTGTCGGTTGCAAAAGCCTGCAGGGAGAGAAATCAAACACAGCTGAGTAGTGTGAGACACATAGCATGGTCTGAGCTGCTTACCTGGGTGTAAGGAGAGCATGATCCTGTAAGGGGAAAGGGTCAAAGAGAGAGACAACAACACAACTTGGGGGTCACAACCATGGCAAACCTACCAATACTGACCTGTCAGTAGACCCTGTGGAGAAAAGGGGGGGGGGAAACAGCTGGTGTCTACATAAGGCTAACAGTTCCACACTTGAGGCATTGTCTGCTCACATGACTACAGGCAGCAATCAGACACAACAGTGGTAAAGAGGCATGTATCCTATATATCATGGCAGGCAAAGCAGGCAGCTATGAGACAACACATTGGTAAAGAGGCATGTATCCTTCCTATATTTCTAAATGCAAAGAGGCAGCAGTCAGACCACATGTCAGCACAAACCCTGCACTTACCTGCTGGTGTTGTTGCCTGTGGGGGGGGGGGAAGAGGGGCTGGGAGAAAGACATGGGTTAGCAAACACTTGCATGGAGGCAGCTGCCCAGGCACAGCTGTAAACAGGTTGGCCACAGCCAGAACAGCCCTCTCTGCCCTAGAGGGAGGCAGAGAGGAGAAGAGGGGTGTTTGTGAATTTTGCCCTCCACCGACAAAGTCCCACTTTGTGGCTGTGAGGGACAGAACCCCACACCACGTGCTCAGAGAGAGAGAGAGAGTGACTGGGGGCCTGGGGCTGGGCTTTTGTGGGAAAGAGGCTGGGTGGGGCTGGGTGCTGATAGGCTCCCTATCTTAGGCATAACTCTGTCGGTTTCCAGACCTAGCAGGCCCAACTCCGTCCTAACTCTGACCTAACTCAGGAGTAGGGTGTTAGAAATTTTCAGGAGAGGGCTGGCTTAGGTAAGGTAAAATGGCTCCTATGGGTCTCCTCGAATTTGGGTCCACCTTTTTGGTCGACCTAAATTTTGTGTCAGCATTTGTGTTGGAGGGGGCGTGTCTGTGCTTGCCAGGGTCTGGAATCCAACGTTAATTGGTTGCCGCCCCCGTTACACCCACGGTCCGCCCATGTTCCGCCCACTTTTAGGTCAACTTTAGGTCTGACTTGTGCTGCTTAGCCCTTGGGTTGGAATGGGCTGTTCTTAGTCCGTTGGTTGTAACTTTGACCTAACTTCGCCCTAAATGGTTGCATTCCAGACCTAACTTCGACCTAAACGACTTAGGCTGACTTTAGGTCTGACTTGGGCTGCTTAGCACTTGGGTTGGAATGGGCTGTCAGGGTCACACAACCTGCTTCAGAAGGCAAAGTGGTGGATAAGTAGTAGTGCAGACTACAGTACTGATAGACAGTTCTTTACTTAAGTACAGGTTAGGTTCCAGAGGTCTGTACTTAAGTTGAAACATTATTTAGGCCGGTGACATAAATAAAATTATGAACAACTTTCTGTAATGGTTGAAAATGGTATGGGAACATTCATTTTTATACATAAAGTATGATCTATACAATAATAATTCACTCCCTAGTGAACATACTGTGTTCTCAGTGATAAGAGGAGCTTTGATGGGGCCTTAGAGGAGCTTTGATGGGGCAGGGGCTACACTTGCATTAGTTGCATTTTACAACAATGTGTATTTGTATTATTTGGAGAGATAAAAGAGTACAGTTCTGTGAAGTACTGTACTGACTCTCCTTTACCCATCACTTCTGCATCTCCAAAACACTTCCTCTCAAAAACATGGTGTCTCTCTGTCTCCAAAACCTGCACTATTGTGCCTACACAAAAACTTTGGAATGGATGGACTGTGCCTGCGCAAATGTGCAAGGTAGAGAGGGCATTAAGTAGTTGAGATCTGTAAGTTGGATGTCCTTAAGTCAGGGGCTACGTGTATATAATAGGAAGAAGAGCCTTTAGCAATGTCACTTGTTACTCAAGCAGTGGTCCTTGGTGTGAGGTTGATAAGGGTGTTTAGTTTGTTACAAGTACAAAAGCGTTTTCATCTATGAAATATTGGAGGGCATGAACTTATTATAGTGACATCTATACTGCTGCTGCACAACTTCCCTTTTCAGCTCTGGCTACTCTCGCTCACCTCTGGATAGCCTCTCCCCAAGTTTCCTGTTCAGTCACCAGATAGCTCCCCCTTGCACAACTCTCACCTCCCAACAAGCAGCATCTCCACTTACAAGTCGTCTTCCCCACCAACCATCCCAAACTACCACGATGCCCCCATCCCTTCTCTGTAAGCGCTAAATAGAAGAAGAAAAACTGTAATTAGTACGTGCCCGGCCTACTTATGACCTCACCCACTCCGCTTCCTCTTCCCTAAAGGCAACATGTGTTGTAGTCCTTTTTCTCTGGCTGCTGCCGCCCTTGCGCAGTAACTGAACTACAACGCCCGAAAGGCCCGAAGAGGAGCGTGCGACGCATGCGTTCATCCGGGGAAGCAGGAGGGGGCGGGCTGTCTTCTCTCCCTCTGCTGCTGATGCAAGAGCTGAGCGCGGCGGCGAGGGGGAACGCGGCTCAGCCACCGACCGATTTCGCGGGCGGCGTTGCGGCCACCACCACGAGAAACGGGCGGACCCTTTTCAGCTTCTGTCCTGACGGCCGGGAAGAGGCGCAGCCATGTCGGGAGACGAGGTGAGGCCAGGGAGGCGGCTGGGCCTCAGGCGGCGCGGGCTGGGGCTGTGGCCGCGCTGCCATGTGAGGAGCCGGGCTTGAGGCCTGTCTGGGCAGAGACACGCTGGGCGGCCCTCGCGCTGCTTCAGGCTCCGGGCCTGAGTGGAGTCGCTTTGTGGGAGTCGCGCTTGAGCGGCCTTCAGTGGGCAGTGAGAGGCTCCCTCGCCTGCTGCTGTTGCACCCTTTTCCCTTCCTGCCTTGGGAATCCCTTCACACGTGTTGGGGGGGGGAGAGGAAAGCTCGGGGAGCTGCGGGGCCACTTCATCCTCTCCTTTGTCTTTTAAGTATTCATCTAAGCATGTAAAGTGGGACTGCGACACGCGTCTTTGAAAACACGTGTAACAAGCAAGTGCTGTTCTCAGCTAGACTTGGGAGTGGGTTCCTGTTTCGTTTGCACTTGATGGCAAAGCCTGTTAGGCACGCCTGTTAATTCATCCTGCCTTCCATCCTGATGGGGATGATGGCTCTTGTATGTATGAAATGTGAACGTTGTCATTTTTTTTACATCGTCGTGTGTATGCTTATAGTGTTCAAAATATGTCATGAGTGAGGTTGTGCTTTCTTGTGGAGAGTTAGTAAAAGAATCCCCTTCTCCTTTTGGGCAGGTGGACTGTGTTCCCCATCTCCTTGCCTTTTTGTGCTTTAGATAATAGTGACTTTTTATAGCGTTTGCATGTTGTGTTTCTGATTGTGGCTGAAGACTTCTGGTTTACAATTGGTCAGCATTGTGCATTGACATTTTTGGACACTATGGGCTATTATGGGTTTGCCATAATTTCGCGGTGTACCAGTTGTATACAAGTTCAGGCTTAAATGAATGCTGTCTTTTTCCTCTGGATAGAGAAGAGTTTCTACTTTGTCAAAGAGTTGTATGTAAGGTTCTAACTAAGGCTGGTTATCTTAATCTACTCTATTAAAGTCTTGTTTATGCTTGATTCAGTTTAATGAACTTTATGTTCTGGGAGCATTGGCTATACTAGGTGGCTGTGTGTCATTTGTGGGGAAATGATGAATAAGCTATAACACTGGAAAGGTGCTATAGTTTACCCATCAAAAACCTGAAAGTACAAGATATGTAGAAGATATGATACTAGGTTAAGAAAAGTTGTTTAGGAATAAGTGTGAAACTTTTTCAGTACTGTTTCTAGATGCCCATGCAACTGGCATTTTTCTCATTCTGATATATTGAATGTACAATTTTGTTTTGTCTCCTTGATTCTGAGTTATTGATCAGTTGTACCATCACAGTTATAATGGCTAGAAACTTATTGGTTCAGAGAATCTCCAGTATTACTCTGTACTTTGTGGTCTGTATGTTAACCAATCCCTGATGAGTGGCCATATTCAAACTATTTTATTTCCAAGAAAACAAGACTTCTGTGTCTAGGTCCCCTTGTTGTTTGAACATTTGTCTGCACGTAGTTTTTAATGTATACTCATAAATTTAGAACAAGTAGACTTGCCGATAATGTATCCTGGTGGACTTTTGTGTAACAAAGAATTGTACCGGTACTTGCCTGTTCAATCAATCCAGGATAAATTAATTCTTGTTCTAGTTTGATGTGGCAAGTTCTCTATTCCATAGCTTTTATGAACACTTAAGAGACTAATTCATTACCACCATGTGCTACAGCAATCTGTTTCCTTTTGCCATGGCAAGTGTTCCATCGCTATCTGGCAAGTGTGAAAAGGGGAGCCCATGGCTTCCCCTCCAGTTGGAGCTGCACAGAAACCAGGGGTTATACCCCTACAATTGTTCTGTGTTTAGAAGCATAACTCGATAAGGAAGATTCTGCCTCTCCAGCTCTAAACTAACAGCGAAATACGACTTAACTTTTGTGCAGCGGAAACGGGAGGCCCCAGAACGGAAAAGGGATTCAAATCCCCTCCAAAAGAGGACTTCAAAGGGGATCTGAATCCCTTTTCCGTTCTGGGGCCTCCTGTTCTTGCTGCGCCGCTGTTTAAACCGGCACAAAAGTTAAGTCAGATTGCGCTGTGTGTTGGGTTGCTAAGGCATAACAACCAACCAGTCCTGAGTGGTGGTGGTAAATTGGTTTTGGTAATAAGTGACTGTGGGGATGGTCATTCTCTCCCCCCCCCCCCATGGCAGACTAGCGGCTGGAAAGCGGAATAGGAGGAAATGGTCACTGACCTTGCCCAGAAACACAGTGTAAGGTCACAGACAAAATAAGGGACACATTCTGGGGTAGCCTGTACTATCAAGATCAGCCATAATTTATGGACTCCTGTAAACCAATTCATGGAGTAAGTGTGTGACCCATGTACTGGGTTATTCAAAAAGGATGGTGCAAACGTAAAGCTGCTTTATTCTTAAATGACCTGAGCCGTCATGAAATGAAAAGATAGAAAAACTGTCCCAAGCTTCACATGTACACTACAAATATTAGATGTGGGCACTTGTGTAGCTACAGTGGGGCAAGGGGGAGGGTAAATGCCCCGGGTAACAGCCATGGTCTCCTCATGAGGAGACTACTGCTGTTTGCCCCCCTTGCAAAGTGCCCACATCACACTTGTAATGTGCATGTGAAACTTGGGACAGTTTTTCTGTCTTTTCATGTCATGATGGTTCAGTTCATTTAAGAATAAATCAGCTTTTTCTGTCTTTTTATGGCATTATTGTGGTGTGTCAGGTCATTTAAGAATAAATCAGCTTTACTTTTGTACCATCCTTTTTGAATAACCCTGTATTATTGTGGCACATTGCCCTCACTGGTTTCTAGATTGACATATCTGCAAGGGAAATAGGTTCCTTCAGAGTAGGATATTAATGTTGTTAAGGCAACAACATAGGAAAGGTTACACACATGACTCTTTTATAATAACCATTGTATTTGGCATGATGTTGAAATTGTTTGGGAGAATAGCTGTTTCATGCTGTGAAATACACAGATGCAGTCCTTCCTGAGTGAAGCTTGTATGTTACAATACAAAAAAGCCTTCAAGAAATGTTACAACCAATCCACAGTGCCATGGAGAATACTGTGGGGAAAAGACTCTTTTCAGCATTGTAATGCATGCTGGGGGAAGTACGGTATCCGTAAAGGCATTCAACTAATGTTAAGTTATGAAGGTGTGTATGAGGAGATGTGCTTTCAATATATTAAGTCTTAACCTTCAGAAGGAGTGCTCTATCTCAGAAGCTGCTTCAATGAATGGGAGAGTTGTGCCCGTGGAAGGACCCCATGTGCAAAGACCCCGTGTGCAGGAACAGATTGTCATGAAATTGCAATTTACTGCCAATGAGAGCAGCATAAATATGCACTGGACCCTTTCTATCTGCAGATTCGGGATCTGTGGATTTGACTTACTGAGGATCACGTATTTGTGGGGTCCACCTTTCCAACGCTGTAAAAAGTTTTTTAAAAAGCCCCCCAATCCCCATTTGCACCTTTAAGTGGCCAAACCACGCTGTTTCCAAGCCTCCACAGGGCTTCTGCAAGCTGAATGACCCACTTCCGGGTTGCGCGAAGGCTCCGATCTCCTCCCAGCCTTGCCCTAGGATGCATTCTGGGGCGGGTCTGGGAGGAGAAAAGAGCTTTCGCGCGATCCAGAAGTGGGTTGTTTAGCTTGCAGAAGCCCTGCGGAGGCTTGGAAACGGCGCGGTTTGGCCACTTAAAGGTGCAAATGGGGATTGGGGGGCTTTTTAAAAAACTTTTTACAACGTTGGAAAGGTTGAACCCAGTATCCGGATTCTTGATATTCCAGAATGGACCCCCTGCGGATACCAAGACGCCACTGTACAGTACATTGATCTAGCTTTGCATAATCTATCCAAATATAGTTACTTGTTGTCTTAAATGTGAGGTGTATGTGTTTTTATGGGGTGCTCTGTTTTCAGGAACAATTACCTTGTGCAAGTCAGCTCCTAACAAGTCCTGTTTAACCAGCTAGCATGATGAGAAATCCTTGTATTACTAATCTGTTGTACAAAACTGTAATTAAACAGTTAAACTATAGCTTGAGTTAAGAAATAAAAATGTACATAATCACAAACCTGTTTGCAAATCTGCTTTCAGAACCCTTTGAATGTACGTGGCTTTTGGAGTTGCCTAGTTGCTATGAGACTTATACATTTTAAAATGAAAATTATGATTATCAACAGAAAATAGTGAAGTATTTGAGAAAACACATTATCTTCAAGGCTGGAAAAATCATATTTACTTGGAAGGCCCATTGAGTTCACTAGGTCTTACTCCCAAAGTAAGCATGTGTAGGATTGCAGCCTTGGTCTCCAATCTCTGATTGACATGTGTATTCCTTTTTAAATTAATGATTGCATTTTTCTATGAGTGATACTATTGCCTGATAACAGGCTATGTCTGCCAATTCTTTGTTGCTGAAAATTATCGTGCATGTTGAATGAAGTTAAAGAAGATGAAAAGGTGTTCTCTTCTTCTAGGGTCAACTTCTTAAACTGAGTCATAAGTTTTAGTTTTAGTTTCAATTTTAGTTTTAGGGTAGTGTTGACTGTCTAAAGTAAACAAACCCTTAAAATCAAGCAGTCTGGGTGTTTCTTTAAAGAATTATGAAATTGTCTAAGGAAAATATTGTTCCTTGTAGATGATCTTTGATCCGACTATGAGCAAGAAGAAGAAGAAGAAAAAGAAGCCCTTTATGCTTGATGAAGAAGGAGGTGACGCACAAACTGAAGAAACGCAGTTCTCGGAAACAAAAGAAGTGGAGCCAGAGCCAGCAGAAGACAAAGACACAGAAGCGGATGAAGAAGACAGCAGGAGAAAAGGTACCATGACACACCTAGTTGGTATCAAAACTCTACATTTAGGGTTGACTTGTTAAATGACAGTTTTTATGTCAAAGGAAGCATAAAGCTGTTGCAGGTATGGGTGTCTGATGTTCTGCCTGATGACCACCCGGATATATGATGGCAGTTCCATATGTGCCCTGTCGTTGGTTGCTTTCCCTACCTTTGCAAGTTGGAGGCCTGTTCTGGGCTTCAGAATGGCCTGCAGAGGCCTCTGTAAGGCACTTCTGGTTTTTGGAACTTTGCTTCCGAAAACCAGAAGTATCTTACAGAGGCTTCTGCGGGCCATTCTGAGATCCTCAGAAGCCCGGAGAGACGCATGACCCAAAACAGGCCTCCAGAGAGGCCTCAAACTTGCAAGGGTAGGGATCACAGCGCTTAACGATGGGGCCACTTAATGACCGGGTTTAGGTAACACATCCCCATCAAGTGGAGGACACCTGTATAGTGGACTTCGGGAAGATGGGGGTTCAAATCCTTGCTTCAAATCCTGGTGACCTTGAGCAAATCTCTCTTGATTAACCTAACTTTCCCCACAAGATTATTGTGAGGATAGAGTATGATAACCTTATGTATGCTGCTGTGACCTTGAAGCCAAAATATGGAGTGCTGCTTGTACTCTGATCCTGTGCAAAGTTAGTCAGACCTAAGTCCATTGAAAATATTTGTTTTAAATAACACCAGACACAGCATAGGATACCCTGAGTGGTCTTGATTGCTATGTATATTTAGGATATTTAACAGGGACTGGAAAGAGTTTTTTCTTGCATCCCATCCCACTATGCTTGCTTTCGACTACTTGACATGTTTCAACTGCTTGTACGTTCCGCTCTAAGTATTTTACTTCTGTAGCACATTTCAGACTTGGGCTTTTTGCTTTGGACCAAACCACACATTATGTTAAAATACAGAGTTTGGACTTGTGTGAGTGTGTTTTAAAACTTGAATAGCAGCTGTGTGGAGAACTGATCGGTGTAGTAGCAACATGATGGGATGGGGTATCAAACTCTTTCCTCTCACTCCACTGTCCTGACAAATCCCACCCCCATCCTGTTTGCCCCAGGCAGAGAAGCTTCCGTTAGTGCCATTGAGAGCTTCCTTTCCAAGGCAAAGTGGGGGAACTATAGAAGTATGATGAGAGAGGGTTAAATACCCCATTCCCCATGTGCTGCTGTCCTGATCAGGCCCCCAATGGCTGCTATTCAAGATTAAATGAAGGACACGTGCAAGGTCAAACAGTGTACAGTATTGACTATGAAGTACAGGGGCGTAGTAAGGTGCCCCCCTACCATGGGTGGCAGGTCGCGATGATGTCCCCGGGAGGCCATGCCTCCTCCGCATGATGTCGCTGTGTAAGCGACGCCCCCATGATGATGTCACGCGGCCTGCAACAGGCCGAAAACGGCCCCGGGGGTGGGCGGGAGGGCCAAAAACGCCTCCCCCTGCCTCCTGAAGCCATTGAGCTTAGTGGGACTTCTGAGTAGACATGCATACTATAGTATACATTGAGACTTATAAAATTATGCATCGTGGAAAGAATACAGACGCTTTTTTCCTCCCCTTGGAATACTAGAACTAAACTGATTAGAGGTAGATTTAGAACTGACAAAAGGATGTATGTCCTCATACAGTGCAAAATTCACCACTACCACAAGATGTGGTGACAGCTTTACAAGGGCATTAGACACATTCAAAGAGGACAGGACTGACTACTGGTTGTGATGGCTCTGTGCTAACTCCAGGTTCAGAGACTGTGCCTCTGAATGCCCATTGCAGAAAAGTAGTGGTGGAGAAAGGGTGTGCCTTTCTCCTGCTTGTGGGCTTTCCAGAGCAACTGGTGGGAAACAGGATATTGATATTGACAGGCCTTTGGCCCAGTCCAGCAGGGCTTTTTGGGTCTTATGATCAGGTCAGCATGTGGAGGTTTAAAAATGTAGCACACTCATACAGAAAGGGTTCTGAGAATGAGCCCTGAATTCTATCAAGTTACTTAAAGTCTATTAAACTGGAGATTGGCTGTGGCAGAGCACATACTTTGCATCCATAAGGTTCCAGGTCCAAGCCTTGGCATCTCTGGATAAGGCTAGGAAGGACCCTGTGTGAAACCCAACGCAAAGCAACTGCCAATCAGTGTAGACATACTGAGCTAGATGGGTCACTGGTCTGACTCACTACAAGTTAACATATGTTCACGTGATACATTTGGATATTTTCATGTAAACATTTACGTTCCATAGTTGTAACAACTGCTGATATTTGCTTGTAATACATTGCTTTAATTTTCAGATGCATCAAATGATCTAGATGACTTAACATTCTTCAATCAAAAGAAAAAGAAGAAGAAAACAAAAAAGATATTTGATATAGATGAAGCAGAAGAGGGCATAAAGGTCAGTTGGCAAAAGGTTGAGGTTTTGTTTTAAGTGTGTCAACTTTCTTCAAACAAATGCACCATCCTGCACTCTAAAACTGGAAGAAACTCGAGCATTGCAGCCTCTCTACCTTTATCGGCTACAAAGAGAGAACCAATTCTAAATAGAGTAGGGCTATGGCTCAACAAGAGAGGTTCCAGTTAACTGGTCACTGAACCTGTGTGATCAACTGATGGCTCAAATAAATCTTAAACTTGCTCATTATCAAAACCTTAGAGTATGATCTTCTGAGGATATTGTTGGAAGTATAAGAACATACAATTTATTAAACAATCTTCCTTTCATTGTTGGAGGGAAAGACCATCTTTAATATTCTCTTTTCCCAGTACAGTAACAGACAAGAGCCAACATAGCCTTGAAAAAACATCTTCACTCACTGCCACTGACTATTTGCCCACACCGTCGGTCAGTTTCAATTGATAGAAACATGAAGCTCTAGTACAGGGCTGTCAAACTCATTTCATTCAGCGGGCCGAATAGCATTCATGGTGTCTGCTGGGGGCTGGAAGTGATGCAGTATCACTAAGCATGAACTAACTGTGTGGTGCTGGGTGAGCCCAGTTACCATGGGGGCTGGATAAAGAGGTTCTGCTGGCCATATCCAGCCCACAGGGCTGACGTTTGACAACACTGCTCTAGGGGATCTATTAGCTGCTTCTTATAAAACATGAACATAAGGCTGGTCTGTTAATTCTTAAATTATTTTTAGAAACATGTCGTCGTACCTGTAAACGGCCTGGTACATGTTTGTTCATATGGGAGATGGGCAAAACTTGTTAATGTCCTTTTTAGCACAAACGTGAAGATGTGTTAACTGTATACTGTACCTCACTTTCCTGCTGCTGCCATTGCTGTGCTGCATTTTTTTTGTTATGCAAGTTCAGACTTTTTCATAACATTTGCTATATTTGAGTAGCTGGCTGATGCGTCTTAGTAGTATGGTTTGTAGATCCTGACAGTGCATAAGCTCGCAGTCTTATTATTGATCCATTACCATGGATTCTGTGTTGAGGCAACCTTGCGTTCTCTTCTGTCCTCTCCAGACAAGAATATTGTTTTACAGCTAGCAAAATACTTTTATGCTATCACTATGAGACTCAAAGATATGTGAGTTTTCTAAGTTAGTTGATACTGTTTTATTTAACTGGAGTTGGTTACTTGTTGGAATAACCCTTTTTATTGATTGATTTTGATCTGGCTGGTCAAGTGGAGACGGCACTGGATTATATTGTATATGTTTATGGTTATGCCTAATAAAGGGAACTGAACTGAAAAATAAACTTGCAGCAGCAATTGCATGCCATTTTGCAGTGCAGCCTTGTGAAAAGGTGCATGTGAGAAGAAGAGGGGGAGAACAGAAGATGATTAGAGCTGCAGTCTTTAAAGCAGGCACTTAAAGACAATGTTACTTCACCAGTGTAATGTCATTAAATTTAGAGATTCAAAATGAAACCATTTTCTCAGGTGTTACTGGAACATAAAATCTATTCAAGTATCTGCAAAATGAATGAAAAGGCTACATCAGGGCTGCAGTCCATCAAGCTGAACACATCTTACTAACCATGTATTTTGGATTGCCAAGAGTTCAACAGTTCCCCTGTGTTTGCAGTCCAGGAATGCAGGAGGTTCACTCTGTAGTGGACTGTGTTAAACTCTTTGGGCTAGATTGAACAAATGTCTCCTAATTCTAAAGTGAAGAAATCTGCTTCTTGTCTTGCATTAACATTCTTGAGTGACTCATTCTAGTCGAAAAGCTGTTTTTGGTGTAACTTGTGTAAATGCACTTAAACTTGGTTCTAAAATTCCTTTCATGATAAGAGTAGTTCAGTTTTCATGACCAACAGGTTACGGGATATTTTAGAACAAAGCTTTTTTTTACTGTCACTTATTAGTGCTGACACATGTACATGTTTCCTAATCTTATATATATTTTTAAACAGGACTTGAAAGTTGAGGGTGATGTGCAAGAGGCAGTAGAGCCTGAGGATGACCTTGATATCATGCTGAAAAAGAAGAAGAAAAAGAAGAATGTGAAGTTTCCAGACGAGGATGAAGTATTGGATAAAGAGGAAGGTAACTTTGAGCTAGTCTGATTTTTGCTGCAGGTGAAAATCATTTTAAGGTGTTTAGCAATATGTGTTTATAATTCAAGATCTTAGTGGATTCTGGCTGAGGGAGGTGAGAGAGTTGCAGGGCAAGATCCTCTGTATTAGAGCAGCCTGTAAGAAAAATTGGGATCTGGAAGAGAAATAGAAGAACTTTGACAAAGGTTGCCGCTGTTACAGAATTTTTCTCAATTCCTAATGAGTACTGGTAGCCAGTATAGTGGAGGACAGGAAGGCCTGGCGGGATATGGTTCGTGGGATCTCGAAGGGTCGGACACGACTGAACAACAACAACTGGTAGCCAGTAGCACTTCGTGTGATGTTCTGGGTGGGAGCGGGAAGAGGGGCATGGGTATTTTATTACCACCTGATTTCCCCTGAAATGCCCCATGCCAGGACCATAGACTTTGCTGTCTTCATGAGGACAGAGCCAGGCAAGCAGAGACCAACCCTCAAAAGCTTTACTTCTAGTTAAATGGTTAATTTCTCACAAATATGTAGTTCAGAGTCTCAAAGGACTATGTAAATCTGTGATTGAGTTCAGCTAACCACAAGTGGGTAAAGAGTTAAGAAAATAAAAAGAGCGTTTAGTAAAAATGCAAAAGCGGGGAGGGATTGGATAATACAAGGAGAAAAGATTAAAACAAGGAGGCTTAGAAAGTAGCTCAGGTGTTGATCTTTGCAAAAAACACAAGCAGGCAATTACAGGCAAACTTAAAAGCGAAACGATTCCCTAATGTGTATCAGTGTCACTTCTCCCTAACTGATACTTCATAGTCAATTTGAGTATGTCACACCTCTCTGATTCTCCAGGAGGCAGGTGACAGCTTCTCCACACACAGATGTGATCTCTGAGGGAGCTGAACCAGAACACTCCCGCACATTCTTGGCCTTAAGAAACCTAGGGTGGTGGTTATCATTAGTATGTTTGATCAGATGATTTATTATTACCACCTGCACATTCCTACCTGCCCTCTGACCTGGATGCCCAGTTGGCTGGTGCATGCCAATCCCAGCAGGTGGACTGGCTAGGGACTGCTGCTCTTCATCTGTGTCTGCCAGAAGATAGTGAATCCACAAAATGATCTTTCTGCTTGACCATGTGGTCTTTGAGCAATGGCTTTGAGTTCAAAGTATTTTTCCCAGCCTCGTTCCTATTGCAGCTTATACTGTGGCTTTCCTTAAGGGAAATAAATGGGGAAAAGAAGAGAGCAAGGGGGAACTCAATCATTGCATTTCACTGGAAGAAATTGTTGCTATTTGAATTGCTGTTGAATATTGTTAAACAGTGGGAAATAGCTTGTCCAAAGCTTAGAACCCAAGGTCACCAGAAGCCTAAACCAGGACTTTATTATCATGGCTTTTTCAAGAAGCTTGGTAATCCTTGGGTTCTATTGGGAATTCCTTTTGAGATCCCTAGTCTCTTCTGAAATAAAATTCCCAGGATATCTTGGAAACGTTGACAGTAAGTTGTCCTTGTTTAAAAACCTGTGTGAACAGATTTAGATCTGTGGTGGTGATGTGACCTAAGAGGATTTCATGTGGGTTAGGTAAAGGTGGCATACATGGAGAATGCCATACTGCTGTCTTACTGTGTTTAATTGTGCAAGATGCACAATGCTTAATTGTGCATTTGGTATCAAATGGTGAAGTAGTTTTGCTTTCAGATTCTACATTTAGGTTCTTAAAAGCCCTCTCCGCGTGTGCAAAGTGCTTTCATGAGGGGGGGGGGGGATAGAGCAGTCTTTCACCTGCAGCCCTTGTACCATAAGTCATTTTGGAGTATTCCCTGATGTTTGTGAGTGGTATTTTATGGGGTGGAGAACAAATGACAGCTGTTTGTAGGAATGGCTGAAAAACTCTTTAAGGATATAGAACTCCATGGGTGGCTTCTATTATTAGTTGGTTGAAAAGTCTCCCATATCTCTGAAAGTAAGCTATGCTTTGTAATGCACAAGTTGGGAGGACAGTGTGAACAGCGTTCCATGCGCCTCGGTGTTGAGTCATGCCGGCCACATGACCATGGAAACTTCTTCGGACAGCGCTGGCTCTTTGGCTTTGAAACAGAGATGAGCACCGCTCCCTAGAGTCCGACATGACTGGACTTAATTGTCAAGGGATACCTTACAACAATTGGTAAGCCACCTGCTGGCCCACATGGGAATTGTAAAATTACAAAAAAACATTTAAAAAAAAATAACAACTGCCAATACAAGTTTTCAAATTTATTTAGGTTTTAATAGCCCATAGGCCATACACCATGTGAATTTAAAATTTAGACACACATTAAAAACACATCTAAACAGAAGTTTGCTACATTCACAACACTGTTTTACAGAGACTGCTCAAAAGTAGTATAAGTTTTGTTTATTTCAAATATATTCTGATTCTACAGCACTGGAGGATGAAGATAGCAAAAAAGATGATGGAATTTCTTTTAGCTCTCAGTCAGGACCTGCATGGGCAGGCTCAGAGAGGGATTACA
Organism: Plestiodon gilberti rubricaudatus; assembly: GCA_026170595.1. Lineage (NCBI taxonomy): Eukaryota > Metazoa > Chordata > Lepidosauria > Squamata > Scincidae > Plestiodon > Plestiodon gilberti. The sequence goes on along the minus strand of JANXHW010000004.1, from coordinate 185,525,567 downwards.
CCTATGATGAGGTAAGCCTTTTCAAAGAATGCTTAGTTTAAATGTCGGTTTGATAGTTTTTTTAAAGTGCCTTCAACTTTATGGGTGCCTTAACACAAACCTATACTGAGCGTCTAAAAGTTACTTTAGCCTTGCACAGGGCCAGGTACTGCAGTTCAGTTTGAGCTGTAGTCTCGTCAATGAAAGGAAAGAGGCTATTTCTGCATAAGCGTTCATGTGATAAGGGAATTGTACTAGGGAAAGATGTGAAAACTCATTGTCCTGTTGGATATTCTGCAGGAGTCTAATCTGGTGTATGTGGGGTGCGCATGATATTGGCCAGTAGAGAACAATATCTTGTTGCAAAGAACCCATGGTTCAAAATGGCAATGTAACATTCATTTCGAAACACCTTGTCTTATGTTCTGGTTCATTTTCAGAGTTCACACACACATCCTGTCCCAGTTACTGTTTGTTGTTTGAGAGGTATGGGTGGCAGCTAAAGAACCCCCAGTCTGTGGATTTCTGCTTCCCATGAACTTTTTCCTGAAACAAACTGTTCCTGTGTGTGATGTTGAAGATTTGATCTGTTTTTGTTAGGGAAGCTCAAACAAGAGTCGAATGATTTTTCTGTTGATGAAATAAAGATCTTGTCTAATGGCTAAATCCAGAGAAAAGCAACACTTTGTTTTAATTCAGATATTGAGTATCACTGGAAAAATCTTGATTTCTTAATGAGAAACCACTCCTGCTTTTCAATATGGAGTATAAAAGTACAACAGTGATCTGTGGTTCATGATTATGTTTTTCATGTGTTTGCAGTTGCTAAATCGTGTATTTCACATTATGCGGGAAAAAAATCCAGATATGGTAGCTGGAGAAAAAAGAAAATTTGTCATGAAACCTCCCCAAGTTGTAAGAGTAGGAACCAAGAAAACATCCTTTGTCAACTTCACAGATATCTGTAAACTGTAAGTCTGACTATGACTCTTTTTTGTGGAGGGAAGGGGTGGCAGCCTCAAAAGGCCAACTGTATTGTGACTCTTCAGTTGTGCGCTGAGTATAATTACATGAGTTGAAAGGGAAGCTACTTAATTATGGAAGAGTTGGCAATGGGCCTACTCCAAAATAAATGGTTCAGTTGTAGCAAGTTCACAGGGTGCTTAGTTAGGAATGTCTGTCTAGTCCCATTGAAGTGGATGGCATTTGCACAAGAAATGTTGTTTAAACATTTAAACTTCATTCTACTTTTCCTCATTGCGTAACTTTTTTTTACCGAAGATACAGTATGTTCACTGTTCGCTGGCTGACTACTTGTCTCTGCATGCTTTTTCACTTCAAAGTTCTGATACTTTGTCAGAACATAATGGTTCGTTATAGAATCCAACAGAGTACATCAAGGCAAAAGGGTATTGCTAGGAATGATGTTTTATCCTGACTTACTCCAAACGCTACACGTGTAAATTTTCTGTTGGAGCAAACCAGCCCTTTCATACCTATAATAGAACTGACTGTTCCTGCTGCCAGCTATATACTCAAATATCTTTGAGGCTGGGGCACTGTTGAGGCTTTCTGAAAGCATCTTCTGTAAGAAGTGTCTACAAAAAAACTCGGTTGCAGCCTGTGTTGCACTAAAATAGGCTTTTCGCATTATAATCTTAGGCTTTTGCTAACAGAAGAACTTTACTCATGTATGTTTTGGTCCCCTTGAGAGTGACCATCATTGTCCTTGTGCAATGGTTTAGAGCAGGGGTGGGGAACCGGCGGCCCGCGGGCCAGATCCAGCCCCCGGGGGCATGTTCTCCGGCCCCCGGAGAGCTAGCTCCCATGGCATGTGGTCCGGCCCGCCAGGAGCTCCTACCAGGCTGTTTTTCAGGAGCACCGCGGCTTGCTTCAGCGTGGTGGTAGTTGGCCGCAACTAAATCAGTGATGCCACTGGCACAAAGGTTGGGGGCCGCTGCTTTAGCAGATGCGTGCAGCGGCTGTGAAAATGGATCAGGGCAGCTTCGAGTTGGCTGCAGGGGCATCCAGTGCGCCCCAGTTTCCAGGGCGGGGGAGGAATGTGGTAGCCATGGCGACAGCTAAGCAGCTAAGAGACAACAAAACTTGAGGGAGGGGGGCAGTCAGACGGTGTGACTGAGTGCGAGCGCAGATACCTTTAATCCCCGACATGTCGTTTGTGGGGCAACTTTCACTTCTTGGGCCGCTTTCTCAGCTTGGAGCAAAGGAGCTGATCACTCAGATCCCAAGGATGCAGTTCCTGCATCTTATGCAGCTCATATAATTGTTCTCAGTCTCTGTCCATCCAAATTTTATTTACTGGTAGTTTTCAGTGGCTAGGACTGCAATCCTATGTACATTTGCTTAGGCGCAAGCTCCATGGAAGCAAAACCAACTGTGTTCAAGGGCTTACTTCCAAATAAGTGTGGATAGAATTGTGGCCTTGGAACAAGTAAACATGAGATGTTGCATAACTGTTATGAGTAAAAGATTTGCTAGTTTTGGGGGGGGGGTTGCTGTGGGCTTCTACGGCTTTTCACTCTCAGAATATTTTTTGCAATGTTCTGCTGCATATCAAAGAGGAGAAAAGCTAACAATATGGAACAGTCTAATTTTTAAAGGTCTGGAGTGACTCTCTGTTCCAAAAGAAATCAATGGGAGGTGCATATAGTTCTCGCAGTTATGAAAATAAGAACACGTGGCTAATATATCCATATTGATAAGGGTAGGATTTTATGCTTCTGAGCTAACTATTCAATATTCAAAAGCAGCTGTGGCATAATACTTTAAAGAAAATTTGAGTGCGCACAGTAATGTTAACAGCTGTTGATGTTTTTATTTCATCAACATTTTTATTTCATTATTGTGGTGTTAGCAGACAAGTGCAGGAGAACTTGGAGTCAAATGCACGTTATACGGAAAGTGTAATGTGGTCCGGTGTTTTGTTTTTACTTCAGAATAGTGCACAGGACAGGCAGTTCCCTGCAGCATGGATTGTATGCTCCTTGCTGCAGGGAACTTTGCAAACTGACACAAGGGGGCAAGAGAGGACAAAGAGGCAAACAGAGGCTGGGGTAAACAGGAGAAGAACATGCTTTTATTTCCTTTGTGGCTGTGGAGAAGGAAAACATGCAGAATATTGTGCCCATAAACTTCTTTGCAAATTGCAAACCTCAACCTGATGTAAAATAATAAATACAGCAATAATAAAAAATGATGTGAAATAATACATTTCCCCCCTGCGATAGTTGGATCTGTGATGCTCCTTTACACCTGCAAGTCAGCATTTGCTGCTATCTTTTCTAGTGGTTGTCATGCATGTGTATCTGTTGTGCGTGCTGCTTCTTGCAGCAAAAATAAATAAATAAATAAATAAATAATCAGATTGTAAGCAAATTTGTAAAACTTCAAATGGCCCTTGGCACGAAAAAGGTTCCCCACCCCTGGTTTAGAGTCTACTCCCTTATTTTCCCTCTACGTAAATGTCCTGGCTTCATATATCCTAACAAGATCTGTATAAAATGGTCCTTGTTGAAAGGTCACAGCATGGCTTCTGCATGAATGTATCATGAATTGTACTTTCTCAGTCTCCATAGTCTCAGGGTAATAAGATGTCCTCGATGAGATTATGGTGATGTGTATAAAAGATGACTGAATATTTAATCACTACTTTGTGTAGTTATTTTGTTGAGTCATGGGTATTTAAGTAATAAGCAAGCCTTGTTAAGGTGATGGCAAGCAGGTAAACTCGACTCCTTTTATTTTTAGATTACATCGTCAACCGAAGCATCTTCTGGCTTTTTTGCTTGCTGAATTGGGTACTAGGTAAGCAACTTTCACATACATGTTTGTAGTGTTAAATTTGTATACATAACCCCTGAATTCAACAACCGGGGGTAATTAACTTGCTATCGTGTCTATGCCATTTTTAAAATTCAGCAAATAAAATGTTGTAGGAGACGGTTTAGCCTAGAGAAGAGATGACTTAGAAGGAATGTGACAGGACATCACCTAGAAGAAGGAAAATACTTGTTCTCTGCTACCCCACAGGGCAGGGTTAGACCTAATCGACTTAAATTGCGGAAGGGTTGACTCGTATGAATATTAGGAAAAATGTCTTGACAGTTTTTTATGGGGGATTGGTAGGCTCCCTCTCTCTGGAGGCCTTCAAGCAGAAACTGGACCACCATCTGTTGGGAATAGTCTAAATCTGGATTGTCCGCATTGATCATGGCACTTGGACTAGATGGCCTCCAAGGGCCCCTCCAGCTCTGATTCTGAAAACATTATCTGAAATTTGGAGGCTAGGGTAAGACATGGCTATCTTCTAAGAATAGCTTTTGTGTCTTGTATGAGTTCACTGTTTGCTGGCAAATAAAATATTTAAATTGTTAAAGCATCTGCTTCTGCATATTTAGAATTTAATGTCTCTTCTAATAAATTCTATTTGCAGAATAACCAGTTTTGTATGCTTGTTCCCAGGCTCTGTCACCTAAAAGTTGATTTTTATAAAAATGCTTGAATCAACAACCACTGCCACCATCTGGCCCAAATAGAAGAGAGTTCCCTGCACACATGCACAGAGCAGTTTGCTCATTTCCCTTACCCCAAGAACCTGTTCTAGAGGGTCCCTAACCTTTAGCAGAAGCATTCTTTGGGGGTTGGGGTCATGCAGGATTCCTTTCAGAAGGTGCAGCAGAGAAGGCCACCTGCTCAAGTCTCCTCATCCTCACTCTGTGGAATCCAAGTCTAAGTTATCAGTTTTGTGTGTGCGCACAACAGAAATGTCCTTTGGGTGCTCATGGCATAAGCACAGTGCCTTGCTTGGCCTGCTGTTAACTAGCTTATTGGCTGATGTGCTGAGTTAAGTTGTTGGTATGTTTAGGTTAGATGTGGCTAAAGTTTTCCTCAGTCTCACTCTATATGGAGGCACCGAGGGTTTGTTTTTGCATATGCTACAATGAACATTAGTGCAGTTTGTCACCTTTCTGACTTATGTGCAGCCTGCTGTTTCTTATTCTGTTCTGAACTATACAATTCTCTTTTCAAATTTAGTGGCTCAATAGATGGTAACAACCAGCTTGTAATCAAGGGAAGATTTCAACAAAAACAGATAGAAAATGTCTTGAGAAGATATATCAGTAAGTATGTTCTGTGGTTACAGGAGAGCCTATTATTCATCTTCCAAAAGGCTCTTGCATAAGTGCTCGTGGGACAGAAAAGCCATATTTTAAACGGGAGTAGCATACATTGCTTTTTAGCTTACATGGAAGAGATGCACAATCCTGTATTATGTAGTCTAAATATTCTTTGTAAATATTTATTGAAAATATTTTTACCCCACCATTAAGTCTGAAAGATTGCATATCAGTGTTTTAAAGATGGTGCTGCTCTGACAAATTAAATAACAAATTATTCTGTGTGGTTGAACCCATTAAATTTTTGGCTAACTATTGGCACAATAGTCTCTTGTTGCTAATACAATATGTTTAATTTTCTCCCTCAGAGGAATATGTCACCTGTCACACGTGTCGGTCGCCAGACACAATCTTGCAGAAGGACACCAGATTATATTTTTTGCAGTGCGAAACCTGCCATTCGCGCTGCTCTGTTGCCAGCATCAAAACTGGTTTCCAGGCTGTCACAGGCAAGAGAGCGCAGCTCCGTGCCAAAGCTAACTAGTTGGTTGGTCAACACTGGATTTTGCAAAGTGATCTGGGCACAAATGGCTGGACAGGCTAACAACCTGAGTGGATTTCCAATGTATTAAAAACAAGATTGTAAAAGCTGCTTGGCTTTGGGTTGGTCTGTGAAATTCTTGCAGGATGCAGATCCTCAAGCTGCTGACATTTGCTAACTGAATATTTTACCAACTGTCAGAAGTGTGATGAGCAAGGAGGTGCTTTTTAATCTGTTCATAGAATTCTGTACAATGAAAGAGAAATTAAAGTTATTATAACAGTGACTGTCTTTCATTTGCATTTTTCCTTCTGTTTCTCTGATAATGATTGCTATGGCAACTGTAATACTGTGAATACATGCGAGCATCGTGGCTGATTCCAAAGAGTCGGATGTGTGTTCTGGAAATACACATTGTCTTTAAGTATATTGTAAGAACAAATAGGAACAGTTAATGAATGGAAAGGAATACTTTATAAAATTATCCAGTGGGAGAACTTTTCAGTTTAATGACTCCATGCATGTAAGAATTTCTAGTTACATGGACTAATTTCTGAGGTATATTATGAATTCTAGGTTAATTAGGGTTAGGTTAGCTGCCCGTGGTCAGCTCTCCTTGCTGTGCTGAGGCTCACTTTCATATGTATATTGGGGCGCTCCACTCAGTTCATTAAGTTAAAAACTTTATTTGATTAAGTGAGCGCAGAATATTATGGTAATACATCTGTGCATATAGCGTTGGGGAAACACTGCAGTAAACATGCACAATATCACTGCCTTACACACTTATAGGTTTTGCAGGTTCCATCTGAACTGTCCCAGGACAATTAACTCCTTTTCAGATTAAATTATAGTACTGTGTGAAAAGTAGGTTTAACATACATTAAATGAAAGCATCTGTTGCAAGAGAAGCCTAGAGGCTGGCACACCTGTTAAGCATATTTTGACTGATGATCTCCCCATTTCTCACAAGTTGTGTGGTGTATGTATCATTTCACCCTAGTATGTTCACAGAATTGAGCAGTGATATAAAAATCAGACTACCAAATGACTCTTTTTAATGCCTTCATCTGTGTTCTCATTTTATCAGTCTGAACCTGGTGTCATATAAATATTTTAATTCTGATACTTTACAAATCAAGCTCAAAAGGTCAAAATTCACTGGCATTTGGGACAAGTGCCTTTTCATTACTGTACTACTTCAGAGCCTTTTCACTACTGTACTACTTCAGGGCTTCAGTTCACAGCTAACTCAGTTTTATCAATGGGCAAGATGGCGGATAAATCTGTAGAAGATATGTGCTGATGGGGAATTCATTGTATTCTGCGTGTCACTGGGGAGGGCAACATGTATCTGTAGTATTAAAGTTAACCATAGTAGCTGTATAACCTGAATAAACAAAGTTGGGGCTGACTGTCTCCTCTTATATGTTAACATCGGCAGTTTGTTTGGGATTTTAAGTTGTATGTATACTAATACACCATTCATTTTTGCCAGCAAGTCATTTTTATTTTCTCTCTGAAGACTATTGGAGAACAGTGAAGTTAAAGTCATAGTTTTCTAAATGGGTTTTAATCACATTCTGAGCTGTAATGAATGTTGGATGTAACTTAAATGAATAAAGCCAGGATCAGTGCCTCTTGTGTAACATCACTGCAGCATTGTGGTTGTCTTTGCAGGATGGTCCTACAACTCAAACATAAACCTAAAGTAGCCATGTATTTGTTGTAGGGTTCTTCTTGACCAAGTCATTGTGTAAATAGGCGCAGAAGCAGAGAGAAACATTACATTGTTTCAACCCAATTCCATATAACACAAACTTAAGACTTTGTTAGGGTTTGAGGATGTTAGGCCTGAAGGTGTACAGTGCAAGAACTTTGCTGAAACGGATTACATCAAAGTCTGGCCATTTTGTCCAGATGGGTAGAGTACCTAAGAATTCTGTGAGTGCTTAGAAGAAAAGCAAGGGTATTAATGCAATTTCTTTACTTGTGTACTGTATTAACATGGGCTAGGATCCAGATACTATAACCCTGTTTCTGCCAAAGTGGGGCTATTTTTTGGATGTCCTGGCGACGGCCCCTTGTGCCTTGATGGGGAACTGCTGCTTCAGCCGCTGTGGAGCTTCAGCAGTACAAGGAGGTACAGAAAGGGGAAGCTAAAAAGTACATAGCACAAGATTTTCACCTTGATCTTTCAAAGGTTCCTTTCTAAAAGTCATGTGAGCAGATATCATTAAATACTTCAGTTCTCATATCCATCACGAACTAGTCATTTTTGTGGGGTTTCAAGAGCTACTTTAAAGAAACACAGTTCAGAGGTAGTCTAATATGTTTACAAAATAACTTCATCCTTTATAGACAACAGAAGTGTTTAAAATACCCATTTGTGGCTGGAATGGATTTTCGGAACACTTTTTCTACAAACTCTATTCATAAAAAAATATTGTTTCTACTTTTCTCTAACAGGATTTGAGTGCTGGAACTTGCTCTTCCATAAAATGGAAAACACTAGATCATTGGTTCTCGAAGTTATCCCTGTGAGGTGGAGAGAACTCGAAGTGTGTGCGGGGGTGGGTACAGCGGCAGCAACAATTCCAGGGATCGTGCTGCCGATGGGGGGGGGAGTGTCTTTTCTGAACTCACTGGGGACCCTGATGGCTTCTGGAGTGTGCGGGGAGGCCTGTGGACCCCTTCCGGACTCCCCCCAGCTTTAGATTACTGCTCTGCGATGATTTACAATCATTTCTGGTTTTCAGATGAAACTTCCTGCCCCTTAAGGAGCCAACAGAAAACAGTGGTTCTCCTGGTGGGTTTAGTTTGAGAACCACTGCACTAGATCTTCCATAGCCTCTTTCTTATAATGAAGTCTTCTATATGTACATTTGCTTAGAAGAAAAAACACCAGCATACTGTCAGCCACACAATACATCTGTATGTTGAAGGTTTCTATGAAGGTTTCTAGTGGACCCGCAAACAACCCGTGATCAGTTGGCCATGGGGAGGAAGACCCTAAACATAATCTTCCGGCTATGTTGTAATTCCCTTGTGCTTTTACCTGTGCAACCCAATAGCAATCAGTATCTGCCAAGAGGAGCCACCTGTGGTGCTCAGTCTTTCCATGCTTATGGGTAACATTGCTCTTGACTCTCTGTGGTAGATGCCGGGGGCACACTTAGGGATTTGTAGGAAAGTTCCCCGCAGCTGGCAAGACATCTTCACAAGCTGTATTCTTCCTGCAAGTTGCCTTGTTGCTATACCATGTAATACATGCATTTCCAAGTGTTCAAAGCACTTAACGTTGCAATCCTTGCAACAGCTTCAAAATGTAGGTGTGTGGTATTATCCCCATGTTGCAGCTAAGGGCTTGGGCCCTAAGATTAGAGCAAGTCTCACTGTATAAGGTAGGTTCTTATGCTCAGACAATTGGTCATTATTGTCTGCACTGACTGGCAGTAATTCTTCAGGGTTCATCCAGGTTTTTTCCCCACCCTACCTGGTGAACTTGGAGCCCGCTGTATGCAAAAACCTGTGCTCTTCCACGGAACCAAAGCCCCATCTTTGTTTTGGCTCAGTTCAGATTTAAAAGGAGAATGTCCCGAGTCATAACTCAACCTGTGAGTCAGTGTAAGACAGTGTTTCTCAAACTCGGTAGGGACCTACTTGGTGGGTCGTGACATGATTTCTGGGGGGTTTCAGGTGATGGAAAGATCAGATACGTAATTGCCACAAGCCTGAGGCTATTCAAAAACAGGTAGCTGCTAATTACCCTACAAACAGATGAGCTGCTGCAGTTTGCAAGGAGCTGAGCTGCTGCAGTTTGCAAGCTTGTGTAAATATAGGAAAATAAATGTTTGAGTGTCTCGTAAAGCTAGGTGGGTCCCAATAGAGGGTCATTTTAAAAAGTGGGTCCCGGTGCTAAAAAGTTTGAGAACCACTGGTGTAATATATCATAAGCCCCCTATCTGATTTCCAAAGAAATATGGTAATTATTGCATTATCAAGGTTAAATAATTCATCCAATCTTAAAAGCAAGTGGATAAATAATGAACGAGGGACGGCAGACAAGGAATTTAATTTCTGTGCGGCCTGAGTCTATGTCTATTTCCTCTGAACTAAACCCCACTGTTTCATAGTTCTTACTACCAGGTGTGTAGGATTATAGTGGCAGGAGCATGGAATTTAATCTCAAGATCTCAAATGTTAGAATATGGGTGGTGCCTTGGTTGTGAATGTATCTGATGTAGCTGGTTAGAAGAGCCATTATTATCCATCCCAAACGGACAATGATATATTAGAAGAGCCATTTGTTCATCTCCAAAGGCCTGGATGCAACCTGAGATCCTGTCTGGCTCCTAGTGAGGCTAGTCCACATGAGTCTGCTTAATTCCTCCTGTGCCCCATTTTAAGATCCTTATAAACTGTATTCTTTGCAGGCTATACTCTGCACATAACACCCCCCTCCCCCCCGTTAACATATAGCCTGATGAACTCAAAATCTTGCTTAAGATTTTGTCTTGGGTTGATCTTAAATTAGACTAATCGCGCAACCCTGCCTAAACATAGGCTGGTGGAGTATGCACTCGGTTGGCCCAAAGTATCGTGAAAGTACCATAAGGCACTTTTGCACCACCTCGGGCACTGGCACGGAGACCAGCATCGCTCATACCGCCACCCTCCGCTTCCCGTGCCGCTGGATGTAGGTAGGTGCTGCGCTGAGCAGCGGGAAGGCGTGGGGAAAGTGAGCCAGGATGGCAAGGGGGGGGGGCGATTGGCAGGCCCGGCCAGGGAGTGGGGTGGGATTATTGGCAGTGTGCTGCACCAATATCCCAACCCCCTTCCTGGGCTGGGCTGACCTTACATGGTCTCCTTGGCTGTGCACCAGCTAAATAGCTGGTGTGCATCTGAGGAGCCCCATTGGGGTCGCTGGGGCTTACACTGGGGGAAGGGGACGAATGTCTCCCCCCCCCCCCCAAGTGAGCCCCGGCCATGCTATCGTGGACTGCATCCTTTAGCAGCATTTAGGCTGGTTGCTGCATCTTAGGCAGGATTGGGCTCTAAGTTTGCAATTGATCTTAAGTAGACTTACAGCCCAATCCTAACCAACATTTCAGCACCGATGCAGCCATGCCAACAGGGCGCACACTACATTCTGTGGTAGAGGGGCAGTCACGGAGGTCTCCTCAAGGCAAGGGAACATTTGTTCCCTTATCTCGGGGCTGCATTGCGATTGCATCAGTGCTGGAAGGCTGGTTAGGACTTGGCTGCAAGACTGTAATTGTAAACACACTCCCTAGTAAGTCCCACTGAATTCTCTTCTGAGCAAATATATGTAGGGCTGCAGTACAAGTTTAGTCAGGGATGATTAACCCCCTTGAAATCAATGGAACTTGGTCATGATTAATTTCATCATGACGGACTAAAGAGGATACAACCCAGTGGCTTTTAGAAGACCTAGTGTTACTCTAAGAAAGGTGTCTTTTTTCAATTGGCTATTGATAGGGGTTCCAGATATTCAAGAAGAGTATAGCTTTCCTCTGCTTTTATATTAAAACGTGAACTATTTTGGTTAATTAAAAATTGGTGGTAGACTTAGCCACTCTTTCATCAACAGTGATAATTTCTTTTTAAGCTTTGGTAGACCAGAGAAGAGTGCCATTTTAACATTGTGTATAATACACTAACATGCTTGTGGCTTTTTGCCCCATTCTGCCAATTTTTCAGAGCTTAAAAGAAAAAAAAAACCAACAACCTGTGCTTGCATCTTTTTGGGCTGTCTTTGTCTTTAAAAGTTGGGTGCGAAAAGCTGGTGAGACGATACTTTTCCAGTCAATATCTGACTTCTCCCAAGTTCTCAATGTTTGATCAAAGCAAGACCTTTTATATCATTTATTTTTTTCTTTGGCATTGAAATCTATTTTCCACGATCTCTTATACATATCTTTCCCCTCAGTAGGGCACCAGTAGTTTTATCTTATCAGTTTTGTTTGTGGTTAAACCTTCCATGAATCTACATGAGAGTGCTGTATCTCAGTGCCAATCTAAAGCATGTGCAGTTGGGTCAGAAGTGCTTAATCTTCATTAGAGGTAGACTTTTTTTTCTTTTTGGTTTGTTACTTCCTCTTGAGTAATCCTATGAGATGCTGTGTGCAACTTCATCAGAATGGAATTTATTGTCGGTTCTAGATGAATTGAGTTTAGCCTCGCTTGTCTCATGCATGGTACGCAATATATGGTACAGTGCGGTACTATAAGTTGGGTTGTGTGATGGGGTGAGCATGAGAGGGTGGTGTACATATAGATATTGCAGGGGTGTCACTAGGGTTGGTGTAACTTGGAGCGAGATCTCATGTTGTCACTCTCATCATGGACCTCCTCCCAGACCAGACCAGACCACATGATGTGGAGGCTTCCTGGGAAATGTGATCCCCACATGAGTTGTGGCGGGGATCGGGAAAAATTTAAAACCCGTTTTCTACCAGTGGTGCATTTGCACACCACCAGTAACAAATAGAATAGGAAGTCATTTTGGTGTCATCCCTCCCTGGGGTAACACCCAGGGTGGTCTGCCCCCCCCCTACTGCCTCCCCTGGATACTTTGTCACCTATAATTCTGCAAAATTTATTGTATTTTAACTGGTACTTTGCAGCAAGTGAAATTAGAAACCTTAGTTCTGACGAACAATGTTCTGATGTGCACTAATATATTAAAGTAGCTGAATGAGCAAAGGACTTGATGGGAAAACTGTGGTAAGCAGTATGATAAAATCAGCCTATGAAATTCAGACTGGAATCTGAAATCGGTTTATATTTTTAGTCAGAAGAGCGAGAGGCTCAAAAGGTTATAGTTTTCAGTGACTACAAGACTACAAGCTGAATCAACTCCCTTCTTTTTATTATACAGGATTTTATATACAAAGCCCCTTCTATATCTTCGTTTTGTGGGCAGGTCATAGCAAAACATTGCAGCTTCTCTCTCAAAAGCTTAAAAAGCAACTCTAAAATAGCTCAGTACAACAGAGTAGGCAAACTTTGTAGAAGAAGCCAAAATCAAAAAAAGAAAAAAACCACACAAAACAAAATGTCCTTTTTTGTTCTAAACTTGCCAAGAAACACATGTAAAATGTTGTGCTTTGAGAGAGCCATGATCCTTCTATGTCACTGTAGGAAACTGAAGAATAAGGAAATGTCTTTGTTGGGATTTATTTTTCAAAAGCCATCTTTTGAAAGAAGTGCAGAATAAAGGTCCCTTGGAACTGCCCGATATAGTAATGGGATTCTTACTCTCTCTCTTTGAGTAGCTGAGTTACACTGCTGAAATGAGCGTGACGTTATCCAGCCTCTGAGGTTGGTGACTAGGACTGTAAACTACCTTAGAGGAGAATATTGTACAAAGAAAAATGGTATCATTGCAAAATGCGACCACCATGCAATTTTTGTTTCCCTTCAGTGATCTGTTGCTTTCCTCTTGTCATGACGGATGGGAGTGGGCTGAAAGCACCTGAAATTCATAGCCAGGGCAACTGGGAAGAAAGGAATCCTTAGGCAACATAGAATAGAAACTTATTTTCCTAATTGTTTAGGCTGTGTGTTATCACAAACAGCTCATGCACTGTCCTATCATTGGCTTCTGGTGTCATGTGAGTTTGGGGTCTCGGTTGTCTTGTAATCATCTCACCCTTGCCCTTCTCTTGGACCCCAGATACGGTTGACCTCTTCTTTCTCAAAAGCTAGTAGATGACTTATGAGACTTGAGTGGACAGCAGAGCCACTGCACTGTAAAGTGAACTATTGCATCCCTTGGCTTGAAATGTTTGATAGGGGCATTTGGTGCTCACACCAGCCTCTGCTGCAGAGACCTACCACCTGCCTTACCTTTATGGATGCTTAGGAAACTGGGAGAAATGAATTTTCTTACTCTGTACAGAACAGAATGTTAATAGTCATGTTCTCTGTTCCTCTTTCTGAGGGGCATGCCATACAACAAAGGGCACGCTCCGAATGCCAGCGTCTGTGTACCTGCAGGAGCAAAGCTAATTAGAAGAACACAAATGGACCTTGTAGGAGACACCCCTGGCTATCCCACTCATGATCTCAAATGCAAAACCACAAATGGTACATTGTGAAACAGTTTTCTTTGTCACAATATTACACAGCGTGTCTCCATCTGGCTCAGGAACAAGTTGCTTTTTATAGTCTGGCTCTTGCTTTCTTTTCCTGCTTTTTTTGGGGGGGGGGGAAGAAAAAAATACTCATAAAATCTTCACCAACCAGTATAAAACCATTTCCAGTGTCTGGCCATTGGAGATCACAGAACAAGTGAGGCTTGCTGGCAGGAGGGCTCCGAGTCTGTATTAAAAGGATGGGTTAGGGGGGTGATGACGAGGTTCCAATGGGATGACTAGTTGGCTGTGTCCTACAGAACGGCTTGGAGAGATTCGTCCATGTTTCTCCTTTCGAATGCCAGGCAAAGAGATGATGGCAGTCCTGCATGTTATGTTTCTCTGGCTCCACATGCCAAGGCAGAGTTTAACCTCTTGTCCTCCCTCTTTTCATTGTTGCTGTGCTGAATGTGCTAGGGTGGGAAGGGGAAGAAAGGATGAGATGGTTAGACAGCATCACCGATGCAACGAACATGAAAATGAACGAACTCAGGAAGATAGTGGAGGACAGGAAGGCCTGGCGGGATATGGTTCATGGGATCACGAAGGGTCGGACACGACTTAACGACTGAACAACAACAACAACCTGAATAACTACTTATAACCACCGTGATTTATGTTCAATTGTACAGGAGAGTTTCTGAATCCACTTGTGTCTTACGAACAGATGGAGGCTACAGCTGAAACGATATAGCCAGTTCCTCCTCCCTCCCTTTTACACATTTGCCCCAATCCAGCAAGGGAGAGGCCTGTGTCTGTGAGGCTGATGTAGAGAAACATCTGGATAAGACTGTAGATAGAGGAGGGGGGCTGGTTTCCTTAGAGATGCACCGGACCCTCCTCTACAGTTCTAGCTTTCATTTTTAAAAACAAGGCACTAGTTCTTATGGAGGGAGAAGGAAGAACGTGCAGGCAGAATTCTATCCAATTCCTCTTCCCAAGGAATTGGGAAGGGGAAGCTGTAAGATAGCCCTGGGGAACAGGGCTATCACAGTCTCCCCTCCTGAATCCATTAACCCCTTACGGACTGAGCTCATCCTCCTCTGCCTTGTTCCATAATCCTTTTTTTCTCCCTCGCCCCTTTCCTTATTTTTTCACTTTTCTTTCTCAGTCCCTTAATGACAGCAGCAACAAGTGAGCAATATACAGAACATCTATGGGCTCTTCCACCTCTAAGTAGTGAGGGATTTGACTCAAGAGTGAGTTGGGCTGTCAGAAGCAAAGACAAAACAGCCTCCAAAGCTAGGCTTACCAGATCTCCCACCGGGACAGAATGCTAGACCTTTAGGAGAAGGAATGTGGGCAAGTGCAGCTTGTTCAACCTTAGAGCACAATCCTAGGCTTCTTAAACCTTAGAGCACAATCCCATTGAACACAGTGGGGCTTGCTTCTGAGTAGACATGCCTAGGATTGCGCTCTAAGGGTTTAACAAGCTACACCTGCCCACATTCCTTCTCCTAAAGGTCTAGCACTCTGCCCCCGGTGGGAGATCCGGCAAGCCTATCCAAAGCACATGTTCACATTGTGGGTCTTTTAAAAAAAACAACAAACTGTGCTGTCCTATTGCATGTTTTCACAGAAGCAAGTTCTACTGTGTTCAATGGGCCTTACTCCCAGATGTGTGCATATGATTGCAGCCTTTAATGCGTACCCTTTGTGGTCTCACAGCACTGCACCTCTGTATTTGTGCTCAATTGTTTAGAATTGAAACATTAAGAAATCTCTTACAAAATGTGAGTGCCAGTTCCTGGAGAAAATGTCTAGTTGACAGACTGAATAAGTTGTTGTTGGCTGATCTGCTCTAGCCCAATGTTCACCTCTGGCTCTGTCATCCACTGTCTTTCTCCCATTCACTGAAGACTTGAGCTCGACTCAGATGCTGCATTGACTTATGCTGCATCTCCAGTGTGCCCTTAGGCACCCTCACCATACTCCTACTCATCCACAGCCTATGGACCTTAATGGATGGATCTGTTGCTGCTGAGACTGCAAGTCACATGCAACAAAGTGCAAATGGAGCTGGATCAGGGCTGTTACGTTTTATGTGCTTTTTCTCAGGACAAATCTTTATCTACATGCCAGAATGAAAAGCGTCTGCTGTTGCTCTGCTGTTAACCAATAACGTGTCTGCTGTTAACCAATAACGCTATACACCGAACATCTTAGCTCAATGGTGAGTTTGTTGACCTCAACATTGTATAGTGCTGCTTTCTTTAAAAAAGAAAAAGTTAGGCAGCAACAGCTGGAGTTAGCAACTTTGATATTTCAACTTGACCGTTTTTGTAAACTTCTCCAGCTTCCTTAATAATTAAGTAGACGAGGACGAGAAATTTACAGAATAGGCCACATGGCCTTGCTGACACATGAGGCACTGACAAGTGAACCATGGTTAAAGAGACCAGTGAATTATGGTTAAAGAGGCCAGTGGTATGAAGAATGACATTCAACGATGTGCTGAAGAACTGCACGAACATTTTTAGTGTAACTTTTTGGCAACGTGTTGACTTTGTGGTTGTAGCTTAGAAAAAGATCAGTATCATTTCTGCAACCCAAGTCCTCCGACTGTAACCTAGTCTGTGCCATGTTCAGAGTTTCACTGAGAAGCAGGTGCTCTTGTTTCAAGGAAGCCAGCCAGGTGGCCTGCAGAGCCTGACGCTCCTACAGTGGTCCCTGTTAGCCTTGTAGTCATAGCATGTTGCAGAGTGTAAAACCAGCTCTTATTCCTACCATCAGGGCCAAACTACAAGTCGTGTGTGTGTGTGTGTGTGTGTGTGTGTGTGTGTGTTCTCCTCTTTATTGATTTAAACAAGCATGGGGGGGGGGGTAGTGTGAAATGGCCCCAAACCACCGGGGGGGGGGGGAGGGAAGCTTTAGCAATTCAGTCCTGCTGTGGTTATAATCATGATCACCTACGCTACTTATATTTTAAAAGGTAGAAAAAGTTTTTATTTGCTTGCAATGCAAACCATTTGTTTTCTATAAACAGGGCATGGGGTGGGTGGGCAGGCATGTAACTGTGATTTCTAACCATGGTGGGGGCTGTGTTAAAGCCCCCCTTCTCCGTGTCTGGTTCCGGACTTGCCCCACTGTCTTGGGGACTCCAGCTGGCCCTTCACTACCCTGGCGGGAGAGCAGTCACTGGCACTGTACAACTAACGCATGGCTGTAGGTCCAGTCCTCCCACTGTCCCCCAGGTCAGAAAGGCACGGGGTTGGCTGCTCCTCGCAGGATGGGAGCCTCCCTGCTCTGGAGCAATGCTGGTCCTTTAGCCCCAAGGCTGGACCAGGTGGAGCTGAGGGTGGGGATGAAACAGATCAAAAAAGGAAGGGCTTCATAAGGCATTCAGGGCCGGTGATGAGGTCTCTGGACAGGCTACCTGAGGGCTGCTCTGTGTCTGCTCCCCTGGGACTGGGGCAAGGCCAGGAGACAGGTGGAGGAGGAGGAGGAGGAAGGGTGGAGCAACCCTCTCCCTACTGCTGACTCTGAGGCCTGGTTGGGGGATCCTGGGTGTTGGGCCAGCAACCTTGCCTTGGTTTCTACCCCTGCCCCTGGGGCCAAGAAGGACTGAGACCCCCAAGTGGGGCACACCCCTCTTGTGACAACCATGCTGGGAGGCAGAGGATGGAAAAACTTATATCCATCTTAGTTTGGGGCCATTTCATACTCTTCCACCACCACCCCTTGTGATATTTCTTTAAAAATAAAAGATGTTTATCAGCACATGACATTTGGCCCGTAGCTCTCTTTGAAGGTGACTGTTCAAAGTGATCTGAAAATGGACGGTGCTAATCTTTCCCATGGGCTTTGGATCATAGAATATCCTCTTTTAGAATAACCTGATATCTGGCATGATGAAACCATTGAGAATATTTTTTTTTCTTCAGAGTGACAGCAGAATCTGAATATCATGGCTGTAGCAGTTACAAAAAAGAGGTCTATATGTTCTCAAATATACCTGGCTACTGTAGGCTGGAGTCCTCCACGTCTGTGTAGTGACTATTCTGAAAAGAGAGAAAGAGGGACAAAAAAAAAAGAGGATTATTGGAGTTTCTTTGTGAGTTGTCGCTAGGACAAGGGTTAGGGCTATTGAAAGAAAAGACATTTCGGTGCACATCGGCACAGATACTCCCTAATGTCTTGGTTTGATATTTAATCGCTAACCTTGGCACTAAGCTTCCCTTTAGGAAGTACTCAATGTCGTACTACTACACGGAGTAAGTGTCCTTGGTGGAAAACACAACCACCCCTTTTTTGTGGCAGGACATCCCTTATGTTTGTACTGTAGAGTGGTGTTCAGACTGCACAGCATGTTCTGGTCCTACAATTGTGCAGCTGTACGACTGGGTGGCCAACCAGATCCTGTTCCCAACTAGGAGATCCCGTTGGATCTTGCACGACCATCTCCCTTCATCTGCTCACAGCGATAGCAATATGGTGTTCTTCAGCGATGTTCCTTCATATAGGCTGGGCATGCTCCCACTCAGATCGTTCCCAGAATGGCAACAGAGACAAGGAAAAGGGAGAGCAAAACATCCCTTCCAGCCAGTTTTGCCATTCCACTTCCATGACGAAAATTGCTGACATTACTTAAGCAAAGGGTACAACATGATGATGCTGGAGTACTACACTAGGGAAAAACACCCGCTGAGTTCAACTGGGCGGCTTTCAGCTTTTCTGATCCACGGATAGTCAGGGTGTTCCTACAATGTGCTTAGCATTAGTAACATCTAACTACAATGCAGAATATGAAATTTTACCGCGCCAATCAATCTTTGCCATTTATTTCTTCTACCTTGTAGGTTTTGCCAGCTGTGGTGACCTCTTCAGAGGTTTTACACTTTTATTACATTTCTCCTTTTCCAGTCTTTCACAAAACTACGATGCGACAAAGTGTCTAATTATATCTAGTATTTTTGTAGTCCAGGAGGATACAACATGCATTCTGGGACATTGCCTTGGAATTCTCAAATGGGCGTGAAGTCTATGGCTAACTAGATATCTGCACGGCAGAAGTATCTGAGTGATTTGAATGAATGCTGTATTTTCAGTGGAATGCCCTGAGAGATTCCTCTTTTTACTTTATCATAAGAGAAAGCTGATATATGAACGCGAGTGGTAAAGCACTTTGCACACTGGCAAATGCTATAGAAATCAATGCTAAATTATGGCGCTAGTACCTGAAAGCAGCTTTGGAATTTGCTGAGCAAGCAAGACTGAGCCCAAAGAAGTTTTCCATTTATGACTTTCAAGAGCCTGCTCCTCCAACACTATTAAATCAAAGCACTTGGGTTTTGATGTGTATTGCATCCATTAAATGTAAGACACACCATTATGTTTTTATGGAATTGTTGGTTCAAATCCATGTTTCACTGGGCCCATAGTTATTTATTTACTGCATTTGTTTCTCCAAGAAATTCTGAGCAGCACATAACCCACCCACCCCATATTGTAACCTCAGAACAACCCTGTGAGGTAGGTTAGGCTGAGTGAGTGTGATTAATCCAAAGTCACCCAAAGTGAACAGGGTCACAACCCAGGTGTCTGGTCCAGCACTTAGGGCGCAATCCTATCCAACTTATGCCACCGGTTTAACCAGCGGTGCAGTGAGAATGGGAGGCCCCAGAATGGAAAGGGGATTCAAAGCCCCTTTGAATTCCCCTTTTGGAGGGGATTTGAATCCCCTTTCTGTTCTGGGGCCTCCCGTTCTCGCTGCACCGCTGATTATACCAGTGGCATAAATTGGATAGGATTGAGCAGAGCTCAGCCGGTGGCATAAATTGGATAGGATTGCGCTGTTAATCTACTAAGCCACAGTGAGTGTGAAGCATGCTCTGAAATTAACATCTCTCTGAATTTTGATCTGCGCATGCTATTTAAATGGTCGCAGTTCATAAAACTGCACAACGATTTGCCAGGCTGGGTTTAAAACAGTGCTGCAAAAAAGTGGCTGTTTCAGGGTGGTGATGATGAGTTGATACAATTTTCAGTGCAAAGGTAGATAAGGCACTCATGAGAATAGAAGATGTCCCTCTTTTCATAAACGCTCTGCAGGTTGTCTCAACGCATGGAGGAAGAAGGGGACTGTGCCTGTTGGTGCCATCCGTGACCTTCTGAGGCAAAGGTGAAGATCCATTTTCCATGAGTATATTAGGCAAAAATGCTTTTTGACATGTGAATTGGTTTCTGGGCATGGACCTGCCCCACATGGCCAAAGAGTGGTCAAGCCTGGGTGCCAGGAGTGCCCAAACAAAGGAACGCAATGGGGCTTGTTTCTGAGTAGACATGCCTAGGATTGTGCTCTAAAGGTCTCACAAACTAGCCACACCTGCCCACATTCCTCCTCCTAAAGGTCTAGCACTCTGTCCCAGTATGGATCTGGTAAGCCTAGGTAGAAGTAACTAGATTCACGTTCTCCCACTCTCTCTTCCCCACCAAACAGCTGATGGGAAAGTCGTGGGTTTTTGTTTGTTTGTTTGTTTAGATTACACATGTGCTTGGATTGGGTCCAAGGTAATTTGGGTTGGGAATTTTGCATTGCTGCGTGTTACATACTCTGAAACATTTCCCAGTCACATATTCAGACACACCTGAGAGTAAATTACCTTGGATCAAAGCTGTTAGCATTAGCCAGGGATTGACTGCTGAGAAAACCTGTGTTTGTTGTGAAGATGTGAATTTGAAAGGACAGACCTCATTCTTTAACATCACTGTGCCAAGCACTTCTTGGAAGGCCTCCTCCTAATGGAATAAGGGGGAACCCAGCTGTAACCAATCACAGCATTAAAGATGGTTATTTTTTTTTCCTGGGGAAAAAGAAAATTACTGTCCTCAGAAATGTGAGCCTCGTTAAAATTGTACAAGGGTTATTTTATCTGCATAAGTGGAAGAAGGGTGCTTTTTCCATGGTCTCTTACCAATTCATCTTCACAATCGTCCTGCACGAGGCCTTCCTCTTCTCCCTCGTCCCCATTTAGCGGTTCCTCTGTGTTAATCTCGGCTTCTGAAGCGGTGTCTTCTTGGGAGATCTCACTTTTGTTTCCATCTGATTTCTTTCTTACCTCTGCAGGATGAGATGCAAGGAACAACACGAAGAGAAAGAGAGATGCCATTTCTTTCCTAGTCATCCACAGTAGTTCACGCTAAACAATGATCTGGTTTCTCTTCTATGTGATCCATCCTGCCCCCCCCTTATCCCAGGTGAGAGGAAACAAGTGGGGGGGGGGCTATGAGAGAAACTTTGGCCACTGACTGAGGGCTTAGGGCATGGGGGCATTTAGTGGGGTGTGCCCCCCCTTCATGTCCTTCCTTATCGGCTATTAAAATCTAAGTGTTAGAAAACTATTAAGATCTGGGTCTAGTGATATCTGGCAAATCTAGCCCCATGCAGATGTACACTTCAGGACAAAGAGTCGTGAGCAGTATGGCAGCCCCGGTGTGACTTTGTCTTTTTATGGAAAATTGCCAATGTTTCACACCCAGGTCTCCAAGGTTGTTAAGTCTGCTACCATGACCTTTATGATCCATGCCTGTAAAATATCCCTATTTTTAAGATGCTCTAAAAACAATCACAGGTACTTGTTGTAAATAATCATAGTAGTGGAATAGCATAGTGGCACTGGCTCTGAATTACAGCTGCAAAAGAATGAATGCAGGCCCCCCCAAATAAGGGAGGCTGGCTGGCTACCATGCCGTAGCTGGCAAACAGGTTCATTTTGCACCTGAACTCCTGCAGTTTCTTGGCCTCATTGACGGGATGTTTGCAATCAGCCAACTGACCTGTAGATGCTTTCTGTTGTTCAGCAATCTGTTCCAATCTCCCCAGGAGAGCATCAATGTTGGATTTGATCTGCGTCAACTCCGTTTTGATTGTCTGCAGTTCATTGCACTTCACTTGAAATAGAGGAAGAAAAGTTGGAAATAAGCCTTACTCTTCATTATTTTGCAAATTAGTGATTTTCTTGAGCAGAGATTTACAGCACAGTCCTGCACAAGTTGCGGTGGCTGGCCTAAATGGGCGGATGCTGCATCCTGCGCAGGATGTGGCCTGCCCTGGTGCAGCCCGGGTTCACCTCGGAGGAAGGGGACGTTTGTCCCCTTCCCCCGGTGTAAGCCCCAGAGGCCCCAATGGGCCTCCTTGGATGCATGCCAGCTCTGGAGCTAGCACACGTCCAGGAAGGCCGTGTAAAGCCGGCCCGGCCTGGGAAGGGTCTCTGCGCTGGCGCCGCTTACTCCAGAAGAGCCGCAAAAGTGCTTTACGGTACTTTTGCGACTCCTTAGGCCGGTGGAGCAGTGGCGTTGTCAGCGGTGGGGGCCTTGGGGTGGTGGGCCCCTGGGCGTCGAGATCGGGCCCCAGGCAGCAGGCGGGCAGGGGGTGCAATGGTGGATGGCGGCAGCGTGGATTGTCCCTTTCGCCGGGGCGAGCGAGGTGAGCCGTCGGCATGTTTGGCCCTCCCACCTGCCCTGCACCTCTGAGTGAGCGATAACGGTTGCTGCCGTTACATCACTTCCGGTGTGTGTGTGTGTGTGTGTGTGTGTGTGTGTGTGAGATAGGAATGCTAATGCGGTGGAGCGAGAGCTCCGCCAGCCTTATGTTAGGCAGGATTGAGCTGTTAATTATTTTCCTTAAAGAATTTTCAGGAGCAGGTCCTGCCTGGTTGCCAGTATAAGGTTGTTCAGACTCAGTGTAGAGCAAACCTGTCTGCCTTTAATAAGGATCAAGGCAGGGGACTTTTAGCAGCTCCCGTTCCTCTCATCATAGTGCCCCACAGAAGGGAATAGATTTGTGCCTGCTGGCCCTGCCCTCTGACGTCTGCTTGCCATTGGCCCTGACTCCAGTCTTGGAAGGTTGGAAAGGGGCTTCTGTATGCATACAATGGCATGTAACAGGCTCTGTCTGTAATCAGGACCAGTGTGCAATCAGGTTTACTGATTATGTGCAGAGCCTACATACATACATACATACATACATACATTACAGCTGCAACTTAGGCAAGCTGCATGCTTAACACAGCAAAACATACTGGCAGTAATGTACACTAGTTTTTATTTCCTAGAGCATGTATTCACATTGTGTATGTCACATGAACATGTCTCTGGAAACTCTGGGTCACTGTCCAAAAACATGTGTACCTGCCTATTGTTCACGTGTTATGCGTTGCTGTAGAAAAAACACTGGAGCACCATTGGTGTATGTACGTGCAGTAAACAAATACAACTGATCTTATTGTACGGTGTACACACAACACAAAAGCAGGTTGAAGTCATTCTTGCATTCTGCAAGCTGTAAATTGCCTCTTTGACGTGCAACAGCACAGAAACTTACATTTTAATTTGGCTGAGCTGTTTGCAATGGCAGAGGTTCGGGCAAAGAGTTTGACGGGGATTGTTGCTTTTACACGCCGTACCAAAGGAATGGTCACTCGTGGACGCTTCACAGGAACCACCCTGGGAACAGGAGAGACCCGTCCTCGGTACTCGAACAGTCTGCAAGTAAAAGAAGCCCTTTCAGCCGCTCAGCTCATAAATAAAAGTGGAAAAGCAGACATCAAGAAAAATCTTAAAAGTGCATCATTCATAGATTACCCCTAGGGGGAGCTAGTGTTCTATCATACATGACAACCATTAGTGCTTGGGACAGTAAACTTGGGTAGCTATTTGATAAGGAAGGTTTTGTAAGACACATTCACCTAGCTATTACAGTGTGAGATAATGTGGTTAAACTGATGCAGGAAGACTTTTACTTAGCAAATCAGAAATCACTATAACCTGCAAGGCCGTAACTTTTAATGCAATTTTTAAAACGCTCCTTTTAATGTCTCTGCTCTTAGAATTAATCGAGGGACTCCTGAGGTTGACAGGGCTGAAATCAGAGGGAAATTCTCTTACGTTTCCACACCACAATTCAACTCCTGTGTTCCTGATCTCAGTTTAGTATCTTTTAATATTCTGAGGCCCTTGGTTCAGAGTAAGTGGCGGTTCAGAGTAAGTGGCGGTTGACCCGGAACAAAAGCAGCAGCTTCTTACTGTGCTCCTCGCACAGTTTCTTCAATTTCAGAAGTGCAGGGCTTCCAGTTTTATTTAAACCAGTGGTGGCCAACCTTTCCACAGTTGTGTGGTCTCTGTAAATCAAACTGGAGGTCCTCTGTGTTTGAAGAAACCACACCAGGAGTAAGATAAGGAGGTGGATGAACCACTTCCTGCTTGCTTTTAGTGGGCTACAGCAGGGGTGGCCAACCTTCCACCATTAGGGCTACTGTGTTCTTAAGAGTTGTGTAGAAGACAGAATCTTGGCAGCTGCAATTGCTGATGGTGCTCCTAAAGCAGCTGCACCTGCTGAAATGCCCTCACCTATGCAACCATTTAAAGGGCCAGCATTCATGTTGAAAGGTTGGCCACCACTGGGCTACAGGGAGGTGGTGGCAACAGCACACTCAGGGCAAAGTGCACCCTGACACCGTCAGTCTCTTGCCCCCGGCAATCTGCTGCTGATACAGCCCGCATCATCTTGCCTAATGGATGGGCCAGCCCTGCTTAGGATGGGGAGCCAGAAAAATAAGTGATGCCTTTATACTTGAGATACAGAGGAAGGCAGATACAATGCTATATAGCCAAGTTACATTCAGACACGAAAAAGCAGTTGTTCAGCTCCTGTTTCCTATTCCCTTGCAGCCAAGTGGAACCTTTTCAGCACTAATGACCACTGGCTTTAGCAAAGCTCAGGGAGCCTGGATGGCAGGGTAGGAGGAAGAGAAAAAAAAAGAAGCCGGATAGACAAAAAGGAAAGCAGGAAAACACGCAATGTGAAAAGCACAATGCTTTGGAATCACAGGCTTTTCAGGCTTGATTACTGCCATGTACTCTATGTGGGATTGTCTTTGAACCTGGGAATTTCAACTGGTGCAGAACACTGATGCACTTCTCTGAATAGGTGTTTGAGGTTCTGTGTCAGTTCACACATTTAGGGCAATCCAAAGTTGGTATACACGAGGAATGCCAAGTATGTCCATTGTGTTTCCTTTTTCCTTGTGTTGCACGTTACCCTACTCAAAGGCAACATGATGTGTTGTTTGATCTGAAGACGCAGCTGTAGAATAGACACCTGTGCATCTCATCTGCTTACCTGTCGTAGAAATCATCTCTGTAGTAGTCGTAGTCAAAATCGTAGCCACTGTAAACCAAACAGAGAAAGTGGATTGTTAGGCACAATTGCCTTCCCAGTCACTGTTAGTACATCTGTTTGTATGGGGTCTAGGAGAAAGACGATGGAACACGGTTTTGTAGATCTGAAGGGGGGGGAAGCACTCTGATTGGATGGTTCTGAATCTGAGAGATAAAACCGTTTGGTCACCGTTGAGTTTACTTCTGCAATTGGGCACATTAAACCACATCCCCTTCTTCTGACTGCAACAGTCCCTGCAAGGAAATTATGCAAGTAGTCATCTTTGAGTCACCGTAACTTCTTCTTTGCAATGAGTCTGCAGTGTATCACAGCCCTCCCTAATTCTTCCTACCCATGTATGATAGTGATGCGGAAGCAACTTCAACCAGTTGTCATTGTACGCAGAGCTGTCCAAGGGAGCCATGGTCAGAAGGAAGCAATGCTGAGGGATGCTGCAAAATCTGATTTGCTGGAGGGCTGGTGGGGAGTTCTGCAGAGCAGAGGCGTGGAAAGACTGGAGCGAGCGGAGCAGCGGCCCCGGACGGCTCCTTGGCCCCAGATGGCGCTGCTCCGCTCGCTCCAGTCTTTCCACAGAGCGTGCGCGCCCGCCCGGTGACGCGGGCGGGCGCTCCGAGGCCTTCTCTCCCAGCCTCGGAGCCAGAGAAAGCCCTGGAGCGTCCACCACGACCGGTGGCCAGGGCTTTCTGAAGGCGGCCGACTGCCGCACCGCGCTATTTATCCTCATTTTGTACATACGCAGAACGTTTTAACGGAGCGCCCGCGTAAGCCGGGTCACCCCCCCCCCTGGAGTGGCGGCGCCCCCCGGGGCGGCGCAGCAGCAAGTGCTCCAGGCAGCACTCGCTGCTGATACGCCTCTGCTGCAGAGGGATAAACACTTATCGGGGATAGTTTAGCTGCAGTCATGACAGCCCCAGCCCAATGGCTGCCTTGATAGCTCCCCATTTCCCTTTCTCTTCCGAGAGTGATATTTTCTACACTGTAATGAAACTATAATACAGAAACTCTTCACAGAAGGGAACTTTCAGCATGAATCCAGCTGGCAAATTGTAGAAGGGGAAAGCTTTGACATTTCCTATTGAAAAGGAGCATAGCAACACATCCGTCTGAAAGGTCGGCTCAATGTGAACATTTTAATTTTGACTTGACATTTTTGACTTCACGATGACATTGAAGTGGCATTTCAGGACAATAAAAACACCAGAGCATTAAAGCGCAGTGCCTCAAAGAAGCAACTGCAGAAGTAACCTTACATTACCAGAGATCCTGTCCTGGGTGAAGTGTTGGACTTGGACCAGGGAGACCTGGGCAGTGGTGCAGGAATGGGGTGGGGGCAGACCGCCCCTGTGTGGCATGGGGGGTGCACAAGCCTGTGGCGGCGATGGACAAAAAGGCGCTTTTTCAGTGCAGCGTGGTGGGGGGAAAAGGACTCCCCCACACACACCTGCCCGCACCCCTAATAGCCGTTTTCTGGTGAAAAAAAATGTGTGTGGGGGGGTGAAAAAAACCAGAGGGCGGGGCTTGTGATGTCACAAGCAAGAGGTGGGGATTGTGATGTCACGGGGGTGTCACATGGGGGCCGCCCGCCTCCGGCGAGGCTAGCTACACCACTGAACCCGGGTTCAAATGGCTACCCATAATTGGGTGACTTGGGGCCAGTTGTATCTCTCAACCAAGCCTACCTCATAGGGTTGTTGTGAAGATAAAATGCAATAACCCTCATGCAGTGCCAGTTCCAGGTTGAAGAGGTCATGGGGCAAGCCGTGCATTGGGCCCCCCCCCAAGGAGCCCCCCCATCCACTCTCGATACTGCATTAGGTGCTACCACTATCACCCAGTACTGAGAGTTCAGGGGGTCCATCTGGCCAGGTGGGTCCACTGATGGGCATGGTTCTTTGACCAGGGCATAATCTGGCTGACCTCTGAAGCCACCTTTGTCCCCATGTACGTCACCCTGAGCTCCTTGGAGCAAGGGCAGGATACTCATGCGAGGGATGGATGGGTGTCTGGCTTCAGCTCCAGCGTCAAGAACCCTGGCAGCCAGTCTGAGAGATACAATATCGTTTGCCAGGCTTGCTAGTTTATTGCACCTGTTGTACATTTTGCAGCGGATATCCCCTTGATAGCACCAGGAAGATGTGGGGTGCCCTCCCAGTCAGTGCTTGAATTATGAGGGGAAAGGTAGGGGACCCTTCATGAAATCTGCAAGCTCCACCTCTTGACTTGCACCAGATTTTAGCCAAAACCAGTAGCTAAAGAGACTGTCCAAGTAGGTGAGAAGTGGATCCCCCTGTCATTCAAGCACTGCTTCCCGCCCCCTGGCATCGCTTCCTGGCATCAGTAGTAATAGCTGATATGGAGTGGAAGTGAGGAAACAGAAACACAGGGACACGTGGAATGAACGAAGGTTGTTACTCCTGTATTCATTGTCTGCTTTTAG
This sequence comes from Plestiodon gilberti rubricaudatus, assembly GCA_026170595.1. Classification (NCBI taxonomy): domain Eukaryota; kingdom Metazoa; phylum Chordata; class Lepidosauria; order Squamata; family Scincidae; genus Plestiodon; species Plestiodon gilberti. Next base: position 185,498,131 of record JANXHW010000004.1, on the reverse strand, counting down.
GCTTTGTTTGCTTCAATGTCCTTCTGAGAAAATTCTCAGCTTTGCCTTTTGTTTCATTTTGAGGAGCTTTGTGTCTTACACACATGTTCCCAATGTTCATTACACATGTCTGCCTATTAATTCATAAGAATGTTCTTCCTTTTTTCTGACTTTGTATCAACCCATTCATTATTATTACTATTATGAAGAATAATTATATATGGCTTTTCAACAAAAACATTTTTGCAGCTAAATAAATAAATGGTTCCCTGTCCCAAATAAATAAATGGTTCCCTGTCCCAATGTAGTTCACAATCTAACAGCTCAATCCTATGGGCTGACCTGCATAAATGCTTTTATGGTGCCGTGCACAGCACACTGCTGGCAGTCATTTTGGATCCATCGCCGCAAATGGCGCATGGCTCCAGCTGAGCAGCAGTGACCATCCGGGATCCCCTGGTGCTGGTAAGTTGGCACAGGAGGGGGGAGAGTAGGGAGAGGAACAGGGTTGTTTCTGGAAGAGGAGTGTGGGAGGCGGTTCGGGGGAGGGAGGGGGCAGATCTCGGTGGCATTTTGAGTCCTACTCTGAAGTGTGTGTAGCATAAATACACATTTTTGTTAGACCATAACCTTGCTTATTTTTTTTCACCCCAAATCTCCCGCTCTCGAAACAAACAATGGAGGTGGTGGCAGTGGAATGCCCATCTTCACATGGACAATTATTTCACTTTAATGAGCTTCTAGTGTCCTTTAAACCCTCTAAGAATTAGTGCTGCTGCACAGAGCTGAGGCAGTGGCATGACGACGGCATCTTCCTGGTGGTCAGCAATGACATAATCAAGTCATCGCTGCCTTCTAGGTCAACTGAGCACCAAGCTGCGTGGTGCTCGGTTGAGAAGTGCATGGTTGTGCACCTTTGGAGGAACACTGACTTTAAATCCTGGGCCCGGCCGCTCTCACTAATGATGGACAAGGATGATTATATTATTTGCATGTATTGTTTGCATGTAATTATTGTTTGCATGTAATAAGCAGAGGGGTCTGGCTCAGTTGGTAGAGCCGCTGCCTTGCAAGCCTGAAGATCGGTGAATGGCAAATTTGAGACACGCCGCCGACAAAAAGCTGTGAAAGTCTCTGTGAGGAGAGGAGGTGCCAGCTGCATCGGTCGAGTGTGGGAAGTGACGGTCACCAGAGAGGCCAGACTACAAAAGGATACCATCTGGAATGAACGGAATGTTCATGAAAGACTGTACATTTATATATTGTAAAAAAAAAACCCACAACCATTAGGGGGTTAGGAAAGCCTGCCCATGTACACCGCCTTGGATTAAAGTCAGAGGAGAAATCCAATGACCAAGAAAGGCGGTACTGTATATAAATACTGTATATTACGGTATTATATTATATATAATTATTATTGTGGTCGCTTGGCTGTCTGAAACTTTTGTCACAATCAGGAAGGGTGCATGTTCGAAAGGTGGAATATAAGTTTGAGCAAGCAAATATGTTTCCTAAGGCCAAGAGCCTTCAATGGGGAGAAAGCATCAATGCAGTAGAGATGATCAAGTTCACTGTACAAAACTGTAAGTAGTAGGCTGTCACACAGGTCCTCTGAATCTGCTAAAAGAGAAGAGTAATTGGGAGTATAAGCCAGAGTGCCACCAGCTAGCTATCCTACTGGTAATATTGTTCAAGCACTGGTCCCAGGGCATGGCCTGGAGGCACATGACACAGCAACTGTGCTGGAGCTAAGCAGGTCTAGGCCTGGTCACTGGCTGGATGGGTAACTACCTCAGAATTCCCTGTATGCTGCCTTGACTTCCACCATGCAAGTAAAGTGGGTTGTAAATGTAATAGCTCTTTAAACATTAAATTCATTGCACACTTCTAGAGAAGTAAATTAGGGAAGGTATAACAGCTTCGTTTCCTAGAAAGAAGTCACAGTACACTATTTGGTTCGCAGGAAATAACCAGGGGCATTGGTAGATGTAGGTAGGCCCCTGGATCCCCACACACACCCCACAGGGTTATCCTACAGGTCATAAGGTCTGATTACATAGATTTAACTACAGTATTAATTAGGACCTTAGAGGGAAGCTGATTGCTGAGGTCAGCGATACATTTAATTATTCATTTTAAAACAGCACAGTAAGTCAGCCACAAAATGGCACAGTAGCGTCTACTGGGCCAGAGAACAGAGAAATAAAATGGGCAGGAAGGTATGAGACATCACATGTTAAGCTTTCCAAGTCCACTGAGAGGATTCCAGTTCAACCCCTTTCTTTTAACACGGTCCTTTCCCCTATGATTACTCATAATGACAGAGACAGACTGATGCATTTGCAGAGAACAGAGCTATCAAAGGCTATTAACTGGAACAATCAGGAGCCTACTTTGATTTCCACATTTGACTGAGTCAAACTGGCAACAAGCAACTAGACATGACGTTAGTTAGAGTCTAGGGCTTGACCTTGGAGTTTGGCAACTAAGGAAGACAATGAATTCAGTGAGCTCTCAATATATCAGGATGGGTGCAGCAGGTTATGGCTCTCAGGAGTTACTAGCTTTATAAATAGTGAGGAAGGGGCGAGGTTGGTGGGCTATTACAGTAGAACAAAACTTACTCTGTGGTGATAACATTGACGGCTTTATGGCTAAACAATGCGATACAGTTAAGGGTCAAACTAGGCAACTCTGTGTGTTTCACCCTTTGTTTAGCGTGCGTGCGAGTGAGTGAGTGAGTGAGCGAGTGAGTGAGAGAGACTGAAACCATGATGGGGGTAGGGGCAGTGCCGTCGCTATGGGGGGGCCTGGGGGATGCAATGCCCCCAGGTGACAACTGTGGTCTCCTCGCGAGGAGGAGCCATGGCAGGATTTTTTTTGCTATGCAGCTGCTTTTTTGCAGCCGCGAAACTGAAACGTGCCAAACCCGGTGTGTTTTCTGGGCCCTTCTACCTGCCCCAGGTCCTAGAAGGCCTAACCCTGGCCTGGCTATGCTACTGAATGGAGGCCTTTTAAAAACAGTATGCGGAGGGGGGGGGGCATGATTGGACTAGGAACCATAGCTAAGGCTAAATGCTAAAGCCCCTCTACCTCCTGTGCTTAAAAAAGCAAAACAATTAAAGGATGAAACAAGCCAGCAAATGTATGTATCTAATTTGTAACACAATGGGGCTTGCTTCCAAGTAGACATGCCTAGGATTGTGCTCTAAGGTTTAACAAGCTACACCTGCCCACATTCCTTCTCTTAAAGGTCTACACTCTGTCCTGGCAAGAAATCTGGTAAGCCTAACTATACTACACCGCATGGATGTTGCCAGATACATACGTCTTGTAGCACGACAACTCAAAACTGAAATACTTACAGGCAGCATGCCACAGAAGTGCTACGACAGTGTCTTGGACAAAACTGAGCTTCACAGTGCAAGCCTATGCCTGTCTACTCAGGAGTAAGCCCTATTAAATTCAATGGGACTTGCTCCCAGAGAAGTGTGCATAGGATGGCAGCTTAAGGGTGCCACCCTATGTATGCTCAATCGCGGGTATGTCTCACTGAACTCAGTAAGGCTTCCTTCTGAGAAAATGTACAAAGCAGAGCACTGCAAAGCTCTAAACAGCAGCTAGGTAAGAAATAATGTTCCCCTTTTAATAGTGAAGGAACAATGAATTTATCATCCATTCATAATTATGAATTAATATGAATCTCCCCTGTGATTTACATATAGCTAAAAAATCAGAGTGCTGTAACCACAGACCACAATTCGCTCTCACAACTGTATCTTCCTCCCAGGCTCTGTTTGTCTTTTCTTTTGCAGGGAAGCCAGTCTTGAGACCAGGCAGCAGAATTTAAGACCACCCACTCCCAAACTGTATGCCACGATTTGCAAGTCAGCGGCAGACAATCTGATCCAGTCATAAATCATACCGATCTCAAGAAACAATCCCTGCGGGCAAAGGCATGGATATTAAAAATGCCAGGCATCATTACGGTGGCCTCTTGTTTAGCGGATTTTAATTTCCACAACTGAAATTAGCAAAGGGCTCCGAAGAGGACTGGGACGCAGCGTGCATCGTCACGGGGATTTGTGCTAACAAACGCCTGTCAATAAAAGAGAGAAGAAAAGGGGGCAGAGTTGTTTACTCTTGCAGCTATGCATAGGGCAAAGAAACGGTGGCAACGTTCAGTGTCTTTTAAATCCCACTGATGTCACTCACTGGGACTTTTCAAGCGTGCCTAATTGAGCACTAGATTGTGAGCAATGAGTCTGGAAAGTTTTGCCTTTTGCCTTTCTTTGCAGTATCTGGCTTGGCTCACTTGCGCAAGCAACTTGATCTATCAGCAACAACTTTCTGCAGCTGAATTCTCTCTGCCTCCTAGAAGGGGGCCAGACCTAGTGAGCCTTGTGGTCCCCCACCTCTAAGGTTCTATTTTGGAAGGCTTACGTAAAGGACACAATCTATACCAGGGGTGGCCAACCTTCCACCATTAGGCCCTCTGTGTTCTTAAGAGTTGTGTGGAAGACAGAATCTTGGCAGCTGCAAGTGCTGATGGTGCTGCTAAAGCAGCTGCTGAGATGCCCTCACCTATGCATACAACCATTACAGGTCCAGGAACATTCATGTTGAAAGGTTGGTCACCCCTGATCTATACCTATTTTGTGATGGTGAGCACAGAGAGAATAGAGTGCTACCGTCTCAACTGGTCCCCTGTTGATTTTACAGGAGAAGGAAGCACATGGTGGGATGTACACCCATAACAGCTGCTATTTATGTTTATAGTCCATGGCTAATAGTCTCATTGACTGAAACACCAAGCATGACCATGTGAGAAACAGCTTCTTGCCTCTCTCTCTTCCCAACTGGGATCTGAATCCAGCTGGCTGACTGTAGGTCTCTCTGCTGGGTGGGAAACCATTTTTTATTCACTCGACAGCTAACACTCGACAGATCAGAAGTGATTATTTTCACTTTTCTTTTTTCCCATGCAGTTAGTCTTCATTTGATCCCTTATAATTATTTCAGAATGCTCCTAATTTGGGGCTGGATCATGACAGAAGCAAATACTTGGGGAGAAATCCACTCCCTTTTGGCATCTTGTGCAAGTACTGTAAATATATCACAAATGCAACAGTGCAAGGACAAACCAACACCTTGAAACCGGATTGTTCAGTGACTCATAAACCAATTGGCAGTGACCCATTATTCTCCTGATACCAGAAAAATATTTCCACACAATGGATTAGCTGAAGCCAAATTGAAACCTTCTTAGTCTGTGGTCCTAAGAATGGCTTGGTTTGGACAATATGTCCAAGCGGGGGCCCTTCCATGTGATTAGGGACATACATGTGCAATGTGTCACTGTGCAATGTGCCTTTGTGGCTCTTCGGGCAGCCCGTTCTTGCCTATGATGTGGTGGCTGGCCAAAATGGCTGGGTTCACATCGGGGGAAGGGGACGTTCATCCCCTCCCCCTGGTGTAAGCCCTGGAGGTCTCAATGGGCCTCCTCGGATGTGTGCCAGCTCTTTAGCTGGTGCATGTCTGGGGAGGCCGTGTAAGGCCGGCATGGCCCGGGAAGGGGATGGGGATATTGGTGCAACCTGGCGCCAATATCCCTGCCCCGCCCAGGCTGGGCCAGCCAATGGTCCCCTCCCCCACACCCTGGCCCCACACCCTTCTGCTGCCCGGCGCAGAGCTTACCTGGGTCCAGTGGTGTGTGCCCAGAAGGTGGTGGAATGAGTGGCGCCGGCCTCTGCCGCTTACTCCAGAGGTGTCCCTGGGCATCTGCGGCACCTCGTGTGTAGGCGTGGAGCCTGCCAACCCAGTAGTTTGGCGGTGACGTGATGACGGCGTCACGTCATCGCATCACCCACAAATTGCTTCTAGATAGAGAGGATTTGGAGCCAATCATTTTTAAAAAACTTAAATAGTGGTTGTGGGAGGCCCCAATCAGAATCAGGACCATGGCAGTTGGGAAGAGGATACGTTTCCTGTTGGATATCTTCCCACCCACCCCAGAGCTAACAGCAACATTAGGGGCGTAAGGTTTGCCAGGATCATAACGTGACGGGAAAAGTTAAATACCTCTCTCCTCCCTGCCTGTGACCCCAACCCTGATGGCCTCACTTGTGGCTGCTGCTGAAGTAAAAAACAAAATGCCGGACCAAACGATGAATCCAGCATCATAATGTGCTGTTTGGCCCTGAGAAAACAATTTTGATAGACTGATTGATTGTATAGAAGTGTGAGGACGAGCACCCACGGCTTGGCGGATGTACTCCATGGGAGTGCAAACAAACAAATCAATCAGCACCAAGGTGACCCCAATTCTGCGTCAACCAAATCCATTCTGCCATGTGAATAAATCATGCAAATGAAGCACATTTGCATGCATCTGTTTAGTTTGCATTTAGGCTGCTTCTGGGAAATAATTACCAATAAGTAATCACCAGGAAATAATTACCAGGAGAAAAGGTTCAGAGAGAGGAGAGAAAGAGGAAAAAGTGAGAGCCGTCACATCTGATCCTCTACGTGTCAGCTAAAGGGAGAGAATCTCTCTCTGTTTCCACCACAGGGACCAACAGCCAGTCAGCCTTTCCTAGTCAGATCCCAGGTGGAGACAGAGAAAAGTAAGGAGATATTTCCCACATGATTACGCCGAGCATTTCAGTCAATTAGACCATTAGCGGTGGAGTCTACAGATAAATGGAGGTGCCAGTTGGACCACTCTGGGAAAAGATGGGAGTTTTCAGAGAGAACACGACAAGTAAACATCACTTGCGTCCTACAAGCATAACTGTGATATGACCTACCGCTGGAAATCCCCCGTCCCCAATCTGAGTGTGCGTTAAATGCTTGATGAAGAAACTGCCACATTTTTCTATTCTGCTTTGTACAGTATCCTGTTTGTCTGAGCTCGAGACTTTTCATTCTTGCCTGCCACTGCAAATCTCCCTGCCCCAAAACTCAGCCTGGTTTGACAAATACGAAGGAGGAATTCCCACACATTCATGTGTGGCTTGGCCTGCTCTCTGATGGCTCCTGTTACGAGAGATTTTTTGCATCAAGCATTTCAATCAAGGGTGACACCTAAAAATGTCCCAGATTTTTTTAAACACACAGAGCGTGATTCAGCATTAATGCACATGATCCGGTGGTTCAATAGTAGTCCACTGAAAATTGTTGTGACTGTGTTTTGAAATGTGGGTCTTGATGCACCTTGAAAACCAACTTTTCTTTGCAGCCAAAATAATCACTAATTAAAAACACCCTTGAATATATCCTTTTATAACCTTGACTTTTGCATTGCGATACTTCTGGAAAAGATCCAAACTTAAGACTGCAACAAGTTTCATGGGAAAGGGTTCTAGAACTGAGGGGTAGCTCCCAGTTGGCATATAGATGATATATTCAAGAGTATGCTCTCAGTTGAAGTTTAAGATGATAAAAAAGCATAGGGGGTGAAGGGGTGACTTGAAGGGCCAATTGAGATGTTTCTTTGGGTTTTTGGCCCCACTGTACCTGTTGTTATCTGTCCTGCCCTTTGACAAGTGCCATCACAACATCCTGTGGCAAGGAGTTCCACTAATCGTTTTGGTTGCTCTCTTCTGCACCTCTTCCAGTTCCACTATATCCATTTTGAGATGTGGCAACCAGAACTGGACATAATACTCCAAATGTAGCCTCACCATCGGTTTGTACAAAAGCATAATAATATTAGCAGTTTTGTTCTGGCTTCCTTTTTGTTTTTGTTTTATCCTGAGCATGGAACTGGTCTTCACTGCTGCCGCCGCACACTGAGTCGATACTTTCATCAACCTGTCCACCAGCACCCCAAGATCTCTTTCCTGATCTGTCAAAGACAGCTCCTATTAGCATATATGTGAAGTTTTGATTTCTTGCCCCAATGTGCATCACTTTACACTTACTTACATTGAAGTGCACCTGCCATTTTGCTGCCCGTTCTCCCAGCTTGGAGAGATCCTTCTGGAGCGCTTCACAATCCCTTCTGGAATCACCCAATCACCACCCGGAAAAGTGTAGTGTCATCATCTGCAAACTTGGCCACCTCGCTGCTTATCCCCAACTCCAGGTCATGGATGAACAAGGCAAAAGGGCAAAGGATAAGGGTAACGAGGGTCTGTCTAAATCTTTGGTCTGTCTCAATTTTGAGTTTCCTGTCTTGGTTTTTCTGCCTGCCTGCTTCTGTAGCCCAGTGATTGGCACTTGGCCAGTGGCCTTGGGAGCTGTGCTTTGAGCTACCCTGTTTATTCCGTATCTGCATGGGAACACTGATACCACAACTTCTCCCAATTAACTTCCCACACCTGCGCTGGACATCACGAGCTTCTCAGAGCTGGGAGGGGGAGCGAGGAGTGAGCTCATCTTCGAGAACTTTCCCTTGCGTGTTGCCCTTTGATTGGTCTGCTCCCCCCTGTCAATCATCTTACCCCAAAAAGTCTACTTAAGCTACTATCTGGCATCCATCTTTGTTCCTTCTATTCATTCTCTAACTGGTCTTTGTTGGAGACAGTTCTCCCTATCTGCGGTTACTCCTATGGCTTGACTTAGCCCTGGCCTTGGGCGAGTCAGCCCTGCACCATCCTGCTTGGGATGGCTATTCTCTCTTCTCATCGTTGGTGAGTGTGTAGGGACAAGTGTGTTTAGCTGAGGAGTTACTTCTTTGTTATTTTAGTGCTGTATTCTAGTATTTGGAAGTTATGCCTTTTTGCAGCAACCTAGTTGCTTGTACCTTTTACCTGTATCACTATGCTTGGTTTTGCGTTGCCTAAAACTAAATAAACACCTATCTATTTTACCTGAGAGTGTTTCTTTGGAACCCTGGAGACTAAGTCCTGAAGCCTTGGTGCTTAGTCACGTACTACCTGTGTTGCACGTTGTATCCCTGGCTGGCTTGGTCAGTCAGACCTGGGACCAACGGTTCACTCTGTACCCCTTCCCAGTAGCCTGGGACTGGAAGGGCTAGGAGGCACCCAGTGCTGGTGGCAGATCTCTACCTGAACTATCCCCTTGGACAGGGGTAGTTGCTTTACCCCCCTATGGCTCAGGGGTGCCTTCTTCTCCTTGGTCAGGAGTGGACAAACAACCGATTGGGGAACAAACCTCCTCGTGCTGAGGTGGCATGGCCTTGGCTTATGCCCACATCGAAGCTAGAGGGGGTAGACCTCCCCATGACAGTGAGGAGAAGGAGAAGATGACCCACAGAGTTGGTAGTGGGCCACTGCGAAGTCCAATCCATACTTGACCCCCAGGACGCAGAGATATCAGGCTCTTCCTCTTCAGGTTGTTTCTTCAGGTACAGAAGGTGTTTTGTTACGATGACAGTGAGTTCTGCCAGAACGGGGCAAAGCCCCTCCTCTCTTTTTCTCTAAGTGCCCTCAATTTTGTCATCTTATTTATGATTAGAGATGATTACCCTGTTTTTCATCCCGTAATAATACAAGTGACACATCATCAGAATGTTTGAAGTGTCTTTGGTTGCTTGAAGGTAACAAAACAAAGATGAGGCCGGAACAGACAAGCCTGGTCAGAGAAGACAGTCTGGGAGTCCAGTGGCTTCCCTTTCATCTTCAGAGGGGGCTTTTTTCTGCTTCTATGTTTCAAAATTGCAGAAGCTAAGCTAAAGGGACTACTAAGATTTACCTAAGATAATGATACGACGATGAAAGAGGCAGAGTGGAAGAGATTATTGACAAGAGTGCTATGAAGTAGCAGAGGTGGGCAAAGGATGAAAAGCTTGCAGATTTCCTTTGATTCAAACCATTCAGAAGTTGGAAAGATAAATGATTCAGCCCTACTTCCCCCCCCCCCCCGCCACCTCACCATGGTTATGCAGAACCTGCTATTTGGGACCCCTGATAAAATGACATGAATAATGCTTACTTGGATCACTTTGCACAGGAAGCACCAGCAGTATTGGATGGAAGGAGCATTGCCGAGAGACTTGAAGATGGTGGCGGTAGTGCTCCCTCTCCTGAAAAAGCCCTTCCTGTACCCCACAGCCTTGGAGAATTACCAGCCAGTATCAATCTTCCCTTTTCTGGGCAAGGTGATTGTGCAGATGGCGGGGTCTCAGCTCCAGAGGGCACTGGGAGAAATGGATTATCTGGATCCCTTTCATTCTGACGTCAGGCTAGGCTTTGCGATGGAGGCAACCTTACAGCCCAATCCTGCCTAACATGCAGCGGCCAGGGGCATAGTGCTGCGTTGATGCCCCCCGGCGGAAGCCACGCACTGCGTGATGTCACCCGGAAGCCATGCCCCCACGATGACATCACACATCCTGTAACTGGCCAAAAATGGCCCGGGGCAGGCGGGCGGGTAGGAAGGAAACACCTTCCTTGCTCTCTGGAGGCCTTCCGGAGAGCCAAAACAAGCCGGCCGCGCAAGCCTTAAAAAAGCGGCAAAGAAAAAAGAGGTGACTTAAAAAAGGTGCGAAAAAGAGCCGCTGCCGCTGCTACAGCTACCACCCAGGATTTTGCTGCCCCCCCTGGGCCTGCTGCCTAGGGGCAGTCCACCCCCCCCCATTCCTACGCCACTGGCGGCGGCCGGCCTAAAGGACCAGCTGCTGCATCCTAACTCCATTGCAGCTTGCACTGGCGCAGCCCAGGCTCACAGTGTAAGTTACGCGGGATGCAATGGGCCTCCCCGGATACACACCAACTCTTTAGCTAGAGTACAACTGGGGAGGCTGCGTAAGGCTGGCCTGGGCTGCGACGGGGCACAGGATATCGGTGCAACTCAGTGCCAATATCCCCCCCCAGCCCAGGCGGCCCTCGTCACCCCTGCACAACCTTCCCACGGCTGCACAACCTTCCCACAACACAGGTCGGGGCTGGCAGCGGAGTGAGCAGTGCCAGCCTCTGCGCTGGCGCCACTTACTCCCAGGATGTCAGAAATGTGCTATTGGAAACAAGGCAGCAACTCTACCAACTGAGCCAGACCTCCTGCCCTTTTATCCCATTTTTGTGAGCCTGACCCCTCAAGCTCTGATAGGCTGGTGTGAAATGACATTCAAATTTCTCACCCCCAAGCACCCCCGGTTTGCTTGTCTGGTGAGCAAACTAGATCAATATCCAGGTGTGAGCTAGGTTTCGGTCAAGGCTGTTGTTCTCTGGTGCTACCAGACAATCATGGGACTCCAGTTTACATCTGAAAGAGGAAAGCTGTGTGTCATGTGTGACCTAGAGCTCTGGTCGAACTGAGAATGGGACAGGCTGATTCCCAGGCCAGCCTCAGTGTACTCAGAACATTGTCTTTTAGGGAAAAGAAAAGGAGTTTTCTCAGGAGAGAGAGTGCTTGCTCATTACAAAGGCTGTAGATGTTTTCATGAAAAAGCAGTATAGAAATATTTCAATAGCTAAAGAAAGAAATGCTGCCCTACAGTGATGAAAATAGGGGAGTTTCCAAGGCTGGAGCTGGCGAAGGCAGGACCATTTGTCCCTTGGTGGCTTAGTACCGACAATTGCAACCACAGGAGACCCAGTCATCAACTGGTTGATGTGTGCATATGGCCACCTATTAATATGCCACCACTAATCCAAAGTTCCCACTGGCTCTGGGGCCATGGTAACATTTGCCCCCCACCAAGCTTAAGTCTTTGAGAATGTATGCTCTCACTCCATAAACTCATGAGGTTTTGGGGTGGTTTTTAAAAAACTTTGTTAAACAAACAGCCCAATCATACACACACCCACACACCCCACATAATGAAAAAAAATACATTTTGCATTAAATTATTATTGAACAAGTGAGATCTGCAGGATGGGAAACAAAGCAAAGAGTAGCAAGAATAGTCAGCTTTTTAAGCAGTTAGCATGCAGGATGTGTCAGTCATCTGCATCCAGTCTCTGATGCATTTTGAATAGAGTCAGAAGAACTTCCTCTAAAGAAGTATGTAGGAATTGTTTTGCAGACAGAGAGAGCTGAAATGAGTTTGCCAAAAAAAAAGCTCTCCTCTGGGAATTTTGACAATCTCCTGAATATTCTAATATTATTCATCAAATATAGTATATTTGACATTCCACAGTATTTGATAACTGACACTAACTGACACCTATAGCTGACATATAATCGCAGTTGGTATTGGACAGTGGTTAGCACTCTTGACTGGGGCCGTGGTGGCTTAGTCAACTGCACACTGCAGATCGGAAGGTTGGTAGGACAGCAGTTCGAGACCCTGGTGCCGCGTGACGGAGTGAGCTCCCGTCTCCTGTCCCAGCTCCTGCCCACCTAGCAGTTCGAAATTGCAAGTAGATTAATAGGTACCGCTGTGGCGGGAAGGTAACAGCGTTCCGTTAGTCATGCTGGCCACATGACCAAATGGAGATGAGCACCGCACCCTAGAGTCGGACACGACTGGCTTTCAAGCAGGGGATACCTTTACTAGCACTCTTGACTAGCGCTTCTGCCATTGGGAGTTCCCTCTGTGAACGGAAGCTTCCTCCATGAATGGAAGGAACCTTCCACTTGCACAAGGGTTGATGGCTAGCACTTTGAATAGTACCAGAAACAGACTGGGAACCAGTGCAGTTGAAACAGAGAGGAAGTAAAATGCTCCCCAAACCTGGCACCAGTCAAAAACTCATGCAGTTGCATTTTGTACCAGCTAAAATTTCCCAGTGGACTTCAAAGGCCCATATGGAGTACTTGGTGTGGGCAGAGATATCAAGCTCATAGTCCATGTTGTATGACAGTGATGAACAGCCCTGTGGTGACGTTTGCTAAAATATCTACCTTCAAGAGGTGGAATTGTACCTACCTGTACAAGGCAGATGCTGTTCTCTTCAGCCCTTTGGGTCTGTTGGGTTTCGGTTCTCCAGCCATGTTTATATCTGCAATGAAGGACAATTGGGAATGCATTATATATTGTTGTCCATCCTTGATGTAGAAACACGGCACGATTCCTAAAAACCCTGAACATTGTTTTTCTAGCATAGCCCTTTTTTTAAAGCGCAGTTTCAATATGACCATGTGCTTACCGTTAATACTGTACATATATGCAAATAAGCAGAGATCTTTTGTGAAAAGTAGTGTCCATAAAAGGTATATGAAGCCATCTTATTTTATGCAAAGGCTTCAACTAGAGTTGTCCAGCTGGTTAATCATTTGCCTTTTTAGTGAGTGCACAATTCATCAAATAAAATCAAATATATATTTGAGTTCCAAAATCTTTTTTTCTGGTGTTTTTTCCCCCCAAGTCTGTCAATGACAGGTAGTGGGAGCAGGTGAAGGCTGGGTCACATAACTTAAGCCCCTCAAGCTATTCATTAGGGCTACCTCATTATGCGAAATGGATTGAGTTTTTTTGCAAATAAATAAAAAAGGGTTATCTAGAAAGAAATAATATATTTACTGGTACTAATTTACAAGTAATATTTTAAGTCTCGTAAAGCTAGGTGGGTCCCGATAGAGTGTCATTTTTAAAAAGTGGGTCCTGGTGCTAAAAAGTTTGAGAACCACTGCAATATAGTATAATGCACATTCTCTCCCTTGTCATTTTGTTAAGAACCTCCACTTCATGTCAACCAGATTGCTCCCAAGACCTTTTCCCTTCCTCCTTTGGCCCTTTGAAACCCAGAAATCCTATGATATTCACACAAACACACACAGGGCACAATCCTACTTAAAGATCGGGCGGCTGGCTGAGGCCGTCTGCCCGATCCAGTGCTCCACTGCAGGCTGCCTACAGCAGGCAGCCCATGGCGGAAAGTCTACTCGAGAAAGGGGATGTTAGTCCCCTTCCCCGAGTGTAACGGTGGCTGTGGCCGGTAGGTCGCCTCAGATTTCCGCCAGCTATTTTTGCTGACAGAAGTCGGAGGAGGCCGTGTAATGGCCCAGCCACCCTACGGAGATATGGTGGATGCCATGTCCCCGCCCCCACCCAGGATGGCTGGGCCTATGGCTGCCCTCCCGGCTCCGCGGTCCCTCCCCCCGTCCACCGACCGACCCACCCGCCCGCTGGATCCATGCTTACCTGGGTCCGGCGGCGAGCTGAGTCTTTGGCTGGCAGAGCAGGGCAGGCTGGCCTTGCACCGGCCTGCCCTGCTCTAAAGTAGTCGGCAAACATGCTTTATGGCATGTTTGCGACTACTCCGGGCTATTCTGGGCGGCAAATCACTAGATCCGCCGCCCAGAACATAAGTTGGATTGGGCTGCCCGTCAGACTAGAGATGTCACTAGTGTTTGCGTCACCCGGTGCGGTAACTCATGGTGTCACCCCCATTAACTTTATTTATTTTAATATATAACAGTACAGGTCACCCAACAAATCAGTAACCAATAAAAATAAGTGGCCAACTTGACACTCACACAACTGAATAAGAGTTCTAGTATTAGCTCTGATACATAGAATTAAGAGCTGACATACTAACACCTTAAGAACATAAGAACATAAGAAGAGCCCTGCTGGATCAAGCCAAAAGCCCATCTAGTCCAACTTCCTGTATCACACAGTGGTCCCACCAGATGCCTCAGGGAGCACAAGACAACAAGATAACCTGTTTCCCGTTGTCACTCCCTTGCACCTGGCACAGAGAAAACCCACTTCTAAAACCAGGAGGTTGCTTATGGCTTGTAACCTGTGATGGTCTTTTCCTCCATGAATCTGTCCAAACCCCTTTTAAAAGCATCTAGGCCAGATGCCATCACCACATCCTGTGGCAAGGAGTTCCACAGATGAATTACACGCTGGGTAAAGAAATATTTTCTTTTGTCTGTTCTAACTCTCCCTCCACTCAATTTTAATGCGTGTCCCCTGGTTCTGGTGTTGTGAGAGAGGGAGAAGAATTTCCCTCTATCCACTCTCTCCATCCCATGCATAATTTTATATGTCTCAATCATGTCCCCCCTCAGGCGCCTTTTTTCTAGACTGAAAAGCCCCAGACGCTGTAGCCTTTCATCATAAGGGAGGTGCTCCAGCCCACGAATCATTCTGGTCGTTTTTTTCTGCACCTTTTCCAATTCAACTATATCCTTTTTGAGGTGTGGTGACCAGAACTGGACACAATACTCGAGATGTGGCCTTACCATTGATTTGTACAAAGGCATAATGATATTGGCCGTTTTATTCTCAATCCCTTTTTTAATGATCCCGAGCATGGAATTGGCCTTCTTCACAGCCGCCGCATACTGGGTCGACACTTTCATTGACCGGTTCACCAGCACCCCAAGATCTCTCTCTTCATCCGTCACAGACAACTCAGAACTCATTAGCGTACATGTGAAATTTTGGTTTCTTGCCCCAATGTGCATCACTTTGCACTTACTTACATTGAAGCGCATCTGCCATTTTGCTGCCCATTCTCCCAGTTTGGAGAGATTCTTCTGGAGCTCTTCACAATCCCTGCTGGTCTTAATCACCCGGAAAAGTGTAGTGTCATCTGCAAACTTGGCCACCTCACTGCCTATCTACAACTCCAGGCCATTTATGAATAAGTTGAAAAGCACAGGTCCCAAGACCGATCCTTGGGGCACACCGCTTTTTACCTCTCGCCATTGTGAAAATTGCCCATTGACTCCCACTCGCTGTTTCCTGGTCTTCAACCAGTTCCTAATCCACAAGAGGACCTGCCCTCTTATTCCCTGACTGTGGAGTTTTCTCAGGAGCCTTTCAGAGAAAACTCCACATCACCACATCCACCTTATTGGTTCCATGTTGTGTCATAATAACACCTCATTGGCTTTCTGAACAATCAGTCTCACTAAGTTTTGAGTTAAGGAAATTCATGTTTTGTTACACAAGGCAGTTGTTTTCTTTTTCCAGTTATTTGGCCATAACCTTTGATAGAATACAGATAATCCAACTTGGTTTATTTCATTACATTCTGCAGTAAAGTACCTTTCCAATGATATATAACATCATGCTATTATTCATAAGTACACATTTTCCAAAAGTTTCCACAATTTTGGTCACTAGTGGTGTCAACCCCCCCCCAAGGTTGTCACCAGGTGAGGTTCGCACCCCCTGCACCCCCCTAGTGATGCCACTGAGTCAGACCATTGTTTTGCTTTTAAAACCAGTTCAGCACCTTTATAAGATTGCTTAATGAAGAATTCAGCCCTCCATAAAGACTCAGGCAATACATGTCATTCATTCATAGTTACAGTCTGCCTTCTTCCTAGTACAAAACGAATGCTGAATACAGGACACATCGAAAAGGCTGATCATCTTCCTTAGAGCCCTCCTCTGTTTAGAGTCCATGCTAAAGGCTGTGCTGCCTGCGGAAGCATGTCTGAAGTCACCCAATGTGATCTCATGGACAGTTTTCATTTCTAGCAATGGGGGAGAATGAAATTTTCTGATCTGCCCAGAAAATCTCAGCCCTAAGCCTTTATATTGAGAGGGTACTTGAAACGTGAGGATAGAAAAATGCGACCAATTTTCACTGTATGTGTAAAAACATAACAGAGGAACTTCGAGCGCAAAGTTGTTGCTATAAAAAACAAAGCATAAGGAAAGGTGATGTACCCTTCATCCTGCTTATTTTAGCTGGAGGCAGGGAAAAAATGTTCACATCCCTAACAAAAAAACTCCACAAGGCCCTTCGTGCTTCACTCCCCCCCCCCAATGCAGAGAGACTTTGCTGGCGCAAAGACACACAGCAATGCAAATGACAGATGTTCTCTCTTTCAAAGCTAAGATCAGTGACAAATTAAACATGAACCTGTCAGTGTCGCAAGGGGTCGAGATTTGCTGGAAAAGATAACTTCTGGCGAAGTGCTGCAAAAGAGCTGTTCTATAGAATCAGAAAATTGAACAGGGATGTGGATCAAGTCTCTGACTCCAAGTCTTGAGTCAAGTCCCAAGTCTCTGGGTCCAAGTCTCAAGTCAAGTCCCAAGTCTTTGCCCCCAAGTCCTGAGTCTTTGGTTGCAAGTTGCGAGTCCCTATCTATTTAATGGGGAAAATGGGTTTAAACCTGAATAAAATTCGACTTTTCGTAAAAGGCTCCAAGTCTCAAGTCAAGTCTTTCACAATTGCTGAGTCAAGTCTGAGTCGAGTCATTGTTGTGACTTGAGTCCAACTCGAGTCAGAGTCAATAGACTCAAGTCTACATCACTGGAATTGAAAAGGCAAGAGTACTATCTACCTGTGGCAGGTCACAAATGGCACACCCAGCTGGGCCTTGCAGGACTCTTGGACAGGGACAGGAGGGCATGTGGGCCTGCCTGTAACATATAGGATGCCAGGATGGTGTAGTGGTTTAGGAGTCGGACTTAGACCTGGAAGATCCAGGTTCAAATCCCCGCTCAGCCATGAAGCTTCCTGGGTGACCTTGGGCCAGTCACTATCTCTCAGCCCCACCTACCTCACAGGGTTGCTGTGAGGACAAAAAAAGGAGGGGAGGAAATATGTACACCAATCTGAGCTCCTTGGAGGAAGGGCGGTATAAAAATGTGAAAAATAAATAAATAAATAAATAAATAAATATAGTCAAGTTATGGTATAGACTGCCATGAGGAATCAGTGTAGCTCAGTGATGGGGAACATGCTTTGGGTCCAGATTCAATCTCCAGGGATGGTTGGGACAGGCACCTGCCAAAACCCCCAGAAAGCCACCACCAGACTATGTAGATAATATTGCACTAGACGGACCAAGAGCTTGCCTCAATATAAAGCACCTTCTGATGTAATGCAGTGCTCCCAGCCCAGTAGAACAGAGGCAAAATGTCTCCAAGGGGTTCTATATATGCCATAGTACACAGTGCACCATATGAATGGCCACTGCGCCACCAGAACTCACGTTCCAGCAGCACAGTGTGCTTTACAGCGGTTGCAAAATGCAACCTGCCATTCTGCACAGCTGGGCTACTGAAGCAAACAGCGAGCAGCGGAGACCAGGTGACAGCAGCATCCCTGGAGCTCCTGGTGCTGGTAAGACAACGGCGGGGGCAGGCCGTGAGCGGGGAGGGCGTGGGATGACCAGGAGCATTTTTGGACAGGGAGGGGGGAGGAAGCAGGGCAGGGAGTAGGTGGGAGAGGGTGGATCTGGTGGCAATTGTGCAAACTGGATCTTATCAACTCTGTTTAAAACCTCCCCACCCACTCCTCCAAAATACACTACCAAAATAGGTGGCATATGTGTGTCCAAGGAGATCCATTGGTGAATGGGCAGCCTACCAGGAGATAAGTGCAAAATGTTGCCAAATATTGCACTTAAGCCCCCCCACACACACACACACCATAGGATGCACCACGTGACTTTTGGGCGTGACTGCATCTGTGCTGGTGGTGGGGTTAGGATTGGGTTGAAAGTGTACTCCAGGCATCATACATTCAAAATAAATTGATATTTACATACATGAGTGCCAACTGGCAGTATAAATTAAAACATTTTACAGGTCTTGCAGCCTAACCTTACGATCGGGCTGTACTGCCAGAACTAAACTTCTGGCAGTGCAGCCCGACCTATGGTGTTGCAAAATGTGATGCCGTATAGCACATGACCAGGTCGCTGCTGGAAATGGCAAGCGCCAGCAGCCAGCCTGGAGCTCCCAGCACCAGTAAGTCAGCAGTAGGCGGGAAGGGGGAGGAACTGGGGCGGGGAGGAGGCAGGAGGGGGTGGATCCAACGGCAATGCTGCATGCAGAATCTTATCCCCTCCATTTCAAACCTGCCTGACCCTTTTCTCTCCTTGGACATATGTCACCAAAATAGGTGGTGTATATCCGAGGAGACCCATAGGAGGCCCCAGGGCTTACAGCTGTAAAAATAATTTCTACTTACCTCTCGTTTGCCTTCAGGTCACACACACCCCCGGATGCAGCACACGCCTTTTTGGCGTGACTGCATAGGCGCTGATAGCAGGGGATAGGATTGGGGCCTAAAAAGGCTTGGCTAAACTACAGGACGTTGGAAGAAAATGTACACACACGTTATAGTGCCACATTTATTATGCTATAATTAGCACATAGTGTATATTTTAACACTATAATTCATACATATACTGTATATGGTGTACACAGAAGCAGTTGCTTGACCCAGTAAATTAATTAGTTAGTTAATGAATTAGACCAAGTGTTTGAAATATTCCCCATTGGCTTCTGTGCATTGCTGATGTCATTGACCAAGGGATCTGCAAACATCCACCAATGTATGTCCTGGGATGGTTCCACACATCTCTTTAGTCCAGAAGGAGGCAGCAGAACCAAAACTCTATTACAGAGACACAGACATCAACCCGTCACCCAGATGAAACAGAAATGCCTTGAGCCCTCGCCGAAAAGCCATGAGCAAGGGGCTATTTTTTCATTCCCCCGGTAGGGAGTTCTATAATTGCGGTGACACTACAGAGATGGCATGCCCTCGTGCCGCCAACCCTCTAACTTGGGACAAAGACGACACTTTGTAGGAGAGTCTCCTCAGATGACCTAAGAGGTGACACATCTCTGTGTCAGAGTTGCATACTCGACTTCACAATTAAAGTTTTCAAACTTTTTGGAAATGTTTTTCTGGCCAGGGGCTTGAAGGAAGGGAAGCAGAAGGAGGGAAGGGCAGAGATACAATTTGTCTGCAGTGACCTCTGATATCCAGACAGCAGAATTGCTGTTCTCATACCCGTTTCCTCATTGCCTGCTAAATCTCAGCAGCCAGTCGGTATGCAGGCGGCCTGAGTGCTTTGCCATTTGACGACAAAAGGACAAAACCCATTACATGCTATTAGTCTTCCTAAAATCTAAGAGCCAGCCTTGGCCAAGAGACACAGTCTGAATGTATGAGCTGCTGTTTTGCCCATTCGTTCTGGTTTGTATGAGAAAATGCCTCCTGCAGACCGTCATTTACTTCTGGAGGACAACCGTAAGCTGAATTCTGATGTCATTGCAGCTGGATTGGTGTGCCACTCTATCCCAGTGCCAAAGTTGTTGTACTGTTTCAGTGGGGCTCACAAATGTCTTGGGGGAGGCTGTAGACAATAAGTGTCTCTCCCATTTGACAGCAGCATTACTCACTGGGTTTCATGGGGCTTTCAGTCCGAATTTTAAAAAAAGGGTTCTTTAGATCTAGTTCCCATTCTCATCTGAGCAAGGGCAGTGAGAAAGACCAGAGGCTTGGAAATCAAGAGTATCAAATCATCTGCATTTGCTGGACAGTTGCAAAGCTAAAATTAGACCAGGTCATCATCATTGCAACATTGCAATGGGCAACTATGGATGGGATAATTCAGCTTGAAAAGAACCAGTCAGAACCTTATTGCAAAACACTGAGATGCCATATGTCTGCTCTGCAGTTCTTGTCCCTTCTCCCATCACTCCAGAGTGCTCAACAGTGTGGACAGGATACCTTCAGCTATTTTCATTTCATTTATTTATATACCGTATTGTCCTGAGTATAGGCCGCTTCTGATTATAAGCCGCACCCTTAAAGTTTGGTGCTATTTTTTTAAAAAATAAAATGTTAACTTTTTTTTAACTTAAATAAAATATACTTTAACTCAGAGTTTCTCAACCTGTGGTACCCCTAGGGGTACGCGGACCTCTTGCTGGGGGTATGCCAAGCCCTGCCCCTTATCTGCCCCATCAGCAGCTAATTAAGTTTTAACATGGATTTTAAATTGTAATTATTTTCGGAGCCCTTCTGTCTCTCTGATTTTGGTTTTGGGCTTATTTTTGTACTTTTGAAAATGTACTTTGGTGGGGTGGGGAGCTGATTTTGGGAACTGTGATTTGGAGAAAAAAGAGATCCCTCTCTCTCTCTCTCTCTCTCTCTCTCTCTCTCTCTCTCTCTCTCTCACACACACACACACACACACACACACACAGAGTTAAATAAGGCATTTTTCACATTTAAAATTGTTTTAGTACTTTTTTATTTAACGATTAATTACCTAATTAATTGATTAATCAGCAGTTAATTAGCAGGGGGTACTTCAGAAAATTGGACTGTGATAGGGGGTACTCGGGCCTCCAAAGGTTGAGAACCCCTGCTTTAACTTAAAGAAAATATACACGTTTGGCGTTGTGGGGGAGGGATGCGGAGCAATCCCTTGGGCCAATCAGAATCGACTCTGGGACGTGATGAAGCAAGATGCCTGTGGTGTGAGGCCAACTTAACTCTTGAAGCAGCACACATGCCAGGTTCTCCTCCAACCCATCTCAGAATGCAATGTACATGGGGATATGGGAATGAGATTGACCAGCCCTTAGGGATGCTCCGCCCCTTGCTGTTTGTCTGACCATAACTTGCCTATCACAACTATGGGTACAGGTGTTTGAAAATGGTAAATGCGAAATACCCCGATATAACACAAATTTCGCTTTAAAAAACGATATAAAATGATTTTTAGGAATATAACGAAATTATTATTATTAACAGTATTTATATACCGCTTTTCAACAAAAAAAGTTCACAAAGCGGTTTACAGACAAAATCAAATGATTAAATGGCTCCCTGTCCCCAAGGGAGCCCCAAAGGGAGCTAAAAAAGATGCAGAAGACCACCAGCAAACAGCCACCAGAAAAGACACTGTGCTGGGGTGAAAGGGGAGCAGTTACTCTCCCCCTGCTAAATATAAGAGGAGCACCAATTGAAAAAGTGCCTCTTGCCCAGTTAGCAGGGGTGAAATAACCCCAATTTTACCCCTCTCAGCGCTGCCTTGTTGTTTCTCCGCTTTTTTCAACCAAAACGCACTGCAGAGCCTCTCCAACAGCTCCGAAGGCCATCTTGTTGCTTCCGTTGCTTATGCTTCCATTATCTCCAATCTCTACCGTTCCATATTGCTTGCTTGTATAGGCACAGCATTGTACAGCATTCAACCACTAGGTGGCACAGGCAAGAACAAGTAGGCAAGCCTTTCTTTTAAAACAGGGGTTCTCAGCCCCTTCCTGGATGAGTACCACCTCCGCCGCCACTCTCCTGCTTTGTACCACCAGAAGTGGCTGGCGGTTCCCATCGCCAGTTACGGTTTTAAATGGGTTCCTATTTAAAACCCATTGCCAATTACATCCGGGTTTTCAGAGGCCAGAAAACACAGAAGGCTCTGGGCTGGTGGGAGGGTCCTTCATAGCATTCCCAAGAGGCTTGGCCAAAGGCAAGAGCCTCTCGGGAGTGAAAACGCGCCGCCGACAGCACCGCATTGGAGCGGAGTTCCAATGGTCCGAGTACCACCAGAACTTGGCCGAAGTACCACTGGTGGTACTAGTACCACTGGTTGAGAACCCCTGTTTTAAAGCCTTTCTTTTAAAAATCTTTCTTTTTTAAAACAGGCAAATCCTTTTTTTTCACAAGGTAACACTTATTTCTTCAAGATGAGGAAGCTAACTATCGTTTATATTGTTGTTGTTCAGTCGTTAAGTCGTGTCCGACCCTTCGTGATCCCATGAACCATATCCCGCCAGGCCTTCCTTTCCTCCACTATCTTCCTGAGTTCGCTCATTTTCATGTTCGTTGCATCTGCTGTCTAACCATCTCATCCTTTGCCTTCCCCTTCTCCTTTTGCCTTCAAATAAATGAACCATGCCAGATGGCTACTTAAGTTGGGGCCAGTGCTTAGATTATGAGGGGGGGGGGGGGAAGCTAGGAAGGGTTAGTAGTAATGAAATCCACAAGCCATATTTCTGACCTGCACCCATTTTAGCTCCTCCACTGACCCTCATAAGTGACACCTCCAGTTTTTTTTTTTAATTTTCTGTAGCACAGTACTGTATAGTACATGAGCTGCTGCTCATCTTCTGAATTGAGTCTTATTTGTTCCTATTCCACATTTGAGGGGGGGGGGGAGCAATAAAACGTAACTGTCAAGGGGAAAGAGAGGCCAAAAAACAGAGACTTGAAAACTGAGGATGCCAAAAATATGCATGATATTCTAACTCCTGAAGTGAAGCCTATATATTTGCTCTTGTGGATATCCTTCTAAAGCAGGAAGTGGATCTGTGAATACTACTGTTTGAAAAAAACAACAGTAGTATAGTCTATCCGAACACTTTAAAAGCAAATAAAATTGAGCTCTGGAGCACACCAGTAACATCTGCTGAACATCACCTGTAACAGCTGGATTAAAGGCTGGTTCGCATGTGCATGCTCATCAGTCACTTCAGCATTAAATGATAACTTGCCTTTGTGAATGGGCCATTGATAGAGGTGTTTTTTTCGGTGACCAACACAGAATGCTAAATAATGACTCATAACGCTATATAAAATGCTTTTTAGCTCTAAACGCAAAATAACGCGAAAAACCATTTCACGAAATATCACCGCTTTGTCTTACTTTTGAGTAATCTGCTGGTACTTTTAAGTAAGGGATCTTGCTTGGAACAGTTGCAGAGCCTCTCCAACAGCTCCAAAGGTCGTCCTGTTGCTTCCGGTTGCTTTGCTTCTGCTCCTTATCTCCGATCTTTAAGGCCGACCCACACTGCGCGAGTTCCGGCGTGGAGGCACGCGAGTGTAGGTGCCTGGCTGCCCACCTCCAAGCGCTGCCCTGCTCTCCACCAGTGTCGTCCCGCCTTCTAATCGCTGATTGGATGAAACATAAGTGTGCTCCAATTGGCTGAAACCCCTTCTAATCCGATTGGTTACAACAGTAGCTCCGCGTCCCCTCAAAATCTTGGGCATGAAACAATTCTGATCGCACTGGAACTCAGAAGAGCGCAGGTCTCCCCCGTTCAGATGCGATCACATAAAAATGGTGGCCACACAGCTGCGCGAGTTCCGCACACATCTGGGACGCGCCGGAACTCGTGTGGTGTGGGTCGGGCTATACTGTTCTATTTGGTTTGCTGCATATACAGCATTCCACCACTAGATGGCGGAGGCAAGAACAAGTGCAGGCAAGTCTCTTATTTCCTGTTTCTTTTACAGCACAGTACTGTATTTCTATGTTATTGCTGTATTTGAGCAAGCTGCTCAAATTGCTGTATTTGAGCTGTATTTGAGCAAACTGCTGCTCATGCTGCTCATATTTATAAAGATTCAATTTGTTGAGATTCAAATAATAGGCATGAAGTGTAGGGTGGGGGGAATGAAACATAACTGCCCAGGGGAAAGATAGGCCAAAAAACAGAGAGACTGAAAACTGAGGATGCTAAAAATATGCATGATATTCTCCTGATGTGAAGTCTATACTAGTGTACAGTATATGCATATCTGCTCTTTTGGATAAGTTTCCAAAGCAGGAAGTCGATCTGTGAATACTACTGTTTGAGAAAACAAACAAACAAACAAACAAACAAACAAACAAACAAACAAACAAACAAACAAACAAACAAACAAACAAACAAACAAACAAACAGTGGCTTAATTGCTGCATCTGCTGACACAGGGCGCAATCCAAACCTACTTAGGCCACTGTTGTAACCAGCGGCCCAGCAAAAACGGGAGGCCCCAGACGGAAAGGGGATTCAAATCCCCTCCAAAAGGGGAATTCAAAGGGGATTTGAATCCCCTTTCCGTTCTGGGGCCTCCCGTTTTCGCTGGGCCACTGGTTACAACAGTGGCCTAAGTAGGTTTGGATTGCACCCACAATCACCTATCTTGTGCAAGTATAGTCTATCTGAACACTTTAGAAGCAAATAAAATTATTTAAAAATTAATAAAAATTAATAAAAATTAAAAATTGGAATAAAAACACATAACACGACCATTTGCATTGACTAAAAACACATAACACCGCTATTTTCATTTTTAATCAACAAATTTTGAAAAAAATAACACCAAAAAAACAAAACAAAACCACAAACCTCTAGACATTGAATACAGTAGAATTGTTCATAGCAGTGCCAGGGCAGAGCATGAAGCAGACTTGTGGAATGCAGCAGACTTGTGGAATGCAGCAGACTTGTGGAAGCTAGGCAGATCTGAGTCTGATCAGTGCCTGAATGGGTGACTGCCTGGGAGCCCCATGTATGCTGCATTGTGTTTTGTGGAAGAAAGGCAGAATATGAACATAATACAAACTGTCATCTCAGCTCTTACGCCTTGGTACTCAGTACAGTCAGCTCACTCATTCAGCTGCCAGTCATCAAATGTATGGCAACAAAGCACAGAGAAATAAAATGATGTACATGCATGTGCAAAACAGTCCAGTGTAGCATGGCAAGCTGCATTTTCTTTGTAGAAAGAGAAGGTGACAACTGAAGCGCAGCGTGCGTCACTTTTGAAGGGCGCAAGAAAAGATTGCTATTAAGCAAATGACAATATCCGGTTTTGAAAGGATGGCAAAATGTCCGTGTTCTAATTTCAACTTGTTACACCAGACTTTGTGCAGCAGAGGAATAGGTTTTGCGTCTCTGCACAGGTGGGTCTAGCACTCCCGTTGCCTTCAATATCCCCCCCACCTGCTGGGAGATCAAAAATGCCAATTTCTGATTGAAAATGCTATCTTGAACAACAATTCTCAGTTTATACCTGGTGACAAGCGCTTCTCAGCAGGTGACATTTCAAGGCATTGTGCAAAAAAAAAAAAAAAAGTTACAGCTAGAAACAGTTTGTTTCAAGCAAACAGGTCTTGGGATCCCTATGATCGCTGCTCTGCATTTGCAGCTTTGAGCACTGCCGTACAGCGGCAACTCGAGTTTGAAACCCGTATGCAAAGTGAATTGTTACAAACTACCAAACTACCGTATTGGTCTGAGTATAAGACTCACTTTTTTCTCCTAATTTAAGTTTTTAAACTAGGGGTGCATCTTATAATCAGGCTGTTGCAATTTAATGCCAGTGATTTAATTAAATTTTTTAAATAGCACCAAACTTTAAGGGTGCGTCTTATAATCAGGTGCGTCTTATACTCGGGACAATACGGTAATTGTCAGGGGTCACCTTTACCTTTTATGCATGTCTACTCAGAATTAAGTCCCATTGTGTCCAAAGAGGCTTACTCCCAGGAAAGCGTACATAGGATTTCAGCGAAAATATGGAAAGGTATTGGCACTTTATTTCATACTGACCGCACAATCCTGGGTACAAATGCGCTGGGGGAGCACGCGCTTTCTCAGCTATGCTACTTGAGATTCTTTAACCAGAGATGCCAGGGAATTAGCCTGAGACCGTACACATGTGCTGTGCTTCTGTGCCATAAGAAGTTTGCAGGAGATGTGGGGGGGAGGGGTGATAGGTGAGGGTGGAAATGACCAGGATTATACACAATGTATCCTATTGTTATTGGATGCCTACACATGTCTACTCAGAAGTAAGTCCCACTGAGTTCAGAAAAGTGTGTATAGGATTGCAGCCTCATACCGGTCAATAAAAGTAAAGCTAAAAGGAAATAACGATATCCACCAGGAAATGCGCGCTTGTTCCCATGTTATGTTTGCAGTGAGCGGAGGTAATCAGGATTATCCCTGAGGAAATCCTGCTGTTTTTCTTCTGTGTTCTCCCCATCCTGCTTCTAGTAGTCCATGATTAAAAGTCCTTACTGCGCCGCATGATCATTCATGGCACTTAGTGGAGAGGCTGCTTTTCGTAATATGTGAACATTTTGGGGCCGTGGCTACATATCACGGCAATGAAGCACCGCGAATAAGCCTTTTGTGTTTTTCACAGTGCTCACCACATTAGGTGCCTAATTTGATTTGGGACCTCTCAGTGCTGCCGCAGCGCATATTACAGCACACATCATCATCATCACTTCCAAGGCTTTGTGTTCAGCAGCTGGCGGCCCCACTGCAGAAAATAAAAGACTAAACAACACCCACACACCTGGTTTTAGAACATCTGTTTTTCTTGCAGCAAAGTCTCTTAACAGAACTACAGCAAATTGCCCATGTTAGGCAGAAATTATTTGTAAAGAGCTACGACGGCAGAAGAATGGAGGCTAGAGGGCCTCCAAGCAGGGCAGGGCATGTGCATCAAGCCTGCCTTTAGATGAGGGCTGCTGGCTGTCATCAACTCTCTGCATTCCTACTCAGAAGTAAGTCCCATTGAGTTTAATGGGGCTGACTCCCAGGAAAGTGTGCCTGAAGAATGCAATGCTATGCACCCGGAAAGGGGATTCAGCCCCACTGAACACATGGGGCTTATGGCAAAGCAAACAAACATAGGATGTTGCTGTGACTACTCAGCTTCATTTGATTAATCAAGGACAAACTAGACATTAAATGCATCATTAGGGGCCTCTTTTTATTTAAAGTAGCAGTCGCACAAGGGCCAAATTCAGAACAAGATTGCAATGTGGAGCAGTTTAACCCTTTCATATAGAAAATCCCCCCCCAGCAACTATAAAGGTAAAGGTGACCCCTGACAATTAAGTCCAGTTGTGTCCGACTCTAGGGTGTGGTGCTCATCCCCATTTCAAAGCCGAAGAGCCAGCGTTGTCTGAAGATGCCTCCGTGGTCATGTGGCCGGCATGACTCCCCTTGCCACAGCGCATAGCATGTGGCTGGAACACGGAGCGCTGTTTACCTTCCCGCAAGCGGTACCTATTTATCTACTCGCATTAACATGCTTTGGAACTGCTAGGTTGGCAGGAGCTGGTCAAGCAATGAGAGCTCACCCCGTCGCCGATTCAAACTGCTGACCTTTCGATCGACAGCTCATGATTCAGCGGTTTAACCCACTGCGCCACCCGCTGGCTATTTGCTATACCAGAGTACCAGTTGCTATAATGCCAAGCAAAGGGATGTGATGAGCTAAACACACCCTACCTCCATGTCACAATCCTACTATGGACTTGGCCCCTACGCAATGGATACATTCGAGCAAGAACAAGCCTCTAGCTAGACAATGGTGCATTTGACATTATGCCTACTTTGTCCCTATGTGTGGGTCAGTTTTATCAACCAGGTTGCTAGGAAAGGGGCCACTTACCGGCTTTTTGAGGCTATTTTGGCTTTGATATAAAAATCCATGTACTAATAATAAACTCCGGTGGTTGAGTGCCTAGCGGAGGCGTCCCTGGAGGGGGTGTGGCACCGTAAGTGGTGCAAGGCACTGCACTGCGCCTTGCAAACCAGTGTAACGTGGCCCCTCCCACTCGGTCCCAGAGCCATTCTGGCGGTGAAGGCAATGCTTCTGGAATTGCTCCGGGGGCGAGTTGGAGAGGTTGCGTTACACCAGTTTGCAAGACATGGTGCCACACCCCCTTAAGGAATGCCACTGGTGCTTGGAGGTTTGTATGCAAAATTGAGCCACCTACAAACAAGGTGACAGTTTCTACATACTTGGGGACTCCCTAGGTGTGCGGAAGTTAATAGATTTGAAAATTATAATAAAAAGGAAAGGACAGAGAACCCCAAAAGCCTGATGTGAACTGAGCATACTCTGAGTCCCCAGGAGCCATGGCACATCCATTGGAAAAAAACAACATAAAAGATGGGGTTGGGGCAGAAAGAGGGAATTAGTCTGCTTGAACCAACTAGGTTTGGAAAAGATGCAACATTTTGTTGCAGATCCCTCTTGTGTTGCAGTAAGAGAGAATGTAAAAAGATGACCTCTCAGTGTTAACCTGCAATATTTATTTATTATATTCGAAGTAACCTGATCTGCACTTCCTTCAATGCAAGTGCCTTGTTGAGATATTATTTTGGTTTTATGCAATTTATCAAAATGTAAATTAACCAATTAATTAAATAATAAGGCATGTGATCAATCATCAGTTCTTTAACTCATTGATAGCTCTACTGAGACACTGACAGTGCTTTTCCATGAGAGACTTTTTTGCATGCATTTGCAGTACAGAGTTGTAAAATGAGTACACCTTAACTCATGCAGAAGTAAGGAAGCCCAGACTAAGGGTGCAAATTAAAGCTGACAAGCAATCAACATTTGCTTGAAAAGTATGTGAGAAACGACTCAGTAATAAGTGGCAGGTTTTTTCTTAGGGTATCTCACTTATGTGGAAAAAACGCATCAGCAGAAATTCACACACTCCCCTCTAATGACCAGTGCTGACTACAGTTCTATTCCACCATGTCCCATCCTTATCGGTAGCCTGAAAAGGGTGACAATTATTTTTCAAGATGGGTTTTTGAGTTCCTTGCTCACAATAACAGCAGCATAGGATATGAGGGGGCATGTCTTATATCAAAACATCCCAGTTCTATACAGCTCTGTAGAAACAGGACTGGGGGGCGTGCACGAACGCACGCACGCACGCACGCACGCACACACACACGTTTTTGTTTTGAATAGGACAAATCTTAGGATCAAACTAGATGATACTTCGAACATGTTAACAGGGCTAGCATGCTTGTTTTTATTCAGTGCTGTGGACTGGGAGAAGGGGAAGCTAAGGCACCAAGGTCTACGTCTAGATTGGGACCGTTGATGCCGATATTTGCCCTGGAGAAAAGCCCCCCTTGACACCAAAAAGCTGTCACTTGGCAACTCTTTGGGGCTGGGAGGGAGAGAAACTGGGCAGGGAGGGGGAGGAACGGCGGGTAGGGAGGCTGTGGGAGGAGGTGGATCCGGTGGTGATGATGCACACTGGATCCAATTCCCTCTGGCAGCAGCTCCCCACCACTTCCTCTCCTTGGACGTGTGCCAGCAAAGACCCATTAGTGCCAGCTAAGATCCATTGGAGACCCATTGCAGAGTGGGAGACGTACGGAGGGGAAAGGGGATTTAAATCCCATTTCCTCTCTGAAGCCTCCTGCTCTGCCCCCCACTGGATACAATGTGTGCATTTCGGGATCTCTGCACCAGCGGTGGGGGGGAGGGGGGAGATAGGATTGGGACAACAGTTCTTTAGCTGTCAGCAAATTATCATCATCATCATCATCATCAAGTATATCATCATCATCATCATCATCATCATCATCATCATCATCATCATCATCATCATCATCATCTACTGTATACTGCTTTTCAACTACTTCACAAACTGGTTTACAAAACGTTACCCAAAAAAGTTAGAAAAAACTATGGTTCATGGGACCATTAGTGACACAAACAACTGCAAAATTTTAAAAACTCCTATGGCTATGTCTCCTCCTTGATCTTTCCTATTCGCTTGCTCTTTCTATACAGTGTTTTAATGTGCTGCGCTCATTTTAACGGCAATTCTCTCCACAGTCTGATCGGGACTGATTGCTTTCACTGATAATTAGTTGCTTCCGGCTGCACGTTGGTAGTTTCCCGCACTTTTCGCTTCTTCAAGGGGAGGCTGTGGCACAACATCCTGGCAGCTCGCTGCAGCCCTGGCCTGAAGAGGTCCACAGTTTTACGTGGACGAAACGTTGCCAAACCATGTTTTTTTTTAAAATTGCACGAATGATTGTTTTAATTGTCTTTTTAATGTTGTTTTTTACGTGGATTTTTAAAGCGATTTTTATTGTGTATTTTTAACCTTACGGTAGATTTTTTTGACATGGCTTTTAAACCTGTGAATATTAAAACTATGAAGATTGTAGCTGGCCATGAAAATTTTTGCTCAATTTTCTATGATGCTGTTATTTTAAATCACACTTTTCTGAAAGTTGGTCAGATCTTCCATGCCTAATGTCATACTGACTAAGTGCCCTGATTGTATGCTGAATAGAATGTTCAGACTTGATACTGGTAGGGCGCCACAAAACCCCACTCACCTTCACTATACAAGCAGTTCCATGCCTATTTTATTAAATTAAAATTGAGTTATGAAACATTTTGTACATTCACATAAACAAACTGAAAAATGTAATCTAGTCTGTCAGCAACTGAAGGAAAAAAAAGATGTCTAACAGCACTGTCACTTATATGTAATGATCATGGTGGAATTCAACAATACTGGCTTTAAAAATGTATTGTACCCACACCAATTCCTGATTCAGTATTGCACTGTGAAGCAGCAGTACGTTTCATCTGATACCACACAAACCATATTTGGTTTGGGTTTAGTTAAGTAAAATATCACTGGGTACCATTTTTTTTAAAGTAACTTCACTGTGCCAGAGATGTGAGTCTTCCAACATTAACATTTGGAATCTGCCTGATCTAAAGAAAAAAATTGGTACCACCACTTCCTAATGATGGCATGAGCTTACTTTTGCTGACAGACTATTTATTTATTTATTTAATAGATTTCTACCCCACCTTTCTCCCAATAAGGGCAATCAAGGCGGCTTACAGTTAAGAACATGTTAAAATACATAATATACAATAAAACATAATTAAAAACAAGTAATTAAAACAAATAAAACAGACAGTCCCAGTGGGTCACCTATAAAAGCCATTTGTTAAAAAAGCCATTGTTAAAAAAGCCAGCCCGCCATGTAAGTCATCGAATGCCAACCTAAATAAAAACGTCTTGAGGCCCCGCCGAAAGGTCTCTAAGGAGGGAGCCGTTCTTAATTCCAGGGGGAGGGAATTCCATAATTGGGGCGCCACTGCTGAGAAGGCCCTATTCCGTGCCGCCACCCCCCTCACCTCCGTCAGTGGCGGCACGGTCAACAGGGCCCCCCCTGATGACCTCAGAGTACGGGTCGGATTATAAGGAAGGAGGCGGTCCCTCCTTCTACAATGTAAAACTTAACACTGAGGAATATTCATCCCAGCCCTGCACAGGAGAGATCTTCCCACAATTCCACAGTGTCCAAGCATGGCAAAGGGATGTTAGAGAACAGCTGTGAGGAGTCCTTACCTAGTGTCTGCCCGGCGAGTACTCTCCCATTCTCCCCCAGGACTGCAGCCCGTGCGTGCCTCTCGTTGGAGTACTGTACAAACGCATAGCCCTTGTGAACAGAGCAGCCCACTACCCTGCCATACTTAGAGAAGATGGTCTCTACATCTGACTTCTTGACCACTGCTGTGTTGAGATTCCCAATGAAGACTCTGGAGTTGATGGACTTGGGGTCATTCTTGTTCGTGATGTTACTCGTCTGCACTTTCAATGACATCTTGACACCTGAGTAAGCAAGACAGGGAGGGTCAGGAAGGCACTGGCATCCTAAAGAAAAATAGCCTGATTGAGGCATAAACAGAGGCCACGTGGGCTTCTTGAAAGCAGATCCATCAAAAATCTGCAGATGAAGTAAATTTGCCAGGAAAAAATGAATGACGGGATTTGAAGCCATGGTAGGAAAATATTCCTTTAATTGGCTAGAACACGTGGTTGAACGTACAAACCCAAATGAGAAAGATGTTAAACAGTAAAGCAGTAGCAGTAGATACGACATTTCATTGGGTTCTTCTCCAAACTTCATCAGGTAGAGGGAGCAGGTTGTGATGCTCCGATGATCTTCAACGAAACTGAAAACTGCCAACAGCTAACAGTTTAAAAATAGCCACACGAGCGTTCTAATAAGCTGATAAAAGTTTGGAGATGAACCCAACGAAACGTCGTATCTACTGCTTTACTGTTTAACATCTTTCTCATTTTGGTTTGCACGTTCAACAACGTGTTCTAGCCAATTAAAGGAATATTTTCCTACCGTGGCTTCAAATCCCGTCATTAATTCTTTCCTGGTAATAGCTGGCCATGAGAATCTAAAATCCGAAGTAAATTTGGTTCGGGTTCAACAAAGGTGATGCACAGTTCCATTTGTAAGGTATACTTCATGCAGAAAAAACCTCCACAGAACCTCACAAACAGAACAGCCTTGGGGAACCTTAAGGAAAGCACACCAGGGCTCTGGACATAGGTGTACCTTGTAGTTGAGTCTGTCAGTGTTCTGGAGGGTGGAGATATTTGCTTATTTGGAAAAGAGGTCCAAGAATTGTAGCAGAACTTTAACTATTCCCTTTCTTGGTTCCTCTTGGCTGACCAAGAGGACATAGTTGCAGATATGGAAGCTTGCAACTTGGAGATTTACTCAGTAGTTTCTCAGTAAATCTCCAAGCTTGCAACTTGGAGATTTACTCAGTAGTTTCTCAGTAAATCTCAGATTTACTGAGATTTACTTATTTATTTATTTATTCACATTTTTATACCGCCCTTCCTCCAAGGAGCTCAGAGTGGTGTACATATTTCCTCCCCTCCTTTTTGTCCTCACAACAACCCTGTGAGGTAGGTGGGGCTGAGAGATAGTGACTGGCCCAATGTCACCCACGAAGCTTTGTGGCTGAGCGGGGATTTGAACCTGGATCTTCCAGGTCTAAGTCCGACTCCCAAACCACTACACCATCCTGGCTCTCTGGCATCTGTGGTTTTAAATCCACAGATGGAGCAGAAGTCTATGTGGTCACCGTTTCCCCTTCCAATT
Source organism: Plestiodon gilberti rubricaudatus (assembly GCA_026170595.1). Taxonomy (NCBI): domain Eukaryota; kingdom Metazoa; phylum Chordata; class Lepidosauria; order Squamata; family Scincidae; genus Plestiodon; species Plestiodon gilberti. The sequence goes on along the minus strand of JANXHW010000004.1, from coordinate 185,465,085 downwards.
TCTCCCCTTAGCATCACAGGCTGTGCACTACGTGTAGAGTTGTCCTCACTACAGAAGTGAAGGAAGAATAGATTAAAAAAAAACACACAGAGGAAAACAGACAGGAAAATAGCTCCATCCACTCCATCTTCCACCTCACTGGTGGCTAAAAGGTGAATAACAAGGTTGCAATCAAGTAACTCTAGGAACAAGTCCCACTATATGACCCTAAAAGAAGACATAAAGTGTCTAAGTATGATGGGAATTGTTGCTTAGTTCGATATACTGTACAAAGAACCAGCATTTCAGATAGGAAAATAAAATCAAGCTGTTATCATGGAGAAGGAGTACTGAAACAACAGCTTGAACGGTGGACATACTTGGGATGTTCACTCAGATTAACTAGAGACACATAACAGGAAGGTCAAAATGTTTTTCTCAAGGTAAAAAACTTTACCTAAAGAATCCCAGAAACAAAGGGCCCAATCCTATGGGCACGATGCGCTGCTAGAACTCGCATTCCAGTGATGCAGTATCATAAGAACATAAGAACAGCCCTGCTGGATCAGGCCAAAGGCCCATCTAGTCCAGCTTCCTGTATTACACAGTGGCCCCACCAGATGCCTCAGGGAGCACAAGACAATAAGATAACCTGTTTCCCGTTGTCACTCCCTTGCACCTGGCACAGAGAAAACCCACTTCTAAAACCAGGAGGTTGCTTATGGCTTGTAACCTGTGATGGTCTTTTCCTCCATGAATCTGTCCAAACCCCTTTTAAAGGCATCTAGGCCAGGTGCCATCACCACATCCTGTGGCAAGGAGTTCCACAGATGAATTACACGCTGGGTAAAGAAATATTTTCTTTTGTTTGTTCTAACTCTCCCTCCACTCAATTTTAGTGCATGTCCCCCTGGTTCTGGTGTTATGCGAGAGGGAGAAGAATTTCCCTCTATCCACTCTCTCCATCCCATGCATAATTTTATATGTCTCAATCATGTCCCCCCTCAGGCGCCTTTTTTCTAGACTGAAAAGCCCCAGACGCTGTAGCCTTTCCTCATAAGGGAGGTGCTCCAGCCCACGAATCAATCTGGTCGCTCTTTTCTGCACCTTTTCCAATTCAACTATATTCTTTTTGAGGTGTGGTGACCACCTCAGGTGTGGTGACCATTCGTTTTCAGTATCCTTTATGGTGGTTGCAAAAGGCGACGTGCCATTCCATGTAGCTGGGCCGCCAGCACAGGGAGAGAAATGGGGCGGAGACTGGGGTGGGGAGAGGTGTGTGTCAAGACTGGGAAGGGGGAGGTATCAGTGGCAGCAGTGCCACTGATATTCTATCCCCCTTCCTAGTCATGATCTGCCTTCCTGGGTCTACTTGGACTTGCGCTAGCAAAATCGCTGGTGCAGGTCTGAGTAGACCAACTCAAGAAGCAGAAGCTTACTTCCAGGCAAGGGAACAAATGTTCCCTGACTCAGAGTGGACCTCCAGGTCTCCTCCCCCCCCCCCCATTGCTTTGCACGCTCTGGTGGTGTAGCTGCATTGGTCTGTATGTGGGGCATGTTAAGATAGGATTGAGCTGTTAGTCTCCCTAAATAAGGAAAGACGTAGGAGGAGGAATGGGCTGCATTGTGAACCGCATGTTTCCTTGACATCCCACTCAAGAGACTATTAACACCCCCAAACCTATCCTACCAAACCTTCCTTGACCCAGCCTTATGAGAACGATTCCCTGCCCCTTGCAAAGCTGATACAGAGAGATGAAAATGGTAACAGAGGGGATAAAATGTCATCTCTTCTCTCTGTCTTATAACTCCAGCTTCTCAGCGAAGGGCTGCATTCCAGGGAGGGGAGGAAGAAGGGGTTGAACACCCCTAGAACAGTGGGCCCAGGTTTAAGGCCAGTGTGGGTTACTCACATACACACCAACTCACGACATACTCTGAATGCTTTCAATTCTGCACAAGTCCTTCCCGAGCATTTCCCTGACTGGCGGCAAGCGCTTCTGCTCTCTTGTAAGATGCTCCTGCCTGCCACTTTGATTGCACACAGCCCTGGTGAGATCTGAAAGCTGTTTTCAATATGCAGAGCAGAGCTGGCCTTGGAATACCATTGGGCATGTAACATTCACCTTTCCCACCGCTCTCTTGCCTTCTGAATTATGCATGCGCCCAGATCAATCTGAATAGATTTGTACTCTGCATCCACAATCCAAAAAGAGCAGAGAGCTAGACTTTAACTTTCATTTTTACTCCCAGAATGCAATATCAACACAGCCAGTCAGTGCGCGCAGCTTCCAGTGGGTCGCTCTTAGAATTTGACTTGTGGGACAAGACTCAATGGAGCATCCCTCCCAGCTTTCCATTTACCAGGTTTCTAGTTCTCCTCGGCTAAATCCTTTCTTAGGCACAGTGAGACATGCTGGTGCATGGTGAGTGTATGCAAATGTAAAGAGACATTTGTGATGATGGTACAGTATTCACAGCCTTGCACCAACAGTGCTTCAAGAAAGGCTGATTATGAGAGACGTGACATGGAATAAGGCTAGAACAGTTACAGAAATGTTAATGTTTTGTTTGTGATTTTCCAATGAAAACTTTGCTTTTGGTAAATCAGGATCCTATAATGTTATAAGCCTAGTAATCCTTTCTTACTAGGATTCCCCTTCAAATCAGTGGAACGTTCTTCTGAGTTAACCTACATAGGATTGCTCCCCACACGACAGCTTCCTCCCCCCTCATCATGGAGGCTTTGCCATGGTCCTCCTTCCCCTTAATCCTTCGGATCCTTTTGGAATGATGGTGATGATTCCAACAGTACCACATGGACCAGCTTCATCATTGTGTTAAAGACAACAGAGCATACGGTCCTGCTGTGGTTTGTTTCAGAATGACGAAGGTGATATGCTCACCTTGCTCCACCCTTGGCTTCTGTAGAATTTCTTATGACTCAGAACAAATGTACAACCCAATCCTATTCATTTCCCCTCCCGTCATTGCAGCGGCGCCAAAATGGCTACCGATGCATCATATGGTGGGGCGGGCCGGGAAGCTTCAGCAGGGAAAAGGGATTTTAAACCCCCTTACCCCTAGGTAAGCCTCCCAACCCGCAATGGGTCTCCTTGAACCTGCACTAGTGATTTTGCTAGCGCATGTCCAAGAAGAGAAAGTGAGCGAGGAGGCTGCTGCTGGAAGGGATAGGATCCACCCCCTCCCACAGTCTCCCCGTCCCCATTTTGCCCTCTCCCCACCCCCTTCTGCCCTCTCCCTGCCCCCTTCTGCCCTCCCTACCCCTCCCACTTCCCCCGACCTTTCCTGGCAAGCGTTGGGAGGTCTGTTGGAGCGGGAGGGCGCAGGCCTTCCCATTTGCGCAGCAGGCAGCACGCCGAGTGGTGCACTATCACAGTGCCTTTTGCGACTGACGCTGACTGCTTAATGGCAGTCAGCGTCATTGCAAGAAGAGGAATGATGACGGCAGGTAAGTACCGGATTGGGCCTAAGTGGCTATTCTCTTTTCTCAGGGCAGAAGTATAGTGACTAGATTCACAATTAATAGTCTGATATTTATGCCACATCTTTCTCCGGCCTAAGAGGTTTGCGCAAATTTGCTGTCGACTTTCCTGACAAAAAAGATCTGCAGACTCTGGCAAACAGGCAAGTGAGCTAACTGTTCGCACATGCTAACAACAAGCCATGGAAATGCCTCGCTTCTCTATTCTGAGTGGACCTCGCATTGATTCTGCTCACAGCAGGCCTGCATCAGGTGCCGTGTTTTTGTTACAATCTCCATCTGGACAATGAGTTATCACTGAATTTCAGCATCTCTGTTTTCATTCTGTCTTGTCACCCCTATTCTCGTGACAAGCTGAAATAGAAGAGTGCAAGGGAGTGAGTTATTTCTCACTCCGGGAGCTCCAGTTTTCATCAAGCGTTGATCTGATTGATTGCAAAAACCTTCCGGTCACTTGTTAAAAGCCCGGGTGAATGTGCAGGTTTCCATTCCAACCCCAATGAATTATAGTTGGCCCTGCAAAAGCATTAGCCTGCTTCGCTCCAAGAGTGGTGAAGCACCGCTCTCAAATACGCCATGACTGGTAAAAACCAAGATTGCATCATTAGCGGATAGATAGGGTACGTGTGAAGTCCACTGCTTGGCAGAATGCCAGTGCCAGTACCAGGCCTACATAACACCCTGATTTAGTCAAAACAATGCAGTGATAAGTGAGTATTCCCAAATGGACCTGCTTATACTAGTGCTTTGAGTGGCTGTTCCTTTCCACAGAAATCCCCTGCCTCTCTATTGTTGCTACTGGCTCCGTAGAATGCAGACCTTCGGCGAGAGTCAGCAGGTTTGAGTTTCAGACCCTGAAATGCAAGAGTTGCAGCCTGGGAAGTAATGGGTGGTGCCTGGCAGATCAGGAGTGGAGCCTGAAGGGGTAAGGAAGGAAGGAGCCTAGTGGTGTCTGGTTTGGGCAGAGGACAGTAACCAGTTGGTCAGGGGAAGAACCTAGCTGTGAAAACTGAAGGACTGTAGCTCAGTGATGGAGCAGAAGGTCCCAGTTCCTCGAGGCGGGGATGGGTAAAAACCCTGCCTGGAACCACAGAGAGCCACTGCCAGTCCCTTCGCTGGTATTAGTATTGAACTAATGGTCTGACTCCATAGAAGGCAGCTCCATGTGTTCCTATGGCAATCCTTGATGCCTCAGGGATGGAGCTTGATGGGCATGGATGCTGGAGCCAATAGCAAAACCTCTCAAGGCAGGCAGCCAATAGCCTCCCCCCTTGATTGTGGTCCTGCCCACTGTGATTTTACTCTGTCCCCTGGAAACCCTGAGGAGGAGGTCAAAATGCAGAAGCTTTGGCTGAAACCTGGAGATCTGGCAACACTCCCTTTAGTGGTCATTAATACGTATCTGAGAATGTAGCTTGAGTTTCCTAGTGCTGCAAACTTTAAATCATTAGAAAGGAGACCAAAAACATTCACGATGGCGCTTAAAAAGCGGTTGGAAGGTAGTTGTGAAGGGGCTACGCTGTGGGGAGAGGCGTTATCAGTCAGAGTAGGGATGCAACATTTGAGAGGGAAAGATGGGAAATTAGCGAGGAGAAGCCTGGACAGAAAAAAAAAACCTGGCAGGCAATCAAACCAATACATGGAGTAAGCAACTTAGAAAAAAATATTTCTTTCTGAAAGGAGCTGTTGCCACCAGGAAGTAGTCTCTAGAGGGGGCCAAAGCTTCTTGTATGCTTCAGGTGTAGAGCTCAATGTCTAGGGAAGGTGGCTGTGGTTTCCTTCTTGGTCAGTAGGTGCCGCTGTTACACTGGGAGCATGCAGCCTAACTGACACTCACTAGCACAGATGTGACTAATTCCTAGTTATTCTTCCTGGCCCACCTGGCTTTGAAATCCCCAGGTGCAGAAAGAAAAGCAGTCATGGCACGCCTGTCCCCATTCCTGCCATAGTCCTATCATGCGCTCCCTTCCTCACCTGCGGAGGTGAGTGAGAAACCCTTTCTCCCAGTTCAACTGGAGATTTAAAGGGCTTACTTGAGATAAGCGGTGGCAACCATAGCTTCCAGCCCAGAGGGATCTGGCTGGTTGGCTGCCTGTGTGCAACCTTAAACATGCTCATCACTGCAGCACCAGAACGATTACAAAGTAATAAATCCAATGAAAAAAGAAACATGCTGCAAATATCAGATTGGTTTAATTGCATCAATCTGATTTTAATCTTCTTTGTGCCAGCAGCAATTAGGACGTTGGAGCAAATGTGAACTGTGTGCTGCTTGTTTCCAAACAGGTGAGCCGAGCTCAGACAGGATACAATCATAAGTATACAAAGTTTTGAGTTTATATCCAGGAATAAAAGCCATGTAGAAAAAATGTCCAAAAAAATTATATGTTTTTTTTTAAAAAACAAATTAAAAACCAGATAAAAACAGATTTAAAAAAATGTATATTTTTTGGGGAAATTTTTTCTACATGGCTTTTATTCCTGGATATAAACCAGGATATAAATGCTGGCCATGACAGTTTCAGATTGTTTTTACAAACATAGGTCTCTTTTCTCTGACTTACTTAGGAGGATACTGGCTGCATCTACTCTGCATGCACCAAGAACTGCTTGCACTTGATGTGTTGCCTAAACAAAACTACCAAACCCAATCCCTCTGCAAACAACAAAACGAGGCAAGAATGCCACCGCAATCGCAGCGAAAATGGAAACTCTGTCTCCTGCCTTTTGAGCTCACAACATTATAGTTGTTAATCATAGATATCGCTTTATAAGGGATGGAAAATATGAATTAATTAATTGATGCAATTAACTGATTAATGGACTGCAGATGAAAACGAGAGCTCTGATTCATCAGAGCCACCTGGGGCTCTCTCGCTACTTCGGTGGTGAGCCAGGCAGCTCTTGCATTCTCTCCTTCCCTTGCTACTTCCCCACCTGGCTGCTGGTGGAAGAATCTACCCAGTACAGGCCAATGGCCTTGGCTGGTGCTGCGGAATGAGACAAGCCCCCCAGCCTTACTCCCACTGAAGCAGGAGGTCCAGCAAGAGCACTCACCATCCATACTCTAACCTTCCTTTCCTCCTTATGAACCTGCCCAGGTTCCTCCCCCACAATTAGCACATGTGACACAAATCTGGAGAACACTGATAGGCCATGTTTATTGGTTGTTCAGTACATGAATCGTTCAGTTGCAGCAGGTCCTGCCCAGGTGTTCACTCCCCTCCTTGTGTGGACACCTAACCTAGAGGAGGCAGTTCCCTGTCTGGATCCCTCCTTCTGGGGTAGCTGCCTTGGCTCAGAATCTAAGATCCCCTTGTGGCTCTCCCAGCTTCCTCATGGCCAAACCCTGATAAAAGGGGGTAAAAAAAAGAAGAATTGACCTGCCAGCCCAGGACTGGAAGATCACTAAGGTTAGCATTACAATCCAAGCCTGAGGGCCTTCCTGCGCCCCAGTGCTTGGAGGGCCACTTGGAACCAGTTCTTCTGGCTGTCCCTCACAACTCTAACTTGCCTAAGGACAGACACCTTTATATCACTATCTCTCCTCCCTGCCCACACTATCCTGCCAGGCATGGCCTACCTAGCTCCATCCATCGGCCACACAGTCTATGGTAGGTGAAAAAAACCAACACTCCCTGGGCCAATATGGGGTGCAGTAAAAAATTTCTACCTGATCCCCCAAAGGGGTGACTAGCTAGGCGTCACACTGCGTTAAAGGGCAGGTGAGTGGGCTTCATGTCCATGACAACAATGGTGCTTGCCTTCTTCTAGGCCCCTTAAAGGGACCATCACCTGCTCCTCCCAGGCCAATCCCTGTCCAATTTGCCTCCATGTGTGCCGGGGGGAAGCTGGGCAAGTTAGCCCAGGCCAAATATGCATATGGATGGAGTGCATTTCCTAGAGATATCTGGCAGACCGCACTTGGAAAGAAGGTACTATAAACCTAAAGGTAAAGGTATCCCCTGACAATTAAGTCCAGTCGTGTCCGACTCTAGGGTGTGGTGCTCATCCCCATTTCAAAGCCGAAGAGCCAGCGTTGTCCGAAGACGCCTCCGTGGTCATGTGGCCGGCATGACTCTCCTTGCCGCAGCGCGTAGCATGCAGCTGGAACACGGAGCACTGTTTACCTTCCTGCAAGCGGTACCTATTTATCTACTCGCATTGACATGCTTTCAAACTGCTAGGTTGGCAGGAGCTGGCCAAGCAACGAGCGCTCACCCCATCGCGGGAATCGAACTGCCGACCTTTCGATCAACAGCTTATGGTTTAGCGGTTTAACCCGCTGTGCCACCCGCTGGCCTATATACTATAAACCTACCTGATGGCATTTGGGCCAGATCCAGCAAGGCAAAGCCTAAGTTATGTTGCTGAGGGCCAAACTTGACAATGCATCTATATGTGATGGGTGCTGTATACCTCCACGTTTCCCAAATGTAAATGGCAGCCATGTGGGGCCTGATCCAGTGTGGGGTCATGACATGTGGATACAGAATTTAATGTTTTCCCCCACAGGCCTGATATGGATTGGGTCCCCTGCAGCTGCAATTTGCCCCCAGAGAAAATGGGAGGGGATGGTGGAATCCATATCAGGCCTATGGGAGGAAAACATTGAACTCTCCACCACCACCACCACCACCCCCACACACACACCAGAGTTCCAATGTGTGGAACAGACTCCAGGTGAAGCAGGGAAGGGAATATTGCATCAGAAGGGTTGTAGCTCAAGTATGTGGATAGTATGCTCAAGTATGTGCATTAGGTGTGGTTTAGAGGTTGAGCTGCTTGGAAGAGAGACTGAGAGACTGTGAGAAGAAATGGCTTATTTCTGCGAAGTGTGGAGGAGTCAGCTGGCAAAAACAGATAACATTTTGAGAACTGGTCTGAAGCTTGGTTTGCAGCTGCCTGCGAGAGCTTGAAGGGCGCAAGGGTCGGCAGCCAGGACGATGCACTAAGAAGGGAAACATCTGGAGAAATGGAGGGTTCTATGAGATTTCACAACTTGAGAACCAGGGGTCTTGTAAAAACCGCATTGAAAAATGGGGTTTATGTTCAGCCTGCCTGTCTTGAGTCTATGAGAAAGGAGGTATATAAATACTGTCATAGATAAACAAACTCCATCAAGTAATTTTCTCCCCAGGAGGTTTTGGCAAGCAAATATTTCGTGCTGAACAGTTATTCCTTGGAGGACAGAGTGACCGTGGTGATGGACAGATATCTATTGATTAGGCTTCAACTGAGTCGACTGTTTTAATCTAGTTCTGTGTGCCCATAAAGTAAAATAGAGTAATACTGAACCTCAATGCGGGACCACACTAGAATAATTTGTTCAGGGCAGAATACGAGTGGTTAATAATTGTGCCCAAATCATTGAGGGCAACGGCATGCAAATCACATTTGCAGGTGCTTTACACTCTTTTATGATGTTCAACTTCATTCAACTTATGTATGAGATTGGTAGAGTCAGCAACCTGAGCCAATCACAAGATCAGGATGCACATGACACATTTAAAAAATGTAACGTGAATGTGACCAAAACATGTTTGCAAAGAAAGGCTCTAATCAGGAAGGCAGGATCTCTCATGTGTACACTTAGTGGTAAGGTAAACCCAGGTTTGTTGCTGCATAATGTGTGAATTGCCTCTTGCATAAGCAAATCTGACAATGGACTCTGAGTGACTTGTTTCTGGACCTTGAAGTTCTTTGGCCATCAGGACCTTATCCAAAATGGTGTTATACTTCTTTTTAAGTAGAAAAATGTTGTAGTTATAGTTGTAGTTGTTCTGCTAAAGTAGGGTACAGGCTGCCACCATCTTGTCTGAACTCTCCTTCCATCAGCTTTTCTTTGAGCTGACCGGAAGGGAGATGAGAACAAAACCCTGCCAAGGATATTTGAGTCAAGACCTGACTTGGCTGATGTCTCTGCTTCTGGTTTGCCTGCCTTCTCTTCCCTAAAGCAGTGTTTCCCAAACTTTTTCGACCTGCGGCTCCCTTAACCATTGGCGAGACCATTGGTCGCAGCTCCCCATCATACCTACCAATTGGTATTGCACTGTTTTCCGAGAGGATTCCGTGGCACTCTGCAGCTCCCCTGGCTGTCTTCCATGCCTCCCCTAGGAGCCGTGCGGCCCGCGCCTCCCACTTTGAAAACCACTGCCCTAAAGCAACATTATGAAGCAAACTTGGAGGTTCTTGCTTGATTAAGGCTGCAATCCTGGGAGTAAGTCCCTTTAAACTCAGTGGAGTTTATTTCTGAATAGACATGCACAATCTTGCGCTATAGAACATTTAAGCATTTGAAGGGGAATAAAAAAAGTTGAAGATTGTCAAGTCCCTCCTGTCTCCCCCTTTGGGTTCTTTATGCTCCGTTTATAGCCACCTGAGCATTTATCAAAAGATGTTGATATATCACTTCGGCTGCATAGGATCCCCTAAGCGAGTTCAACCAGAAGTTAGCCTAATAGCTTCTATCTTTACAATGACCCCCAGATGATATTTTCACAGGAGATCCTGAATTGCATGCCGGCAACATGAATCTGATTCTTGACCACCTGCTACATGACTGTGAAATCTGCCAAGCATATAGAAGTTGCTTCACATTGCTTCATCATTTGCAGGAATAGGTGTCCAATCAGGTATATGTTTAGTAGATCTCATTAACATCCATTTGGCTAGGCACTGCAGGGTAAAGGACATTCAACAATGCTGTTTAAATTCTTGTTAGTTAGGATTTTATGCTGGTTTGTTTTAACTCCCCATCTGCTCAGATAATGCCTCCTTATCCCTTCTGCTCTAGGCGATTCTCACAGATTCAGGCACGTGGATTCCCATCTTTTTCATTAAGCCTGAAAAAAGCAGATAGGAAAGAAGAAGCCCTGTAAATATCCTAACCTATAAAATGAAATGAACAAAAGCCTGCTATACCCTGTTCTTTGCCTCTAAAGAACATAAATGCCGGAATCTCAAGTGCCGGCTTAAGAAAGCCTCATACTGCTATTAGTCTAAATGTTTCCCAAATTCTAATGGACCCTGAACAATGATATTGACGAAAGCTCGGATCTCAGACAAGCTGGCTCTGCCTGTAAACAATCATATCAGCACTGCCGGTATGCTAAGCTCTGAGCTGGAAGCATGTGAATAACCTGGCCACAGATGCAGGAAAAGCAATGCAAAGCAAGGAGTAATAGCAGGGTGAACACTGAATTTTGGTGTCAAATTTGGGTGACGGTCACTAGTTTAGGTGTTTTTTTAAAGGACTAGGCAAATTTATAGAGGCTAAGGGTTCAATCCGAAGTAAAGGCTGTCCGCAGAGTGCAGTGATGCTGGCACAGGGTCTGCTGTATCCTGAGGGCAGCCAGAGACCATGCGAGGGCAGAGAGATCGGTAAACGTTTCATGTACTTACCTTACTCTGCTCTTGCATAGGCCCTTAAGGGTCTACTTGGACCTGTGCCAACTCTTTAGCTGGCACAAGTCTGAGTAGAGGCAAGGGGACATTGGGGCCAACATGAAGCAGAGGATATGGGCAGGGCCATCGCCTCCAATACCCACCCTCCACCTGTCCCTGCCATGCCCCCCTGAGGCCCCGATCCCCACCTCATTCTGCCCACCCCACTGGCGTACCATCAGTAGTGAGGGTAGCTGGGTCTGGCAATGAGCGTCTGGCACCACCGCCATTTGCAGGGGTGCTTCTAAAATGACCACCAGCAGCATGCTGTGCACACCTCCAAAAGCCATTTTACAACAGCAGAACTGTGTTCCACTGCTCTTAAAGTGGGTCCAGTTGAGTAGAGGCAAGAGAGCATGTCAGGGCCAAAACTGGGTGGAGGATATCAGCGGAGATGGTGCCACTGATATCTGCCCTCTGCCTGCCCCTGCCATGCCCTGGAGGTCCCGATCCTCACTCTGTTCCACCCAGCCCCGTCCCCACCATTAGCTTATCTGGTGGCGGTAGCTGGGTCCAGCAGCGAGCAAAATGGCCACCAGTGGCACGCTACACGTGCTGCCATATGGCCATTTACAATAGCAGAACTATGTTCCACTGTTGTAAAGGGCACCCTAGTCCTAGTTAGGATTGGACTGCCTATTTATCGGTGGATATCAGCCACACTACACTACACATTACGAGTTTCCATGATTAGCGATAATATACTTCTGATCATTGGAAAGAAAATGTTGGATGCTTGGTCTGATCCATAACCCCCTCCAGCTGTGCCTGCATGAAAGCATGCACACTGGCTGCTGGGACTTCTTCAGCACCTAAGGATAGCAATTTCTACCAGCCCAAATAGGCTGGCTCGATACATTTACTGTATATTCTTTGAAATCTGCTGTGCATTCATCCAGGAAGTGCGTAGTTGCTTTGACTCTGGAGCAATGAGAATTTTGTAATCTTGCAATATCATACAGTAGTAGGACTGCTGTTTATGCAGTTGTAAAACTACAAAACCCATGACACAGTGTAGAACAGGCGATAACATTTATGTGCAAAAGTACGCTGGGCCTGTAACTTGAAACAAATTGTTAATAATATGGGAAGTATGATACGAATGGGATTAGCTGAAATCTAAAAGGGCAGATGAACGGAGCAAAAAAGGTTTATGGAATTCTTCCTGGGGTTTTCCACAGATCCCTGTTTCGAAATAGTTTGAGAGTCTTGGCAAAAATCATGCACACAGTATTATGCTATTACAAAAAAAAGTGGCTTTTATAAATTAGTCTATCAGTCATTAGGGAAAAGAGTCCTCCCTTTTTGGAACATTTTGCAGAGCTTGTGTGAAAAACAGGCAGTAATAATTTCACACTACTTAGTGCCCCCTTTACAGTGACAAGTAAAAAAAAGTACATTAAGCCATCGTGTATTAATATTTCATGCTCCGCATAATTGCATTGTAGCAGTGAGAGCATTACACACTGTATGCAGATTAACTCCAGCATCGTATCAGCCACACTGGCTTATTGTTCCTTTCATAGGGGAAACAAATGAAGTTCTTAGGAGCATCTCAAGTGTACAACATGGTGCTAGATTCCTTTTACTCTCCGGCAAGCTGCATAACTCCAAGAATTCTGCTATAAAAGAAGAGCACTAGGCGTGTGTTCTTTTTTTTCTGACATGGAGGTTAACATTTGCACGTGAATTGATGTGCTGTGTTGAGATGCTGTGCTGAATTGTCTGTGGAGGTAGGTTGTAGGGAAGAAATGACAGAGAAAGGCAGAAAAGACAGAGGTCCTACTGGTCCAGAAAAGACAGAGGTCCTACTGGTCAGGAAAGCTTTGATGCAGGTACTGAGTCACCTGCCGCTTCTGAATGGGGTTGCACACCCCCTGCAGGAATGGGTGCGCAGCTTGGGAGTACTTCTGGATTCACAGCTCTCCCTGGAAAGTCAGGTGGCGGCTGTGGCCAGGGGTGTGTTTGCCCAGCTTCGGCTGGTGCGCCAGCTGCGGCCGTACTTGAGTCGATCGGATCTGACCACGGTGGTCCACGCCTTGGTGACTTCAAGACTGGATTATTGTAACACGCTCTACGTGGGGCTGCCCTTGAAGACGGTTCAGAAGCTGAAATTAGTGCAGAATGCGGCGGCCCAGATGGTCACTGGAGCTAGGCAGTTTGACTCTGTTGAGCCGCTGCTTCAGCGGCTGCACTGGCTGCCCATTCGTTTCCGGGCCCAATTCAAGGTGCTGGTGATGACCTTTAAAGCCCTTCACGGTTCTGGCCCAGGATATCTGAGGGACGGCCTTCTCCCATACATTCCGGCCCGCTCTCTTAGGTCATCTGAGGTGGCTGTCCTGCGGGTGCCACCTCTATCGCAAGTTAGGGGAGTGGCAACATGTGGGCGCACTGCAGAGCGATGATTTGAAGCTTGGGGGGCCTGCAGAGGGTAGCACAGGCCTCCCCAAATTCTCTGGAGGGCTCCAGGACCCCCAGTAAGTCCGAAAATTCCATTTTTTTCACAGTGGCGATCCTTGGGATCGCCGCCCCCACTGGCCCCTCCCCCACAAGCACTCAAGAGTTCTGGAAGAAATTTGAGAAATGCTGTATTATTAGCAGATTTATATATCACTTTTCCCCAGGTAACAAAACCTAGCACCAAAGTCGGTTTGCAACACAGAAATAAAAGAAACAATAAAACCCCACAACCCCCCTTAGAAACAGCAGCCGTAAACATAAAGCATAAGGCATAACAGCATAACAAGAAAAAAAAAGCAGCAGCCATAAAAATATAAAGCCCTCCGGTAACTGTACTCCATCTCTCTTACAAAAGGAAGCTGTACAGTGAAGGGCCCATGTGGGCTTCCCTACGGAGGGCCTTTCACATGTTTGGTGCCATCACAGAAAATGCCCTGTTCCTAGTAGCGCTTTGCCAAACATCACTCATGACCCAATCCTGCTAATAGTAGAATGCAGAGTGGGGCCTTGGATGTTAAACATTTAGTGGTTGTCCTAGATTCACAGGTTTAGAAACCGTAATGTGTGGACAGCAAACGTGGTACAGCGACTGGTCAGAGACTGTAACCAACCAGTAGTGTCTAGTTTGTCTATCAGGTCAACATTAGTGCAGCTGCTTACAGAGCTGCAACTGGAACAGCGCCACCGAAGACTGTCAGCAGAGCTCCATGTGCTGGTGCTTGCATGGAATCACAGAACGCCCACACTTCTGAATATATGAGAGGTGTGATAGATTTGCAGCAGAATCAAAATTGGAATGAACGTCCCTCTCTAAGGCAACCTACACATGGCCTTTTGCTGGTGTAAAACTGTCTTATCCCCCGCTAACTGGGCAAGAGGCACTTTTTCAATTGGTGCTCCTCTTATAGCAGGGGGAGAGTAACTGCCCCCTTTCACCCCAGCACAGTTTCTTTTCTGGTGGCTGTTTGCTGGTGGTGTTCTGCATCTTTTTTAAATTGTGAGCCCTCTTGGGACAGCAAGCCATTTCATAATTTGATTTTTTCTGTAAACCGCTTTGTGAACTGAAGCGGTATATACCGGTAAATACTGTTTAATAATAATAATAATAATAATAATAATAATAATAATAATAATAATAATAATAATAATAATAATAATCTGGGCTTCCTCCGAAGTTCTACCAGGCAAGGCCAGATGTTAAAACCTCTGGATATAGTATCTCCATTCTTCCTGAGCTACAAAACAATAGAAACCTTTAGGAACTATTTTGGCCAGGAAAATGTTCCAGATAGGGGAATATTAACATTTCCAAAGGTAATTACGGAAATTGTAATTAATTATACTGAATGAGGAAGAAGTTTCTGTTGTGAACACCTGCACCGTATTTAGTCATTTGAATGAACTTTTTTGTTGATTTTTTATTGTTATTTTAAATCTCCACCTGGAGCACTGAGCATCTTTAATGTCTTTTTAATTGCCTGCTTGTTAACATGTAGGTTGACGTGTTGTTTAACATTGTTATGTTATGTGTTATGGAATACTGCAGGTACTGCAAATACCATGTTGCATAAGCCACGCACTCAGACAGTATGGGGTTAGATTAAACTCACGGTGACGCTGGGATAAACCTGGTATCAATCAGCCACTGCCAGTAGGTTTATTCTGGATTTATACCAGTATAATAAAAAAAGCAGATGCTGACTCCACAGGATGAAAGCATTTGTGAGGATGAGGCGCATTAATCACAGCTGGTTGCAAAGTGGGCTAACATCCTGTTCTTAAAACTTGTTGAGCCAGCAAATGAATTCCTGCAATCGGGGCATCCCATCCACTATGCTAATGACACGGCCAAAAGTGAAATGGTCCCTTCCCAGGAAAGTTTGTTTTTCGTCTGAGGAATGTGCAGTTATTTCATCATTTGATTTTGTCTGTAAATCGCTTTGTGAATTTTTTGTTGAAAGGTAAAGGTAAAGGTGACCCCTGACAATTAAGTCCAGTCGTGTCCGACTCTAGGGTGAGGTGCTCATCCCCATTTCAAAGCCGAAGAGCCAGTGTTGTCTGAAGACGCCTCCGTGGTCATGTGGCCAGTGGCTGGCATGACTCTCCTTGCCACAGCGCGTAGCATGCAGCTGGAACACGAAGCGCTGTTTACCTTCCCGCAAGCGGTACCTATTTATCTACTCGCATTAACATGCTTTGGAACTGCTAGGTTGGCAGGAGCTGGCCAAGCAACGAGAGCTCACCCCGTAGCGGATTCGAACTGCCGACCTTTCGATCGACATGTTGAAAAGCAGTATATAAATACTGTTGTTGTTAATAATAATAATAATAATAATAATAATAATAATAATAATAATAATAATAATATCCTGTTCTGAGCATGATCGGGATAATGTTCGTCCTTCTAGCAATCCAAATCATAGGGAAGTTCAGTTTTCTTTTCTCTCATATGGTACAGTTCAGTAACATATGTTGTTATCTGACACTGTGCATAGTAAAAAGCTCAGTGTAGGGTGGAGTCATAGCTCAGTGGTAAGCACATGCTCTGCATACAGTTCAATCCCTGGCATGTTCAATCCCTGGCATCTCCAGGTAGGGCAAAAAAATAATCTAGTTCTTGTCAACTTTTGAAAACGTTGGTAATACTTCCGACGAAACGTCAAGATAAGGACAGTTTTAATCATTTTGATAAACAACCAGAAACTCTGGTGAACATGAATGTTTTTAACTCTGAGATTTGGAGCGGTCTTGAAAACCTGAGAAAGTACAAAGAAAAATCTTTTTCTGAAACGCTGGAAAGATGCTACCAGTCAGTGAAAACAATACTAAGCTAGATGGTCCAATGGTCAGGCTCTGTATGAGGCAGCACCTATGTTGCTATTAGTAGTGTTCTTCCGTGTCTCCCCCAGGGCACCTGCTCAACCCTGATGAATCATCATGTTTGCACAGGGGTCCATACAGTATACGAAGATCCCCAATATTTGTGGGCTCCAGCTCTGATTTTGGGGTGTACAGATTGCATAGCTGTGGCATACAGTATTTTGAACTCTCTGCATGCATAGGCCCTATGCAAAATGGTTCAGGTGTAGATATCTGTCCCAACATCTTCTACAGTGAAGACACTGCAAAAAAACCCATTTAGCTTCTCTGCAATCTCCTTAACGTCGTTCCTGAATCCTTTCACAGTTTTGTCATCTGATAGCTCTGGTTGGAATTGCCTCCCTGGCTGGTTTCCAGGAACCAATCGAGGAACAAGCTGCTAAAAATATTAAGGCAAAACAATAAAAATGTTTTTAACAATTTGTTTCTCAAATTTTGGTGAGTGTGATTCTTACATCTCTTTGCTAGATTCTGAGTTCTTTTTAATTGCCTTCATTTGGGCAAGGCTCCTTTTTTTCTGAAGGGACCCCCCTTGCCTTTGATAGTTTCCTTGACTCTGCTCATTAACCATGCTGGCACCCTTTCCTAATCTGTGATATACATTCTCTCTCAGAAATACTCTCTGAGCTCCTATCACAGTGTTTTCAAATCAACTACAAGCATTCTGAAGAGATGATGATGAACAACAACACAGATTTGTCTCTTTCAACTTGAAGAAAAAGGTAGAGACCACAAGATAATGAGGATGTACATAAGGAAGGCTGAGTGCCAAAGAATAGATGCTTTCGAACTGTGGTGCTGGAGAAGACTCCTGAGAGTCCCTTGGACTGCTAGGAGATCAAATCAGTCAATCCTAAATGAAATCAACCCTGACTGTTCCCTGGAAGGACAGGTACTGAGGATGAAGCTCAAATATTTTGGCCACCTAATGCGAAGAGAGGACTCTCTGGAGAAGATTCTGATGCTGGGAAAGATTGAAGGCAAAAGGAGAAGGGGAAGGCAAAGGATGAGATGGTTAGACAGCATCACCGATGCAACGAACATGAAAATGAGCAAACTCAGGAAGATAGTGGAGGACAGGAAGGCCTGGCGGGATATGGTTCATGGGATCACGAAGGGTTGGACACGACTTAACGACTGAACAACAACAATGAACTAAACAACACTGTCTCTCCATTACTTATACACACAGACACACACACACACCAGCAACAAAGGGAGTCTGTACTTCAGACATTTTCGTTACACCTCCTTTGTCTTCCACTACGAACCCAATCGCAGGGCTGAAACTTCCTATGCTCGTCATGCTCTGTTAAAATGTTAAAGTAAAGCATGTCCACTGAGACCAAGACTGGAAAAGTGAACATGAGATTCATTTAGCTTTGTATCCCCTAAAGGCCAAAGAGCCCTGGTATCATTTTCACATTTACACATAGGCGAAGCCACCAGCAACCTCTAGCAATCACCTGGAGCATTTCATATTAAGTGCCTTGGGCTGGTAAAAGGGCAGTATGATCAGTCACCCTTTCTTTCCAACTCCAAAACCCTATTCGATAATTTCAGAAGCAAATGAACTTCAGTCGGCAGTATGGTTGCAAGGCTAACACAGAGCCTCAATTGTGAGCATGAAGTGGTCTACATGTTGCACAGGATAAGGTGCAACAACCTCAGATATGCAGACGATACCACCCTGATGGCAGAAAGTGAAGAAGAACTAAAGAGCCTCTTGATGAGGGTGAAAGAGGAGAGTGCAAAAGTTGGCTTGAAACTCAACATTAATAAAACTAAGATCATGGCATCTGGTCCCATCAATTCCTGGCAAATAGAAGGGGCAGAAATGGAAGCAGTAACAGATTTTACTTTTCTGGGTTCCAAGATCACTGCAGATGGAGACAGCAGCCATGAAATTAAAAGATGCTTACTCCTTGGAAGGAAAGCTATGGCAAATTTAGACAGCATAATAAAAAGCAGAGATATCACCATACCAACAAAAGTTCACATAGTCAGGGCGATGGTGTTCCCAGTAGCAATGTATGGTTGCGAGAGTTGGACCATAAGGAAGGCTGATCGCCGAAGAATAGATGCTTTCGAACTGTGGTGCTGGAGAAGACTCCTGAGAGTCCCTTGGACTGCTAGGAGATCAAATCAGTCAATCCTAAATGAAATCAACCCTGACTGTTCCCTGGAAGGACAGGTACTGAGGCTGAAGCTCAAATATTTTGGCCACCTAATGCGAAGAGAGGAGTCTCTGGAGAAGACTCTGATGCTGGGAAAGATTGAAGGCAAAAGGAGAAGGGGAAGGCAAAGGATGAGATGGTTAGACAGCATCACCGATGCAACGAACATGAAAATGAGCGAACTCAGGAAGATAGTGGAGGACAGGAAGGCCTGGCGGGATATGGTTCATGGGATCACGAAGGGTCGGACACGACTTAACGACTGAACAACAACAACAAAGGTGCTGTAGTAGAATTCTGGACCACATGACTTCAGATTGCTACTGGGAGGGAATTCAGAATAGCGAGAGAATCATGTATTTTTAGAAATCTCAATTAGTCTAATCTGATCAGTGTAAAGCAATATATTGTATCTGCATAACATTTGCATAAAACACTGGTTTTGAAGCAAGAAGCATACTTTGTTTCAAGAAGATTCATACATGTGCCATAGGAGCTATGATAGAAGAGGCATTCCCTCCCGTTGTGAGAAAAGGAAATACTCTTTTAAGATGGCTGCAAGTTTTTTTTTTTTAAGTACAGGTATTAAAAATGTTAGTGTTTTTTGTTTTTAAATCTATTGCTCAAACAATTGGAGGCACCTTTTTAGTTGATTTTTAGTTTAGCCCAATCCTATCCAACTTTCCAGCACTGATGCAGCCATGCCAATAGGGTGTGCACTGCATTCTACAGTGTGTGTGGGGGGAGTCATTGAGACCCACTACAGGTTGAAAATCGGAAGTGGGCCTCAATTGCTACAGAGGGCTGTTGTTCGGAAGCGTGGAGAGCGTGGAGAAACCCCCCTGCACCCTCCGGAGGGCAGCACGACCCCTGGTAAGTGTCTAACAAACCCTTTTGTCCCCTGTGGTAGCGCGATCCCGGGATCGCCGCCACCGCCATTGTCCCACCCCTGCAAGTACTCAAAGCTCTCTCCTGCTTATGGGAAGAACTTTGAGCACATCCTGCTGTGCTCCAGGATGGGAGCATTTAACATGGGCGTGTTTAACGTGAAGGAACTCTAAATAACATGACCCCCTCAGACTATACATGTACTACAAGCTACAAACCAGAATTCTTTCGCCTCAGTATACCATCGTATTCTGCAAAATGTGGAGAATGCTTCTGTGTTGTGGGTACTGCTGTTGCTACCATGTTGGAATCCCTTAAAATTATTGATGTTCCCCTTCCTGATGGCCTAAGGCCAGAGCTGGTTTACTTGTTAAGCTATTTTTCCTTCCTGGCGTTAAGTGTTTTGCTTCACATATTAGCTATTTAATTGAGAGCCAGGTGCCTCCAAGCTCCCAGAGGCCACAGTCTTAGTGATGAACTGTCAGAGAAGAAGACAAGAAACCTGACTTCTCCCTCTTTGCAGAAGGCTCTCATTTCACTGCAAGGACAACACATGGCCAAGCTGTTGTTTCCTTCTTATCGCAGCTGTTCACAAATGGGAAACATGATTTTTCATCCTGTACTTGAGCTTGAAACAGTAGCTAGTTTCTAACAACGGAGATAATTAACTGGCCACAAAGAGCCCCAGCAGCACGCAAGTCCTGGAATACAGAACACAGCTCTCACCTTTTTCTTTCTGCAGCTCCTGCTCTGAAGCAGAGGCTGCAGTATTGAATTGCCATGTCAGTGGAAACAAGAGCTAGCCACTGAAAGTCGGTCCTTGGGATCTTGACTACTTACAGCATAATCCTACACGTGTTTATTCAGAAGTCCCATTTTGTTCAATGGCACTACTCCCAGCCAAGTGTGTTGACAACTGCAGCCTTAAAGAATCATTACTTGACTTTGAAACAGGTCATCACTATCCACGACCACAAGCCATAACAAGACCCACCTAAGAGCCTGTTTTGAATTCTACGATCATTTCGTTTTTCAGAGGAAAGTGATAATAAAGAATAAAGTACCACTAAACATGTGCAGAGTGTCTTTACCTTATCAATGAATAAGCACAGCCAAGGATAGTGTTAGGGTCAGTCATGCTGCGCCCATGGGCATCAGAGGGCTCATCCATCTGAACCAAAATCCTGAAGTAATGCTGGCAGCGGTAGCACCCAATAATATGTTATCAGGGGGTGCCGTGGGGACCCAAGACTTGGCCCCAGGGCCTTTAGCAACCTGGTACCAGCACTGAACACAACAAGCTCTTACACATCTGTGATTACAGGAAAGGGCATCCAAATCAGAGAGCTTTACTTGCAATATAAGCTTATGCCCTGGGACCCGCACGCATGCATGCACATAAGAACATAAGACGAGCCCTGCTGGATCAGGCCAAAGGCCCATCTAGTCCAGCTTCCTGTATCACACAGTGGCCCCACCAGATTCCTCAGGGAGCACACAGCCAACAAGATAACCTATTTCCTGCTGCCACTCCCCTGCACCTGGCACAGAGAAAACCTACTTTTAAAGCCAAGAGGTTGCTTATGGCTTGTAACCTGTGATGGTCTTTTCCTCCATGAATCTGTCCGCACACATGCACACCTTTGAAAAGAAATTAAAGTTTAAACTCTATACAAGAATTATCAACATCAAAGAGGTGGACCGAGCTGCCTGAGCAATCTGAGTACAGCCTATAACTGGAAAAGTAGTATACAGTAATATTATGTATAAGAATAACAACTTCTCCCAGAATCCTCTGCAAAATACATGAATTTTGCAGCAGATCTATCCATGTGAAAAGTGTAGGAAGCTTGAATTCCACTCCACAAGGTACCGTGGAGAGATGTACACCATTATAAAATCACACATGTATATTGGTATACTGTATTAAAAATCTCTAGCACCAGTGATTCCCCTAAAGAGAGCTCAAGGAGATTTACAAAGAAATTCCCAAACAGCACATGTGAGTTGCAAAATATTTGTTTAACAGTAAACGTAAAACCAGCCTTTTTAAATAACTATTTAGTCGTTCTCGTTCTTAGTTAGTCCTTCTCAGTTCTTTCCTGGAATGTTTGAGGGTCTCAGTATCTTTCTCAGAAGATGGACAGGCAGCCTTTTGGCTTTTATAGAGTTCAATAACTTCAGCAAACTAGATTTTCAGAATTTTGTGTAAAAGAGTGCAACGGTTCCCTACTATTAAACCAGGGAACCAACCTAGAGCCAGTAAAGATATCATTATCGAAGCAGACAAACTCCCACCCTGAAGACGACTCTTTTATAGCCTTTCCAATGGCCAACCTGGGTTGGTGGAGTTATTCCAGTAACCAGTGATGTAGACTTGAGTCTACTGACTCAGACTTGAGTCGGACTCAAGTCACGTCAGTGACTTGACTCGGACTTGACTCAGCAATTGTAAAAGACTTGAAAGACTCGACTCAAGACTTGGAGCCTTTTACGACAAGTCGAATTTTATTCAGGTTTAAGCCCGTTTTCCCCATTAAATAGATAGGGACTTGCAACTCGCAACCAAAGACTCGGGACTTGGGAGCAAAGACTTGGGAATTGACTTGAGACTTGGACCCAGAGACTTGATCCACATCCCTGCCAGTAACTGGGATGGGAACCCTTTGCTGCTTAGGTAGATGCTATGGTAATCTTGGTCGAAGTCTTGGGTTCCTGGTTGTAGCTCCTGACACTAATCCTGAAAGTGGCACTTCTAAAATTTCAAAAGCTTCAGACTCCCTCCTGCCCTGCCAATGCCGACTGTATCTTTCTACGCTTCCGAAAGCATGCTGTGAAAATCTAAGCCAATGAACACTGCTTATCCTCCCTCTGTGCATATGAGATGCAAATTAACCACCCTGACTGATAATTTCCTTAGAGGAACTTTTGACAATTTATGAGATCTCTCCCTCATGTGCCGTTTCACAGCTCAGGTGGCAAATAAACATTGCCTCAATTTTCTCTAACAAGCATTCAGCCTAATCCTCAGCTACTGTGATGGCAGCGGTCTGCCTATTGTCTGGGAGCTACCTAGGCAATGCGCACTGTGGAGCAGATGCCACAGTCTTTTGTGTGTGTTTGTTTTGCTGATAGGACTTGCAAGGTGCTACATGATTTCAAACTGCTGATTAAATAAAAAGCATTGGCAGAGAATGCGATTAGAAGACAAGAGCTGATATACAGTAATTCAAGCACTGCCAATGACTTATTATGGGGGAACTGAGTAAGAAATGACAAAATCCTTGAACCTCCGTGCTTGAACTCTGTAATGTGAAGCTTTTCAGCCTACCCCATGGCATTGCAGACAGTGGGGCTAATGTCATGCCGTGGGGCTCTAGAGATGATAGACCTTTGCATTGCATTGATCTCTGGAGTGGGTAACCATCTGAAAGGTTTGGGGGTGGCACTATGGCTGCTATGCGGTGTTTACCTTCTGCAGCTTTTGTCTCCTATTATTTTCTTTTCCTCTCCTCCAACATTCCTGAAGTAACTGCTTGTTTAGTGCTTCAACACAAAGCAACCAGTATGCTTGTTTTGGGGAAGGAGCAATTTGTGAAATGAGAAAGCCAGCCAGGGCCGGCCTATTCATGAGGCCAACTGATGTTGCTGCCTCAGTGGGGGGAACCTACCTCCACCCCCCCTTCACTGTTTCTCCTCCTCCTCCCACTCCCTGGATTGGAAAAGGAAGAGGGGGATGGAGCGGAAGAGGAAGTGTGGAGGAGAGGATTGTGGTGGGCTAGAGCATCTCTGATGGAGTGGGAGGAGCAGAGGCTGGCACATCACCAGGTGTGGGGGGGCAGCATTTGGCACACTTCCTGCTCTCAGATTAACACATTCAGAGCTTTGCCCCAGCCCTGCTAGACCACTACATGTGGTAGCATAGCTTTTTAGGGATCTGAGGTGTTTGATCTTTCCCTATAGGGCTGGCAGAGCTGCGAAAGGCAATTATGCTCAGCTGTCTTACTCCAATATAGCTGGTGATTAAGTTATTGCAGAACACTAACAGAAGCAGAAGAGATTAAGAAGAGATGGCAAGAATACACAGAAGAACTATACAAGAAAGATCTTAATGTTCCTGATGACCACGCTGGTGTGGTCACTGACCCAGAGCCGGACATCCTAGAGAGTGAAGTCAAGTGGGCCTTAGGTAGCATTACTAACAACAAAGCTAGTGGAGATGATAATATCCCAGCTGAGCTACTTAAAATCCTAAATGATGATGCTGTGAAAGTGCTGCACTCAATATGCCAACAAATTTGGAAAACTCAGCAGTGGCCAAAGGATTGGAAAAGGTCAGTTTACGTTCCAATTCCAAAGAAGGGCAGTGCCAAAGAGTGCTCAAACTACCGCACAATTGCACTCATTTCACATGCTAGCAAGGTTATGCTCAAAATCCTACAAGCTAGGCTTCAGCAGTACGTGGACCGAGAACTACCGGATGTACAAGCTGGGTTTCGAAGAGGCAGAGGAACTAGAGATCAAATTGCCAACATGCGGTGGATCATGGAGAAAGCACGAGAGTTCCAAAAAAAACACCTACTTCTGCTTCATTGACTACACAAAAGCCTTTGATTGTGTGGATCACAACAAACTGTGGCAAATTCTTAAAGAGATGGGGGTACCAGACCACCTTACCTGTCTCCTGAGAAACCTGTATGCGGGTCAAGAAGCAACAGTTCGAACCGGCCATGGAACAACTGATTGGTTCAAAATTGGGAAGGGAGTACGGCAAGGCTGTATATTGTCACCCTGCTTATTTAACTTATATGCAGAGTACATTATGAGAAATGCAGGGCTGAATGAATCACAAGCCGGAATCAAGATTGCCGGGAGAAATATCAACAACCTCAGATATGCAGACGATACCACCCTAATGGCAGAAAGTGAAGAAGAACTAAAGAGCCTCTTGATGAGAGTGAAAGAGGAGAGTGCAAAAGTTGGCTTGAAACTCAACATTAATAAAACTAAGATCATGGCATCTGGGCCCATCAATTCCTGGCAAATAGAAGGGGCAGAAATGGAAGCAGTAACAGATTTTACTTTTCTGGGCTCCAAGATCACTGCAGACGGAGACAGCAGCCATGAAATTAAAAGACGCTTACTCCTTGGAAGGAAAGCTATGGTAAACTTAGACAGCATAATAAAAAGCAGAGATATCACCATGCCAACAAAAGTTCGTATAGTCAGGGCGATGGTGTTCCCAGTAGCAATGTATGGTTGCGAGAGTTGGACCATAAGGAAGGCTGAGCGCCGAAGAATAGATGCTTTTGAACTGTGGTGCTGGAGAAGACTCCTGAGAGTCCCTTGGACTGCTAGGAGATCAAATCAGTCAATTCTAAATGAAATCAAGCCTGACTGTTCCCTGGAAGGACAGGTACTAAGGCTGAAACTCAAATATTTTGGCCACCTAATGCGAAGAGAGGACTCTCTGGAGAAGACTCTGATGCTGGGAAAGATTGAAGGCAAAAGGAGAAGGGGAAGGCCAAGGATGAGATGGTTAGACAGCATCACCGATGCAACAAACATGAAAATGAGCGAACTCAGGAAGATAGTGGAGGACAGGAAGGCCTGGCGGGATATGGTTCATGGGATCACGAAGGGTCGGACACGACTTAACGACTGAACAACAAAGTTATTGCAGAGCTGATGGAGACTGAGATGACTCAGTCAAGTTGGCTGTTTTTTTTGGGGGGGGGGTTTACCAGGATGGGAGGATTTAAAAGCAGAGAGAGAGAGAGAGAGAGAGAGAGAGAGAGAGAGAGAGAGAGAGAGGAAGAGGAAGAGGAAGAGGAAGTAAAAGGAGGGTGAAGCAAAAGGAAAAATGGGGAGAAAAGCAGAGCAAGAGGAAGACAGAGAGGCAAGAGGAAGGGAAGAGGAAGAAGCTGGGGAAAAGGAAGAAGCTGGGGGAAAGGAAAACAAGCGCAGGTGGGTAGAAAGAAGGAAAGGAAGACCTGGTAAGACATGGAGAGGAGGGAAAGAGCCTGGAGTCAGGAGTGCTGGGGAGGATGTCGGGAGGTTCCTGGCTACAAAAGAACAGGCAGCCCTAACAGGCAGAAGAAGGGGAATCCCCAGAAGCACTGCCCCAGCAACCCCAGGGATCCAAAGGCACCCCCAAGCTGCAGCCTTCCTGAAGGGAGCTTGCCCACCATATACCGTAACTAGTACATCTCTCCAAAACCACCCCATATTTTGGGGGATTTTTTTCAGGGGGTGCTAAAGTGGATTGGAAATGTTTCCAGGGAGTGGATTTTTTTTACAAATAAAAATAAATCAAGGCTTTTATATGCATCAGTGCACACTAGCAGAGCTTAAAATGTCTTTGAATGCACACTACCAAGCACCAATAGGCTTTTAAAAAAAAGAGTTTTTAATGCATATTAACTCACAGCAATTGGATTTAAAAGAAGACTTTTTAATTGCACCATTGTTTATAAAGTCAGGTGTTGATGCACCTCAGCACACAGCAAGGGTGCTTTAAATGTGCATTTGTCTGCACATCAGGTCACAGCAATGGCGCTTTCCTTTCAACAACAGCCAAAATCCAACGAACTATGTTACGTACTCTGCAGGATTTCACGTACTCTTCAGGATTTTCAGGTTTCTTTTATCACACAGAAGAACCTTGCCTGCTGTGTGGAAGGACAGATTGCCATTTGAGAGGCACAAGCAACACCTGTAAGGGGGGGGTGTCTCTGTTGATATGGATAACAAATCAAGAGGTTTATGGCCTTATTCAGCACAAATATGACAAATGATGGACCAAAGTCTTAGCAACTTTTAAAAGCTGAGAATCGAAAGCTGAACAAACAGAAGTGCCCCCTACGCCAGAAGGAGCTGACCTCTCTGGGCCATCACATAGACAAGCACGGTACAAGTCCTGGTTTTAAGAAGATAGAATTACCCTGCCAGGATCTACTTCAGAACTGAAAATACTTCAAGCATAGTACACTATTTGGGCAGATTTTGGCCACCAGTGACAGAAGTGCTGCATTATTTGAACGAACTGCTAAGAGCAGATGCTGCTAGCCCTGGGACTCAAAACAAGATGAAGCCTCCAGAAAAGGAAAACAGCTTTTGAGAGAGGCATCAGTTCTTGCATTCGGTGAGTCAACCACCATATTTATTTATTTTTTTATTTTTCACATTTTTATACCACCCTTCCTCCAAGGAGCTCAGGGTGGTGTACATAGTTTCTCCCCTCCTTTTGTCCTCACAACAACCCTGTGAGGTAGGTGAGGCTGAGAGATAGTGACTGGCCCAAGGTCACCCAGGAAGCTGAGTAGGGATTTGAACCTGGATCTTCCAGGTCTGAGTCCAACTCCCAAACCACTACACCATCCTGCAGAGGCGTATCTGCAGCAAACGCTGCCCGGAGCGGGGGTGGTGCTGCCGCCCGGGGGACGAACCGGCTTCCCTGCGCGCCCGCCCGGTGATGCGGGCGGGTGCTCCGAGGCCTTCTCACCCGGCCTCGGAGCCAGAGTAAGCCCCTCCACCACGACCGGCGACCAGGGCTTTCTGAAGGCGGCCGACTGCGCCGCCGCGCTATTTATCCTTTTTTTTTTGCACATGCGCAGAATGTTTCGACATTCTGCGCATGTGCAACGAACGAAATGTTCTGCGCATGTGCAAAAAAAAGGATAAATAGCGCGGCGCCGCAGTTGGCCACCTTCAGAAAGCCCTGGCCGCCGGTCGTGGTGTTCGGGCTTTCTCTGGCTCCGAGGCCGGGGGGAGAAGGCCTCGGAGCGCCCACCCGCGTCACCGGGCGGGCGCTCCAGAGGAATGCCGCCTGAGCCGTGGAGCCGCCTGGAGCCGCTGCTCCGGTCGCTCCACTCTTTCCATGCCCCTGCCATCCTGGCTCTTACGTACAACCATAGTGTTGTGCGTGCTGATGCTTACAGGTATGATTAGGAGGAGTGTTGCTTCTTGAATGTGAAGGAGAGCTAAAGCGAATGCCGGTGTATCAGAACATTAACAGATCCAGAAACTCATTATGCTCAAATCGAAAAGGAGTGTTTGGCAGCAGCTGGGTGTGTGAGAAGTACTTCCTTAGTACTTCTGCAGGTTGGAATCCCTTAAGCTTCATATGTATCAGGGGTGACCAACCTTCCACCATTAGGGCCTCTGCGTTCATAAGAGTTGTGTAGAAGACAGAATCTTGGCAGCTGCAAGTGCTGCTGCTGCTAAAGCAGCTGCACCTGTTGAAATGCCCTCACCTATACAGCCATTAAAGGCCATGGGGCATTCATGTTAAAAGGTTGGCCACCCCCGATATATATACCTTTGGTACCTCTGTTGGATTCAGTACCAATAAGCTGTCAAAGTCGTCTTCTCTGTTTGATGGAGTATAAACCTCAGGCAGAATACAAACTGGACAAGACACTTGTAGTAGCAGACACAATTGTCAAGATGCCTACCGAAAACCTCAGACCCTGAATCAATTCAGCTTGTTGAGGAAGTTGAGAATTACAAAACTGGAAGGACGACTTTTATAGCCCAATCGGATGCATGTTTATTCAGAAGTAAGTCCCACTGAGTTCAATGGAACCTCCTCCCAGGTGAGCACGTATAGGATTGAACCTTGCAGAGTCATGAGGAATAGGTCTTTATGATATAATTGTCATCCTAGTTGAGATATCTGTGAACTACATGGATATAAGTACCTTGTAGACATTTTCTCCAGGTATCTGAAAATAACATACATGACTGAGAGCCCAGTCCTAACCTTTACACACCCCACCGATGCAGCAGCACCAAAAATGGCAGCTGCTGCATCCTGTGCCGGGGGGGGGGGGGGGAGGACCGGAAGGCTTCCACAGGGAAAGGGAACATTTAATCCCCTTACCCCTGCGTAAGTCTCATGGCCTGCAGTGGGTCTCCTCGGACCTACGCTAGCAATTTTGCTAGCGTAAACCCAAGGAGAGAAAAGGGGTGGGGAGACTGCAGGGAAGGGGGATAGGATCCAGTGTGGGTCTTCCGCTATGGATCCTCCCCCTCCTGCGGCCTCCCCACCACCCGTTCTGCCCCCTCCCTGCCCGGGTGACCTTCTGCACCAGGTGACACAAACCCACAAACCGGGAGACAAGAGTGCAGTGTAAACACACCATCTGAGAGAATGATTTTAGCTCTATATCTGATAGGAGCCTCAAATGAGAACCCACAAGCCTATATCAAGCACCTAACTGAGCACTCATGTTCAACAATTGGGCCACATAAATCTTTTGTACCTTCTTGAATAGTGCCGTTTGAGTTCCTTATTAAAATTCTTCTCATTTATTTCTCTTTTCTTTAAACAACGAGCGAGCGAGCGAGCGAGAGAGAGAGAGAGAGAGAGAGCTAGCTTCATGCTCTGCAGATAAACGCAACAAGTAGACTTTTCTATAGTTTCCACTCCTAATCGCCTTGGAAATCTCTCTTGTGTAGGCTAACATGCTTTTTGACAGAAGCAAAATAAATTTTAAAGGTCAATTGAATCAGATAAGCCCCTTTTGGCAGTAGTTGCATACTCAGAATTTTATGGCTAACATTTAGCTTATGTTAGCAAAGGTGGAGGCAGGGGGGAGGAGAGTGATTCTTGGGAGGAAAGAGAGCCTCGGAAGGAAAGTTGAAAAAATAGCGAACAATTAAAACAGAATGTCATAGACAATCCCCCTGGTGAGAATGATTACATACTGGGCAATGGACGATGCTACATGCATTAATCTCATTAAAAACCTTTGGTGTAATGCTTTGGATCCAGCTCATTAGAGGTCTACGAGGATTATCATTAATGGCTGGCCATGACTAATTTCTCTGGAATGACTCTGTAATTCTTTGTCAGTCACGTTCTAATAGGCAACGACGATGCTCTCTCTCCATCTCCAAACCTAGCCGGCATAGGCTGCTGATGAGAAGCTATTGACTTGATTTTAGTTAATGAACAAATGTGCCAGGAGCTCTAATGTCATTTTAACTGTGAGTGATTTATTTAAGAACAAACAGAGTCCTTAATGAGTGAACTTCCTTAGAAGTTCTGCAGCTGTCAAAGGATCCATCGGTTTTCTTCAGGATTTCATGCGAATGCTGGGCCCAATGGTGGTCCAAAACGGAGGTTTTGGGGTGATAATCCAATGCTGCCCCCTGGCCCATTGGGCAAACCATGGGGGAGGACTCTTGAACATGCATGAAGGATGAAGGATGTGTGGGCCTGGTCCTCTCTCAGGGTCATCAGTCTCTCCACCTCTCAGGGTCTCTCCGTCTCCACCAGTCCCCAAATGACCTGGCTGCAGTGTGGGAGCATATGGGGATTGACCAGTGGTGGAGAAAAGTGGAAGGCCCTGCATGCTAGTTCTTACTCCTTCCCCCATCCCTCCTGGCCAATCACACTTGGCCCTCCTGGCCAATCACACTTGCTTTGAATGCAAAGGGACCCTGGAGAGCAATTGACCAAGGGGTGAGCAAAAGAGGCAGGACAGTGTGAGACACACAGCCACTATCCTACGGGCCACTTACAGTGGCAGAACTCCTGGTCTGCCACCATACTTGCCACTGTGGTGTCGTAAAAGGTATGCCATTGCTGTGTACTTCGGGACCACTGGTGCAAACAAACAGCCAGAGGCTCTGCGCACACAGCAGTGGCTGTTCTGCACATGCAGCAGTGGTTGCCGGATGCGGCACCAATGCAGGTAAGGTGGTGGCAGGAGTGTTTTGAGTGTGGGAGAGTGAGGATTGGGGGGGGGAGGAATGGGGTGGGAAGAGGGTGCTTTAAGGGTGGGAGGGGGGTGGATTCTGGAAGCGGCAGCACATGCCAGGATGCTATCCCCATTTTTCCAGCCTA
This sequence comes from Plestiodon gilberti rubricaudatus, assembly GCA_026170595.1. Classification (NCBI taxonomy): domain Eukaryota; kingdom Metazoa; phylum Chordata; class Lepidosauria; order Squamata; family Scincidae; genus Plestiodon; species Plestiodon gilberti. The sequence goes on along the minus strand of JANXHW010000004.1, from coordinate 185,434,895 downwards.
ACAGACCCCCCTGCCTCTCCTCAGTCAGACTTCTGCCAACAAAATGGCTGGTGTGGGTCCGAGGAGACCCATTGGTGACTAGACAGTTTACGATGAGGTAAGTAAAAATATTTTTACTTTTCCCAGGCCATCTGGTCGTCTGCCAACCACAGCATGCAGTGTATGCTCTGTTGTTGGCGCTTCATGCTATGGACTGGTGGGGGGTAGGATTGGGCTGTCACAGTAGTACTTCCTTTTCTCTTCCCCCTCCCACAAGTAATTATGCTTACGCTCCAGGGTACCTGAGATCCTTGGGGAGTCAGCAACCCCGAAGGAGCGCAGTGGCAATGCTCTTGGTTAAGTATGACACTCCATTGCTGCTCTACACAAAGATGGGTGCTTGGAGGGTCTTCTGGGATCAGCCAGGTGAGTCATCAGGAGCTTAGTCCAGCGTTTCTCAAAGTTCTCCCTGCGAGGGGTGGAGCCAGCAGCAGCGGCGATCTGGGGGATCGCCACCGCTGCTGCTGAAACGGCCCCTGAAACGGGGCCCCCGCACTTACCGGGGCTTGGGGGAGCATTGGGGAGGCCTGCAAGACCCTCTGCAGGCCCCCGATCTTCGGATTGCTGTTTCGTGAAAACCAGAAGTGCCTGAAGATCGCTGCAAAATAGCGATCCGAAGATCGGGGGGCTGCGGAGGGTCGTGCAGGCCTCCCCAATGCTCCCCCAAGCCCCAGTAAGTGCGGGGGGCATTTTGGGCACTTTGGCGGCGACGGCGGTTCGCCGCCGCCGCCGCCATGCTGTCCCCATCCCTTAAGGGGGCAAGGGACAGCAAAAGTTCTCAATGGTGGGTTGCGACCCACAGTTTGAGAACCAGTGGCTTAGTCCATGCCCAACCTGACCCACCTCTGACACCAGCCCTGAAAGGAGACCACAACAGCAAACTCCTGAGTGCTTTCTTCACAGCAAGAGTCTCAATATAGCATGTGGAGAGCGCGGTTCTTTGCAGCAGCAACTATGACTCATCTGCACAAGGGGCATGGATGACTATTCCTGCCACACTCCTGCTTGTTTCCTGCGTGGAGATGAGGCAAACCGTCCAAAATTACTGAGATGAAAATAAGTAACAGCTGTCTGGAGAGTCAAGAGGCAGCAAGGCAGAGTATAAACTGAAATAACAAACAAACAAACAAACACTGCAGAAGGTTGCTTCATCAGTTGTTTGTTACATTTCTACCATCTTGGAACTAAAGACAGTATACATGAGGTTCCCAAGTGGTCTCCCATCCAGGTACTGACTGGACTACCTGGACTTGCTTAACGTCCACAAGGTAGCTGTATGATATGCCCTTAGACCATGCCTTGGACCAATGAGAACGCCTTTCTGGAGTCCAATGAGCAGTGGAGCAATGCGGTCTTACACCAGCTCAATTGCTGGCGCAGGTCCATTTTGTCCCATAGCAACTACTGGGGCTGACCCCAGGGCAAGGGGACAAATGTCACCTTATCCCAAGGAGACCTCCAGCAGCCAAAAATCCCCTGTGGGATGCAGCAGAAGCCACACTGGCGCAGTGGCGCCAATGTATTGCCACATGAGAATTTAGGTAGGATTGGGCTGTTAATCTGGTGTTGAATTCATCCCATAGTGCAAGTTCTGTTTACAAAATGAAGTTCATAATAGTAGGGAAAGTATCCTGCCCTGGTCCCACTTAGGTGAACGTCCACATTGTGAATGGTGACACTCACGGAGATACAGGATCAGGATGGACAACTTCGATCAGGCAAGATTCAGTGAGAAAAAGGAATCCATTAGGGCAAGGGTTATACTGCCTGCTTGAGGTGGCATTATGTCTTTGCCCCTGTGCTCTCTCTCATATTTATGACTTTGCTACATTTATAGAATGCCTTTCTGCCCATGAACTGAAGGGCTTCATCACAGTTTGACATCTAACAAAGTACAAAAGGGAAAAGAGGCAAAGAGGAAAGAAGAAACCAACCAGTTCAGGTGCCAAAGTCACATTGCATGAGACAGTTTGGGGCAGGGAGGAGCCAGATGGTAGTTAGTGCTAGGACAATGAAGGGAGGAGCCTCTCTGTCTCCCCCTTTCGCCCTGAAAAAGCCAGATGGAAGAGCTGCCTCTGGAGACAGTTCTGGGAGTGGAGGAGCCAAATGGCACTTAGTCCTATTCAAGCCAGTGGAAGCTGCTTTGCTGTATCGCCTCTCCTTCTGAGGCAGCTAGAACGAATGAGTGCTGATGCCGTTCTAGAAGAAGAACCTCCAAACAGGAAGCCGGTCCCAAAGAGGTTGATGGAGTCGCCTCCCACTCCGATGCAGCTCTGCTACTGTGATTGATAGGAGGGCAGCCTGATTTGTGCTCCTCAGTACCCAAAGCAAAGAGGCTGAGTGAGTCTCCTAGCCTTGCTAACCTCCTCTTAGCAAGTCAGGAGTATGCATCATGTTTCATAACTTCCAAAATCTACCTTTATTTTACTTCTCGGAGTCACTACAGATGATGATGATGATGATGATGATGATGATGATGATGATGATGATGTAGTAGTAGTAGTAGTAGTAGTAGTAGACGACTGATTACTGCAAATGAAGGGAATCTAACAAACCAGTCCATTTTCCCAGGGTTCACTTAGCACAATGTGTATATCAACACTTGGCAAGCCTGCCCTCTGTCTCATCGCTGTTATCTGGCCAAGATGTACACTGGAGTATTTTGGATTGCAAGCAATCCTGTGTGCAAATAGGCTTCCTTAAATTTCGTTGATTTCAAAGGGATTTAAAGCAGCCTGACCACGTAGGCTTGAAGCCTTGGTGTGTGAGTGATACCCCTTGAGTACTTTTCCACGATAGTATTTTCTTATTGCCTGCCTGGTTTCTTTTTCATTGGAATGTTTATATCTGGCTTGAATTCAGAATCCTGTTTCATAAGAGCTGCAACACAATCTCTACTAAATGCCATTTAACCAAGAAACAAAACATGAGCTGGTTTGAATGCCACTTAACGAGAAAAAGACAGATCTTGGCCCACCACTTCTGAAAGTTTGGACTTTATTTTAAAAATAGCTTCCAAGGCACTGAAGCAGGAGAATCTGTCTGTAGTTAAAAATTCATAAAGAAGTGCTTTCCCAAGAGTCTTGGCTGAGGCAGCGTGACACGGACAAGCATTGCTGTCCGAACACAGGGGATGTGATTAGTGAGGGGCTCTTAGCCTGGTTTCTCTCTCCCTGTCAGTTTGATAGTGTGCGCTGCACATTTTGACACAAGGGGCAGCTGGCTCATGATGCTTCGGAGAGCAGGAAAAGCCATGGTTTAGGGAGGTTATTCCAAAGCCGACTGTCCTGGTCTCCACGATGAGTCACTGAGCCAATGCAGACAATCATTGATCAATGGGGCACTTACTAGAGTGCACACAGCAAAGGGCAGAATATGGCAACAAGTCGGTAAAGGCCTGCTGGAATAGGCAGGCCTTCAGTTTATTTATTTATTTTTTATTTTTCACATTTTTATACCACCCTTCCTCCAAGGAGCTCAGAGTGGTGTACATATTTCCTCCCCTCCTTTTTGTCCTCACAACAACCCTGTGAGGTAGGTGGGGCTGAGAGATAGTGACTGGCCCAAGGTCACCCAGGAAGCTTCGTGGCTGAGCGGGGATTTGAACCTGGATCTTCCAGGTCTAAGTCCGATTCCCAAACCACTACACCATCCTGGCTCTCAGTTGGCACCAAACAGCTGACAGAGGAGACACCAATCGTACTTCATGTGGGAGGAAGTTCCACACAGCAAGGGGCACCCACAAAGAAGGCCCTCCCACAAGTCACTGGCAGCGGTGACCTCAGAAGGCAGCGGAAGCCCCATAAGAAGGCCTCTCTGAAGGCTCTTGTGGGATGGGCGGATTAATCTGAGGGAAGGTGGTCTTGGCCTGCCCTCAGGCCATTGAGGCCTTTAAAGGACCTTAAGTTGTGTCTGGAAGCAAACCGGCAACCAATCTAGCTGGAATAACTGTGACGTAACTGGATCACGAAGTCTTGTGCCCATTAGCACTCTTGCAGCTGCCTTTTGTACCAGCTGAAGTTTCTGGAGGATCTTCAAGGCAGCCCCCCCCCGCAGAGTGCATTACAGTCAGACTACAGTTGCCACAGACCATAGTTTAGAGAGTCTTGAGAAAGCTGGCAGTGAGAATTCTTCCTCCTGCTAATCCTGCCAGTCTTAGAGCAGAAAACAAAGACAATGGTTCTAACAATCATTATGCCTGCAGGTGGCACAGGATGTGCTTATAAGCAAGAATGGCAGGTAGACATTTGTTGTTGACTATGCCCCCCTTCCCACTGAGCCCCAGCAGCACCCAATTCCCTGCAGCACCATCGCATGCGGCTGCATGTGAATGACATAACCGCGTGGGGCAGACCAAGCGTGTGGGTCAATGCAGGAGAAAAGAAATGACCGTGTACACAACAGGCAATAAAGATGCCATCACAGCACCTTCAGCAATCTTCAAAACTACTACCAGCCATTGTCACTTCACAGTTCGCAGCAAGTCAGACGACTATGCCTGTAGCAATGCAACGGAATTGACGGCGCTGCTGAAATGCATGTCGGAAAGTGGGCCCCGTTGGTTTTGCCAGGCTGCATCACAATGACTGGCAGGAGAGTATTCAAAGATGTTTAAAAATATCTGAGAACGTGTCTGTACTACGCTGCGAAAGTGACAATGTAAAACTTGCCGCGGACTAACCCTGTTTGGCATGTTTACAAGCTGTGAATGGAACACCAAAGTTTTCTCCCAGGCTGAAAATTGGCCACGTACAAAATAATTCCCTTTTCAGCTCAGCATGGCTCAGAGAACTGAGACACAATGACAGCAAAATGGAGGCAAGGGCATAATGATAATAATGACATCCCTGAACCACAGGGGCTGCAAAGACGCGCAGCTGTAATGAATAAGGCACAAACCAAGAGCAGGAGACAAACCAATTGATCGGTGAACAGCCGGTGGTATTTGCATATTAAAGAATCTGTAACATTTAGAAGTGGTGCTTTTGTTGGGGGGATCATTAACAACAGACATGGATAACGGCAATTACATCAGCACAATTGGCAGATTCTCATCAGGAGCGATATGGCAGAGACAGGTGATTAAACTATCCAGCAGTCAGATGCAAAGCATTATGGAGGAAGAAAGGAGGTTTCCCTGGAGAGGGCCTATGCCAAGCCACTTGCCTCCGCATCTGCGACTACTACCAGAAACTCCAGTCAGCTTTGAAAAGGTTGCCTGCATTGATGCGTTGACTGTCTGGAACAGATGTGTGTGGTCATGGGAACTGTTGAAAGGGAAACGTCACGCACATCATTTAGCCACCAGTGTGCACCACATCTTTGCTGGGTTTTAATGATGGATATTTGTTAGATGAGATTTTAGACATTGTCTCCACACCCAATAAAGACAGGAGGCCACTATTAACTATAACTGCAGTGAGGCAGTTATTCTAAACTACGGGCAGCCCAATCCTACCTAACTCCCTGTGCACCAATGCAGCCATGCCAATGGGGCGTATGCTGCATCCCGTGCGAGAGGTTTGAGCCGTAAAGGCCTCCTTAAGATAAGGGAACAAATGTAAGCCTGCCACGAAGGTAAGCCTTCCACCAATACTGCCCCCTTCCTGGCCTCGATCTGCCCTCCTCCCCACCCTGATCTTCACTCTTTTCCCGACGAAACTGGAAGTGGGTCATGATTGTGTTGGAGGGCTGTTTTAACGCTTGGGGAGGCCTGAAGAGGGGTCCGCAGGCTCCCCGCATCCCTCAGAGGACCACCACGACCATCCAGGAAGGTACAGGAGGCATTCTTTGTTTGTGGCGATGGCGACAGCAGTGCAGTCCTGGACGTGCCATCGATGTTACCGCGGGTCACTGCTTCTCTTAAGAGAGTAGCGACCCTTTGTTCCCGGCTGGGGCGTCACGACTGGGGCATTGCAAACCTCTTGCATAATATATAGCAACCTAAGCATATCTGAATCTGGTCAATACCTGTATAAAAGACTGTTTAGGAATGTACACCAGCTTGAATTCCACAGAAGACAGGAAGTATATAGATGTAACCAACAAACAAATGAAATTAAAAGGCATTCTTGGAACAAGCCTACACTACACAACACGCTGCCTTGAGCATAGGAAGGCTGCATATACTTCTTTTAAAATAAATAAATAAATCAGTTTCAAGCCTGTTTGACAGCGCAATCCTGCGTAACTTTAGACCGGCTGAGTTCCCGTTCCGTTGGCCTAAACTGGTGCAAAAGAACTGATGTCAGCTCAAGTTTCACAGGCTCCAGAGTATTAGCCAAATCCTTTGGTGGAGAAAAGCATGTCCACACTGAACTACAGTTTCTTCTTTTCTGATAGCAGCAGGAAACCTCATCACAAAAAAGGAAGGGATGGTGGCTGGATAGTGAACGTATGTTGAAACCACTATTGGCATTACAGTTGTTCCCTTTCAGACATCAAAAGTATCAACCTTCACCATCCTCTTCAAGGAATATAATCTTTACTAGTTTGCAGCAGACCTTGCAAAAACCAGCCTGTCAAGGTTAATGCACCTCCTTATGTACCAGTGTGTAGAAATCTAGCCCAGAGAATTCCTGGAAACCATAACTTGACCTGTTTGTTAAACCAACTATGCAGAAACATTCAACCACCACAGGAGAGGCACTAAAGCATCTGCTGCTGGCCTAGGACATAAAGCTCTGAAAAGCAAATCGTACTTCTTGTACCGTAGCAAGCCAAACACTTATGTAATCCCAGCCAGACAAAAAAGAAAGAAAATAAATTTTAAAAGGTAGGAGAAAAGAAAGAACAGAAGAAGCAAAGATGATGAGAGGGGCAACAGAACTGCACAAACTTGTCCTCTTAGCCCCAAATACCATTTACAGTGAAAAATCTGCAGAGCACTTACGGTATTAATCAGAATTTTAAGGCGTTAGCAGGATAGAAGTGAAGGGAATCATTCATCTCCCAAACAACAGCCACTGCTGCTTTGGACAATCAGTATTAAAAAAATGTGTTTTATGAGTGAAGCTTAATCTTCCTGGCCCCTTACCAAACTCAAGCCCACAACAGCAGGCTGCCTTGCAATGGCTAATTTTCATGGATTAAAAATGACACCGTTGCAGCAGAAAGTGGGTTCAAAACAGTAGACAAAGAAGGGGGATCCAGTCTATGACTATCATTTGTTTAGAATAATTGTTTGCCGCTTTCTAACTGAAAAGTTCTCAAAGTGCACTATGTAGCAAAATACTGTGCAATTGCACTTTCAGCCCAGTCTATGGGCTATTTACGACAGCTGTTATAAATGGTCCTGCAATGGTGGAAACGTTGCGTCACCATCACACACGACGGAACCGCTGGTGGAAACGGCCAGTGGCTCCATCACATGCCATAATCATCCGAACGCTCCACTGGCCCTGGTAAGGTGGTTTGTGGGCGGCTTGGGTGAGGTTCAGGGCAGGGAGAGGAGAGCGGGCTGGAGGGGGTGGATCTCAGCAGCAAAAGCGCACACCAGATCCTATCCCCAATTTTCCAATTGATCTGTTAATAAGTTTGAGCTGTTAATATAGTCTTCATGCCTTTTTCACTATCCATGTTTGAATAGCCACACTGCACAACAGTGAAAGGTGTTCTATTTCTGATCCCTTCAACCACTTAAAAGTGAAAAATGATCTCAGATATTCCATAGAGCTCAATCAATAGAAGTTCTATTGATTATTCAATTGCACAGTAGAAATTGTTTCCATTCTTCTTCCCTAAATATCCTTATACATCCATCCATCAGTCTAACCTGGTATCTGATTGACTTTAACTTCAGTCCTTCCAACATCAAACAGCTTTGGATCGAACATATGAATTGCACGGATATAATCTGCGACTTGAATTTCTGCATGGTGCCATTTCAAGTTGTGTTCCCCACAACTTTTACAAGACATGGGCAGCTGTAGCTCACACTTTTAACGCGGCCCACGGATAGAGCGGAGGATTTGAGGCTGGGCTTCCTTTGCCCCATGCCCAACCTCTGCCAGTGATGTTTTGTATGGTCTTGGGCAAGTCAGCCTCAGTTCTTCACTTGTGACATAGTAATAATAACCATGTACCTCACAGGGTTACTGTGAAGATTGCAAAGAACATTCAAACATGCAACATTAATGGTGAGTAGCAGTGGTGGAGGGGGTTAAACCACTGAACCTTGAGCTGTCGATCGAAAGGTCGGCAGTTTGAATCCGTGTGATGGGGTGAGCTCTCGCTGCTTGGCCAACTCCTGCCAACCTAGCAGTTCAAAAGCATGTTAATGTGAGTAGATAAATAGGTACTGCTTGTGGGAAGGTAACAGCATTCCGTGTGCAGCTGCATGCTACTGGCTACGGGCCCCATGGCTACTGCATGCTACGGGCCCCAGGGCGGGGCGCATGTGTCACCCAAGTGACCCCCCAGACAGGCCGCGCCGCGATTTTGGGGGGGGGTCGACCCGATGGGTCGTTGCCCCGGGCGCCCCCCCACACCTTTAATTGTTGCAGCCGGCTCGGGGACATCTTCCCCAGCCGGCTGTCCTGGGCCTTCTGACGAGGCCCACTGCGTCACAACGTAATTTATACCTTTTTTGCGCATGCGCAAACCGTTCCTGAGGGAAAAGGGCTGCCCTTTTCCCTCAGGAACGGTCTGCGCATGCGCGAAAAAGGTATAAATTACGTTGTGACACAGTGGGCCTCATCAGAAGGCCCACGAGCGGCGGCCTGAGCGGACGCTCCAAGGCCTTCTCCTGGCCTTGGAGCCTCCAGAGGGCGACGCGCGGCAGCGGTGGGCGACGCGCGCAACTGCGCATCACCCACCTGTGCACGTCACCCACCAGCGGTCCGCCCCCCTGCCCCGTGCCAGAAATATCCGTGGGCTGCGGGAAGGAGAGTCATGCCGGCCACATGACCATGGTAGCATCTTTGGACAGCACTGGCTCTTCAGCTTCATAACAGGGATGAGCAACCCACCCTAGAGTTGGACACGACTGGACTAAGGGATACCTTTTACCTTAGCAGTGGTAGTAGGGTTGTGCAGGTTCCCTTCACCTCTACTTTGAGAGCAGGGCTTTTTTATTCCTACTTTGTCTTTCCACCTCATTTCATGGTATGTTTCCAGCAGATGAAGCTTCAAGCATTCGGTTTCTGTTCCAAAGGGCTAAACAAATGCCACATGCCGCCCCCACCTTTTCTTAAGAATATGGAAAGATTAGTAACCCATCATTGTTTGGAGATTATGATCATTCTGTTCTGTAAATGAAGTTTAGAAGTCATTAAAAGAGTTGTCAGCTGTGACTTATGAGCCCTTCTTGCTGCAGTGAAGTGAAGCAGTGACAAATTCCCTCCATTGCCATATCATCTGTTATGTGTTAAACGTTGCAGCGTTCCAATTACTGGGGACCTATACAGTCTATAAATGAAAAGCAACTCAAATATCCTGCAGGGTTGTCCTTAGCATCAGTCAGAGCTGGTGCATTTGGTTGGCATGTAGTATTGGCCTGTTTGGTTACAAGAGAGCGCTTTTTATTTGGGCAACACAGTGCCAGCGCATGGGGTACATTGCAGCCAAGTGCAGAAAGGCTCTTCTTTCTGCAGCCTTCTAGTTTTATGGGACTTGAGTCAAATCATTTCACTTTTCTGTGTGTTATGGAACTTTGACACATTCATCACGATGAGTGCAGCTCATCAAAAAATCAAAGTCAAGTGTAAACCTTGAGACAGTGATGTAGACTTGAGTCTATTGACTCGGACTTGAGTCGGACTCAAGTTATATGGCCAGAGGCTGACTGTGAGGGGTTTTCCCATGGAACTGGAGTCACATTAAAAGCCAGGGTGCCTATTTCAAGGAAAAGACCCATGTGACAAGGCCTTGAGTCCGTGAAATGTTCTCCCAGCTTTGCGATCAAACACATGCTTTTCATTTAAAAGTCCCTGGGTTCAGTTTTCTGCATCTCTGCTTCAAAGGATTCTAGATAGCAGGGCTAAAAAGAAAATCTCTCTCTGAATCCTTAAAAGCACTGCTGCTAGGGAGCTAGAGCTAGATGGACTATTGCAGGGGTGGCCAAACTGTGGCCCCAGGGCCACATGCGGCTCTTTGACGTATAATGTGCAGCTCTCACAAATATGTCGGCTGAGCTCCTTTTTGCATCACAATTAATATATAAAACATAAATAAGAATTATTGACCAGGTATAAACAGAGAGTCCTCTAAGATTAAAACATAAGTTTAATGTTCATGGTGAGTAAATATATTTAAGAATTTAAATGCTTCTTAAATATCACAGCTCTCAAACATCTGAAGTTTATCGTATGTGGCTCTTACATGAAGCAAGTTTGGCCACCCTGGTTTGACTTGGGTTCAGACAGGTTCAAGTGGCTTCCATGCAGGTGGGAAAACATTGACGAGGCCTCTCAAACACACCTCTTTACCCTATGAACTGATGAGATGTGGTAGCAGAGGTGGCACAAAACCTGCTGCTCCTTCGGCTATTGTGTAAAATGTGTACGTGGGGGACATCAGGTCAATTCACTGTTTGGAAATAACATCTACTGCAAACGTGAGAAAGGCTTTCTGGGCTTTCTTTTCTTTTTTCCTGTCATAAGAGTAACAGAACCTTACTTTAGATGTTGCTGTTTGGTCTGTGTATTTTTAGAATAGTTTTTACCTGTGTGTGGTGTTTTGTTTTAAGCTTATTATATCATTAGCCTCCTTGGTGATCCTGTGTGACTGAAAGGTGGAACAAGCAAGCAAGCAGAAGGCACAAGAAACTCTCATTGTCAAGGAAGGTTTGAGACAGTTTTATGCCTCCTTTCCGGAGCTACCCTTAGACAAAAGCAGAAAGACCTGGCATAACTCATGATATTAGAAGCTCATTATTACCAGAGTTTTGCTTGGAAACTCACAGACGTTCACAATCATGTGGAAAATTCCTAATTATTTTTTTAGTTTGGCTGATTGCTCTTATGTCACAACTCAGACTTGGAGTTCATAAGCACAAAAAAAAAATGCCCCTTTGGATGGGCTCACTCCTGGGAAGACAGGGGTGATGCTTATGGTCCCTTCGGGATTTTCTGCCATTAGGAGTTCTCTCAGTAAGGCTCTGTTTTTCCATGGTGTGTGTGTGTGTGTGTGTGTGTGTGTGTGTGTGTGTGTGTGTATTGGTGTGTGTTTGTATGCCTTGGGCATTTGCCATGGCAAGGGAAAGACAGGGCAGAAACGTTTTCAATAAAGAAATATAGGGGGAGCAATCAATCATGTGAGCTCCCCACCTGCTATCTGAAGAGGCATGGTCCACACACAGGCATACCACTTTGCAGAGAGCTAGGTCTTTGTTTTAGGATCATTGCTGGTCACGCTGTGTTCTAAAATTCCTCTTTGTGTACTTCCAGGCAGGGCTGTGTGGCACGCGGGCAGCAGGTGAGGCAGAACCGCTCCATCATCGTCCATGGCAAAAAGCCATAGCTTAACTCTGAAATTGTGCATGTGCACCACCCACTTACTCGGGTACAAGCGGGTCATACGCACAATTACAGGGTTAGGCTGCAGCTTTTTTCCATGGCTGACGACAGAGTGGTTCTGTCTCACCTACCACCCCTGCACGATATGTCCCTGCTTCCAGGCTAGCACGTATGTGTGTGAACTGCTACTGATATTTGCACGAGAATGTCATACACATCCCATCACCTGTCACCATTGAGCATTCTACTTTCTGGTTTTTTGGGTGTGTGTGATATTTGTGTTCCATTAACATTGGGCATTGCCTCTCTTTCTAGCCATCATACCCATACACTCCATTATTACTGGAATAACTTCTTCTTTCATTTTTGTGCATGCTGTATTGTCATGGTTGTATGGGTGCACAACATTTACCAGGTATTAGATAGTGAAATGTAGCAACCATTCATAGCAGTTCTTTCAGCAGAAGTTCCAACTGGCTACTTTATAATCAAACTGCAGAATCCTATGTATGTCTACCCAGAAGCAAGGCCCACTGTGTTCAATGGAACTTACTCCTAGGTAAGTGTGTATGGATTGCAACCAAAGTCTCAAAGCTTCTCCCACTTCCTTTTTGCTGATGCACTACATCAAATTTTCAAAAACCAGATGTATTTTTAAATTCCTAAAATTGGATTTTGATATCAAAATTTGACTTCAAAAGATGCAAATTTCAGAACTGAAACATCAAACTGTGCCTATTTTAACTAGCTGAATCAAGTTAATATAACACTTGCTAAATTCTGTTGCATGTCAGCTGTCCAATACTGATTGCTACTGCATGTCTACTACTGTCTTTTGATACTGTCAAATTCTGACAGCTTCATGTCTGGCACTCAAATAGTGACTGGCACTTCATGTCAGTTATTGTCAAACACTGTGGAATGCTGTGTGACTATACATTAGATAATGTGACTATACATTAGATACTGTACTGTCAAACATTGACTGCTACCGTAAACATGTTTGGAATCAGTTATGATGATAGTTCAGAACTGGAGGCATATGAAAGTGGAGCAAAAATGTTCACCCATACATAGCATTATCTTCACTCTTCTTAAACTTTGGGATATCCACAAATCTAATTGGCTATGTGCTACTGTGAAGTCATTATATTATACCTTCCCTGATTGCTTGGATTATGTAGCAGGTGAAAGTGAATTATGTAGCACGTTTTGCCCCCCAAAATCAGTTCAGTTCAAGCTTACAGGTACATTCAAATACCCTTCTAATAGTGCATAACTGGGGAATATTCAGAAAATATTCATCAACGTTCACGGACTGCCTTTTTGAGGAGTTTTTTTTTGGAACAAATTCACTTCTATTTCTTGTGGCGCATAGGTGTGATGATGATTGCAATCAATTAAAAAGAGCCTGTTATTTCTAGAGGAGGAACAAGAAATGCCCAACGTTAGTACTGAAACAAAAGACCAAGAATTATGAAATATATTGCAAAATGTTCAATGCAGTCTTCAAAAGACTGGGAATAGACTGCAGCCTGGATGCAGTCTTCAAAAGACTGGGAATAGTTTTATTCCAACTCCTGGAACATTCATTCATTTAGCACACTCTCAGGCACAAGAACATTTCATGGGTGTAAACATTATAGTCCGCAGCAGTTTCACTTCTGAAGTCTCTGTCGGCTACTAGGGGATTTGATTCCTGTTTTATTTTCATGGCCATAGACTGCATATTTTATGACTGTCAAAGAACTCCAAGCAGAACTAGGCCTGTCTTGACACTACTGCTCTACAATTATTCACTCTCACAGTAACACTTCGTGGGCAAGCTAAAGAAGAATGATTTCAGTTTTCTAACCTTGAGTTCCCTCTGCCCTCTTTGGGCATGAAACTGTGTGCTCCTGTTATTCTCATTTACATGATTGAACTGATCATATTTGAGAAGGGGCTGCAGAGTTACTATCTCGACGAAATAGTCAGGCTTTGTACAATCAGTTCATAGTAAAACAAATTCCTATGGGCTAATAGCTAGGATTGACCTTGGCTGACTGCTCCCCCCCCCCCCGCCACTATTGTAAAGTAATACAGAAACTGCTTGAAAAAGATTAAACTAGACAAGATCTTAAATGCATCATTGTATAGTTGCATGCATATTTTTTACTTTAATACAGCAGCTGCATTGGGGCCCAATTTGAATTTGACTGCAGCAGGGAGGCAGTGGGTATTTTACCTCCATTGCAGTTTTACCATCAAAAATCTCCCCAAATGGGTTTCCAAATGGGTCTGTGTATTTTTAGAATAGTTTTTACCTGTGTGGTGTTTTGTTTTAAGCTTATTATATCATTAGCCTCCTTGGTGATCCTGAGTGACTGAAAGGTGGGATAGGAAAGAACATAAACAAACAAGCAAACAGAAGGCACAAGAAACTTTCATTGTCAAGGAAGGTTTGAGACAGTTTTATGCCTTCTTTCTGGAGCAACCCTTAGACAAAAGCAGAAAGACCTGGCATAACTCATATTAGAAGCTCATTATTGATCCTGTGTGAGTCCATAACAGTTCGGGGTGTGTGTGTGTGTGTGTGTGTGTGTGTGCGCGTGCGTGTGCGCTTTTCAGTGGGAAAATGGCATAAAGGTAAGCACCCCTTGCTTCTGCAATGTGGTCTCAATCCAAATTAGCTTCTTAAAGGAAAACCAGGCCTGCAACTAGACAATGACGCATGGAACAGCACGTCTTCTTTGGCCCTAGGATGAGTGAGCAAGCAAGTGGATTGCTGCGACTCTGATAGGAGACAACATGTAGCAGCTCGCTCCAGCCCTGCAATCCTTCACTCAGAAATTGACAAAGTGGAGCCCCCAAGTCAAATGCTTGCTGTGTGATGAACCACGCTGGATGCTGAATTCCACCCAGCTACAATGGGAAAGCAGCACCAGTTTTATGGCACTATCGGCGGCAGAGATTCAGTCCCTCACTCAGGACTACGCATATATCTTTCCCTGTCTCAGATGGTTTGTTCTACAGTAAGTTCCTGTTCGTTCGATTAGAATAATGTACCAAGCAATGCCAAAAGGAAGTTGGTGACACGCTTCTCACTTGTTCCCCCAGGGAACCATTGACTGTGCCCTAAAAAATCTATAGTGGGCGGAACGTGTATTATATACACGTTCTATAGTGTATATACTATAGTGTATATATATATATATATATATATATATATATATATATATATATATATATATATATATATATATATATATATATATATATAGTATAGTGTGTGTGTGTATATATATATATATATATATATATATATATATATATATATATAGTGTATATACATATATATAGTATAGTGTAGGGCAGTTGATAGAGCCCCAGTGCTGCTCAACTCCTGAAGATGGATCATAATACCCAGGGTGGTGGTGAAGGAAACGGGGGAGGGTTTACTTGGATTCGCAATTGCTGACATGCGGCTCTCCTTCTCTGTTATCAGCAATTAAATATTGAAGGTTCACTGCAGTACCAGTATGATTGCAATGATTGCAAACACTTCTCTGATTAATAAAATAGGTCCTCTGTGTTTGGGTGCATTGGACACCCTAATAGCAGAATGGGTGTCTACACTTGGGAGGAACCAATGAGACTTTCAGGGATATCCTGAGTTTGGGGAGGGCCCCCTGCCTACTCACAAAGCTTGTTCTGGCAGTGGGTGTCATATGCAGACTTGCCTGCATTGCCAAGGAATATCCCTGAGAGCAGAAGGCAGCATGTAGACACCCATGACAACTAAGAAGAGGATGGAGTCGAATTGTATTGGTTGAGCACAACTTAGCCAATACCACTGGCCTTGTGGTGCAGGTGAACTTTCTCTGAGCCTCTAAATCCCCCCCCCCCAGTCACCTCAGGCTAAAGGGAGGCCCAGCCCTCCTCACTGCTCTGAAGTGACTTTGGAGGAAGGGAAAAATTGGGCTCTAAGGAACTGCACCCTCTGGCACACGATCACTCCTCCCCCACAAGTGCCTTGGGGCAGAAACAGGTCAAGCTTCCTTTTCCTGAAAAGCATTCGCTCATAGGAAGCTGCCTTATACTGTACTTAGTCCGACAATTGGTTCATCTAGCTTAGCACCGACTGGCACTGGCTCTCCAGGGTTTCAGACAGGGCACTTTTGACTGCCCTACCTGGAGATACCAGGGCTTGAAGCTGGGACCTTCTGCATCCAAGCATGTGCTCTACCACTGAGCCAGAGTCCTTCCCATAGTGGACGATGAATTTTCACCCATGAATTTTGTAGGCTGGGTCCACTCGTCGTCGTCGCCGCCGCCGCCGCCGCCGCCGCCGCCGCCGCCGCCGCCGCGGACAGAACGGGGGGAGGGTGGGAAGTGTGATGGATGTGGGAGGGGATGGTACCAAGTGCAGGCGACTTACTCCCTTTAGGAGTAGCCAACATGCCTCCTTTGTGTCCTCGGACTTGCGCCAGATAAAGAGCTGGCGCAGGTCTGAGGAGACCCATGGGTGATTGGGGAACTTATGGAAGGGTAAGGGAAAATATTTTCCCTTTCCCCTCCCAAGTCTCCTGATTGGCACCCCACATAGCATACAGTGCAGCTGCATGCTATATTGGGAGAAGGGTAGGATAGGGCTCATAGTAATCCTTATAACATTCTTACAACAACAAGGCAGGTCCCAAGATTGTGCGGTCCTATTGCTCATCATGTGCATGTGTTAATTCTATTAAGTGAGTGTACATTTAATGCACTTAAGTGAATGAGTTTGGGTGGCAAAGAAGAAAAGCAGCTTGGCCAGACTGTATCTTCCCTCCCTGAAATCCTGCATCATTTTGTCCCTTGTTTCTATTGGATTACGTTGGTCCCAGCAAGCATACCTCGGCCTCCCTTTCCAGGGGCTCTTCAAACTCCGATTGCTTTTAAATCTTGCCCATTCAGATCTTCAATTCTTCTGAGTGAACATGATATGAAAAGCAATAATTCGGCACTCATCTGCTGCACAGGGCCCCCATTGCGATCAGCAGGGGAGATCTCCGCATGGAAGGAATGCACAGGTTGAGCTCAGCGCATGGAGGCATATGAGAAAAGGAAAGAACCAACAATAATTGACGCCAATTGGCAGAGTGAGCCACGGGGGAGCTGCCATTTTGTGCCTTTGTGTAAACGTTTCACAGGGTGTTTGCTGGGTGCTCTCCCTCTCACAGTTTCAGGTGTTTTGATTTCAACATGCTGATATCAACATAACCTCCTCTCTAAGTGTAAACCCTTGCTTGAAAAACCAACTGCAAATGATTCTCCTCGAGGTAGATAGATATTTCATACGGTTTTATGGAATTGCCAAATATGGAGCAAAAGGTTGGAATACATTGAAGAAGGTAAATTGCTCTACTGTATTAAGCCAACTGAGGCAAGCAGCAGGAGTACCTCAAAGATAAGCAAGGCCCACCTAGAATTGGCTGTTCTGTTATCTCGTTTCCTCCTTATTCCTCATTTCTCTATCAAGGAAGGCTAAAGGTCTGCTGTACACACAACTAAGGCAGAACGTGGTAGAATCAAGGAGTGGTAGAGTATGTTGCAGGCTGTATGGGCTGCAGATGGAAGATGCTATTTTGTAATATCCTCCCATCTTAAAAAAAACCCTTGGAAGTAAAGAAAAAAACAAAAAGCCACCTAGCAAATTAGGAAGGTTCTATCCCAGTCCTGTTTCTTGCTCTGCTGGTTTTCTACTTTATCTTGCAAATGTTGGGTTTAAATGAACAACAAGTGGACTCCCCCTGGAGAACTTGAAGGCCTCTAATACTTAATATCATTGTAATTGCTTCCCAATTCTGTAATCCATCTTCATATGTACATCCTTAGTATCTTGATAGAGTCATAGCATTAATGTGCCAAAATGTCAAAGCAAAAACGAAAATGTCCAGGGCAGAAGACAAGGTGCTGGCATGCCATCATCGAAAGCCGGAAGAGATTTCATCCTCATCTGCATTCTGCCTCAAGTCCTCCTTTTCACTCATGCACAATAAAACTGTGGCACTTGCAAGATGTGCAAGTTCTTATGTTCTTAAGATTCTGATTATAGACCAGACACTATAAATAGCAGGAGTCCGATTCATTACAAAAAGCCCCTTTGCCTTTTACAACATACTTTAATCCTCACTTAAAGACACAGTGGAAAGCACCTGTTCTAACAGGAATACAGCTTCAATGCATTCAATTCTTCCTTCCATCATATTCCTATTTAATTGCGGAAGAACTCAACAAGCGAAAGATTTGGGGGATTTCATTTTGAGATAACCCAGTGCAGTAAACGTAGGGCTGAGGTTAATGTACAATCAGGCTAACAGTAACCAGAGATGACCAAACGATAAAACAAGCACTGGGGAATGGAGGATTTAGATGGGAGAAGTTGTTGTTATGAGGGATAGAGGAGAAAAGTGCTGGTGTCCCGATTATAAGATGATTACAGTTGGCCCTCGCTATCCGTTCCGGACTCCCCTCCACGCAGATAGTGAGGATCCACGTAAAGCGAAATCACTTTAGCGCGGATACGGGGGTCACTGTAAAAAGTTGAAAAAATAAAAAGGTTTAAAATGGCGTTTCTTACCTTTTTACAGGCAAACTGCTTCATTTTCAGAGCTGTAGAGAGTGAAATTGCGCTCCTACAGTCTCTTCCGGGTCGCTGAACTTCCCCCTCCCTTCCTGAGGCTTGCCCAATATGCATTCTGGGGCGACCTTAGGGAAGGGAGGGGAAACGTTCAGCGACACGGAAGAGGCTGTAGGAACGCAATTTCACTCTCTACAGCTCTGAAACACCTTCATGGATCATTGCCTTGTCATGGCGAAGGGGCTTGCGTAACTCAATGAAGCCATGCGCTATGCCGTGCAGGGACACCCAAGACGGACAGGTCGTAGCAGAGAGTTCTGACTAAAAGTGATCCACTGGAGAAGGAAATGGCAACCCACTCCAGTAACCTTGCCAAGAAAATCCCATGAACAGTACCAAAAGGCTAAAAGATATGACGCCGGAAGATGAGCCCCTCAGGTCGGAAGGTGTCCAATATGCTACTGAGGAAGAGCGGAGGACTATTCCAAGTAGACCCAGAAAGAATGAAGCGGTTGGGCCAAAGCCAATAGGACGTCCAGCTGTGGATGTGTCTGAGGTTGAAAGGAAAATCCAATGCTGCAAGGAGCAATACTGCTTAGGAACATGGAATGTGAGGTCTATGAATCAAGGCAAGCTGGATGTGGTCAAAAATGAGATGATAAGATTGAACATTGACATCTTGGGAATCAGCGAACTAAAATGGACGGGCATGGGCGAATTTAAGTCAGGTGACCATCATATCTACTACTGTGGGCATGAATCCCTTAGAAGAAATGGAGTAGCCCTCATAGTCAATAAAAGAGTGGGAAAGGTAGTACTGGGGTGCAACCTCAAAAACGACAGAATGATTTCAGTTCGAATCCAAGGCAAACCATTCAACATTTCAGTAATCCAAGTGTATGCCCCAACCACTGATGCCGAAGAAGATGAAGTTGACCGGTTCTATGAAGACCTACAACACCTTCTAGAACTAGCACCCAAAAAAGATGTCCTTTACATCATAGGAGACTGGAATGCTAAAGTAGGAAATCAAGAAATAAACGGAACAACAGGCAAGTTTGGCCTTGGAGCACAAAATGAAGCAGGGCAAAGGCTAACGGAGTTCTGTCAAGAGAACACGCTGGTCATAGCAAACACTCTTTTCCAACAACACAAGAGGTGACTCTACACATGGACATCACCAGATGGTCAATACCGAAACCAGATAGATTATGTGCTTTGCAGCCAAAGATGGAGAAGCTCTATACAGTCAGTAAAAACAAGACCTGGAGCTGACTGTGGCTCAGATCATGAGCTTCTTATTGCAAAATTCAGGCTTAAACTGAAGAATGTAGGGAACACCACTAGACCAGTCAGATATGACCTAAACCATATCCCTTATGAGTATACAGTGGAGGTGAAGAATAGATTTAGGGCATTAGACCTGGTAGACAGAGTGCCTGAAGAACTATGGACGGAAGTTCGTAACATTGTACAGGAGGCAGCAACTAAAACCATCCCAAAGAAAAAGAAATGCAAGAAAGCAAAGTGGCTGTCAGATGAGGCTTTACAAATAGCTGTGGAAAGAAGGAATGCAAAAAGCAAGGGTGAAAGGGAAAGATATAAACAACTGAATGCAGATTTCCAGAGAATAGCAAGGAGAGATAAGAAGGCCTTCTTAAATGAACAATGCAAGGAAATCAAGGAAAATGACAGAATGGGGAGGACTAGAGATCTCTTCAAGAAAATTGGAGGTATCAAGGGAATGTTTTGTGCAAAGATGGGCATGATAAAGGACAAAAAAAGGCAGAGACCTAACAGAAGCAGAAGAGATTAAGAAGAGATGGCAAGAATACACAGAAGAACTATACAAGAAAGATCTTAATGTTCCTGATGACCACGCTGGTGTGGTCACTGACCCAGAGCCGGACATCCTAGAGAGTGAAGTCAAGTGGGCCTTAGGTAGCATTACTAACAACAAAGCTAGTGGAGATGATAATATCCCAGCTGAGCTACTTAAAATCCTAAATGATGATGCTGTGAAAGTGCTGCACTCAATATGCCAACAAATTTGGAAAACTCAGCAGTGGCCAAAGGATTGGAAAAGGTCAGTTTACGTTCCAATTCCAAAGAAGGGCAGTGCCAAAGAGTGTTCAAACTATCGCACAATTGCACTCATTTCACATGCTAGCAAGGTTATGCTCAAAATCCTACAAGCTAGGCTTCAGCAGTACGTGGACCGAGAACTACCGGACGTACAAGCTGGGTTTCGAAGAGGCAGAGGAACTAGAGATCAAATTGCCAACATGCGCTGGATCATGGAGAAAGCACGAGAGTTCCAAAAAACCACCTACTTCTGCTTCATTGACTACGCAAAAGCCTTTGATTGTGTGGATCACAACAAACTGTGGCAAATTCTTAAAGAGATTGGGGTACCAGACCACCTTACCTGTCTCCTGAGAAACCTGTATGCAGGTCAAGAAGCAACAGTTTGGACCGGCCATGGAACAACCGACTGGTTCAAAATTGGGAAGGGAGTACGGCAAGGCTGTATATTGTCACCCTGCCTATTTAACTTATATGCAGAATACATTATGAGAAATGCAGGGCTGAATGAATCGCAAGCCGGAATCAGAATTGCCGGGATAAATATCAACAACCTCAGATATGCAGACGATACCACCCTAATGGCAGAAAGTGAAGAAGAACTAAAGAGCCTCTTGATGAGGGTGAAAGAGGAGAGTGCAAAAGTTGGCTTGAAACTCAACATTAATAAAACTAAGATCATGGCATCTGGTCCCATCAATTCCTGGCAAATAGAAGGGGCAGAAATGGAAGCAGTAACAGATTTTACTTTTCTGGGCTCCAAGATCACTGCAGACGGAGACAGCAGCCATGAAATTAAAAGACGCTTTTAAAAGCGCACTCTCCTTGGAAGGAAAGCTATGGCAAACTTAGACAGCATAATAAAAAGCAGAGATATCACCATGCCAACAGAAGTCCGCTTAGTCAGGGCGATGGTGTTCCCAGTAGCAATGTATGGTTGCGAGAGTTGGACCATAAGGAAGGCTGAGCGCCGAAGAATAGATGCTTTTGAACTGTGGTGCTGGAGAAGACTCCTGAGAGTCCCTTGGACTGCTAGGAGATCAAATCAGTCAATCCTAAATGAAATCAACCCTGACTGTTCCCTGGAAGGACAGATACTAAGGCTGAAACTCAAATATTTTGGCCATCTAATGCGAAGAGAGGACTCTCTGGAGAAGACTCTGATGCTGGGAAAAATTGAAGGCAAAAGGAGAAGGGGAAGGCAAAGGATGAGATGGTTAGACAGCATCACCGATGCAACGAACATGAAAATGAGCGAACTCAGGAAGATAGTGGAGGACAGGAAGGCCTGGCGGGATATGGTTCATGGGATCACGAAGGGTCGGACACGACTTAACGACTGAACAACAACAACAACAGCTCTGAAAACGAAGCGATTTGCCTGTAAAAAGGTAAGGAACGCTATTTTAAACTTTCTTTTTTCAACTTTTTACAGTGGACCCTCGCGGGTTCAGGATCTGTGGTGAGACAAATCCGCGGGTCTAGAACCCACGGTTAGAAAGGGTCCACTGTATTTTTAATGTATGTGAATTTGATTTACTTTTAGTTTGAGTTGCAAGTTGCCTTGAAGATCTTGTAGTAAGGTAGGGCATAAATATTCTAATTAACATAATAAAAATGAACAACACACAAGTTGTATCCAAACTCTTTCCCGTCTCCTTAGAATGCAAAAGAGAGAAATAGCAGATCCTAGGAAAGTGAAAATTGAGTTTGAACCCAATGAAATTTACTCCAATGACTGTCAACTCTTCTTTTATTTATGGGTAGATTATCAGATCATTTGGCTGGTAATATTGTGATGGTTTGCCACCAAGGACATTTTTGTCCACAGATGAAAGATGTCCCAGAATGCATATTACATTTACTTGAGACTAGGCTGGAAGTAACTATATATTTTAGCCAATCTGTTTCCATCTGTGTGATGACTTGGAAGATCAGAAATGAGATGTGAGATAAAAAAAAAATCTGTATGTGCTACCAGTGATAATCTCGGGATGGCAAGAGATGTTGCAAAGGAGCACATAAAACCACGTAAAAGTGTGTAGACATCACATTTAACATGATAATTGCCATCGAAACGTTACTGAGATGTGTGAAATCTTCGGATTGCTTGTCTGTTTATTTTGTTATGGCAGGTTTTATCAAGTGAAATCTTGGAGCTGGAGCTCATGTTGTGGTTGCTATGGGAATGCTGTTTAAAATGGCGCATTGTAGTGAATCATTCATTCATTCGTTCATTTTGAATCAAGGGTGAAGTGAAGCATTGCTGTCCCTGCCATAATATGCTGGAACATTCACCACATGGAGCCATCACACGGGGCTGGAAAAGACTTTTGCCTGAAACCCTGGAGAGAGTTTGTAGTGTGTCAATGTAGACAGCCCTGAATCAGATGGACCAATCATCTGGCTCAGTATAAGGCAGCTGAATTTGTTTATACGTCCGTCTCAGTGGCAGATGAGACCCTTTGGACATGGATTAGGGCTGTGGCCAAATGGTCTCATTCATTCTATTTCGATTCATCTCTATTCATTACATCAGGGGCCCCCAACCCCTGGTCCGCGGCCCGGTTCCGGTCCGTGGCCTGTTTGGGACCGGGCCGCCCAGCCAGAAGCGTCATCGGGGTTGGGGCGGTGGGCCTCAGGGTGGGGGCCGGACGTGGCGGCGAAGGGGCATACTTGCCTCCATGATGCGTCGCCTCCGCTTCGACCGTCTTGGTGTTCGGCCCTCCCGCCCGCCCTGGTGCTTGAACGGCTCCAAAAGAGTAAGTACTGGTGGGGGGCGTGATTGGAGCCGCGCTGGGTGCACGCAGCTGACATCACGCCCGGTTCATGTGGGGGCGAGGCGTTGGTGCCCCCCCCCCGTCCATGGAAAAAAATTCTACGATACCGGTCCCTGACACCACAAAGGTTGAGGACCGCTGCATTACATGATAGAAAGACTCAGTTTGCTCTGATGAATGTATGTGTACCACTTACATGTGTTTTCAGCATTGATGCATATTTTCAGGTAGCTACATAAAGAATCTTAGGTACATACCTGAAAATAACAACAACAATGTGTGAAGTGGCCTTGATCTTTCTTAAGGAATTGTGGGAGAGATATTATTTATACAGCAAAGGCTCTTATGCGCCCTACAGTCAAAGTACTTTGTTTGTCCTGGTGGCAAAAGTGATGTGCGCTCCAGCTTTTTGTCCTGGCTTGCGTTATGTTCTAGATAGATGAGCTTTTCTGAACACGTGGAAACCTTTCTCTCCCTCTTTAGTCTTTGTTTAAAGACAATTAATAAGGCAGCATATTGGCACTGCTGTTGATAATTTGAGAAAAGCAGGATTGCTTTACAGCAGGGGCTCATTGACGTATAATGTGCAGCTCTCACAAATATGTCAGCTGAGCTCCTTTTTGCATCACAATTAATATATAAAACATAAATAAGAATTATTGACCAGGTATAAACAGAGAGTCCTCTAAGATTAAAACATAAGTTTAATGTTCATGGTGAGTAAATATATTTAAGAATTTAAATGCTTCTTAAATATCACGGCTCTCAAACATCTGAAGTTTATCGTATGTGGCTCTTACATGAAGCAAGTTTGGCCACCCTGGTTTGACTTGGGTTCAGACAGGTCCAAGTGGCTTCCATGCAGGTGGGAAAACATTGACGAGGCCTCTCAAACACACCTCTTTACCCTATGAACTGATGAGATGTGGGTAGCAGAGGTGGCACAAAACCTGCTGCTCCTTCGGCTATTGTGTAAAATGTGGTACGTGGGGGACATCAGGTCAATTCACTGTTTGGAAATAACATCTATTGCAAACGTGAGAAAGGCTTTCTGGGCTTTCTTTTCTTTTTTCCTGTCATAAGAATAACAGAACCTTACTTTAGATGTTGCTGTTTGGTCTGTGTATTTTTAGAATAGTTTTTACCTGTGTGTGGTGTTTTGTAAAGTCCGCTTTAAAAGCGGACTTTCTGAAACTGCGCAGAGCGGCGCACTCCGCAGGTCCAGGAAGGCCGCTTTCAGAAGGAGGAGGCACCGAGGTGACGCGTCACCTCGGCGCCTCCTCCTGAAATCGGCCTTTCTGCAGCTGCGCAGATCGCCGTTGAGGCCGAGAGGGCAATCTCCACCGCCGCCGCCGCCCGCCTAGTCCCTTTAAAAGCGGATTTTCTGGACCTGCGCAGAGCGGCGCACTCCGCAGGTCCAGGAAGGCCGCTTTCAGAAGGAGGAGGCACCGAGGTGACGCATCACCTCAGCGCCTCCTCTTGAAATCGGCCTTTCTGCAGCTGCGCAGATCGCCGTTGAGGCCGAGAGGGCAAACTCTCGGCCTCAACGGCGATCTGCGCAGCTGCAGAAAGGCCGGTTTAAACTCAAGCTGACGTGGGAAGGCGGCGGTGGCGCCAGTTGCCACCGCCGCCAGTTGCCGCCGCCCGGAGCCTCAGGTAAGCGGCCGTGGGTGGGAGGGAGGGTGGGAGGGAGGGAGAGAGAGTGAGTGGTCCGTGGGTGGGAGGGAGGGAGGGAGAGAGAGAGAGAGAGAGAGTGGTCCATGGGTGGGTGGGTGGTTTAGAACTGTAAATTTGCGGGGGGGGGGTCAAATTTGCGGTGGCCCCCCCCAAATTTCGGTCGGCCTTACGGTCGGCCCGCAGCCAATTTCCCCAATGTGGAAATGGCCCCCCACCGCAAATAGGTTCCCCACCCCTGCTTTACAGTATATGTGTCTTGTTACCGTCTCTCTTTTAAATATTGTAAATCAAAACAAGTTATGCTTAGAAAATACATTCTGATTTCACCCATGCTGGGAAGTCAACTGGCAAAGCTCTGAACATCTGCCACTACTTGGCACGGGGGCAACCATATTAACTCTCCCCGAATAGTCTTGTTATCGACAGCTATATCTTTTATACATTTCTCTCCCACAACACTACCTTGGCTCACAGTGGTGTTCCAAGGATTAATTAATGTTTGCAAAGTGCCTGTATTAAGGATGGCATATGAATGTAAATGATGATGATGATAATTTGACCCTGGAATGCATATGGACCGAGGCCCTGATGATTTCCAGATCTGTGATGGTTGGTCAGCCAACCTGAAAGGAGAATCACGATTTATTGCTGGTAGGAGCCCCTATTTGAATAGCTGCTGTGCTTCAGAGACCAAGGATTTTATCCAGAGCAAAATGAATAAACCAAAAGAACAACATGAAAAACACACATATGAGGCTGCCTGATTGGAATTGTTGGTCTGTCTTGTCTAGCATTTTTTTGCAGCCAGTCGTCCCTTTCCAAGCCCTACTTCTTGAGATATTTTTCCCTGGAGATGCCAGGGATTGGACCTGGGACCTTTTGCAAGCAAAACATGTG
Organism: Plestiodon gilberti rubricaudatus; assembly: GCA_026170595.1. Classification (NCBI taxonomy): domain Eukaryota; kingdom Metazoa; phylum Chordata; class Lepidosauria; order Squamata; family Scincidae; genus Plestiodon; species Plestiodon gilberti. The sequence goes on along the minus strand of JANXHW010000004.1, from coordinate 185,409,357 downwards.
TTCTACAACTGAAATATGGACCCTTCTTTTAGGGAAGGAAGGGGTTTTGCTGAAGTGCAGTGCAAGTGATTCTCCTATTCTTCTTCTAACACATACAGTATATGAACACCTCTTATGGGCCAATCCTATGGGTCTAATGTGCTGGCTTACCACCAGGTATGCCAGCACAATGAGGGCCCCACCAGTGCAGCAGCCACTGCATTGGCCTGCGCAGTGATGCCACCAATGCAGCAGCTGGAAAGCCACATGCCACCGGCTGCATGGTGCGGACTGGACACCAGCAGGGTTCTGCCAGCAGAGGGCCGGGGATTGGGACAGATTGGGGCAGGGATCAGGGTGGATCAGGTGGGGTGGATCACGGTGGCAGCAGCAGCATCCACCACATTCCAACCCCCCATCCCAGGCTGGACACGCTCCCAGCAGGCTCCTCAGAGCTATGCCAGCAAAAGAGCTGGCAAAGAACTGAAGAGTCTCATTAAGGACTATGAAGTGGCCGGGAAGGTATGGTAAGTATTTCCACTTCTTCCAACTGGCCTGGTCCCCAGATGGCCTGCTGGGTGTAGCAGATGCTGGGTTGGCGGCCCTGGATAGGATTGGGCCCTTATTTTAATATTTAAGCTCACATTTGCTGCCATTACCTTGACAACGTTCTCGTTGAGATTGTGACTGGGCCAAGGTCACCCAGCAAGCTTCTTGGCTGAGCAGAGATTTGAACCTGGGTCTCTCTCTAGCCCAAATCTGGCACCCTAGCCACTTTGCCACACCCTCTCACCAGCCAGTGCCTACTACAATACTCCCATCTGAATGCTATGCGTGGAGGCTTTTGTTGGGGTGGGGATATGCGCAACTGAAATACAAAACGTTACTGTAAAGAATGCAGATTGTAGTGCGAGCCGCTTGCCAAGTTGGCATCTGGGGCATATGTTCTGTTGGAGACTCTCAAGGAACTGAGCTTTGTCAAAGACAACTGAGCGTGGCGAGCCCTTGTTTGCGCAGAGTGCGTCTCCTTCAAGGCGAAACAGGGAAAAACACACAGGAGCTCTTTACAAAATGTGAATTAATTGCAGCCTTTTCAAATGGCAGTTTGAGCCACATTTCTGCATGAACGTCTCCCACTGGTTAATACGAGCCCCTTCTGTCTCGATGCCATTGATTGCCCTTGCTTTTATTTCTCCACCGCCTTTGTACCCCACCCTGCAAATGTGCGCATATGCTAAACGCCTTCCAGGTTATCCTGGACACTTGCCCAGACACCAGACAGGTAAATAAGCACTTCCCAGACTCAGCTCTGTCGTCATGTTTCAGTAGCCTGCCGCGCAGCCTGCGGAAAGGAAACACTTATACAGTTGTGGAGTTTGGCAGTGCAGCTTATTTTTATCTGGTAATTTTTATCCGAAGGAATTGAGACTACTTCAGTATTCATGCCTTCCTGATAAGGCTGAAATGAAATGGAGAAAAGGCTTTCAGGAATGGATGAGAGCACCACAGAGAACGGAGACATACTGTGCATTCTTGGAAAAAAAAGAAGCTGTGCTCTGCACATCATGCGTGATTCCTCCCATCTGTCTGCATATTCAGCCGACCAAGATGGACTGAGGAACCTTGTTAATTGTGTTATTAACAGCACCCAAAAGAGGTAGTGACACTGACACACACACACACACACACACACACACACACACACAAACACACACACACACACGCACGCACGCATTGTCTTAAATGCCCCAATAGCCAACAACAGGAATAAAGTGTTGGTTCAGAACCAATCTACTTACTTAAATGAACTTATTTAAAGTCCTGTTGAATGCATGCAGTTGCCTTCTGCAACTGCAGATGGCCTGCAACAAGCAGGCCATCTGAGGACCAGGCCAGTTGAACTATTGCCTTCTGCAATAGTCAGACCATTGGTCCATCCAGCTCAGCATTGCCCACTCTGACTGGGAGTGACTCTCCAGAGTCACAGGCAAAGGGAGAAAAACCCTCCCCATCATCTGATCCTTTAACTGGAGATGCTGGGATCTTCTGCCCAGAGAGTAGTGCTCAATCATGGAGCCCCTCCAATACTGTGGCTTCACATGGACAACGTTGGATCATCAGGGTTGGCTGAAGAGAGCTGCGGGGTGGCCCGACACCATTTCCAATGCACTTGGGAGGCCAACCCTCCCTCCCTATTAAGTCATAGTCTGATGCTTGGCTGGTCGCCCCTTCGGGGGCTAGGTAGTTTTTTTTTTTTTTTACCATATTCCAGATTGGCACAGGGCGTACAGGTTTTTCGCTTATCCCAGACTGTGTATCTCTTTGGGTGGGCAGTACCAGGTTGGCCATGCCTGGTGGAATGGTGCGGGCAGGGGCAAAAGATAGGGATCAATGGTGTCTGTGCTGAGGAAAGCAAGAGCTGCGAGGGTCAGCCAGAACCAGCTCCAAGTGGCCCCCCAGCGCTGGGCACAGGCTGGTGGTCCATCAGGCTCAAATTGTAATGCCAGCACTAGTTACCCACCAGCACAGGGCTGGCAAGGCAATCCAGCTTCCTTGACCTGCTGTTCTCAGGGGTTGACTGGGAAGAAGCTGAGGGAGCCTTTGGGAGATCTTGCATTCTGAGTCAAGACAGTTACGCCCGAAGGGGGGATCAGGCTTTTGCAGCCTCCTCCAGCTAGGTGCCCGCACAGCTGGATTGGACCATTTGGGGCTGGACATGCTGCAGTCTCATACACTTGTATCGAATTCAATAAACATGGCCTCAATTTCTTCCATACCTGTGTCCGGTGTGTTTATATTGGGGTGGGTACTGTCGCAATAAATGCATATTCTCTCTCTCCCTGTTTAGCCCTGCTTCCATTTCCCGGTCCTCTGTCTATTGCCTCCTCTATATTTTAAGATTGCAGGCTCTGTGAGAGTAGGGATTGGTCCTCTTGTACTTTGTAAAGTGCCATGCACACGGATGGAAAAGAAACGCAATATGTGAAGGGGCCCTTTAGCACCCTTAATTGTACAAGATGGCGACCAAAGTGATAGGTTGTGATGCTGGGCACATGCACTTGGAAGCAAGTTTCATTCACGTCGGTAGGAATTACTTCTAAGTACATGTACTTGAGGTTGGAGATAAGAAGCAATGATCAAATCTGACAGGGTCCCTTTTAAAATAGTCTATTTTTGCATTGGGTTTATAGTGTGCTGTGTTGAGGAAAACATTTTGCATGAGGCTCAAGTTACCGTGAACCTGGAGAGTGCGCATTATGCGGGAAGGAAGGCAGCATGATTCATTAGAGGGGAAGGACAGGACAACTTATCTGTTTCCTGCAATTCCACTCACAACTAAGAAAAATGAGCTGGTTTAATAGAAATTATGTGTGACAGCAAAGGACAAACCATTCCAATTGAAACAACAGCGGCTTGGAGAATTCCTGAAAGGATCTTCAATCCGGCGCTGGATGCTATTTGAAGGGTGGCATCAGTTTGGGATGTATTTAGGACATTGCTGCATAAAACCCACCTAATTTAAAAATACAACTATAAAAGAGGGGAAATGAATAAAAGAAGAGGGAGAAAAAAAATGAGCCAGCCGTGATGACTGATTTCCAGTCCTAATATTCTGCAGATCTACTGCAGATGTGCCGGCGAACAGGGGTAATATGTTTTAAGTCCAAAGCCAGCCAAATAAATAAATAAATAAATGTGAAATGGGTGGGGGGGGGTAAAGAAAGATTCCCTTGCAGAATGGAGGTGGGAGGGAGGGTGCAGGGGAAGAGAAATGAAAGCAGAAAATAATAATGAAAGCCAGAGAATGACCAAGTCCTAGAAATGCTTCAAATCACTCCTGACAGCAGAGCTTTCACCCTGGTTCTCCAATTCATTGTTTATTTTGTTCCAGTGAAATGTGAACCTCGGGGTCAAGCGCATTACATTCAGGCTCTTCTCGAGTTAGCTGGCTTATATGCAGAGAGTGACAGCCTTCTGTTGTGTCATTAGCAATGGCCAAGCTTCAAGCCCTCAGAGATTTTCATTTTATGGTTTTTTTTTTCCTCCTCTGGGAAGGGGGGAAACGTTGGGAGGCAACAGGTCATGGCGCTCAGAAAGTGTTCTGAGATGCTCACTGTGGAAAGCACCCATGGATGGACAACAGCTTCAGGGTGGTTCATGAGCACATGTTTCTATCTTGGATATTGGGCTTTGAAGTGAGGGATACAAGTCTAGGGAGAAGCAGGGACAAAGACCAGCACCCAAAGAGCTACTTTAGGCACCTCCAAAAGCTTGGACATGCCTGGTGGGATTTTTTACTTTGATTTTTTTCGTTGGACAGCAGACACTACCCACTACCCCCCCCCCCCATGCTATATCATAACCTGCTTTTGAATTACTCCTTAGTTTCGGCAGCATATTGACATGGAATACAACCTGTCACTTCTGCTGTTTGAGAAGGTCAAAGCCCTCTTGAGCATGCAGAGCAAAGCCCTGTTCAAATGTTCAGCTTGAACCCGTGTAGAAGGGGAAATGGAAGTGTGCTGGCTAGCCATGCAGCTCTGCAGCTCTCTCACTGACATGCCCCACATGGCCACATCTCAGATCTCCTTCAGTTTAGGGGCTGTTTGCAGAAGCGAGTGCTGAACAGTTTCCCCCTGCATTCCAGAATTCTGGCTGGCCAGGAATAAAACTTAGGTCCGGACGAGACATAACCGTAAACATATCAGCTCTGCTTCTATGTGTTGCTTCTTCTAAGTCAACAGGATGTCAGGGAGTGGGGAGCAAAATGGGGTGAAGCCATGGCAGGGACATGGGGGAAGGCTTTAATAATTTGTTCTTCCCTTATTTTCAATCTGTTCCTCGCCCAGCATGGTCTTTTTTGATTTCAAGAAGCTTCCATTGGCACAGGGCAATCAGGATGCAAAGCACAGTGGGGCTGGGTGGATGCAGTTATTGGCTCCTTGGACATCACGCTGATGATGCCCTGACATCATACCGTGCCACAATTGCACTGACGATGCACTGGTGTCAGGACACCTCTCCGTGGATGATGGGCTATGTTGGGGTTTCTGTGCCATTGGCATTATTGGAAGGGCTATGTCAGCACTACTGGGAGGGCTATGCCAGCATGGCTTTGTCTTGATGGGCTTAGGATATGGCAGTCATTGTGCCTGCATTGGTGCAGCTTTGGCGCGGCATTTGAATAGAGTGGCCCGTAGGTTGCCAGAGCTGAATACAAACTGCATAATAATAAAGTCGACAGATAATACATCTATAATAAAATGAAAAGAGGAAACAATTACAGAGAATGTGCCTGGTGGAATTCTCTCTTGGGAGAGAATCAGGAAGGATAGAGCTAGTGTTGCTTGCTGTGTGCTTTATAAACCTGGACCATGAATTTGGCCAGAGAAGAGAGCAGGACAAAATAAATAAGTGTATGTAATATCATGTCTGCCTTCAGTTTGAACCCCAAATAAAAAAAGGATGCATTTAACTTTCTTTATGACTCAGTCCTGTCTGCTGTTTATGATGGCGGAACTCATGTAAATGCAGTGGCGCTGCCATAAGTGGAGGGCTGCTGCTGGGTAAGTTAGAGCTGCCAAAGCAAATGGTTGGCAGCTCCATGTGCCCACCACTGATAGACCTGGCCCACCCCAGACCACCCACCCCAGACCAGGTAAGGCAGCAGAGGGGGCTGGTCGTGGGTAGTTCTGGGGAGATTCAGGGCAGGGACGGGGTAGGGTAGGGTTGTGGTTCGGGGGCTGGAAGGGGTGGATCCCAGTGGCGGCAACTTGCGCCAGGATGCTATCCCCTCTTTCACTGCCTGACACACACCCTTCCAATCTTCTACTCGTACTTACGCCAGCAAAACAGCTGGCATGGTTCCGAGGAAAACCATTTATCTCTCATTGTCCTTCTGGTCAAACCCCCCCCCCCCATATCATGCAGCATGTGGTCTGTTGGCATGGCTGCATGTTATGAAGTGGCAGGAGATAGGATGGTTTTTAGGTTGGTTTCTGTATTGATTGTACTGCATCCAAACTTAGAAGGAGATGCGTGCCCAAACTGGGGGGCCTGCCTTTTGCCCCTTCCAGTTGAGCAATCTAGGAATGAGTCATTGCTAATTACAAACAATTATTTCTTTGTACTCCCACTGGAGTTTGTCAAAAAGTTACTGCAGAGCCTGTACCACAAAAGCTATAAAAGATCATATTCTTCCTCCTTTGGAAAAGGTAATTTTATTAGTGAAACAATCTATGTATGAAAGCTCAATGCTTTCTGTGATTCTGAGCTATTTTAAAAACATCATCTGCCCCCCACTCTCTGCAATCATTTTAATTCAATTATGATAAGGAATAAAGTGGCATTCATGGTTCAGAAACGTCAAGGGAACAAAAATCTCCAGTCAAAAATTCTTACTTGTGGATCCCTAGCTTATATATACCAATATACTTCTGCATATATTGACTGATGGGGTATGATTTATACCAACTGTGAGTGAGTTCACAAATGCATATTGTCACTCAGTAGTGAAAAACATCAAATGCTGACTTCTGTTTGCATGTACAAAACAAATACCAAGGGATGTGGATCAAGTCTCTGACTGCAAGTCTCGAGTCAAGTCGCAAATCTCTGGGTCCAAGTCTCAAGTCAAGTTCCAAGTCTTTGCCCCAAAATCCCGAGTCTTCGGTTGCGAGTCCCTACCTATTTAATGGGAAAATGGGTTTAAACCTGAATAAAATTCGACTTGCTGTAAAAGGCTCCAAGTCTCGAGTCGAGTCTTTCAAGTCTTTTACAATCGCAGAGTCAAGTCCGAGTCAAGTCATTGACGTGACTTGAGTGCAACTTGAGTCCGAGTCAATAATAGACTCAAGTCTACATCACTGCTAAATACCACAGAAAGAACTTTCATATGAGCAGATGCCATAGCATACACTTCAGTGAAGGCAGTTCAGACATTCAACTGTGAGTCACTGAGGCTCTAATCTTATTTGGGGGCTTATGGTGGTGGATCTTGTGACAGCAGCTCCTGGATGCCCTGTTGGAGAATGTAAGATAGCATTGGGGACAGTGTGGAGGCTGTTCAAGGAAGGATCAGGGTGAGAAGTGGGCCAAGCAGGGGTAAGATCAAGGTCGGGAAGGGGAGAAACTTGGTAGCAGCCATGTACATTGAGATCCCATTCCATGGTTCCCAGCCCAACACGCCCCCTGACTCTCCTTGGACTTACACCAGCTAAATAGGTCCGAGGAGACTCATTGGAGGCCAAGCGGCCTATGGAAAGGGTGTCTGGTTGTCCCTCCACCATAGCTTACAGCATGTTCTCCGGATGCAGCACTGCATGCTATGGGCTGGTGGGTGATAGGATTGGACTGTGAATGATGTACATGCCTGTGCAAATTGGCCCAAGAAGAGGATTCATAGATCCTGAATTGCACATCTAGAGACTCATTCACCAGGTCCTTCTGCATGAAAGCCTACCATTCACATGACCTCTGCCTCTGACCTTATTTAAAGCTAGTTCACATGTACAATTTGTCTGTTTTCTCTGCACAATCCTGCCCAGATATCTGCCCCCTGACACATCCCCAGTCAGTCCCGATCAACACCTCAATCCTCCCCTCCCTGCCCATGGCCCACCCTTGCTGCCAACGTGACATGCATGGTTGCCAGCCATTCACGCTGATGGCCCTGTTCCAGGTGCCATTTCTGCAGCTACTGCACCAGCAGTCTGGACCTTCTGTTGACTGAATGCAAGCACTGGCGTCACTACAGGGGGGCGGAGCTCTAAGTTCCTCCATAATCCGAGCCTCGGTTACATGGAGGAACAAAGCGCCCCGCCCCTGCGCCTTCCGAACCAGTCAAAGCAGTGAAAACAACGCACAGGAGACTCCCTGCACGTTGTTTTCACCACTTTGACTGGTTCGGAAGGCGCGGGGGCAGGGCGCTTCGTTCCTCCGTGTAACCGAGGCTCGGATCACGGAGGAACTTAGAGCTCCGCCCCCCTGTAGTGACGCCAGTGAATGTAAGTTCTGTCAGTGGAAGGCCTGGATAGGATTGGACCATAAGGCTTCCCCATATGATACCATAATTGGGTAGGATCATATATGGATAAAAGAACACCCAACTTATGGGTGTGTGAACTGGCTCTCAATTGAACCTTCCTTTGACAAATGTAGTCAGTGCAGTGTTAAAGCACCAAACTGAGAACACAGGGAGCTGATGGTGCAGGTACATTAGGAAGTTTTCAGTGCAAGGCCTAATGAAAATGAGTGGAGACGTCATTTCAAGTTGGAGACATTCATTTCAGTAGGTCTTGCAAGGAGAATTTCCCATCAGACTGTGTCTTAAACATACACTGTGAGTTACATTTCAACAATTGCATGGTTTTGACAATTGCATGGCATGGATCCATATTAACTGTCAAATGCCTTAGTGATGAAGCAATGCTAAAACTGAGCACTGCAGTCCCTTAGCAGTTGGTAGTGTGTGGAAACAGATGCTCAAGAAACCATGCCATATAAAACACATTTATCTTGAGCTGAATTGCCACTAATGCCTCTTACATATGGTCTGATCAGGACCCTTTAAGTGATCTAAAAAATGTGACTCGGGGTACCTTACAGACTCTCAGATTTATTGTGGGACATGCTTTCATGGACTACTTCATCAGATCCATCCAATGAATTGGGCTCTAGCCCATAAAAGCTTATGCCACCAGACATCTGTGAGCCTTTAAGGTGCCAAGACTCTTTTTTTGCAGGCAGCTAGCTCCCTGCAATATAATTAATGCATAATCCATGGATTACCTTTCCAAACACACACACACACACACACACACACACACACACACACACACACACACACACACACACACCCGTACAGTTTAAACCCCATATAGAGGCTAGATTGTGATTATAACCGTAGGATTATAACATAGGATTATATAACAATGCAAGCACAGTTATTTTCAATTAATGTTGGTTAGGCAAAATATTTGGAACCAGTACTATAGAATGAACAAATTACTCATACCTGCTAAATCTGGGGTGATTGAAAAGTTCCTGAATGCTATTAAAGCCAAAAACAGGGTGATTTTTTTTTAAACCATGTGACATTTGAAAATTTAAATACTGAATGCTGAATTCATAATTGGATTTGAGCTGTTAGCCAACCTAGGAACATTTTAAATGAAGTGTGTGTGTGTGTGTGTGTGTGTGTGTTTTCTTCAACAGTTGCAGCATCTGAGGACTTCTGAAGGAAGCCTGAAGTTTCAATTAAACTAGGGACATTTCTTGGGGGGGGGGGGAATGGGCGGGTTCAGTCCATTCCTAGGTTGTTGTACCAGATTTTGCCTAAAGCAAAATTAAAAGTGAACTTTGAGGTTTCCCCCTGGCAAAACATCAGAGGAATTTAAAGGGAAGCCAAAAGAGTTTGAACAGGACTTGTAGAATTGCTCAGAGGGGTTTCATACATCCTTAGGCTGAATAAAAAGAAACTCCAGAAATTACAGAATGCAGACAAAAGAAAAGTCACCCAGATGGTCATTTCCCCCATTTCACCAAATTCCAGCTAGTAATTTCAAGGCTGGGTAACAATTTGGAAAAATAATCATAGTGGTGGTGTGTGCATATGTGTTGGGTTTTTAACAGCAGAATCTAAATATCAGCATGAAGTTAAGTTTTATAGAGGACACTAATAAATTGCTGCAGTGAAGCTCTGCTGAAAGCTACAATAATCTGAACCAGTGAAAAATATGGCCCTTAAAAGCAACATGCTTGTTTTTTCCTCTTCTCCCTCCCCTACTGGCCAAATGCTCAGAAAAAAAAACACCCTTACTTTTCCTACACACTTCACCGGATTTTAAATAAACTTTGGTTTCTAGTCTTGATAACAAAGAAGATCAACCATCTGTTCTGAAATTGCTAAAGTCCTTTTAATTAAAAAAAAAATCACCAGTTGCTGCCTGCAATTAAGTTCTGATTTTCCTTCTGTTTCTCACTAGAAATGAAGTCTGGTGGATTCCCATGCTGACCATCTGCCCATCCTATTTATATGTGTTGTTGAATGATCACTCACCGATTGTCTGGATAGCTGCTGTCAATGCCTTTGACCAGGTATTTTTAAGCACTTCTGCATCTCCTTAGCATATCCTTCCAACCCAAGAAACAGATGGAAATTCATGGGCCACTGAAATGGTTGCAACTCCAGTGGCTACAATAGATTTACATTGAGCTGAGCAGAAGGAAACAAGTTTTCAGCAACATCAGAGAGTACATTCAAACTTAAAAGTTCCCATTTACGTGCACCTTCACCTTCATGCTCCATACCAAAGATTTGAACAAAATCAAAGCAAAGTCTTATTAACGTGAACAGACTGGAGTTTTCAGAAATTCAGATGCATATTAATTCATCCAAAAATCTGTTGAAATCAATGAACTCCAACTGACTTTATTGGGTTGGAGTTTTAGCCGGATATGGCAAGATCCAAACTAGTGAGTTTCCATATACTTCAATTAATTTGATTCTAAGAGGAGCAAATCAAACTTACTTTCAATAGTTTGATTTGTTCCTTTTAAAAACGTTCTATTCAAACTAATCAAATTTGAAACCAAATTAAACCGAGTCAACTTTTGTGCAAATATCCTCATGGGTGCAAATTTGATTTTGAATGTTCATTAAAGAAAACAAACACATTTGATTTGTAAACAAGAACAATCCTATTTATCCTGGCTCTAGTAAACATGCATCGTTAGAATATTGATTTTGTACAGAACACTGAAGGTGAAATTTGACTTCAGCCTCATACGCAGACCTTGAAGTGAAATTAACACAACCAATGGGGAATCCAGGTTGTTGTGATTGTAAGCCGTGGGGGCTATAGGGATAGTGATGGCTAATGGCCTGATCATCTGGGGAGTGATGCTAACAAGGTCCCATAGGACAGGAGTCACCTTTGTCTCTCTTGCAATGAGACAACCCATTCTCTTCCATTACTCTGAGATCCAGCTTCAGTCCCAGGACAGATGTACTAATGCCTTCCATAAGACAGTACTTTGGGAAGGGTTTCTGCAGGTTCTTTGTGCTGGATAGGGATGATAATAATGATCGCTGATGTATGTGAAATGCTTTGAGCATGAAAAAAGTGCCAAATAAATGCAAAGCATAACAACTATTACTATCCTGATTATCCAGTGTTCTGAAGTATAACTTGGTTTCTGGTTCTTGAAATTGGTCCTTGGTTTGTCATTGAGTCCTACCCTCTCTCCCTCAGAGCTTTTCTGACTTGGGTTAACAATTGCAGAAGTCTTCCTAGTCTTGTGGTCTTACGTTGCAGTGGAAATGAAGGAAACATGCAACGCAAGGTAGAAATTTTTATCCTTGCTCATTTTGGTAACTATCCTCCATGCACCTAAGCCTCAGTTATCACACAGGGGGGCAATGTGTGGAGCAGGAACCCCTTCACAAGTGCTAGAAAATAGGCAAGAAAACTACAATGACGCCAGCAATGCATGTGCATGATAATTTGTGTGATGAGCTTTTACCTGGATTGCAATTCCTGCCAAAATGAAGAAACTCTTCCCACCCAGGTCTCATTTTTTGAAGTTTCCACTCCATACACTAAACCGGGCTATTGATATACTCCTTTTCCCAGAGAGATACCTCAGTTTCCTTATTTCTAGTGATGTATGATGCCCTGGAATGCTCATATATCCAGTGGGCAGGCTCATTTATACACAGTTTGAAAAATAGATGGTGTATGAAGTACAATTTGGTGTTGTAGCAGAGTTCTGTCCCCCTTGGGGTGCCTGGATGTTTGATTAAAACCCTTTTATGGGAAATCAATAGGTTCCTCATTACAAATTTCATCCTCCTCCCTAAAAACACCAAGATGGACTTGTAAGGGACTGCCCTACCTGCCATCTTTCCTTCCCCAGAGGTGAATGATCCTTAAGTGTTTATTTTTATCCCATGGCTACATATTCAGAAAAATAAATAGCCTTTTTTATTTATCAGTTTAGAAAAGATGGCAGAAAAAGCATGCACGCATCACGATACAGTAAGCAATGCTCATGTACATTGAAAGGGTGTGTGTGTATAAGAAGGCACTGCCTGATGTATTGTGCTAAGAGAGAGTGGAAAACAAATATACTGTATGTACATCACTGGGAATACTGAAACACAGTACATGGGACCCCCACAATCCACAGATTCACTTATCTGCGGATAGCGGATAGGCCCCTCCACCCATGCATGTGCGCGACCCCCCCCAGGCTCTTACTTTTAGCTCAGCAACATTCATGTCTTCCTTAAACTTAGGCTCAGCAAGGTTAACAGAAGCACTTCCTGTTAACCTTGCAGAACCTCTCTAGCACGTAGTCTCGCTCTACTTGCCTGCAATAAGTGGCAGGACGCTGTTTATTGTGTTTGTTTAAGGAAGAAACAAACATTGCTGAGCTAAAAGTAAGAGCCAGGGGGCCCCTCAGAAAACTGCGCAGGGGGGGTGTTTGCCACTGTCCACAGCTTTCATGTATCCACGGGGGATAGAACGCATCCCCCATGGATATGGGGGCCCTACTGTATTCTCAAATATTCCTAAATACTGGGAATTGCTGAAATATAGCATGATGTAAGGTGGTTTCGAGTTGTGGTTCCCAGTAGTTCGACTCCAGTGCCTTACCTTCTGCATCAGCAGTGCTCTTTCCTCTGGTGAAGACCAGCAGGGATTGTGAAGAGCTCCAGAAGGATCTCTCCAAACTGGGAGAATGGGCAGCAAAATGGCAGATGCGCTTCAATGTAAGTAAGTGCAAAGTGATGCACATTGGGGCAAGAAACCAAAATTTCACATATAAGCTCATGGGTTCTGAGTTGTCTGTGACGGATCAAGAGAGAGATCTTGGGGTGCTGGTGGACAGGTCGATGAAAGTGTCGACCCAGTGTGCAGCGGCTGTGAAGAAGGCCAATTCCATGCTCGGGATCATTAAAAAAGGGATTGAGAATAAAACGGCCAATATCATTCTGCCTTTGTACAAATCGATGGTAAGGCCGCATCTGGAGTATTGTGTCCTGGTCACCACACCTCAAACAGGATACAGTTGAATTGGAAAAGGTGCAGAAAAGAGCGACCAGAATGATTCGTGGGCTGGAGCACCTCCCTTATGAGGAAAGGCTACAGCGTCTGGGGCTTTTCAGCCTAGAAAAAAGGCGCATGAGGGGGGACATGATTGAGACTTATAAAATTATGCATGGGATGGAGAGAGTGGATAGAGGAAAATTCTTCTCCCTCTCGCACAACACCAGAACCAGGGGACATGTACTAAAATTGAGTGGAGGGAGAGTTAGAACAGACAAAAGAAAATATTTCTTTACCCAGCGTGTAATTCATCTGTGGAACTCCTTGCCACAGGATGTGGTGATGGCATCTGGCCTAGATGGCTTTAAAAGGGGTTTGGACAGATCCATGGAGGAAAAGACCATCACAGGTTACAAGCCATAAGCAACCTCCTGGTTTTTAGAAGTGGGTTTTCTCTGTGCCAGGTGCAAGGGAGTGTCAACGGGAAACAGGTTGTCTTGTTGTCTTGTGCTCCCTGAGGCATCTGGTGGGGCCACTGTGTGACACAGGAAGCTGGACTAGATGGGCTTTTGGCCTGATCCAGCAAGGCTCTTCTTATGTTCTTATGTTCTCTGCAAGCCTAGCTCCATGCTTCAAGGGCACCTTCTATGCTTCAGTATCAACCTGCTGAACCTTCAACCATTTGACCCACAGTGCCAATTCACACCCATCAGTCCCTTTAAAGCTGTGTGTGATGGATGCTGCTTGACCACATGTACCTCGCAACATGCAACTTTGGAACACGACTCCTGACTCCACATCTCCTTCTGGCCCACCTGATCCAAAACTGGGAACACTTTTCAATGAAATTTGCATAAAGCTACAGGTTGCAAGGTCCACACCTTATTTGGGACATAATGCATTCATGGTTGCACATTAAAAAAACCCTGGTGTAAAAAGGACATTGAACTTCATCAGGACCTTGGACAGCACCAACCAATTCAGGAATGCTAAAGTGGTTACAGCTGTGCATCCTCAAGGTCTGGTGCTCATAATCTGCTCATGCACGAAAATTTGTTTGTCCTGACCTGCAGAAATGTCTGTCGGCTGCCTTTATATGTTCACAACTGCTGAGGTCTTGACAATCTGGCCAACCACCGAACATTAGAGGGAAATGGACAACTGTCTCATTTCTGGCAATGGGGGAAGGGGAGATGCCCATTGTAATGATGGCACTGTGCACATTTCGCCTCTTACTGTATTTACAAACAAAATCTGCAGGACATTCACCCCACAATTTCAGCTGCTATCATTAATTGCAGAAAATGCTTTCCAAATTAAATCTTTTTGTTTCCCCTTGGAGAAGCTCCTGTGCTTCCAGCACTCAGATTATCTAGTGCTGAAACCATGGCAACAGAGTAGAGTATATTATAAGAGAGAAGGTAAAAGCAACGTACAAGGAGCTTTGCAGATACTACGCTCAGTCAAAAAACTGTAAAAAGGAGGAAGAGGAAGAAGCAATTGAGAGTTAGCATAGTATACTGGCAAATAATAATAATAATAATAATAATATAGTATTTATATACCGCCTATCTTGGTCATTGGATTTCTCCTCCGACTTTAATTCAAGGCGGTGTACATGGGCAGGCTGTCCTAACCCCCCCCCCCTGGTTTTTTTTACAATATATAAATGTCCAATCTTTCACGAACTGCTACTTTCCAGGTGGTATCCTTTTTACAGTCTGACAATTCTGCTGGCTGGCGCCTCCCACACTCGACCAACGCAGCTGGAAGCTCTTATCTCTCCTCCTGGAGGTTTTCACAGCTTTTTGCTGGCGGCGTGTCTCGAACTTATCAAGTTCACCGGTCTTCGGGCTTTGAAGGCAGCAGCTCTCCCAACTGAGCCAGACTCTTCTGACAAGTACTGTATGTCAGAAGAGGGCTAGGGAGACCTGGGCTAGGGAGGCTCACTGGGAGACACTGGGTCTCTCTCTCTCTCTCTCTCTCTCTCTCTCTCTCTCTCTCTCTCTCTCTCTCTCTCTCTCTCTCTCTCTCAGTCTAATCTATAGTGTTTCTATAAGGACAACATGAGACAGGTATGCCAGCCTAAATTGCTTGGGTGGAAGAGGGGGGAAATGTAATAAATTCATAGTCTGCTTATTTTGATCATTGATTCAAATGGGATCATTCCCACAGAAGTGGTTTAAAAGTTGTAGTATTTGGAAGTTAGTCCCAATATCCACTGCATTTAATACCATGATGCTGCGTGACCCAGGAGGAAAGCTTCCCTTGCTTCAAATGGCAGTTTCCCTAATGAGACAAATAGCAGCAACAAGGTGTACGTATGTGATCTGGACTGGAACCATGGCGGGACTAAAGTGTTAAAGTCTCCCCCCCCACTCCGCTGCAGTTTTGATCTCCCATGGTTGCTATGTACCACTCAAAAAACAAGCACGTGAGGGTCCAACATGCAGTGTGGCTCTCAGTTCCTTGCACCCCAAATATACATTTGAACAAGGAATCCATTTTTCCCTGTCTTTCCGCAGATAAATTCATTGACACAAGATGTTCACAATGATTAAAACAGGGGTTTTACAATATACAAACATGATCCTATAGGGCTGATATTATTGATCTGGTTCTAGAATTAAATCTTAATAATTTTTACAAGCTTGTGTGAAAATAGATTGTTTGCAGCCTCCTTCACACATACCCAGCAGCAGGAGGATCACTTTCTACAGTGATCCATTCCATACTGCTGGGAAATGTGGGCATTAAAGAACTACATGGACGGGGCCAGTTGTGTGGATGTGGACCTTTCCCATTTGATAAAGCACATGAAGCTGCCTTACATTTGTGTCACTGGTTTATCTAGCTCAGTATTGTCTACACCAGTGGTTCTCAAACATTTTAGCACCGGGACCCACTTTTTAAAACCACACTCTCCAAAAAAAAAAAAAAAAAAAGCGATCTAGAAATAAATAAATAAATATATTTATTTACAAGTAGGCAATTAGCAGCTATCTTGCAAACTGCAGGAGCTCAGCTCTTTGAAGGGCAATTAGCAGCTATCTGATTTTTGAATAGCCTCGGGGCTTGTGGCAATTACTTATCTGATCTTTCCATCATCTGGGACCCACCAGAAATCAGGTTGCAACCCACCAAGTGGGTCCTGACCCACAGTTTGAGAAACACTAGTCTACACTGACTGGCAGAGGCTCTTTGGGGGCTCAGACATGAGTCGTCATCCCCCAGCTCTACTTGGAGTTACCAGTCACTGAACCAGGAACCTTCTGCTTTCAAAGCATGTGCTTGATCAATAAGATAGGACCCTCTGGAGTTGTTTTCAGTATACCAACACAAATTGCTCACATCGTTTGCAATTCCAAGGACGACACTGCTGAACCTGTATGGTGAGAGCCACTGCATGCAGATGGCTTGCCAGAAGAGGTGCCCTCTATTGATTGCATTTCAAATGGCCAATAAGCCACTGTTTGTTTGTGCAAGTCAGACCCAACACAAGCCTTCTGAAGACGATAAAGCTCAGTACTCGGGCACATGCTCTGCATGCAGAAGGGCCTGGTTTCCATCCCCAGCATCTTCAAAGAGAGCAGGCGCTGTGTGATACCTCCATCTGAGGCTCTGGAGATCTGCCCCAGTACACCATATACTGGACTAGATGAACCAAGAGTCTAATCCACCATAAAGGCTGCTTCATAACAACTACGTGCAAGCTAAATTTGATCAGATGCCTATCTAGCATCGCTTTCTTTGAGCTGCAGATATGTCAGAGCATTCTCTGTGTTGCTGTTTCCTTACAGAGAAAAATGTAGCCAACGAAAGGCATCCATAAAAGAAATAAGAATTAAACAGTGTGCCAGTTAAGAGTGCCCAGATATAAATGACTCTTCACAGATCATTCCTCACAGAAACCTGATGTGAACATTTAAGCCAGGGAAAAAACTACCTTCCAATCACTTTGATGAGGAGACAATAATCTTCTTTTCATCCATCACCATCATCAGTTTGGAAAGCACAGCGTGCTTGCCAAAATGCTTTCTGCTGCTAACCTCATTATAAACTCATTTAATTGTTCTTGGATCTCTGTTCCCACTGTGCAGTGTGTGCTGTTTATTTGTTCTTCAGGGCTCAAGCAGCTCGGCTCAGGCCTAGTACTGGTGACGGAGTTTGCAAATGCTCACGGTTGTGTTCCTCTTATGTTTCAACAGTATATAGAACGTGCAGTTTTAGCCCAAACTGCTGGAGATCTATAACCTGAAAGAGTTTATTAAGTGCACAATGCAGGCTTGTGCTTCTGTGGTGGAAAAGAACTACCCCACATCACTTTCCCTTCCCCAAACCATGTCAAACTGGATTTTACTTGCTCAACTGTGCTAGATCCCATGTATGCCGTCTATCAGTGTTTGAGCCATGCTATATCTTTTATCACTGTCAGGTTAGGTAAAGGTAAAGATGACCCCTGACAATTACGTCCAGTTGTGTCCGACTCTAGGGTGTGGTGCTCATCCCCATTTCAAAGCCGGAGAGCCAGCGTTGTCCAAAGACACCTCCGTGGTCATGTGGCCGACATGACTCTCCTTGCCGCAGCATGTAGCATGCAGCTGGAACACGGAGCGCTGTTTACCTTCCCGCAAGCGGTACCTATTTATCTACTCGCATTAACATGCTTTGGAACTGCTAGGTTGGCAGGTGCTGGCCAAGCAACGAGAGCTCACCCCGTTGTGGATTCGAACTGCCGACCTTTCGATCGACAGCTCATGGTTCAGCGGTTTAACCCACTGTATGCTAATGGTGAACGATGAGCATTGCTCACCTCTAGATATCTGACCTAACGGCTGCAGTGTTATTGAATGGGCACCTCTACTATAGGATCACTTCAAATGTAACAAACTTCTGACATCAAAGCACTTCTGTACAGAATATGGTATATAGATGTCTAATAGTGTAACACAGAAAAGAGTAGATAAACATCATGTAGATGACCTCCTGCACAGGAATCCATTTGTTGCATTTATTCACATAAATGCAGTAAGTAAAACCAAGCTATTGACATCTTTTGAAGTCATACTGGTACCTAATAGGAATGGTGGTGGTGGTGGTGGTGGTGGTGGTGGTGGTGGTGGTGATGATTTTGACAGTCTGGCGAAGGGGGTATGGGGACATATTGGGCAATACATTGGGGGGTCTATAATCATAAAAAAGGTTTGAATCTGAAATTACTTTTGGGCTTGTCTGTGAGTGGCCATTGACACCAACGTCTGCATACTCTGAGGTTTAAAACAGTTGCGAGTGACGGTTGCATAATTTGAGCAGTTTTATATGATCACATCATGTACATCATGTAGTTAATATGTAAAGTATAGCATATTTTAAAATGTGGATGGAATGTTTCATGCCAATGATACTGCAGCAAACAAACAAACAAACAAACAAAACCACCTAGGCACAATGGCAGCAATTCTGAGATAGATCCCCAGGTATATGTCCATGTTGCTTCTAGAATATCCTGAAGGGAAGAAATAACAGCAGAGCCCAAGAAAAGCACACAACCTAGAGTTTATTAATCCCAGCAAAAAACAAAAACAAAACAAAACAAAAACAACAACAACTCCAGGGAATCGGGGGGGCGGGGCTGGGACGACGGACCGAAGACGTGATTCCAGAGAGCTCTCTGGAGCCGCGCCGCAAAGCAGTGGAATTCCCTTGATCCAGGCTGGATCGGGGCCATCTGCATCAGGAGAGATGTAGATGAGAGATTGGGGAGCAAACTGAGGGAAACTGGTCAAGGCATTGAGCCAGTTTCTGCTTGGTATTCCCTTTTCTGTCCCTGCGTTGTCGCAGACACCATTTTGGTGACTGTGAAGGCCCGCGTTGCCGCTCACCCGGACAAGAGGAAAAGATTTATTTTAAAGTAGACTCCTTCAACGTACCAACCTTGGACTGGAGTAAGAGTTTCTCTGCTGATCTGGAAGAGGAGCGGTGAGTGGGAAGACAGGAAGGCTGAAATTTATAGGCATCTAAAAGAAGCTAAGGGGATAGGGGTGGATCTCCCCCCCCTTACATGGACTCTGCTTCCCTCTTCTTTGTCTGAGCTGTGCTTGTTAAACTGAGACATATTGAATTACAGAAGGAGCTGCATTCCTTTGATTCAGTCTGGGAAGTTAACCCTGAATGTGCCAAGATGTGGTCTGGGACTATGTACTCAGTGGAATTTGGCTTTGAATCTATTATTAGTTTTAATTTGGATTGTGAACTGTGATGCTTCGTGTGTCTTAAGTGGAAAAGTTGGAAGTTGCAAGCAGGACAGTTGCTTTTCGTTGCAGCAGGAGATGATGGAATTTTTGCAAGATATGTGGGCCAGCATTAATCAATTAAAAGAGACTCTAAATATACTTTTGTTAAATCAAAATAAAGCCTCTGGAGAAAGACAACAGATATTGATGCAATTGAAGCAGATGCAGGATGCAAGACTTTTGAAGACACGGGCTGCAGTAATTACAGAGGAGATTGTAGAAATTCAGATCATGGAAGAAGTATATAACACCTCTGAACAACTGGAGGCTCCAACCTTTAAACGGCAAATAGAAGAACTTACAGTAATCCAGGTTATGGAAGAATTAGACAAGTGGTCTGAACAACAGGAGGCTGCAACCTTTAAATTGCAGATGGAGAGAGCAAGTTTCATGTTTAGAATACAGAATTTTTTTGCAAAGGACCGAGAAGATTTTTATTGGACTCTTATGGCGTGGTTGATAAAAGATTTGCAGATTCTGGAGGCAGAGGTGTTAGAAATTAGGAAGGGAACAGGTTAGATATAAAGTTTTGTGATAAAATAACTGGCTGGGTAAAAACATTAGAAGTAACGAACAGACCACAGTGGATAATAGATTTTCATAATAGATAATATAAAGAATTGATTGTATGATAAATATGTATGAAGTTTAAAATTTTTTCATTGGATTTTGAAATAGTTAAGATATTATGATATTGGGGTGATAAATTTAGGTTGAGAGATTTATTTACTAGAGTAAGATTAGATTTGGAACTTAGGTTATAAAATGGTTAAACTTTTATATAAAGGATTTTATATAAAATATTTTATTGAGGGTGGTTAACATCAAAGAAGTTAAGTAAGATGCTGATGAAAGTGTAAAGTATTTGTTGGAAAGTTAATATGTTTTGGAGGAGGCTTCCTCTGATTTTGGAAGAGATATTATATGGCACGCTGTTGTTTTTATAAGATTTGTTTTTATTCAATATGATGATATCAGTAATGTTTTAAAGAGATAAATATATTGTTGTATATACGCTTATTGATATATGCTCAGCAGTGAAAAGTTGAGAGTGAAATTGAGATTATACTAGATATTGAAGAGTTAATGATTAAGATTTATATTTGAGGGATTTGGATGTTTAAATTTAAGGTTTAGGAGATGGAAATGTAAAGAAGAGAACAGACTGGTAGTAATTATTTTATGTATTGATGTCCAGGAGGTGGAAATTGAGTAAATATGGTGCTAACTTAAGTTAGTAAGAGAACAGAGTGGTAGCAATTATTTTATTTTGATTAGATGGAAAGGTTATTATAAAAAAGAATATTATCATTATATGTATTGATGTGCAGGAGGTGGAAATTGAGTAAATATGACGGTAACTTTAGTTAGTATAATTGAATAGTTGAAAGAGTCATTCTATGATATATTGATGTCCGGCTTGTTAGTGTTCCTAATGTGTCATGTTGATATCCCCCAGTTTGTCATTCCCTGTTGTATCATTTTTGTTGTTAGGTAGGTAGTTAGTTAGTTAGGTAGTTAGGTAGTTAGTTAGTTAGTATTTTTATTATTGTATTGTCTTGTGTTTTATTGTTGTTAAATAAAATAAAAAAATATAATAAAAAAATAAAAAAAAAAAAACAACTCCAGGGAATCATCTCTGAACCTAGTTTCCAGAAAGGAAAACTGATACACAGGCAGTTCTGATTATGCCACTTTTCCCATCTAGAGTTGTGGAAGTTGCTAAATGCTGCATGGGTGCTAAGATGCGTAATGTATATGCTTGCACATTGGCTTTCACATGGTGTACGCATTCAAGATACTGTAACAAGCCATACACGATTTGTCTGTGTTGTTTTAGCTGAAATTGTGGCTGTCAGTAATGAGTATCACCCATACATAATTCAATACCACAATATTTATTCTAATTAGGTAATTAATCAATTAATCAGCCAACAGTAAGGAAGTTAATGAACTAAAAATACTCGATTCACTTGGCTGCTTTCACTATCAGTGTTTCTAGCAGGGAAAGGTCCTGACAGGTTTGATTTTCCTCCCTTTATTTCATCCACTTAACTGCCACTAAACCTTTGCTGGTGTGTTAGGATTCTGACAATTTACTAGCTACCAGGCTATTAGAACCTGGCTAATTATTTGACCTTTGGCTCCCTCTTAGCTGGGAAATACTCAGTGGCAATTAAACTAATCTATCCCATTTCCTTCTGGTTTGCTGGGAAGAGAGGTTTCTTTTTTCTCTTATGAGAATGCAACAACGCAATGTGATTAGCAGATCATGTTCCCTCCTGTAATTTTAGGATTTCCATCCTGCTTAGAAGGACTGCTAGGGCTGAATTCTGTGCCCTACTGCTTTGTGGCACAGACAGGATTTGGGGGAGAGAACGTTATGTTACAAAAGATTTATATATTTTCATTTCAAAAGTGTCACTTTCTATTTATTGACCCAATTTCCAGTCTCGCACACAGCTCTGGAGGATTAACTTGAAGCAGATGATGGGGGTATTTTTCTTTAGTAGGTGTTAGAAAGTAAAATTGTCTGTTTGCCGATCCGTTACATGGTCGCCTTAGTGCAGGGTTCTGTGGGCATGCTCAGTCCGGGTGCAACTATTTGCATAGTCACTTGGCGATTACAGTTGCTCACCCCGTGACCTTTAAGGCGTGTACAGTCTGTGCATATAAGCATGCACACACACATATACAGGATGGATGGATCTGTTCTGTCGCAGAACAGTCAGGCAACTAAGTGATAGCGAGAAAGAATATTGGAGAGCAGAAAATCTGACAAGGATGTAAGAATTGCCTTGTGGAATTAGACCAAGGTCTGGGGCCATAGCTGGGGGTGGGGCGGGGCTGTAGTTCAGGGGTAGAGTACGTGGTTTGCAGGGATGGCGATCAAGTCTCTGACTCCAAGTCCCGAATCAAGTTCTAATCTCTGGGTCCAAGTCTCAAGTCAAGTCCCAAGGCTTTGCCCCCAAGTCCCAAGTCTTTGGTTGCGAATTGCGAGTCCCTATCTATTTAATGGGGAAAACGGGCTTAAACCTGAATAAAATTCGACTTGTCATAAAAGACTCCAAGTCTCGAGTCGAGTCTTTTGAGTCTTTTACAATCACGGAGTCGAGTCATTGACGCGACTTGAGTCCGACTTGAGTTCGAGTCAATAGACTCAAGTCTACATCACTGGTGGTTTGAATGAAGAAGGTCCAGCTTCAATCTTCAATAAGAACTGGATGTCCAGTCTGCTGGGATTAATCCCCCTTTAATTACAATAGGCCAAGATGCCAGACACTGAGGCCTGACCTCCATTCCAAACACTCAAGAACTAGCACTGGCCGTTCAAATACTGCTTTACTCCAAACACAGTTCTAAAGATAACAGATGAAATCAACATGTGAAGATGGTAGGGACAAGTCCTTCTTGACAGAGGTCTACAAATTGCGGGTTGCCTTGTGTGGTGATCTGAAGGGTGGAGCTGGGGAGAGAGGTGAACTTCTGTGAACTCAACGCCTCCCTTCCACCCTTGGGTCACTTACAGGAATGGATAAATATACAATCAACTTCATACATGTAATGGTGGATGGGCTGCTGCCGCCAGGAGCATAAATTTAGGCCATGCTCCAAGCCTTACTTCTAGTTTGAGATCTGCCTGTTAGCTGCCAGCTCTCAATGCTGGATTACCTGTGAAGGGGGGGAGAGAGGGCAGGGGAAATGTCTGAGACTGATGTCCTCTGTCAGCTCCTCTCTCTGTCTCACGCACACACATGTACACCCACACACATGCTGCTCTAGATAGCTCTGGCTGGAGAAGTCTGAAGGAAGCAGAAGGCAATTGCTTTCTTGCTTAGAAAAGCAGATAAGTTATTTATTCAAAACAAGGGAAAGATTTATTGAGATGAAAGGGGGAAACGGGAAGACAGAAAACAAACAGCCGCAGTCTATACTTGAGATCAAGGTAAAGTTCAAAAGAAAAATAAACCTGTTTCTAACTAAAACTTCTCTAGCTTGCAAGTCAGTCACTTATGATCAAGTCCTCTTGGAAATGGATGGGTAGGGTGTCTTAGAATTAACCCTGTCCTGGATAGACAGCACTGGCTTTCTTCCTGACCTGGCAGAACCCTCTTGCACTCTGAATCCTGATGATCAGCTCCTTTTTATTCCTTTTTGCAGAGGGTAGTGTCCTAAATTTAAATTTAATGAACCCATTAAATGTAATGGACCCTTCCCAAAAAGGAAGCCAAAACAGCAGGGGTGTGTGTGTGTTTGGAGGAGGGGGTGACGTCACACCCTCGCGTCACGGTGGGCACCGACACGTCGATGGCCCCCCCAGGGGCGGAGCAATGCCTCTGCCCTCAAATTTTCCTACTGCTAGTCATTTAGGTTGACTGGGACCGATGATCAAACATGAACTAAGCTCGGCAGAGATCCAGGGAGGACGTTAGCCGGAGCTTTTGTTCCCTTGGCGAAAAGATAGGCTGGCACTTCCACTACCTATCCTAAGGAAAGCCTAGCTTTGGTACATGCAGCAGAGTGCTGGCAAAATGGAGAAGGTAACAGGCTAACTCCTAAGGCAGCATCCGTATACCGCTGGGGTTGTCATTGAGGAGAAGAGTATCTGCTTGCTACACCTTGATAGCCAACTATTGTTGTCTCTTAGCCACCTGTGATTTCAATTCTATCATGATACCACAACAATACAATATTAATTTATCAAAACTTATATACAACTGAATGAAGGTGTTATAACAACTCGGGCTTCTTCTAGGTTAATGAGCACATCAGATGATTTTTTAAAAACTTTTAATCTGTGACTCATTCCATGGGTTCTGACAATTTTTCTCTTTCCCCCTTGCACGTATATAAAAAGCACAAATATTATGCAACATGCATATAATCTGGTACAAACTCAAGATGTGGGGAATGTTATGTATGCATTTTGCTCAAAGCTTTGCACTTCTAATAAGAAGCAACATGGCTTTACAAAGGATGGTGACTATTTCAAAACAGTATTAGAAATTCTAATTTCTGTTCTTTCAAAGTTTTTAACTGGTAGTCTGAGCCTGAAGTCTCTCCAAAGTCAGGGAAATATACACCATTCTTGCAAGCTTCACTCCACATGATATCACTGCATGCTTCTTTTTTTCAGGCTGCAAGCCTACACACACTTTCTTGGGAGTAAGCGTCCACACAATCGACAATCCTATGGACTGCAGATAGGATTGCGCTGCCAGTTCTGCTTTTGGGGGGTGGGGTGGGGAATAATGGGTATTTGTCCCTCACAGCTCAAGCCTGACAGTTTGAAATGTTAGAACTTAAAAGCATTTGGCCATCTGAATGTTAAAACAAAGATAGAGTAAAGAGAGTAAAAACTCAAGCACACAGTCTAATCAGCATTGCTTCATCCCCGATTCCAGCCTGGAATTCCTGCTAATCCCTGATAACAGATTCCACCACCATCAACCCAAAACGTTCATTCAGAGTGATTTTCCCAGCTTCCTATATTTCCATGCTTTTAGAATCTCTGCTAATCATCCAGACAACAACTTCAAACCCTGTTTGAGCCTTCTCATTATTGCCTCATCCACTGGAGCCAAAGAAGAGAGAAGGGGATGCTCGCCAGAACTGAATGTGCAACACCTGTTGCTCAACCACCTGTTTCTGCTGTTCATATTAACTGAGCTCCTGACTCTCATGAAGGGTGAAACAAAGCCGAGATCAAAAACTGTTGAGTGAGGGATTAAAAATTGGAGGTGACAGACTGAAAAAAATGTCAGATTCCAAAGCTTTTGCCAACAGCAACACAGACTGTGGACCATCTTTCATGGCAGTAGCTATCCCTCTGGCTAGAAGCTGCTTTTGTTTTACTATTATATTAATAAAATAAAAATATAGATGTAAAAAAAAAAGAAGAAGCTGCGAATGGCTCTGGGATCTTGAACGAGGCCATATTTGCTCCTCACTCCAAAACTGCAGATCAAGCCACGAAAGCCAAAGCAATTCATCATGTTGGTTAAAAACAAAGTCTAGCTTTATTTAATCATGGCTCATTGGAGCCTATAAAATCTTACCCAACCATGCCTAATTCTAGAATTTTCAGGTAAACATGTATTTATACTGTATAATAATCTACCAATTTTTGCATGTGCAAATCCGTGTGTGTGCGTGTGTGTCCATTCACATTGTCCTAATTCCAGACTACTGTCGTTCTTTCTTTTTTTGCTTTTCACCCCTTAAGACTCTCACGCAGTAAAATGCACAAACATATATCATGTTAACTTAAGGTCAATCCACATGACTGAATTTTCCTCCATGCAGCCTATGCATGGGGGTGTCATTCGTTATGCCACAGGCTTCCCCTAATCCCTTTCCTCAAAGCAGAAGGACATGAAAGTCACATACAATTGGTACGCGGACCAATGGCAGGAGGTACGCCAGAGCCTGCCCCTTATCAGCATCAATCAGTAGTTAATTACTTGTTAATTAAAACTTAAATGTAACCCCCCCTGTCTGTCTGTCTGTCTGTCTCTCTCACACACACAGTTAATACATTTTTTCACATTTAAAATTGTTTTACTACTTTTTTATTTAGCGATTAATTAGCTAATTAATTCATTGATTAATCCAATTAATTAGCAATTAATTAGCAGGGGGTACTTCAGAAAATTGTGCCATGAGAGGGGGTACCCGGGTCTCCAAAGGTTGAGAACCCCTGCAATACAGCACCTTAAACACACACTTCACACTGGTCACATTCAGACTGTGTTCACAGCTTCATACGACTTGGACTTTGTCTTCAATTCATGTGCTAATTTTGGAATAACTTGCATCACTTCTGCCTGCATGAATCCATTGTATTTAGCGACTCCTGTTTTCTCCCAGATTTCCCTCTTCAGCACTTCATGTTGAAATACACTGAAGCTATCCAAAACACAACACTCGTCTATTTCAAAGGAACAGTTTCACCCTGCTACTTCTGTTGAGGACCGAAGTAATTGTTCCCGTCAGTGCTGCCTGAAATGGCGCACCCTTCTCGTCAGTTTTGTTAAATCCTTCAGGATTCGTCTGGACTCTCCAGAAATCAGCATAGATCTCACTGATGACAGCAATCCTAGAGCTTTTAACAGGGTCTTCTTGGCTTAATAACATTACACCATGCTGGAAAAAATAATCACCAGGAATAGCTTCAGTTAGAGCTGAGAAACCAAGTTAAAAATCAGACTCTTTCTTTCAAATCTCTCTCCTTTACTTCCTTTTATATTAGGAAGAAAAGAGAAAAAAATAAAAAACAACTCCCCTCTCTCTCTCTCTCTCTCTCTCTCTCTCTCTCTCTCTCTCTCTCTCTCTGTGTGTGTGTGTGTGTGTGTGTGTCAGTACTTTCCCTTTAATCTTCAGAACTACTGCAGGACATGGCAGAATAACAAAATTAAAGCAACACTGAGCTAATACTAGGAAGATACTATGAAAGAGTGATATACAATCTACCAAAAGCATAGCAGGTGCGGTGCGGCATAGCATAAAAGTGCAAACTATGACTGGGAAGTCCAAGACTCAACTCATTAGCCAGCCTAGGTTACTTTTCTTTCAGCATCAGCGCCCATATCAAAGAGCAGGCGGCAGGGATTCGAGTAGCCCAGTGGTTCCCAAACATTTTTGACCAGCGGCTCCCTTGACCTACTGGGCCATTGGCCGTGGCTCCCCATTAGGGTTACAATCCTATACATTGTATAGGGCGGCGGTTTTTTTGCAAAGATTCCGTGGCTCCCCTGGCTCACAGTTTGGGAACCACTAGCCCCATTGCAGCAGCTGGGGGTTTACACCTGGGGGAAGCGTGGAAATGCCTGCTTAACCCGAGTAGACCCCCAGCTGCCTCCTTCTCTGGATAGGATACAATGTGGGCCGTGTGGCCCATGCGGCACAGCCTATGCCAGAGAAGCATAGAATTGGGCTGTCAGTGGTGGTATATGCCCAAATTGGGTGGAATATGCCCAAATACTGTGCTTTCCTAATCTAGTGCACTAGCTGTGCTTGCACGCAAATACGGATAACCTGTTTTGACAGCTATCTGGTATATATTCAAGGATATTTTCCTAAAAAGTAAGCTTTTTCCCTTAAAGTATGAGAAAATATTTGCCTTTGACTGTCTCTCCACATTTGGAGGTGTTGTGTTTTTTTCCCCCCTTTGCTGGGCAAAAGTGCCTTTAAAAACCCAATGAAAAACAAATTCTTAACAAGATAAAAACAAACAAAAATAGAATTAGCATAATTGCTCTATAGCATGGAGTACTTCTAAATTCATGAAAGGCAATTTGTTAAGTAGACAAGACAGAGCAAAATATTAAGTAACCAATACTCTCCATTTGCACACTCGGTGCTTTATACCTTCTGGTCTATACATCACAGGCAGTCCTAAATTAAGTTAGTTAGAAAGATAATTTAATTTCTTTTGATTAACTGCCAGGAATAAACTCCAGGTGAATGACAGAGTATTTTAATGAGCCCAAAGCCTAATGAATATTTTTCTTCCCTGTGTTAATTAGAATTTCAAAGGAGAACTCCAGGGGGACCAATTTATTGGGAGTGCAAAGAAGAGCCTTTTGTTCCAAGACTCCCAGGCTGGTAAGCTCACTTACTACCTGACCTTGCATCTGTTTGGTTAGCAAAGATTCTGCTTACTCAGATAAGATGCTGCAAGCTCCTGCAAAATGCTCTAGGGAGTTTATTGCTCTTTCTGGCACATCATAAATATTTTGGTGTGATTACTGAAGAACAGATAACTGTCCCATGACATGCTCTAGTCACACCCACCCAGGTCCTGAGACACCCATAATTGCCAGAAGACGTGAGCAGATGCTTCCCAGGCGAGGAACACCTACTCCTTTCACTATCACGATTCTTCATGCCACTCAGCTTTTTGATAGAAAGACTATCCAACGAGCCTTTTGATACAAATAGGGATGCGTATCCACATCCAGGAAGATGGCACCAGTTGTGAATGCAACTCATTGCCTGCGACTACAGCTGGTTTGGGGCCAAAATCTTCAGCAGGGCTGGACTCCCCCTGCCACACAGGACAGAGATTGAGTGTGACTCTGATGTTTAGTGCATTTTTCTCCCACTTTCATGTTGTGCCAATTAAACCCACCATGAAACAAGGTCTTTCTCCTAAAGAACCAATGCCCCTGTTTGTGTTCCACCTTCACATGGGCCAGGGCTTTATTAACTGAGCAGCACGGAGAATGTCAACACATGTAGCTTCCTTTGTTATAATGCTGTTTTGTAGTTATGATCTTAGAGCAGAAGAGGACCACTACTCTAACTTCTAAATGCCTTGGGTAATGGAATTGAGGGAATGCAGATGCAGATGGAATTGAGGGAATGCAGGAGTAGCCAGTATCGTCACTAGGGGGCACGTCACCCTGGAGTGGGGGCGCGCATATCACCCCTGCCCTAGGGTGACGCTTACCCCCAGCTCTAAGAGCGACCGCCCTGTCCGGCGGTCCGGGGCCTTCTGAGAAGGCCCGATGCATCAACGTGTCATTTATTAGCTTTTTCGCGCATGTGCAGACCGTTTCTGAGGGCAAGGGCTGCCCTTTTGCCCTCAGAAACGTTCTGCGCATGCGCGAAAAAGCTAATAAATGACGCGTCAATGCATCGGGCCTTCTCAGAAGGCCCCGGACCGCTGGACGAGGCGGACACTCCGAGGCCTTCTTCCGTCACCCTTTGCATGCGTCACCCCCGGGCGGCCCGCCCCGCCCCGCGTGCCACGCTACAGTGACGTGACTGGGAGTAGCTAACATCCCAGGGGTTCTCAACTTGCGGTACGAGTACCCCTAGGGGTATGCGGACCAATGGTAGGGGGTACGCCAGAGCCTGCCCCTTATCAGCATCAATCAGTAGTTAATTACTTGTTAATTAGAACTTAAATGCAATCCCCCGTCTGTCTGTCTGTCTGTCTGTCTGTCTGTCTGTCTGTCTCTCTCTCTCTCTCTCACACACACACACACACACACACACACACACACACACACACACACACACAGAGTTAAGTAAGACATTTTTTAACATTTAAAATTGTTTTAGTACTTTTTATTGAATGATTAATTAGCTAATTAATTGACTGATTAATCCAATCAATTAGCAATTAATTAGCACGGGGTACTTCAGGAGACTCCCTGCGCGTTGCCTTCGCCACACTGAATGGCTTCCAAGGCAGGGCTGCCTTGTGCCGGTGAGTAATGGAGGGTCCGCGCGGTGCGGAATTTAGCGTTCCGCCCTACCTCCAGTGACACCACTGGTGGGGACCCAATGAACATGCAGTCCTGGATCAACAGCAGCAAGACAAAAATGGTGTGAAGATTTTTGGACATCACAGCTGTCTTCATGTGGCATCCATAGAACGATATGATGGCAGCGTAACACTGCTAACAGTACGCTTCTGCCTCCACTTCTTTGTGAGTTAGTCCCAAGTAGATAAAAGCTAAGGGAGTTAAAGGATAAAAAGTGAGCCCCATCAAGGAGTAGATGGGCAATTCACCTACTTCCTTGCAACTAGCTCCAGATGCATTAGTAGCTGTCTTTCCTCTGGATTCAATTAGGACGCCAATGCAGAATAACAGCACAATCCTACCTAGGGCTGGACCGGCTTTAACAGCAGTGGAACACAGTTCTGCTGTCATAAAATGGCTTTTGGAGGCATGCACAGAATGCCACTGCTGGTCATTTTAGAAGCAACCCTCATCGCCAGACCCAACTACCCCCACTACCGATGGTAAGCCAGTGGGGTGGGCAGAACAGGGTGGGGATCGGGGCCTCATGGAAGCATGGCAGGGACAGGTGGAGGCACGAGCGTCACTAGGGCGCGCGTCACCCTAATGACCCACCAACCCCCCCCCCCCAATTTTCCGCGCTGCATCTTCCCCGGCCGGCTGTCCTGGGCCTTCTGACGAGGCCCAATGCGGCGATACATAATTTATAACTTTTTCGCACATGCACAGACTGTTTCTGAGGGCAAGGCCTGCCCCTTTCCCCTCAGAAACGTTCTGCGCATGTGCGAAAAACGTTATAAATTACATATTGCCGCATTGGGCCTTCGTCACCTTTCTGCGCGCGTCACCCCCTGGTGGTACACCCCAGCCGCCACGCTCTAGCAACGTCTTTGGGTGGAGGGTGGGTATTGGAGGCGATGGCTCCACCCATATTCTCTACTTCATGTTGGCCTCGCTATCCCCTTGCCTCTACTTGGACTTGTGCCAGCTTAAGAGCTGGCACAGGTCCGAGTAGACCCATAGGGGCCCATGCGGGAGCAGAGTGAGTTAAGAAAAATAAATGTTTACTTAGCTCTCTGCCCCCCATGGTCTCTGCCTGCCCGCAGGATGCAGTGGCACCTGTGCTGGTGCAACTGTGCCCTGCGGTCAGACTTTAGTAAGTATTGGATTGTAAGTCTGAGCTCCAGTCTGAGCTTTTGTAGGCTATACAGACCATACAGGCTTTTGTAGCAGTCAGCAGAGAAGACACACAATACTTGCTTTGTTCAGAAGAATGCTGCAAACCAATTACCTTATGAAAGTTTATTCATTGTCCTTGTAAAAAAAATAAATGCCACCTTCCTAACATAAATGGCACTCAAGATGGCTTAACATGCCATAAAACATCAAAACAGTAATTAAAAGAGATAAAACAGCAGATAAAATAAAAGATCACACCACTGCAAAAAAGCAAATAGGATGGTTGAGTAGCTGCCAGCAGCAGTGATAAGGAGAAGCTTCACAGTCAGGATCAAAATAGGTGCTATATATTTGGAACTGGAAGGACAGGTCAGACGGGCCGATTTTATATAAGCAAAATAAATTAATTTGGGAATAATTTTAGGCAAGGGTGGTGTGTGCCTCCATGCCACCTGAATCCGCCACCTATTTATTTATTTAGTGCCACCTCTGCTCGCATGTGCCTCTGTGCACCCCTCCTATGGAGAGCGGGTGGGCGAACAAGTGTGAGATTGTCAGCAAATATCTTACACCCACCCTGGCATCTCCAGGTAAGGCTGGAAAAGACTCCTGTTTGAAACCCTGGAGAGCCACACTAGCCAGTGTTGATAATAATGAGCTATGACAACAGTCAGGCAGCCCAATCCTGCCTAGGGTCGTTACAGTGTGCAAAAGCACACTGCGCTGGATCCTAGGCAGGATCGGGCCAGCGCCGGCGGAGCTGGAACATATCGTGGGGGAAAGGGACAAATGTCCCTTTCCCCCAGGGATAGCCCCAGCGGCCCCTATGGGCCTCCTCAGATGTTTGTTGGCAAAATGGCCGGTGCACATTCAAGGAGTCCTTCCCCTGTCCCTAACCTGGCAGGCCAATCACCTCCTCCCCTGCCAGCCTGGTCCGCCATCCCCCCTGCCCCTCCGCCAAATGGCCAGGACTTACTTGCTTGGTTTGGTGGATGGGCCAGATGTTGGGTGGGTAGGCTGGCGCTGGGCTCGGCACTGGTGGGACTTACTCGCCAGGTGTCGAAAACATGCCTTACGACATGTTTACAACACCCAGCGCTGGAAGAGCCATTGCTCTGCCAGCGCTTAGTGTGGGATTACGCCGTTAGTCAGTACAAGGTACATTCATATGTCCTACCTATTGGTTTTGAGTTTGAAATGTGAGTCCTTACCCATTAGCTGAAGCACACACATTAAAGGTTTGCAGAGCCCTGTGATAACACTTCAATAATATGGCAAATGTGATTTAAGCTACGTGTTTCTAGACAAGCTGCAGATACACTAAAACCATAACCTTGGTTTACAAGAGTCAGACAATGGCTGCACGTTCCGATTAGACCTTGAATTACACAACTAATTAACGGAGCTTTAGAGAACTGAGTTCAGAAATTTAATGAGGCACTCATTGTGACACACTTAAGGTTTGTCAAATGGAAGAAGGATGAGAAAGGGACTATGCACATACTGTACATTTATTTTTTGAAGGGGGAGGGTCTTTCTACCAAAAGGTGCATCACTCCTGGAGTTCTACAACAGCAAAGTGAAGGTATTTATTCATTGTGTAGGTGTTTTTTTTAGGGAAGAAATTGTTAGTTCATGTCAATTTGTATAGCCTTCAGGGACTTTGGTAGAATAACAACATCTGAAACCATCCTTCTCTTCACATATTAGAAATCAATATACAGGTGTCCCCTGCTTAACGACGGGGATACGTTCTGGAAAACCCATCATATAGTGAAACCGTCATTAAGCGAGTCCTCAATGTAGCACCAGACCACCTTACCTGTCTCCTGAGAAACCTGTATGCGGGTCAAGAAGCAACAGTTCGAACCGGCCATGGAACAACTGATTGGTTCAAAATTGGGAAGGGAGTACGGCAAGGCTGTATATTGTCACCCTGCTTATTTAACTTATATGCAGAGTACATTATGAGAAATGCAGGGCTGAATGAATCACAAGCCGGAATCAAGATTGCCGGGAGAAATATCAACAACCTCAGATATGCAGACGATACCACCCTAATGGCAGAAAGTGAAGAAGAACTAAAGAGCCTCTTGATGAGAGTGAAAGAGGAGAGTGCAAAAGTTGGCTTGAAACTCAACATTAATAAAACTAAGATCATGGCATCTGGGCCCATCAATTCCTGGCAAATAGAAGGGGCAGAAATGGAAGCAGTAACAGATTTTACTTTTCTGGGCTCCAAGATCACTGCAGACGGAGACAGCAGCCATGAAATTAAAAGACGCTTACTCCTTGGAAGGAAAGCTATGGTAAACTTAGACAGCATAATAAAAAGCAGAGATATCACCATGCCAACAAAAGTTCGTATAGTCAGGGCGATGGTGTTCCCAGTAGCAATGTATGGTTGCGAGAGTTGGACCATAAGGAAGGCTGAGCGCCGAAGAATAGATGCTTTTGAACTGTGGTGCTGGAGAAGACTCCTGAGAGTCCCTTGGACTGCTAGGAGATCAAATCAGTCAATTCTAAATGAAATCAAGCCTGACTGTTCCCTGGAAGGACAGGTACTAAGGCTGAAACTCAAATATTTTGGCCACCTAATGCGAAGACAGGACTCTCTGGAGAAGACTCTGATGCTGGGAAAAATTGAAGGCAAAAGGAGAAGGGGAAGGCCAAGGATGAGATGGTTAGACAGCATCACCGATGCAACAAACATGAAAATGAGCGAACTCAGGAAGATAGTGGAGGACAGGAAGGCCTGGCGGGATATGGTTCATGGGATCACGAAGGGTCGGACACGACTTAACGACTGAACAACAACAACAACAATGTAGCACAGTGGAGTTGTAATAGGGAATGAATGGCAAACACAGTGTACATTATGAGTGTAACACAAAGCACAACAAGATTTCTACCTGTCAATGGAGGTAGAAACACACACACACACACACACACACACACACACACACACACACACACACACACACGAGAGAGAGAGAGAGAGAGAGAGTTAAAGACAACATTTTTTTGCATTTAAAATACACAACTGTAGCTTTAATTCTTTGTTTACACTTTGGGAACCTCCGTCATATATGCGGATCGTCATTAAGTGATCCGTCGTTAAGGGGGGGGGACACCTGTATCTATAGTGTGCTCTGTAAGAACAGTATAGACTGATAAAATCACTGTGGTATCAGCAATGAATGTACTAATTACTAGAACAATGCATTTTTCTTTAGAGATGGCAGTGAAGGCAACACAGAAAATAGACGTAAACGGGATGTGCTTCTATTCTTGGTCCTATTTAGGTGAACCCTATTTTGGTGTCAATAAACATCTCAGTACGCTTACGCATTTCCTTAAGACATATTTAATTCTTCAGATATTGCTGCCCTCCATATGAAGTTAAAGAAACAATCTTTTTGTTGAGAAGAAATTTAGTTACATCAAGGCCCAATGGAGCTGTCTTTTGCGTTCAGTGGAACAGAAAAATAATCAGCAATTTTGGAAGATTGTCTCAGGTTCCCTTAGGCAAAATCCGTTGGACCCTATGACAGTATCTCTGTCACAATGGATACAACATTTTACCCAGTTATTTCAGGATAAGGATAAAAGACACAGTGCCCCTCCTGCTCTTAATTTTGGTGCACAAGATCTCACCACCTGGCCATGTGTCACGGTGGGAGAAATAAAGGAGATACTTGCTCAACTGAGTTCAGGTAAAGCAGCGGGTCTGGACGCAATTCCTCCTGACCTTCTGAAGAGTGATTCTGATTGGTGGGCATTAATTCTCACGCCGTTATTCACAGCTATTGACAGAACAGGTGAAATCCCTAAGGGATGGTCTAATGCTATAATCATACCTGTGTACAAAAAAGGAGATAGTAGGCTCCCTTCCAATTATAGACCGATTGCCCTCTTATCTGTTGTTAGTAAAGTTTATGCTAAATATCTCCTAAACAAGTTGACCAGTTGGATTACAGAGAGGGCAGTTTTAGGCCCCGAGCAGGCAGGTTTTAGGAGGGATAGATCAACTCTGGACAATTGTCTTATTTTGTCTCATTTAGCTTATAAAGCAGTCAAAATAGAGAAATCAAAGTTATATGTTGCCTTCCTAGATTTGAAAGGAGCATTTGATACAGTGGACAGAGACATCCTTTGGAGTAAACTTTGTGGATTAGGGATAGATAAGCGTCTTCTCCTATTGATTAGACTACTGTATTCAAACACATTTAATCAAATACGAGTTGAGTTCCACCTAATGGAGAGTTGACTGTACCAATAAACAGCAATAAAGGGGTGAAACAAGGCTGTATTTTGGCCCCTCCCTTTTTATTATCTTCTTATCAGACTTCACTTCCTCATTTGAGGACATTGAGGGACACAGCCCAATGTGAGGAGTCACTAAAATCCCTATCCTGCTTTATGCTGATGATGCGGTGATATTATCTCGATCTCGTATCGGTTTGACATGACTGATCAAACAAACAATGTGCCCTATATCTGAAAAATAACAAATTGTCTCTCAATTCTAATAAATCTAAAATTATGGTTTTCTCCTCCAAATGGAAGAGTATGATCTGGAGTTTCGAGGGTCATCGTGTTGAACAAGTTAAACAATGTAAGTATTTGGAAATCACATTCCACTACAGTTCTCTCTGGGTATCTCATAGGAATTCTTTGATCCGATCAACTAAGTGCATGACTCAAATGATAATTCGTTTCTTTTATAATATCAGGAATGGTTATGTGCCTGCCGCACTCGAAGTTTTTAAAGCAAAAATTGTGTCTCGGGTGCTATATGGCGTCCCGATATGGATAGGAGCTTGGAACTATACACTGGAGAGGATACAAGCAATGTTCCTGCGCAAAATACTAGGTCTTCCGCCTTGTGTCCCTTATGCGGCACTATGTATCGAAACTGGACAATTTAGGTTGGAGACAATAGCATGGCTTAGGACATTTAAATTTTGGTTGACAATCTTTTATTATCCTCAACAGGATAGTTTATTACCCCAGCTCATGTTTGATTCCGCCCCTTTAGTAGGATCGCACTTAATTTTTAAAAAATGAAAGACAATTGGAATTGACACCGATCTGTTAGGATCCCTAAGTTTTAATGCAGCCTACCGTACTATTAAACAAAGATTATTAGATATTGATCAACAGGAACTGCATTTCGCTGCTAACAAGTTATGGTCCCCCCTGCATTTTTCTATTTCTGTATGCCATGGGCAGATGGCTCCTTTTTTTAGTTTACTAAAAGATCCGTATGAACGCAGGATTTACTCATTGGCAAGGTGTAATGTGGTGTTTTCTGCTGTTACTTTAGGCAGGTTTACAGGTATTCCGTATTCAGACAGATGTTGCCAGCGTGACCCAGGAAGAATTGAAACTGTGTTGCATATGATTATATCGTGCCCTTTATATGATGACCTCCGCTCATTCTATCTAGACCCGATTTTGGAAGGCTTGGAAACATTGTCTGAGCAAAGTATGTTATGTTTTCTCTAGGGTTGTTGCTTTCTTAAAGTTGATGGCTGCCCGACGGAAGTGTAACCTTTAGTTAATTGGCACAGGGGCAAGGGGATGGCTTTTGGCTTTATATCCTGTGTTGTGCTGGGACTAGTATTTGTTGTTCTGTGTGTTTGTATCTGTATTTGTTATGCCAATAAAGGTTACGAAACGACATATTTTGAGAGTGTATAAAAATCCCTTACATGTTCCACACTCTCTCTCAGAGGTGAGGTTCAAAATGATAGGCAAGTATGAAGGCATTGGCAAGTATGAAGGCATTGGCATCTTGGATGGTCAACAGCTGTCTTGAGCTGTATGATTAGCATATTAAAGACGGCAGAGGCTATCCTGTAGTCACTATCATCTTATACGTTGTGTCAAAAGCACAAGACACTAGCCCTGTTTAACCAACCACAAGATATCTGGCTGCCATGTCTTGGAGGCAAGCAGTCACGTCAGTGAAGCGTGGCGGGAGGGTGACGCGCGCAAGGGTGACACGCGTGCACCCACGTGTGGCACCCTCATTCCGCGCGGAGGCTCCAAGGCCGGAAGAAGGCCTCGGAGCGTCCGCCCCGTCCGGCGGTCCAGGGCCTTCTGAAAAGGCCCAATGCGTCGACGCGGCATTTATTAGCTTTTTCGCACATGCACAGACCGTTTCTGAGGGCAAAAGGGCAGCCCTTGCCCTCAGAAACGGTCTGCGCATGCGCGAAAAAGCTAATAAATGCCGCATTGACGCATTGGGCCTTCTCAGAAGGCCCCGGACTGCCGGACGGGGCGGTCGCTGTTAGAGCTGGGTGACACGCACGCCCCACTCCAGGGTGACGCGCCCCCTAGCGACAATACTGGAGGCAAGGTAGTTGTATAAGCCCCAGCTGTATTTGTGTACGTCTCATCAAACTTACTTTGCCAAGGCAAGGACTGCAATCCTTTGCACACTTTCCTAGGAGTAAACCCCACTGAACATAATGGAATTTACTTCTGAGCAGACACGCATAAGGTTTTGCTGAAGGAGTATTTGGAAGCAACAATTTGCTCCATACCATAAATGCAGAGAAGTAAATTCTGTGAGAATCTGACCCATCTCAAATAGAATCTGGAAGTTTTTGAAGATAAAGATTCAAACATGGTCCAGCCTGCTGTTTTACCTACAACCTTGGCATGGTTTCTGGTGCTACAGAAGTAAGCACTGAATATATCAGGATGGCATTCTGTAAATGGTGGTAAAAACTACTTTTGTTTTATACATTCTCCATGTATACTATTCACTAGGTGTGCTATGGGAAACTGCTGATGTGTCCTCTTCCAGAGAAGGGCACAGTACACCTCCATCATATTGCTCCAATATTTTCAAAACATGTCAATATTCCCTTCCAATACATTTGTAGGCAATCACCCAGATGATATAACAAACTTGTTCTCCAATGGATCCTACAGGCATGGAAAGTCTATTGGCCCATTATGTCAATAATCCACAGATTAAAGGGCCTAAACAATGTGCATTGGTCTATTTGACTAAGCACTGCTCTTGTATAGAAGGCTATTGATCTGCGGATTTCTTACCCTATCTCTGAAGTCCCAATTTACTCTATTGTGATTAAGCAAGTGGAGAGTATATGTGATAGCTATTGCATGCTTCCCCCCCTGCCCCCCGGTGATCGCTGACTCATAATTCCAGGTTTTTCAATTTGTAATTCAAGTCATGGAGTAAAGGTTGCACGCAGGTAAGCTGGTCATTCATTTATATTTGCTTGTTGTTATTTATCACTCCAGTTACATTCCCGTCTATGGACTTCCATTTGGGATTAGGGTTCAAACTGTCTTACCATGTAGATAAGCAACTTTCTTCTCCCTAGGGAATTCACAAACAAGTAAAGTATATTCTCCTGTTAATGATAAACAACAGCGATGTAGACTTGAGTCTATTGACTCGGACTCAAGTCGTGTCAACGACGTGACACAAAACCGGAAGTGGATTGCGATTGCATCAGAGGGCCGCTCCGACGCTTGGGGAGGCCTGCAGAGGGGCCCACAGGCTCCCCACACACCCTGGCGGACCTCCAAAGCCACCAGGGAAGGTAAAACGGCCACTTTTAGTCCGTGGCAGTGCGATCCTGGACGTGTCGTCACTACTCCTGGGAAGGCTCCGCTGCCACTTAGGGCAGTGGAGGCTCTTCCCAGGAGTTTGGAAACCTCTGCGTAGCCATATCAATGCATACAGAAGGGAAGTTTGGATGAATTATCTTTTTGACAATGAAAGGAAATGCCCTAAATTTCTCCAGACATGAGAGGGACCTGGATGTACATGCTCTCTGAGCACACATTTTTTTTTTAACCTCGTGGGCCCAGTTGTACATTTAAACCAGCCCATAAATAGATAGAGAACCTTGATAGATAGATCAAGATAGAGAGAAATATCTCTTGATAAATAGGTACCTTGATAAATAGATAGAGAACCTTGAGCCCAAGGCTGGCCCATGACCTCCTGAGACGGCGTGCTACATGCTGCCTCTTACCTTAGCAGAGGTGTGCCCGCCTCTGTTCATCCCCCCACTCCAATGTTCTAGCTCAGCACTCCCCTCCCCTCCATACTTCCCTCTTTCCTCTTCTTTCTCAATTCAGGCAATGGATGGAGAAGGAGGGGCAATGGAGGCAAGTTAGGCAGACAGAGATGGGTGTCCCTCACCAATCTGCTGCCTGATGCAAATGCTTCAGTTGGCCTCATGGATGGGCCGGCCCTTCTTGAGCCTATAGGTGACCAAGGTGTTCAAAGAGGCTTGAGACTGTATTATTGGTCGGGGCAAAATTACAAGAACGCTCTTTTCCAGTCCATCGCAAAACAAGCATCACTGGGGGTGGCTTCGCACTCGTTCACTCCTGTGTAATTGCCAGCTATAGGCTTAATAAGAAGAGACCTGGGGTAGTCTCTTTAGAAACCAACCACAATTGGTTATCCGAGTGAAGTGGTGGTAGTAGGTGACAGTTTAAACCTGTGTTGTAATCAGATCTCACTTTTCTTTTTGAAATTTTCTGCAGCTTTCTAGTTAGCCTCCTGGGAAGAACAGGCCCAGGCTCAAGCACAATATTATTGGTCAAAGGAAGAGCAATAATACACCTAACACAATCTCCCCTGTAGATGTATTTTTTTATGACTTGCCGAGGAGACCCAATTCCTCAGTGCTTTTCCCTTGTTCCATTATATCAGGTAAGGGTCTGGCACCGAGTTTGCACAGCTAAAGGGCAAGGTAGTACATATTCATGAAGTCAGTGGCATTTATAGCTCTAATAATATTTATGCACTGTCTGCTGAATGGTATTTGACAGGGCAAATATTTACACACAATATTGCTGACAGTCTCACTAACCGTGAACAGCATTATCTGAGGAAGAATCAATACTCCGCTTTAACGTCAGAGTCCCAGTGGTGGCAGCATCCAGAGCTACACAGCTTGGAGGAAGAATCCCAGTCAAGATTGCTGTTATTAGGTAGGTTTGCTCTGAAGGATATATCTTTATGTTTCTTTCCCTGACGCTGTAATGGCTTTGGGATGGGCAATGTGCCTTAGCACGGACTATAAGGATGGAGCCACAAATTATATTTAAACCACACAGTTTTCCAGAAGCAAACAGCAGCCCTGTGTCAGGTTTATCTTTCCCCCCGTCCCACATAATGTACAAATAACTTATCCCATGTCCTTCTGATGTGACTAGAATCATTTCCCCACCCCTGCTAGTGATGGCTAATGATGTGGGACCAAGGTAAAGAAATGTTAGTTGTAAGTTGTAACAAAGTTAGGGCACAAGGTAAGTTCTATATGCGATAGCAGATGAAGGGGAAACAGCACAGAAGTACTTTTTGTGAAGCCCGAATGGAATGTTCTTGTTTCAGTGAAGGACCAACAAGAAGGTTGTGTGTTTAGGAAATGGCAGATAAAGTTCATATAACAGCCGATAGATTTTCAGAAATCTGATGGAGATTTCATTTTCTACATGCCTATTCAGAATCTGAAATTTTGAGTGCGAGTTTCCCCACTCTCATTCACTTTGGTTTTAGTCAGAAGCCTAGAAAATCACACCATCCATTTATTAATTAACATCCATTTATTCTTCATCTAGACAGAACAGTCAGATCTGTTGTGCATATGTATATGTGGTACTTTCTAGGAATACTTCATATGAAAGGATATTTACTATCCTGTTAACTGGGCAAAGCGGCACCTTTTAACATGGCAGCTCTTGTATATTTAGCAGGGGGAGAACAACTGTCTCTCTTCATTCAAGCATGGCATCTTTTCCAGTAGCTGTGTGTGTGTTTGTTTGCCTGCCGCAGCCTGCCTGCCTGCCTGCCTGCCTGCCTGCCTGCCTGCCTGCCTGCCTGCCTCTCTCTCTCTCTCTCTCTCTCTCTCTCTCTCTCTCTCTCTCTCTCTCTGTGTTTGTGCTTGTGTCCGTCCTTTTAAGATTGTGGGCCCTTTTAGTACAGGAAATCATTTTCTCATTCCTTTTGCTTCATAGACCACTTTGATAAATTGTTGTTGTTGTTGTTGCAAAGGGGTATATATATTATTTTTTATGGACTTAAAGCTATATTCACCAATCTTTGAAAACACAGAATTTAAAATGGTATCAAAATGTGGAATTCTGAATTTAAAATTTGGGTTTAAGACATGGATGCAAACTCTAAATCTCAGGGAAAAAAGAATGTTCCCTCGGAAGTACATTTCAGCTCAAACACCTCCTCTTTACCTCAAACCTGTATTGCGTGCACTAGAATCTCCTTTTTTTCCCCTCACAAAAATGAAGGAGACATTACTAATAATTATGAGAAAAGCAAAGAGGGGACACTGAATGACAAAAGTAAATGTGCCAGCACCTTTAAAGGATCTGAACAGAAGAAGCCGACGTGAGCACACTTTTGGCCATTGGGATGAATTGTTTCACAGCATTGCCATGGAAACAAGGCAAATGTCTTCAAGAAAGACAGTACCAAGCATTTAACAAGCTGAGATCTGCGAATCTCTGGCACCTGCGTGTATATGTTTGATCTGTGAACAGTGAAGGGAAAAAGTTCAAGGACCAAAGTCTATTCCCAGCTTGTCGATTCATCACTGCTATCTTACACAGCTGGCAGAGTTCTTGCAGTGTTTAAAAGTGGGTTTCTCTGCACTGATGATAAGGAAGTGCAAGTGAAAAAGAGAGCCCACAGAAAAGTCAGCGACTCACATATACTAGGGACGTAGCAAGTCGCTCAGGATCATGCGAGATTGAACTATACAGAGATCATCTCAGTGTAAGTAAAAAGCACAAGTTTACACTTGCATGTGCTCTAGATGCCTTGAATACATGGACTGGGCAACTCTGGTGAAAACCCTTCTGTGGTAGCAACCTTAATATCAAGGAACCAACTGACATAGTCATGGTTACGTCTTTCCATCATTCATGAGACCTATCAGTTATTTTGCATCCTTTTGAGTAGACAAGCTCCATATAGAATGAATGAGTCCAGACCCAACATGAAATCTCCTTATTGGTCCCAGAAAGGAAAACCTAGGGCCAAA
Source organism: Plestiodon gilberti rubricaudatus (assembly GCA_026170595.1). Taxonomy (NCBI): domain Eukaryota; kingdom Metazoa; phylum Chordata; class Lepidosauria; order Squamata; family Scincidae; genus Plestiodon; species Plestiodon gilberti. The sequence continues at coordinate 185,367,529 of JANXHW010000004.1, read as the reverse complement.
AAGAACACTGACCACAGTAATAAACTGGTCATGTCTTTTCTCTTCCTTCCTTGATCAGAGAGAATAATTCCCTCCTGCATGTTGTTTCAAGATCTCGTCACGAAAAAGGGCTGCCGCTATCGTGAAGTGATGGGTAGAAGTTGCTGTGGGCAGCAGATTCTAAAAGTGGTCCTTTTTCTTGCCTCCCACCTCCATTTCGGAGTGTCGTTTTTTAAAAAAAAGGAAACAAGGAGTGCATGTCATCATTCTGACTTACAGTGTTTGGTTTGAAACTGCTGAAGCCTGTCACTGTTCCTTCGAATCTCTTTGCCTGTGCTGGGAGTGCACCAGCCTACCTAAGTAACTCTTTGGATCCTGGCCTATATATTAATTATATGGATCTAAAATATGGGAATTTGCTGCATCTTTGCTACACATGGCAGATGTCCAGCTTAACCCTCACTGCTCACCCAACTGCCCTCCCTTTAATGAAGCTCCTCTTGTGGAACTCTTTTCCTTCCTGCTTCGTAGTGTAAAGCCAACCCTTCTCATCGATTCCCACTCTGTCAATTTCACCACTACTCAGTTCGATTCAATAAATTAGCCTTTGTGGCGAGTGTTGCCTCCAACTGAACTACTTGTTAGTTTGAGGTTTTATAGAGTATAGATCCATTTCACTCACAGTCATGAACTTTGCTGACTCAAAAGGAAAGTGCTCTTTTTTAACAGTCCCCTAGACAGATGTATTTTTTCCTGCCTAAGTGCACTCAAATTGCAACCTACAACCAATTAAACATACAATTTCTCATTTTTTGAAGTAAACATTATTTTAATTCCAAAAAGTCAATACAGAGTCCTTTGCTTTTATTTTCCATATTGTCTACAGCCTGGCTTGGTAATTTGGTGAGTCAATAAAAGGAAAGCGGCTGAAGTGGTTAATTGAATGCCACCTACTACTTTCTTTCGACAACCCGCTGTATTTTACGGATTTGTGTATCGTATTCTATGAGACAGCATAGGAATAAATGCTTGCTGTTATTGCATTTATTTACTAACATGCCCAACTGTCATGCACCAGATATATCCAGTGCCGTTTTACATGGCCATTGATGTGCATACTTTTTTTTTTTTTTTGAAGTAGTGGATCTCGAGGAGTATAAGCAACAGCAAAGTGAAGTTCTAATTAAGGCAATCCAGTCTAGCTGGGTTGGCCTGTCAATGGTCTCAGTAGATTCAGGGTCCTAGATATTGGTAAGGGTAATTTGAAGCTAGGTAGTCTGATGCTTTAAGAAGTTCTCCTTCTCCTTCAGTAACTCTATGGGTAAATAGTGTAGTTGTTTGTGTCCTAATCGACCAGAAAAAGGACAATAAAATGAATAAAAATCTTGATTCTGCTTGGGAGAAAGGACCCATCTGCAAAAGCAACTTGTTGGCAGATCTACCTGGTTCCCTTAGCTAGGAAGACCTATGTGTGTCAGAAGTAGGTCATGCTATCTGAAAACCTGGACTGTGGGCGAAATCCTGTGTAAGGATCCAACCGCTGGACCAGGGCCACCCGCCGGATCCCATCCTCTGCCACGGCCCACCATGCAGTGTAGACCAAGGAGGTCTACACAGGGAAGGGGACATTTGTCCCCTTCCCCGGGTGTAAAATGGGGCCGGCCCTATTGGCCTCCTCGGATTTCCGCCAGCTAAATAGCTGGCGGAAGTAGTAGTAGGCCATGTAATGGCCGAGTCGGCCTGGCGGGGACGGGAATATGGCTGACGCCATCTCCACTCCCTCCCAGGCCGGCTCGCCCAATGGCCCTCCTCCCTCGCCGCCTGGACCGCCCATGCGGCCACTGGCGGGAGCCTTACCTGCCTCCAGCAGCCGCATGCTCGTTCCGGCAGTGGAGTGCCCTTACTCCAAAGTAGTGCCCTTACTCCAAAGTAGTAGTGACCTTACTCCTTGTGCCCTTACTCTAAAGAAGGCATAAACGTGCCTTACGGCATGTATGCAACTGCTTCCGGCGCCAGAGCACTTGCTCCGGCGCTGGAAATTTACACTGGATCTTGCTGTCATTCTATAACCTTGCTCTCCGCCAAGCAGGGGTTTTTTGAGGGCACTACAAACCTTGGGGCTACAGGGTCTGGTCACTGCCTCCTCAGTGACACAGATAGGAGAGATGCTCTAGGCCTGGGATCTCCAGGCAAAAGCCCATCATTAGGCAAGGGGGTGAGGCACTCTTGTAACAGGAAGGGCCCTTATGTGCAGACAACATGTGGGAACCTGAGTATGGAAAAAGAAACATCTGAGGACTTGTTACACTGTCCAGCTGGTCCTCATATTTATTGAAATGAATGCTGAATTTCTACTGATATCTGACTAGGAGAACCTACTGAACATGGCTGTGAGGCTAGATTGGTTTTGTTTTTAATTATTATAAACCTCCCAGTGTGAGCAAAAGCATCATATTCAAAATAGTCTAAGCCTGTATAAAGAGGTTCACGCAGGGAGAGTTTTTAATATGGTTGCCTCCTTCCTCCCTCACATCCATGCAGCCATTCCATAATTCAACATTTCTAAAGCTCTGCTGTAATTCCTTTTCACATTAATATACAATTCTTAGGATGCATGACTGATGTAACAGATTCTCTCCAGGATCCGACATGAAGCCAAAGCTCAGCAAGAACCCACAGACACATACCAGAAGAAATGTGCCACACTCAACTTTCTAATGATTTCACCTACAGGGATATTCTTCTAATTCCAGGGCCTTAATACAGTTTAGCATTATTCTATGGCTTGGTAGACCATCATCTGTAGCATTACGATGTTCAACAATCTTCTTTCTCATCACAGATATCATGGATTCCAGTATCGTTGATGATACATTGATGATACCCAGTTCTACCTCTCTATACCAGAACTTTTCCCCTCCATCCAAAGTCATATTCCTTGGCCTGACTGACATTTTGTCTTGGATGTTTCATCGCTCTCTCAAGATCAGTATGCCCACGATTCCAAGTTCAAATCTTTCCTCCCAAGTCTCCCATTCTCCATTGACAATGTCACCACCCAACCTGTTGAACAGAATCAAAGCCGTGGTGTTTTGACTGCTTGACTCACCTTTAATTAATTACTTTGTCAGTATCTTGACTGCTTTCTCTCCTTTCTCTCCCATATTTGGTCTGTTGCCAAATCAGGCCACTTCTTCCTGTACAATAGATAGTGCAAGTTTCTGGTCTTTTCTTTCTGCCCCTGCAGCAAAACGTTCGTTCACAACCTGGTTCTCTCTTGCCTTGACTATCGCAACCCCTTCCTCACTGTTCTTCCATTGGCTTCACCTCTGTCCGGCACTCTGGTGGTGAAATTATTCACTTCTCTTGTCACACTGACCAAGTCACCCACTCCTTAAATCCATGCACCACCTCCCAAATCCAACACAAGTTCCTTGCGCTTACTTACAAAGCCCTCCATGTTCTCACCCCTCCCTACCTTTCAGTCCTTGTACCCCACTATACATCTGCCCTGGAGCGTCGCTCCTCCAGTTCCATGGCATGTTCCCTCAAACATCTTCACCCTTTCTCCCTTGTCCCCCCTTATGCCTGGAACTGCCTTCCAGAACTCCTGTGTGATGCAGCCTCCACAAATTCTTTCAAATTCCTGCGTAAAAGCCACTGTTTCTAGAAAGCCTTTGACATAATGCCTTAGGGTTCCCTGTTCTAAAAGCTCCATTCTGACTGCTGACAGACAGGTCTAACAATACATGGTTTAAAAGACATAAACTACAGTGCACCAATATGGAGATGGGGAATGTAATCACCAAAAGACACACTGTTTAAATAATAACAATTGTTTTGCACCCAACATCTTTTTTTTTTTTTGTCCCACTGAAAGCTCGGCTTAGAAACAGCATTGAAAGGGCAAATAAAGTGTAAACAAGACAGTAGTGATCTGATAGCTGATTGCAGTTCTGTTCTCTGTAGCAAATGAGTTAGATATTGATAAAGAACAGTACAGGATTTCCCACTGCAACACTGTTCACTGAAAAAGTATCTTAGCTATTGACTAAGAAAACAAAGCAGTGTAGTAAAAGATTGTTTAAACAACAAAACTCGTAAGTTTTTCCTAGCCATTAAATCTTCTCAGCTTCCTGATCTTCAGTCATTTTGCCTTCCTAGCCTACTACCCCTAGGGACTACATGAGATTTTCCTTCTAATTCAACCATCATTTACTTATTTCACAGTAACTGCAGTCCTCCCCTCTCAGAAGTCATAATGTTTGTGAACATTCCATGGAATCACAGCAATAGCCAGGGGTGTTTGCAGATGTCAAGCAGGTAGGCACAGGCATCACTAGGACGCACGTCACCCCAAGGCAGGGGTGCGCATCACCCTAGTGAAGCCCCCCTATTGAAAAAGCGATTTGGGGGGGCGACCTGGCTGCACCCTGCCCCGGGTGCCCCCCGCCCCTACGCGTCGCCATCCGGACGCTCCGAGGCCGGCCCGGGAGCCGGCCTCAGAGCGTCTGGCCCGGCCGGCACTCCAGGGCCTTCTGAAAGAAGGCCCAGGCCCACTGCGTCAATACGCGAACATTTACTGTTTTCGCGCATGCGCAGAGACCGTTTTGAGGGCAAGGGCCTGCCCTCTTGCCCTCAAAACAGTCTGCGCATGCGCGAAAACAGTAAATGTTCGCATATTGACACAGTGGGCCTTCTTTCAGAAGGCCCTGGAGCGTCCGGAGCGTCCGGATGCCGAAGCGCGTCATGGAGGTGACGTGCGGGGTGCGCGTGCCACCCCGTGACGCGCGTCACCCCGTAGCGGCCCGCTCCCGTAACTTGATGGGAGCGACGCCACTGCAGGTAGGCCAGTGGTTTTCAGCTTAAAAAAAAGTGAAAGATGGCTATGAAAGAAATAAAAAGTATTCTTAGAAAGTTATTTCCAGCTGTGTTAATCTGTAAGAGCAAAAGCAACGGGTTTTGTGGTACCTTAAAGACTAACAAATTTAGTTCAGCATAAGCTTTTGTGGACCATATAGTCCACTTCATCAGATGCATGAAGTGAAAATCCTCAGTAGACAGGTGAATATACGTGGGTATACATGAGTATAGAAAATAGAAATACCGTATTGACCTGAGTATAAGACTCACTTTTGTCCCCTAAGGCAAGTCTTTAAAGTAGGGGTGCGGCCTACAATCAGTCTAGCGTTTTCTGCCTAGAGTTTTCTGCAAAGTGCCCCTTTTACAAGCCTCTCCAAGTCTCTTTCAAAGGTAAAACGCTTTTTATTTTTTTAAACTGCAAAAGCTGTGTTTTCAGCTCTTAATCACTTGCTAAATGGCCAGGATCTCTCTAGCAACCTCTAGCCTCAGAGGCATTTGAAAAAATAAACCCTTAAGTTCAAGCCCCAGGACTCTGGAAACAAAGATATTTATTGATCCTGCAGTTTGAAAGTTGAGAGCAAGAGCTCCTGCATAGGCTTATCATATCCAAAGGGGGACAGAGTGCCAACCTTTAGGCTGCAATCCTATGCACACTTTCCTGGGAGTAAGCCCCATTGAATGCAATGGGACTTACTTCTGAGTAGACATGCATAGGATTGTGCTGTTAACCACTGAAATTTGGGCAGGTGCAGCTCATCATCATGGAAGGGTGCAACAAGCTGCACCTGCCCAAATTCCAAAGGTTAAAGGTAGGCACTCTGTCCCCCTTTGGATCTGGGAAGGCTACTTATAGTAGGGTGCCCAGATTCAATATGGGACAGGGTGCCTATGCCTTTAACTGTACTAAAGCTGTACTGTTTTACTGTTCTACTAATGTGTATATTTTCTTTAAGTTAAAAAAAGTTAAAAATGTATTTTTTAAAAAATAGCACCAAACTTTAAGGGTGCGGCTTATAATCAGGAGCGTCCTATACTCGGGGCAATACGGTAAATAAAAACAGCAGAGTGAATTTGCAAAGGGAAATGAAACAAGGCTGATTTCATAACAAGCTTAAAAGTATACAAGATCAGTGTGGGTGACAACTCACAACTGGGGCTAACCTCATAGCAATGCTAATTAACTAATGTATAGCCCAATCCTGATGTATCCTGGGGTGGCAGAACTAGTGTTCTGCCGCCATAAACTGTTGCGAACATGCCGTAAAGTACGTTTGCGATGACTTGAGAGCAAAGCCTCCCCTGCTCTGCCGAATGAGCCCTCGCACGTCCGCCACCAGACCCAGGTAAGGATTCAGCGGGCGGGGGGCGGATTGGCGGGGTAGGGAGGGTGCCCATATGCCCAGCTGGCCCGTGAGGGGGCGGGGGACAGCCTCGACTGTATCCTGACTCCCACCGGTCGGCCGGGCCATTACACGGCCTTCCCTTACTTCCGCCAGCGATTTTGCCGACGGAAATCCGAGGAGGCCAATCGGCCCGAGCGACATTTACACTCGGGGAAGGGGATGAGCGTTCCCTTCCCCGAGTAGACCTCCATAGGATCCTTACGCAGGATTGTGCCAGTTGTGTGATAAGAAGCACAGATCACGACTCAGACCCCCTGTCTGTGATGCTGTCTTGAATGCTTTATCATATATGTGGCAATCAGGTTTGTTGTTGTCCCACAGTAAATAGGTAAAGCATAATAAGACAGGTAAATGCTCTTAAATATTTGAAGATATATGCCACAGAGTGTTGATTGGCTGTGGCTCCCTGGAGTGTATCTATTGCATTCTGAGGAATGAACACATGCCCTTCATGCTTCACTAAACGAAACATAACTAGTGAATAAAGAGTGACAGAGCTCTAAGTTGTGATCACAGTACACACCGTTCAAAAATTACATTGTGATGGTTGAGCACTATTTGTATCACTAAGGACCACTTTATTCATTTGGCAGAATCAAGTGGTAAAGATTTTCTGGACTGTATCACTTCAGGCTTTAGACAAGGAAAAGTCTCCTCCTTTAATTGCTCTCTCATGACAAACTCCCTGAATGCAGAAAGCTAGCATATAGAGGGCTCATTCTAGCCTCCTTCCTGATCTGCTTTTTTTGGGCCACAGCATGGCTGCAGTTCAAGTACCCATTTCGCTTGGGTGAGTTGGGGGAAATGGTTGAATAAAACGCAAGAACGCATCAATTTATTTTGAGAAAGGTTATTCTGTGGTTTTTTTTTTAAATGCAGTTGGAATGGCTGATTTACTCAAAGCAAGGGGGCAGGATTATTTGACCTACACAATCATCATGCCTATATTACTCCATCAGACACGGGTGCAAATCAAATATAGAGCATACCCCAGGAAGCCAGACTGTGCTTCTTGTATCTTTCAATTTGCATTAAATGCAATTTCATATTTAATTAAAACACATGGTGGCATGTGTGTGGAGATACATTCAGAATCCCTGTGCCAAGTTTCTTAAATTGAACTGGTGACAGGTGAGAGATTTGTTTGTTTCTTTAAAATGTCTACCTTGTCATTTAGCTCAGTTTCCATAAAACAATAAACATAAAACAGTAAGGAAAAAAAAGCCCACTGGACAATCAAGATAAAAGCAACATCACCCCAAACTATCATCCTAAAAGCAGTAGTTCAAACTATCCACCCAGCACGAAAACAGCAGCCAACTCCACCATTCCCAAACACAGGATAGGGAAGAAATGTTTTCACTACTTTCCTAAATGTGCGAACAAACAGGGCCTGGTGAGAGGACGTCCCATAGGAAGCTTCACTGGCCTGGATAGAACTGCAGAAGTCAGCCTTCAACATGCAACTCCACTACTCCTGAAATCCATAGCTCACAACTTGAAATCCATTTGAAACACTTTCAAAAAGTGTTTGAAATTATACCCTCCAGTTGAGCTCTGTCCAACCAGTAATCAAAACATAACTTTCATCTCAAATCAAGCGACATACTACACATTACATTACAGCCCCACGTACAAAAGCCCCATCTATTTTGCAATGCCCTGGTCCAGTGATGGGAGGGAAGGGAGTGCTTAACCCTTCCTCTGCTGCTGACTATCTCCAACCTCCAGTGCTTCCCTCAGGATTCCAGCCCAGCGTTCACCTGATAAACCTCGGTCTGGGGGCCTGCAAGGCAAAAGCAAATGAAAGGAAAGAGTTTTGATGGAAAAGTGACTGCCAAGATAAGGGTGAAGGGTTACAGTTTAACTCTTCTTTCCCATCCCTTCTCTGATGCAAATTGCCTCATTCAGAGGACGTTCAGCAATGGAAAAGGAGTAGTTTGCCCCTAAGAGGAGACATGTCAGGCCCAATATGCAGTACAGTCAGCAACTCCTCAACAGTTCTGGGTTCTAAGGTTACGTGCAGTGCCAACCTGAAGTGACAGGTTGCTGGGGGCCGTCTGGGACAAGGCTCTGCACTTGGCGTTCGTCACCTCACTCCTTGATGGTGCATTGGGTGGAACTACTGACACCGACTCTGAGAGTTCAGAAGTCAGCCTGGCCAGTTGGGTCCTCTCTGGTAGAATTAGAACGGACAAAATAAAATATTTCTTGACCCAGCGTGTAATTAATCTGTGGAATTCTTTGCCACAGGATGTGGTGATGGCACCTGGCCTAGATGCCTTTAAAAGGGGACTGGCCAGATTTATGGAGGAAAAGTCCATCACAGGTTACAAGCCATGATGGGGATAAGCAACCTCCTGATCTTAGTAATAGGCTCTTAATGCCAGATGCAAGGGAGTGGTGACAGGATACAGGTATCTTGTTGGCTGTGTGCTCCCTGAGGCATCTGGTGGGGTCACTGTGAGATACAGGAAGCTGGACTAGATGGGCCTTTGGCCTGATCCAGCAGGGCTCTTCTTATGTAACTGTGAACACTAGTGTCCAACCCCTGGTGTCACCCTGGTAATACACATTCCTTCATATCATACATTTCTGTTTGAGAAACAAAGATAAAATCTGTAGAAAAACATTATTTTTAGTTCAGTGGACATCATCATGCATCCCATGCATTCATATTGGTTCCCCCCCCCCCAATGGTAAGGGTGTGTTTTTCCTTGCCATTAAACACCCAGCACATTTATGCTTCCTAAATTACACCACATCATAGAGCGGGAACTCATACAACTGACTTCGTCTGCTGTGCGTTGTGTTTGCAATGTGCTTTAAAAATTGCTCTCCTTTTTTTTCCTTCTAAAAGTATGGATGCCCCCCACACACACACTCACACCGAGGTGATTTAAGTCTATAGGATTGAGATGCAAAAAATCATTTATAGCCTGGGCAAAGATGTTGTACAATAGTCAGGCATTGTAATGTAGAGAGGAGAAATGGATTTCATTAAAGATATTCAAAACTACAACCCATAATAGCTGATAAATGAGCCAATCGTTGCTAACGACAACTTTCCTAGCATGTTGCTGTCACAAAATAAACAAAAGGGCGGTGTAAGGTGTGTGTTTGTGTAGAGAAAATCTTTAAGCCTGGTTCGGTCTATAAGCAGCACACAAATATTTATTCAGTAGCTCGTAATTTTCCCTGAGAGCAAATTCTGCACCAAGTCAACAAGATACAAAAAGAACAAGTGCATCGTTTCCAGATCAGTTCGTTATCCTCCTCGAAACATGGATATCACACAGGCTTCATGGGATCCAGTATAAACCAGGAAAAATGTATCATATGATTGAATATCTTTTCCCTGAAGTTGGCTTTCTATGGCTAGGAATTTTGCAGCATATGAGGGGACTGCAAGCAAAATATCTGCCAGGTAAATATTACTCTGTTGTACTCTTTAGTTATAGGTAGAAAGCCCTGGAGAGCAAGTCTAATGCTGGCCCCTATTAGCAGAAGGCTGTCACCATTTCCTTCACATGATCCATGCACCAAAACTTATTTATAGGAGAACTGGGGGGGGGGGGAGAGGCTAATGTGTGTCTTTCAAATCCCCGTTCATCCACAAAGTTCACTGGGAGACCTTGGTCACTCCCTCTTTACCCATCCTCAATGAGCCTTTTTCCGACACTTATTCGTGTAAAATGAACCTGCAGGGGTAGGGAGGGCTTGGTGAAACCAGGCTGCACCCCTGACCAATGCATGTTGATTAGAATGTCCATAGGGAGCCCCACATGTACAATTTCATACATGCTTCTCTCTTTTTCTCTATCACTCATGTTGAAGCCACCTTTTTTAAGTGCCCCCCCCGCAAATGGCTTGCACCAAATTAAAAATATAGTATAATTTTTAAAAATCAAGTCAAATAATAACAGCAATAGAAGTGCAGCATCTGCATCATAAAATGATCCAGACGAATCCAGAAAAGAAAAGGTAATTCAAACATTCAAGAAGAAGTTGCCAACATTCAAGCTGGGGAAACACTAAATATGGAACACACACACACAGCTCAAATGCAAATTCAAGGTGAGCACAAATGTGCTCATAGCATAAGCTATGGACTGGACTGGCCGAGCACATGCCCAGGGCTCAAGTGCTGCCAACGCTTGGACTTAGACTCTGATGCTCCTCTTTGCCCCCAGCATTGGGTGCTTGGGCATCTGGGAATTTTAAAATGATTTTAAAATGATCTGCTGTATAGGCTGCTTTCGTCCCCATTACTCGGCAAGCCACAGGACAACTACTGGGCAATGGGGGGGGAGGGGGAGCAGCTTCTGTAGGGTGGTGTAAGGATTTTCTTTTAGAAGAAGGAAATTATATTGAGAAATCCAATCTTGGATTTCCCACATCACAAGTAGCTTGGTATCAAATTACGCATGCTTAAATGAGATTATAAACACGGGCACTGAATTGTGCAGAATTAGAGGTCGGAGGACTACAGTCCAAGACAGGATGTGATGTTGCCCATTTTGCCCTGGTTTAATTAGTGCTAATGTGAATGGGGATCAGGCTTCCCTGCAGATGGTCTCATCTGGTGGCCATTCCCCCACCCCCCAGTGATACTTGGTTGTGCTGTAACATTCCCATGGCATTCTGGGGGGGGGGGGGGAGGTGGCTGGCCTGATGGCTATAGAGAAGTGACACAAACTGTCAAAAAAGAAAAGAAAAGAAAACTAACACTTGTCACCCCCAAACAGCAGTAAGTACCCCCCCCAAAAAAAATCCATGCCTATCCCCTGAAATTGCCCTGGCTTAACTGTCCTCCCGAACTCCTTCAGCACTACTGAATTTCACTGAAAACACTTCTAGACGAATTTTCAGCTCAGTGCTCATTTTCATCTTAATTCATTTGCTCATAGCAGTTTGTTCATTTCATTTCAGTTCCGTTTGCTCATTTATGCAGCCCAAATCTATGCATGTTTAGTCAGAAGCAAGTTCCCATGAGTTCAATGGCCCTTACTCCACAGGACATAGGATTACAGCCTCAATTAACTTGTAGAGTTATTCTAGCACAGAATTCTGGTCTATGCCAGAAGCTCAGTTATTTCAAACTGATCTGACTCATTTTAACTGCCAATCCAACTACTTAGGAAGAGAATATTTGTCTTCTCTTCTCATCTGAACTAGAGGAAGTGGCAGTGATGGGATCAGAAAGGTAAATCAATCCAAGTACTAGTAAATTAACAATGGCAGCGCTATCACCGGCAAATAAGAAAGCAGGTTTTTCAGTCCAAGGCAACCCCCAATTTAATGATGATGATGTGACGCATGTGATGGAAAACTAAACTAGGTGTCAGAGGAGATAACAAGGAGTAGCCCAGTCCAGTTGGGGTGTTAATGAGCAAGGCAGTAAAATGGGGAGATCTGAACTCAAAAGGTATTTGGCGAAGAAAAACCTGGGAGGCACTGGATGGACGCAATGGGGGCAAAAATCAATAAAAGGAAAATGACACAGCGGAGTAATGGGAAGCACTGAGAGATAAATTAGAGGGTTGCCCAGTGGTTATGATGGCCAGCAAGCAATACATTAGAAGAACAGAGCAAGTAGGACTAGCATGACAAACTAATTAAAAGTAAGAGACGCAGAGCCAAGGTGTAAAACATGCAAGACGAGAGGAAGCCTGGCAGAAAGATTGCAGAGGGCAGAGAAAGGAGAGATGTGAGAATAACAAGAACCAAAGTTGAAAACGGAAAGGCTCTAACTTCACACAAGGCTCAGATAAATAACAAAGACATGTTTTCAGGCCCATGCGGCGCAAGAGAAGATTGAAAGAGCCAGGAGGTTATAGAAGAGTGGGCAGAAGCGCTCACTGATAGAGGCGGTGGAGGCACTGTTGCAATAAGCAAGGAACATTGGATTCAAAGGCTACAGTGGGAGGAGTACTGTCACATTGTACACAGGCATGGAAGTCTCTCCTTTTGCACGTGTTGACTTTCCCCTGATGTACAAGGGCACCTCAGTCTGGGCAACGGATGGTGCAGTTCACTCTTACAGTTTTAAATAATGAGCAGTGCTGTTTCTGCTTTCATCTTGGACTTTGATCTTGGGTTTATAATTAAAGATTGCACATGAACTGTACATGTGCTATGAAAACCAGAAGTAGAACCAAGTCTAATTCCCCTTCTCCCCCACCCCATTTTCATCCAATCTCTCTCTTGTTTGGCAACACATGTCCATAAAATGGACTTATACAATCTCACTAGAAAGAAGGCTACTGAACAAGTTTAGTGTTATGTACAGTAGAAATATTTACTTTTTTTTTTCTTCCAAAGCAGCTTGCAATAAATGTGTATTTATTAACAATATTTCTATCCTGCCTGTTGGTCCCACTTAAGGAACAGTCAAGCAGGCTCGAGCAGGCTTACATTGAGGTTTAACAGACACGCAACTAATTTAGAATGAAACCAATACAAAACCAGAAATCGTGATCAGATCAAATTATTCAGTGCTGAATATACAGTGCACAAAAAGGATATAATATTTTAAACAATCATTAAACATTTAAAAAGTAAAATGAACAAACAAAAAAAGAAAGCCAGGCCATAGTACAATTTAAGCAGTAGAATAACAAAACATATCAACAGAAATTAAGATCAACTTAAGGGGGCAAACTTGGCATTACTGTAAGCCAGGAGTGTTCTTCGGGCTTGCGTCACCTGGTGCAGAAGGTCATTGCGTCACCCCCATGATGAACCTTCTCCCATGCAGTGGGTGGGGAAACGCATCATCGCCCTGCCCCCATGCCATTGTCCCACCTCCCGCTTAATCAAAATTACACCTTAAATTTACAGTATTATATGCACAGCCTAATGTATGTTTGCAGCCTGAACAGAAGCAACACAAGGGTTTGTGTCACCTAGTATGAGAGCATTAACTTTATTTTTTTTAATATATAACTGTACAGGTAACAGTAACAGTAACCAACTCGGCTCTCAGAACAATCAGTCTCATTGGTCTGTTTTGAGTTAATAAGGAAATCTACTTTTTGTTGCACAAGGAAGTTGTGTTTTCTGTTTCCGGTTATTTGGTCATAACATTTGATAGGATACAGATACGGTGTGTTCCATTGCATTCTACATGAGATTACGCATTGAATGGTATATAACATGATGATATACTTCTTAAAGACAAAGGTTTTCACAATTTTGGCCACTAGTGATGTCACCCCCGAGGATGTCACATGGTGCGGTCCGCAACCCCCGCACCAGTGTAGGGACGCCACTGCTGTAATCATCTGCTATGCAGTTGTGTGCATGTGTAAGACAGCAGGTGTGCAGGAACCCAATCTGAATCCGGATCATGGTAGGGGAAGGTGGTTTAAACCCTTCGCCTCTGCCACAGTTGTGGTCATGTTTGGGTAGGCTTACCAGATCTCCAACCAGGACAGACTGCTAGACCTTTAGGAGAAGTAATGTGGGCAGGTGTCGCTTGTTAAAACTTAGAGCACAATCCTGAGTAGACATGCCTAGGATTGTGCTCTAAGGTTTAACAAGCTACACCTGCCCACATTACTTCTCCTAAAGGTCTAGCACTCTGTCCCGGTTGGAGATCTGGTAAACCTAGGGCCTCTGCATACATGCTGTCTTACGTAGAAAAAAACATGCATGCAGAGGGTGGTGGGAGCTCAGCGACAGCACAGATGCTTTGTACGCAGAAGGTCCCAGGTTCAATCTTCAGACAGTAAAAGTTCCCTGTCTGAAACCTTTGAAAATCACTACCAGTTAGTGACGGCAACACCTGAGCTAGAACTATCACTAATCCGACTCAGTAGAAGGCAGTTTCCTATGTTCCCATGCTTAAACAGTAGCACGTAGTTTGACCCTAAGAAACTTTTTAGAAATACCTGGGTAAATAAAAAACATATTTCTCTGGAGCCAGAAAGATCAGCCAGGCTACTCTGGGACATGAAGCATACATCACTATGTGAAATTATTTCTGACTTGAAACCACCCATGGCTACAAAAAATTCTCGCTTAAAATGGCAAAACATTTGTTTTTCCGCCCTAGAATATTAGCACTTTCAATTTCATCCTGTTTCACAAGTTGTCCTCATTTTACCCAAGCTGTGGGAAGCTGCTCAGCCTTCATAGGATAGGGTTTCACTGAAGGAATGAAGGTTGGAGATTCCTGGAGATTTGTCCTTATCTCTTTACTTACAAACGTGTAGGGGGATCAGGTGTTACAGATGAGGGGGAAAAAGCAAGCATACATAGGCACTACCGATTCAGGCTGCAATGCTATACACACTTCTCGGGGAGTAAGTCTGCTAAAATCAATGGAGCTTATTTCTGAGTAGACATGCATAAGGACTGCGCTGTCCCAGTAGCAGCAAAATTACCTCTGATGTTGTAGCCATCGCAGATTGCATTTTAGCCATTCGTACCATGAGCTAAAGTGGTCATAGAAAGGCCAATGACACAAGCAGAATCTGCCTCAGATTATCCCTGTATTTTAAATTAATTGATTCATAAGGCAGGATGTGTTGAGTACTGGGTATGCATGTTAAACATGCAAATTGCTTGCTTCAAAAACTGCCTGATAGATCGAGTTAATTATGATAATCAAGGCAATTAGAATAGAGAAAATATTCAGACTAATTCTGACTTCCTTTTATATTTTGCAAACCTTATATAACTATAAGAGCTGGTATTTTTTGTTGAAAATTGTACTGCCTACACGTGCACATGCGCCCGCGTGTATGTGTAGCTGTCATCTTGCACTGTGGATTAGTGACGATAGCATTGCCAGCTACACATATCCATGTGGATTAGTTGTTACCTGCTACTGATATCATTGATAGGTACATCTCCATATTTTTGTTGCCACAGAAATATCACAACTACGAGGAGATGACATTACATCATATCTGGCACAGTGGTGGAAATCAACAGCAAATGCGCCAGGTTGTGTGGGGATGTGATGCTCAACCATTAAATAAGGATCATGAGGCCTGGATCTGGGCTTATATACAGATGCAGATGTACACTCTACAAGTGTGTGTATATAACTACCGTATTTATCGGCGTATAAGACGCACCTGCGTATAAGACGCACCTTCCTTTTGGCCCTGGGTTTCAAGAAAAAAAGATTTAAAGCATTTTTGGGCCACTTGGCCACTTACTGCTTGGCTGCTTAATTAGCTAATTTACATAAATTGCACAAAAATACCAGGATCTCTTTTAAAACACACAGCAATAAGACACATGAACAAAATGCACCAGAACATAAGTGTACAAGTACAAAAAAAAACCCAGACTCAACTCTTTTTCCCCCCAACCCACCCATGCAGTTTCCAAAGTAAAAAACATTTACTCCAAGTACAAAAAAACCCCAGACTAAACTCTTTCACCCCACCCATGCACAGTTTCCAAAGTAAAAAACATAAAAGTACCAAAAAAAACCACCCCAGACTCAACCCTTACCCCACCCCACCCCACCTATGCAATGTTTCCAAAGCCTCCCAACTAGGCCCAGTTCAGAAGCTTACCCTTCCGAGGAGAGCTGGGAAGACCACGCCCTCTGCAGCTCAGCTGAACTCTTTTCCCCCACCCCACCTAACCTAAGCACAGTTTCCAAAGCCTCCCCAACTAGGCCCAGTTCAGAAGCTTACCAAAGCTGATTCAGTGTCGGAGGAAAGGCCTTCTGCAGCTCAGCTGAACTGAACTGAGCACAGCGCCCTCTGCTGGCTGCTGAGAAGCTCAACTCAAGCTAGTGCATAAATTAAACCAGACAAACAGCTGTAGATCGGATAGATTAGCCAGGGAAGAAAGCACAAGGGAGCTCTCCTGCTCCGGAAAACCCCGGTAAGCCCAAAAATGCTTTAAAATGGGCGGGGGAGGGAGGGATTTTTTTTAGTATTGGCGTATAAGATGCACCCTACTATTTTGGGTCACAAATTTAGACAAAAAAGTGCATCTTATACGCCAATAAATACAGTACTTGCTCCAAAATGCAAGCTCTCCCTGAAGGCAAATAACTGCCACAGGTTTGGCATCAGTTCACTGAAATGAGTATGAACTCTGGATCAGACAGGCAGACTCAAACAGGGGAGTGAGTTTGTTTATATGTGGAGGGGTTTTTGGCCGCCTCCTCTAATCACAGCAGCTCACAGCCAGCTGGAAACCTGGAGTGCCCTGTTTTTCAAGGACCAGGCACCTGGACTGAGAGCATTTCACTGGAAACTCATGACAACAATCTTGGCAGAAGGTGCAAGCATGGCTGCTTGGGCCATGTGTTGTTGATCTCAGGCATGCCTGGGCTCAGCTCCCTGCATCGGTTTTGGTTGTGGGAAGTGTGAATGTAGCACAAACATGAATCATGAGTGCATACATCCATCCCAACAGTTAATGTACGAGTGCATCTAATTTCAGCAAGACTAAGGGTCAAACAAGTCCATGTTATATACAAACATGCATATATATATATGCTGACGGTTTCTTCTTTGGGAGAAAAGCAGCACTGAGGAGTTGATTTTCAGCAAATCAGCAGGAGGGAAGGCATTGCTTCCATTCCCCTGCTGCAATTCCTCCTCCCCAGTCACTTTCCCTCTTCTGGTGTATCAGATCCACGTCTTCCCCAACAGCCATGGGCCTGTAAACCCAGGCGGGGGGGGGGGAGGGAATTACTGAAAACGTTTCAGTCAGGCAAAGGGTTATATGCACCTTGCTGCTATTTCTCCCTTCAAAATCACTTCCTCCCAAAACGCCACTCGGGTTTAAATACACACTTTTGTACGTGAACATGTAATTTGGCCTTCAGCACGCGAAATTAAATGCACCATTGCAGTCTGTTACAAATACAAAACTGACTGCCGGTCCTAATTTTGACTTTTTTTAAAACAAAAAGTCACTTACACACGTTTTCAAGAGGATAATTGCCCTTGCAAAAACTGCAGTCTTTGCAAATATACCCTAAAGGGGAAAGAAAAAAACAAGACTGGACATATTTAAAGTCCGTCAACCATGGCAGAATCCCTCTTAAATTAATCATCCGTCTCAGTGTTCACAGAAGAGTATGGGAAACAGATGCTTGCAAGAAGATACATACCCCAGAGGGCAGAACCAGAAATGCAAAAAGATTTTGACACCAAGTCGGAAACAGGTGATCAAGTAATTAGACTGTCTCCCACATGACAAAATTAAATTAGGCAGGATTTCTTGAGTCTGTGGACACTTTGTATGCAGACAGGCAGCGACAGCGATAGCAAAAAGAACATTTAGCCATAACAGATCAAAGGGCATCTTCAATTCTGCTATATCACCCCAAGTAACTCATGCCTTACAGTGCAGAGGGTGTCTCACCTGGACTTTGGAGACCCCCCGGGATTCAAATCCCAGATTCATCACAGTTTGTTTTTTTTTAATTATCACTCACATTTCTACCTTGCCTTTGCACAAAGGAGCTCGGGTGTGTGTGTGTGTTTGCACATCATGGGTTACTCCTTTTTTATCCTCTTACCAAACCTTTGTGGTAGGTTAAGGTAGGAGATGGTTTTTCTCAAGAGGCAAAGTCTTCCTAACCATTGCCATCTTCTGGACTTCTTACAATGTTATTTCACTTACACAAAACTGAAGAAGGATCAATGATTCGAAAATAATCCCAAATCTCTATACCTTGCTTTTTCTCCAAGGATCTTTGGGCAGGAGGGAGGCAAGCCAATTACCCCATTTTACCTTCACAACAACCCTCTGAAATTGAATAGGCTAAGTGAAGCTGATGCAGAGGCGTCGTTAGGGGGCGGGCGAGAGCCTTGGGTCCCTGGGCGGTGGGGGTGTCGAGCAGCAGGGTGTGTGTGTACTTGCCTCCAGTTCTGTCACCCCGTCTGCCACTTTTTCCTTCTTTTCACAGCTGTTTGCGCTCTGCCGGCCGCCTGTTGGGCCCTCCCTCCTTCCTTGGCTCCGTACAGTCCTGAAAAACGGCTGAAAAAGCATGGGGGGGGTGTTTTCGTGCTGTGTCGAATTTTGGTGGCAATGTGCAAAAATGACATCACCCCCCAGGGGGTGTGACTTGTGGTATCACGTGGGGATGTTGTGTCGGCAGCCCGCCCACGGGTGTGTGTGTGTAGAAACGCCACTGAGCTGATGCCTTAGGTCACCTAGCAGGGCCAGGCTGTTTTGCGCCCCAGAAAAGGCTAACTACTTGCATTTCCCCCCATACATTCATTATATTCCATTGCACTGTTTCAGTATTTATCTTAAAATTAAAAAAATATATATAAATTGTCAGTTGCTTTTTTTTACATGGGATAAAAAGCTGATCGGTATAAAACAGTGCCCCTCAAAGGTTAGTACTGCACCCCTCTGAGGTCTGTACCCTAGGCAGCTACCTAGTTTGTCTAATGATACCACCAGCCTTGTCACCCAGCAAACGTCATGGCTAAGACTTGAATCCAAGTCTTCCTACTTCCTAACTTCCTACTCCAAGTCACTATTCCACTCTAGCCACTATACAATACTA
The DNA here is from genome assembly GCA_026170595.1 of Plestiodon gilberti rubricaudatus. Classification (NCBI taxonomy): domain Eukaryota; kingdom Metazoa; phylum Chordata; class Lepidosauria; order Squamata; family Scincidae; genus Plestiodon; species Plestiodon gilberti. The sequence continues at coordinate 185,348,776 of JANXHW010000004.1, read as the reverse complement.
CTTGTCATAGTAGTAGTATCCTAACTGGCGCCAATGCAGCGGGGCCAGCACGGCCACACTGCTTCCCATGCACAGAGTGAGCAGGCTTGAGGTCTCTTTGAGGTATTTATTTATTTATTTAAAGAATTTATACACCGCCTTTCTCCCAGCAAGGGCACTCAAGGCGGCTTACAATAAAAACATTAAAATACATATATACATTAAAATAATTTAAAAATATAATTAAAAAAATTAAAACAATCCCAGTGGGTCACCTATATTTACATTTGTTAAAAGCCATTTGTTAAAAAGCCAGCCCACCATGTCAGACATCGAATGCTAACCTGAATAAAAACGTCTTAAGGCCCCGCCGAAAGGTCTCTACAGAGGGAGCCGTTCTTAATTCCAGGGGGAGGGAATTCCATAATTGGGGCACCACTGTCGAGAAGGCCCTATTCCGTGCTGCCATCCCCCTCACCTCCGTCAATGACGGCACGGTTAACAGCCCCCCCCCCCGATGACCTCAGAGTACAGGTCGGATTATAAGGAAGGAGGCAGTCCCTCAAATACCTGGGACATTCACCCCCCTTCCCTGGGTAAAACCCCAGCCTGATCAATGGGGCAACTTGGATCTGCACCTGTAAGTAGCCAGGGCAAGTCTGAGCTGCTTCATGTCGGGTTTTCGGGCCCGAGAAGGGGGATAGGATTCGGTGTGCAGCACCAGCACCACTAATCCCACCCCCTCCTGGATCCGATCCAACCCATCTCTCTTCCCGTACCATTACACCCCCTTCCACGCCCTTCCCTCACCTGCTGTGGCATGCGTTCCACTCTCCACTGGCACTGGCAGGATGGCGCAGGCCTTCCCCGCCAGCGCTTCTAACTGCCAACATGCTTTACGGCACATTTGTGACAGCCTAGGCTGGTGCAGCGGCCACCAGGGATGTATCTAAGTAACTAGGTCACGAGTGCGAGTGCGAGTCATTTTTGCGCGAGTGCAAGTCAGTGTCAAAAATTTTGGGCAAGTACGAGTCAAGTGTGAGTCATTTTTGCACGAGTGCGAGTCGAGTACGAGTAAGGCCAAAAACCACGAGTCACAAGTTGAGTCACTTTGGAGAAAATGGCTTTTTCCCCTGAAAATGGGGTGGGTGGGTGGGTGTCTGTGTGTGGGGTGTGTGTGGGGACCTCTGAGACTTTTAAAGCACCCACTTGGCTCCCCCTATGCCCTTTCCCTCACCTCTCAGTCTTGTCACCACCCATCTGGTTTGGGAAAAACAAGCGTGTCTACATTCAAACCATTTATTATTCCCTCCCTGCCCCTTCCCCTTGCTGAGCCGAGCATCCCTTGGGCTCGGAGTTTTGGTCAATGAGGAGGAACTGCTGCGGCAGCTTCGCCTTCCCTCACTCCTCCCCACCCCTCGCGCTCGGAGTTGTTGCCAATGGCAAACAGACGGCAACAAAAGGGGGGGACTCAGAGCCAGGCTTGCTTTCCCACCCCCTTGAAAACCCTTCCTCCCTGCTACTCTCCCCCTCTGAGGTCTCCACTGCGCCTGCCTGCCTGCCTGCCTGCCTGCCTGCCTGCCTGTGTTGATGCCGGCCATTAAAGGAAAATGACTTGGAAATGGCAAGTCGTTACCCCCACGAGTGCGAGTCAAGTGCAAGTCCCGTGGTTCACGAGTACGAGTGTGAGTGTGAGTCAGTGGGTCACGAGTACGAGTACAAGTACGAGTCAGGGAAAAAGTGGCTAAGTCACACTTGTGAGTCGAGTCATTTGACTCGAGTCCCCATCCCTGGCGGCCACTATGCCAGCGCTAGCGCTGATTAGGATTGCGGCACAAGTCACAGACGTCTCATAGACTGCAAAACCAAATGTGCTGCAGATTTGGCAACGACAAAACTTTCACACTGCTTAGGATGTCACATGCTATATGAGCTGTGCGCATGTGTATGATGTCTCAGTGTCGAGATGCTGCAAAAAATAGACAAATTAAGAAAAAGGAGGCAAATGGGGAAAGCTGGCTAGAAGAGCAATGCCTGCCATTAAGAAGAGATGCTCGTCTGTCAGGAAGCAAAATGTCAACCTGAAACATTTGCTGCCCAAATCATCTGTCCATTCTGTCTGCCTGCCTCTCTCATACTCATTACAAAGCCTGATTTCTTTTTTTTTTTTGTATTTCCTGGCCCACATGTCATACCTGATACATCAGTAAAGTTACTATCAGTCACTTCCTATCTTGTGTCTGCTGATGAGTCAGGTGAAAGCTGCATGCCATGAGATTTGAAAGGGTTTTTTATTGTTATTTTCTTGTTGGTTTTCCTTTCTAACTGATGATGAACAAACAGCTCTTCGGGCTATTATCTTTTGCTTTCTGAAAGTAGGGGGGTATTTTTATCCACAGTTATTCCCAGTGAGGCAGACAGGATGCCTGCCAAGGCATATACCCTAAATGATTAAGCATCCCGGAAGCAGTGCCGTCAATTCCCACATCACCCAAACCATGCGAAAAAGCCTCTTCACACAAACAACCTGCAACACGGAGTGATCGCCACACAACCGCATTTAAAAACAGCCACACAACACTGAAGGCTGCATGGGTGAATTAGGACTCAGGATATTCCTATACCTTCTGAAGTCACACTTTTAAGGGGCTAGATCTGGATAGCAAGTCGAACGCCATGCAAGACGGACTGTAAGATGCTATCTTTACAATAGTTACCTACTACAGCTCAGTAGTTGGGGTTCAGTACTCTCCTGGAAGGGTTTTTTCCCCCAGATGGACCCCACCTGCGTGGTTGCTATAGCCTGGGATGGTGGCAACGGATAGAAACTACCAGTTCCCTCCATTCACTGCTCACCCAAGTAAAACAGGAAATCGGGTAGCAGGAAGGGGAACTAACCACTAGGTGCTACTCCCCTCTGTCAGCCTGCCTTCTCTCAGTACAATCCCTGACAAGGATAGTGGTGGTTTCACTTGACACTCCACTAGTGAAAACTCAGAGAACAGTTGGCTCAGCCCTAGTATGACTGCTAGCAGAGTTGAGGAAATCAACAGCCCAATCGTAACCTTACCACCACCACCCTGCTGGTGCAGCTGCGCCAAAAATGCATGGGGGGGGGGGAAATCAGGAGTCTTCACCTTTACCTTACCCCTGCATAAGCCTCTCACTCTGCAATGGGTCTACTTGGACCTGCGCCAGTGATTTTGCTAGTGCAAGGAGAGAAAGGGGGCGGGAAGGCTCAGGAAAGGGGGATAGGATCCGGCACACTCCTTTCGCCACCACATCCACCCCTCCCGCAGCCTCCCCGCCCCTGTTCTGCCCTCCGCCCACCACATCTCACCTCTCCTGCTCTCTTACCTGCTCCGGCGGGCAGTGGGAGAACCAACGACGTATGCGGGAAGTCTCCAGCCTTCCCATCGGCGTCCCAGCAGCATGCTACTCAGCTGCTCATTTTAACTTTACATACACCTCAAATTAAACATTTCTAGGCATATGCAAAGCAGTATTTTATTTTCCAGCTTGTTTTCCTGGTGCCAAGCAGCACTGGCTTTCTGTCCGATTATGCTGATGCCCCTTGTGGCATGCATAACCAATCAAGCCTGAAAAATGAAGGGAAAGGCAGGGTCTTGTATTATCCTCTTCAAGCTCCTGTGTTTTTTTTTATGGCCTCTCTTATGGCTGAAAGCACAAAACGGATCCACTCCACCAAGAAGCCAACACTGAGAACATTATCATCACTGTGTTTCTAAATGTTGACATTATTCTCTCCTCTTCTCCTTCTGTAAGTGAAATCCATTGTCTGTTTTTAGGCGGTCAAGCAGAAGCCTGCTTCCAGAGCACCCTCTGCCAAATGAACGAACAGGCTGAGAGCATCATTTACTCAGTTGTCGAAGAATAATGCAGCCTTTTGTTAGCTAATTCTTTTCAGCTTGGGCAACTGCGGGCCATCCTTGGCCTGAGACCACCTGGAAAAGATGCTGGTTGTGTCTCGACATTTATTTTGTCTCAGGAAGGGGGCAGGGATCTTACCTACGAGCTGGCAAGGCAAAACATTCTACTGCCACAATTCATTGAGCGCAGCCCTCTAAAGAGACCTGCCATTGTTTTTTAAATGAGTGTTTTCTCATAACGGCGTGAATTTATTTTCTGCACCAGTTCCTTGTGCTGCTAAAGAAAACCTGGGATTTCTGGCTCCTATATACAGTTTCCTTTGTGTGTGCAATGATGCAGAATTCCAGCAGCTTACTCAGAATTTAACATGGTCTGATCGCTAACTATGGCTGGCTCCAAATGTGAGGGGCCCTTAGACAAAGTGTTTTCTAGTGAGCCTCCTCATCTGGATGGGCCCTGACTGACTTACTGGGCAGTAGGCGTAGGGGACAGCATCAACAGTGTTCTTCTCAGTGCCATGGATTGGCGTTGGTGGGCCTACCTGACCATGAGTGGTGGCATTTCTCAGTACAGTTGATCCTCCATATCCACTGGGGTTCTGTTCCCGAAAACCCAGTGCATACAAAAAACAGTGTTATAGGAAAACCGGGGTGGGGAGCAGTGACACATTACCTTTTTTCCCCAGTGTCTTCACCACTTCCCTCCTCTTGAGTTTGTTTAAACTGACTGAAAAAAGAAAAACCACTACCGGAAGCAACCTGTAGATGGTGCCAGGGACTCCCAGTTGCATTTTTCTTTTTTTCAGCAGTTTAAACATGCCGGGAAGCGGCTTTCAGGTCCCCAACAGATTCCCGGTTGCGGTTTTTTCTTTTTTCAGTGGTTTGGACATGTGCAGGAAGTGGGGAAATGCTGAAAAAAAGAGGTAATGTGGTGCGGTCAGACTCCCTCTTCCACAGTTTTGGCACCCGTATTGAGTCAAATCCGTGGGTGGAAAAACCATGGTTAAAAAGGTCTGACTACACCTGGCACCATCTTAATTTTCCCCAAATGCCCCAATGTAGCATCACTCATCACTCATGCTACTGCCACTGAGACCCTCCCTTCTGCCCCGGGTTCAGCACACTCCCTGCCCCAATCCTCCCCACCACCAACTTCCCTGCTCCAGCGCAGGCTGGGTGAGTCAGTGGCACTCACACGGAGCCTCTGATAGTTTGCACTTGTGGCTCCAAATGCATGGTGGCAGCACGGCTTTTACAATGCCAGTCTGGGACTTACACAGTGGATTGTGAGAGTCACTCCATAGGCCCTCAATAGGATTGTAGCATTAATGACATTACATCATTTGGAAAACAAAAACATCACCAATAGCTTCAGTCCGAGTTCACACTGCTCTGCCCTGAGCTTTCCTGCTCCAAAATGTCCTGTTGCCTTTCCCAACTGCTTTTCCTTCTAGAGCCTGAGTCTCTCCACATAGTTCTGTTATTCGTGATATAACCTAGAAGCACAACTAGAAAGCTACCTTTCTTTAAAAAAAGAAACTGAAATAAAAGGAATAAGAAATACTGGAACATGCAGCCAAAAGGAAGATAAATAGGCTGTAGCTCATGGAGATCTCCACAAATATTTTCAAGAAGCAAAAAATAACACTGAAGACTTACGCAGATACAATTTATCTTTAGCCATATTGAGACATAAATAAGAACTATAGTCTATGGGTCAGTTGGGATGATACTTCCCTGTCTGAACCAGCCCCACATGTGGGGCATACACATCTTGCCTCTGCTCATTGCTTCCCTGTTAGTTCTGTTAATTGCAGAGGAGGGGAAGCTTTGTCTGAAATGCCCCTAGGACACGCTGCTAAATCTCCCTCAGAAGTAGGTTCAGCAGTGTATTATAGGGGTGGCTCATTCAAACCTTCCTCCACACAATGGGGAGAAGTAACAGGGAAGGGAGTGGAGAAGGGACGCATACTTTTTCTTTAATCATGTGGGGCTGGAAAGTGACATCTGAACTGAAGCCTTGAGTGAACCCAGGGTCATCTTGAGTACAAGTGAATGTGTACTGAAGAACTTCCTTTTGCTGGAAGTCAACGTTACAGCGTATGTGTTTATAAATATCTGTGTTCAACTTGGAGGTCAATAGGATTAACCTTCGACAGCATGACTTAGTGTGTCTCTTTCTAAACATGTTCTTGTGGCTTATGACATTAGCTGAGGCCACAGAGTGTGAATTACCGCATACTTTTGTGGTTCCTCTAAATCATCTTTCATCTGTTATTATTAGACATCGGAAGAGTTTTCTTCCCATGACGAAAGTCCTCGCAAGTCCATAGAAGAGAAGTACATCCAAATGTCCACATGCTTCATCTTTTCTTGGTTTTATCACACAGGGAAGTCTTCATATATATATATATTGTTCATTTGCTTGAAATGCTTTTCCAGAATGTGGTTCGTTTTTCTCCCACCCTCAGTGGGTACTGAGGAGGTTACAGACAGGCCACAGCTTAAGAGGCTATTAAATACAATACTAATCCAAAGAGGACAGGAACTGCTACAAGTGATAAATGACCAGGACAAGTGATTAGAGTCTGGATTAATTTGTGATTAGACAATGTGATTGAGCTCACAAACACCAGAGGTACCGGAAAGGGCACCCACAGGGTGGTAATCACTATGCCAAAAACTAGGGCTGACTCAGAATCACTGTCAGTTTTTCCATTCAAAAGCAACCAAAAAGGAGAGCCTACAAATTCCTTTATTTACCCTTCAAACAGCGCAATCCTGTGTAACTTTGCACCGGTGTAACAGTAGATGCACCGGTGTAAGTGCACTTACACCGGTGCATCTGCTGTTACACTGGTGCATCTGCTGTTACACCGGTGCAAAGTTACACAGGATTGTGCAGAAAATCTAATATTGGGGAGGTCTCCCCTAGGAACGGTAAGCACAATAATTAGTGTGGCATACACAATAATAATTGTAAAGTCTGTATCTTTGCGACTCCTATAAAACAGACCTTCAACAAGATCCCTTCTCCTGAGTCACTGTGCAAAGTTCAAGGCTTGCTTTATAAATTAGAATATGCCAACAAACACAAAACAAACTTCCTCCCCTACTCATCATTCTAGAGCCCTTCACTTGGAGGCCAATCTCAGAAGCCTCCCACTTGTCCACAAATACATCAGCAGAAATGCAAATATTTCAAGACAACAGGAAACTGAAATGTGTCCAGCTACTCACCAGGAATGGTGTTTGGTGTATGGGTCTGTTGTTCCTCCTTGCCCACTAGATGTTTAGATAGAGTTTAAACGAGTGTCGTATATATTCATTTATTGGCCTGGCTTTACCTGTTTGAAACAAAGGACAGAAACCATTGTCAATCTTGTACAGAATTTAACATTTGTCATCTACTACCTGCCACAGACTGACTTGTTCTGTGTCAAATAAATACAAGTAATGATACCAGTTGACTTGTGTTGGGATGAATTTTCAGGAATAAATGTGATGGCACCTTTAAAGTAATCGTGTGATTTTTCTTTTTTTTCTTTTTGAGCTATATAAAAGGTTCCATTAGGAGAAGACTTGCATATTTTCTCTCTCCTAATCCAATCAGTCAATCTGACTGCAATTTTGTGAAAATCACAGAAGAGAATGTCTCTGATTAAAAAGGAATCAAGTAGGCTGCTCTGTCATTAGAGGTCTGACCCAGAGAAGTGTGCTCTGTCCACAATAAAGGATGGCTCCTACATGAAGTGTTATCACTTGGTCATTCATCACTTGATAACCCACAGTTGAATGTGTGAATCACCCCACCTTTACAGGGTTTGGAGGTTATTATGCTCAGCTACAGAAATAACTTTTATGTAATGGCTCAGAACTCTTAGACGTTGGGTCATTCACGTATGATGCTATGGACAGCAAGTGATGAACATTTATTTATTTAAAAATGCACATCCCATTATTTAAAAATGCACATCCCATTCTTCTACAAATGATCCAAAGTGGCTAACAATAAACATGACAATGAAGAATAGTGAAAAACATCAATAAACAAGAGAAACAAGACCACATCAATTAATCAAGGCAATCACAGAAAAAGGGGGCATTCCTCCATTACAGAAGTAGAAAAAACTACAGCCTACTCTCAGAGTCCTTCAAAGATCTTCTGGAAAAGCCATGTCTTAACCATGAAATCACCTTACGGACACACTTTAAGAATTGGACCTGGAAGATTTCCACATGACGGAAGAGAATCTAACCCTTGTCGCAACCCAGCACACTTCAGTTGGCAGGGAGACACAGAGAAGGGTCTAATGCTGAATGGAGCACACTGGAGGGAACATATGGGAGACTGTGCAGTCTCATGTCTGAGGGAGTCAGGCAAAAAACAACAACACCCCATCTTGGGGTAAATACTCCTGATAAAGAAATCAATGTTCTTCCACACCTTTTTGCGCCATAATGAAAATGGAGGGAATCTCTCATGTCCATCCATCTTGCCCAGTGTCACACATAAAAACAGAACAAAGTTGTAGATACAGTTCTGAGCTCCTTGCTCCACAGGGTAACTCTTGCCCACCTGCTATTCCAGGACATTGTAGAAAAACAAAGAAAAAGAGAATTGGAAATCTCTCTCTCCCTTCCCAGACTGGTTCATACATACAAGTACAACACTCATGGCTCAATCCTATTGGGCAATTACGACAGCGGATCTCATGATCTGCTACCGTAAGTGCTGCAGCAGCACTATCAAATTCACACCACTTCCGAACGCATCAGAGCTGCTGGCACAAACAGCCAAAAGCTCTGTATGCCTGTCAGAGAGGGACCTGGCTCACATTGGAGCAGGTAAGGTGCCAGCAGGGGTGGATTATGGGCAGTTCAGGGGAGGTTAGGGGTTGGGAGCAAGGAGGGCAGGGGACGGTTCAGGGGTGGATCCTGGTGGCAACAGCACATGCTGGGGTGCTATCCCCATTTTTCTGGCCCAGCATGTCCCCTGCCTCTACTTAGACTTATGATAGCAAAATTGCTGGTGTAGATCGAAGGAGACCCATTGATGGCCAGACAGCCTACAGAGAGGTAAGTAAAATATATTTTTACTTATCTCTTCTAGGCCATTTGCTTGACCCCAACCTTCCCAAACTATTGATGTCATGGGGGGAGGGTGTTACGGTGCCAAGCTGCCCCGGGCACCCACCCCAGCGGAGGCTAGCTACGCTTCTGACACAAGCTGCCCAGTCTGAATGGCAATTGAGAAGATGTAGACAGACCCACCATGTCACTGAAGATAAAATGTTACAGTGGAAAGGGAGCTCATCAGTCTGATAAGCCAGAGAAGGGCTTCTCTTTGTCCCTTTGATAATTAAGAACTTAATCCATATTTGGCTGGTTACACTACATCATTTTAGAACATTCTGTTGAGCTAATGCTTTTGACTGAAGAGTGATGATGAAGGAACAAAGGGCAAGCCATGTCCTCAGTAGAGGACACTTGTGCTTAATGTGTTGATTAGAGATCACTCGTTCAGCTAGAATCCCGCGATGAATGCAATACAATAGGACAGCACAAATTACATGTGAACACACGGAGAGGGAGGAGCAGAATTGCACCTTCTGGTGTCTACTGCCAACACCCCTGTCCCCCTACTTACTTTCAGCACAACTTGAGAAAGAACTTGTTGTTTTTGTATTTATGGTTTTCATTATTATTTTATCTATTGTATTGTATTGTATTGCTTGTGCGTTGTCTTGGGCATCGTACAGAGCAATCCTGAGGATTGCGACGGAACGAGCCGTCTGTTACGCTTCTATTGAAGACACTGCATTTCTCCAGCACTCAAACTGTAATATTCAGTACCTGAGAAAAATTAGCTTCTTCCTCCAGAGAGCCTGCTAATTGCTACTCTGCCATGTGGAATGTGGCGACATGTCACAGGCTCCCACTGGAGGTTTCCAGTAACATAATTACTGAGGAAAGGCACAGCCACCCACCTGTACCATTCATTTGGTGAATTCATTCATTTCTTCCGTTCAGCTGCTCTCTGAGCAGCCTCACAAGAGCCCTGCTGGATCAGGCCAAAGGCCCATCTAGTCCAGCTTCCTGTATCTCACAGTGGCCCCACCAGATGCCTCAGGGAGCACACAAGACAACAAGATACCTGTAACCTGTCGCCACTCCCTTGCATCTGGCATTAAGAGATAGCCTATTAATAAGACCAGGAGGTTGCATATACACCCATCATGGCTTGTAACCTGTGATGGACGTCTCTTCCATAAATCTGTCTAATCCCCTTTTAAATGCATCCAGGCCTGGTGCCATCACCACATCCTGTGGCAAGGAGTTCCACAGATTAATTACAAGCTGGGTAAGGTAAGAAAATATTTTCTTTTATCTGTTCTAATTCTTCTGCCACTCCATTTTAGTGGATGTCTCTTAGTTCTGGTGTTAACCAGATGGTATTAGCCTCCATCTTCTGCACAGGCCCTGTTTCAAATGAACAGGAAAAGCAGAACATGCAGGGCTCCCAGCATGCTCTGCTCTTCCTGTTCATTTGAAACAGGACCCACATGTAGGAAGAGGATGGTGCGGGAAGGTGGGGGGGCCTTACCTCTCCTCTCCATCTCCTGACCTACTTGGCTGCTTTCCTAGCAGCCGGGGGGGGGGGGGAGAGAGAGAGAGAGAGAGAGAGAGAGAGAGAGAGAGAGGTGATCACAGCGGGGTTTAGGGTTTTTTTCCTCTGCTGAAGTAGACTGGAGCACAAACAAGCGCAGGTCTGTCAGTGGTGGCCCAGAGATGGTTGCAGACCGATGCAGGGTGCAAGAAGTCTCCCCTCATCAGCTTGCCACCCATGAACTCAATGTGAGCCTTCAACTCAGCTTCTTGAGAAGGCTGGCCCTGGGAGATCCCCCTCATTACATACAGATGGAAAATCAAACTTTTGTCATGGGGAAAAAGGCTTGTGAAGATATGGCATAAATACTAAAACTGGGTTTGAGCATGTTCTGTTTGACTACTGTACGCGTGTGTCCAACTGGTATCTTGCAAAAGGGGAGAGCAAGAACAGGCTTCCTAAAGTTTTGCATTACTATAGATGTCAGCGATTCCATCAACAAAGCTCAGAGTTTGGTATCCGTGTGAGTTCAGCCTCTGAAATGACAGCCTTCTGAATCCGAAATCATGTTAGGGCATCTCTGGCCTGTCCATACACTTACTGGGCTGGGAAGAGTCTTCACATGACGGAGGAGTGGGCAATATTCCCTCTATTTCACCACACAGGTAATATCACAGGTGACATTTGTGCTCCATGCAGATGCCTGATCAAATGGATGCCCAATTCTTCCTCTTCAAAAAGCAGGACATGTAGATGCTCATGTCACATGTGATGTCATTGCACAGTGGAGGGGAGAGCGAATGTCTATTTCTCCACGATTAAGGGTGCCTGCTGCCCAAATAACAATCTGAACTGGCTCTCTGTCTTGCTACGTTTCTTTCAACTACTTCACAACCTTTTCATAAAAAATCAATAGTCATAACAAATGCTCTAGTTAGTACAACCTATGCATGTTGGCTCATAATTAAATGCCACTGACTTCAATGCAACGTTCTCCCAAGTACATGCGCATAGAATTACAGCCTTGTTCTTTCCCTCCTTTTTCTTTCAGAGATAAGCTAATGAAGATCTGATTAATTTAATAAGCCTGCCATTGTGTTTTGGCTTTTCCCAAATGTGGTCTTGATTATAGAGTTGCATTGTAGGCACACGCAAGGTTTTTTTTTGGGGGGGGGGACTTCACTGCAGTTCATTTTTATGACACAAACAAGCATTTTATTTCCTTCACCTCCCTGGATCAATATTCAAAGGTTCTAATTAGAAGCTATCTGCTCTTCTAACCTCCGTCAAGTTTGTTTCGTAGCAGTGTGCATCAGAATCGGCAGAGCTGAACTTTGCAGAGTGTCTTCTCACTGAAGAAACATCTTACAGTCATTGTTAATTATGTATTCTGGGGCTCTTGCCTTTTACATCCGTCTCATTCTCTCATGCTGGCTTGACATATGGAGGACACCGAGACATAAGCACAACTGCAGGGAGCATTAAAGAGATGCTCCTGCTCACCTGTCCTATGTTGAGATGATAGCAAGGCAGTCCATTGTGGGGGGAAAAGGCACTCCAAAACATGCTGCTGGTTAGGATAGGAGCAGGGAAAGGTGACATCTCCCATTCCATTGCAGGTGGGGATCAGATGACTCACAATTATTTGAATTCCTAAAAAACAAACAAACCCTCTTCTGGCTTCTACCAACTCTTGCAGTGCAATCCTATCCAATTTACAGCACCGGCATAACTCAGTGGTATCCTATTCAACTTACACCACTGGTGTAACCCAGTGGTGCAGCGAGAACAGGAGGCCCCAGAACAGAAAGGGGATTCAAATCCCCTTTGAATCCCTCTTTGGAGGGGATTTGAATCCCCTTTCCATTCTGGGGCCTCGGCCTCCCATTCTCGCTGCACCACTGGGTTACACCGGTGGTGTAAGTTGGATAGGATTGCTCTGTTGGTGAATAATATTTCTATATCTGGCCTCAACAATAAAATGACTAAGTTTCAGCAAAGCAGGATTTGGTGGCACTTCACTGAAGTATCACTGGTATGAATGGTATCTCCTCCAAGCTGCCTACCACTCCATCTGGAGAGGAATAATGTTTTGATGTTCTCTTGATATGCACTCAGGTGCTGCGGTTATGTGAAACTTGTCAAGGATGATGCAGGCACTAGTAAGAAAAAGGTCAAAACCTTTCTTCTATTTTTATGAAGGATATTCCTCAATGTTCTGTTCCACTCAGGGTCCGCCAGAGAGGCCCACTGCATGCTGTATATTTGTGACGCTCTCCCAAAAAACTAGGAGACAGATTTAAGGGTGGGAGGGGAGAGAAGCTCCATTCCTCCTCCAAATTCGATGACTTTTTAGCTAGTTTATTCTACTAGCTAAATGCTTTGAAAACAAGAAGTGTTGTCTCTCTTTAATATAAATGGTTATAACCTTTAGCTGTAGTTATAAATGACTGTTCTAACTAGCAGCGATGTAGACTTGAGTATATTGACTCAGACTCGAGTCAGACTAGTCGCATCAATGACTTGACTCGGCAATTGTAAAAGACTCGAAAGACTCGATTCGAGACTTGGAGCCTTTCATGACAAGTCGGATTTTATTCAGGTTTAAAACCATTGTCCCCATTAAATAGATAGGGACTTGCAACTCACAACCAACGACTCGGGACTTGGGGGCAAAAACCTGGGACTTGACTTGAGACTTGGACCCAGAGACTTGGGACTTGACCCGAGACGTGGAGTCAAAGACTTGATCCATATCCCTGCTATCCCTGCCATAAACCTGCCATATCCCTGCCATATCCCTGCTATCTCTGCCATATCCAGGTGTGGCCTGGAGGTTGAGCTGGTGCCCTGCCTGAAGAAGCTAAGCAGAGTCGACCTCGGTTCCCGCTTGGATGGGAGACGGAAGCTGCTGACGAACCTCGCAAAGATACTGAGAAGGCATCGTGAGATGGTGGAATGCGGAGGAGTCAGCTAGAGAGAGAACATCTAAGACAACCATCCGAGGGTGAACTGCGGTGAACTGTGAAGCTTGGAACTGCAAAGCACAAGCCAGAAGGAGGGCTGCACTCGGAAGGGAAAACATCTCAAGCATGGAAGGTTCTATATAGGAATAGAACAATATTGTAAAGACCCTTATCAGGTCTAAAGATAGCCTACCTATGTAAACCGCCTTGAATAAATCTGATGAGAAATCTGATGATGAGAAAGGCGGTATATAAATAAATAACTAGCTAAAGGTTATTACTTTTATATTACAAAGTAACAATGCTTCTTGTTTTCAAAGCCTTTTGTAATCTTTATTATATTTGCCTTCACAACAAGTAAGTCACCTTGGGCATTTGCTTTGGCATGGGATAAGGCGGGGTATATATATATATAAAATAATAAATACATTATTCCCATTTTATAGGTGGAGGGGAAAAAAAGGTAACAGATACTTCTGAAAGTACCCTAAACCCTGTGCCATTCAGTTTTGGTGGAGAAAGGCATGGATATACTTCCCACCAATGCAAAGCTGTATCTTTAGGTGTTCCCTATCACCTAGAAATCACTTTTTATGCTATACAAACAAACTTCAAGGGAAACTCACATTCCAATGCAATATAGGGAAAGCCTAGAAGTTGCCACACACTGCAGAATTAAAATCAATCTTGAATGGTTTTTGGAGGTTCCTTTTTTCATTTTGGAGAGTAAATATAATTGCTCCCGGGGAGTATGTGCAAGTACATAATATGAAATCAAACCCAATTCCAGTAGGGACACTGTGCCACCACAATAAACAAATGTATTTGCTCATTTGCAGCCAAGGATTCCCAGTGCCAAGATTCAGATCTGGCATCTGTTTCATTAACTAATGCCAGGCCCTGAAATTTGAGTCTCCCATACCCTGCCTTCCACAAACTCGGAATATTTTTTCTTATTTTTTTTTTTACCATACTGCGGAATCTGGTCAGAGAAGGGGGTTAGGATTCAGTGGCTGCCACTGAACCAGGCCCCTTCCTGGATCCAATCCACCCCACTCCCGCTCCATTCCACCCTCCCCCCACATTCTGCTGGCAGCAGGTCCGAATAGGATTGGTCCGGAAGTCACTGGCAACACAAAAGGAGGGTCCCTAACCCTAGCAGTCTTCACCAACTCTATGGCCAAATTCAATCAACGGGTCCAGGTGAATGAAGCAACTGGACTCCAGAGCTTGTCACAAGTTCTTTTTTGCACTCTTAGTCAGGTGTAAAACAATACCAGCACCCATTTAGGGTCAGGGATGAGCCATCAAGAGCCATCAAGCCACTACAGAAAGTTCCTTGATGAGCTCACCCTGTAAAAGATCCCATTGGTTTCTATGGGAGAAAAAGGTACCGGTATACAAAGCTAGTTCATGTCTTTCGTCCATCACTTGTTCAACTGCCTTGCTGCTGAGTTTGTTTCACCCATCAGTGCTGCACGAAGCAACCCCATTGCAGCTGCTACCCAAGAACCACTGTGCTCCACTGGGACTCCGCTGGAAACCTGCACCCCTTTCCTTTCCAACCTTCTCCCTTTCCCTCCCTTGAGCACAATGGAAGTGTGGGCTGGACAGCCATCATTTATGAGCCACCTGGCAACCCGTTCCCTTCTGCAGGGAAAACCGCTCCAGCCCGTTCACTCTGCCCCCCCCCCCAATTGCTACAGCCTAACCCCCCAGGGTTGCCTTTCCGGCTTTCTAGACTCTGCTTTCAAACAGGAAGATCACTTGGTCTTGACAATCTAGCTCCACACTTCCTGCAACAAAGCACACTCCAAACAGCAGAAAAAGACTGGGGACCTTGGTCCTTGGCACAGCCTTGCCAGCGGCCCACAAGCCCCTCTATCTTCGGTGTCTCGTGAGCAGTCCCAGCATACAAAATTGATTTTGCTCATGTTAAGACTTGTCTGAAAGGCACACCCAGATAGGTAGTTACTCGCCAGGAAGATAATATGGGTCAAGGCAGCACAGCTGAGACAGCTTTGGGAGTCATGAAGTTTGTGCATGGATTGTGGTTGATATGGGTGCTCCTGTATCTTGATGAAATACCTTGAAATTCTAAAGGAACTAAAATTAAATTTTATTAACTGATAAGTTTATTGGTTGCAGGAAAGACAAGGACTGAGCACAATGGCTGCAAAGATGGTTGGAATCTGAGCATCCCGGACCAGAGTCTCAAGAGATCACAAGATGCTCCTTGTACCTGGCCGCTTGCCCATCTGGCCCATTATTATCTATTCTAGTTAGCAAGGGCTTTCCCTGGTCTCAGACAGGGGCCTTTCCTAGCCCTGGGAACTTTAACTATTTGATAACAGGGACTAAACCTAGGTCCATCTTCAGGCTCTCTACAAGCGATCCTGGCCTTCCACCAGATTATGTATTAACATTTAAATGCTAAGTATTTCAAAGACATCATGGCAGGGTAGGGCAGCCCAGACCAAACCAGGATGAGCAGCCAACTGGGACAGGTTAGGTATGTGCAGTCTGTCCTCTGGAAGTACTGGATAAACCTGGAAGTGACATTACCGCCATTAACTCCGGTCGAGTATTAATAGCTGGCAGCTGCACAAGGCATGAGTGCCTTGCGCTGAACGGACTAACTCATTTTCCATTTCAGTCAGGAAACTTGAGGTGAGCTGCAAAGAGATTTGTGCTGACCATAATTCTGTGTGTGTGTGTTTAAATTTGGTTAGCTGCTTCAGATGCGCATGTAATCTGAACTGCAAACTTAAACACCCACTGGAACCTGAACCCAGAAAAGGCAAAGATTCAGCTAAAAGAGAGGAAACTTCTTCTTTTATCCATTGAACATGACCAAATATTTTTGGGTTATACAGGAGTAGTACTTGTGATAAGATCCTCTCTTCCCCACCCGGATAAGTTGCAAAAGTAATTAGAGGTTTCAATCTGGAGGTGTGAAATATCAGGTCCACCCATGCTTTGGAGCTTATGGAATTATTTCCTCCTCAGCAACTCCCGTCATGGATCCTTCAAACCACACGTCCCAACTCTAACAGCAGTAAAGACACAGCTACTTCTGGCTGAGGTTCTTGGCCATAATGTCACTTGAAAAAAAAAAGTATCTTTTACTTTTGGAGTTGAGGACTGCCTAAAATGATTGTATATGTGTGGGTGAAACTAAAGTTTCATGATCTCATAGCATATCATTAAACTGCTTGCCACAGACTTTTGCAGCTAGTTCCAGCATAAAAAGGTAAAGGTATCCCCTGACAATTAAGTCCAGTCGTGTCCGACTCTAGGGTGTGGTGCTCATCCCCATTTCAAAGCCAAAGAGCCAGCATTGTCCGAAGACGCCTCCGTGGTCATGTGGCCGGCGTGACTCTCCTTGCCGCAGCGCGTAGCATGCGGCTGGAACACGGAGCGCTGTTTACCTTCCCGCAAGCGGTACCTATTTATCTACTCGCATTGACATGCTTTGGAACTGCTAGGTTGGCAGGAGCTGGCCAAGCAACGAGTGCTCACCCCGTTGCGGGAATCGAACTGCCGACCTTTCGATTGACAGCTTATGGTTCAGCGGTTTAACCCGCTGGCATAGTTCCAGCATAATATTCTGCAAACAGCTTGTCTAGAGCAGGACATTTGAAGTGAGCATTAACTGAGGAAAGGAACCCTCCCCATGCAGTTTGGTTAAAAACCAGCAATGCAGGGCATTTCAGGTGTATCAGTTCCATGCTGGGTTAATTGTCATGGCTTTCCCCATGGCAATCCCATTGTGGAGATTGTCGCTTGCAGAGGATGCTTAAAACAATGTTAAATATCTCCCCCTGCCAATTAGGTGCTAGCAAAATTGTAAAAAAGGTAACGTTCCCGGAGCAGAGTAAGGATCACTTTGGCCGACACACACACACACACCCCGACTAACTCAGCAGCAATAACTGAGGCAATGAACTGGAACTCGAGTGCAGACAGTGGCACAGGACAGACTCTACAATCATCTGATTTCCAAGACCAGGAGGATTCTGTGGCGTTTGCATCTCATCTCAAATGATTGCCATTCTCTGCTCTAAGCAGAGGCCTCCCTGAGTGGGGAAATCTGTGTCTGACCCACAGAGTCCGGTCACACACAACCTACCAGGTTTCTCTGGTACTAGATTTGCAAAATAGGGGGATATAGGCAACTGCGTGGCTCTGGCTAGAACAGTTGCTGACAGCCCAATCCCATGCGGCATTGCAGCAGCAGAACGTACTTATGGCATCATGAATGCCAATCTGGAAGCGCACGTAGCTGCACACTTCCAGACTGATGCCGCAGAGGCCCCACGCATGGCGGTAGGGATCAGAAGGCCCGCCGACCTCAGTCGGTAGAGTGGGTGTAACAGGGTGGGGGTAGGAGGGCCAGGGGCATGTCAGAGTCAGTGACACCTGGCATGGGTGACTTGTGCCGGATGCTATCCCCGCCAGAGCGAGTCGATGCACCCCCTTTGTCTCCTTGGGCTTGTAAGCAGCTAAAAAGCTGGCACAGGAGACCTGTCGGCAGTTGCACAGCTTACCTTTCCCCTATTATATTTTCCCTATTAAATATTTTCCCTATTAAATACTTCCCCTTTTCCCTCCCAAGTCTCCCAATTGCTCCTCCACCACAGCATGCAGCACAGCCTGTCTTGGCGTGGCAGCATGCTATGGAGGGGGGAAAGGGTAGGATTGGGTCTAAGTGAGGTTCAAAGAACAGTCCTCCACCACTACCGCCACTTCAGAGCCGGGTTTCAGAACAGGAGAGCTAACCCAATGTTGCAGGGGATGAATACTGGCTGTTCTGGCTGCCACATTCCAAACATCTTACCTTCATAGTCTGTACTTTAGTGAATACGCAGATATATTTTTAAAGAAACACACCATCCATCTGGCCTCTGCTGCTTTCTCGTCTTGAAAGGAACTTGGACTTCCCACCGCCCACGCAAGGGAGAGCATAATAATAAGGAACGGCTTCCAAAGAGCACGCTAGGACGGGAGGAAATCTACCCATTTTTGTAACAGCAGGTTAAAGAAACTCATCTCAGGCAAGGATCCTTTCAACCCACAAAAGCACACACTCAGTGGGCAAACCCCAGGGAGCTCTGCCTTCAACACAAGAAACCATCTGCTGAAGTTAATTATGCCAGAGACCCAGAGAGGAAGGAGGGGTGGAGCACACCTGTCGCAACTTTAACATTGGAGGCAATTGGCTTGACTTCATTTATCCCTGGGTCTAATTATCAACTCCATTTAAGATCTGATTTTTCCCAAATAATCTGCCCTGGTCTGCTGTGCAGCTAGATATGATTATTGTTTTTATCTGTTCACTAGCTCTCCCCAGAGCTTTCTCTTCCCACTCCCCTTGTCCTCGCTCCGTTCCAGAGACATAAGCAGGGTGCAGATCTCAAGAGGCTGACATTTCGCTTTGAGCAATCGGCTGTGGAATTTTCGATGGAGCCATTTTGTTCCGCGCACCAATGTGACATTAATTGTTGTTAAATATTCTTATCTGTTACATACAGCTCTGTTTCAAGAAAGGTCAGCCTCTGCGGCCATGACAAGGTCCATTGTCGCTGTGCAGCAGAATTAATCCGTCACTCCCTGGCTGTATTTGGAGTCTTCTTTTTTTTCATTAATTCAGGCTCAGTGGATAGACTCTAAAAAATGCAAAACATCTCAGCTGCTCAGATGGGTATTAGGATATGAAATTATTAGCTCAGCTAGCATTGGAAGGCTGGTTAATATTGCCTGTGTCTCTTTCACTACAACACCTCATTAAGGGGCCGTGTGGCTGCCCGTGGAACACAAATAGTTCTTTAATTAAAAGTCAGAGTTGTCAGCAAGGATGGAGGCTCGAATCTGTCACTGGGGTTTGCACAAGATGGCTTCCCTTGTGCTTACTGAACAGGCTTGCTTCTCACTTTCCACACTGACCCTTTTTTAAAGGTTTTTTTTTTTTTTTGAAAAATGCTCTTGAAGCACTAGCAAAAGGGGAGCCTCCCCCCCCCACACACTCTGATACACCAAACATGTTGTGAAACTGCCAAGCATGTGCACCTCGTTTGCAGACATAAGTTTAGAGGCTCCAGCTGTATATAAAGACTTCCTGTGGCCGATGAGGAGGGGGACTGGAGGTAGGCTCCTTCACCCACCAGGGGAAGGTAGCCAGTGATCCTCAACCCAGCTGGGGAGAAGGACAACCCAAGGGTGCGACAACCCCTTTCCCCGGCTATATCTTGAGGCTTACAAGGAACAAGCATCGCCAGACCCAGGCTCAGGCCTGTCTTTTCCTGCGGCCTGGAGGTCGAGGTAACGCCTGGAGGCACTCCCGGTCTCGGACTTACCCTGACAACACCTCTGCCGGGGTTCCCCGAAAGGGGAAGCGGACACATCTAATAAGCAAGAAACTGGGAATCCTTCTCTTCTTTTTCTTGCTCCTCCCTCTTTCTGGCTCAGATGACTTTCCAAACCATGGTTTGCAGGATGGGAAAGGAGTGGCAGGTTCACATGCTCCCTCCTCATCCCTACCATCTCTCACATAGGGTTTCACTTTGCTATTTACACATAACTAGGCTTACCAGATCTCCAACTGGGACAGAGTGCTAGACCTTTAGGAGAAGGCATGTGGGCAGGTGTAACTTGATAAACCTTAGAGCACAATCCTAGGTTCTGAATAGACATACCTTGCCTAGGATTGTGCTCTAAGGTTTAACAAGCTACACCTGCCCACATTCTTTCTCCTAAAGGTCTAGCACTCTGTCCCGGTTGGAGATCTGGTAAGCCTACACATAACCATGTCTGAATTGGCAAATTAGTTAGGACTTGCCCTCCAGATCAGAACTGGAAACCCAATTCAAACTGTAGCTTCCAGGTCTGGTTTGGAGGGCTCTTGTT
Organism: Plestiodon gilberti rubricaudatus; assembly: GCA_026170595.1. Taxonomy (NCBI): domain Eukaryota; kingdom Metazoa; phylum Chordata; class Lepidosauria; order Squamata; family Scincidae; genus Plestiodon; species Plestiodon gilberti. Next base: position 185,328,425 of record JANXHW010000004.1, on the reverse strand, counting down.
GATTATGGCAAACAATGGCTTGTGTTAAAACTACAAACTGAAAGTGAAGCCATGAATGCAAAGGAAGGAGGCAAAGAGCCTCCAGTCAAAACACACACACACACACACACACACACACACACACACACACACACACACACACACACCTAGTGAGCCAAGAAACCATTCCACATATAAACAGGATTTCCCAATCCCAAATGGATTAAACATTTCTAATTTACGTAATATATACCCAGGATCCAGAGAACTATGCAATAGGTTCCACGTGCTTTGGGCTTAGGTTTCTCAAACAGTAGCTCCCCATGCTGCATGGCAAATCCACATTTTTGAGTTCGCCTAAGTAGCACTTTGGACCCTGAGCTATATCTCATGTCTTCTAAGACAGTCGCTGTGTAATGAATCTCAGGTGTAAACTTTAAGACCTATCAATGTAAGATAAGGGTGTGCTCATTGAAATAAACAACATGTATCTCCTTTCAGATACATAAATATAAACGTGTTACTGAGTTGCTGGAGGTGAAACAATGGGCATGCATGAGATGTGACCTTTGTGAAGCAGTCCCAAGGGAGACTGCAGTCATACAATCCCACTCCAACACATATCAGCTTAATGCAAGCAATATAATGCAGGGTCCTTGGTTTAAAATAGCAAAGTACATGGAACGCTCAAATCCTTGGGTCATTTTACACCAGCAAGCACTTCTTACAGACCCGAGACACTATTGGGGCAAAGGTATTTCAAAGTCTAAGCTGCTTAGCAGAAGCCAAATAACGTTTAAATTATATTGTGGTCAGTCTCATTTCTGTTACCCCCCCCCCCAAAAAAAGAAGAAGATCTATTTCACCAAACTAACTTTACTTAACTCTGAGCATTTGAATACTCCTGCTGAATTCAGGGATCTGTCTATACACATAGACTATAGCTATATTGGGCTTTATCCTTTTGTTCAGGATTCATTCTATTTAGGGTTACCATATTTTTGGTGACCCAACCCGGGACACCCCCCATTTTTTTTGGGGGGGCACCAATTTTAAAATTGGTTCTTGCTTTGAAGGATTTTTTTTGGTTTTTTTTAAAAAATATATTTATTTATTTTAAAAACCACTGTTGTTTCACCCCCTTATTGTGGCAGCCGCTTTTTGCTGATGCTGGTGCCGCCGCTGGTGCCACTGCCATTTTTGTGGGCATACAACGCGACCTGGAAGCCCTTATGAACGAAAGGCAAGGGTTTCGACCTCCATTTTTGGTCACGCACTGGTGGCCTGGAAGCTCTTATGAATGAAGGGCTTCCAGGCCGTTTTTGCGCAACCAAAAATGGTGGCGACGGCGGCACCAGCACCCCCGGGAATCCGGAATGGTCGGGATGTATGATAAGTCTAATTCTATTACCTTCCACCTCTCATACCTCCACATGTCCACAGTTTTCAGGACTTTCTTGCAGTCAGAGGTTTAATACTGTATAGGGCAGAGAATCCTGACACTTTACAATGTGTCCAAACTGCTAGTTTTACACCATTCTTCTGTCTGATAATGCCACAATGAGATGATGCACGCACCCATTGTTTGCTAATTGCCATCCTTGCACATTTATTTAGGAGCAAGTCCATTGAACTCTGTGGGGCTTGCTCCCAAATAAATTTGCATAGGACTGCAGGCAGTATAAAGCCTTTGTGTTGGCCAGGCCTGTTACTAGTAGCCTGACCTTCTGCCTTTGCCTTGTCAACAGACAGAACTACACACTTCCCTCATTATCCATATGCAATTCATTCTTGAAAACAACCATTATAGCAAAATCCAAATGACGAGTACAATTATTACATTAATTAAAATAGGAAAAAATCGAAGTCGTTACAAAACCATTTCAAATTCACTCAAAAATCTCCCTAAATGCGGTGCCTAATCCCATAAGGAAATGTTCTCTGGCACGATAAAACAGCATAAATAACAGTAACAACATTATATCAATAAAATGTTAATCAATAAAGTGATGGTGTCAGGCGGAGGGGGAAGTTTTTCTTAAATTTCATGTCTCCGACAAAAATCCAATTTTTTGTTAGAATTGCATGCCTATGTTTGTAGATAAGTGTCCTGAATATGTGAGGACATTTTGGGGAGAGGTAAAGATATCTCTGCTGAATATTAGAGGAGTTCCACACATTCTTAATCAAATTTTCATTTTGAATTTTGATTTTGAATTTGGAGGACAAATGAATGCTTAAATCATAATGCGTTTCCAAGTCTCTTAGGATCCTGCATGACTATGGTCTTAGAGCAGAGATTCCTTTATATATATATATATATATATATATATATATATATATATATATATATATATATATATATATATATATATCTTATAACATAAGAACAATACATATTTCATAAAGTTATAGCAAGCACGAAGCAATACATCCTACTAGCATACTATTCACTATTTTCTACATATAATATCCAACTAAGCCAAAATAACAGCCACATTCTATTCATTAAATCCGCATATCATCACATGCCTTAGAGCAGAGGTTCCCAACCTGTGGTATGCGTACCACTAGTGGTACAAGGACCACCAGCTGGTGGTACGCAGGTTGCTGGTGGCCAAGATGGTGGCTGCCATCGCGGCTGTGCAGCGCAGCCCCATGTCGGAGTCCGAAAAGCAGCAGCTTGAGCTCTGCCAAGATGGCAGAGCTCGAGCGCACGGGCTCTAAGCACAGGGAATGGCTTCCTTATGCCTTACCCTGCCTTTCTGAGCTCTAGCACGGCGGCAAACTCAGACGTAAGTGCCAATGATGTTATTGGCACTTACTTCCAGTGGTATGCGGAGGTCCGTGAAAGTGGTACATGGGCCGAAAAGGTTGGGAACCTCTGCCTTAGAGAATTGTTTACAAACCTGATGCACAGCTGTAAGTCCCATGTGTAGAGATGTTGTAGCAGTTGCCTCTTAATCCCACAGTTGACATCCCCATCCTAAAAAACTTACCATGCAGGCAAATAAATACATAGGATGGGGTATGCTGACCATTATACTAGCACAATGCTATTCGCCACCCTAATTATGCCAGTGTTGCAGGCAAAGATTTAGGACCAGGATGTTGATCTCAGTTCCAGCCAAATGTGGAGACAGATTGATGGGTAGATAAAAATACAAAGGCAAGCACCAGCCACGCCAGCAAGAAGAATGTACAACTTGAAGATAAAGACTGAGCCAATTTATTTATTTAGCCAAAGACATTCCAGGGAGTGAGAGAGAAATCTGCTCCCACATGCTGCTTTCATGACTGACAGGCTCTCACCAGCTGCACCTGAGGGGAATCGGATTTCCCCTTCAAAGCAAAAGGGCTCCTTCCTCCCCTTAACTTGCCCAAAGCCAATGCCTTTTAATTATTTTTAGCCCCCAGGATAAAATGGAATCATGTGCATGGAAGAGAGGAGGGACTAGCGACAGCGAGTGAAAACAGATTATTCTGGTTGGAAGAGTTAACCTTGCTAGGGATTCTAGTCATCTCCTCAGGAACGCCAGGTAGACAGTCTGGGTCCTTAGCAATGGGTGTCTGAGGGCGGGTTCAAATGTTCCTTATCCAATGCGGGACGGTCTTCTCCCAATATGTACCCTGCCAATTTCTAAACAGGGAATTGCTTGTGTGAACCTGTGAATGTTCAAAGCTTGACACCATAGGGCCAAACTACTCATGACAGTGCTAAGCATGTGTTATTCATGTGTCTGCTGGGTTACTGATGATTATCAGGTGGCTTGCAGGAATTGGGCGTTCTGAATGAACATGCCTGCAATGACATGGATCTAGGTGATGATTTATGTCCCCTGACCCCATTTCTAAGAGCAAAAATGTTTAAAAATGGATGAGGGTCAAAGGAACGTTCATTGAAGCGCTACAGCACATCACCAGGCTGTCTCCATTTTCACACAAGGAGGAAATGCTTGTTACTTTGAATCATTGCAGATTGAGAATTGCAACCTTTATCAACAGTGTGCACATTTTAGAAAAGTACGGTATGTGGACAAGCTCTATCCTATCTAGGATTGGGTTGGTGCATGGAGGAGTTAACGACAGTGGAACAGAGTTCGGCTGCCATAAAATGGATTGTGGTGGTGTGCACAGTGCACCACCGCTGGCCATTTTGCACACACTGCCACAACTGGCAGGCCCACCACTGGACCGGGAAAGGAGAGTCCAATGGTGGTGGACGTGGAACGGAGAAGGGGAGGAATAAGGAGTTCCCGGGTGGGGGGGGAGGCGGACTGGGGGCGGAATCAGGCAGCACTTGCATCCTAGCCCCTTCCCTCTCCCTTTCCACCAGTTACACACCTCAGACTTACACCTGCGAAATAGCAGGCATAGATCCGAGGAGTCCCATGGTGGCGGTGGAGGCTCTCTCTGGGTATGTGAACAATAGTTCACTTACCCCGAAATGTCATCTCCAACTGCCCCACTCCCGCGGATGTAGCACGTGGTCCTTTGGAACGACTGCATCAATGGGGGGGGGGTTAGGGAGGATTAGGGTGTAAGGAGGTGACTCCTATCAGGGAACCCTTTCCACATCAGTGCTTACCAAGGAACCCCTGTTCATCGATTCTGAGGCCTGTTCCATGGTGCCTTCACACAGGGCAGTTCCCAGGTCCATTGGGTTTGGCTCTTGCTAGGGGGATCCGCACCAGTCGAAATGGCAGGCAGAGAGCTTTGTGGAATATGAATTGGAATTGCATAGAAGAATGTGTGGAAACAGCAATGTGGATTCACACACACACACACACACACACACACACACACACACACACACACACACACACACACACACACACAGCACTATCTCATGCTTTATTTTGGATGTCCTGCTCTGTGCTAAGGAGCATACTGGGAGCATGGGAACACCCACAAAGTCTGCACAGCAAAGATGTGCCACATGATGTCTGTTGACCACCTAACTTCTTGGTACAGATTTCGAGTCATAGAACTGCAAAGGATTTTCAGTCTACAAGAAAGTGTTCTCTGCCTAGGCTTACCATCCGTCCCGGAATTTCCAGGCCCATCCCAGAACCCGGGCTCGGTTCCCGGATTGGTCCCGGGAGTTCCAGGCCCGGTGGAAGCCTCCGCCACCAATGTTAAAGTGAAGTAACTTACCTTTTTCCGGGTGCTGCCATCTTGGATCTCGCGAGATTTCACGAGATCTAAGATGGCGGTGCCCGAAATAAGGTAAGTTTCTTCACTTTAAAATCAGCGTAGGTGGAGGCTGTGGGGGCACGGTGGGCGGCAATGGCATGACGGGTGGCGACACAGGCAGCAATGGCATGACACAGGTGGCAATGGCACGACGGGTGGCAACATGGGCGGCAATGGCATGGCATGATGGGGCAATGGTGGCGACCAGGGGAGCGGCAATGGCGGTAACAGGCAGGGCACAGGCAAGTCAATTTAATTAAATTGTCTTACTAAAAATAAATTAAAAATTAAAAAAAATTGGCCGCCCTTTGGGTGGCAAAAGGGTGCTTTGCGCCCCCAAAAGAGATTTTTTAAATTTATCTTAATTATTTATTTAATTATTTAATTAATTTTGTGGGAGGAGGTGTCCCGGTTTAGAACCGGGGAAATCTGGTAAGCCTATCTCTACCGTATGTGCTCCTCTATTGTTTCTGAGGCAATCCAGTCTCTGTCTCTTGTCCTCACATGCTTCTTCCTTTTCCCATGCCCGGTCCATACCTCCTGCCCTCCACACAACCAGGTTAAACACTGCAAAGCTTGATCAAAGCCAAACTGTGCTAATTAAGTAACGCTATGCAAATTTGAATCTCATTTATAATTGATATTATTGTTTTTATTGTTTTTAAATTATGTATTTAAACTTTCTGTATTTTAAACTGTTTTTAATTTTTGTTGTAAGCCGCCTTGGGCATTTGCCTCGGCATGGGATAAGGCGGGATATAATTTTTTTAAATAAATAAATAAATAAATAAAAAATTCTAGGAATTGGGTTGTTTCAACAGAGCTGAGCGGTAGAATCCTTGCCAGTGGCCGATGGGAGACAGCAGAAGCACTGAATCAGCCATTTAAAAGCAGCCTACCTTCTGCTCCAGTTAAATCCATGTGACCGTTTTCAAGCAGACTAACGCCGTATTTCTGGGGCTGTGCGGGATTACCAGTGAATGCCAACTCTGTTTAACAGGAAAGTGAATGCCAACTCTGTTTAACAGGAAAGCTCCTCCAAGCCCATATGAAGGATAACACTTGCACAGTCGTCTACTTACTAACTGCCATTAGTTCAGCCATTCACGATCAGTGTCTCACTGTTCTGCCTTGCCTGACAAGTGGGAGGAAAACTTGGGTGCTGCATGCTTGCTAGCTTCAGAGCTATCAGCCAGACGACACCACACACAACAGGAAGGCTGATTTCTCCTGACTTTAGTCAGTTGCTAAATGGTGCACTACTACTTCACGCACTGGTTAAATAGAGAATTCCCCAATGATATTGCAGCAGGCCTTTCTAAGTCCGGGGGGGGGGGGGGAATGTTTGAATTGTATTCTATCCTGCTTACCCTCTGAAAGCACTTGCCCTGAAACTTGGAGTGTTGGAGGTGGGAGATGCACAAAGACTATTTCTAAGTCTTCTAGAGCCTGAATGTCCACGATGGAGTGCTGGAGTCTTTCCAAATAATTCAAAAGCCCCCAAGTCTCATTCAGAGCTCTATACTTAGCTGGCCTTGACCCACTGCCAGTAGTATGATATTCCATCCCCTCGTTATGGATGGGGAATAGCCTTGCTGCTATGGGGAGTACTTGCTCACCCCTTGTCAAAGGAGGAAATCAGGACTGATTCACATCCTGGTACTGGAGAGGGGTGTAAAATGCACATTTTTGGTGAGCGCATGAGGTGTTGCTACAGAAGGCATCTTGCCTACGTTTGCCACCTATCAAACACTACACGAGCACTTCTCAGTGGAAGAGTGAACATACAAAGCTGCTGTATGCCGAGTCTGACAATTAATTCATCTAGCTTATTATTGTCTACACTGGCTGGCAGCATCTCTCCAGGGTTTCGGACGAATGTCTTTCCCAGCCCTACCTGGAGATGTCAGGAACTGAAACTGCGACCATCTGCAGGCAAAACAGGTGCTATATCACTGTGCTACAGCGCTAACTTTAAAATGCTTGGACTCTGAGGTATTACTAAAATGACAGGTCACAAATTGGTACTAAATTTGGCCAAAGCTCCACAGCACATATTTCAAACATGTTTGCATGCATACATTTTCCCTTCAGTAATAAAGCTACACACACACACACACACACACACACACACACACACACACACACACACACACACACACACACACACCCTCCAAATGTAGTTAACTTGCTACAGACTCAACTTTCTACGGACTCAACTTTATACTGGTGCACCACACCCCATGGATCCCTATTCATCAAAAACCACCCTAAACAAAAATACTGTTTTTGTGATTCTTCTGGATAACATTCGGACTTGGGAAGAAAGAACACAAAACCAGAGCAAATAAAATGCGACAAGCATTTGCGTGCAGTGTTGCATTCTCTGTTCCTGGCTTGGCAAAGGTGCCTAAAAATCAAGCCATGAAGAATTACTCCAGTAGAAAACGGCCGCTGTGATAGAGAAGCCAGCAGTGGCATCATTCTTGCCAGGCCACAGACTCCATTGGCACTGCAACTGACTCATACTACAGTTTAACAGGATCAGGGCTGGCCCAAGACCTCCTGAGGTCGGAGGCAGCATGCCAAATGCTGCCCCCTTACCTGATGAGGTTCCAGCCTCTGTTCCTCCCACTCTCCAATGTTGTAGCTCAACCCTCCCCTCCCCATTTCCTCCTCCTCCTCACTGTCCCCCTCTTCCTTTTCCAATCCAGGGAGTGGAAGGAGAAGCAGAAGCAGTGGAGATGAGTAGGCAGACAGAGATGGGCGCCCCCTACCAATCTGCTGCCTGAGGCGACCACTTCAGTTGGCCTCATGGATGGGCCAGACCTGAAAAAAATGCAGCAAGACCATCATGGGCTATCAGGTGTTGTGTGAATCATGGACATGTTGGAAAACGCTTGATGAGAAATGAAATTCTTCAAAGTTTTCCTGGGCAGGCACCACAAATATAAATACATGGCTCAATTTTATCCCATACCTGTGTCACGTGTGTGTTTATATTGGGGGTGGGTGGGTACTGTCGCAATAAATAAATAAACTGGAGGTTTCATTCAGTCTTTTTTCTGGATTCAGTACCCCTCACTCTCCTGAATGGATTTCAACTAAAAATGACTGGAAGAAGCAAAGTGAATGAAACCTCTGCAAGGCTTTCCCAATGATGAGGCAAGTGGAATTTGGCCAAGCAGTGTTTCAGATGGCACCTGTTACATTTTATTTAACAAGGCTGAATGTCACAGGCCACTTGCCAGCAGGTGTCAGGAAAACAACAGCTGCACCAAGGTAGAGGCTATGTTGTCTTTGGTGTTGTGGGGGGCAAAGAAAAAGCATGCAAAACAGCCATTCCATGTGCCTGAAGTCGGGCCCTTCTCACCTCTTCCCACTTACCTAGCCAACCCTGAGGGCCATCAGACATGAGGCAGAATTTGAGCAACGTTGGTGCTTTTCCCTGCCTCTTTTCATCATCCTACCTCACACACTGAATTCTGGCAATGTTCCTCAGAAACGGCAATCACACAGAACACCTTGTTTTCTTTCACTTCGGCCTACCTGGAGATGCCTGGGACTGAATCGGGGTCTTTCTGCATGCAAAGCATGTGGTCTTTGATTGAACTACAGCCCCTTCCCTTGCTTTACTGGCCATAAATAATTATAATCCACTTAGCTGCAAAGCTAATCAACAGGAGTCTGCTTAATTCCTCCTGAATGCCATCTTAAGACTGTTAGAAACTGCCGGTTTGGGGGGTTATTACACCATGCCTAGTTATTCTCTCCCCCCCCCCCCGTTCCATTTTGCTTAACATTCAGCCTGATGAATAGTTCTGGAGAACTCAAAAGCTTGCTTAAGATTCTGTTCCTTTCTGTTTGGTCCTAATAAAAGGTATTACTAGATTGTGGCTTTTAGGTGATTTGTTGTTGTTTTTTCTAATGGATCAACACAGTTACCTTCAATTTTTTGGCTGCACCTTGATCAACACCTCCTGCTCCTTTCTTTACATGGCATCTTAACCATGATGCTCCCTTTTGATGTGCAAGATCCCTGCTTGGGGAGGTGATGTTCTTGCTAATCTTTGCTTCAGAACAATCTACACTTAAGGCAGTACAGTTGAGCCCCCATATCCACGGATTCACTACCCATGGTTTCAGTTATCCACGGGTTGTGGGGAACCCCCCAGGCCTTTTCTTTTTTACCCAGTAAGCTTAATTTCTTCCTTAAACAAACAGGAGAAGCAACCTCTGGCTGCTTATTGCAGGCAATTAGAACAAGACGAAGTCCTAGAGAGGCTCTGCAAGGTTAACAGAAACCTTGCAGAGCCTCTCTAGGACTTAGTCTCATTCTACTTGCCTGCAATGGAGGCTGCTTCTCTGTTTGTTTTAAGGAAGAAACAAAGCTTGCTGAAAGAAAAAATAAGAACTGGGGGGCGTGCACGCCTGCCCGCAGGGGAGGCAGGACTGGGGCCCCTCAGGAAACCGTGGAGGGAGTGTTCGCTCCTATCCACGGTTTCAAGTATCCATGGAGGGGCTTGGAACATATCCCCAGCAGATACGGGGGGTGGGGGTTCCTGTAATTGCTTGACAACCTTGCCTTCATCACTCTGCAACTTCAATCATATTCTAAGAAAAAGACATTTCATGCATACAAGCAGTCATCTTGTAATTTCCATGGAATAAACACACAATTGTATGGATTGACCCTCATCGGTTTTCATTGGCATGCTTTGATCCTGTATATGCCTAGTATTGCACAGATGAAATTCCTGCAAATATGAATTAGGCTCCTCCCTCACTGGGGAGCTGTAGAATTAGGATAACTCTTCACGATTATTGTACTTCTTATAGATAACATAAGTGGGGATAGGAATGCAATGGAATTTCTTGGAAATTCCATTACAGTTGCCAAAATAGATCAGTTTGTAAAGAATGCTGTTGAATGTGTTCACAGAGTGAGAACTTCAAGCCTAGATGCAAACAACAGCTATAGTCACTTCAAATATTTAGAGTTTAGATGGTTTTCACAAATATTTGAAATTAGTTTTTTCATTTCTCATGAGCATAGTGTGTGTAAATCACAGCACAATCCTGTGTAACCTTGCACCGGTGTAACAGCAGATGCACCAGTGTAAGTGCAGTTACACTGGCATAAGTGCACTTACATCTACTTGCATCTACTGTTACACTGGTGCAAGGTTACACAGGATTGCGCTGTCAGTGATGTAGACTTGAGTCTATTGACTCAGACTCTAGTCGGACTTAAGTCGTGTCAATGACTTGACTTGGCGATTATAAAAGACTCGAAAAATTCATCTTGAGACTTGGAGCCTTTTACGACAAGTCAAATTTTATTCAGGTTTAAACCCATTTTCCCAATTAAATAGATAGGGACTTGTAACTCACAACCAAAGACTCGGGACTTGACTTGAGACTTGGAGTCAGAGACTTGATCCACATCCCTGGTGCAAATGCAAAACCAGGGGTTGGGCTAGATTTCAGCCAATGGTAGAATGCACGTTCAATTTAAAAATATCTCTCCTGCACTTCCTATCCCATGTTAACAACACTCACAAGTGACACATTCCTAACTAAAAGGTGTTTTTGCCACTAAGTGTTAACTGCTATAAGGCAAAACTAGCCCTGTAGGGCACAAGATCTATATTCTGGTCCAAGCCTTATATTATGGCCTTATAGTAACCCTGCTAGTGGGCAGAACGTGAAAACAGAAATAAGGACACCAAAAGCATTATTGTAATTTTGAAAATGCTTTTTCATGACAAGCACAGTGTCAACTACCCACTAATCCAAAGCTTTGTGTAACCAAGTGTGAAACAGCAGACTTTTCTGGGAACTTGATTGCCTACATTCAAACCATGGCAGAGTAAACATTCACAGCAACACCACTTGGGACATGATTTGTACAATGTTATATTACAATGCCCACTCTGGTGTGACTCTAACCCGACATAAAGAAGCTCAGCTGCATATTCACATCAGGGCAGTGGATGTAAAGCAACGTCACATAGTAACTTTTCACTGCCTCCCACGCAAGCAGTCAAAACCTGCTGCACGTGGAGTAGCCAAAGTGCAAACCAAGCAACGTACGGAGATTGTGGGAGTTGAGAAAAGTGCTGCTGCGATTGTAGTTCAGATGAAAGAAGAAACGGTTGTGCACATCTGTGCATTCCAGGCCTGCTCTAGGATTTTGAGGACATTTACAATGGACTTTCAGAGCTTCCCTAGTTACTTGCAGGTCTCTTGTGTATCTCAAAAGGTAATGTACGAGTTATGAGACACTGCCTAGAAGAACAAAATGGGCATACTGAAGATTGAGAGCTTGGCAGCATCTATGTGATCTCGGAGGCAGCAATGTACTGTCTCCTGGCATAATATCCCTGAAATATAGGTACAATATAACACTATGATTTGTGGCATTGCACTACTGGTGCAGCTATTGGCACCCATACTAAGCATGAATGTGTTGGTAGGACAAGGTAGGGTATATCCACAGTAAGACCTAACCGATTTAATAGCCATTTCCTGATTTCAGTCATTCTGGGAAATGTGTGTAAACATTTTATGATCACCCACATGGCACAAAACCAGCATAAAACTGTAATGAGGATGTGGTTTTATAGATCAGTCTCTTACAGAGCTCTCACCCCCCCCCCTTGCATTCTTACTATCTTTGGAACTTCATCCCATATTTACAGCACAGTTGTGTAGCTGGGCCGGCCAGTACCCAGGGCCAACCCACCCACCCTGTATCATCGCCCTCCCCCCTCCCACTTCCGGAAATAGGAATGGCTCCAATTTGGAGCCAAATGGAGGCTGAGGGTGGGTGAGAAGGCCAAAATTTGCTTCGCTCCAACTGCTTGGAGCAGCGAGCAATGCACCCCCCATGCGGAGAGTGTGATCACCCCTCTGGTTTGGTACCCGGGTGGTGAGCCCCCCCCCCACTATGCCACTGTTACAGCACAATCCTATGCATATTACTCAGAATCCTATACATGAGACTTACTCAGAAGTAAGTCTCATTGCGTTTAATGGAGCATATTCCCAGGAAAGCGTGTATAGGATTGCATCCTTAGCCTCGGACAGAATCAGGCCTATGAATGGAGCCAAAGCACGCAGAATTCATTCTTTTTACATCACAGAACATTTTATAGCTGTTCTGATAGCTAAAGAAACAGCAGCAAGAAGGAAAAAAACCCATCTAATTTCCACAGGAGCAACAGCATTGCCAAAAAAGCTTCCTCCCACCCCTATTAATAGAAAATGTTACTCAGGCATGATAGTGTATCAATTCCCATCCCAGTCAGCAGAATCTGTTGCATGTACTACAGTTTGTGTCTTCTTGTAACAGACACTTCTCTCTCTTAGAATTGTTGGTTACAGTGCTTACAAAAAATGGCATCTGTTATCACCCCTGATAGGAGGAATCAATAGACCATTCCTCGGTTAGTAAAGGAATGACAAGCTATCTGGCCATTGGAGGCTGCCACTGATATTAGCTTGCCTTCTGTTGGTTGTTGGCTATTTCTTGCTTTTGCTTTACCAGTGTCAGAAAAAAAACTCCAAAAATTGACCTAATAAGTTTTACACAATGCACTTTAATCTTTAGAGTAGATCACTGAACAAGTTGCAGTTTGAAAGAAAAGAGCTTTAGCGTGGACAAAAATATAATGGCTTGTGGCTTTGAGAACAAATTCCAAACTTCAAGCAGAACCAAAATCAAAGTTATACTACTCACAGTGTTCTCAGTCGTAATCTTCAGAGAGAAAATACTTAGTAAGATCCCCAAGTGACTAGCAATAGAAAAAAAGGAAGGAAAGTATGATAGATCTCAGTCTTGCAAATTGGAATGACCTTTTGGCCAAGAAGGATGGGCAAGTTTCATCCACACCATAGAACATACAACCCACTGAGGTTTCACTTTATTAAAAAAGAAAAGAAATTGACTATATTGAGGGCAGATTTTCAATACCAAGGAAACAAGAAGATACCAGCTGATTTGCACTTGAGATTTGGTGCAATCAAATCAGTTTGCTTCTGTTCCTTTGAGACAGTATTTTTCAAGCCCAAGCATGGCAGCAGGATTGGTGATGTTGGGTAGCTGTCAAGGACACGGGGCCCTCAAAGAGCCCACTGCCAATCCCTGAGAACACCTCTTTTGTAGGATAGTGGCAGATTTTCTTGACCAAGAGAGTTGCTCCATTATGGCTTCTTCTCCCATTAACCAAGGTATGTCACACCACAAACCAGGGGGAAACCACCCAGGTAGAAGGGGCCCCATGGAGATTGCCGAGGACCACCTGAATCCTGGAGCTAGCCGTGTTCAGGCCCTCCTTCTCAACTTTCCCTGCCTTTTGTCCTCTCAAAACAATCTAGTGTCAACCTCCTCTTCAGTGTGCGACAGTACAGAGAGCCTTATTTGGAGCCTTGCTGCTGCGAGTGAGAATGTCTTGAGGCCGAGCTACACCACACGCGTTCGCCGCATTCCGGCACGTTCCAAGAGCAGCCGACATGCTGGAATGGGCAAAAGTGGAGCCTGTCTCCACTTGGCAAGGGACAGAACGTGACTCTCCGGCGGGCTAACACGGTCAGGCGCAAGAGACGACACACTGGACGCATGTGGACGCCGCTGGACGAGACGTGCCAAGACGCGTGCGGTGTAGCTAGGCCTTTACACGATTCTAGTCCCACTTACTCACCCAGTATTGGCAGAACTAAATGGGGCTATTCACAAATTGTCAATTACGTTCACATAATCCAACAAATCAGAGCTCATTTATTTAATTTATTTATTTAAAGAATTTATATCCCGCCTTTCTCCCAGCAAGGGCACTCAAGGCGGCTTGAGTCAAGGGGACAAAGGCGGCTCATTGGGTTGCGAGCACGGTTTCAAGGAGTTCCAAGCTCAGGTGCTCCCGTCTCCCTCTCCTTTCCTCTTCAGCTTCAGTGTAGAGCTGTGACAGAGGAATCCCAGTTAGCTAAACCACAGCTCTGCATGTCATTAAAGCCCGGGCGCTATGGTTTAATTGTGGTCTACAAACCAGAATATGAAGCTGGAATGACAGCAGTGTGATGCAGTTTTATTTATTCAAATGTGTATCCTGCCTTTCACCTCCTGCAAGGGAGATGCTCAATTTCTTTATAGATTTATATCCTGCCATTCAATCAAAATGATCCTCAGGAGGACTTACAGCAAAAAAGAACAACCCAAGAGTCCTTAGTCTGCTGGCCGATGCCTTCACTTGCTTCTCCAGACCCCGGGAAACTGGCAGCTGGAGCAGAATTCTGTTCAGGCAGGGAGTTGTTGGGGCAGTTAGCTTCATCTTAGCCATACTCCACAGCAAATTCTCAATTTCACTACCCACACGTGCAATTCAAATCAAAGGAGTAGCAAAACGTAGCACCAGTGAGTTCCATATCACTACGTATCTGAAGCAAAGGACACCACAACACATGTGAGCATTGCCTGCTAATCTCTGTATAGCAGTGGTTCCCAAACAGGGAGGCATGGCTCCCATGGCCCATGGGAGCTGCGGAAACCAGACAGGGGAACTGCGGAGTGCCACGGAATCCAATCAGAATACAGTGAAATGCCAATTGGCAGGCATCATGTATGGGTAGGCTTACCAGATCTCCAACCGGGACAGAGTGCTAGACCTTTAGGAGAAGGAATGTGGGCAGGTGTAGCTTGTTAAGTCCTAGAGCACAATCCTAGGCATGTCTACTAGGCATGTCTACATTGTGTTCAGTGGGGCTTGCTTCTGAGTAGACATACCTGGGATTGTGCTCTAAGGTTTAACAAGCTACACCTACCCACATTCCTTCTCCTAAAGGTCTAGCACTCTGTCCCGGTTGGAGATCTGGTAAGCCTATGTATGGGGAGCCACGGCCAAGGGTTACCAATGCTCAAGGGAGCCGCAGGTCGTAAAAGTTTGGGAAACACTGCTGTATGGGATGGGTATGACATTCATGCACTTGTCCCTAGCAGGCCAATTTTTCTCTTCCTTCACAGTCTGCACTGCAATTGACTTCACAGCATTGTGAAAAAGCGGATCAGCTTAGCATTGATTTGCGATATCTGTACCACTTCTGGTATTCTTGTGACAGTAGGTCGCTAGGTGACCGTTCAGCTGCTCCTCCTATCAATGCTCTGGCAAAGCCTCTCTATGAACAGAGGGAATCAAGCTTCACTGTTTGCAACCACAATTAGAGGCTAACATTTATATCTGTACATTTGCAGTTCTCCCATGAAAAGCAAACAGAATAATCTTATTAACCTTCACCTGACCTTTCTGAAACAAGCGATTCTTGGCTCTTTCTAGCCTCAAGTAATATCATTTGTCTGCGCAATGGGATCCCCTAGTAACACATGCTTTGGATGGAAATGAGTATATTAATTTCAAGTTAAGCCTAGAAAGAAAACATAAGATTAAATCTGGGAATAACACAAGTCTCCCTGTCAACACAAGGCTTGACACTGTGCAGGGTGAATAAAGGGGAGGGGAATGTTTGAAAGTGAAGAGTTAATGCTTAGGTCTGCTTCTCTGCCAATGTGCTTTTTGCAGGGGAAGCATTAGCATTTCTCCTGGCAAAAGGGAAACAGAAAGGGGAAAGACTTGGAGCTCTTTTTCCATTACTTTCCACGCTCTATGCAGAGGCATTTCAAGATCATTATATAGCACTATCAAGGGACATGACCCTTTATGCAGAACGAAAGGACAGGTCTCTGCCCCAAGGAGTTTATAATCTTGATAGACACAAGGGAAACAACGGAGAAAGGGAAGAGAAACTGAGACGAGGAAATCAAGGAAGGAATACGGGATTGCTTCAGGTACATACCGCTGATGGTATGTCACTGGAAACAAACCACAGTATACTAAGGAAAGGGGGGGGGCTTATTTCCATGAGTGGGCCCTGCACTCCAGTGGCACTGTGGGGGTTAAATGGGCAGGAAGGCAGAGAACAGCAGAGCCCCCCCCACCCACTTCTCGCCTCGCAATGAAAGACCCCATCGCACTGTTGAATGACAGCAAAAATGCAAATCATGCAATCCACCATTGCTTAGCAGGCCAGTCCCTCATTTTTCAAGGAGCAGAATGTCCCGTTATTCCAAAACACAACAGCTCCACGCACCGTGGCCCTTATTCTTCAAGTTTTTTATCTGGCATCAGTCCCAAGTGCTGAGCAAAAACTGCCTACCTTGCTAATCCAGGCCCTCAATTACCTTTCTATCACAGCTTGGAGCATGCCCAGTGCCAACAGAGAATAGTAACAAAAGGAGTGTCGTACTAAGCAGAAGCCACAGAGGCAGCTGTCACAGGCCTGTGTCATCACCAAGTCCAGCTGTGCCCCACACTTCACAAATCAGCAGGATTAAGCTTCCACTTGCCCTTTCTGATCTCAGTTGCTCAAGGCATGGAGGGCCTCCCCAAGTGTGACCATTAATTCTTGTATAACGTTATGCTAACCTTCTAGTTGTGCCCTTCCCAAAACCAGAGCATTTCAGAATGTATGAGGAGAATTTGATTAGGAATGCCACTCCCTGCAGAGTGTAGGGGTGTGCAACATGTTTCATAAACTGCATTTGTTTTCACTATCAGCACAATCCTGTGTAACTCTTGCACTGGTGTAACAGCAGATCCACTGGTGTAAGAGCACTTATGCCAGTGTAACTTGCCGTACGCCAATGGACGCAAAACGGAAACCAGCGTAACCCCTCTCAGATGCCGTGCAAGCGCAGTTTGGATGCAGGACGGACACCAGCACAACTCCGCTGGCGCAGGGGGAATTCCGGGGGTGTCCAAACGCCCCCAGAATGCACCCTGCACCGGCGGAGTTGCGCGGGCTTCTGTCCTGTGTCAGAACTGCGTCAGAGGGGTTACGCTGGTGTCCGTCCTGCATTCATCGACGTATGGCATGTTACACTGGCATAAGTGCACTTACACCAGTGGATCTACTGTTACATCAGTGCAAGAGTTACACAGGAAGGATTGTGCTGTATGTCTATTAAAGACCTCATTGGTTTCATAATCATTTCCATGGTTCTTTCCTCATGTTCATCCAGCACTGTCATCTCTGGAGCAAAGATCCCCTTTACTGCAAAGGATTAATTTCTGTATCCTCCCTCAACCCTCCAGCAGCTCCATTCACCAGGAAGGCTGGTCACATTCCCTTCTTTTCATAGTACAGTTTATGAATTTTATCCGTAAATGAGTTTATCAAGATGGTTTTGCTTTAAAGTGATGCCTGACTAGAGTTCAGAATTTGACAAACGTTAGTGTCGAGTCCGGAAGGCCAAGCCTCAACACAAAACCGTATACTGTTGAGGCTCTCTTTTAGTCACACATCGCAGCTGCACACAGCCACAGTTTGGATCAAGACCATAGAGCAGAGATGGAGATATTTCAACATTTGCCTCCATGTCATTCCCCCCCCCCCACTGAAAATCGCACCCCTGATGCAACTATTTAACCTTCAAAGTGCCATTCGCCACAATGGCACCTTCATAGGAATGAGGTTGCAGTTTTCAACAGGAAATCAGCATGGAGGCAAAGGGTTAAATATCCCCTAACTGCAGTCCTGATTCAAACTACAGCCTTTCGGTCCCTACATGCTAGCGAAAGTAAGCCTCTAACAGCACATTTATGTGTTTAATGCAATGTGTAATTTTGCCCTGAGATGTGTGCTTGGCAGCTTGTGTGTGCAAAACAGCAGCTGCAAATGTTAAGGACAGTGAGGCAGAGCATTGGTTTTTGACCAAAGGTGGTGCATGTATCACTAGGTGACCATTTCTCTTTGGGGAACTGCTGAAGGATAGCAGCAGACCACCTTGCAGGAAAATCTCCTGCCTCCACTTTTACTCTTCTCACATATTTGTAAGTAGAGCAAATATTATAAAAACTTACTACAAGACCGTCTCCAGGACTCTCTCACCCAAAAGAAACTTACAGCCCAATCCTATCCCCCATCATGCAATAGCAGACATTTGTGCCAATGGAGAATGCTATGGTGGGGGAGGGGGCGACCAGAAGGCCAAGAGGAAACTAAAAGCCTTGGATTGCTGAAATTTAGATTTAATTCTGAAAAATACATGCACATTTAATGCTGTGTATGGCCAGTATTTAGTTGGGGATGTATTCTATAGATGTCAGGGGCTTTTTTTTTTTTCCAAAAGACCAGACTCAAAAAAACCTGCCTCCTGGCTCCCCTGAGATGCCGGGAGGAAGCATTAAGAGTAGCAAGATTTCAGCAAAACAGTTCAAAGTCAATCATGTTCTGCCCATACACATGACCAAAGGGATGTGCCAACATTACATGAGAGCAACAACAATACATTCAAGTAACTTGGGCTCCTTGGAGAGAAAACTCACAACATGTAAAAGACTCTAAAAACACCTTAGGTGTTCATGGGTATTCTCTCCAAGGTAATTATTATCTCATTTTGCATTCTATTTGCCTGTAGCTTTGGCTATGATGCCTCTGAGGTTTGCTGATCTTTAAAATCTAACACAAAACATGCCTTGAGGTCCAGTCCTTGCTGCAGGACTCTGCGTCTCTCTATCTTAGATGTGGTATAGCAGTTCTGGCACTAATGCAAGAGAGCACCTTATTCCCTTGTGTGGCAATCTAGGTCCCAGAAAAAGCCTCACTATAAGGCAAACTATCAGGGGATTTGGAGGTGGGGACCTGCACCCACGGCTGCCCCACCTTCTCACCACTGTAAGGAAGGCAGCAGATGAGAGTTCATAGCCTCAGCTCCCTTGACTGGCAGCACATGTGATTAGATGTGCCCAACTGGTAGGCATGACAAACATTTCTAGATCATGCAACTCAAGTACAGGATCATTTTAGGGAGAGGTATCCCAAGGACTACTGTCTTCCATATGAGACAGCGTGTCTCCTGAGGTCACCTGGGTGTCCCTCCTGCGAGGGCCATCGGTCTCGGAGGTTCAACTGATGGCAACGAGAGGAAGAATGTTCTTTATAGCGGCACCACAGCTATGGAACTCCCTCTCAGTTCAATTAAGAACTGAACCCTCTCTAATAAGCCATCTCATCTG
Source organism: Plestiodon gilberti rubricaudatus (assembly GCA_026170595.1). Taxonomy (NCBI): domain Eukaryota; kingdom Metazoa; phylum Chordata; class Lepidosauria; order Squamata; family Scincidae; genus Plestiodon; species Plestiodon gilberti. The sequence goes on along the minus strand of JANXHW010000004.1, from coordinate 185,309,184 downwards.
GTGGGGGCTTGAGACTTTTTTTAAAAAAATCCCTGCAAGGGGGCAGGGATACCCCAAGCCCCTTCCCAGCATGCGCCAGCCTTACACGGCCTCTCCAGATGTACGCCAACTCTGGAGCTGGCAAGCATCCAAAGAGGCCCATAGGCCCTGGGCTTGCCAACATCCAGGGAAGGGGAGAAACGTAGACTTGCGCCAGCAACATTGCAACTCACTGGGATGGCAGGGACTTACCCTGGGGCAAGGGAACAAATGTTCCAGAGGTCAAAACTCCCCCGCAGGATGCAGTGGACATTGGCATCGCTACATCGCTGTGCAGGGAGTTACAGTGGATTGGGCTGTTAATATGACAACATTGTTAAGAACCTCTTTTAAGAACATAAGAACATAAGAAGAGCGCTGCTGGTTCAGGCCAAAAGCCCATCTAGTCCAGCTTCCTGTATCACACAGTGGCCCCACCAGATGCCTCAGGGAGCACAAGACAACAAGATAACCTGTTTCCCGTTGACACTCCCTTGCACCTGGCACAGAGAAAACCTACTTCTAAAACCAGGAGGTTGCTTATGGCTTGTAGCCTGTGATGGTCTCTTCCTCCATGAATCTGTCCAAACCCCTTTTAAAGGCTTCTAGGCCAGGTGCCATCACCACATCCTGTGGCAAGGAGTTCCACAGATGAATTACACGCTGGGTAAAGAAATATTTTCTTTTGTCTGTTCTAACTCTCCCTCCACTCAATTTTAGTGCATGTCCCCTGGTTCTAGTGTTGTGCGAGAGGGAGAAGAATTTCCCTCTATCCACTCTCTCCATCCCATGCATAATTTTATACGTCTCAATCATGTCCCCCCTCAGGCGCCTTTTTTCTAGGCTGAAAAGCCCCAGACGCTGTAGCCTTTCCTCATAAGGGAGGTGCTCCAGCCCACGAATCATTCTGGTCGCTCTTTTCTGCACCTTTTCCAATTCAACTATATCCTTTTTGAGGTGTTGTGACCAGAACTGGACACAATACTCCAGATGTGGCCTTACCATCGATTTGTACAAAGGCAGAATGATATTGGCCGTTTTATTCTCAATCCCTTTTTTAATGATCCCGAGCATGGAATTGGCCTTCTTCACAGCCGCCGCACACTGGGTCGACACTTTCATCGACCTGTCCACCAGCACCCCAAGATCTCTCTCTTGATCCGTCACAGACAACTCAGTACCCATTAGCGTATATGTGAAATTTTGGTTTCTTGCCCCAATGTGCATCACTTTGCACTTACTTACATTGAAGCGCATCTGCCATTTTGTTGCCCATTCTCCCAGTTTGGAGAGATCCTTCTGGAGCTCTTCACAATCCCTGCTGGTCTTCACCACCCGGAAAAGTTTAGTGTCATCTGCAAACTTGGCCACCTCACTGCCTATCCCCGACTCCAGGTCATTTATGAATAATTTGAAAAGCACCGGTCCCAAGACCAATCCTTGGGGCACACCGCTTTTCACCTCTCGCCATTGTGAAAATTGCCCATTGACTCCCACTCGCTGTTTCCTGGTCTTCAACCAGTTCCTAATCCACAAGAGGACCTGCCCTCTTATTCCCTGACTGTGGAGTTTTCTCAGGAGCCTTTCATGAGGGACCGTGTCAAATGCCTTCTGAAAATCCAGATATATAATATCCATGGGTTCGCTCGCATCCACATGCCTGTTGACCTTTTCAAAAAATTCTAACAGGTTTGTGAGGCAAGACTTCCCCTTGCAGAAGCCATGCTGACTCTCCCTCAGTAGAGCTTGTTCTTCTTTGTATTTTAAGATTTTATCCTTAATGAGACTTTCCACCATCTTCCCTGGAACAGATGTTAGGCTGACCGGCCTGTAGTTTCCTGGGTCCCCCCTCCTTCCTTTTTTAAAGATTGGTGTGACATTAGCTATCCTCCAATTCTCTGGCACAGTGGCCGTTTTAAGGGACAAGTTGCATATTTTGGTCAAGAGGTCAGCAACTTCATTCTTGAGTTCCTTCAGAACTCTTGGGTGGATGCCATCCGGGCCTGGTGATTTATTGATCTTTATTTTGTCAATTAAGTCTGAGACGTCTTCTCTTTTAACCTCTATTTGACTTAATTCTTTAGTCAGGGGAGACCGTTCCGGCAGCGGTATTTGCCCAAGGTCTTCTGCCGTGAAGACAGATGCAAAGAACTCATTTAATTTCTCTGCAGTCTCCAAGTCCCCTTTTATCACCCCTTTCTCTCCCTCACCATCCAGTGGACCAACCGTTTCCCTGGCAGGTTTCCTGCTTCTAACATATTTGAAGAAGCTTTTATTATTCCCTTTTATGTTGCCTGCCATACGTTCCTCAAAGTCTCGCTTGGCCTCCCGTATCATCTTTTTACATTTCTTTTGCCACAGTTTGTGCTCCCGTTTATTTTCCTCATTAGGGCAAGACTTCCATTTACGGAAGGAAGCTTCCTTGCCTTTTATAGCCTCCTTAACTGTGCTTGTTAGCCATGCCGGCACCCTCCTGGACTTGGTCGAGCCCTTCCTCCTTTGTGGGATACACTCCCGCTGGGCCTCTATGACTGTTGTTTTAAACAGCCTCCATGCACTCTGATTTATACATCATTTATACATTTATTTATACAGATGATTTATACATCATCTGCCCATTTCATGATTAATGCTCCTTCCTCCAGCAGGGATACAGCAGCCCCGAGTACTGAAATACCATATTCGCACTGATTTTTCATCCATTTCTATACTGCTTTGTGGCTTCATAAGACGGGGTGATGAGCTCTATTTTGGGAAAAAAAATAGATACCAGGTGTCCAGGACTCAGCATGGAGTTAAAAGAATTTGGGACAAGGAGGTCAGCACTTTGCTGGATAATGTCCATTCGACCTTCGGGTAGATCAGCAGCACTTTATTGTAAATTGCCATCAAAATCGGACCAGACCGACTTTGGAAGGCAATGGCCTGATGCTAACTAAGATGGTCAAGAGCTTGCGGAACCATCTCGTGTGCCCTTCACAGGCCATTTAGGCTATTAAAAGAACATATCTGCACCATTACTGTAAGGCCGTGTCCCGGATCCTTGGAAATGAATGATTAGCTGGTGCAAAAGGAAAGTGTTGGCGTGGATTAAAACCCAGTCAAGCGACTGGAAACAAAATAGTATTACTGAGAATGACTGCTCTTCGGAGTAGTATGAACTGTTCTCGGGTTAGAGCTATAATCAGTATTAATTTATTGTACTTCTTAATTATCTTCAGAACATAACCTCGCCTGGGCAGTTTGGCATTCTCTAACAGCAACAAGGATCTTTTCTGTACAATATAATACATGATGAAGGGACAAGAAGGAGGTTAAAGATACACAGCGAAATCCACCACAGACTTTGGGCGTCAGAACAAGTGTTCCGCCACCCGAAGCTGTTGCAAACGTGTCATAAGGCACATTTGCGCCTCCTCAGGAGACCGGCGCAAGGCTGACCTCCCTCACTCCGGCGCCGGGATGAGCATGCTGCCGGCGGCAGAAGGTAAGTCCTCCACCGCTGGCTGCATGGGCAGTCCGGCAGGCGAGGGAAGCAGTGGCGTCGCTCCCGTGAGGTGACGGAAGTGGGTCGCTACGGGGTGACGCGCGCAAAGGGGTGACGCGCGCACCCCCCCGCGCGCGTCACCTCTGTGACGTGCGCCACCTCCGTCGCCCTCCGGACGCTCCGAGGCCGGCCCGGGAGCCGGCCTCGGAGCGTTCGGCATGGCAGGCGCTCCAGGGCCTTCTGAAAGCCCAAGCGTCAATACAGGTACTTTTAGTGTTTTCGCGCATGCGCAGAGACGAAACCGGTCTGCGCATGCGCGAAAACACTAAAAATACCCGTATTGACACTTGGGCTTTCAGAAGGCCCTGGAGCGCCAGCCGGGCCGGACGCCCCGAGGCCGGCTCCCGGGCCGGCCTCGGAGCGTCCGGAGGGCGACGCGAAGGGGCGGGGGGGCACCCGGGGCAGGTTGGAGCCGGGTCGCCCCCCCCAAAATCGCGACGCGGTCTATGGCCGCGCCGAAGGTTAAATAGTGGGGGAAACTTGGGGGCGTTACTAGGGTGACACGCGTCCTAGTGATGCCAGTGGAGGGAAGGGAGCCATTATTCTAACCGACCTGGGAGGGGGCGGAGGATGGCGTCAGCCATATCCCCGTCCCCACCGGGCTGGCTCAGCCATTACATGACCTCCTCCGACTTCCACCAGCTATTTAGCAGGTGATTTTGCTTGCTTGTATTGTGGTATCTGGAGCCATTTGTCCTTCAGCATCCTTCTGAAGGTTTGCACTTTGTGGTTTTTATAGTACAAATTGTTTCATCAGTGGGGCAAACTGATGGAAGGCCCTGTTTGAGCAGGGAATTAGGCTAGATGGGTCCAACCTTCTGTCCAATTTTGTGATCTTATGTTGTTCCAATTGATATTAATTATTCACTTCTTGCTCAACAGATGTTCCAAAACCTCTACTGGCTAGGTAAGGCGAAAAACAACAACACCTATTAACTCTGTTGTTGGTCCTGCGATCAAAGAACTAGACATGATGCTAACTTAGTGAGAATAGCATCAGGAGCATGCTCAGTGGGTCAATATACCTGAAAACACCCTAGAACTTGGATTGAAAGAGGTTTATGAGTGATGTAGTGAAAGGAAAGCTATTCTCCGTCTCTCGACATGCTAGAATGTTTATTGGCAATATGCACAGGCCAGGCAAGAGGAAATGTTTCTTCACATCATATATACTAATTATTTTAAGGAATTCAAAGCTAGAAAATGTGGCTATGACTGCTAACTTACGATGACTTTTCAAAACGATTGCAGAAATTCACGGAGGATAGGTCTATTACTGGTTAGTGTCTCTTAGCCACGACAGCTAAAAATAAAACGTCCAGATTCCAGTGGGCAGTTATGTCCCTGATTAGCAGATGCTGGAAACAGTCGACAGCAAATGACTCTTGACATCAGACGCTCATTACGAGCTTCCCAGAGGCATATGGCGGGTCATTGCTACAGGCAGAATACTGGACTAGATGGATCTTTGGGCTGATCTCAACATAGTGACTTTTTAATGTTATTGATGCCAGTTGTGAAGGAATGTGTCCTCCTTGCCTTTTTCCTTCCACTGCTACAGATTCTCAAACAACAGTATCATAGCATTTACCAATACTTCCCTCTTAAACCAAGGGCTGGTTCTCGTGGCCATTTTTAAGGTAAAAGAGTCACCACAAGGTGACTTCCTCCATAATCAAGCGATACACTGATCACTGAGGAAAAAGCCAACAGATGATAACATGGTTAGGAAACCACATCTTGAAGAACACCTGACAGAGAAAGCCATCTTGTGGTAATAATGCCATCTCAAAACCAGTCATCTAGTTCAGCCCCAAAGAAGATGGCAAATATTCTTAGCAATCATGTTCTGTGTTTGTCAACTGCAATTCACTCATTCTAAGTCTTGAGAGAATGAAAATCTAAGTGAATCTGTACCAGTTTCATTAGACAAGAGACTGCCAAAATGTCACTCAAGGGCCTATATAGACTTTGACAGTAGTCACAGCTCTGTTCTCCACAGCAAGAAGGAACGCGTCTCCCTGCTGGGGCTTAAACTAAAAGACCTCCAATACAGAAACAGCTGTTCAGACTACTCAAGTCCTGAATACCTAATGCAAAATGGTTTCCCATGCACTTTTATTTTTTTAATATATGGGTGTGTATGTGTGCGAGAGAGAGAGAGAGACACGTGGTGTACAGCTTGAGGCTCTAGGTCCGTGGGTAACAGCTTAGTATAGACAAAGGAAAAAATGCAAATAGCAAAAAAAGAAAAGAAAAGATAATAGCAATACGTGTTCCTATTTTAGCCATGAAATGGCTTCTTCCTTTAGGATAAAATTATTACACCTCATGGGGTTTTATTTATGAACAAAAAATAGGAGGGCAACACGTTGCTTTGATAGAAGCCAGAAAAGCCAGCGTGGAAATGCTATTGCCACATAATGACAATAGCAATTCCTATTTGATAGTTGAAATCAACAAGGGACCTAGTGAAGGAATCCTGTTGGTGTTGTCACTGACCCCCTCTGGCCTACGTCTGCTGCTTCAGTCATGTTATTCCACAGAACAAGGCATAAAAGAGTAGCTAGCAAAACAGCTGGTGGGGGAGCGATTTCGAGTAAGAAGATAAGAACGTTCCTACCAACCTGCAACAATGGTTCCTTTCCACTTGTACTACATCCTCTCTAGTGAAGAACATAGCAGACTGATGTCCCATGGTCAGTGGATGCCTAGGTTCATGGTACGTATATGTGTGTGTGCAATGCGCACGCGTGTGCAGGCATGCATCTAAACAAAAGGCACTAGTGATCTGCATACCGTAAATAGTGATCTATTTATGAAACAACACGAGCTTACAGAACACAGGATAGTGAGAGCTGGACAAAGCCTTATTTTTTCTAAAGTTAGCAATCGGATGCTGTGTGTCTGCCATTCTGTTTAAAGGGTTTTGCATTCCTATGCAATTATGCGGGAAAATTACGCGCCTTTTCGAACGCACTGTTTTGCTGCCTTCCTAAGTTCCTTTGCCATGCCCTCTGCTTTTGAGGTGGAAGCAAAGCCCTGTGTACAATTTCCTGTAGTCCAATTTCATGCAGACTTTCAAAGGCTGCATAAATATACATCTAAATGCTAAGTGAGCAACACTAATTATGTAAACAAGAAAAACGAAGAGACAAGATGAAAGCTGGAACACAGGCGCTTGTTAAGTAGACCAAGACAGGTGCAAGGAACCAAAGGCCTAGACTCCTGTCATCTTTTGCAAATCCTGCAGCTCTCCTGAGGAAGTTAAATTTCAGCTTTCCAAAATATTTTCAGCCCGCGAACCTGGTAAGCAGTGGTTGCCTTCTCAGAACGAGTGTGTTTCCTTAAGGCCTAAATAATGTACAAAATATTTCTCCCGCATAACCACTACACGCAAGTCTCAAAATGAAATCATGTATCAAAATATTAGTGACAAACTTGGAGGGAAGCAATATACGGTAACCCTTAAATAAATGTGCATTAGAAGTTAGCACACCATTATCCTGGGTCCTTCTTTCCAGATGTCCAATCACCTAATTGTTTAGAGGCAGAGTCTTTTTAATGGTGGGACCACAGCTATGGAACATTTTTCACAGAGACGCCTATCTATCACTATCAGGCTACTCAGGGTAAAACTAGAAGCATAAAAACAAGGGAGGACGGACAACATAATTGCAAAATCCTTTGGCACAATCCTACTCATCTTCAGCATCGCAGGCCATTGCAAAACTGCTGTAAAGCAGTTTGTGTTGACCTAGGAGAAAGCTGCGTCAGCGGGAAGGCCAGAACCATCCCACCAGTGCAGGGCCACCACACATACCAGAGCAGGTAAGTGCCTGCCGAGCAGCACAGGGGCATGGGGAGGCGGGAAGGGGGTGTTAACAGGGCAGGGGGTGGGCGAGGACATGGGGTGGTGGGTAGATTGGGTCTGGGAGGGGGCAGGATTCGGGAGGGGGTGGGGTGGGCACACACCAAATCCTATCACCCTTCCCGGGCCTTGCAGCTAGACTTGCATCTCAGACTTGCGGCAGCTAATTACTGTAGCTGGCGCAGATCCAAAGAGACCAGTGGGGGAGGTTGGGTATTTACCCGGGGGAAGGGAACAAAAGTTCCCTTCCCCCAAGGTGACCTCCCACTTTCCATGCAGGATGCAGCATAGTCTCCACTGATCTCACAGCATTGGTGCAAGGAAAGTTAGTTAAGACTGGGCTACCTGTGTGTTATTTTTAGTTGAACACCCCCCCCTCCCATTCTATTAGCTTTAATAGAAATTTTCTTTCTACCAAAAATAGAAAGTGGGCATGACCAGGATCAAATCTACTGCAAGGGTAAAGTCCTGAAGCCTCCATACCCACAGCCTCTCCTGCTATTTACAAACAAAAGTAACTCCCCATAGGGCCATATTGTGCAATCAGGCGCACAAATAGTTGGATGGCATTTCGAACCCCTGTTTAAATTTCTATTTTCATTATCTGGGGGGGGGGTTAGGTCACCTACTTTTATGGTCTCTTTTTATTCTTAATTTTTCTTATTTATTCAGCTTCTATTTTGCTTTTTTTTTACCTTTACATTGCCCTTGGTACTGCTATAGAACTGCTGTATAAAAATATTATGATCTAACATTTGCATTATAGATGATAACCCCATCTCCAAACAGGATATCAGAGATTTGAAAAAGAGGAGGAAAAAGTTAACTAAATGACCCAATCCTATCTACTCATACCTGGGAGTAAGCCCCATTGCCGATAATGGGACTTTCTTCTGCATAAACATGCACACGATTGGTCTGTAAGGGTCAATCACACTATACCCACGTTCCTGGGAGTAAGTTCCATTGAATTCATTGACCAGTAGGCAGGGCCAACATAGCAGGGCTGGCCCAAGGCAGTATGCCAATTGCTGCCCCCTTACCCGATGATGTGCCAGCCTCTGCTCCTCCCACTCACCAATGCTCTAGCTCAGCACTCTCCTCCCCTTCACACTTCCTCTTCCTCTCTGTCTTCTTCCAATTCAGGGTATAAGGAGGAGGAGGAACAGTGGAGGCAAATAGGCAGACAGAGATAGGTGCCCCCCACCAATCTGCTGCCAGAGGTGACCGCTTCAGTTGGCCTCATGGATGGACCAGCCCTGCAACACAGTTGAGAGCACAGAAGTCATCGCAGGAAGAAGTAGGAAATAAAATTCCCGTAGAGCTGGAACATGCATTCTGCCGGCATAACACACTCATAGGATTGGGCCGTTAGAGACTCTGCCAAGAACCCAGCAAAAAGACTAAAGAAGAAAGGTTGGGAGAGGATTTTGCCTACAAGCATTCTTGAAAATAAAGATCAAAAACCTTCAGCCTCTCACCAACAAGTGCTAAGCATTTACTCTGATCTGACCTTAGGAAAAAAACATTGGATGGTTTTTGCAGGGTGGAGGTTGGAGCCAGCAAAGTATTGACTTTAAAAAAAAAACACCCTCCAGTTTTTTTCACTAGTTATTCAGCAAACAAAGGGAAATGATGACAAAAGATAGATTTCTTTCCAAGCATCTTACCAACACAAATCCCTTCTTTTCTCTTCTATGCCCACTTCTCTAGACCTACTGCTCTCCTCCTTCTGTCCTGGGAACCTGCCTCTTTCTTTTCAAAAAGCAGGGAGGGAGGGCGGGAGGATGGAGCATGAGGTGGCTGGGAAGGAGGGAGAACTAGAGTGCTCTCCCTTGCCAGTTCTTGGTCACCTCTCCCCCCCCCCCCAGTAGAGGTGGTTTTCCCAGCTCAGTAATTAACTAGGTATCAATAGATAATTGTGACTATCCTGGCTACTTTGCACAGTTGGAGAGTCTATGATAAGAAAAATGCAATGGTAAGAGGAGGAAAACAAAAGCTTCAAAAGAGTCCAAAACATTCCATCTCTACACTATTGAATCATCACTCCAGTCTTCTCTAGCTCTATGGGTGTAACAGTTCCCATGTGGATCATCGTAGGTAGACTTACCATATGTCCCGGAATGGCCGGGACCATCCTGGATTTCAGGGTCCGATCCTGGCATCCCAGGAGGTATGGCGGCCATCCTGGATTGCACCGCCCACCGCCGCCATTTTCGTCCCGGATTGCCATGCACAAGCAGCCCGGGAGCCCTTCAGAACGAAGGGCTCCCGCCGGGCTGCTTGTGCACGGCAATCCGGGAGGGAAATGGCGGCAGCAGCAGCAGCAGCGACAGCTGCAGGAAAAGCGGCGGCGGCCACAGTAAGGGGGCAAATAATAAAAAAAAGCATTCAAAGAAAGCCAGACCCCCCTAAAAAATCAAACACATTTTGGCGCCCCCAAAAAATCAGGGGGGGGTCCTGGATTGGGTCACCAAAAATATGGTAACCCTAATCATAGGTGTGACTTCCCTTATTGGTAAGGACAAGGAAAGTGGGGTGAACTAGCTTCTTCCCAAAGGATTGGTCGGAATACTGCATACATGTTTTGCCCTTTATCTCTCGATCCACACTGGCTAGTGACTTACTAAAACCCCCCGAAACTTGGCAATGTGCACCAGTTCATGGACAAACCAGGCACCAGGTCAAAGCAGGTTTTTTGTTGTTTGCAGAGGCAAGCTGCTCAAAAGGCCTGATCTGTACTTAGCACTTCCTGTGTTCTTTTAGAATGGTGGTAGCAGCAACTGTGCCACAATAGTGCCCTTGCTGGGAGAAAGGCGGGATACAAATTCTTTAAATAAATAAATAAGAACATAAGAACATAAGAAGAGCCCTGCTGGATCAGGCAAAAAGCCCATCTAGTCCAGCTTCCTGTATCACACAGTGGCCGCACCAGATGCCTCAGGGAGCACAAGACAACAAGATAACCTGTTTCCCATTGTCACTCCCTTGCACCTGGCACAGAGAAAACCCACTTCTAAAACCAATAAACAGCAACACACTGCAATTTGTAAGCAAACTCTTCTCCTTCCTCCGCTATGGTGCCTTGGGGAGATTTTCCCTCTATCCTGCTAAAGTTAAGCTCAAGTTTAGAAAATAATGTAGTAGTGCAATCTGGGAGAAGCAGGAGCATAGGCCCGACTGCACCTAGGTCAGGCCCATGGGCCCTCCAGCTTCTGTCCAATGATGTCGCAGACTCTCTCTGCTGCTGTGTGTTGGCCACCCATGCTTTAAAATATACCTTTTTCAAAGCATCACCTTTTTCTCAAATGGAAGCACTTCAAATAATGCAACAATCAAAGTGACTGACAAGTCTAACGTGTTCTTGAAATTCATTTCAGAGAAATCGTCCTTTTAATTAAATGAAGATGCAAAACTAGGCTGTAGATCATATTCTCTCAAAACTTTGCATACGAGGCAATCGGTTATTCCACAGCAGACTCCAACGGGCAGACCAGTGCACAAGGCTCACCTAGGCTAGACAATCTGCCCAGGACTTTCCATACAGAATTGCTCATTATGGGCTAGAATTTTTCATTTCTGCAACTGAAGAATTAACATTTTAATGGCCTATCCAACAATCCTATACAAGGCCTGCGCTGGCAGAACACATGTTCCACCGGCGCAGGCAACTGCAAAAGCACCATAAAGCACTTTGAAGCAGTGCAGGGAGCCGGCAAGCTGGCAGGAAGCTTGGAGCCTTTCTGCATGCGCTGGTGGAGCGGCGGAGGCCCACTGGAGTAGGTAAGCTCGGCCCAGGGGGCAGAAAGGGGAGAACAGGGAGGATATGGGGCGAGGTGGACAGATCGGGCCCAAGAGGGGGTGGTTTTGGCGATGGCATTGCACACTGAATTCTGACCTCCTTCCCGGGCTTGAGCCGCCCGCACGGATCAATACGGACTTGTGCCAGCGATATCACTGGCGCAAGCCCGAGTTGACCTGTTACGGCTACTGGGGCTTACCCTGGGGCAAGGGAACAAATGTCTCCTTACCCTGAAGAGACCTCCAGCAGCCAAAAATCCCCTGTGGGATCACCAAAATCAGAACAACTGCAATTTATTCACTGGAAAAGCACCTTATAGCATAGAGAGCAAAACTAGATGGGGCGTCTGTACCTGCCCTGTTTCCATGGTGAAATTCATAGCAGCTGGAGATGGGGGGCATGATTTGAGAGCAGGAAAAGGGTGCACTGACTAACCCCAGTGAAAAGGGTTAAAACCTTCCAGAATAACACCCATCCTGATCTTCAAAGCAGATTTCTAGGGCTGCTAATTAACAAAAACAAACAAATAAACCAGAAGATCCAAATCATGGATTCCCAGCTCATGTCCGTTCATTGGCTGTTAGTCAAAGGAACGTGGAGGGGAAATTATAGGGAGGCAGACAGCAAGAACAGATTGCCTTATGTTTTGTGCAGGTTTTGTGACGTTCCTCACATTTCACAAGCAGGTTGTGTTCAGCATCCTTGTTTCTGATGTGATGAAAGGCGGTTTATGAGGGCACAAGGTCGGAAGGCCGTGTACTGCCTCGAGTTCCTAGGTTTGGCTTAAGATAACAGATTTCGGCAGAGTTTCATAAGAGCCTAAGCAGACACCAGGCTCCTACGATCACAGAGTTGCTATTTTGGTCCTTTCTGGTCTGGTCAGTTTCCTGCAACTGCTGGTGCAGAGAATGTCCTATATTTCACCAGGCTGCTTTTATGCCAGATAAATGTCAATCAATAAGGGTCATAAAGCCTTAGAGCATCTGTTCTCAAACTTAGAGCATCCATCCCCTGCCACTTTAAGGGGCGGGGACAGCATGATGACGGTGGCAGCAATCCCAGGGGTCTCTGCCACCAGGAAAAAAAAAGGTACTTACCGGGGGTCCCGGGTCCCTCTGGAGGGTGCAGGGAGGGGTCTCCCTGCACTGTAGATTGCCACTCCGTGGTAATTATGGCCACTTCCGGTTTCTGTCTGAAAACCAGAAGTAGTTGTAATTGCCGCTGAGCAGTGATCAACAGCGTGGGAAGGCCCACAGTGGGGGCCGCGGTCATCCCCGCACCCTCTGGAGGGACTCTGGACCCCCAGTAAGTGTAAAAAGTACCCTTTTCCCCCGGCTACGGCAATCCCTGGGATCACCATGGCCCCCAGAAACACTCAAAGTTCTCCCCAGTTTGCGTGGAGAATTTTGAGAAACACTGCCTTAGAGTATTTTGGAAACATTTTAAAATTGTTACTGCTTTCAAGTTGAGCAAGTGAATTTCAGGTGGACTGAAGTAAACCTACCACAGCCACCAGAACTCTCAAGTAATAGTTCAGATTTCACTGCAAGTGCATAGTGACCAAAGACGGGGCGGGGCAGGGTTGTTTATGATTTCAGGGCACTCTTAGCCTAAGAGTGCCTTGAAATCATAAACAACCCCTACCCCGCCCCGCCCTGCCCCACAGTTCTGTGTTCTTATGTAGCCCCCATGAATTTCAATGGGATTTTCTCAAGATAGGTGGATTATGCCCCAAAATGTATAATCTTAGGTTTCTTCTCTTCACTTGTCTTTGTTTCAGCTGTTTGGGACCTTATTCTTCCCATTCAATGACTAGCCTTTGACCATGAAAATATAGAGGTGTTTTGAAAAGGAAAAACAATTTTGGATATAGTACAGGGGCAGTCATTTTGCTGTGACTTTCCAAATATATACTCTTGTAGTAGATCATGGATTGAAGTGAGTGAATGTATTGTTACAGCTGCATCAGTGCTCCAGGAAACAGGCCAAAAGCAGGTGTACAGGTAGAAATAATTGGTTCTACTGTCTAAACAAATGCCTCTTGATGTTTTAGATTTAAGCTTGGGCACTCAACAGGGAAAAATGCAAGTCTTCTCATGCTCCCCTCCATATATTTAATCAATGCATACAATAGAACAGAATGTTGCCTGCTGGCTACGTTCCCTGACCAGTGTGGAGCCACCAGCCCGCATACTGTACACATATAAAACACACAATAATGTAGCACCCCTTCTTATGCTCAGCCAACATGTGTAGGGCAGGGGATGGGGGTGGGGCTGGTCCAGCTGGGAGCATCCTACTTTTGGTTTCAGTCCTGCTGCTGCAGTCCACCTCACTGTAGCTAGCGGATGCTCAACCCCTCTCCCACCCCTGAGATTTGAAACTAATTTGGCTTCTCTCAGATTTCCTTAGTTGTTCTGCCTATAGAAGAATTTAAAAACTCACTTTGAATTTCATTTTAGATGAAATCCAGAGACAACTAGGAGATGATGATGATGATGATGATGATGATGATAAATTATTATTATTATTATTATTGCATGTTTATCTCACACTTCCTCCAAGGAGCTCAAGCCAGCATACTTGATTCCCTTTCTTTATTCTCCCAACAACCTCCCTGTGGGCGAGGGGAGCTAGGCCAGTGGCATTGCTGGAGGGGGTAACGGCACCACGACTTGCAAACCGGTGTAATGCTGCCCCTCCCACTCACCCCCCAAGTCATTCCAATGGTGAAGGCAATGCGCGGCGCGTTGCCTTCGCCACCAGAATGACTCAGGGGGGGGCGAGTGGGAGGGGCCGTGTTACACTGGTTTGCAAAGCACGGTGTAGTGCCTTACACCGCTTATGATGTTGCACCCCCTCCAGCCACGCCACTGGGCTAGGCTAAGGGACAATCACTGTCCCAAGATCACCCACTTAGCTTCGTGGTGGATTTGAACCCAGGTCTGGTTGATCTACATCCAACACTCTAACCACTGTGACCCACTGGCTCTCAGATGCCTCCCGAAGCAATGTCACCGAGTCTTACTGAAACGCAACTGACTTTCCTCAAACATCTGCAGATGTTTTGTCTGTGGAGGAACATCCAAATTAGATTTGAATTTTGTTTTAGGTGAAATCCAGCAAAGATATGCAAAACCTCCCTGAGAAAGTTCACACAGTCTTACTGAAACCTAGTTGGCTTCCCTCAAAACTACTCAGATATTTTTACTGCATTCGCTTCAGGCAAAAACTTGGGCGTGGGGAGGGGGGGGGAAGAGCAACATTAGCTGTAAACTGGAAACTGATCCATTGGATTAAGCGAGTCAAAGGCAATAGGATGTGTTTGTGCTTCATCCAGCTTTTCAGTACACTCTCGGCATTAATAGCATCAGCTCAGTCGGCTGGAAAATAACATGGGATGGACTTTGATTTTACCAACTGCAGAGAACAATAACAGGCATTATTTTAAAAAGCGGAGCTGTTTCTTTCCACTGAGCTGTGAGGAACGGAGGATATTTTGCCCCAGCGTGTAAAACAAGTAGGGCTCTCAGAAGTTACATTCACAATGTATGTGTAACTGAGGTCTTGTTATCTTCCTTCCCCCAATAAAGTGTGTTGTCCTTTCCTGAATAATTATAACTTTGTTACTTAAACATAACCCAATTTCTCATCCCTCCAAGGTGACAGTGAAAATCAAAATGTATTTCAAGAACAAAAGCAACAGGTGCAGTTGATCTCTCCCTTGAAAATGAACATATTTAGTCTGCTATCCTATACACATTTACATGGGAGTAAGTCCAATTGAACTCAATGGGGCTTACTTCTGAGTAGATGTGCCAAGGATTGCACGGTAAGTTGCCTTACAGTGAGTCCGACCCTTGTTCTATCTCATTATTGTCTACAGCAGGGGTAGCCAACCTTTCAACATGAATGCTCTTGGCCTTTTAATGGTTGTGTAGGTGAGGGCATTTCAGCAGATGCAGATGCTTTAGCACAGGGGTGGGGAACCTCCGGCCCGCGGGCCGGATTCGAACTGCACTGGACCGGCCCGATCCGGCCCGCGACCGGAGGCTCCGCCACCACCCGCTGCTGCCGCCGCCTTCCCGCACCGCTTCGTTTTAAAATCGCCCTTCCTGGACCTGCGCAGAGCGCGATGCTGGCCAAGAGGGCAATCTTGGCCTCAGCTGCGCTCTGTGCAGGTCCAGGAAGGCCGATTTTAAAAGGAGGAGGCGCCGAGGTGACGCGTCACCTCGGCGCCTACTCCTTCTGAAAGCGGCCTTTCTGTACCTGCGCAGATCGCCGCTGAGCCCAGTGGCGATCTGCGCATGTACAGAAAGGCCGTTTTGAAAAGGACGCGGCGCGGGAAGGCAGCGGTGGCGGCGGCCCAGAGTCCGGTAAGTTGGAGAGTGGAGGGAGGGGGCTCCGGGAGGGGTGGGTGGGTGGGTGGCTGGCAGGCAGGCAGGCAGGCAGGGAGGGAGCTGAGCGAGCGCGAGCGAGCGAGCGGGCGGGTGCTGAGTGAGAGCGAGCGAGCGAGCGGTTGTTAGCTGAGTGAGCGAGAGCGAGCGGTGGGTGGGTGGGCTGGTGGGAGGGAGCTGAGCGAGTGAGAGCGAGCGGTGGGTGGGTGGGTGGGTGGGCGAGCGGTGGGTGGGTGCTGTAAATTCGTGGGGGGGTCAAATTTGCGGTGGGGCCCCCCAAAAAATTTTGGACGGCCTTACGGCCAGCTCACAGCCAATTTTCCCCATGGGAAAATGGCCCCCCACCCCAAAAAGGTTCCCCACCCCTGCTTTAGCAGCGCCATCAGCACTTGCAGCTTCCCACTGGCATTGCTGTAGCTGGGGCGGAACGCTAAGTTCCGCTCCATGCTGACCTCCGTTACTCACCGGCACGAGGTGGCCCCAACCCCTCGCCTTCGGAGCCATTCAGTGGGGTGGAGGAGACTCCCTGCGCATTGCCTTCGCTCCACTGAATGGCTCCAAAGGCGAGGGGGCGGGGCAGCCTCATACTGGTGAGTAAGAAAGGGACAGCGCGGTGCGGAACTTAGCATTCCGCCCCACCTACAGCGACACCACTGCAGCTGCCTAGATTCTGTCTTCTACATGACTCTTGAGAATGCAGAGACTCTAATGGTGGAAGGTTGGCCACCCCTGGTTTATAGTGACTGGTGGTGGGTCTCCAAAATTTCAGACAGGGGTCTTTCCCAGCCCTCTCTGGAGATGTCACGGAGTGAACCTAGGACCTACTGCAGACAAAGCATGTGCAAGTAGTACTACTACTAAGCTAGGGCCCAAAGTCAAGGGTGCATTTTGGTGGATTATGAAATGCAATTTCAGCACATGGATGAATGCAGTTTTAGAAGATTCATTGGCAGCCCTAATGGAAAAATACTCTTCCCCACCCCTCTAATAATTACAAGATGAGGTAAATTCAGCATCTTGTTGCATCATTCCAGTAGGCCCCTGGTGACAAAGTATTAACTTGCCAATGGAAACAGCAAACCTTATGCTCATGTTTGATGTATCATTTGATTTTGTTTGTAAACCGCTTTGTGAACTTTTGTTGAAAAGCGGTATATAAATACTGTTATTATTATTATTATTATTATTATTATTATTAATAATAATAATAATAATAATAATAATAATAATAATAATAATAGGAAGGGGAGCAGAATCACACCACTGGCCCTGCCCTGCTCATTGGGACAGAGGTACAAATGGAGTCTCTAGGTATGTACAAGAGTACCATCAACATTACTGTTTGAATGATTTGCTATACTGTACTGTACTGCTTAATATCCAGAAGAGGTTTCTAAGTAGTTTATAACACAAAGGCAAAACCAACGATGAAACCATTGAAAACAATGCAAATAAAAGCCAGAATCAACAAGAACTACAAAATTCATAGAAACAAAGGATAGCAGAGCCTAACAAAACACAGAAACCAGCAACCCAAAGCATACCAAAATAGAAAGAATGTGAAATGCCAGAAACGATGGAGCCAAAAATGTTGGGCTTAGTGCTCCAGAACTCTGAAGCCGGAATGGAAAAGGTCCTGCTAGTCATGGAGGCCTCCAAATATGGTCTCCAAATATGGTGGAATTTGAAGCAAAGTTTCCTCGGCTGATCCAAAACTACAGAGAAGTTCATACAGGAGTAGAGCAATCATGGTCGGAAGTACAGATAGTTGAGGGACCCAAGAGGGTGAGGAAGTTAGCAGGGGCTGCTGGAACCAAGAGAGGATAAACTAGTGAGGACAGCTGTGGGGAAAAATGGGTTTGCTTCTGCCTGACTATTTGTGGAAAAGACAGCAGCCATATAGCACCAAAACTTCATGATGATGAATATTGTATTCTGGATCACCATATTGTTCACCATGTTCAAACTGAGAAGGAATTTCTTGCCCATGAGTCAGAAGATCTGACCTGAGGCAATGTACTTGAGCCATCCACCTTAAGATTTGCAGGCTTCATGCTTCGGCAGTTCTTAAAAAAAATTTTTTTTTTGAAGTCCTGTTAGGTTTGCTGTTGCTGAAAGGGATGTAAAAGGCCTCCAAAGAACTGAATACCAACATAGCAAAAATGACACTGAGAGGCGCATACCTTTTGACTAACCATTGAGGCACACAGATATCCAAATGCAGTAAGTGTATCCAAAAAGGCCAATTCATTTCAGCTGTGAAAAATTCTATTGCAGTGGGTGGGAAGCTTTTCAATAGGCTAATAAACACTTGAGTAGGTCCTTGGGCAGAAATAAGTCCACTTCTCGTCCTCATTGTTGTATACTACTCAGTGGAGTAGAGGCTGCAAAAGCAGCTCCTAAATGCCCCTTTTAAGAAATGGATTTGATTGTGAGTTTAACAAATGAGACTGCCATAATATAATTTCTATTACACCTTTCTGAATGGTGTACATTGAGATTAGGAGATGAAAGGGGTGAAATAGGGAGCAGGAAGTTTCTCGTCTTCAACCAATGCAGAGTGAGAGAAAAGGATTTGAATGCAGAAGTTGTTAGGGCTGTAGAGAAAAGCCGGCGCTTTCTGTATTGCTTTGTATGTGAAGGCAAATTAAAGTGGCACTCATTCTAACTTTGCATGCTGGTTTCTGTAAGAAACATTATTTTCTGCACAGGGTTGGTACTCATTAATTGGAAACGGGCAGCATGGCTAGCACAGGGAAATGTATTTGTTCACTCTGGCTCAGTTTTTTTGAGTTAAGAGTCGCCACATTTCTGTATTGTTTTTATTATCCAACACTTTTTAACAGCTTGGGCTATTTTTCTTTCTGCCTCTGTCACTTGTATTTTGTTGCAGCTTACTGAATCAGGTGCCAAAAATGCCTTCAGAGGCCTTAGCAGTTTATTACTGTAGGCCAGTAAACAGCCAACTGCCTTGCCTTGAGTACAGATACGAGCTTTATACTACCGGCAGCTTGGGATGTTTAACTCTGTTGTCATGGCAGGAATCTGCTGGGTTTTATTTCACTGTCCATTAGCTGAAGTATTGCCAGGGGAGGGCATTTGTGACTGCTGAATGCATTCCAGTCATGGAGATGCTCAGCTGGAACTGACCGAAAGGGATGCGTGTGTCCAAGCAGGCTGGTTTTTGTTTCGGCATGCCCTTTACTACCAAATACCCCTAAGTGGCTGAGACAAATATGTGGCTCTCCCAAGAGCAAGAAGGGAAAGTTGTTTCAGTAAGAGAGCTGAAGTGGTTTCACCCTGCCCCATCCTCAGCTTTGCGGGGCCTTTTCATCACTCAGGATGCCTACAGGACCCAGGGAAAAGGAGCAGATATGGGCTTTTGTGACTGCAGAGTTGCATTGCTCCCACCTGCCTCTACGCTTGTAAAATGTAAAGCACTGGGAAGGGTGCAAACTGGGGCTCCCAGCAGTCAGGCTCCACCATTTTACACCTTCCACAGGGCTTTAGCCAGGCTTCCTTGCTAGGTGGTACTGACCGCCACTTCTCTAGGTGGGGCTATGGCCAGCCCACAAAGGAGAGCTCGGCAACCTGGAAGTTTGGCGATGATGTCATTGCTGAACGTCCACAGGCAGCATTGTGACACTGCCCAGATGCACAAAACCACCACTTCAGACAGCAGATTGGTGCCCCACCCTTGGTGCCCTGCTCCCCCCCCCTTACCTGATTGGTGCTCCATGGAACATTTCCCCGCTTCTCTGACTGTGCACTGCAGATTTGTGCAGATCAGGTGGGTGGCGTTTGGAGCACTTGTGTACTTTGCGGGGCAGGAGGAGAAAGCACTAGAATTGTTTCTGTTCTTGAAACAAGCTCACATACTCTAAATCGGGGGTGGCTAACCTTCCACCATTAGGGCTCCTGTGTTCTTAAGAGTTGTGTAGAAGACAGAACCTTGGCAGCTGCAATTGCTGATGGTGCTGCTAAAGCAGCTGCACCTGCTGAAATGCCCTCACCTATACAACCATTAAAAGGGCCAGGAGCATTCATGCTGAAAGGTTGGCCACCACTGCTCTAAATGGCGGCTGTCATGTCACAAATTAAAAAGCCACCACCACCCTAGCTGGGGTATAGCACTGCTCCAAGTGCGGCAGTGCACCTACTGGCCCTACCCTTGCTACAGCCCTAGCCCACCAGAACTCTGTTCCTTCTGCAGATCTGGGACTGAAGTCTGGCCTAACTAGGCTGTAGTACCAGCCTACCTGGAGCGTCAAGGCAGTGGACTCCCAAGGGCCAATTCTAGAGTGCCAGGCATCAGAGCTGGCTCCTCACACTAGACCCCAGTGGCCTGCATTGAGGAGTTGGATGGCTTGAGCTGCTTACCATGACACCCTGTAACTCCAGCACCATTTAGGAACCCCATTTAATCCCAGCAACTGCAATGTTTATGTTTAATTAATTTGTGAAGTCTACATTATGATTTGCGGGTATTCTGATGATAGTTGATGTGATTTTGTAATAGATGAAATGTATTATGATGCTAATTGGTTTAAATTGTATTTTTCATTAGGGTTTACTTGGATTGCGCTGAAGTGTTTGGATGCAATTTTTGTTTTGTTTGTCATTCGTATGGGTTGTAAAATGCCTGGAATGTTGCAACTGTAGAAATGGCATACAGATTAAAATTGTAAGTGAAGTGGCCAAGGTCTGCCTTTTGATTTAGCAGATAAGGGGAGAACACACAAAGTGTTTCTACAGTTGCAACATTCCAGGCATTTTACACAGTGCACGCATGTGTGCATGCACACACAGAACTCCTTGGGGAAAGGCTGAATGATAAAGAAGGGGAAGTGCATATCTTGGGTACAAACAGTGAGACATACACCTAGAAATGATGAAGTGGTAAGGATAGAAGTGGTCAGGAGAGAAGAAAAACAGCTAACAAGAAAAAGGGGCTAAAAAGAACAAATCTGTACAGAAGGACAGTGCTCGAGAGAAAAGACTAGCCAGCCCAACTGGAAAGAATCAAGTTCTATGGGGGGAAATGGCTTGGATTTGCCATGTTACTCATGGCATGTCATGTAGCGACTCAAACTTGATGGTAGGCTTAGATTGTGGAAGCTGCTGAAAGGGAAGGAATTGGTTAAAAGGAATTGGTTGGCACCAATCTGGGCAGACTAGCCTTCCACCAGGCTATTGGAGGTTTACGAGGAAAACAGCCTCGGTGCATTTGGCCATTTGCGGTCTTGGAGCGAGGGTGAAGGAGAGATTCACAACACAAGAGCGTGGGAAGGAAAGAAGGGAACCAGTCTGATCTGACACAATCGCATTCGACATACCACCTCCAGCTATGCTCGCTTGTCAAGAAAAGCTCTGCGCTCCTAAAACACCAAATGGATTGGTATTTCCCATTCTACCACCTTAGGCCATGGGGCTCTTGTCTTGCCTCCAGTGGCACAATCTGCCAGTCTGGAATGACTCATATCTTCTCCCATTGCCACCCTGCACAACTCCCTTCCACGGCCTCACCGTCATAAATTCTCTTTCCTTACATTATTATCCCTTTTCTTAATTTGAATGGAGGGCAGAAAATAACAGATGATGGTTGTGGTGACATGACTCCCCGTGTATCTTTCATACTAATGGAATTCTGGAAGGACTGCTGTACATATTGCGGGCATCGCTCTCTCCATCAATGTGCTGATGACAAAAAATAGCTG
Organism: Plestiodon gilberti rubricaudatus; assembly: GCA_026170595.1. NCBI lineage: Eukaryota > Metazoa > Chordata > Lepidosauria > Squamata > Scincidae > Plestiodon > Plestiodon gilberti. Next base: position 185,287,832 of record JANXHW010000004.1, on the reverse strand, counting down.
CCGTCGTTAAGTAGCTTTCTGTTTGCTCTGGGCTTATGCCTCGCTCCAAGACATCCTGGTGGTAGAGCCAAATTGATCAATTTCTAATTAAGCACTAAAATGCCTGGTGCTCCCGCCATAAGGTCAGCAGAAGACTATCTTGCAGAGTGAATCCTTCCTGGCCCCCTGCCAGTCTTTCAAGTGCATCTTGGGCAGTACTAAGGATTTACGCACTTCATCGCCTGTCATTTTCTACCCTGGAGGAAGCAAGCCTCTAAATTGAATTATCACAAAGAAATCAATTGCAGATCAAACCTCTGTGAAATTATAATTGCTTTAATGATCTGCGGGCTGGAAAAGATGGGAGGGGGAGAGGGAGCCATGTAGTTAGCGTACCATTCACATAGCTCATATCAGGATCGCTCTTTGTTTGTGGGAAGAATTAGAACCTCCTAATTATGCATTAATTTAGTCTTCTATTAATTTTCCATTTTTAATATTCTGTGGGCCCTTTCCCTTCCTTTGACTAATGTGACTGCAGTGCAGGATTCTGAATTCTGCGAAGCTCTGTGATTATCAGAGGGTAGTCACACCAGCCTTGATTTTATTTAAGCCTAAGTAGCTGCCATTTTGATGAAAATATTCTAGCAGGAAATAAAATGGAAAAGATACATGAGCCTTTATGACTCATCCAAAATGTTATCAGCAGCCTGCCTTAGCCTCTAGCCATAAACCACTTAGGTATAGTGTGTCTGCAGAGACTCTCATTAGAATTGACATTTTGACAAGTCTATAGAAAAAAACAACCCCATAACAACAAAAAATGAACCCCCTGCAACATTTCGAGTAATTTAAAAATTATCTGCTGCGATAACCTATTTCCTCACCCTGCAAAATAGTTGTTAATTAAAAAAAAAAAGGTGCACCCATTGTATCTCTGAAGAAGAGCTCAGGATTTTGTGCGGTACGTATTAGGGTGAACACAACTGACTTAGCTATGACCAAAGTTGTATGAAGAGAGGCACGTGCGTGGGGTTAATCCCTGTTTTGCATGCCAACAGGATCCTGCTCATCAGGCAACAGGCAGTGGCTCTACTAAAAAAAATCCTCTTTGCTGGGGAAGGAATCCAAGATGCCATGGGGGATAAGAGCTGCATTGATTTATACCACTGCCAGCAGCAAGCATGTTCTCTGCTCCATTGGGGGTACTGGCAAGAACATTCCATGAGTAAAAATGAATGAGGCAGAAGAAATCCCACAAGTCAAGGTACGTGTGTGTACGTACGTACGTACGTGTGTACACACACACACACACACACACACACACACAGACTGAAGTGAGCAGTTGGTGGATTGGGAAGCAAATCCAGACTTTCAGTCCATGATTTATTGGACACTATGCTGCGCCCCAGGTTTAGCTGATACACTCAATTGGCTACGTGGTTCATAAAGATAGCACCTATCAGGGAACCAATGCGGAGCAGGGAGGTACTAGGGATGATTGGCTAGGTTCCTTCCCATGAAAAGGTTTTACCCACACTCTTCCTTTGCTGATGCAACAAGTGCAGTGCTTGCTGTATAGTTCCAGCATGTCACAGTGCTTGTTGGCCACTGACCCTGTCGGATCCCCAGAGGCTGTTGCCAGGAGATCTGACCCCACAAAAGCTGACCTGTACGTATCTTCAGCCAGCAAACTTTCTTCTTCTCTTGCTTTTATCTGATTTTCCTGCATGCTAGGTTCTTGGCCCCAGACTTGCTTCCTAAGGCATTTGTTCAGGTGCTAATCCAAATTATGAGTTTGATAAAAATTGCATGTGGCAAGGAAGCAGGTAGGTTGTGTTATTGTGACCAAAGGAAGGAGCTGTCATTAGAGAGCCAGCAGCTGAGGAAGGAACTCTTTCACTGTCTTGCATGGATTACGGACGTCCACTACACGGGGTTTTTGATTTTCTGAACATCACTGAATTTAACTACCCAGCTAAACAGGACATCAAACCAATCATTCACTCACACAAAAAAGCTACCTCAATGTAATTGCTTTCCCCAGGCATTGTTTTGAATTGTGAACTTGTTCACATGACAAACAAGCCTCAAGAGAGCATCAGTGGAGGTGGCCATGCAGCCGACATCCTGCTACCCCCCAGAAACTGCTTTGCGGCTCCCTTGGGGGTTGCGACTCCCAGATTGGGAACCACTGATCTAAGAGATTAGGGCTGCAATGATTTACACACTTACCTGGTCCTATTGAACATGCATAGGATAGACATGCACAGAATTGTGCTGTAAGGAAGCGTAGCCACCAAGAAACACAAACATATGAAACGGCTTGGTAGACACCTAGAGCAACGGTGGCAGAAAACACATGTCACATGACGAGTCCAAATGAACATGAGTGAGAGCTCAGTTTAGGGCTTACTGTGTGGTGGTAATGGCAACGAAGAAGGCTTTTCTGTCATCACTGAGCCTGTCAAGAGCCATCCAGCCGAGTTGCGCAGGCCCTGCTCCACCTGGCTCCTCAGAGGGAAGAGGTGAGCTAGCTGGCAGCTAGCTGTGACCAATTTGTTAGACTTTTCATGGATAAAATTGTTCACATCCATCAAAACATGGATGCCGCATTAACATTTCCAGTTGATGTTCGCTCTGCACCAGTTGGGCCTAGAGTTATGGATTCTTTTCATCTTGTACAACCTGAGGATGTGGACAGGATCCTTTGAAGCATGAGGCCATGTACATGCCCGCTTGATCCTTGCTCAACATGGCTTATTATATTGGCTCAGGGGGTGGGTGGGCTGAGTGGACAGGAAGGCTTTGAAGCTTCTGGTGGTGAACCCCCTCTTGAAGAAGCTCTCCCTAGACTCCACTGTATTGGATAATTTCCTGCCAGTTTCTGGGCAAGGTAATTGAGTAGGTGGTGGTGTCCCAGCGCTAGAGCTTCCTGGATGAAACCGATTATCTGGACCCCTTTAGTTTAGGTATCCTCCTGGACTCCTCACTGTTCCTGGATAATCAGATTGTGACCATGGCTGGGGGGGAGTATTTGCCAAGTATCAGTTGGTGTGCCAACTGTGACCCTACCTAACCACAGTGGTCCAGGCACTGGTGAAAGCAAGACTGGATTATTGCAATGCGCTTATGTTGGGCTGCCCTTGAGTACCATCCAGAACTGCAATTAGTGCAAAATGTGGCAGTCAGTGTGGTCAAGAAGGCACAGCGGTTTGGCTCGGTCAAACTGCTGCTTCTGGGGTTGCATTGGCTGCCCATTTGTTTCCGGGTGCAATTCAAGATACTATCCTTGACCTTTAAAGCCTTTCACAGCTTGGGGCCAGGATATCTGAAGGACCTCCTCTTCCTCTATGTGACGATCCGTCCTCTGAGGTCATCATGGGTGGGCTCTCCTGTGTTCGCCACCACTGGTTGAGGCTAGGTTGGTGACAACGAGGCTGGAAGGCCTTCTCTCCCAATAGACTTAAGAACTACCACCTCCCTGGTGACCTTCTGAGAGGGACGGAAGACCTTTCTGTTTAAGTTAGCCTTCTCCATTTAGTGGTGCCCTCCCTATCGACAGATTGTTATTCTGCTCTCTTTTGTATGCACTACATTTTTGTTGTTTTTGTATCTATGGTGTTTATATTTTATCTATTGTATTTTTATTTTATCGTTTGTGAGCCATTTTGGGCATTTTAGGTTTTTTTAAGAGGAAAGGCAGCATGTACAATTTTTAAATAAATTAAATATTGACTTTAACCCATGGATTTCTCTGGCGATAAATATGATCCTGCCCTCCACACACATCAGAACAAACCCTCACTTTTAGCTTTGTATTGCATTGCACAACTGTTGATGGTTTTTGACAGTGTGTTTCAACCTACTTGGAGTCTTTGTGGGTAGGGTGTGCTAGAAATACAGTTTGTGAGATGGGCTGTAACTTAGTGGTAGAACATTTACTTTCCATGCAGAAGGTCCTAGATTCAATGTCTAGCATTTCTTGGCTGGGAAAGATCCCTGTCTGAAATTCTGCAGAGCCTCTGCCAGTGAGTGTAGACAGCATTGAGTAAGATGGACCAATGGTCTGACTCAAGATAAGGCAGTTCCATACAAAATAAGTACAAACTATTACGCTACTATTTTGGGCTTTTGTAACTCTCATATTCCCTAAATATCTATTTGGGCTCCATCTAATGCAGTTGTAAGGCAACTGTTGCGATTGGAATGCTCAAAAACTTCACTGATGTACATCATCCACGTTTACTATGCAGGATTGTGAACTGCACACTTTCAAACTATGTGCTCTGATTTAGGAGATATACATTTGATTCATAGTTCTGTGAACAGCTTACTGTTTGACCCCGAGAACATAATTTCATTTTGCTCTGCCCATGTTTCCTACACCATGCATGCTATTGTCAGTCATTGGTGTCAATCAAATGTGTTGGAAACAGGGTATACTGAATAAGTGAAAGCCCATTATTGTCAATGAGACATTTCTCATTGTTTTTAGGGTGTTTGGTTAGTGCTTTGGAGTGATAGATTAGCTCTCTTTGAGTGCATTCAAGACAATAAAGAGAATGAATTAAGCAATAAAGTAAAGGCACTGCAATGTTAGGGCAGAGGACTGTCATTTACTGTGTATATGCACCAAGAATCATGGCCAACATCTTTGGCAGCTGCTTCAAAGATACTATAGTATTTGAAGTGAACCAGCTAATTGATAACATTTCTGGATTATGGATAATCTCAGTTACGATAAGCCAGCACTTCTCAAACTGTGGGTCACGACCCACTTGCTGGGCCACTGCCCAATGCTAAGGTGCATCGCTAGTTGGGCCCACTTGGCCGCCCTTGCCTCCATTTGGCTCCAAATTGAAGCCAAATGGAAGCAACCAGAAGCTGCAACTCGCCTCGTCCTGCTGCTCCCATGTCGTGCTGGGCCTGGGATGGCCTCTGGAGGCCTTCGCAGGCCTCAGAAAGCCTCCAGAACAACTGGAATGTGACTTCTGGTTTACTTCCAGGTTCATGGAAGTCACTTCTAGTTGTTTTCTGAGAACCGCAGCCAATGGAGGCCCACCAGAGGCCCACCACGGGAGAACGAGGTGGGTCGTGGGGTCATCCGCTGGGGAGCAAGTGTTGCCACAGCGGGGGTGGGCGGGTTGAGCGCTGCAATAAGCAATGCAAGTAACGCTGTTGTAATTGGCCATGTGTCTTGATCTCCACTCTCTGGCCATTGTGATCCGAAATGTTATTGAAGAATACCAGAAATACTGAGAAGAATCAGAAGCTGGAGAATATCAGTGATGAAACAAGGAAACCCAATGTACACTGACCTTACTTCTCTGATTGTACTACCCTGGCCAGAGGCTACCTTTAGAGGCTTTTCTGAAGAGGCTGCTTCAGGTTATGGATTTTGGACATCGCTAGAAGTGGATTTTTTTCTGACTTTTTTTAACTAGTTAAAGAAAACGTTGCCTACAGGATGGCGACGATGATGGCAGATAAAGTGATTTGAAGATTATGCTGAACGTGTACATTGTTTATGGGTTTCCTTCGACAGCTACTCTAGGGTAGTGCCATGTTGACAAGCGCCCCCAGCACTGTCTATTCATGCTGCATGTGCATTCTTCAGCACAAAGCTACTCATACAATGTGGAAGCCCTCCTTTGGATGCCCTGCCATCGGAGATGAGGCAAGGGGCAAGGGGCAATGGACAAAACCTTGTCTCTTATGGTGCCCATTTATGGACTGTTGTCCCGAGCCGAGGGCTTCTTCTAGCACCAGCTTGAATTGCCTTTGGCAGCGGGCAAAGACTTTTGTTTCCCCAGACCTTTTTATGTTTTCATCTTTTGAGCTCCTGAATTAGAGCATAGTATTTTTGTGTGGTTAAACCGCTGAACCATAAGCTGTCGATCGAAAGGTCGGCAGTTCGAATCCGCGACGGGGTGAGCTCTCGTTGCTTGGCCAGCTCCTGCCAACCTAGCAGTTCCAAAGTATGTTAATGCGAGTAGATAAATAGGTACCGCTTGTGGGAAGGTAAACAGCGCTCCGTGTTCCAGCTGCATGCTACGTGCTGCGGCAAGGAGAGTCACGCCGGCCACATGACCACAGAGGCGTCTTCGGACAACGCTGGCTCTTCGGCGTTGAAATGGGGATGAGCACCACACCCTAGAGTCAGACACGACTGGACTTAATTGTCAGGGGTCACCTTTACCTTTTTATTTTTGTGTTCTGCTCTTTTAGTCTGTGTATTATTGCTTTAGTGGGATGATTGTTTTTCTTGTTCAATTTTGTACGCAGCCCTGGTAACATTTATACTGAAGAGCAAGGCATAACTATATTTCTTAAATGAATTAATTACACACACTGCCACTGACAATGGGTGCTGACAGTTATCACAGAGGGGAAAAAAGGTTAATTATCCAGACCATACGTCCTTCTATGTTCCCTTGATGTATAAAATCCAGTATAAAAATATTCACTACGGATAGTCTGGAAGGACTATTATTTATGAATTTACATTTTTTATGAACTTTGCATTGAACAAATGATCCAAAAACAAATAAGGTCATCAAAATTAGAAATCGATATGCCAGATTCAGCCAACGTAATATAAAGTGCAAGGGAAAAGTCACTTTTCATCTCTGCCTTAATAGCTATATGCTATCCTGGCTCCCACTCCAGAAGGCAGACAAATGTTATTTCCATAACAAAGATGGGCAAAAGTAGCAACTGAATGAAGAATCATTAGGCATTTGTTATGCAATAAAAAAGACTAGGAACTGAATGGGCCTTTAAGGATTCAGAAAGATCAATGTAAGTCTGCATAAAGAACTCTTATAAGAAACCCTCAATATTTTGGAGATTAGAATATGGCGTGTCTTCTCTGGAAATGGCTGATTTGGCCTTTGGAACATCATCCTCAAAGTCAGAGGGCAAAAACATAATAGTTTGTGGCATGCTGAAGTTGAGGAAGCCAAATGATGCTTCCGTCACAAACCAAGGTTAAAATCTTATAATACATTCAATAATACTTGTCACCCCTTTAATTTCACACTCCTTGTACGTAATGATAGGGTTGTCTGGGCCAGCAGTGTTGAAAGAGGGGCCGGTGCCCAAACAGCCCCTGATGTAATGATTTGGTGGCCAATAAAGGCAATACACAGATTGCTCGATTGGGGCCTGAGGGTTTGGCTTTTAAAATGTAACTAGCTGTGTGGGGCCCTGATCCAACTAGGGCTGTGGCATCAGCTGTGTGGGGGGGGGAATTCACCTTTAGCCTCACCTGATCTAGATCAGGCCTCTGGCAGCTGCTCTTTGCCCTGGGAGGAAAGACCTTGGCATTGGTGTCAATGAGAGCTTTTCTCCCAGGGTCAGGAAGGAATGGGGAGAAGATGTGGGCCAGGCCTTTAGTGGGGGGAAACGGGTTAAAGCCACAGTCCTGATCCGGACTGGAGCCCTGCATGGTTGCTACTTACATTAAAAAAATGAATTCTCCAGATCTTCCATTGAGACTAGTCAAGTTTCTACATCAGGGTGGGAGTGTGTGTGTGTTGTGTTGTGTTTTGTGTGGTTTGGCATTAACATCGTCACTACGCTATGGAAGACTGAAGGGAGAAGGTAGACAAGAACCCCATTTCCTTTTCTGCTCAAGATAGGAATTTATCAAGACGACATGAACTCTAAGAACTCTTTCATGCATGGCAAGAAGGACAAATTACAATCCTGTTTGTGCTGTTATGTGTCATGATCTGAATCCCTTTTCAGAAAGGGGAGGGGACAGCTGCATACAGAGCCATCCCTTCCCCTGCAACAGCAAAATTAACTTGCCCCCACCCGTTCAGAGGTAGGATACTTCTGATTACCCAGTGCTGGGGGCAAGCAATAGGGCAGAGGTTGCCAGCCTTGTGAAGCCTGCTTGTGGGTGCCACAGGAATTCTAATAAGGGATGGTAAGTGCCAGTGCAAAATGGCTGCCAAGGGGGGGAGGTGGACACAAAATAAGATCTCACATGTGTGCACACACCTTCCATGCACCCATACCTCTACACACACCTGCCATCCTCTTGAAGCTCCACCTGATTGATGGTGCAGTTGTGCCTCATGGGGGAGGGAGCTGAAGAGGAAGTGTGTGTGTGTGTGTGTGGGGGGGGGAAGCATCTGGTTGCCTGGCTGGAGGCAAGAGTACTGCACTGCTTTGGCTTGATCCAGCAGACTCCCCTTATGTACCGGTATGTTCCTTATTTATAGACACTATTACCTTTGAATCAGGAATTGTAGGGGAGTAATGGCAAACTGTCAAAATTAAAAAGAGATTATAATTTTTTTATGGGGAATATTACTGGAGTTAATGTTATATAAAAAGAAAAAAATGTTTTATTATTAAAAAAAACAAATAAGATATGACTGTTTTTAAGACACGTATATAAAGAGTGATGGAAAATTTTTGATGATGGAAAATTAACAAATTTGAAGACAAAAAATGGGGTGACTTAATAAATTTAAAATATTTGAAGTGGAAGTTAAGACTTTTAGAAGATAAAGGAAACGTTAGTTAACCCTTTTGTGAATAAAAGAAAAATAATGTTTTATTATTTGAAAAGACTTAAATAAGATGTGATTTGTTTTTAAGAATCTTATATAAAAAGGGGATACAGATTTTAAAAAAAAACACAAAAATTTGGAAGGTTTTTATTTTAATACATTTGGAGAAAAATGGGGTGGCTTTATATATTAAAATATTTGAAGTGTGAATTAAGATTTTTAGATGATAAAGGAAAAGTTAGTTAATCTTTTTGTGAATATTTAGATACCACTTATAGATTCTTTGAGAGAGAGAGAGAGAGAGAGAGAGAGTGATGAAGTGTGAATTTAATGAATAGTATATTAGAGATATAGGCTTAGTTAGCTATTATAAGTAGAAAATATATAATGGTATACAAGTAGGATTTACTGCTTCGCGCTTGCTGTAATCTTTCGTAGTATGTTGTATTGTTTTATTTTATTTTGTTTGGTACTTTATTAATAAAAATTAAATTAAATTAAATTAAATTAAATTAAATTATATATATATATATATATATATATATATATATATATATATATATATATATATATATATATATATATATATATATATATATATATATATATATATAAAAGAATTGTAGGGGAGTCCACAAAGGCTAAAAAATGGTTCTCAACCCCTTCCCACCCAAGTACCACCTCTGGCACCACTCTCCTACTGTGTACCACCGGAAGTGACTGGCAATGACATCATCACCAGTTACTTCCGGGTTTTCAGAGGCTAGAAAATGCAGGTATGAGGCTCTGGTTGGGAGGGAGGGCCCTTCTCCGCATTCCCGAGAGGCTCGGCCAAAGGCAAGAGCCTCTTGGGAATGAAAACACGTCACCAAAAACGCCGCTTTGTAGTGGGGTTCCAGCGGTCCGGTGGTCTGAGTACCACCAGCAGTTGGCCAAAGTACCAATGGTACTAGTACCACTGGTTGAGAAACCCTGCACTAGAGACCCACTCTGAACTGGATACGCTCTTATTTCCCACCACAACAGCTACCAAAATTGAGCTTTCCATTTGCCTTTTCCTACTATCATGTTTTTGCTCTTTTCTTTTTTGAAAGATAAAAAAATTAAAATGCTGATCTAATAGCAAACAAGCCGACACACCATCAAAGTAAAAATTAAGATGCAAATACATTCTGTGAAGCTAAATTTGCTCCCAATCTATTGCCAAGGGGGATCAGGACAAAACAAGCAAGGACCAGAGCCTCTCTCTTAATCCAATGGTGAATAGATTACATAAGGTTCTCCCTAGACTTTTGCCACTCCCAAGGTTCAGGAAGTGGAACAGGACTTATGTTGTTAGAGAGAACTTTTAAGCTCCACAACTGAGAACTTCCACGATTTGAATCTTTAATGCAAAAAAAAAAAAAAAAAAAAGGGAGGGGGAAGGAGTATTTCAGTACATAAGAATCGTTCTGCTGGATCAGATCAATTGTCCATCTAATGCAGTATCCTGTTTCCATCATATGTGAAAGTACAAAGCTATCCATTGGTCTATCTAGTTCAGCAATGGCTCCACAGATTAGCGGTGGCTTTCATTCAGGGGTCATTGCCAGCTTGGAGGTACAGGGATTCAATTTAGGACCTTCTGTATAGAAGGCAAGTTCTCTACTACGGAGCTACAGAACAGACATAAGCTGATTGCTTGATCACTAAATAGAACCAAAAGGAAGTCCCCCCACAGTTAGGAAACCTGGAAAAGACAGAAAACAATGCTAATATTCTGAGGCTATTAGTAGTGGCTGAATCCATCCAACAGCTTCAATCTACAACCATATTTCCATAAAAGTAATAAAGTCTTTGGTGGACAGAGCCAGGATGAATTTCCCTGAAGTGCTAACTCCATTCCAATTAATCACAAAGGGCATTTATTGTTATAAAATTGTTCAGGTTTTCCTTGAGTAAAGCAGACAGTTATTTGAGTTCCTTATATGAATGCCAAGCAGAGACAGCAGTATTTTTTTAAAAAATCTTCAAAAACAAGCATTTTATGCACTCTGTTTAGTATCAATGTATTTGGCTTTTCCATTTGTTATGCAACTGAAACCATTTTTGTGTGTGTGTGCGAAAGGTGCTTAATGCCATGTGATGATTCTGAAATCCTTGGCTGCCTCCTGATATCATGTTGAACAAACATCTTGTGGATTTCTAGTGATATCACATATTTCATTGTGGCAATTTCCAGGGGTATTCATGTGGAGGTTTGATACCACTGTTGTTGATGCTGCTATAAAATGTAAGATAATTCAAGATCACTGGAGGAGACTGGGTTTTATGGCATATTTGACCTATAGTAGATCTCCCCTCCTTCTGCTGTGATTATAATTGATGAATTTTGTTCACGTATAACTTTTGGCAAAATCTTGGGATAGCTTTTGAAGCCAGGATAAAATTATATACAGACATTTTGTGCATGTGCCAATAAGCTATGTGTCACCAATACATACATACAAAATACATTTTAATATATGCAGTGGTTTGGGAGTTGGACTTAAACCTGGAAGATCCAGGTTCAAATCCCCGCTCAGACATGAAGCTTCCTGGGTGACCTTGGGTCAGTCACTATCTCTCAGCCTCACCTACCTCACAGGGCTGTTGTGAGGACAAAAGGAAGGGAGGACCATCCTGAGCTCCTTGGAGAAAGGGTGGTATAAACATGTGGAAAATAAATAAATAAACTTGATGCTTGAAATAAGACTGCTAATAATTGGCCCAAAGGATCAGTCCTTTTCATAACCACATGGCAAGGACGTTTATTGTGTAGTAGATGCACACGTTCTATATTAGCCAGTATTTAAGGATGAGAAACAGTAACTTGCCCCAAACTACCCAGTGACCTTCTTCACTGAGCAAAGATAATCTAGCTCAGTCAGTGCCAAACTAGTCTATCCTGTACACTACAATGATGCATCCTTTCCTTGATGAGCACGGCATTCTATGATAGCCAATCAATGATGACTATTTCACACAACCAAGCTATCATATGAGAGCTGCCTGGCCAACCTTACCGTGTTGCAGCTGCTTCAGGTGACAGATTCCAGAGAGAGAGCCAATTTCGTGTAATTAATCTGTGGAACTCCTTGCCACAAGATGTGGTGATGACACCTGGCCTGGATGCTTTTAGAAGGGGATTGAACAGATTTATGGAGGAAAAGTCTATAAATGGGTATAAGCCATGATGGGTATAAGCAACCTCCTGGTTTTAGCAGTAGGCTCTCTCTTAATGTCAGATGCAAGGGAGTGGCAACAGGATATAGGTAACTTGTTGTCTTGTGTGCTCCCTAAGCCATCTGGTGGGCCACCGTGAGACTCAGGAAGCTGGACTAGATGGGCCTTTGGCCAGATCCAGCAGGGCTCTTCTTATGTTCTTCCTTCAGACACCCGTGTGATTTATTTTTGTTTAAAATAGCTCCAATCCAGAACAGGAGGATGGAGGTAGGCTGGAACGGGATCAGTGCAGTTGTCACATGACAAGAATGGTTGTGTGATCCAGCCCTCGATTTGCATTTCTTCTAGACATTGCTCTACTGAGTCTACAGTGATTAACATAAGAACATAAGAAGAGTCCTGCTGGATCAGGCCAAAGGCCCATCTAGTCCAGCTTCCTGTATCACACAGTGGCCCCACCAGATGCCTCAGGGAGCACACAGCCAACAAGATAAATCCTGTTTCCTGCTGCCACTTCCCTGCACCTGGCACAGAGAAAACCTGCTTCTAAAGCCAGGAGGTTGCTTATGGCTTGTAACCTGTGATGGTCTTTTCCTCCATGAATCTGTCCAAACCCCTTTTAAAGGCATCTAGGCCAGGTGCCATCACCACATCCTGTGGCAAGGAGTTGTCATCACTCGAGAGCTTGAGACTGCAATCCTATTCACACCTTCTTGGGAGTAAGCCCCACTAAACATAATGGGACTTACTCCTGAGCAGAGAAGCATAAAATTGGGCTGTGATGCCGCAAACATTCCCACTCCCTATTCACAACTTCTGCCATCTATCTGTACTGCCACTAATTTAAGGTATAATTCCCTATCTCTCACTTCACTGCAGACCCTTCACAGTTCCACTACAATTGATCTCCAAGCATTTATTTCTTCTCACTCTGTGACAGAACAGAACACATGAACAAGCAGGAAAATCTGCCTTCTGACCAGCACTCTTTTCAAGTGGTTTTGATGGGATGTTGGAACTGGGCCTGTTTAATTCCATGCACTGCAAAGCCAAAATATGAAAGGATAAAGTTAGCTCTCTACTACATGAATTCACAAGCACAAAGAGGGAGGTGTATGTTTAACATTTACAGTCTGGAAATACCACAAAGCATTGAAAGCTAAGCAAGAGACCTTTAAGAAAAAAAAAAACACAACCCAAAGGGAGATGTTTCTGCTGGCAGGGAGACACAGAAACATTTAATATTTTTGCATGGTAAAGCTAATGCAATGTGACATTGCTTTAAATCCTGACTACACAGCTCCAATGAGTCTTTCATCAATATAGCTCATTGTCACCACCTGAAGCGCATGGCAATGCTAATGCATTTCACCTGTGTGCACTTCCCCTTTAGGGCTGCTGCCTGTAGAACGCTCCTTATGGAGATAGCAAGATAATTTGGTGGGGTTTGCTTTCCTTCCTTGCGCAGAGGAAAGCCTGTCAACATGAGTTTTCATAAAGAAACTAACACACATCTGACCTACATAAGGAAGCACAGATGTGAGTGGGCTTTCAAGTATCACATGTATCTGTACACACTGATATTGAGCCCTACCTGCTCCCTCTATTGGTCCTTGGAGGTCAATAAATGTACAGGGGGGGGGGGAAGCACAGAAGGAAGTATTTGTAAAAGCTTATTATTCGAAGGCCAGCATGGGACTCTGTTCTACTGTGTTATGGCCTGTTTAAATGCAATTCTTATGGACAATTTAGTCTAGCTGTAAAGGGTCATATTTGACAAGAATAGCTCACATTGTAGAAAAAACATAAAATCGGGTGCAAGTGAACATTTTTTCCAAGTTGCTCAAAATACAATATAGGGCACTCAGATTTCATTGTGTATGCCCATGGCTGACATTGTCTAAAAGAGCTGCTCAGGTGGTCAGTGGATTTCCAAAACTTTGTTATAGAAATTGCCAAAAGGAAAAACTGAGAAATAAAGTGAGCAATCCCTAATGTAACCTCAACCTAAAATTGATGTAATTTAGGAGTCAGACTAACACACATGCATTTGTGACTGTTTGTGATTTGTGCTATCTAATTCAATCAGATATGTTAAGTGAAATGCATTCTTCAGATAGGAAATTTGTAGAACTATCTTACATCCACAGTGAATCATCCACAGAATCCTGAACTTGTACCATCTGTGGTTTCTTTCTATTCCATGTGACTGATTCCATCTCCATGCATCTGCAGTGGTGGTGGCAGTACTGTATCATTTTCTTTTTCAGTGATAGTCCGCCCCAGTAGCGTCACTATGCAGCCCCCGTGACATCACTACCGGAAGTGATGTCACCACCGCTGCACAACCCGGCAGAGACGCAGGACGGGAGGGTGGGCCAAACCCATCGCCACTGCCAAATGGAGCGGTTGTCGCTGCCCGTTTTGTCACACACACCTGTGTGTTGCCCGGGGGCAGACAGCCCCCCCCAGCAACGCCTCTGGCCCGCCCACATGGTATGCAAGGCCCTTGATATTTACAGAATGTATGACGGGAAGAATGCGGCTCACGTCAAGCAGCAGGTGGGGGGGGGAGCAGCAGAGTTGGGGTGCCCTGTTATGGACACAGCCGCATCAATTTACTTCCCTACCCACTCAACACGCTTCTTCCTTGAGCAGTTCTGCTCAGCAAATTAAGAAGTGTACTTCCTGATTTGTTTAAAGGGACTGAGGAAGGAAGGAGAAAAATGAGGGGGCAGGGAAGTGGATCACTCCTGATAACAAAACAAAAATGTGCAGGCAGTAGCGATCCACTTCCCTAGCCACTCATTTAGTCCCTTTAAATAAAACAGGAAACATAGTCCTGCAAGGTAAGGGGGCTGGTTTCTTCTGCCCAGGGTTCAGGGACTGCACATATGTGGCAGTGTCAGGTTAGGGGCAGCATCAGGTGGCAGATCACGTTGGCCCATTCCTGGCCTCAGGCATGTACCAAGCAGCCTTTCCTTCACCACATTGTGATTAAATAGATCTACTACGGATAGTTATTCCTCTCCTACCAGCATGTCTTTCTTTTCCTCAGAAATGTGACTCTGCTGAATCTTTGCCTGTTCATCATGTTGCTAACGTGCTTTTGAAAATTGCACTATGGTTCTGGAGCAGAGACCACTGGGACCTGCATACTCAACTAGGCGTTCTGGGGTTTAGGTTAGCTGCTTTGCTTTCTGTTTCATGGTCTCTTTGTTTTTTTTCAATCCACTCTGCAGGAGTTTGGGGGGCAGGAAACAGCGGAAGGAAGGAAATATTGGCTTTCTGCACTCAGGAAGCCCTGATGGTCTTCTGAAGAAAGGTTTGAAAGAAGCAACAGGAGTCAAAGAGCACCATGATTTACACTTACGATATAAACAGCCCTATCTGAGAGTACCCAGAGCCCGCTCACTCGGGGAACAGAAGGGTAATTTAAAGTACATTTTATAACATTTGCTGACAGAACAAAGAGGAAGGACTATAAGAGATGATCAATGTTTCCAAAGTGGTGTGGCAAGACAGAAAACAAGCAAGCAGCCAGACCTAGAAACACAGGCAAATGCAGACAAACAAATGGCATTTTCCCCTTCTTGAAGAGAAATCACGATTTCTTGACCTAAATGCATAGTAAAGGTAAAGGTATCCCCTGACAATTAAGTCCAGTCGTGTCCAACTCTAGGGTGTGGTGCTCATCCCCATTTCAAAGCCGAAGAGCCAGCGTTGTCCAAAGATGCCTCCGTGGTCATGTGGCCGGCGTGACTCTCCTTGCCACAGCGCGTAGCATGTGGCTGGAACACGGAGCGCTGTTTACCTTCCCGCAAGCGGTACCTATTTATCTACTCGCATTGACATGCTTTGGAACTGCTAGGTTGGCAGGAGAAATGCATAGTAGTAGCACTTAAATTAGAGGAGCTGGTACCTGGCCTCATGTTTTTATTGTGAGCTGCCTTGCATGACCATATTGTTGGCATGACAGTTGATCAATGGAATAATAATAATAAATAATGCAACTAGAGCCTACCTCTGGCACAATGGCTGGGAATTACAGTACGTCCATCTACTGTAGTGAATTTGCTGTAGCTGCTACTTAGACATAAATGTTGCTATGCAGAAACCAAAGAGTCAGATGCAATAGCCTTCCTGCATAGCTTCGTGTGCACTCCAATGTGCAGTTCCTTCGAAGGGGGCTTCCCACTGGATGGAGCACTCTATGCACCAATCCCCTTACTAGTGCAGCCTCTGTCGAAAGCAGCAAGGAAGCTCTTTGTGGGCAGGATACCCTCGCATACCCCCTCCCCACATTGCAATGATGGCTGTAATTTGGAAGAATTTGAGAATACAATGTTGCTATAGTTCATTGATGCAGTACCTTTAATACTGAACCAGTGCCATTTACACTCTGCTGCAACCAGAGTCCAGAGCTGCAACCAGAGTGTAGCGAGTCCAGAGTCTCAGGCAGATGGAGTTTTGGGGGCTCGATCCCCAAGACCCTTTTAAGCAGAGACAGATGAGACTGCACCTGGCATCTTTTGCTGATGTGTTCTACCACTTTGCTTTTGCTCTGCCACATGGTTGGCTGTGGTGGCAAATTCCTGGGCTTATTATGAGAATCGTCAGCCTTCCATGGTTCACCAAGCTCACCCTATGAGCTCACAGTCATCTCTGTCATGGCTTGTTTTCAAGCTCTGAAATGTCACCAGGAGATGCTGCGCCATCTCAGTATGCATCTACACAAATAACCAGTGTCTATTATCCAGTTACTTGGGCAATTATCTTTGGTTTGAGAACAGGGATAGTATACGTACGCACAGGAGTCCCTGTTTTCATCTATGAGCTGTTGAAGGGTCGGTGATAGCCTCATTTGCCCTTCCTAAACTGCACCCCTGATTTCAGCTCAACTCCTGTGAAATTTGTGAACTTGCCAAAATTTAGAGAGCTATAACTGTTCTGCTGCAGCAGCTCACTCACAGAAAAGAATTCACAGGCTGTGGCTTATTAGTACATTGGACAACCTGGCAAAATTATTTACACCACATTAAAAAGATTGAACAGCCTCTTGCGATACGAAAAAGCCTTCATTCCCATTTAAGATTAAACAAAAAATTCACTTTTGATGTTGCTGCAGCAGCAATGATTGTTCCTCATGCGCTTTTGATGTTGTGCAATAGAATATTAGATTCATGCAGAAGCCCTTTCAGTGGAATTCTATCGTTCAACACACTCCTTTCTAGCTTTTTGCTTTTAGTTGATACAGAGAGTATGGGCTGAGAAAATGTAGGATGCTTACTGCACAGAGTGATCAAAAAGTGCTTTTGAAGATTTTGAAAAAGAAAACTTTGGGAGGCTTTTTTTTCTCTCTCCACAGTGTAGGCCCTGATCCTGACTAGGTGATAGTGGTGGTGAAGACCATAAAGTAAACCTTGTATGCAGACATAATGCTAAACAATATGTTAGGGCATACTAGAGGTTCTCTTCGACCATGGTTACGTGTGACTATCTAAATCAAGGTTAAGAATTGGCTGCAAACCAGGATGTGAAACCATGGTTTGAGGCACTGCAAACTATGGTTTGCATTTGCCATAGCTAAGTGTTACATCTGCAGCAAGCAACCCATTTTAAGGGAGTTTTACTGGTTATCTGTTGGCGTGAAGACATGCAGGTAATATTAGTATTCCTATATGCTCCCTCTGAGAATAGGGCTTAGTTCAGCAATCTAAACCATGATTTCACTTACAACTGATATTTTAATAAGGATTAAGGCAACAAACTTAACAATGGTTAAATGTAATGGGTTGTACTCAAAGATTCCCTTTCTCTATCAGAAGGAGTCCTCCTCCAGTGGAAGGGCTATTAGAAAAAGGAAACCTCTGGGTCCAACTTTTATGTTTATACCAGGCTTACCTACTTAGTACAGCACAGACTGAAACAGAGTACAACCACGCATGCATGTACATGCAAACACATACAAAATTAATATACATTACCAAAAACAATGGAAGGCAGCTCTTATGATAACCCAGATTTAAGATTTCCATGTCTGATATGGAAAAGATTGCAGGGGAACTCATATTCCCTCTTCTCTAAACCAGGACATCACGTCTGCAATGCGGCTAGGCCAACATTCTACAAGCAAAATCTGTCATCAAATGGAATGTAGCATAATGATACTTTATTATAGGGTGCTAAGAGAAAAATAGATGTATAGATTTCAGAAGTATTTTTACACATTTGAATGGTTTCAGGCTGCTTCTTACAGCCTCATTCCTTGTAATGGAATCTGTGCGACAATGAATCCTCCAGAAAAATGATCTTCCTTCAATGACATAAGCAAAGAAGCAGAGAACCATTTCCATAGCATAGCTGAGGCATCATTTAAGAAATGACAGATATAGGGGCGCACACACACCCCTCTCCATTCTCCACTACCACCAAGAAAGTACAGCATCAATCTCCAAAGTACAATAAAGAAAAAGCACCCAACTAAGAAAAAATCCATCTTGCAGAAAATAACCCTAACTGTGCTACCAGAAAAGCCAAATTGTGTTATCAAAACTCTGAAAATTGACTAACTTTGCATAAGGTCATTTCCTTTTGGTGATGCATTCCAGCTACAAGATTTCTTTATTTTGCTAACTGGGAATTTTTTTAGCAGGGTGAGTGGTAGTAAAAACATATAGGATATCGATAAATAGCAGTCATATAGAGGTAAGAGGGCCACTACAAAGGCACACCTAAGCACCCTTAGACCCTTTCTCAGATAATAATGCTCTAGCTTTGTGTTCTGGTATCCCCTTGTATGGTCAACACATGAGGTAGGCAAAAGAAATGCATTGGCTAGCCCGCATTGATGTGCCAGATAAGCACAAACCTTGTCTGTCCATGTGTTCAGTGCTTGTTCACGCAGGGCAGTGCTGAATGTGCAGGAAGTTCCTTCATGTGATTTGGAAAGCTGGGTTCAAAAATTATATGGGGGGGACCTTCTGGCATTCAGCACTGCCACATGTGAACTACTGCTGAATGGGTGGACTCCTGGGGAGCATAGGCAGCCAGCATATCAGCATCAGGTTGCTCCTATTCAGTGGCGTTCCTATGACCGCCCCCCCCCCGCGCCAGAAGTGACATAATGGCAGCAGCCGTTATCGCTCACTCAGAGGCGCAGGGCAGGCGGGCGGGCCAAACACACCGACGGCTCTCCTCGCTCGCCCCAGCGAATGGGACGATCCGTGCTGCCGCCGGCCACTGTTGCATCCCCCCGCCCGCCTGCTGCCTGGGGCCCGATTCCGACACCCAGGGGCCCACCGCCCAAGGCCTCCACCGCTGATGACGCCACTGCTCCTATATGCCCCCATTCTGTGTTGACTGTATGCAAAGGGGAGAACATCTGAAGAGGGCCGGTGCCTGGGTGAGTGCAGGGTTATGGAAAAGTCTATACCAAATTAGTATCTCCACACTGCTAACCATTGTGGGTTTAAGCCATACAGATACCCCTAACAAGAGTTGACAACAGTGATATACCACTGTCTTTAAGTGGCCACATAGACACAAAATATTACTCATACTATTTCCCATTCCCCCCCCCCCCGTCTTTCCTGAAGGATTGAAAAAAAAAATCACATCCATCACATGGGTGTACTAGGAGATAGATAAAATAATAGTAGTGTAGGAGTGGGCATGCCTTTTTTTAACAATTCCAATAAAACAGGAAGCATTCAGAAGAGGAGAGGAAGAAACCAAGAGACACAGTATAGTTCAGGGAGCAGAATATTGATACAGAACCTAAGGTAAAGGTAAAGGTGACCCCTGACAATTAAGTCTAGTCGTGTCCGACTCTAGGGTGTGGTGCTCATCCCCATTTCAAAGCCGAAGAGCCAGCGTTGTCCGAAGACGCCTCCATGGTCATGTGGCCGGCATGACTCTCCTTGCTGCAGCGCGTAGCATGCAGCTGGAACACGAAGCGCTGTTTACCTTCCCGCAAGCGGTACCTATTTATCTACTCACATTAACATGCTTTGGAACTGCTAGGTTGGCAGGAGCTGGCCAAGAAACGAAAGCTCACCCCGTCGCGGATTCGAACTGCCGACCTTTCGATTGACAGCTCATGGTTCAGCAGGGGATGTTAGAAGAAACATGGAGTTGCCAAATCACATTATCCCTTCCTTTTCCCTAATGTGTGGCACAATGGTGCTCATATTGTGATGTCATTACGCTTTGCGTTCGTTTCCCTATCATTGGCTGCTGGTGGTGGGAACAGGAAACTGCTCCATGTAACGCCATCAGGATATGGTGTAAAGTGTACTATGTTTTGCAGCTGGCTCCGAACCTTTTGGATTTTGGGAGACTGCAAGCCCAATCCTATGCATGTCTACTCAGAAGAAAGTCCCATTATAGTCAATGGGGCTTACTCCCAGGAAAGTGTTGATAGGATTGCAGCCTGCATGGCAAGTGGGGATCAGCAATGTTTGCTCAGACTGCTGGATACCCATTAGTCCTTCTCAGCCTGTAATAGGCCAATATTGACAAGAATGCTGTACATCAGTGGTGTTTCCCCCCCCCCCCCCACACACACACACACAAGGACACTGAACATGCAAGGACTGCTTCAAACATCCCACCATTTGGAGAAGGGAAAACAAAGCATTATGCATAATGAGAGCTGCCTTTGGTGCATGACCCTACAGTTTATTCCTCTGGTGAGAGTGAGCAGAGCAACATGTGAATATTTTTATTGGCTATGGTATGGGGACATTACCAACCATAAGTACCACCCGATATAACACTTGAATGTTGCAATAGTGCCACAACCTAGCTCAGTGGTGGCCAACCCATGGCATGCCATGTGCCACATTTTATGTAGATAAACATGAGTATGCCACTTAAATAAAATTAAGGTAATGAAAATATTTAAAGCACAGTGACAGCGCAAGAAGAATAAGGCGCAGTGGGATGCAGAGACCTCTTCTAGTGTCACAGGCTTGGAAAGGTGCGCTGGGGTCGAGAAATTGAGAGGGACTTCAGCGCTTAGCTCGAGCAGGAAAAGCAGTGCGTGCCACTTCAAAAGGCTTGGCATGCCACTAAGTGGCACCCGTGCCGCAGGTTGGCCACCTATGACCTAGCTAGTTCCAAGTCTCCCACAGCATCTGCCAATCAATTCCCTATCAGCCATGGTGTTTGAAACCTGTCCTCTTCCCTTTCTCACCCTCCCACTAAAATGGCTCTAAAATTTCCCTTTGGCATAAGAATATTTTGATGGATACTAGAGAAAGAGAACGGTCCAGCGCAGCCTTCATAGCTTTCAAAAAGGTGGTGGAAAAAAACAGCTAGGTCTAAAACCAAAAGGACGGTGAACAAGGCGGACAGATCAACGTTACAAGAATAATAGACACTGCAGACCTGTGATATTTGTGCTGCAGAGTTCTATGGATCTGCAGGGCTTTGAAATACGGAACTCACATTATATTTTATGTGGTTGTAGTGTTCAATGGGATAAGGAATTGCCTGGCAAACACAGCACTGTGTATAAACAGGAATCTTGTACTGAGTCAATAGTAGCTCATCTTGCCCAGTGTTGCAAGCAGTCACTGGCAGCAGGGATGTCAAAGCACATCAACCTGAGTTCCAGGGTCTTGAGAACAGAGGTATGTCCCAGCCCTGATGTGCTCTTCACTGGAAATACCAGGTTGGTATCAAATAAGGTGGCTTCATCCACACCAACCATGATCTTTCACATTGATCTTTAAGAGACAAACATGAAAGTCAAAGAAAAAGGAAGCCTGCCCCCACCACAAGTGATGCTTAGATAGGTAGATCTTAGACCATAACTTGCACATAAAGCCAATTTTGCCCAGAATATACGTTTTAAAACGGCTCCTTTCTATCCTGTCTTAACAAATTAAAGTTATTCTTAGCAGTAACTGTGATCATCTCCCAGGTGTTCAAAGGTACCCATATGATTCATAGCACAGTAATAATTCCACCATCTTCAGTAACAAAAGACGACTACATAGTCCGGCACTGCCATTTGACCATAACCATTCAGATTTGGTCCTTCTTCATTTATTTAACATACCTTAGCTGCTTTTCTGCTCAGAAGAGCCTCCAAAGTGGAACATAACATTAGAATAGCTCCAAAGATGATAAACAGAGTAATAAAACACTCTTTGTAGCCAATTAAGTATATCGAGCAGAGAATCTCCTATTAAGGGTAAATCCACACCAGGTTTATTTAGAGGATCAAGCATGCTCATTTGGTTTTTCAAATATCCCCAGGCTGCTCATGCCAAACTACATCCCTGCAACTTATTGTGGGGCAAGCTATGCATTCTGGGAAAAAGGTACCCATTCTTTCCAACGATGCTTGCTTCATATTTCAGTTGTGCAACAAAATGCAAGACAGAATATGGGAAACTGCTATGCAACGTAAGCCAAGATCTGGGTTTCACTGAGATTAAATTTAGCACATCATCATTCCTGAATTTTAACAATTTCCCATTGCAGCATACTGGAGAAAGATTATATGAGTAATAATTGAGGGGTGTTTTTTTTTTTTTAATTCGACCAGAAGAGTTTGCAATTGATTTAATGGCTTTTGGAGCTATTTTCAACTGAAATGGCAGTTACATAAGCTTGTTAGATCCCTGGCCAAAAGAAAACTTTAACAAAGAAAGAAACAAGCATGCTGATACAATCAATAATTAAAGTATTTGATCTTTGCACTCTTCATGGCTATAGATGAGTAACATCAGAACATTAACAGCCCGGTCCAGCCTAAGGCCTCAGCGGCACAATTCAGGCACAACTGCAGCCTAAGCGCTTTAGGCTCGAGTTGTGCCTGAATTGTGCCGGAGAGGCCGAATTTGTGCTGCAATTGTGCCGGACGTAGGACGAATCTACGACGGACGCTGCGTGCATGCGCAGTACAGGCGCCGGCACAATTCCAGCACAACTGCGGCCTAAGAGTGGGCGTTCCATAGGCGTCACGGGGGCGGTTACGAATTTGGGTCGGATTCCAGACACTGGAGAGCCCCCGACACGCCCCCTCGAGCACAACTCCGGCACAAAATTTGGGTCGACAAAAAAGGTGGACTTAAATTTGAGGAGACCCATAGGAGCCATTTTACCTTACCCACTCCAGCCCTCTCCTGAAAAGTTCTAACACCCTATTCCTGAGTTGTGCCTGAGTTAGGACGGAATAGTTGTGGCATAACTCTGGAACCGGACCCAAATAGTTACCCTATCAGCACCCAGCCTCTTTCCCACAAAAGCCCAGCCCCAGCCCTCCATTCTCTCTCTCTCTCTCTGAGCACGTGGCATGGGGTTCTGTCCCCCAGCAGCCATAAAGTGGGACTTTGTCGGTGGAGGGCAAAATTCACAAACACCCCTCTTCTCTCTTCTCCTCTCCTCTCTCCCCCCCTCTAGGGCAGAGAGGGCTGTTCTGGCTGTGGCCAAACTGTTTACAGCTGTGCCTGGGCAGCTGTCTCCATGCAAGTGTTTGCTAACCCATGTCTTTCTCCCAGCCCCTCTCCCCCCCCACAGGCAACAACACCAGCAGGTAAGTGCAGGTAAGAGCAGGGAATGTGCTGACATGAGTTCTGACTTCTGCCTCTTTGCATATAGAAATACAGGTAGGATACATGCCTCTCTACCAATGTCTTGTCTCATAGCTGCCTGCATAGCCCGCCATGATATGCCTCTCTACCAATGTCTTGTCTCATAGCTGCCTGCATAGCCTGCCATGATATGCCTCTCTACCAATGTCTTGTCTCATAGCTGCCTGCAATGCCGTCTCTGAAATGCCTCTCTACCAATGTCTCATAGCTGCCTGTATTAATGTGAGCACACAATGCCATGAGTGTGGAACTGTAACCCTTATGTAGACACCAGCTGTTCCCCCCCCTCTTTTCCCCACAGGGTCAACGAACAGGTCAGTATTGCTAGGTATGCCATGGTTGTGACCCACAAGTTGTGTTGTTGTCTCTCTCTTTGACCCTTTTCCCT
Source organism: Plestiodon gilberti rubricaudatus (assembly GCA_026170595.1). Classification (NCBI taxonomy): domain Eukaryota; kingdom Metazoa; phylum Chordata; class Lepidosauria; order Squamata; family Scincidae; genus Plestiodon; species Plestiodon gilberti. The sequence continues at coordinate 185,264,121 of JANXHW010000004.1, read as the reverse complement.
TACAGGATCATGCTCACCTTACACCCAGGGAAGGAGCGCAGACCATGCTATGTGTGTCACACCTCTCAGCTGTGTTTAATTTCTCTCCCTTCAGGCCTTTGCAACCGGCACACTGGCATTTCTTCAATGGCGATTGCTACCACACACCAGCTGCCATGGACCACCCCCTTGTTTTTTGTCTCCCCAGGAACGTCCACTACCACCTACCTTCCTGCGAGCACCCCTGGGGCTGCAGTCTGGTTGCCCCACTGTTGTCTGCCTCGATGCTGCAAGAGGTCTGGGAGCCTGCCCTGCAACCCTCCTCAGCTGCCGCCGCCGCCGCCGCCGCCGCCGCTCCACCTCCCGCTGCTGCTGCTGCTGCTGCTCCACCTCCCTGGCTGTCGTACTTGCTGCCCCTCCCCTTTCTATGGTGCAGGCTGTGGTTCCACAGGGGAAGCGCCTGCATCTCTAGGTCCATGGGGCACGCCTGCTGCTGCTGCTGCTGCTATGTTCTGAGTGGCTGCTGTGCCAACCCCTGGCAGCCTCGCCTGGCCATCTCTGCCAATGTTCCAGAACAATAAAGATGTCCCTTGAAACACATGTCCTCAGTGTTACACAAGCACTGCCCCACACACACAGAGACAGTCCCCAGCACACAAGCCCCTGCATGAATCCCAGCCAGGGCCTGCCACAGCCAGCCCAGGGAGACCACAGCAGGGGGGCTGCCAGACCCTCAGGACTCAGAGGGGAGGGGGGAGTTGGGGGGCCTCTCAGGCAGGCAAACACTGACAGGCGACATGGCGCACGTCTGTGAAGAGCCCTTTCGGCAACCGGGACTCTCACCCGCCCTCGGTCCGCCCGTCAACGGCGTCCTTTTCCGCCCTTGGTCCGCCCGTCAACGGCGTCCGTTTCCGCCCATCAACGGCGTCCGTTCTGCCCAAGGTCCGTCTGCATAAGGGGCGCCCGTTCCTGCATTGCCTCCATCTGCGAAGTGACCCCTGTGTCCCTATTGGTCTCTGCAGACCCCTCTCCCTGTATCCCTCTCCCACCAGCCTTGTTGTCTGTATGTTTCTGACCCACTCGTGCCCCTCCCCAGCACCCACTGTCTGCCTGTCTGTCTGCCTCCCCTCCCACTCCCTGATGATGGAAGCTGGCCACCCCCCCACCCCGCCAGAGCGCCTGCCGCGACGTGCCGACGTTGCCCCATCTGGGGGTGTGATGAGCTGCGTGAGCCCTTCCCGCTCGCAGCAGACAAGCCCAAGGCATCTCTCTGTCTTGGCCGGGGCACGGAACAGAAGGGACGCCCGGATACCTTCTTTATGGGCATTGCCACGGCCCTGGAGGCCCAGGGCTTCAGGCAGCGCACGGGCATGTCATGGCAGAGGCAGTTCCAGACTTCATGAGACCCCCCTTGTGTGTGCCGTTCCCACGCCCTCCTTCCCTTCTCTCCCCCGCTCACCCCCCCATGACTCCCACGTGCAGCCTCACCGTGGCTTGGGGGTGGCATCGCCTTCTGCAGGAGGGAGGGCAGTGGCACTCCCCCCTGCAGCAGGTGGCTAATGCCCAGGGTGCCCTGGGGCAGCTGGCACTGGCACAACCTCTGCCCTTCAGCTGACTGTCGCATGCCCAGTGCCTGCAGGCCCACCTGTGGCTGCCCATCTGCTGCGAACGCTGCAGCAGCTGTGGTAGGTACACACAGACGAGCTCAGGAGGGGGCTCTTCACTTCCACAAGACTGACACCTCCCCACAGGGGCCTGCCTGCCTCTGTGGTAAGTGTTGCCTCGATCCTGGCCCACTGCTCTTGCCTCCTGCCTAACTCAGGCACAGTTGCAGCCTAACTCGGTCCTATTTTGGGCCACAATTGTGCCTCAATTGTGCCTGACTTATACTGAGTTAGACTTGACTGAGGCCTAAAACAAACACAGATAGAAACTGCAGCTCCCTTTATCCTGAACAGGTAGATTCATGGTAATTAACATCTTTTACAATTTAGCCAGTTTTCCTTAGTATGAAAATGTATCTTAAAAATGGGGGGGGGGGAAGCACACAAACCCCAAACATACCCCAACGTTAAAAAGTTACACTTGCAACTTGATCCTTTCAATGGTACATTGTGTGTGTGTGCTGTGTGTTTTCACACACACATGTGCGCTTGCGTGCACGTGTGTGAACATGTACATTTTTAAAGATTATGAGCTCCATTGGGACAAGGAGCAATCTTTTATAATTTCTTCTTAATCCTTTAACTATGTCAACTGCTTTAAGAACATTTGTTGAAAAGTGGTACACTTTTCCTAAATAATGTTAATAATGTTTTCTCACTAAGTAACACTGTGTTCAATGTGATTTACTTCAGCCAAATGTGCGCCAAATTACAGCCTTTTCAAATTTAGTGATCAATCCTATGACCACTGTGGCAGATGCCCAAAGAAACAGGCATAAAAACTGCTGTGCCAGTGTGATATCAGAAGCTCTTGGGTTGCACCAGCACTACCTAGCATAGGATTTCAGGCCAGCAGAGTGACATGTGTCATAACATCACAGCAACTGTGGTATATACAGTACAACAGTTATGCGCAAATATACTGTAGTTAGAAAGATTAAAAGCACAATCCTAACCAACATTCCAGCGTCGGTGCAGCCGCAATGCAGCCCCGAGGTAAGGGAACAGATGCCCCCTCACCTTGAAGAGGCCTCCATGACTGCCCCTGTACTGCAAAATGCAGTGTGGCTACACCGGTACTGGAAAGTTGGTTAGGATTGCACTGAAAATATGTACAGACCAAGAATGCCTCACTTGCATGCAATCTCATTGACTTTTGCTCATCCTCAAGGAGCGAGCTAGGTTGGTTCTACTCTTTATTACTGGTATATGAAATATGATAGCAGCTTGCTCTTTCAAGCTACAATGTTGGGTAGCATCATAGAATAGTTCTTCTTAAGATACTAGAGCAGCTGGACCACTGGAAACCACATTCTGTGCCAGATCAAATGTAGCTACAGTGATCCATAGGAATTGGATGGAAAAGGATAACAGGCTTATCATAGGCTTAGGGCTTACACTTTCTTCCCCCCTATTGAGAAGTTTGTCCTCACTCTCAGGAGAATGCAGTTTAAAAGTCTTCTGAACTGAGCAGAATGACATTCCTTGAGCTCAAACAACTTGACATCAGGCCTCTCAAAACAAACAAAAAGCAGACCATTAAAATCTAGGCTATCCCAAGACATCGTTGATATCAGTGATGGACAGCCCAATCCTATCTGGGATTGGGCTGTTGTGTGCATCCTGGCCGCTGACAGAGTGCACAGTGCTGCATTTGCGGCCATTTTGGGAGCACTGCCACAAGAGGCGGTAGCGCTCCCCGTCTGTTGGCAGACCTCCTTGGACCCGCTGGAGCAGGTAAGGCAGTGGTGGAGGCGGGGAGGGGCAAAACTGGGTGGAGAAGGAGAGGAACAGGGACGAGGAGGGGTGTGGAAGGGGTGGGTCTGGCGGCAATGGCACAGTGGATCCTATCCCCTCTTTTTTGAGCCTCCCCGCCTCCTTCCTCTCCTCAGACTTACGCCAGCTAAAAGCTGACACAGGTCCAAGAAGCAGGAGCAGAAGCATTGCAGAGCAGGAGGCTTATGGAGAAGGGGATTTAAATCCCCTTTCCCTTCTGAAGCCTCCCGATCTCCCCCTCCCCCCACTGGATACAGCATGCTCATTTTCGGATGGCTGCACCAGCGGGGGTGGGGGGAAGAAGTATAAAATTGGGCCAAGCGTCTAACAATTTATGTCTGAACAGGAGCCCAACAATTGTTTACACAAAAACATCCTCCATTAAGGCAAGATCATATACTGTATATCTGAACACACCTGACAGACTGATCCAAAAGCAGCAGAACTAAGGATGGGTGAGGCAATGCACAGCATGAGGCCTTGTTACTAGGCCTCATTTGGAGTAGTGTGAGACTTTGGACACCATAGCAAAAAAAATCGTACAAAAATACTGTATGCAGGGAAAGCTGAGTCACTGGAAAGCTACACAGAGTCTAGCAGACAAATAATACGGGGGGGGGGGAACTGAAGGAAGTGAGAACATGTCACTTAGAAATAAAAGTAAATGTAGGGAGGGGGATATGCCAGCAGCTTTTAGAAATATTTAAAGGAGCATCAGAAAGAGGAGAAACAGGTCCTTGAGGATAAGATACAATGAGGCTAGACTACAACAAAGTAGTTTTCATTTTGTAAGAGCAAATCCACAATGGACAAACTGCCCATTGTATTGCAGAAATGAGTCTTTTTGTGAAAATGTTTTTTAAAGTGTTATTAAAAGCAAAGAGCCAATTGAGAACAGAGTCAAAACTGAAACGTTCTCATATGTCTTCATGAAAAAGCTGAATAGACATCTGTTGAAATGGTTTTTGTGTAGGTATTCTGTTTCAGAGAACAGGGGGGTGAAGCTAGATAACCTATTGGGTCGCTTTCAACTCTGATTCTATAAATACCAGTTATTCTGTTTAGTAGAACATATTCAGGCATTCGAGCAAATAATCCACAAGACAGGCCCTTCCCTATCAGTCAACGTGGCATAGGAGTAAATCTTCTTTTCTGACCCAAGTTACAGCAGTTTGATTTTTGATAGCCAAATCTTTCTCCCTCACAAAGTTTCTTGGCTTCATATGATATGTCCAGCCACCCTTCACTTGTGCTCCTGCAATTCCAAAAGAGCAGGAAGAAAAAATGTTCTATTTATTTAGTTCAACAGCTTCCCAAGCCCTATGGCATGTAACAACAGTTACATCACAATCTTATGCATGTCTACTCAGAAGTAAGACCACTTGAATTCAGTGGGACTTCATTCCCAGGTAAGTGTGTACAGGATTGCAACCTTAGAAACAAACAAAGTTTCACAATAACAAACAAAATGCTCAGTTAAGCTATTCCACATTTGAAAAGCCTGGTTGTTGAATACCGATCCCAAACAGGGATCGGCATTCTCCTTGAATAATTATACTCTTCTAGAATAGTTACAACTTGGATTAATCTGTAAAGGGAAAGGAAATTCCATAATTGGTTTTTGCTGACTGACACACCAGATCAGCGGTGGGGAACCTCCGGCCCCAGGGCCGGATCAGGCCCCCGAGGCCATCCAGTCCGGCCCCCGGAGAGACTGCCGGGAGGCCACCCAACCGGCTCCTGGAGGCTCCGCGCGTCACCTCCGGAGGCCGGGAGAGGGCCTTTGCATTTACTCCCCGGCCGCTGCCTCGACCCCTTCTCACCAGGCCATTGGCCATTTCGCACATGCGTACCATGCCGATGAGGGCAAGCTCTTGCCCTCATCGGCATGGTACGCCAGAGGTGATGCACAGACCTGGCGGCTGCTTCGGACGGTGAGCGCGGAGCCTCCGGAGGCCGATGGGGGGCGGGGGCAAAAAATAAATAAATAAAAATGCCGCCCGGCCTTACGGCCGGCCCTCAAGCAAATTTCTAATATTTAAAACGGCCCTCGCCAGGGAAAAGGTTCCCCGCCCCTGCACCAGATCAAAGCCAACAAACAAGTTGGAACCAACACACTTAGCAGGACCATAAAAGTTCATCCCTTGATGGCTGCAACATCAAGCAGGGTTTGCTTTTGGGGAAACGATCATCATAGTTCAAAAGCTACAGGCCACATTTTTGTATCACTACATCTCAAACATGTTCCTTTTCAGTGGCAGAGCATCATCATGTCATGTGAGTCACTGGATGATGCGACACCACAAGGTGAGATATCACGTAACGTCTGCGTGTCTGTGAATCAGCTCTCATTCAATCTAGTTTTAAAATAATGAGGTTACGTGCTTCCAGGACTATAGAAAGGTGATTTCAAGGCAGTTTGCAGCACTCAGAGATTACCTTTAATAGTTATGTCCACTTCAAAATGGACCACAGAAACAAGCAGATATCAAATTGCAAAAATGGAAAGTCTATTCACAAGTCACTTCAACCAAACTACTTGTACTCTTTTGCTTTAATGTGCATTACCTATTGATTGCCCGTGAAACATCCCGTCTGTTAAATAAATCCTTATTTCTTTGCCACCCCTCTAGAATGCTAAAAACTTGCTCCTTTGTAAACCTTTGCATTGCATGCTCATCCTATTCTGGCCTATTACAAAAGAGACTCAATTAACAGCACAGTCTTATGCATGTCTACTCAGAAGAAACTTCCACTGTGTTCAATGGGTCTTACTCCCAAGTAAGTGTGTATAGGATTACAGCTAAGGCTGCAATCCTATACACACTTATCTAGGAGTAAGTTCCACTGAACTTAATGGTTCTTATATTTCTAAGCAGATATGCATAGGGTTGTACATTAAGTTTGTACAGTAAGTTTCTTTAGAACTTCCAATGAAAATATGCACTCCCGAGTCAAGGCCTTAGATATAGTGTTTACCTGAACTCATTTTGATAAAAGTGTTATAACGGGTGGGGTTGTTTTTGAAGAAATTGGTTAGACACTGGCTAGGGCAAGCTATCCCATCAAACAGTAGCATGTTCTTGTTATGCAATAGAGAGATCAACTTAATCACAAATGACAACTTCTGAAAACCTTTGCTTTGAATTTATCCCTGGCATTTTTCTAGGCCAGCTTGAAAACAAAAGCTTTGTCTTCTTAAAATGCAGTAGCCTCAGGCACCCATGCAAAAATAAAAAAGTGACATAACAGGTCTGAAAAAATGTCTCTGCTTATTTTGCCTTTCAGCATCTCTCTACAATTTGGCTAGATTCAGATTATCCAGATCAGCATGAATTCTGCAGATTAACCTACTCCTATAAATACAGGTATGAAAAGTATAGGTTTAGGATTACATTTTAACTATCTCATTACAGCTTTATGGGTCAGGAGAAAATCGCTTGTTATTAACCCAAGACATGTTCACCTAGCAATTTTTTTTATGAATTTAGAAAGCATTTGCTGTGGCAATATATCCAAATGCTGCATCTATTCAGCTCATTATTTCAGACTTTGCTTCTCTCCTGCCTACTCCCTCAATGCCAGCATATATTTCTTTGCTAGTTAAATGCACTATATTCTTCCCAAGCTACTCATGCTATTTTCTCATGCATGCCCCTAAGTGAAACCTGAGCATACAGCCTGAAATAAAGTTTATATTGAGTTTCTAAATTTTAGAGTAAACTTTGGCACACATGAGGCGGTTCCTAGAGGTGCCAGGCTCTCATAATAAGGACTGGGGTAGCATCTAGAGCATGAGCTGTAAAGGCTACAATTTAAATCTCATTTTGCAATGAACTCATTAGGGGCATGCCAAAATAATGCATGGATACGCAACCATGGTTAAAGGAATGGGGACAGGCCATAGAATTACAACCACCTAACAACCCATCTCCACCTGTGCACATTTCCTCTACTGGTCATAACCACAAATGAGTTGGCATCACTATTAACCATGGTTAATGAAAACCAGGATTAGAAATCACCATTAACAATGGCCAAGGTACAAACAGCACATTAATAAGCCTCCTCCCTTCAGCCTCTGCCCAATTCTATCTGCAATATGAGGATAACACTGATCTACCTTACAGGGGTGTTGTAAGGGTTACTAAGATATGTGGTGCACACTTTCTTTAAAATATTTTTGTCCCACCTAAGGGATTCCCAAGACACTGTGTTTAAAACTAATCTACAATAAAAATACGAAAAAAGCAGGCACAGAAATTAATTGGAAAAGCCCAGCCAACATGACAGAGCACAAAACTTTGAATTCTATGACTGTGCTACATAAATGGTTCAAAACCCACGTTCATAGCGTGAGCCATCAAGGAGCAGCTACAATCTCATATTGAGAAGTCGCTCCCTTTGACTTGATCTTTAAATGCAGTTCAAGGCCTGACATTTCCAGATACAGCTATTATTATAGGACGGAGATCAAGATGTCCTGGTCCTTTTATTGACTAAATTGGTGACTGGGGCGACTAAAAGCCCTCATGGTGCTGGCAACATTTTTGTCTGTGAAGGACTGAGTCACACCACTTTTCCTTTCAAATAAAATGATCTCCATCGAGAATGTTAATCTTCCCTTCACATTCTGTGAACTAGAGAGGCATGCAGTTATGATTTGGGCTGATGAATACACACCCAGTTCATGGGAGAATATCGTCCCCCTCATACTGTCTCAGTCTCTCTCCCCTGCAGATTCCTAAACTCTAACTTCACTCTTTTCCTTTCCCTTCCATCATCCTCTGTCTATAGCTTTCCTTCCTTTCCCTCTGCCCCTCACACCATCTCTCTCCCCCCCCCCCCCCCGCACGCTTTTGGTGGCAAGTCTTCTCGGCCACAATACAAGATAAAGCATTGCTCCAAAATCACTGCCTGTTATCTGCCTTTTTCAAAGAAGCCGTCCTTAGGAGACTCACTTCCTTTGTTTTGCCATTCCCTTGAAATCCATCTACAACTTTATCTCGACAGTCAGAGCCCCCATACATCCTCTGCTGGCACCCTGAGGAATATTAGTCTAAGAAGCATGCTACACCTCCAGAAACGCCTTACATTCTAACCAAGCCCAATTTTTCTCCCCAACAAAAACATCTATAAATATGAATAACACCAGTGACAAGCTGCTATTGAGAGTGGGTAGCTTTTAAGAAACTCTAAAGAGCTCTATTCTTGCTCCGTTATTGTGATGTTGTCTAGATTTTCCTCACACAATCCCAACTCCTTTACCATCTGAGTCATTTTTGCTTCAGAGGTGAAACAGAGAATCAGCAGCCAAATCCAGCCAAGAAACATCCAACAATCTCTTCCTCTAGCCACAACAGGCATGATCCAACTCCACTGGATTCTGAAATCCTCTTGATTTCATTGAGAGTGGAATATGTGCTCACCTCTCTCCTTATTGAAATTAATGGGATATGATGTGCTGAACATTAAATGGATTGTACTCAGGGTGGGCGACATTCACGTCACCCATTATAAAAGTCCTGACATCAAACTCTTTCAGAAGAACATAATGACCATTATTCTAAATAGCTAAAAAGGAGGAAGAGACCAAACTCATCTGAAAAAGCTAAATCAGACACAAGACAGGAATCACATTTAGAAAACCATCCTTCCTTATTATAATCTCTGAACAGCCCACTCTGCAAGACTGTCAAACTGAAGGGACTTAGCTCCACTGAACCGATTTGTGGACTGGGTTGCTTCTCAAGTTTATTCAGCATTGATCACAGCATGAACCAATGTAGAGCATGGTTGACTTATGCTACACATAGCACAATCCTGTGTAACTCTTGCACCGGTGTAACAGTAGATACACCAGTGTAAGTGTACCCATATGTCGACGGAAGCAGGATGGAGACCAGTGTAACCCCCCTTGGACTCTGTGCATGCAGTTTGGACGCAGGACAGATGCCAGCGTAACTCCGCTGGTGCAGGGGGTGTCCGAATGCCCCCCCAGAATGCCCCCTGCGCTGGCAGAGTTGCAGCGGTGTCTGTCCCACATCCAAACTGCCCATGCATGGTGTTAGAGGAGGGTTACGCCAGTTGCATCCGTTAACGTACGGCAAGTTACACCCGTGTAAGTGCACTTATGCCAGTGTATCTACAGTTACACCAGTGCAAGAGTTACAAAGGATTGGGCTGACAGTCTGATATGTTTCGAATGAGACATATGAGCCACCTGCTTTTCACAGCCTATTAATTCAAGAGATCATGCCAAGAATTTGCATTTGTCCCATACCACCTTCTTCCTGGCTGTTTTTGACAGACGTAGGTGACCAACACATCAGTTTTCAAAAATATTGTATATGTGAGAATCTGAAATTATGTATTTTCAAATACAAGAAAAAGGAAGCACCCATATAGAAAAGTTACTGATAGAAATGGATGAGGAAGTATTGAAGAACTCATCATCTAACTTTCTGAGCAGCAACTCTGAACTGTTGCCATCTGTAAGCAACAGCAGAACTGTGCTATTTGAATTGGTTCAGAACCTTTGTGAGTTTTCTTTGATAGCTGTCTAAAAACAATGCTCAGTTTTCCAATGAAGATCAAGTGTTGTGTAATTGCTGAAGTACTGGTTTGACTGGGAAATCATGATTCAAATATCCACTCCACTATAAAACACAAGAGTGGCTCAGGGTAAGTCATTACTTCTCAGACTAATCTACCTCACAAGGTTGTTGTGATGCTGCTGAGAGCTCCTTCCAGGAAGGGTAGGAATAGACATTTAAAAGGATAAACAAGCCTCTGACAAATGACTATCTTTAAACAGAATTCCATATTGCTCAGACATGCAAGCATTTGAACGAACACGTATGATGCCTGCTTGGCTTTGGAAGGAACACTGTGGAGTTGGCTACATCTTTTTTTAGAACGTCCAGATTGACTCCATCTTTTCTTTAACAAAGTGCATGTAACTTTGCAAAATGCAAACTAACTACAAAAATGCATGTAACTACTGTGAACAGTACACTTATTACTGAACAGTGAGTTGAAGTTCCATCACTGTAGTAACTACTACAGTGTTTTTGATTTTAGACTTTTTAAAAACATGGGAAGCACTCATTCTTGTTGCAGCAGTTCTTGGCACAACTTGAAGTCTGTTTTGCACCTAGCAGAGTCTACGCTAAGTAAGCCTCACTGACACTGTCTGCGCGCCATCTTAAGACGGTTACAAGCTGCAGACTTTGGACCGTCAATGTCCTACCCAGCTTTTTCTTCCCTTGCCCCAATTTGCTTAATACTCAGTCTGAAGAAGTGTTCTGGAGAACACAGCCCTTTGTGATATTTTAATTGGTCCTTAAAAAAAGGTTACCTACTGTGGCTTTTGGATTTTTTTTCCCCCTAATGGACCAACACAGCTGCTCATGATTTGTGTACAATACATGCTTAATTGAGATGTGGGAGAGCAAGGGTCAGTTACTTGCTCAGCTCATTGCCCAGCCTAGGGCAGGTCAGCAACTCAGCTGCACCTGCTCAAGACTCGGTTACGGTTCTTATGAGGATACACAAGAGCACTTTGCCTACTGGAATTTACTTTCACAGCACTATCCTAATGCAAGTTCACTCCGAAGCAAGTCTCACTTGCATCCAGCTGGATTTACTCCCAGGTAAGCAGGCATAGGTTTGCAACCTAAAAACAATACATTTGCATGTCTCCTTTTGAAACAAAATGACATAGAGGCAAGGAAGCATATGCTGAAGTTCTCCTGCTACATCAGCACCCATCCTTATTCTCCTGAATACTCATCATGAGACCCAGGGACTTGATTGTTCAGAGACTATTCTGGTTACATTGGTACAAGGGAAATCTTGACCCAAGCCAAGAATGTACATTTTTAATAGATAAAAAAGGGGGGGTATCATTTCACAACAGTTATAAGTTCAGAATTGCAACCACCAATTAAGCAAACCACATGCCCCACTGACAATCAACAATTGTCCCAAAATTGGTCTTTCAAAATGGTACATGTCATAAAGAAGCCAAACACAGCCACATTCTTCATTGCTGACACAAAGACATGTTTAATTCATTGGAGAGCTTCTCTTATACACAACAGAGTTTTATTCCATACTTTGGATTCTCCGAGATTCTGAAAACTCCCCCCCCCCATCCTCCTGCCTATCTCTGTAGGCACAGTAGCACCTCTGTTCTCTTTGCCCCTTCCAGACTCATTTTGGGACTTTAAAAACTGGTGGAAAGTATCAACAGTGCAAAACATGAGATTAATCCAATTTGCAAGGAACAGTAAAAAACAAAAAGAGCCAAAAAAAAAAAGACTGCATTTCTGACAGGCACGTCCTTAAAAAATTATTCCAAGAAAGTGCTATTATAATTTGATAGCCGTAAGAACTAAAAGACTTTAAACAAAGGGGGGCATTTAAAAGTTCAAAGACAAAAGAAAAAGCACACAAATATTTAAAAATGAAAAAAAGGTTTTAAAAAAACAGAGCAGAAGAGTGTATAAGAAAAGCTTGCCGAACAGCATTTTTTTTTAAAGAAAAAAAAAACAGAAGGGGGTTAAGCAAAGGAAAAATTAGTCAGGAATGGTTGGGAAAGAAAGCCAAAAAGAAGGGAAAAATCAGTTGCTAGACCTCACACTTGCAAGTAGAACAAACAAACGAAACAAAAAACAAAACACCAACAACCCCATAAAGTGTCTCTTTAAAAAACACACACACACGTACAACAAAAAGAAGAAATTGATAGTTAATCTTTTGTTGGAAATAGAAAAGAATAAAAGGGGGAAAAAGCAGTTGGAGGAGACGAAGAAGAGAGAAGGGAGAAAAAATACTCACCAAGCAAGAAAATTTTCAGAAGTAAAAATGTCAAAGAAGAAGTGAGTGAGAGACAGGGAAGGAGGAAAGAGTGAGAGAGCCACGGACACAGAGAGAGCATAGCCCAGCAGCAGCACAAGCTACGGCTGCTTCCCCGAGCCAGCGCCCGCCTGCCACCAACTCTACCGAGCTGCGAACACACTGGCAGCGCTTAGAATCCAGGCGCTAAGAGTCCTTCCAGCAGAACGCACCATCGCGAGGATTGCAGAGGGGGGGACGAGCAGAGCGCGCAGCAGAATCCGACAGGCGCCTGGCCCGTGCGCCTCAGAGAGAGTGCCAAGGAACCCTCTCAGAAGCTTCCGAAAGGTTTGCTAGAAGTGGTCGGCGGCGCCCGAAAGAACTGGAATCAAGGGCTGGGGGCTCTGAGAACCGTTACTCCAGTTCCCCCTCCTCAGTATTTTTGGAAAAGTCCGCTCCTGGAGGTAGCAGACGGGGAGGAAGAGGTGGAGGTTGACTTCTCCTCTTTGCTTGCCTGTATCATGGATGCGATCCCTTTAAATAAGCGGGGTAATCACCGCTTGCAACTTCCTGCCAGGGCTGCGCGGCTGCTGCGATGTCTCGTCACCAGACGTGGTGGGGAACTGGTTAAGCCAAGGTAGCAGGCGAGGCTGCTGGGCGCCAGAAAGAAGGGGGTTGCCATGTCGTGGGAAACGAGATGAAGGGCGAATGCTCCCATTGCCCCGGCAGTTGTGACGTGCCCGCAGATGCTCCCAGGAGCGTGAGGTCAAGGATGGTCGTGTCTGAAGGAAGTCAGCAAGAGGGAAGCGAGCAGGAGAGATTTCAGAGTGCCGCGGACGGCGGAGAGGGCACGTTTGGCTAGGCTAGGTCCAAGAGTCCTTGCCCGGACTAAAAAAAAACACGTGTGCGTCCATTCTCTCGTCTGATCTGAAGCAAGGTGTGTAGAAGCGGTAGTGGACTTCACATTGCTACATTCTGCCACCTGCCCCTACAGCCCAGTTCAAAAGAACAGCGCCCCCTGCCCCCCCAGTGGCGCCACTGGTACCTGGGGCAGACTGCTCCTCAGTGTTCCGCCTTGGCTGCTCGAAGCTATGGGTAGACCTGGCCTCCGCATTGAGATCCTCACAGAGTATGGCTAAGTCTACCCGTATTCAAAAGGGCTGGAACCTAAGGTGTGGTTTAATGACTTTGAAGTCAGCAGGGAATAGGTGATGATGGCTCAGGAAGGCAGCCAGACACCAAAGGTGCAAAAGGTGACCCATTTATCCCAGCATTGCCTGACTGAAGAGAGCTCTTGGTGTAGCTCCATCCGATACAGAATTAAAGCAAAGTGCTAGAAACATGCCTAAATCCATATAGGGTTGTGGACAGTGCTGCCACCAAGTTGCTGTGTAGGTCCTGGAGCAAGTCCTGCACTGGGAGCTCCCATGACACTCCTGCCCTCAACTGGCGTACATAGGGATTCCCTGACATATCTTGGGGATAGGATTGGGCCTTTAACCTTGTAAAGGCTGTGCATTCCAGAGCCCTCTTCAGCTAAAAGGTAAAGGTATCCCCTGACAATTAAGTCCAGTTGTGTCCAACTCTAGGGTGTGGTGCTCATCTCCATTTCAAAGCCGAAGAGCCAGCGTTGTCGGAAGACGCCTCTGTGGTCATGTGGCCGGCATGACTCTCCTTGCCGCAACGCGTAGCATGCGGCTGGTACACGGAGCGCTGTTTACCTTCCCGCAAGCGGTACCTATTTATCTACTCACATTGACATGCTTTGGAACTGCTAGGTCGGCAGGAACTGGCCAAGCAATGAGAGCTCACCCCGTCGTGGGAATTGAACTGCCAACCTTTCTATCGACAGCTTATGGTTCAGCGGTTTAACCCGCTGCGCCACAGGTGTGGTCTAGCTTATTACCCCTGCTAACTGGGCAAGAGGCACTTTTTCAATTGGTGCTCCTCTTATATTTAGCAGGGGGAGAGTAACTGCCCCCCTTCCACCCCAGCACAGTGTCTTTTCTGGTGGCTGTTCGCTGGTGTTCTTCTGCATCTTTTTTAGATTGTGAGTCTTTTTGGGACAGGGAGCCATTTCATCATTTGATTTTTTCTGTAAACTGCTTTGTGAACTTTTTGTTGAAAAGCGGTATATAAATACTGTTAATAATAATAATAATAATAAATAACTTTCTGTCCTTGCCTGGTCAACAGAGCAGAGTGTTGTGCCTGCGATACACCAGGCTCTTGCTCATGCTCCAACTCACCCCCTCATTTCCCCTGATGTTGGAGAATAGGCACTATAGATGTGGCTCTTGCTTGGCATAGCTGCCCATATTCCTAGCTTGGCCTATTCAAGCTAACCACCAGTGAAAGAATTCCGCCTCCTATCCCACCACAGCTTCATTTCCTCCATGTCATTATTGACTGGGTAATTGTGATAGCACTCTGAATGAATTAAACTGTAGGAATCACATTCCCAGGAGTCCCAAATCTGTTCTGCCCCTGCCTAGGCTGATTTGAGTTCCTCACAGAAATCGAATTATACTTTTGGGCTCCAAAATTGCTGGTTTTCTTATTAATTTTCAGAATTCTAACTTGCTAGATTCAGATTTTTTTTTACTCTTAAATGTTGGGGTGCAGCCCCCTCCCCCCATTCAGTGCATTTCACGAAGTAGAATGAGTGGTTTTCGTATTCTTTTATGCTACAAACAGAAAAAGCTTCACTTCACCATAATTCAGGAGTACATTTTGTTTCTGAATCTGTTGTGACAACAGCGCATACACATTTGATGTTGGAAATCTGTCAGAACTCTATGCCTCTAGGTTTCAGGTGCAGGTGCATACATTATCATTTTGCAATAAGTTATCTGAATAAGACAGTCTACATGCTGTTGCATAATAACTCACTATAGGAAAACATCCCTAAATTGTTGCTTGGTTCCTTTTCTCACCAGTTATCCTACCCTTTTCTTCAGAAGCAAGGGCTAAAGAGTTGGTTTTTTTTAATTTTTTAAAGATGAAAGATTAACAACACAGTTCTAGGCATGTCTATGCAGAAGTAAGTCCCATGTGTTTCAGTGGGGCTTATGTCCAGGTAAGGATGTATAGGATTGCAGCCTCAAAATATTTGGGACTTTAATCTCTCCTTTCTTTGTCTATATTCATTTTCCACACAACAGAGAAGCACAATGGTGGTGTGATCTGTTTTCCTTTCTTTTAATAATTTTTTCATTTTGTTCTACTACAGGTACAGAAAGAATAATAGGGAACAATGTCAAAGTAGAGGAATTCATTCCCACACGTTACGTAGCGGCAAACTTGCCACAGCAACTAAAAATAAATTCTAGGAATTCCAATAAAGAGTAAACTTTGTTTTTCCAACTCAAGTACATATCACAGTTATTTGTATTTCCTGAGCAGTGAAACCACTCCAGGGAATAACTAAAAAAGGATTGCTCAACCAACGTGGCTTTTCTAATAAAAAGAGAATGGAAATACTGTACCTTCTCTGAAGAGGAGGATGACCTTGGCATATAGCAGGGGTGGCCAAACTGCAGCTCCTGAGCCACACGCGGCTCTTTGACATATAATGTGCAGCTCTCAGAAATATATTGGCTGAGCTCCTTTTTGCATCACAATTAATATAAAAGGTACTGTGAATAAGAAATTTTAAAGCTTTATAATTATTTACCAGGTATAAACGGAGAGTCCACTGGATTAAAACATAAGTTTAATGTTCATGGTG
Organism: Plestiodon gilberti rubricaudatus; assembly: GCA_026170595.1. Classification (NCBI taxonomy): domain Eukaryota; kingdom Metazoa; phylum Chordata; class Lepidosauria; order Squamata; family Scincidae; genus Plestiodon; species Plestiodon gilberti. The sequence goes on along the minus strand of JANXHW010000004.1, from coordinate 185,248,131 downwards.
AGTAAATATATTTAAGAATATAAATACTTCTTAAATATTGTGGCTCTCAAACATCTGAAGTTTATCGTATGTGGTTCTTACATTAAGCAAGTTTGGCCAGCCCTGGCATAGAGCATAAGCGATGACGGGCAGCCCAATCCTAGTTAACGATCCACCGGGTAGCCAAGGCCGTCTGCCGGATCCAGTGCTCCACCACGGGCTGCCTGCTGCATGCAGCCCGTGGCGGAAAGTCTACTCGGGGAAGGGGACGCTCGTCCCCTTCCCCGAGTGTAAGGGCAGCTGGGGCCGGTAGGCCTCCTTGGATTTCTGCCAGCTATTTTGCTGGCGGAAGTTGGAGGCGGCTGTGTATCGGCCCAGCTGCCCTGTGGAGCCCGGCAGAGACCAGGATATGGTGGACGCCATGTCCCTGCCCCCGCCCGGGGCAGCTGGGCCTATGGCCGCCCTCCTGGCTCAGCCGTCCCTGCCCCCCATCTGCCGACCCTCCGAGCCATCCTCCAGATCCTACCTTACTTGGGTCCGACGGCGGGCCAAGGGCTCCGGCGGTGGAGCTGGGAAGGCCGGCCTTGCGCCAGCCTTCCTAGTTCTAAAGTAGTCCACAAACGTGCCTTATGGCACGTTTGCGACTATTTCGGGCAGCGGAACACTAGGTCCGCTGCCCGTAACTTGCGCAGGATTGCGCAGTTACAGAGTTATCATACAGCATTGATTCCCATTCTCAAATGGTGGGTTGGGACAGAAGGCATATGAGCTTTCTCAGCCAGCTGAAAGTGCTACTCTTAAGTTTCTTGCAACAGGTCTGTGCTTAGTAATATTTTTATTTTCCACTTAGATATACATTTGCAAGGATCTTGGCAATAAATTCTTTCCTAATAGGACCAAGCATTTACAATCTTTGTTATTGTCATTCTTAAATGTTCTTTGAACTTTTACATGGAATCAATAATGAAAATAACAGAAAAAACAACACTACTGGAGAAAACTCCCTGAGTGGATAAACTGCGCACGCACGCACGAACGCGCGCGCACACACACACACACACACACACACACACACACACACACACACACACACCTCTACTTGCCTCCCCTCAAGCTGGAGGAAATAGAGAAAGGAAGAAACACACGAACATGTCTTTCATCTGAGTGGGAGTTCTATCTGTCAATCAGTTAATCAAATATATATGTATGTGTGTGTCAAAAAAAATTGATGGGTTCAGTTTAGCTAGACTTGCTAGAGCGTCAAACTTGCTTAACATAAGAGCCACATACGATAAACTTCAGATGTTTGAGAGCTGCAATACTTAAGAAGCATTTACGTCCTTAAATATAATTACTCACCATGAACATTAAAAACTTATGTTTTAATCCAGTGGACTCTCAGATTATACCTGGTAATTAATTATAAAACTTGAACATTTCTTATTTGCCTTTCATATTAAGTGTGATGCAAAAAGGAGCTCAAACAACATATTTCTAAGAACTGCACATTATATGTCAAAGAGCCGCATGTGACTCAGAAGTCACAGTTTGGCCACCCCTGTGCTAGAGGGTCTCTTCTGTTATCACTTCTCCAAGGCTAGCTTTGTTATCCTGTGGCAGCAGAAACAACACAACTGTTATAATGAGGTCACTCCATTATATTGAGGGTGTCCTTACATGCATCTGGCCCAGAGCAAGTGTCAGGATGGCATGGCATTCAGGCCAGGCTCAGGTTCTCTCAACCAATGGTTGAGACTCTTGAACCAGATTCAAAAGGACAACGTTTTCCTGCCCAGTTCCTCTCTCCCTCTGGGTACATAAAGAAACCTCTGGAATTGTTCAGGTGGTCACATCTTGCCCAAAGCCATCCTATCTGCATGCAGGGCATTGGCATAACTTAGGAATTTCATGCCCTCATGGAAAAACCAGCAATGTGGGCTTCAGACTCCAGCTGCAGATCCTTTTCCATTCACATGCAAAGTCTGGTCATATGTCAATCTGGTGTCCAAGCTCTGTTGCACACAGGATGCAACGATCAATCTTCCCTCTCTTCCAGCCTTCACAATCCACTATCCATTCCCACCCACAAAGGAATTCCCCCAACCCATCCTCTTGAGAACCAGTCATCGAGATAATGGGCCTTTGAGAGCCATCCACATATGAAAGGCAAGATTGAGTCTAAAGTCTCAAAAGGATTACATGTTAGTAGAAGTCTGGCTAGAGACTCCCAAATTGTGCGTTCTTCCACCTAATGCGGTGTGTGCGAGAGTGACCCATTTGTGCTGCATTAAGCACTCCCATCCCATTTGGCAATTGAGGAATCGCTGTGTCACCCCAGGCACCTAGGGCAGGTAACCAGCTTCTTTGCTCCTCTTTCTGCTCCTTTTTTCCCTCCTGCCCACATCTCCCCATCTGAATGGGACATGTGGCTCAGCACTGCATGTGGGGGGGCTCAAAAAACCGTAGAGGGGGCATTCGCCCCTATCCGCGGTTTTCACATATCCGCGCGGGCCCTGGAACGTATCCCCCACAGATACAGGGGTCCTACTGTAGCCTAAAATGTAATGATAGTTTACCCAGCGACACTACCTTCTTCTTCTGTTTGCAACTGTATTGAGTATCAACTGTACTTGTCTACATTACAGACCCAAACTGGTTTAACTCTGATTCCCATTCTTCACTAAGCTGTAGTTATGTGAGGGGAGTTAAGAGAGCTGAAGAAAATTCTCAGGATCGTCACTAACAAACTACAACTCTTTTGGTAGCTTGTTATTGCCGTTATTGTCGCTGTTTTATAACTCACCCCTGTATTGTTTTTATTCTATTACATTTTAATGTCATGTTGTACACCACTTTGAGCTTAGGGAAAAGTGGTACGGTATATAAATCTTTTTAAACTAAATTAAATGAATAAATAAACAAACTCTGACATGGGTCCTGAGTATCTTAAGGTCTGCCTCCTCCCATATTTGCTTACCTAATTATTAAGATCACCAGCTGAGGTCTTTTCCGTGTTTTGCTACCATCACCAGAAATATGGCTGGCAGTGGCACTCAGTACAATAGGGCCTTCTCGATAGCAACATAATTCCTATGCATGTCTACTCAGAAGTAAGTCCCATTGTGTTCATTGGGACTTACGCTCAGGAAAGTGTGTATAGGGTTGCAGCTTTATACTGGATTTCCCTCCCTCTGGAGACTGCTTAGCAGGTCTTTTGATGGGACCTATCTGTTTCAACAAGGATTTGGCCTGACCTCTGTTGATCTCTGTTGGCTGGTTACTGTTGCTGTGGTTTTATTGTTGATCTCTTTGTTTTAACAATTGGATGTTGCTTTACTGTTATTATTTATGTCAATCTGTCAGCCGTTTTGAAGACTTTTAAGTGGGAAAGTGGCATATAAATTCTAATGTAAAAGATTGAACTTTACATGGAGAGTCGAACAAACATGGATTATTTTAGAGGGAAATTATGATACCTTGGGAAGGATGGCATCTGATGGTGTGCAGCAAGTACGTCTGATTATCTGCCAAAACTTAGTGCTGAAGTTTTTTACATTTCATTGTGCTGTCCTGAAATACCCCTGCCATTTTCTTCACCATATTCTCTCATATCCAAAATGCGTCCAAAATATTTCCAGGTGGCAAAAATGCAAGGGGTGACTTCAGTAATTTCTTAGATGGGTCTGAAAAATTTGGCAGCCTACTGGTGGTTGCCATTTCCCCCCAGGATTCCCCTTAGAATGACACTATGTCATGCCTAGTGCTCTCAGCTACAGAGACATGGATGATGATGATGATGATGATGATATAATTGAATTTCTATCCTGCCTTTCTCCCCCATAGGGGGACCCAGACCAGCGTTTGGAATAGACCAGCGGTTCTACTGAGTAAGGGAGAACTCTGAATGCTTGCGAGGGTGAAGCGATGGCGGCAGCAGTGATTCCCGGATTGTGCCACAGCCAGGGAAAAAAAGGTTTATTTGTCACTTACCAGGGGTCGCACTACCCTCCGGAGGTTGTGGGGGACTGCGAACCCCTCTGTGGGCCTCCCTGCGCTTCCGAACGAACCTCTGAAGTGATTGAGACCCACTTCCGGTTTTCGGATGAAAACTGGAAGTGGGCCTCAATTGCTTCGGATGGGGGGGGGGCGTTCTGAAGCGCTGGGAGGCCTGCAGAAGGTTTCGTAGACCCCCTGAACCCTCTGGAGGTCAGCGTGACCCCTGGCAAGTGACAAAGAAGTTATTTTTGACCCCGGTGACAGCGCGATCCCCAGATCGCTGCTGCTGCCATCGCAGGTCACCACTCCCCTTGAGGGGGGGATAGCGACTTGCCTCTTCTCAATGTGGTGCATTGCAACCCACCACTTTGAGAACCACTGGAGTAGACTGTAAAAATAAGTTTAAAAAATGACACGCCATTCCTGCCATGACAAAAGTAACGATGGTAAGAAACTCCCTGTTTCATCCTAAAACCCTTCAGCACCTTCACATGCTACCAAAACAGCTTCTAAAAATTTCAGGGTAGTTCTGATTGAACTAAACTAGAAGCTTGTAAGGAGGAGGAACCTCAACAGAGACCAGGGAAGATGTAAGGCAAAGTTTGTTCTTTCCTCCTGTAGAAGTTGAAGGAGGGCAGGTGCGTGCTTGGTGCTTGTTTTTTTGCAGATAGCAAATAATCTTTGGTGTTTGCTTCTTAATGAGCTTTCATACAAAAAATAACAGTCACAAAAAAGGCTGCTTGGCATTAAAAAGAGAAACATCCATTAACTGTGGAATGGATTAGAGATGAGTACCAGTTTCTTGGGGAAACAAGGGTGAGAACTCATACAAACATTTGTTAGTGACCCTTCGGCCCCTCATTAGGTGCACAGCTGTAACCAGATTTACACACTTTAATTAAAACTGACTTTATAAACTTGCTTGCTCAACCAGAAGAACATTAGAAGGAATAAATGGGGAGGGAGGGTTAAAATGGTGACATTTATTCTACTAGGTAAGCATTTCCTACTGCTGCCCTCTGCCTCTCCCAGGTAAATGAAAGTAACTTGTTTAAACCAAGTTCGTAGTAATTGCAATCCCTAGATGAAAAAGGAAACAGCTCCCCTTTCCTAGATTTCACGCATCAGCATGTGTTGCAAAGTGGTGCTTGTTTCCCATGGCCAGGAAGAAACTGCTGTCCCGTCAATTCCTGCATTTGGGGCGGGGGGGGGGACACACACAGGCAGAGCGCTACAATTGGAAGACTATTAGAACAAGATGCCGAGCTGCCCCCGCCAACTCCTAATGAAAGGCCTATTGCCATGGTGGTTTGAATTTTTGCAGAAAAGCAAGAAGGCAATCTGCAAGGAACAGTGAGAAAATAATAAACACCTCGGGTAATTTATTGAAGTTGGAATATTTTCATCCCCAAAAACGCCGAGATAATAAAGTGTAAAATAAAAGCAGCAACAACAATGGAAAGAGCAATGCTCGGAATAAAGGCATCTTGGTGATCCAACAAATCACTGTTGAGAGAGGGAGGGAAAGAAAAGGAAAGAAAGGAAAAGATTAAGTGTTTGGTTCCTCATTTTTGTCTGCTTTGGAAATGAATATTATTACTTGCAGTTCAAATGGATGGGACATGGCCTTCTCGGAGCTCTCTTTTATTAAGAGTACATTAGCTTACATTATACCATAAAAGAGCAAGATATAAAAATTGCCTGCTTCTTGCCAGTATATTGAAAACCCTAATTATCCATGACCCTGCAGGACTTTCTATTTTTTTTTTTATTATAAAAAAGATGAAGTGAGAGAAAGAGACATTTTCATATGTCACCACAAAGCCTTGGATGGGTAATTAATAAAACAGTTCTCTGTTATTTCAGTTATTGGCTACAGCAATTTTGGAGAGAAGCAAGTTCTGACTATTAAGGGGTTGCATCACCTTAAGTAACCGGGGGAGGGGGAGGATTTGTTCATTCATCTCCATCACTCAGCGATGGCAGCACTAGGTGATGACTTGCACATGTGAAAGAGCCAAGACAGCTTGAACATTACAGAGAGAGCTCTCATAATTCCTCTCATCACCTTTCAAAACACTTTTCAATGGAGGCAGGTCTCATAGGTGCAACTGCAACTCACTTGAAGCAGCAACCCTATGCTAACTTTCCTCGGAGTAAGCCCCATGGAACATAATGGGACTTACTTCTGAGTTGATATGCATAGGATTGTGCTGTCAGTGATGTTTTATCAAACCATATAGATGTGTGAATCTACCTTGCTCGCATCGTGTTTGAGAATACTATGTGAAACCTTGGCAGTGGGTAGTGTATTTGTTTGGATTGGGAAGGCTAACGTCTATCCTCAGCCATGATGTTCTGTGGGTGGCCTTGGACAAATCATTATCTATAAGGGCCAGCTTGGACGTTACACGACAAATGGGATTACATATGTGACAGTCGTTCATACTTATGAAGCTCCTTTGTATTCAGAACATTGGTCCACCCAGTATTATTATCCATACTGAATGGCAATGGTTGTCCTCAGATTCAGGCAAGATTCTTTATCAGCCCTTCATATGGAGATGTCAGGGACTGAACTTGGGTCCAGGGCTGAAGTATTTGTATGTCCTTATGAGGATTTGGTTCCTGCTGTCCTCCACCGAACCCAATGGTGGAGAAACCTCAAAGGGGTTGGATCCTTATAGTGAAATAAAGTTTTGAAGGCATCCTTCCCTTTTGTTATTTTGACATGTTCACAAAAACATTTGCTGAAATCAAGAGCATAGTTAAGCACACTTAAGTCCCAGTGAAATCAAAGAGACTTATGAATACTTAACTGTGGATTTTTTTTTTTAAGGAAGAAATTTAATGCTTTCTAAAAATTTCATAGCACATGAGACTGCTCTGAATTTTTGTACAAAGCAGGTGCCTCGAATTTGGAATTTAATTTTCTCTCTGGATTCACATAACTTCCTTGATCTTCCAGCAGACTCAAAATAACATGTAGCAAGCATATAGCTAAGTCCTTTCAAATAGCCACGAAGTGCATAAAACTGCTCAAGGGGAAAGAGTATTTCTTCTGTATCCAGCATATGAAGTCAGTTTGCTCTGGAAGAGTGAGCAAATAGACCTGTTACACCTGAAATTGGGCCTGACGGAGGAGGCAGAGTACTGCATATTAAATGGCTCTCTCTCTCTCTCTCTCTCTCTCTCTCTCTCTCTGATTTGCAACACCGAACCACAGAAGGCTATATATCTAGTCCTCTGGTAATTGTGTAATTATTTGTGATATCTCTAGAACTAATTAAAAAATTTCAGACATGCTTATTTCTCGGCTTCTGGAAACTAAGAATTCATCAGTACGTGAGCATTTGTAAATTCAACTGCTGGAATTGGGTGCATTTTATAATAGAATGATCCTTGGAATTTTTGGAAAGTCAGCACTGTGTCATTCATTTTGGTATCTGAATATATGGAACTTTTTTTTCATATATTTGGTTCATTTTTTATTAAAAGCCTGACATGGGTCTCTGCAGTGCCAGGCTCAGGTTATTGGAGGTCTACTCTTGGGGTAAAGCCTACACTGGGCCCCCACAAGCTTATCATTGGCAGGGGTAGATGACGTACATCCGAGGAGGCCCATTGGCAGGGATGTTAATGTACATCCGAGGAGGCCCATTGGGGCTGGGCAGCCCTACACCAGGGGAAGGGGATGAACATCCCCTTCCCCCGAGGAGACCCTGGGCTGAGCCGGAGCGACCCAGGAAGGCCATATGATCCTACGGTTTGGGCAAGACCATGATAGGAGGGCAGATTTTGGATGCAAGAACAAGTCCTAGTAGTCTTCTCCCAGTCTCCTAGTATACTATAATGTCGAATTTCCTGACCCATATCTTTCCAGGTCTGTTTGTTTCTCAAAAGCAGTTGGAAGGAGCATCTGCTGTGAACAGCTGCCTTGGCAAGGCAGTAGTTGTCGAGTGAATTGTGGTGTGAATCTCTTGATCAACAGAGGAGAAAGTGTGATGATGCAGGCCATGGCAATAAAAATGAATGCTTTTCGTTCCCGGATGAAGCATTACAAAACAGCAGCAACACAGGCACAGTAAAGAGTAGGGATGCAGAGGTAGGGCTATTTGTGAAATAGTTTGTCCTACTCGCCCATTAAAGGAGCTCCGGGGGGGGGGGGGAATGAAATCAAACTGGTGAAAATGTTCACCTCCTTTGAAGCGGTAACTACAATTTGTAATGCAACGGCCCATGTTTTGCCATGAGTGGGGGGAAGGTTCACAAATGTTGCAGTTAGAGAAGGTTTCTTTCCCCTCTAGTGGAGCACTGTTTTTTCAGAGAACATTTTTTGCATTCTGACAACACCCCCCCCCCCAATTCAGCTCAGTCCTAGTTAGAACCTGTATAGAACTTGATAGAACCTAGTAGAACTTGGAATATAGGCAATACATAATGCCCTAACTGGGCTTCCAATGCAACCTGCCATAGCTATAAGATTGGTTTCTGCAAATTGCATCAGTAACAGAGACATGCTTCGCAGTGTCATCTCCAAAGTCAGTGGAAGTGTGAGAGGAGCCAGGGTCAACCCAAGACCTCCCAGCTTTCCCAAGACCTCCCAACCTAAGACCTCCCAGGGTCATCCCAAGGCCATTCCACCCAGAGGCGTCACTAGGGCGTGGCGGGGGGCGTGCCGCCATGGTTGATGCGCCAGGAGGGGGTGACGCACCGGGAAGGGGCACCCTCTGCCCCCTCGCCCCCCAGTGCTTTGTGCCTTCTTCATCCCGTTGGGCAGGCAAGCAAGGGATTCTCGGCGCCGCTTCCTCTCTGCTCTCCGCGCAGGCACACACACGAGCTGAGGATTTCCAAAGCACCGGGTGGCAAGGGGGCAGTGGGTGCGTCACCCCTTCCTGTGTGTGAGTCCCGGTCGGGATGGAGGGGGTGCTGCACAGAGGCGGGCACATCACCCCCTCCCTGCAAACCTGGGTGGTGGGTGCGACGTGCTGGGGGTAATGCGCTGACCTCCCACTGGAGGTGACGTGCGCCCTAGTGGTGACGTGTGCCCTAGTGACGCCGCTGATTCCCACTCTTCCATTTTGAATCCAGGGAGTTGGAAGAGGGGCAGTGTGGAGGCAGACAGAGGCGTCAATCCACCCCTTGTCAATCCACCTCCTCAATCAACTGGTGGAGCAGTGAAGCCCTGACTATGGCTGACTTTCAAATTAGGAGAATCTCTTTTTACCAAAATAAGAAGGCTAAAGAGAGATTCTGCTGTGGGGTTCTGGATACTTCCATGCTATGCACATGCATAATCCATAACTCCAGGCTTGAAATACGACGTAAACCAAATGACTTTCCCCCTCCATAGTCTGCAACAGGAAGCAGGATAGGATGATCCTTGGCTTTTTTTCTCCCATGGACCTAGGCTGTTTTCCTAGGTCTCTGTGTTTGGCTTTCAGCTGTGTTGGAGGCAAAAGGGAACTGAAAGGTGACCTCTTTGTTTACCACATCATGAAATACTCTTGCTGCAGTGTGTACTCTAGCAGAGCAGAGTTCCAATTGCAGAACTGTCCTTTATTGCATAAAGTGTACATGATGCCATTAGAAGGGAGAGAAAAAAGTTCACCTTCCATCCACACTTATCACTGTCACCAAATCATGGTAGGCCACATGAAGCTTTTAATGTTTTGGCACCCAAACATCATTAAATGATTTTACAGTCCATGGATGGTTCTGTATGACGCTGATCATTCACATTTCCTAAGGGGCAGTTCAGAAGCTGCTCCCAACCATGTGCATAATGAACACATGAAGTGGGAAGCATGGCTTCCCCTACTCATCCTGTCTCTCCTTGAACCTGCTTCTAGGACTGCCCCCATCCTCTGTACATTCAGTGGAGCGTTGCAAAGGGCCATCTATTCCATGTAGCTCTGTGCATGTAGATTTCCCATTCCTGCAGGAACCTTGAACTCTCTAGAGCAGAGAGCGCATGTTCAGCTGTATTTGCCTTAGTCCCCCCTTCTGACATTCCAATGACCACTGGTGGGGATGCTACCCCCCCCCCCTCACCACATGTATTGAGTACATGTGTATAGTGGGGTTGGTTTAATAGGAAAACTGTTTCTGTCAAATAGTTCATCAGATGACATCCTTCGCATTACTGGTCCCGCATATATTGTCTTGATATATAGAGTCTAGCTCCTTCCCAAAGTGCCAGACCATCAGAAAATGTGATGAGCAACAGGGAGTGACGTCAATGTACGGCCTTCACAGTTGCAACTCCAACTTCTTTGGAATCCCCTTTCTGAGAAGTTCATAACTTTTCATATGTACGCTTTCAAAGCAGGTAAGACTCGCCTTCTGGTTTTTAATCCTTGGAAGTTGCCCTCATTTTAGGAAGAAGGGCAGGGTATAAATACTGTACATAAATAAATAAAAAAGATAACCAATTCTTAAATGTTATACAGTATATCTGTCTGGGAGATCAGAAAAGCACACATGCTGCTTTCTCACATGTATCCATCTTCTAAACAATTTCGCATATCCTCCAATTTTCGAAACATTTCTTGCTGTAGCTGTCAATGAATTATTCCTGCTTGTCTGAAATCAAAGGCCTTATTAGACTCACAAGAGTATTTGTTTCTATTTATACTCCTGTTCCATTAGCATTGAAGGATACACAGTATAACACCTGAATTTCATGTTTTTCCTGTTTCTCTCCTTTTCTCCCCCCCCCTCGCCTCTCATCTTTCGGCACAATCTTTTGGCGCAATTTCGATGAACAGAATGGGCTTCAGAATGCTTTTCCGACATGACCAAAACTCAATCTCATGACCTAGGCAGGATGAGGTCACCTCCGTTTCTAAGGCCGAAGAGCCAGTGCTGTCCGAAGGCGCTTCCGTGGTCATGGGGCCGGCATGACTAACGGAACACTGTTACCTTCCCGCTGCAGCAATACCTGTTTATCTACCTGCAATTTCTTGCTTTCGCACTGCTAGGTTGGCAGGAGCTGGGACAGGAAATGGGAGCTCACTCCATTATGCGGCACTTGGGTCTCGAACTGCTGTCCTACCGACCTTCCAGTCTTCAGTTCAGTATCTTAACAACTAAACCACTGCAGTCACTAAACCACTAAGCCACCACCAAAGCAGATACAGGCCCCATAATTTTTAAAGGCACAGATCTCTTAAAATTTCTGGTATGGGGAAGGTAGGATCTGAATCCATGGACCCCTCCAGAGGCACATTACCAGTGTGTCACATCAGGAGTTAGCTAAGGAATATTTTTTGCAAACCATGTAATATTAGTTGAAAACTAATATAATGTAGATATCTTCCATGTGTAGACCTTGAAGAATGTTCGTCTCAGTCTGAGATGGCAAGGTTAAATCAGAAGAAATTCCCAGCTGATTCCCAGTTAGACACTGAGCAGAAATTGTGTGCTAGGCTTCTTATAAGTTCCCTTAAATTCCATGCCAAACTTAGTGCTCAAGTGTGAACCATTCACCCAGTGGTTTAGCTTGATCTTTTCGTGTTCCACTTAGAATGTGTCTCGTTATGTCTGTATTTCAGAATATTCTGGGGCCTTAAAATGTAATGGCAACATTTCTTTTGCATGCATTTTGCATCAGAGGCATGTGTGTGGGTGTGTGAAAGAAGACTGAGGGGGGGGGGAGAGAGAGAGAGAGAGAGAGAGAGAGAGAGAGAGAGAGAGTATACTTTCGGCCAGACCCACTTTCGAAAGATGCATTTATAGTATATTTTATAAGCACGTGCTCCATCATCGCGGGAGGCTGACTAGAACTGCAGTAAAAATGGAATACTATCAGACGACTATTTAAACCAATTAAGGGGGAATTAAATTAAAGTGACATGCACAAATATTTCAGCCAGCTCAGTCTAAAGGAAGAGCATGCCTTTGACATTACATTACTCAGTCTGCCATCGTCTGTTTGGTTCAACCCCACCAATTACCTGGGAAGGAAAAGGGGGAGAGAATGACATGAAAGCCAATAAGATAATTCTCATTTACATAATAATTTCTCTGCATTGTTCTTAATAGTCTGAGAGTAATGTCAAAAGTATATTTCATCAATTCTTGAAGAAGCTTCAATGCGCTAATTGAAATTAAATTACATAGGCCTCCATTTTTGTCTTCTGGTATTTGGAAGATATTTTTCTGAGTCCTGATTTTATATGTGGTTACAAAAAGTGACAAATGTATGGTTGTGATTGTCCCTTTTCCTCCTAGATATGGCTCCTCTCAACTGTGGACAAATTTGAGACTGCATTTCTTCTGCATTAAAACTTCGTGTTTATTAGATTTTATTATTTATTATTTCATGCATTTTACTATTTCATGCATCAAGAAATGCCATCCTTTTGCATTTGAGATGCAGGGGTGGCAATGCCTACCAGAGGCTCTCTCCAGGAGTAACTGTGTTTTCTTCTTAGCTTCTCTTGCACACACACACACACACACACACACACACACACACACACACACACACACACACACACACACACACAGCTCAATAGATCTGTCAAGCTGACGTGTTGATTTAAAACAAAACCACTGATGAGAGTTTCATGGAAGATTGATTGGCAGCCAGCAAAAGTGAATTGTATGTCTCTCTGCCTTCGACATGGCTGGGACACAGACTTCAGCAAGGACAGGACAGAAAACAGCTTGGCTCCATGTGTCTTCCAGCTGACCTGGTTGAACCATACTTTGGTATGAGAAGGTTAATTCCGTCTCCAGAATGTCTTCACTTCTTGACCTCGCGGCTAACTTGGGAGCCAATTAGTGTCACTTTGTGATGCAAGAACTAAACCACTAGGAGGGGAGCAGGACTGAAACTGCTAACTCATTCCATGTAGGCAGAGGCAAACACACACACACACACACACACACACCACTTAAAACACCTCTCTGTCATCATGGGAGATCCAGAAATTCTGGGGACTTAGTGCTTGCTCTTTGTTGTAGAAGACCTTGAGCTTAAAACTAAAAATCAGGGAAAGTTGCTTGTCCCTCAGATCGGGGAAACAAATTTTGCAATACATAAAATCGCTGCAGTGAAGTCTTGGATTCAGAAACAGGTGCATGAGTGACATGCATGGAATTTCTCATTCTTTCCTTATTAATAGAAAGGGACGGAAAGTGTAATAGCCAGGTATCTTCTCTGTCAGCAAGGTAAGTTTAAATGATCAAGACATTGTGGGTGCAGTCAGGGAAGCTACAACTGCCGGTAATCCATGATCGGGCCTTTTCTGCTGTGACTCCCAGCCTATGGAACTCCCTGCCTCTTGAGATTTGAAAGGTTCTCTTCTTACTGGTGCTTCATAGGAATCCGAAAACGTTTCTGTTTCAGGAGGCTTTTCAGTGGATTGTATGTTGGTGCTGCCCACCTTTTGAATTTATTTCTCTGTGTTGGTTGTAATGCTTTGATGTTTGATTGACTTACAGGTTCGTACTTTTATTGCTTTTATTATGATGTTGTGGTCTTTATTGCGTTTAATCATTGTAAGCTTCCTTGAGCTTCTTGAAGGATAAGGAATGGTGGGATATAAAATTTTAAAATATAAATACGTGTAGAGGGAATATCACTATTTGGTGGCAAATGCTACCAAGATACAAGCACAGTAAATGCAATATTAGTTTTAGGCATAATTTGTAGGATCATATTCTTAGCACTCTGCTCTTGTTCCACACGAAAGTGTGGCCACTGTGTTACTCTGAGTGCTCTGAGACACATGTAACATGCATAAAGAAGAGGTCCCAGACTCAGATCCAACTGGAAACATTTTGCATCAGTTGACTAGTTTAAGCTTCACTGAGTACGTTCCTTGCTTTCCCCTCTAGGAACATAACTGCTGGCTTTACATGAGTGAGGAAGGATACCCTCATCTACTTCATTTCCCCCCCTCTTTTTTGAGGGCACTGTATATGGGTTTTGGTTGGGAATGGCCTTCTATGCATAATCCACCCCCTCTTGAGGATCTTTTGCCTTTGTGTTTGAAGTTGGTCCTTTCCTGCTCTGGCTTGCCCCCCTCATCATACTTGCCTTGGCGTCCCTCTACCCTTCTGCTGGTTGGGAAGAACTGAAGGCAACTCCTGCTCTGCCCTCTTCCGCAGGAATGTATGTTCTTCCTGTTTTGATGGACATTTGGCCTGGTCTACCTGTGTCAGCGGGTGGCGCAGTGGGTTAAACCGCTGAACCATGAGCTGTCAATCGAAAGGTCGGCAGTTCGAATCCGCGACGGGGTGAGCTTTCCTTGCTTGGCCAGCTCCTGCCAACCTAGCAGTTCCAAAGCATGTTAATGCGAGTAGATAAATAGGTACCCCTTGCGGGAAGGTAAACAGCGCTCCGTGTTCCGGCCGCATGCTACGCGCTGCGGCAAGGAGTGTCATGCCGGCCACATGACCACAGAGGTGTCTTTGGACAACGCTGGCTCTTCGGCTTTGAAATGGGGATGAGCACCACACCCTAGAGTCGGATACGATTGGACTTAGGGGTCAGGGGTCACCTTTACCTTTTTTTAGGTCAGGGGGTCACCTTTACCTTTTTTTACCTGTGTCCTGCTGATGTCTGCTCTGTTGTTTTGTTATTTCTTTATGGCTGATTATGTTGCTTTTGTTTGAGATTCTTGTTGTTTTGTTGCATTTTTATTTTCATTGTGAGTTCCCTATTAACAAATATTATTATAGTACTTACATAAGCATACATACGTACATATACAACACATAAAAGTACAACCAACCAAACAAGCTACACTCAAAAACATATACACAAAGACCACTCTGCAGTGTAACAACAACAACCCTTCCTCTCTTAACTCCTGGAAAGCCACTTCTAGTTAGCTTTGATGCTGCTGATGTGGATAGGCCAATGGTCTGATTCTGGATAAATCATAATTTCCTATGATCATAATTTCCTATGAAAAATCATAGAAAAATCATAGTTTCCTATGATCAGATAGGATTATAGGAAACTAAGTCCAAATCTGCATCCTTACGTATATTCTGTGGGTTCAGTATTGAATCAAAGTGTACCATTTCCCTCAAAAGAAATCTAGTGTATGAATTCTTCCTTCCTATAACTCTTTACAAGAGATAACTTTACGTCAGAGTCCCACATCTTCCTTCTCCACAGTTCAGTCAACAGACGTGTAGCTGTTAACATTTACAGTACCATTGACATTATCTTGTAATTTCCCCAGCAGTGTCTCATATCTCAGCACCTCCTTAATGCTGCTTGACGTCTTTCTCCAATTCTCCTTTCCTACTCTCATGCGATGAGCTCACTAAATATGAGCAAAAGAGCTCCTCCATCAGGAGGGATTCTCAAGGCAACATAACTATGAGCTGCCTTTAATCCCTCCTGATGGAGGAGAAAAGTAGCGTATATACCTATGCCAATAAATAAGCAAAGTCTTGTGTGTTGGGGTTGTTGATACCAGTCACCCACTTAGATCACAGCTCTTTGCATCTCCTCAACCTCTACCCTGCTCCACTCTGACACCGCTGCTGTTTTCACCATGTCAGGTTTACTGACAAATCTGGATGGTGTAGTAGTTTGGGACAGAGGAGGGCTACTGACAGAGCCTGGATGGTGTAGTGGTTTGGTAGTTGGACTTAAACCTGGAAGATGCAGGTTCAAATCCCCGCTCAGCCACAAAGCTTCCTGGGTGACCTTAGGCCAGTCACTATCTCTCAGCCTCACCTACCTCACAGGGTTGTTGTGAGGACAAAAGGAGAGGAGGAACTATGTACACAACCCTGAGCTCCTTGGAGGAAGGGTGGTATAAAAATGTGAAATAAATAAAGAAATACTGTGTTTCTTCCTGCAAAGGCGTCGCTATAGTGGGGGCGGTACCATAAGTTGCGCCCCGTCCTAGTCCCCGTTTACAAGCCGGCATGACGTGGCCCCGCCCCCTCACCGTCGGAGCCATTCCGTGCGGAGAAGGCAGCAGGCAGCCGCTGCCTTCTCCGCACGGAATGGCTCCAACGGTGAGGGGGCAGGGTCACCTCGTGCTGGCTTGTAAACGGGGACTAGGACGGGGCGCAACTTACGGCACCGCCCCCACCATAGCGACACCTCTGTCTTCCTGACCTGCTTCCAGACCACGCTAAAGTTATTTGCCTGTGCATTTTGACAATCAGAATTCCTTCCTTCTGGAGGAGGCAATTGTATCCCCAGGGAAGTGCTGCCTCTCATTGGTCCAGTCCCTACACATGAAGGGTCAAGTGTGAAGCCAGTGGTCATTCCCCATATTTAGCCTGTCCCATCTGAAGACCATGCAACAAATCTGCTTTCAACCACCATCTCCACTATGGCAGTGTGTGCACTGGGTCAGAAAATAGCACACAAGTCTCACAGCACAAGCCTACACATGTCCACTCAGAAGTAAGTCCCATTGATTTCAATAGGACTTCCAGGTAAGTGTGCATAGGATTGCACCATCAGTCTTTGTGTCTACGTACTGACTTTCTGTCATCAGAGGAGTCACATGTAGATATTGAGTAGATCAGCTCAATATTAGGAAATAAAAGCCCCTCGCTATTGGAGATTAAAAGGGAGTCACAACAAATCCAGCTGGTTTATGCCCATTCTCACTTCGGTTCGTTTTTAATTCAACATGCGTCACCAGTTCCTTTTAATAGAAACACAGATTTCCTCCACTATGTGAAGAGTCTGGGACAGAGCTTTCAAGCCTTGTGTAAATTAATTACTGTACACTTGTTTAAAAGCTACATCTGCCTTAGTCAGTCAATAGATGATTATTTCAGATTTGGAAGTTATATTTTTAGTTCTCATCAAGGTGAGCGATGACACTAATATAAATAGAGGGTTTTCCACCGACGTTGCACTTGCCTAAGTGCTCTTCAGAACCAACCATGCAAAGGCAAGTACTGTACCACTTTGTCTGACGACCAAGCTACATGTTTCCTGGAGATCTATGATAGGATCTTCCACTGTTTTTATTTTTACTTTAAAACACCCATAGGGTGGGCTCCTGAATTTAGTTGGAGCAGTTACTCTAGAACAGGGGGAGTTTAACCCTCCCTTCCTATGAACCACAGCAGCCCATAGCAGCTCAGCAGGGGCTGCTCAGAGCTGCTGCCAGTGGGGGCTGGCTCTGGTGACCCTGGTGATGATGTCATCTCCAGGCGTCAATGATCATAGCGACGCATGGCAGCACAGCTGACAGTGATCCCTGTCGTGGAAGGTTAGGTAGCTGGTATCAGCGCTTAAAAGGGCTGCTTCCGGAGGGAGAGGAAGAGGGAGGCAGAAGAAAGAAAAGGAGAAGTTGGAGATGAAGAAATAAACTGGTGGTGAATGCCAAGTGCTCCAAACATTGCTCCAAGTGCTCCAAACATTGCCACGGCTGGCTAAACACTCATCCAGAGCCCTTTTGTTTTTCAGGGCTGTAGCATTGCCACACAGAGCAGAGCAGTCATTTGTCATGGAATTTCAGTGCAGAACCCCCCCCCCCCCACAGGAGGGATAGTTCCTGTTTCTGTGTGCTCTGAGTGTGCCTGACATGAGGCCAGAGAAATGTAGACCTGTGTAGTGCACTCTGCCAGGGGCGTCACTAGACGCGCGTCACCCTAGTGCGGGGACGCGCGTCACCCCCCCTAGGGGCGCGACGTTATAGGCGCGGGGGGAGGGGGCCACCCGGCTCCCCCCCCGCATCGCGTCGCCCCCTCCGGACGCTCTGAGGCCGGCCCGGGAGCCGGCCTCGGAGCGTCCGAACTCGTCGGCGCTCCAGGGCCTTCTGAAAGAAGGCCCAGGCAGCGCGTCAATCCGGGTATTTTCCGGATTTTCGTGCATGCGCAGACCCGTTTTGAGGGCTTTTTGCCCTCAAAACGGGTCTGGGCATGCGCGAAAATCCGGGAAATACCCGGATTGACGCGCTGCCTGGGCCTTCAGAAGGCCCTGGAGCGTCGACGGGGTCGGACGCTCCGAGGCCGGCTCCCGGGCCGGCCTCGGAGCGTCCGGAGGGCGACGCGCGTCACCCCCTGGCGGCCCGCCCCCCCCGCCACGCTCCAGTGACGCCAGTGCACTCTGCCATTTGCGTTCTGGACTCCCTGACAAGAACTTTAGTATTGGGGTTGGTGTGCTGTGATTGGCTGCATTCTATGCTCCGCCCTAGGAAAGTGGGTGGAGTGGGAGGGATGATGGGAGTTGAGATTTTCTGGCATTCCCCCCCCCCCATTGTTTCTTGGCTTTTTAAATTCCTCTGCCAGCTCTGTTATTGGAGTAGTGTTTTGCTGATGTTTGCGGGTGGGTCTGTCATCTGAAGGAGGTTTAGAATATGTCAGTTCCTCCCATTTCCCATCCATGTCGCCACCTGCTTTGCCAGAAGGGCAAAGGTTCTTTTCTAATAAGGAGACAAAATGAGCAAACCAGTGGGAGAAGAGATAGCAGTTCGGATTTATTACCCTGAACAAGCAACAAACTTCCCTCAGGCAGATAACACAAACACAGCATTCTTATGTTCCTGTAACAGAAGTGGCCTTCCTCTGCTAGATGTCTCCCTTTCATTCACATCTCTGGTGGGCCATCTGCAGCTGGCCCCATGCTACTTCCTTCTGATTCTGTCTGCTTCCTTCTGAGGATGCCAGTCCTGTTAATAGGCGTCTAAAGCCCCTTTTTGCAGCAATCGGTAGCTGATGCAATAGAAGTCGGGATGACTTCATCCCGGCACTACTGTCCAGAATGTCTGGTGGTAAGATTAATGGGTGCAAACTCCCAAAGATTAACACCATAATGGAGGGACAGACAATCGGACAGAGACTGGGCAGACCACTAGCTCCTCGACAGAACATAGATCTTCCGCAATGTGTCACCGACCAACCCAACCCATCCCACCCCGTTCGGAGGTTTATGTTAACTGTAGTTGCTCCAGCACTGGAGGTACATCATAGCGGTGTTGTGCCAGCATCCATGGTGTGTCCATCAGTAGAACTTGAGCTACAATGGAGGGGCTGTCATTGCACTGATGCACTAAACTGTAGTTGTGCCCATGTCCAAGGGTCTGTGCTATATCCTATACTGGTCAGACTGGCATTTTTGAAGTATAGGATTGCACTGTTAATTTGAGTTACTGTGAGCAATCATGAGGGCAAACCCTAAAAAGTGCATGCACACACAGACACAGACACACACAAATGAATGAACTAACAATATTTTCATGACCACACTTTCATGAACTAGAAAGTGCCGCATTATCTCACAAATGGTGCTGTCTTCTAAATCTACATTGCTTGACAGTGGATAACTGTTTATCAACACCTCTTTCTGTGGCTGAGTTAAAAATAAATTAATCCATTCACTTCTCTATATACCTAGTTCTATTTGTGAAACAATTATTTTCTTGGCTTTCTCACTCCTGCTTTCAACAACATGCTGGGTTGTGGTTGTTGTTTTTTTTTCATATAAAAGAAATTGCTTCTCAGAAACATCTCATTCTTCAGCAACGTTCTTTTACACACTTACAAAGAAAGCTGGGTAATTCTGCTTGACCTGTTCTTTATTATGTTGTTCACACTTTAATAAAAGTTGGAATTGAAGCATACATTCTGACTGCTTTGATAAGAAAATATAAAAAAACAAAATTAGTCATGTACATACACACTAAAGCGTCAGTTATATAAATTCTAAAAGTTTAAGAAACACTGTGAAGCTACAGAGATTGTTTGACAAGCTGTGTTTGAAGCCCATGTTTCTTAGTTGAAAGTAGTTAAACCCAAGCTTAAATTGAATGAAAAAGTGTTAAGACGTTATTGTGACGCCAGTGAAGTCAGTGACTTGTTCTTATCGACATTAGTGAATCCAAAAATTCCCTGCTTTGTTCCTTTCTGATTCACTAGAGTTGACCACACACTAGGGATATCACATGGGTTGGTGACACCTGGGGAGAGATCTCATGGTGTCACCTCCATGGACCTCCTCCCATACCAGACCACATGATATGGAGGCCTCCTGGGAAATGCAATCCTGGTGTGAGTCACAGCGGGCTTTGGGAAAAAACCATTTTCTGTCAGTGGTGCATTTTTGCACCACTGGTAACAAATAGAATAGAAAGTCATTTTGGTGTCACCCCTCCCCGAGGTGTCATCCGGTTTAGTCTGCTCCCCTGCACCCCCCTAGTTACGCCCCTGCCACATACATTCCTCAAGTGGAGCACTAAATCTGAATGAAGCGATCATTTTCTATCAACACGGTGGTTTCAGGAATCTACTCTCAAGATAAACACTGGTATTAAACTGAGCAAAATATGTACAGTATAAGGATGAAAGAAGAAAAAATATGTTTCAGGAAACCTGGCAGAAGCTTCTAACACATCAAAGCACCTTGTAGGCTGCCAGGCCTGGCCCAAGACCCTCTGACACCTGAGGCAGGCATACCAAGTGTTGCCTCTTCTCTTTCCAAGTGATGCACTGGCCTCTGCTCCTGTGGAGGCAACTAGAGGGGACACAGAAGTAAGTTCCATTGTATTCAATGGTGCTTCCTTCCAGGAAAGTATGCAAGGATTGCAGCCTTAATGCGAGTCAAGCAGCTTCCTTGTGAGGAATCTGATGCCATGGTTTCTTCAGGAGGAAGCTGCTTGACTCACTTTATGAGGGGCGATGCCATGCCGATAAGAATACAGAGATCCTGACCTTCAGCCATGTGCATAATGCTTACTGCTGTGCACAAAGGTATCTGGATTGAAGCACTAATCTCAACGCGGTTGTTAGAAGCCTAACAGAACAAGACGTCTCTGACGCCCCCCCCCCCCCAACCATGCACACGGAAACATAGGAACAATGTTTCAGGGGCCCAGTCTTCCTGAACCACATTGAGATGATGCGGCAGTGAAGATACAGTCACACAAATGTCCTCCTGGGCCTCCAATCCAACATGGATTAGAGAAGGTCCCTTGTATCCAGGTCTTTGCTGGTGGGGAAAGAGGGCACAATTTGCTTTAGGATCCCTTACTTCTTTGGCACGTTGTGTCCCCCAATCCAGGTGCACCACTGCTCTATCAAAATTAATCATGGGGGAATCTGGTGCAGTGCTTTGCGGGTGGTTTTTTTTTAATTTACGTTTAATTTTGGTTTATATATGCTTAATTTTGGTTTGCAAATATTCAACTCAAGACAATACATGAGGTTGGGAATGATGACTACCTGTTCGTAGATGCCACCCAGCAGAAAATTTGGTGGGCATAGCCCTGTGACCCTCTGGCTAAAGGAAACAATGTCATCTAGAGATATGAATTATGATCCTGACCAAGCTGGATCCAAATGGTCCATGTATTGACAAGAACACAAATTATTACTCATAAGGTGGAGGATTTGTGCTTTATTATGGCTTACTTAGCTTAACACTTAAGTGTGAGATGTTGATAGAATTTGGTGTTGCGTTTTTTTTTTTTATTGTGACCTTGGCGCACCTCTCTACTAGCTTTCTTACAAAATGAGGTAGCAACTCATATTTCAGTCCCTTGTGAAGTAAAAAGAGCATGGCCTTGTTAAAAAATAAGATGGATGAGGTGTACAAAAACAGAAACCAGTGCCAATGGAAGTAATATTCAAACAAACTCAAAGCCTCCCTCCCCCTCCCCCCCCATCTAAGGGAATGCTTCTGGAAGCAATTCATTCTGGCAGTGAGAGAAGTGCCTTTGCAATGAAATTGCTTTAAAATCTTGAAACCAATAAAATAGGCAAAATTGCAACCTAACTTTAGTCCACTGGTTCCTAAACATAACAGAAAACAAACCCCCCTAAAGGGTAAATGCAACCAGTGGAAAAGTGTGTTGTCATTTGGTTTGAAGATATTATATATCTATGAATCTTTATGGGTTTACTCTTTTGCTATCTTCATACTTTCTTGAAGTTTTTCTGGGTGTTCTTTTCCCCCATTCCTATACTATCTCCTGCTATGCAGAGAATATTTGTGCAGAGGAAAATAGCACTTATATGACCCATTTTTCCTTTCCCATGGTCCCCACCTTCCGAACTGGAGGAAATGTTCACCACAGGTTACAAGCCATGATGACTATATGCAACTTCTGGGTTTTAGAGGTAGTCTGTCTCTGAATGCCAGGTGCAAGGAAGTGGCAACAGGATACGGATATCATGTGGTCTTGAGTGCTCCCTGAGGCATCTGGTGGGCCACTGTGAGATACAGGAAGCTGGACTAGATGGGCCTTTGGCCTGATCCAGCACTTTAGTAAGTAAGGATCCTCCGCTGACGCTGACTGCTATAAAGCAGTCAGCGCTAGTTGTAAAAGGTGCTCTGACTGCATGATACTCAGCATGTTACTGGGGACGCCAGCAGGAAGGCCTGCACCTTGCTGCCCACGCCATCACTTCTCCTGCCGCTCGCCAGAGCAAGTAAGATGACGTGGGAGGGGGAGCAGGAGGGTGGGACGGGGCGGAGGAGGGAAAAACGAGATGGCGATGGGGCGGGGGATGGTGGAATGAGGTGGTGACAGGGGTGGGGGATGGGCAGATTTGGTCCAGGAATGGGGTGGATTCAGTGGCAGCAGCGGCCACAGAATCCTAGTCCCCTTCCCAGATCCGATCCTGCACCGCAGGTCTGTATGGACCTGCACCAGCTATTTAGTTAGCACAGGTCCAAGTAGACCACTGTGCACCGCAGAGGCTTACCCTTGGGTAAGGGAATGATTGCAGAGGGAACAAGACTTCTGCACCTGCCCCCCCCCCGGTAGGATGCAGCGGTAGCCATTTTGACACCACTGCATCGGCGGGGGCAGAAACGAATAGGATTGGGCTGCTAATAATCTTGTCAACAGTGGCTGTCCAGGATTTCAGATAGGCGCTTCCCTGCCCTACCTGAAGATGTCAGGAACTGAGCCTGGGACCTTCTATAGGCAAAGCAGCTGCTCTCCCTATGTGTGCTTTGTTTCTGCTGTGGGTTGATAATATATATATTTTTTAGTGTTTTGAGCTTGGTTATTGTTAGCTGCTTTGAGTGTGGGAGTGAAAAGTACAATATATGCACCTCTCAATTTACACGGGGTTGCATTCTAGGAAATCTGCACATATATTTAAAATGTATAAAAGGTAAAGGTGTCCCTTGACATTTAAGTCCAGTCATGTCCGACTCTAGGGTGCGGTGCTCATCCCCGTTTCGAAGCCGAAGAGCCAGCGCTGTCCAAAACGCTTCCATGGTCATGTGGCCAGCATGACAATACGGAACGTTGTTTACCTTCCCGCAAGCGGTACTTATTTATCCACTCGCATTAACATGCTTTCGAACTGCTAGGTTGGCAGGAGCTGGCCAAGCAACGAGAGCTCACCCGTTGCATGGATTCGAACTGCCGACCTTTCAATCGACAGCTCATGGTTCAGTGGTTTAACCCACTGCGCCACCCCACAGCCCTGTATAAAAATGTATACAGTACAGTAAAATTACTTTTCCCACAGGAACCAATATAAATGGTGTGAGTTAGGAGAAAATCATTGAACGCTTACACTGATGACTGGTGGCTTCTTCTTGCCCAAGATGGCATAGGGGGAGGGTTGAGGAGGAAGGCTACCGGGAGTGGGAGTGGCTACTGATGTCGATAGCTGCGGAAGCAATGAAAACAAAGATGATGGTAAGGAAACTGAGAAAACCATAAGCAGCAGCTCTGTGAACACATTTTTGTTCTCTGTTTCTTATCTTCTGGTGTGTCCCCCACAGGAAGTTGCCAGCATCTTTGGGGTTGCTTGTTAGCAGCCAATTTAGCTAATTTAATTGCTTATTAATTGCGTTTTAAAGCTGGCAGACATCACAAAACATTTTTGTGTCTTTGCAAGGAAATGATTGATCGTATTATTTCAAAAACTGCCCGTGTAAATTAGACTTCAGGTATTAATTTGCAAATCGTGCTATTTAAAAAAAATGTGTAAATCAAGACTGCATAAATCAAGAGGTGCCTGTACAGGTTAAAAATAAAAATAAATAAGTATATGGACCTTGACTGAGCTAATGAACTCTGTGCTTCCTATCAAGTGATATAACCCAGTCACTGATGAAAAGTCGATAGATGAATTAAAGATGTGGTCTGTAAGAGAAAAGAAAGTTGAAAGGGGATGTCAAGAAAGTCAAACTCTCCCAAAACACTTGGAGGTTATTTAAAACCACTGTAATAGAAGCTTGACTAGATTGTAATTCTACAGATTAGGAGCAGTATCAAGGAGATGCCAGCATGGTTAATAAGCATGATCAAAGAAGCTACTGTATAATAGGCAATAAAACTTCCTTCAGGAAATGGAAGTCTTGCTGAAAGTGAAATGGAAGTCTTGCTGAAACTCAGCGCCAGGAGAATGCCTTCATTCCTTGTTAGTGGACTTCCCGGGGCATCTCGCCAGCGACTGTTGAAAACAGAACACTGGGCTTGAGAATTCTTTGGTACGATCCAACAGGACTCTTCTTACATCCTTTTGTGAGTCAAAATTTCATGAAACATAGAGGTTTCATTATCTTCTTTTAACAGCGATTGACATTTCTGTGGAGGAAAATAAACAGAACTATCCCATTATGCTTTTGTTAATCATTACTGCATAGAGTTAAAGATGTTCAGGTTCTAGGGATATCAGGTGCCCTAGAGATATCTGGGGATAATCAGGAACGACAGGTGAAGATGGATATTGTCTGGAAGCCTTGCTTGTGGGTTTCTCGAGGCATCTGGTTGGCCACTGTGGGAGGTGGGACTCAAAAGCGTCATCAGGGTAGGGGCGGGGGGGCATGGGCCCCAAGTGCACGTGGTGGAGAGGAGGGGGTGAACTTGCCTCTTGGTCGCGTCAACCTCCGCTCTAGTCGGAGGTTCGGCCCTCCCGCCTGCCCTGGAGCTGTTTGGCTCCAAAAAGGCAAGCAAAATGGCGGGGGTATGTGTGTGTGCGGCGGTGGGCATTTGCGAAAATGATGTCACGCCCCACAGGGGGCGTGGCATCTGGTGTTACGGGGGCTGTTGCGTCAGCGGCCCCCCACGGGGGATTAAGGTCGCCACTGGTGGGACTTTATGGTTAGGAGGACCTTTGGTCAGATCCAGCAGGGCTCTTATGCTGTCATGTTCCAGATGTTCTGAAATGGAAACAGAAGCAGACAGAATGCACCCCCCCCATGAAAGTGTTAAGAGGTGAGATGGGAGTTTATGATAGTGGTTTATTTTCCCCAAACATAATGCCTTTGAGGAGATGTTATTGCTCAAGAGTGACATAGCAGCCCAATCCTATCCCCCAACACCAGAGCTGATGTAGCCATGCCGTAAAGGTGCACTCTGCATCCTACAGTGGTGGTGGGGCAATTGAACAGCCTGCAGGAGGTAAACATTTTGCACTTACCCTCTGGTAGGCTGCCCGATCGCCAATAGGTCTCCTTGGATATACACCACCTATTTTGGTGGCATATGTCCGAGGGGAGAAAAGGGGCAAGGAGGTTTTAAGAAGAGGAGATAAGATCTGGCATGATGAACCATTGGTGCTGGATCCACCCCTCCTGCCTCTTCCTCATGCCCAAGTCCTCCCTCTTCCCTGCTCAGTAATGCCTCCAGACCTCCCACTCCCTCCCTGCCTACGGCCTGCCCCTACTGTTGACTTACTGGCAGTGGGGGCCCCAGAAAGGCCACTGCCATGCAGCCGGCACCACTCACTGTTTCCGGCAGCAGCCCAGTCATGCGCTATAGAGCGTTGCGTTTTGTGACGCTTTAAGTCGGGCAGCGCTGCTGGAATGCAAGTTCTGGCAGTGCAGCCCAATGATAGGATTTGGCTGTTGGTCCTTTAAACTTGAAACCAAACATTATATTTTGGAAATGTGTCAAAAAAACAAAAAGCAAATATGAGACGCTTGAAAAACACACACAAATGGCACATAGTATTAATTTAAGCACGTTACATGTTTTGAAAACAAAGTATAGTACATGCACATTACCCAAATGCGTTAACATTTGAGCCTTTGGTAGTATTGCTGGTAAATAATACAACGTAATAATAGTGCACTTAACTAGATTTTGTACGTTACTGTGTAAGCGAGCATGTCATTGCCATATAATTAGTCTGGGAAACGAGGAGAGAGAGAAATAATAATCAAGAATGTATCCATAATAACAGGAAATGAACACTGTACAAGTTCCCAGTTGTTTTCATTCGCCTAATTGATATTGATGGAGGAGAACTAACAATTTCAAGGTATATAAAAAAAAGATACAGTAGTCACTCCTAATCTGAAAAATGTTCCCCATATTTCCATCTTTTTTTCCCTCTCACAAAGGAAGCTAAGCCAAAGTTGTGGCTGGCATTTTCACATAAGCTGGCCAAGTGTTTTATGTAAAATGTGCCAGAACATAATTCCTAAGAACTGAATTTAAATGCTGGTTTCTGCCCCTGCTCAAAGGGTTCAGAATCTACATGAGAGACGTGAGAGGGATGGGATGGAGGGGGAGGTCAGAGATTGGGAGGGAGAGATCAGGGATGGTAACATTTTAAGCTGGGGGGGGGGATATTTGAATACTGTACTCCCTCAGCCCTCAAAACAGATCAGGAAGAAGGTTAATCTAGTTCCTGCTTCCAATAGCGGGGCTGAGATAAAACAGAGAAAGTAAAGATACACATAAATGAGACAAGAATGACTGACAGCACAATCCTATCCAATTTACACCACTGGTGTAACCAGTGGGGGAGGGGAGGGCATGAGGCTTTGGCAGAAAGGGGAGATTTAAATCCCCTTTGAATCCCCCTTTGGAGGGGATTTGATTCCCCTTTCCGTTCTGGGGCCTCCCGTTCTTGCTGCACTGCTGGTTACACTGGTGGTGTAAATTGGATAGGATTGTGCTGTCAGTCTTGGCTTAGATCTGAGCCTGAATGTAGAGGAGGGGAGGGATGAAACACAGGAAGGGTTATGCAGGCATAGGAAGCAGCATGGCAGAGATGGATTCTTCTCCCTCTCGCACAACACCAGAACCAGGGGACATGCACTAAAATTAAGTGGAGGGAGAGTTAGAACGGACAGAAGAAAATATTTCTTCACCCAGCTTGTAATTCATTTGTGGAACTCCTTGCCACAGGATGTGGTGATGACACCTGGCCTAGATGCCTTGAAAAGGGGTTTGGACAGATTCATGGAGGAAAAGACCATCACAGGTTACAAGCCATAAGCAACCTCCTGGTTTTTAGAAGTGGGTTTTCTCTGTGCCAGGTGCAAGGGAGTGACAACGGGAAATAGGTTATCTTGTTGTCCTGTGCTCCCTGAGGCATCTGGTGGGGCCACTGTGTGATACAGGAAGCTGGACTAGATGGGCTTTTGGCCTGATCCAGCAGGGCTCTTCTTACGTTCTTATGGACCCAAGGGATAACCGTAGTTAACTCCTATGGACCAAAGAGGCAGACAGCCAAGCCAACAGTGTCACATGATTCCTGTAGAAGGTAGCATTTTAAGACGTGTGTGTGTGTGGGGGAAATATTTGGATACTGTACTCCCTCAACCCTCAAACAGATCAGGGAGAAGGTTAATCTAGTTCCTGCTTCCCATCCATCATGCTCATTTTGTATACACCTGAAGGTTTAAAATACACACACACACACACACACACACACACACACACACACACACACACACACGTAGTCAAAAATCGACCCAGCACCCACCCCTATTTGCAGGCTGAAGTGGCAATAGATATATCATGCTGAATGGCTGCTCATTTATTTTGACGCTGAGGTCTGCATGGAGGCTAATTAATACTGTCTCAGATTGAGGCATACATACGTTGTCACATCCACAACCATGCTTGAATGGCAGGCCTTTGGTTCTCCAGGCCATGATTGCTTCCATATAGCAGCACTCTTGGGACTGTTGAGGCAGGAATGATGAGTAGAACCGCATTATAACTGAGTGTGTGTCCTTGCCCTGTGTTTCAGATTATAGCATTTTTGGTCAGGCATAATCTTCAGTTGACTTCAGTAAGTCTACGTTTATTGTGCAGCTCTGGCTGCTTGTTTTTCTGCTCTTTCGTTGAGGAAAATAAAGTTTAGGTTGTGCCCGTGGAGCAAATAATTGAATTGCCTTTTGTTTGCTAAGTGCCAAATGAAAGAATGAGACAAGAGGGATGTGGGGTGTGTGTGTAAGAGGTGGCCAGGAAACTGAAGTTCATAGACCGGGCAAAATGATGTTCTGTATTAAAGAAGTCTCAGAGGTCACAAAGATCTGAGAGTGCAATTGAAAATTCTGCACAAGCTGTATATCAACCTGGGCCCAGGGAAGAAATTTGTCCTGAAGATGAGACCTCGGAGTGTTAAGTAGAAAGTTGAGAAAGGCAACCTGGGTCCTGTGTAGATGGTGA
This sequence comes from Plestiodon gilberti rubricaudatus, assembly GCA_026170595.1. NCBI lineage: Eukaryota > Metazoa > Chordata > Lepidosauria > Squamata > Scincidae > Plestiodon > Plestiodon gilberti. Next base: position 185,219,833 of record JANXHW010000004.1, on the reverse strand, counting down.
ACCCATCGCTGATTAAATTTTTGTGATCAAATGGACTCAGACCATTGTTCTCAGCCCTGTGCAGTCTCCAACAGAAGACTCTCCAAGTTAGCTTCTGTTATATGAGGGATCACTTCAAAATAGCTGGAATATTTTCCCTTACTGTCTGGATCAATACAGTACTCTGCAAAATTACTCATGGGATAGTTGAGAAACGTGTTGTGGAAGTTTGAACCAAACTGGAGTTTGTGGAGAAAGCAAAGTCAAAAGGTCATCTCAGGACATTTTTCGTTTTGTTCTTCATTGAAAATATTTAGAAGCTGCTTTTCATACAATTCCACTCTGGGTAACATATATCTTTTTCTACAATATGCTGCCCATGCAGGAGTTGCTTTGCTGAACCTGTTCTGTTGATTTCACCTAGATGTCTGGCTTACTGTATGCAGGGTCCAAACAATCATAAGACACAACAAAGAAAGAGGCAATATTACCCAGTGGTTTTATGATGCAGAATGAAACCGAAGCTCAAATACGAATGCTTGAGTACCAGCCTTCTTGGCTTAAGATGACAAATGGAAAAGGGGAAAAAAACACAGAACAATCCTTCAGAACAAGGATCTGCCTCAGCACGGATTGAAAGCCCTGCAATTAGGTATAAAAGCAGCCTGTGCATCTCCAGGAAATGCATTAGAAGAGATTATTATGAAATAATTAGGAAGACTGGAATAACTCAGGTGTCCTATACACATTGTCCCTATTGTGTGGGAGCTGCTTACCTGTTAGCGAATCCCATGCAGCTGGGAGAGCATTGAAACATTAAAATGACCCAACCGTGTGAAAAGGACTGATTGCATGGTCTTTCCTCAGAATGCTCTCTCTCTCTCTCTCTCTCTCTCTCTCTCTCTCATATTTATTTATTTATTTATTTATTTATTTATTTTCCACATTTTTATACCGCCCTTCCTCCAAGGAGCTCAGAGTGGTGTACATATTTCCTCCCCTCCTTTTTGTCCTCACAACAACCCTGTGAGGTAGGTGGGGCTGAGAGATAGTGACTGGCCCAAGGTCACCCAGGAAGCTTCGTGCCTAAGGGGGGATTTGAACCTGGATCTTCCAGGTCTAAGTCCGACGCACAAACTGGTGGTGGGAGATTTAGGATGGACAAAAGGATGTACTTCTTCACACTGCGCATAATTAGTCTGTGGAACTAATTGACAGAAGATGCAGTGATGGCTACTACTAGCCTGGATGGGTTTAAAAGGGGATTGGACAAATTCATGGAGGACTGGTCTATCAGTTGCTTCTAGTCATGATGACTGCACACTACCTCCAGGTTCAGTGGTGCTATGCCTCTGAATACAACAAGTCACAGGGGAGCAATGGTGGGAGAGAAGTACGACTTTTTCTCCTGCTTGTGGGCTTCCCAGAGGCATCTGATGGGCCACCGTGGGAAGACGGATGCTGGATTAGATGGGCCTTTGGCCTGATCCAGCAGGACTTTTCATATGTCTTCGATCAAAATGTTATCTAAGATCTTAAATGTTATATCAACCCCTCCTTGCTCATATAGCGATGGAGGATAGAGGCAGGAAGTGACAGCTTCACACATCATTTTGTTGTGAGACCACCCCTGAGCACACACAAAGTGAAAACCTCAGACTCCTTCAGCATGTTACAGGTTCCCTCCCTCTGATGCTATAAAAGGAAACTTCTCTTGCTTGACCTGTTACTGGTGCCACCTGGAACTTTTCTTTATGATCTGGCCTGCATACAACTTACTACTCTCTCCACAATGCACAGCTATATCTTCCCTTTAATAGCTTCTTCTTTGAGTGGCCTTATTAACATCAATGGACTTCCCACTAATGTGCCTGCATATATGTTGGCCCTGCCAATATTATCCTTCTTTCTCTTTCCATTGCTCATCTTTTGCTGGCATGTTCCCAATCCTGAATATTTGTCACGTTTGCCTTAAGAGCATAGTAGACCTAAGCCTCAACAGAACTCTATAAGTAGGGGGGACTTCAATTTGTAGATACTCAGGCCACTGTAATTATAGTTTAACAGACAGTCTGACGTAAAAAATAATAATAACCACAATGCTCCCTTTGCCATTAAACAGAAGAAGCTCTTCACAACCATTTGTTTCAGAAGGGATCATTTGTATTGCTTATGACTAGTATTGCTGTATTGGCAAACACACACACACACACACACTGTACTTCAGCAGTGATTGTAAGTAGATAATAAAAGCATATACAGTACTTTCTCTGATCTGGAAAGAAATACATTTCAGAAACTACCAGAGCTACCATAAGAACTGTGAACCTGCTGTAATTAAAAATAAAATAAAAACCCTGCAGCCCAAGCAGAACATGTTCATTCATGCTTTCTAAATCAAATAAACCCAGAGCGTCATTAGATTGGTGATGTGTTTTGAAATGCTTACAGTTGGGAAATAATTTGTGTATTTAATATGAATAACACAACACAACAGGTCACTTACAGAGATAGCTCTTGTTATTATATTCGTGGGTAGGATTGCAGGGAACCTGGCAAAACAAACTCTGAACTTTGGATTTGATATAAATGATACTCCAACAACACATTGTGCCTGGCAGCGTTTTTAAATAATTCTTCATACAAGAGGACCAATGTCTTTCGGTCCAATCTTATTGGCGAGTTATACCGGCGTTATGCATTCCGCAGGCATAATGCGCTTTGTGGCTGGTTGCAAATGGCGAATGTGGCCTAGCCACCACCACCACAGGCAGAGAGCATCTGGGTCTGCACAAAGGTGGACCAAGCCTTCCCGCCAGAGCAGGTAAGGCTGTGCAGGGGTCAGGAGGGAGGCGGGGAGAGGGTGAACAGGGTGGGGTGTGTGCAGATCAGGCCCGGGAAAGGGGTGGGTTCGGCGGCAGTGGCGCCCACTGAATCCTAACCACCTTTCCGGGCCTGATCTGCCTTCACAGGTCAATGCAGGCTTGTGCTAGCTATAAAGCATGACAGCTGCTGGGGCTTACACCAGGGCAAGGGAGCAAACGTTCCCTTACCCCAAGGAGGCCTCAACATGCCAAAACTCCCCCACGGGATACAGCGGAAGTCATGTTGGCGTTGCTGCATCACCATGGTGGGATTTAGGATTGGAATGTTTGTCAGGCTTATTGTCATAATTACATCTGGGAAACTGGGACAAATACTTTGGCTACTCCTCTCTCTGAGAGGAATATTCATGTTGTTTTATTTATGTTTAAATATGAATGGTTGTCACTACTAATAGGAGCAGGTTATGGATAGGCTCACAGAGAACCTCCCTGAAGGCCCACTCCTATCCATGATATACACCAGTGTAACACCATGTGTTCTGGCGCAACAAAAGCCCCACCAGGGCAGAGTCCCCCATGCCGACGGCTGCACTACACACATCGGCACAATGACAAAAAAGCGCTACATCATCATAACTTGGACACAGGCAACCCCGCCAGGGGAGAGGTCAAAGGTGGAGAGTGGGACATGTTGTGGGAGGGATGTGGGCAGGATGAGGAGTCAACAGTTGCCAGATCCTAAATCCTCTTCAGATAACAGACATGCCCCTGATGCCAGGAAAATGCTATGCCAATGAGAGATCTGGCATAGGTAGGAAGAACCCCACAGGCAGCAATGGGGAAGCAAAACCAGAAGAAATCTGCAACTCCTGTCACCCCCTGCTCCTCCCAGTCCTCCACAATGGGGCATAGAATACAGACTAGATCTGGCAGCCAATCGCAGCGACGTACCCCAGCATATAAGCCCCTGTCAGGGTGAGCCCCATTCATATCACAAGGCACATGACATGGGGCTATACCTTTCTGGTCCCTCAAAACAGAACTCTGGTGTTGGGAATCTTGGTGAAATGGCACTTGGGGCACAAAGGGGGCACTTTGCACATACAACCCAACATCCTTCACAAGATTTATGGCAAGATGTTGTGATAACCCTTGTCCTCTCAGCATTCTCATTGCTGGAATTCTGCCCCAGGAGGTCTCCACACACAAATACCCAACTGGAACTTGTACCTCACTGCCTCAATAGGGGAAGGAAAATGCACCCAGCCCCGAGCCCCATCCCATACCCTCCTGGTTCACATGCCCCACCATTGCCCATGGGACCTACCACCACCACAAACACAGCAGCTCCCCAACCATATGACCAAGAGTAGGCAGTGCCCACCCCAATCCAAAGAACACCTGGCACCCCATCCACTGCACATGTTGATCAAACACTCACTTGAACCCCTCTTGCTTTGCAGGACTGCAGCTGTGCCACAGGGGGATGGATATTGCTTGTCCGCAAAGGCCCACTGCAGCTCCCTGGAAGGGAAATGTAAAGGTCCAAGCTCCCATTCCCCCACCCCCCCTAGGGGGATGTACATTCATGTACATTAAACTTTGTGTAATGTGGGTGAACAAATGAAGTAACAAAGCGACTGCTAGTTTGGAGTTTAGACAATCCACGGAAGAAACACTGAGAAAATTGAGCTGCAAAATGAAGTATCCAGGTATTCCTAGCCTTTGCACTGGAAATCTGTCCCTTGAAGGAAATGTTTGTGAGCTGCAACGAATTGGAGATCACTGCCTGGTTTTTAAAAATGCTTTCTTGACAAGTGATAACTGTCTCCTGGCTATATACGAGCAACTGTAGAGTCACTTCTTCAAGGGAACAAAGATTTTGCTCCGCGTCAGGAGAAGAAATGTGCTGGCATCATCAGGTGTCTGGCCAGGCTGCCCACCAGGCCGCCCACCAGGCCAGCACCAGTGGCAGAGAAAGTAGCCAATGCACCACTGGAGGACAGGCACAGTGGCGTAGCTACTTGGTGGCACCAGTGACCCTCACAAACTCTGTGTATGCATTGCAAGCCAGGGAACAATGTGGTTGTCGTCTATGCCTTGTTGCTCTCTCTGCGTTTCTCCTTGCTCCCCTCAGGCAACGGTTCCACAGGTGAAAACATCATGCAGACCCCAAAGGCCACCTAGAGCCCACCTGCCTGCAGTGATCAGTGAGAGGCCAGCTGCTGCTGGTGAAGCTACTGAGTTTTTACCAGAACATGAAGACATTTTAACTCAGTGAAGTGATTTATGTTGCATTATTTATTTATTTATTCATTCATTCATTCATTCATTCATTCATTCATTCAGCCTATTCAAGCAGAGAGGGAGATACAGATCCACGGACAGCTATTGAAAAATCTGATCTAGATGAACCATTGATTTCTCCCTTCCTAAAGAATTATTGTCGTCTCATATCTATATAGTTTTTTCTGTGGTGCTCGATATTATGTGGTTGCAAAGATTTCGGGCTCCAAACCATTTCCCTTTGCTTCTGATCAAATATGGCAAAAACCGGTGCCTTTCCGGCAAAAAAGACTGTGCCATAAACCATCAAAGGTTCCACTGAAACGGTTTGCAAACTTTAGCAATGCCTTTGATGAAAATGGTTGGAGTTTCAAGTGTGTAATGAAACCCCAAATGAGTCAAGTTTCACATGGTTGCAAATCTTTCTCCCAGCTCTGATCAAAGGTGTCTTCAGCAAGGATGAGGCTTTGATACTGCAAGACAGCACATCCCCTGAAATGTTCAAAGTAGTGCCCAGGGATTCAGCTGAGCAATTCCTGTTGGGAGTGCTGCAGCTAAACTTAGCGGTGCTTAGTGGGGTGGGGGAAAAGATGACAGGAAGATGTCATATTTTCAGACCATTCTGCATTTCTCCAGGGGCGGCTTTTTTAATTCCAAAGCCTTCACATCAAAGTTCAAAATGCAGTGTGAACCTAAATGCATTATGGAAGGGAATAGCTGCCTGTCATGTTAGCAATTTCGGGTTTTTTTTCCGTTTTCTGTGACTTCAGTTAACAAGCAGTAATAAGAAGTGTAACCAGAATTATTGCTCTGCTCCTTCAAAATGCAACTTTTTTTTTAAAGCAAATGGAAATGTCAGGATAATCTGAGGAAGAAAACATGTTCCTTTTCAAAATTGGTTGCTGGTCCACATTTCAGTCATCTAGTGAAGTCAAGCCTGGCCCATCCATACGGCCAACTGAAGTGTTTGCCTCAGGTAGTTGATTGGTGGAGAGCGTCCATTTCTGTCTGCCTACTTGCTTCCACTGCTCCTCCTTCTCCTCCCTGGATTGAAACGGGAAGGGTGGGGAGAGGAACAGCACAATCCTCTCTAACTATAGAGCAGCGGAGCATGCACTCCGTTGCTCTAAGCCATCGCAAATGTGCCTTAAAGCACATTTCTGATGACTCTAGAGTAAGGGCTGCTGGCGCAGAAGCTGCCAGCCCTCACTCCACCACCCTCCGGCTCTGGCACCCACTGGTGGAAGTAAGTCCTACACCCGTTGGTGCAGGGGCGGGGGGTGGGTGGGCAGGGGCAGTGAGGGAGAGGGCCATTGGCTGGCCCAGGCTGGGAGGGGGCTGGGATATTGGCAGCGCTCTCCGTTGATATCCTAGGCCCATTCCCGGGCCTGGCCGGCCTTACTCTCCCACCCCGGATGTACGTCAGCTTCATAGCTGGCGTACATCCGAGGAGGCCCATAGGGCTTGCACCCGGGGAACACCTGACAGCCCATCCATTGCACATGTTGATCAAACACTCACCTGAACCCCTCTTGCTTATTTTAAACTCAAACTTGCCTACTTTCCCATTCATCAACTTACTAGTCTGGGTGGGTGAGTCAGGTGGGTAACTTAAAATGTCCCCATAGACCAGTGGAGAGAAGAGGAAGGAAGGACTGTCAATGTGAATTTCCAGCATTCGTGTGTTCTCCTCTCTGTTTTCCTCATCAGTGTTGCCTGGAAGAAATATCCCCACCTGATTAGCTGACAGAAAAGAGAAGAATGAGGATGCAGTTGTGCATCCCCCTCCTTTTCTTCCCTGTTGGCCAATGGGATGGAAGTTTTCTCACGCAACAACATGGTTGGCCAATGGGGAAAAGTTGGGAGGAGGATGTGATTGCTTCCCTTCTGGCCAGTGGGATGGGTCTGTCTAGTAGCAGGCCCTTCTGGGGTAACAGGTCCCTGGTGTGTGCCCCAGTAGGTCTCACTGCTGGCTGGATCCGGCTCTGCATGATGGCAATATCTGTAGCCATTGTTTAGCCCCAGCATCTAGCAGTCACTGATATACAGTGTTTGAGTAACACTTGCTCTGAAATTTGAAAGAGAAAGTGTTTCCTATTTACGGTATGTTGTTTAGTCAGTGATCCTAGTCAGTGATCCTAAGTACACTTACACAGGCTGAAGTCAAATAAATGTGTTTACCACAGAGAAGTTAGTTGATGCTCTTCACATTCACAGTTACATTACTACCTAATGTATGTCCTCCAGATAGTTTCCACACACTGCCTTTGTTGACTATAAAGAAACGTACAATATAACACAGCCACAAATACAAACACATATGCCTTCCTGACTCTTGATCAAGCCGGGAAGTCATTATGGTGCTGAATTTGTAACATCAGGTACATTTCCATAGCAACAGACAGTGATATCACTAATAGGATTATGGTCCCACTCAGGCTGGGGATGTAGCTTGGACAAAACCTGTTCTGAGAAACAATGTCAAAAGGGATTGTGAATTGTCAACAGTAAATCCCTCTTACCAACACAAGGTTCATTAAGTGGCAAAAATCAATATGACAGATTCAAGGGCAGCCTTGCAAACCCTTTAGGTGTCTCCTTTTTATGAGATTTGGCTTTTGGCTCCTCTTCAGACTTGCTGCCTGAGGCAAGACAGTGTGTTTTGTTCTTTACACTGTGCCAGGGACAAATGTGCTGACCTCTCAGCAAACAGCCTCATTAAACCTCTCATTAACACTGGTTATCACCCATTAGTGGCAGAGTATGCTGCTCCCATGGGATAACTGCACAATTACTGCAAAACAACAGATTTTCTCACCTTTCCTAAATGCCCAAATAAGGAGGATGCTACAGCTCAAGCACGCCTAGAAGCTGCACAGCCTTAACCTCAAGCCTGGTTTGGTAAACCAGTGGGGCTTCCCGGTTGGAGATCTGGTAAGCCTAAGACTGTCTTAATGTAACATGAACTTCATACTGTCTCTCAGGTAACCCTTAGGAAAGAGAATAGCCTGGATATTAACATATGCCCTTAGGCACATTTCTCAGTTTGCCTTCTGCTGAGCCCAATGCACACCCGAGTGCTCTTGCTGATGACACCAGTGCTCCTGCTGTAGGATAAGTCCTGGAGCTCCACTCCTTCCACTGCCCCTTGACCACAATCCTGTAGCTAAAAAATTGAAAGTGCAGGGTCAAATAGGCTGAAGGAAGGGTGCAAAGTATTAGGAAACTAACAGACCAGCTCTTTGGCTGCAGGTTCTGAAAAGTGATACTGCAATATAGTGCTTCCTTTCAGTATACTGGAAGTCTTTTTTCAAACCAGTTTATGATAGTCTCAAGAATGTTGATAACTTAAGTTTCGTACACTATCATTTTGCGTTGGTTTCGCCACAGTCACTATAAGACATGTGATGTTTGAAGTGATCTCTATGTCCAGGGATAACATTTAGGGACAGAGGGAGAGCAGTCACCTCCCGCCCCTGTTTCAGACTACATATTATTTTTCAGCCATATTAATACTTCTTTGAATATGAAAATCATATGAAGAGGTATGAAAATCAGCCATGACAGTCCATGAATGTTGCTGTGAATCCCACAACCCCCCATCCTGAACTGGTGCCCTTGTCAACAGTCGCCCGTGTTCTCCTCTGTCTCATGTTTTCCTCGGCAGGGCACAGAGTCCTGTCTCCTGCTATTTCTCCAGTACTTAATATGCTCTTCTTCGTTATGCAAATAGGCATTTAATGATTTATAACTCTGTCCATGCTGCTCTATTTTGCATGCTGACGCATCCATGATTTATTAAAACAACAACATGGCATCCCTTAAAAACTTGCCCTGTCAGAAATTTGATACCCTTAAAGGGGAACTGGAAACCTTGTCTCAAATCTACATACATCATGAAAAAGTACAAAGAAACTGTTAAAAAGATATTAAACAGACATAATAGTTCCTTTTGTTTGTTGATCTTCTAAAATAAATAATCTGCCTGTCTTTTTGTTTGAAGGAATTGTGAGAAAAAAAGGATCAGAATTAAAGACTAGACTAATAGTCCAATCCTGGGCATGTCTACTGAGAAGTCCCATTGAGTTCAACAAGACTTACTTTTCAGGTAAGTGTGTATAGGATTGCAGTCTATATGTGTGGGTGGGTGGTTTGGATGTGCCCCTTGCAATTAAGCAACAAACAAACAAACAAATCTTAGTGTTCTAGTTCATAGTGTGCTCCGCACCCCTCAAAGACCGAAAGAGGGGCTAGCAGATAAAAGTATTGTCTGAACTGGTCCTTGCTGGCATGCAGTGTGCTGGCAGTACACCTGGAGCCATGTGGCTGTAGAGAAGGGGTGGAGCAAAGAACGACAACCCAGCAATATAGCAGCATTTTGCAGAAGGGAGGGAGTAGCAACACCAGGATGAGAACCTTCTTTTCATTGCCCCTCTTGGTATTTTGCAGTCAACATGGACTTGTTATAGAAGAGGCTGGGGTCAGTGAGTATGTTTGTGCCTCTTCCCCCCCCCCCCCATCTTCTTGCATCCCAAGAAAGCTTTTGTTCTTGCATAGTCTTGCATAGTCTATCTCAAGAGAAACACTCCAGAGAAACACGCCATCTGAAACACGCCACATTAGTGGTGACACTGATGCCAACACCAGCAAGGAATGCCTTTAGTTTAGAACTCTACTGTTCCTGTCAAACCATATAACAAGTGCCCCCCCCTTTAAAAGCACTACAAATTTAGTAACAACAATTCCCCTTAACAAGTCTTAATTAGAATGAAGTACTGTAACATGTTTTCCTACTGCTGTGGTCACTGCCACTTTAAGAACTCTAAACTGCCATTTGCCACTTTTCAGTTCAGCTCTGCCATTTCCCTGCATCAAGATCTCAGAGTGTGCTTTCTGCACACCATTTTCCCTGAAGAAGCTCATCACAGAATGAGTGAAATGTTGGATCTTCTGTAATTGTTTAATTCTAATAAAATCTTTTACATGGCTTCAATATCTGAAAGTTTTTATTCCTCTGAAACTTCTAAATTTTCTGGCCATGAAAACTTGAGTAACTTCTACTGTTCCTGTTTGAGGAAACAACTCCCCTCCTAGCTTGCAATGGCAAATGTAGATATGTAAGAAGACTATTCTGTACCAGGGGTCAGCAACCTATGGCCTGCAGGCTGGATTCAAACCACGTGCCACGTGGAGCTTGGTTTCACAGGTGAAGCCTCCCGCCCAATTTGCCGTGCACTGGATGGGGAATGGTGGAGCCACCTACCCAGGTTTGCGGCGTCCCTGTGCTGCTGCAAAGCCCAGGCGGGCGGCTCTGCCATTCCCCATCTGGCACTCAGCAAACTGGACGGAAGGCCTTGCCTCCCAAGCTGAGCTCCATGCAGCCGCTTCCGGGAGCTCGGCAACCCGGATGTTCAGTGGTGATGTGTGATGACATCATCGCCAAACATCCAGCCCCTTTTCCGACCCCTGCCGTTGCCGACCCCTGCTCTATACATTTACGCATGAACCATAGCACTGTCGGTCCATCTAGCTCAGTATTGCCTACGCTGGCAGCAGCTCTCCAGGATTTCAGATGGAGATCTTTATTCTACCTGGAGATGCTCAGACTAAACTTGAGATTGTCTGCAGTCAAAGCATGTGCTCTGCTACTGAACTACAGCCCCTCTTTAATGTTACAAATATTCATGGGGGGGGGGGGAACAATTCAGACAATTCTACCTTGCTTGTATGCAAATATGCCATCAATAGTTGCATAAGATGTCCTATTTTGGGAGGTGGGGATGGAAATCTCTATCTGCCAGGCAGCTCTAGTCCGAGGGCATTGTCCAAAGGCTAATGATATACCAACTTTCTGGAGCTACTAGGCTTGGGTTGGTCAGTCAGTCACAATGCCGGAATGGGAGACCGACAGAGAACACTACATATGCTGCCATGAATTCCATTGTGGGAGAGAATATAAACAACCTCACAGGGGTCATCAGATCTCAAACATGGGGCAGCTGTTTGTGTCCTTAGACTCAAGTCAAAGAATGATTAGATCCAGCCTCTTAGTCAGCACAGTAAACCCACATCGTAATGGAATGTAGAAAGTCAATTTTCTTTGCTACTCAAAGCCATGGGACAGAAAACAATTTTGCCTAAACCTCCTTTACAAGTTCAAGGAAGTCATGCTTTAGCTGATCATTCAAAGCGTAAAAGAGCCAATTTTTAAATGAAATTGATGCTTCAAGGGAAATGGTCTCCGCTCTGATCCATGGGACAGATCTTTGAAAGTGAAGACTGCTGAAACGAAGTGTGCGGAAAGTCGCTGGGAAAAAAGTGCCTATGTTTGTTGGATCCTGAGTGATAATAATTGAGATAACTAAGACATCTTGAACTAATGGTTTTTTTTAAGAGCAGCTCTTGCGAACAATACAAACACATTTCTGTTCACTCATCAATGTTTCATGTTTGTTTAGGCTACGTTGGTTATAATCAAAGGGTAGCAGCAGCAAAGTGAATTGGGGAAAATTCCTCTTTGCTGTAACTCTATTGATTTCAGCAGTTGTTCTGTCACACACAGTTGCTATAAAGCTCTGTGAGAAGAACATTTCCTGAGAATAAGGACAAGTGTGTCCCAGGGCCAGTTCAACATCTCCTGGCACCTGAGGTGGCATGCCAAATGCTGTCCCTCTCTATTAGTGATGTGTCAGCCCCTGCTCCTCCCATTCCTTGAATTGGAAAAGGGGGAAATAAAGTGGGAAAGGAAGCGTGGAGGAGATCAGTGGCATCAGGGTCAAGAGAGGGGCTGCCAGTGACCACATGCTGATCGAGGGTAGTAGTGCCTAGTGGTTAGCATGCTCATTCCCTTCCTGCTCCCTTCTCTCCCCTGTGTGGATACGTAGCTTACTGGGGGAAAGCCTTGGTAGACTGAATCCACTGCCACCAGCCCAGAAGACCAGGCTAGCAAGGGGGACTCCCTGGGCAGAACCCCCCTCCTAGAACAATACTGAACCTCAACGTTTCCTATCAAAATCACTCTCACAGTAGCGCCTGCAGAATGAGGAGACATGACAATCCACTGTGCTTCCCGTATCAGGAACCAGGCAGACTCGGCGTAATGGAAAAGATTTATTAAAAGTCTAATAAAAGAAATAGGAGGTAAAATCAAATGAATCTCATGCGAGCGTCTTAACTCAGGGCTGCTGCCTGCAAAGTTTTGAATGAGCTTGAAATGCAGAGAGAAGACAACTCTTAAATCAACATAAAATCCTCATGGCTTTCAATTTAATAAACAGTTCCTTATCTGGTCCTATTTGATCTTACAGGGGTGACGGAACTGCCAAGTCTTTACACTTACATTCCAGTGAGAGTAGTTGGCTCGCCTTTCAAGGGCCGGAGGATAAGAGAGAGAGAGAGAGAGAGAGAGAGAGAGAGAGAGAGAGAGAGAGAGAGAGAGAGAGAGAGAGCTTCCAGCAGGGACTGTTTTTCTTCCTCGACTGCAATGATGTCATCTGTCTCTCTGATTGGAGGAGTGCCAGTTGCCTGGTCACTCATCCAATCTCCTTGAGACCGGCTGAGCCAGTTTGGCATGTCCTGACTGCTTTCTAATCTACATTTCTTTCCACTTTTGTCTGGTAGCTGCTGTAATTTGCATCCCAGTTCTGAATGACCCACATTGGTGCTAATGAGTTTAGCCTGCTCCCAACATAGGTATGTATTGATTCACCACATTGTCTTCAGTGCTGAGAGAACCTCAGCTTGAGGAAAGCCAGACTGCTGTTACTGGGCATGCTCTAAAAGACATATGTAACCTGCACATGCAGGGAAACTATATGAGCAGGGGCTGAGTGCAGTGGCTCCTGCTCAATGGATTGGCAATGAGTAGAAAGGCAAGAATATAGGTGCAACAATACATAACTTTGTTGTGGGGATAAAAGTACATGAACTGGGAATCTAAAAGATAATGCAGTGCAGTACAGTACAGCCCCCTGTATCTGAGGGAGATAGGTTCCTGCCCACGCCCTGTCTCCCAGAGGCCTTGCCAGCCTCTCCTGGCCTGTTCCTGGTCCCATGCCCATTGAGCAAGCTGCTCCCTGGGTTGGGCAAATCTGGCCCCAAACAAGGATATATTGAGAGCTAGTGATTTTAACAGTTAAAGTGTCAGACTAGGACCCAGGTATAAATCACCCCTCTGTCATGATGCTTCTTGGATGTCCTCCAAGGCTATCTCTCAGTCTATCCTACCTCACAGGGTTGTTGGGTTGTATAAAAGGGTTAGGGTTATGTGTGCTGCCCAGAGCTCTGTGGAGAAGCAGCAGGATAGAAATGCAATAAAAAACTGCTTTCTATATTCCAGAGGCACTTCTTTGCTTGCAACCTTGAGAGGAATGAAACTTATCTTACCTCTCCAGTTCAGCTCTGTTTCAACGATTTGCAGAAGTGAAATTTCATTTTTGTTAAACGTAATAGGACTTTGTTGTAACGTACACAAGAGCCATTAGCTTTCATCAGTTTTGAATTCTGCTGGGCTTTTTTTTCCACAGGAAATCAAACGAAAATTGAATTGATGGCTTACAGCATCTATTTGATGTTGCAAATCTCACTGTGAGTGTGTGCGGTGATGGTGATATCTGTGTGATAGATTACAGATCCAGATGTGATCTGCTGTATTTTTCAAGCTCTCTTGACAGCCTTCCTTGCACTCTGTCCATTAATCCAGTTTACTGAGCAGTTTTCAACAGGAACTATTTTTTAAAACTGCTGCGGTAAAGAATTGTAATCTTTTTTCCCACTAAACATGAAATTCCTTCCACTTAAAAAATGGTCTTCCGTTGTGCATCAGGATGGCCAGTAATTTCAAGCATCATTTTGTACTTTAGCTGTTCATTTAACAACAGAAGGAATTTCTTGTATCATTCCTTCGTTTAGACTGCCTCCTAAAGGGAACTATTGCTACTCTTTCTTTCCTAACTCAATCCTCCCTCAATAGTTGTTCTTAGCTCTTGGGTGTAGCCCGAGTCAATCTTGCTCGAGGCCATTTATTGGCAGTATTCAAAACATGAGAAATGGCAATTACTAAGCTTTCCATTTGGGTTAAATCCAACTTTGCAATGTCATTTGCCCTTACGAGATTTGGCCGCTGCCATCTTGAATCTCACGAGATTTTCTCGCGAGGTAAGGGAAGCTACCAGGGACATCTCGCGATGTAAGGGAAGCTACCAGGGACATCGGGAGCGCTGTAGCCGTTTTTCCTTGCGCGCAACCCGGAAAAAACGGCTACAGCTGCCCATTATCAGTTGCTGATCACAGCAGCTGATAACGGGCAGCGCTTTGTGTACCCCCTGCCTGTGGTCCGTGTACCCCTAGGGGTATGCATACCACAGGTTGAGAACCGCTGATATAAATTATTTTATTGCGGTAGGTTTTTGGTTCTGGTTTCATGGTCAAGGATTTGTTACTTGACTCTTCTTTGCTTCATACAGGTGAATCCTATTTCTCATCTCCTCCTCTTCTCTCCTCACTGCTGTACACCATCCTAGACCTTTTCTTGGATCAGTTTTCTGTGCAACTGTAGAATGTGCCTATAGAAATAGTGTTGTAATGAGCACTCCTTGGAAGAAACATGGACGTTTCCTCATCCACAGATGTAAGAGCATTTCTGGATTCCACATACAGTACTTCCGTTTGAGCTTCTCTTGATGAGGATGTCTCAGTTGACAAAAGCATCACAAAAGGGCTTGCAAATATTTCACTCTTACATTTTTCAGAAAAGAATGTCAATCAACCTGGATATAAAATTAAACACCATGCAACTTCTTGCTGGGCTGATATGGAATTACAAACATCTCCTCACAACCTGCCTTCCTATTTTGCTTGATAAAATGTTCAGGGTCAATTTGAGAGCTTGCATCTTATTAAACCATAATTCGTCCAATAAAAAATACCACTTTCCTCTAAGGCTAGAGACACTGATTTTTTCAGAGAGCCCAAGGGGGGGTATGATCAAAGCATCGCTGCTCACAGTCTAGATTACAGTAGCCCACTGTAATCTCTTTTTCACAGGTTCTGCATGATTTTGTGGTGCATCAAAATGCAGCACATTCTGATTGGCCAGAGATGCCAGTGCCGTGGGACAAGAAAAATGAGTAAGTGTACCAGTGGGAATTGATGCATACCACCTTCAACTCTTTTAAAAAGTCGTGTCCATCTCTCTATTCCTATGGTTATCTCTCACTCCCTGGGACTCCCTGGGACAAGTGTGGCCACAGCTGTTGATTCCCAAACTACTGTGAAGTTTTGATTTATTTCTCCACATGGCCGCAAAAATAAGTCAAATTCAGCAGGCAAGTTCTTTAGAGTAGATTGTTTGCTTCCCATTCTAGCAGCTCTTATAGGGCTGGAAAGAAAGTGATTTGACCTTACTCCATTTTTATAGCTGTAAGAAATTATTGCCTTTCCCTTAATGTCTGCCTGTGCGACAAGGAAAGTCTTGTAGAGTACTGACCTTGTAGCTCAGCTAACCTTATAGTTGAGTAATTATTACAAATGAGCTTTCATGGGCAGAGCAATTTGTTGAGACACAGGAGTGCTGATCTCAAAAAGAAAACAAAATGGCATTTCTGTACAATTCTCAATCTACCATCCTTAATCTTACCTCTCCTTTTGTGCAGCTTTTGTTTAATGTCCTCAAGAGCTCCATTGTTTCCCATATAATATGGGGAGAGGGAGGGAGAGCTTCCATCAACAACAGGGCCAGGCATTGTGGGAGGTTTGGTGTGGGGAGCAGAGAGATTTCGTGGCTGCCTTGCATCGCGAAGACAATACGCCAGCTCCCCCACTGCCATCCCTTTCCAGAAACAGAGCATCTGGTATGAATTCAGAGGCAGTTTTGAAAAATGACTGCCTCTTAAGTGAAATTGGTTGGAGCCTTTCCTGGCCAGCCAAAACAAGGTCTGTTTGCTTAGCTGCTAAGCTGCAGGAGAAGAACATTTGAGCAAGAAAATATTCACAGAAACAGGAGTTATGTTTGCATGGGTTAACAATGAATAGCTGTGACTGGAATAATTTACATACCAATTTTTGAACATTCAAAGCGGGATTGTTAAGAGCCATAGGGGCTAGAAGTGGAAACCTCCTGTTGCCTCATGCAGGAAGCCACCAGAGGTATAGCTTGGGGCATCTTTCTGAGCAACAAAGTTTCCATATTCAGGGCTGGTTCCACCACCCAGGCTGGCTATTGGGTCCTCCTAAACCAGAAGGCTATAACGACTTCTTGTTTGGGCTAAGACATTGCTTGATCAGCAATGGTCTCCCAGCACATCTTCTGGCTCCCCCCCCCCCCCGACCACTGTTTGGCTCAGTCCTGGCAGGGATTTAAGATTGATCTACATATTATCACTTCCATGAATAGGCGAGAGAAAAATACTGGCTGCAACAGAGAGATATATAGAGAGCAACCAATATATGGATATTGTAATGCTTGCAGTCATTTGGATCATATACCTAAATGTATTCTAAAAGCAAATAACACGAGGATAGATCAGAGTGCTATGCTTTAAGGCCGCAGCCTATTGGAAGTCATTGTTATTCTGCTCTATTTATAACTTCTAAAGTAGACATGCTTTGCTTAGTCTGCTACAGAAGGAGTTGGGGTCAGGAAAAGGAGTCTCTCTGGCAATGTTTCCATCCTTATTGTAATTAACTTTCAGAGCAGCTGACGTTTTACAGTATACTGCGCATTTGCAACCTCAGCTCTTGCAAGGCTTTCCTTAACGTCCATTGGCATTGTTTTGGGGCATCTCAACAAATGTTGCAACGAAGCTGCTAGATGAGCTCTCAAAGCAGTAGGGAGCTGCTTAGGTGAGGGTTGAAAAAGGGAAAGCAACTTCACACCAGACAGCCTGCTTTTGCCTTGCAACGGACTGGTTTTGCATGGCAACTGCTTCAAACATTGAACAGTGCCAAGGTTGCCACGCAGATCAGTCCCCAAAGTGTGACGCATCCGGGTCCCACTAAAAGCTGCTGCTACGAATACTTGGCCATGACACAGAGACCACCCCCATGGCAAGGTCAACCTGCATGGCAAGCTGGTGCATGCAAAGCCAATTATGACTCCTGTAAATTGTGTGTCCCCTAGAAAGGCTTAACCTGAGATATGACTTACAGTGCAATCCTGCGCAAACATAAGCCGGCGGAGTGAGGGCTCCGCTGGCGCCGGATGTTGCAGATGTTCCGTAAGGCATGTTTTTGACACCTGGTGAGTAAGTGGCACTGGCAGAAAGGCTGGCACCACTCACTCCGCCTGGAGCTTGTGGCAGCAGAAGACAGGAGTACCAGGCAGCAGGAGGGTGTGGGGAGGGTGAGCCGGGGTGGTAGGGGGGGGGAAGCCATTGACTGGCCAGGCCAGGGATGGGGCAGGGATATCTGCAATGTACTTTCCCCCTTCCCGGGTCCGGTCAGCCTTACATGGCCCCCCTGGATTTGCACCAGCCATTTTGCCGGCGCACATCCGAGGAGGCCCATAGAGGCCGCTGGGACTCTCCCCGGGGGAAAGGGATGAATGTCCCTTTCCCCCGAGGTGACCTCTAGCCCCGCTGGCACTGGCTCAATCCAGGATAGGATCCGGCATAGCGCGCTTAGTTCACTGCGACGAATCTTAGACAAGATTGCACTGTCAGTGCTGGTGTGGCTGACACCTATCCCTGGTACAACAATGGTCTAGGTTGGAAGAAAGTGTCAGCCCCCCTCTGGGATTTGTTCACACCTGTCCATTGGTCAAGTCCATTGCTTGACCTGACCATTGACGAGGGGAAGCCCAGGGCCACAGCTAAAATTTCCCATTGTTGGATTAGCCAACAGGAAAAGTAGGATCCCAATTCCCCCAAATCCTATAAAAAGGGGCAGCTGGACTGAGATGACATGAATTTTGTTCCATTGGGTTGAACTGCACATTGGTGTCACAGCCCTCTGGACCCAGGAGATAGTTGACATGTCTGTCTGAACAGCACATCCTGAATCAACAAGCCCTTTCTTGTGTGGCATTGAGGGAGATCATTTATTTGGATGGGGACTTAGAAAGCAATTGTGCCACTTTCTGACCGAATCCTTGTTTTCCTGAGCTCCGTAACCATGTTGCTGATAAAGAAAGAAAAGAAAAAGATGAATTCTATGGGGATTTAGAGTGTAACACTAGGACTGTCTCAGCTGTGCTATGAACAGGCCTTTAACATGGCAGCCAAGGAAAAGCCTCCGTAGCTAGAAGATGGCTAAAAAAAAAAAAAAAAAGGCTAGCAAAGCAAGCAATTGCAAAGCAATTAAAACGTACACAAAGTCATCAGTGCTCTAATCTTTCCAGGATTAAAACCAATCTGCCAAGGCATATTCATAATTCATTGACCATTGTCTCCTCTCTGCTGTTTGGAAGCCGTTGGCAGCTGGAGAGTGAAACGATCACAGTGGTGACAACAAGGAACCTTTGCGTGCTGCAGTGGATAGCAGGAGCTTTGAGCAAAACTTGGCTGAGATCTTTCCGTTCTGTCATATAAATCTAGTGATCCACAGCTGTTTCTTGCCTGATCATTCCTTCTGAGTGTTAGGAAGGGTTTGTTCTTCCGCATAGGTTGAAAAGGAAACAGTAAGAATCAACCCCCCTTACAGATTTTGAGGTTGATTTAAACATACACAAAATTATTTTCTACAGCTATTAACAGCACAACCCTTTACATGTCTACTCAGAACCAAGCCCCGCCGGGTTCAATGGGACTCACCCCCAAGTATGTGTGTATACAGTACAGCCTAAGCAACCATTTGCACTGTTTCCTGCAAAACTGCTCTTATTTCAAGAAATATTTTAGCATTATGTTAGGAATGTACCCGCATATGTTTCTCTGTTACATAAAAGGTTATGCAAAGCCACAATTCCATTTTCTCCATACATATAAGATCAACCTGGAAGTCAAAGTCTTTCCTGGTACACTTCCTAGTTGGACTAATAATATTATAATAATAATTGTATACTATTGATTACAGTAACTTTCATATACATTAACAGCCCAATTCTATTCCAGACTGGGTTGTTGGGGGAGGGATTGATGACAGCGAAAGAGCCAAAAGTAAAATCTTGAGAGCGCTGCCACAAGAGGCGGCAGCACTCCACATCCATCGCCGGATCCCACCACAGCCGCTGGAGCAGGTAAGGTGGCGGGAGCAGGGAGGGGGTGAAACTGGGCTGGGAGAGGGGAGGAATGCAGCGATGGCATGCACCAGATCCTATCCCCTTTGCCAGCAGTCTCCCTGCCCCCTTTCTCTTCACGGACTTGCGCCAGCTTAAGAACTGGCAGATATCTGAGGATATCCATTTGGCTCCAAAAAGGTTAGCAAAACAGTGGCGGGGTGGTGGTGATTGAAGCCGTGCCGCCGCGCGCGCGAAAATGATGTCACGCCCCCCCAGGGGGCATGGCATGTACCGTCATGTGGGGGGTGTCACGTCGGCGCCCCCCCCTCGGGTGTATGCTCACCACTGCTCACACGGCCTTACTGGCAGGAGGCACACGGTGGCAGTGGGGCCACAGGAGGGCAGCTGAATTCATAGCCATGCAGCTTCTAACTGGCAGGGGGCATCCAGTACAGGCCAGAGTGGGGGTTGCTCCCTTGTCTTCACTGTAGCACTTTTGTACTTCCATTCTTTCTTATATTTGTTCAAAAGGGATCTGATCCTGTCAAACTTCTTGAGAAGAACTCCCTACTGTTCTGGGTTGGAGGTTCTCACAGCTTGGTGGGTTTGACTGAATGAGGAGAAGTGGGTCTTTGTTACAGGATTCACTTAGCTTATATGGGTATTTTATGCTCCTGCTTTAAAGGAATATTACCAAGACAGGAGTGGTTGGGTGATGCACCTGGAGGGCCATGAAGCAGGTATTTTGCATCTACTACTGGCAAAATACAGTGGGAATCCCACCCAATCATGGCTACTATCAGCAGCGATCTGTTGCTGGTGTAGCGGAATTTTAAGCAAATGATAATTAATAATGGAGAACCAGGAAGACTGGTGAACAAGGAAAAAGTATGGGTTTATTGGTTACGCAGCGCAATGGACAGCAACCCAGGAGGGGGCACTGACCCTTTGCTACATGTGAGCAGGGGCGTCACTACCCCCGTTGGCGCCCGGAGCACGGGGGTGTGGTGCCCCTTGGCCGCGGCGCGATCCAGAGGGGGGGCGGCGCGATCTGGAGGGGGGGTGATCCGGAGGGGGGGCGGCGCGATCCGGAGGGGGGGCGGCGCGATCCGGGAGGAGGCGGCTTGCGCGCTCCGGGAGGCGGCGACCCCCCCTCAACCGGGAGAGCCGGCTCGGGGACGTCTTCCCCGGCTGGCTGCCCGGGGCCTTCTAAGGAAGGCGCGCGAGAACGGTATTTATACCGTTCTTTTTGCGCATGCTCAGACTGTTACTGAGGGAAAAAGGCTGCCCTTTTTCCCTCAGTAAGTCTGAGCATGTGCAAAAAGAACGGTATAAATACCGTTCTCGCGCGCCTTCCTTAGAAGGCCCCGGGCAGCCGGCCGGGGAAGACGTCCCCGAGCCGGCTCCCGATTGAGGGGGCGGTCGGACTCGTGTCTCCGAGTCCGACTCGAACTCGCGGGCGGGGCGCCAGGCAGGGCGCCCTTCGGGCGATGGCGCCCAGAGCGGGTGCTCCGCCCGCTCCGCCCTAGTTTCGCCTCTGCATGTGAGCACAGTTTTTATACTTTTCCAAGCAGAACATCACATGGTTGCTGAGAATGTGCATAGTCACAGAGTCATACAGTTTCTACAAAAGTTTTTGGATTTACAGTTTACAGAAGACAATAGGAACAATAGTGGGCTGAGCTAGATGGTTCAATCCTTGAATCCAGGGGGACTTAATTGAGTTAGGCAAATGGAGCCGCCACCCCACCCTCTGGAGGCAGTTGAATGTGTGTGCCAGTGAATTTCCAGAGAGGGGAAATGTGAAGTTGCAAAACCAGAGATTCTCTCTGGTGAACATAATAAGGCAGAGATGAATAAAAACCAAATTTTCTGCATCACTGGTTTCCATGGTTCTCCAAGAACTGCAGCAGCAGCAGCAGCAGCAGCAACAACTTGAAAGTCAAACTGCCTGTGTCTCTGACTGACATATTTTGCTTCAGCTGTCAGCGCTGTAAGTTATTTCTGTGCTAAAACTGAGAGGTACTGTGCGCATTGCTGTCAGGCTGACTTATGGTTGGCTCTGCTAGCCTAATAGGTACCCAGTAATTATATTAAGTTAAAAGAAAGAAAGAAACCTTAGAATAGTACTGGAAAAAACAGTGTAAGTGCATTTGGTCAAAAGGGCAAAATCACTTGTAGTGCTTACTCCTCAACAGGCCAGACTTTGGTGTGTGATGGTGCTTGACCGGTCTGTAGAGTGAGGCCTACAAATGGTTGCTGTGTGTATGAAAGTGAAGGTGGGCCTATAGCAAGTTCCAGCTTCTCCTTCCTGCTTCCTGCAAGCCTGCGTCCTGCCCTCCTGTGCTTTGGCTTCTCTCGCCCTCCTTCCCATGGCCAGCTTACCCAGTGGCGTTTCCACGGTAGGGGCGACACCGTAAGTAACGCAGCCTCGAGTACCGTGTTTAGGAACCGAAACGAGGAGGCGCCGCCCCCTCGCTGTCGCTACCATTCCGCGCGAAGAACGTGACCGGCAGGGAGTCTCCTGCCAGTCGCGTTCTTTGCGCTGAATAGTAGCGACAGCGAGGGGGCGGCGCTTCCTCGTTCCGGTTCCTAAACACAGTACTCGAGGCGGTGTTACTTACGGTGCCGCCCCTACCGTGGAAACGCCACTGCTCTTACCTCACCTGCCACTGGAGCACAACTCCTCCATGTTCCCCTTGACGACACCTCTGGCCATACACCAGGGTTACAGATAAACTCTCCCCCACCCCAGGTTTTATCCCCAAATAACTTACCAAAAAACAAACAAACCACAATTATTGGCTTTTTGTTCCTATTTTAAAACAATTGGTTTAAAAATCAGGATTAAGCCATTCTAGGAAAGGTGTAGGCCACTTTACTGTTTCCTCAGTAGGGCCATAAATCTCTCTTATAAAATGCAATATCTGGAAATGTTCAAATCATGTCCTAACTTCATGAATCCTTTCTGTAAACTGAAGCCACCAAACACAACCTCAAAGGACCTGACACCTTTTTGAAATGTCTGCTCCTGGTTCTGCTTTGAACACATGCATTTGTCATGTTTTGTGACTCGCTGAGACATCGAACCACAAGCCAGAATGAACAAATTAAATGTGGTTGGAAGGCTGATGCTTGACTTAAATAAACTAAACGAGGTGCATTGTTGGAGATTCGGGCTCTGCCAGGTCCGCAAAGCACTGTTTTAGAACAACAGAGAGATTTTCTCTCCATAATATCAACAATATTATATTGATATTAGCTCCATATTAAATTCAAGGAGAGCATTTTAAGCTGTATCTACAAAAACTGCATGGTTATAATTAAAAAAAAAATACATGAAATGTTGCTCATCCCCACGGTGTGGGTTGGAGCAGCTTTGCCTCATCCCCCTTGCATGAGGCACGACGGGGGAATTTAGACAACCCATTGGCTGAAGTTGTGATTTGTGGGAGGAGACGTGACAGCAGTCAATTTGAATAAATTGTGGCCCATTTAATCCATTTAATCCAAGCCATGGTGGCCCATTTAATCCAAGCCACACAGTGTCTCATGCCTTTTTAGGGCTCTGCAGGCAAATAATTAATCTTGAAAACTGCTGCTACGTTGAAGCTACATGTAAAAGAGGGCTGTGCTCACAAGTTACATCTGTAGCTGAGCAGAAGATAGTAGCCACGGTATGATCTGACAACGAAGAGTTTGTCATAAAACTTTCCCTTAGCAGTCATTTCTACAGCGAAACGTGTCCATGTATGACCTGATAGAAACAAGCTCATACTGTTACAACGTATGATTGCGTGTTTTTGTGTTCACTACATTATTCTTGGATTCATCACTGATTATATTTAGAAGGCGTGTTACCGTTTTGTCAAAACCTAATGTTTCTGTTGTGTTTCTTTTTGTGAACATAACACATTTGCTAACAGGGCGCCAGAAAATGTTTACGAATTCCATCCTATGGAAAAAACCCTCCACTTCCATCGACTGCAGCCGCCTGGTGTTTATTGCCATATAGGTCTAGAAGCAACAACTTTTTTTTTCTAGTTTCCCAGTTCTCTCTTATTGCCATAATATTGGCTTGAGCTCCTCGAATAATATGTTAGATCCCCTGCAGATACGGGATTCTAGAACTTCCCAGCTGCCCTCTTCCTATCTTGGTTTTCATTCTTCTTTGTTCCTGTCTCCTAATTTCTTTTTTGCCTTCAGGTCTTTTAAGTTACATGAGAGGGGAGCAGCACCCAGGTTCCTGGAGGCAGCAGATACACTGCGGAGCACATCCGAAATTGGATTCTCAGTGACCCCTGAAGAGCAGGGACAAATGTCCCACCCATCTCTGAACGAGCCTGCCCTTGTTCTGCGAGGAGCTTTGAAAATCGCAGTTCTCTAGGAAATGAAAAGTTTGCTCTCTCCACACAGCGATACCATCTGCAAAACAACAGCAAAAGCCATTTCGCGTTTCAAATGATCTTTTTTGTTTATTAAGTTGAGCGATGGCTTCTTCCATATTTAGGGCTTCTTTCTGTTCCTCTCCTGACTTATTTGTTTATAGTTTGTAGGTTTACAGAAGGCTTATTAAAAATGACATGGTTCTTCTGCTGCATTTTAAAGAAAATAATAATTTACTCTGTACTGCATCCCAAAAGTAATTGGAACAGACTGATATTTACAAAATCAGATAACATGAGTAAACTGATGGTAATGAGCCCACCAGCTACTGTATCTCTAGTTCATGATGACCTGAGATTTCATCCAATTATATCAGAGTGATTGATAAACTAAACCTGGTTGAATGTTATTCTGTACAGTTTCATTGCCTTCCAACCTGTGTATCAAATTCCTTTAGTTTGCTTTTCTTTGGGCACAACTAGATGTTGTGCAGAAGATGCATTGCTAGGATCTTCTGTGATTTTTTGAAATATAAGGACATAAGAAGAGCCCTGCTGGATCAGGCCAAAGGCCCATCTAGTCCAGCTTCCTGTATTTTACAGTGGTCCCACCAGATGCCTCAGGGAGCACACAAGACAACAAGATACCTGTATCCTGTTGCCACTCCCTTGCATCTGGCATTAAGAGATAAAGGTAAAGGTGACCCCTGACAATTAAGTCCAGTCGTGTCCAACTCTAGGGTGTGCTGCTCATCCCCATTTCAAAGCCGAAGAGCCAGTGTTGTCCGAAGACGCCTCCGTGGTCATGTGGCCAGTGGCCGGCATAACTCTCCTTGCCGCAGCGCGTAACATGCAACTGGAACACGGAGCGCTGTTTACCTTCCCACAAGCGGTACCTATTTATCTACTCGCATTAACATGCTTTGGAACTGCTAGGTTGGCAGGAGCTGGCCAAGCAACGAGAGCTCACCCTGTCGCGGATTCGAACTGCCGACCTTTCAATCGACAGCTCATGGTTCAGCAGTTTAACCCACTGCGCCACCCGCTGGCCT
Source organism: Plestiodon gilberti rubricaudatus (assembly GCA_026170595.1). Lineage (NCBI taxonomy): Eukaryota > Metazoa > Chordata > Lepidosauria > Squamata > Scincidae > Plestiodon > Plestiodon gilberti. Next base: position 185,195,151 of record JANXHW010000004.1, on the reverse strand, counting down.
TGCATCTGCCACTCCCGCTGCCACTCCCTTGCATTTGGCATTAAGAGATAGCCTACTGCTAAAACCAGCCTATTACTAAGACCAGGAGGTTGCTTATCCCCATCATGGCTTGTAACCTGTGATGGACTTTTCCTCCATAAATCTGTCCAATCCCCTTTTAAATGCATCTAGGTGTGCCATCACCACACCCTGTGGCAAGGAGTTCCACAGATTATTTACATGCTGGGTGAAAAAATATTTTGAAGAAATATATATATAGAAAAAAGTTACTAGCAGCCATCGCGTTGCCTGAATCAGATCAGACCTATGGTGCTCCTGGAGTGGTGGAGTTTAAACCTTTTCCTTACATATTTTTTCCCATATACAATTGTCCCAGTATTTCCATTAACCAGCCTATTCAAAATGGTGCACAGTTTGCTCTCAGGGGGCCTTGGCAAATTGTCAGAAAGTGGTGACAGAGGGTGCACAAGTGATCCTCATCTTCTCTGCATCATGCAAATGGAAATCTCACATTTCTGCATGGGGAGATGGGTGAGCAATGCCCAGAAACACAGGCTGTAGAATGAGGGCTGGTCCAGCCATGCAACAAGGTGAGATGGACTGCCTTAGACAGTGGATGGGCACAGATGGCACCCAGTGTCCCATGGCCACCTCAGCAACCACCTTACTTAGGCCCCATTCGCCTTACCTCTTTCTCTGTATTCTGCCACTGTATCATTTTAAATAAAGCAAAAGTGGAACGGGGCGGTGATGATTGGGGTGAGGAAGATGGTGGATCAGCGGTGGTGGCAGGAAGATGGAGGGGGTGGATTCAGTGGTGGTGGCAGTGGTGTACCCCATTCCCGGGCCTGATCCGCCGTCATAGATCAACTTGGACTTGCACCAGCTATCAAGCTGGTGCAGGTCCGAGTTGACCCACTGGGCCCGCAGGGGCTTACTCCGGGAAAAGGGAACAAATGTTCCAAGGGCCGAATCTCCCCCGCAGAATGCAGCAGAGGCCCCACTGGCATAGCTACATCACCACACAGGGAGTTAGGGCGGATTGGGCTGTTGGTGTCTTAAAACCTATTAGACCCCAATGAGTGCTTTGAGCAACGCCTGAAAGAAAATAGTTTAAAAAAAAAGGTTTCCCCCAATTTTTCTGGAATTTTTTTGTGGAAATTAGACAGGTGAAACTATTTTAAAAACAATTTTCAGAGTTCTAGAGTCACCCCACTGACCCCCCCCCCAGAAGAGCAAAGATCACTGTTTTAGGGAAAATGAGGTGCAGGAATTGGTTGCACCCCCTCCTCACTGAAATTAGAAATGAAACTTTGGCTTTTTTTTCTCATGGCCAGGGCCCTGGCTTTTGAATCCACTTTGTTTGGAGCACCTCAGGTGCAGGTGATCAGCTGTACACAGCTGTAAGCAGGAGCAACACCAGGCGTTGCTCAAAGCACTCATTGGGGTTATATGGGTAACAGAATAGACCTATGCAGCCATTTTCATCATATTGCATCATTTCCTATAGTTTGTGAGTGGATTTCTGGCTTTTTTTCTCATGGCCAGGGCCCTGGCTTTTGAATCCACTTTGTTTCCAACACCTCAGGTGCAGGTGATCAGTTTTACAGAGCTGTAAGAAGGAGAAACACAAGGCGTTACACAAACAACTCATCGGTCACACGGTGACGTAGCACAAAAACTAATTGGTCCTTAGAGGGTAATCTAATGCTATTCCTGTAAGTTGGCTGTCTGTTTCTGGGGTTTTTTTTTCTATTCCCCCTTCAGGCTGAGCCTAGTTTGTTGAGGGCAGGGGTGAAGGTTGGGGTACTCAGAATTATGTCTCCAACCTCAACTGAGTGTTTGCAGGGACCTGTCAGGTGGCTGGCATTATATACTGATTTTTAGCTGCATGTTGCAGGAGCTGGATTTAGTGGCTTATTTTTGGTGTTTCCCCCCCACACACACCTCAGGCTGAGCCTATCAGGGCAGGGGTGAAGGTTGGGGTACTCACAGTTCTGTTTGCAGCTACTGCAAGGTGCCTGTTGCTTTTGAGTTACAAACATTGGGCTTGCTAAGATATATATCATTGTAAAACAGTATTTTTCAACTGACATATTCTTCTACTAAGAAGTGCATTCAAAGGTCAGGAACTAGCCTGCAGCTAAATGGGGAACAGCTGCCTCTCTGTATAACAAGAGGTTTGATTGCTGCGATTACGTTTGATGGCTGAGGCATTTAAATACCTGTCTTTTTAAAAATTAAAGGGCAAGAACATAAGAACATAAGAAGAGCCCTGCTGGATCAGGCCAAGAACCAAGACAATCTTGCAAAAACTAACTCTAAGAGCGATAAAAAAATAACTCTTGCAGTCAGTGACTTGTAACTTGGGGTGCACTGTGCTGAGACATACCCCTACAGAAGCCTAAAGCACAGAAGTTGTGTGTACAACACAACTATGTTCATTTGAGCATTTTTGTGCTGAACTCACAACTAAAGTTGCAGCACTTACAGGATTTAAATGGTCATAAAAAGTTATTGCAATCAGGGACTTGTAACTTGGGGTACACTGTGCTGAGACATACCCATACAGAAGCCTAAAACACAGAAGTTGTGTGCACAACACAACTATGTTCGTTTAAGCGTTTTTGTGCTGAACTCACAACTAAAGTTGCAGCATTTCAAGGATTTGAAGGGTCATAAATAAACCCCGACTGTTCTCTGGAAGCACGGGTGTCACTGGAGCGTGGCGGGGGGGGCGGGCCGCCAGGGGGTGATGCGCGTCATGGGGTGACGCGCGCACCCCCTCGCGCGTCACCTCCGTGACGCGCGTCGCCCTCCGGACGCTCCAAGGCCGGCCCGGGAGCCTGCCTCGGAGCGTCCGATCCCGTCGGCGCTCCAGGGCCTTCTGAAAGAAGGCCCAGGCAGCGCGTCAATCCGGGTATTTCCCGGATTTTCGCGCATGCCCAGACCCATTTTGAGGGCAAAAAGCCCTCAAAACGGGTCTGCGCATGCGCGAAAATCCGGAAAATACCCGGATTGACGCGCTGCCTGGGCCTTCTTTCAGAAGGCCCTGGAGCGCTGACGGGGTTGGACGCTCCGAGGCAGGCTCCCGGGCCGGCCTCGGAGCGTCCGGAGGGGGACGACGCGATGCGGGGGGGGAGCCGGGTGGCCCCCTCCCCCCGCGCCTATAATGTCGCGCCCCTAGGGGGGTGACGCGCGTCCCCGCACCAGGGTGACGCGCGTCTAGTGACGCCAGTGTCTGGAAGGACAGGTACTGAGGCTGAAGCTCAAATATTTTGGCCACCTAATGCGAAGAGAGGACTCTCTGGAGAAAACTCTGATGCTGGGAAAGATTGAAGGCAAAAGGAGAAGGGGAAGGCCAAGGATGAGATGGTTAGACAGCATCACCGATGCAACGAACATGAAAATGAGCGAACTCAGGAAGATAGTGGAGGACAGAAAGGCCTGGCGGGATATGGTTCATGGGATCACGAAGGGTCGGACACGACTGAACAACAAACAACAAAATAAACTCTTGAAGTCAGGGACTTGTAACTTTGGGTACACTGTGCTGGGACATCCCCCTACACAATCCTAAAGCACAGAAGCTGTGTGCACAACACAACTATTTGTTTGTTTGAGATCTTGTGTTGTCAGGTCTATGCTTTACACAGAAATGAATGGACAAATTTGTTATGCCTTAAACCACAATGAGTGGTGAATGCAACGCCTATGCTACAGGTAAATGGAACACCTGGGAATTTTTTTGCAGGTGGTTATATGTCTTTGGGGGTCCCTTAAACATTTGGAACACACTGACATTTGGGAATTCTGTGAAAATCTGACCTTTGGGGCAAATAGGTTTTAAGCTGTCCACCAAGAAGCCAAAAACACTTTCTTCCAGTTCAGACCCCATCAGTGTATGCATAAATTAAGATTTTTTTTTTGTTCCAATGTAATGTCATTTTACTCTTATTTAGACACATTCACCATTTTGTTTCCCGTTCACCCAGTTGGAAAGGTAGTTTTAGAACTCTTTGCAGTCCTCTTGGGTTTTCACCATCCTAAATAAGCTAGGATGATGTATGAATCTGGCTATCTACCCACTTGCCTGTGATTTCAGATTATTTAGGACTAAATGAAATAGCACCAGTCCCAACGCAGCTCCTTGGGGGACCCACTGCTTATTTCTCAACAATGGTTAGAATTGTCTGTTTATTCCTGAAATATGCAATTATAAAAGCAGATTATTGCCTTTCAGTCTTAAAAGACTGTGGAAAAGTAACTGTGAGGAATCAGAAACATAAAGAAAATGTAGGGAATGAAAATGCAAGACTCAGACTACCACAAATTTGCTGTCGATACTATTGATAAGCATGGATCAGTAGCCAAACCATGTAACGGAATTGCAGAGAGATGGAAGAGGCCAGATGGAGATAGAATCTTATTCATTGCTGGAAGTAAGTCTCTCCAAACTAGCTTCCCTGTAAGAGCACAGCTGTTCTGACGAAGAGGAAAAGCCAAGAGGAAGGGTCTTGTTTTATTATTTATGCTTAAATGTACACTCTGCCGTTGGGTCCCTAAAGAACCAAAGTTAGTATCATGGAATTGTAGAACTCATTTGTTTTTCTCTATTGGGGTATTGTTGTAGTGTCGAATTTGTAACTAAGGCATAGGTTCTGTCTGAAAATTTCCCAGCACGTCAAGAGCACCAGCTGGTTTTCTCTGTCTCAGGGAGTTGTCATTGCATAATAATGCATGAACTTGCAGTGAAACTTTTCTCCACAATCTTTTAAATATATATGTATACACACCGGTATATATTTAAAAACCCTCACTCCCCTGTGTATTCTCTTGTTCCTATCATATAACCCTTGACTGAAGTGTTTCTTTGCAATTGGGATTACCATCTCCTTGGTGGATTCTCTAAACTGTCATGAAAGACCAAGCTCCCACTTAAACTGTCCTCAGCGTAAGGGCATTTCAAAGAGTTCTTTTGGATTTGCACTCTCTGTTGGAGTTTAAAATGAGTTTTGAGATGAAGAATTTCCAGCAGGTTTTCTCTTGAATGAATAGTCTCCTGTGCCACTTCTCTGAAGTCTTACTCAAATAGACATCCACAGTATGTACAGAGACTTGCTCATTTAGAGATTCTCTGCTGAGCTGTGAGAGTTTACATCCTGAGCAAAACTTTGCTCAGCGTTTTTCATTCATTCTTTATGTACCCGTATTGTCCCGAGTATAGGACGCTCCTGATTATAAGCCGCACCCTTAAAGTTTGGTGCTATTTTTTTAAATATATATATTTTTAACTTAACTTAAAGAAAATATACACATTAGTAGAACAGTAAAACAGTGCAGTTTTTGTACAGTTAAAGGCATAGGCACCCTGTCCCTTATTGAATCTGGGCACCCTAGTATAAGTAGCCTTCCCAGATCCAAAGGGGAACACAGAGTGCCTACCTTTAACCTTTGGAATTTGGGCAGGTGCAGCTTGTTGCACCCTTCCATGATGATGAGCTGCACCTGCTCAAATTTCAATGGTTAACAGCACAATCCTATGCATGTCTACTCAGAAGTAAGTCCCATTGCATTCAATGGGGCTTACTCCCAGGAAAGTGTGCATAGGATTGCAGCCTAAAGGTTGGCACTCTGTCCTCCTTTGGATATGGTATGACTATGCAGGAGCTCTTGCTCTCAACTTTCAAACTGCACTCTTAACTTTCAAATTGCAGGATCAATAAATATCTTAGTTTCCACAGAGTCCTGGGGCTGGAGCTTAAGGGTTAATTTTTTCAAATGCTTCCATCCTGAGGCTAGAGGTTGCTAGAGAGATCATTGTTCGGCCATTTAGCAAGTGATTAAGGCTTTGCAGTTTAAAAAAAAGAAAAAGAAAAGCCCCGTTTTACCTTTGAAAGAGACTTGGAGAGACTTGAAAACAGAACGCTTTGCAGAAAACTCTAGCAGAAAATGCTAGGCTTTGATTGTAGGTCGCAGCCGCACCCCTACTTTAAAGAGTTGCTTTAGGGGAAAAAAGTGAGTCTTATAATCAGGTCAATACGGTATATATACTTTTTAAAATGAAGACATGTAAATGAAGACATGAAAATGTGTACCCAAGCACCTATACATGTATATATAACATAATATGAACCTATTCCTATTGTGCAATTCCAATTATAAAGAAGGCAAAAAGTGGGTCTTTTATACATATATCACTGTGTTGGGTTCCATGGTGAAAGAAAGGAAAGATACAAGTGTAATTAAATAAATATGCATAATAATAAAATAGGTTCAGTTTCAGAAAAAAAACAATATTGTTTTGTATTTTTTCTATTATTTTTGCTGCTGTATTCAAATTACGTTCTCTTCAAATTACCAGTTTTGAGCATGTGAATCGTACAAAATCATTACACAGAATAATGAACAGGGTCAAGAAACTATTTCCTTTCAACATACCCTTCTATTAATGAAGGGCATTTAATGCCCTTTCGCCACCCTTTTGTACAACAATCCGAGTTCCTAAATAGTGTTTGAAAAGGCTACAGTCGGGGGGGGGGGGAGTGGCAAACTGGCAGGAGAGCTTTAGCACCCTGTCACCTTCCTGGATCATCACCTGCCCAGACATTTTTCCTCTGAGGCTCCTTATCTTGCTTGCTCTCTTTGCCACAAGGAACAGAAAGCAAATGAGAAGTGGATGAGGCAGCAGGAACCCACGACCAGCTCCAGCATTGCTGGCACAAGCAAGGCAAGCAGACCGGAAGAGGTGGGGGGGCCACTGCGATCCTGTTCCAATTACAGCACAATTCTAACCAACTTTCAAGCCCCGGTGTAGCCATGCCAACAGGGTGGACACTGCATTTTGCAGTGCAGGGACAATCATGGAGGCCTCTTCAAGATAAGGGAACATTTGTCCCCTTACCCCGGGGCTGCATTGCGGCTTCACCAGCACTGGAAAGTTGGTTAGGATTGCACTGTTAATCTCTTTCCAAGAGGGCAATTGGAATAGGGTCATGTTCTCTTACCACTACAATGGTTGCCACTTTGTTCTCCACTGCACAGCTGCTTATTCTAAACAGGCTGGGCAAGAAGGATGCTGGGAACAGAAAAGGACATCCTCTTCTACTCCCAGCATCCTTATGTCCAGGCTGTTTTGAAGAAGGGGCAGGTGGTGGTAGGAGTGTTGCTAGGGTTTGTGACACCTAGGGCAAGATCTCATGGTGTCACCCCCATGGACCTCCTCCCATACCAGGCCACACAATGTAGAGGCCTCCTGGGAAATGCAATCCCTGCGCAAGTTGCGGCAGGGATCAAGAAAACCCATTTTCCACCAGTGGTGCATTTTTGCACCACTGGTAACAAATAGAACAGGAAGTCATTTTGGTGTCACTCCTCCCTGGGGTGTCACCCAGAGCAGTCTGCATCCACCTAGTGACACCCCTGGGTGGTGGGGAAGGAGGCAGTGGCGATAAGGGTGGGGAGGCTTGGAGTACAGGTGCACCTTAAGCATGCTTCTTAAAGGGGGCAGAAAATTTGGACATTGGTTCAGGCACCAGTCCAGCTTGGGTTGGGTCTGGCTATGGTGCAAGTTACACCCTGCCACTTTTTGTCTGGCCACTTTCTGTTAGTGGTTGTTTTGGATTTACAGGAGAAAAAAACTCCCAACCAAAAATATGTCAGGTTATAGCAAAAATACATCTCATTACACATTGCTATTTCTGTTGCTTCTCTTCCCCATCCCAAAGCCAGCAGCACTTACTTTGATGCAAAAGCATTGTACTGTGTTTGCTTGCATGTAGGCACATTGTGCTTTTAACAGTGCAATATGAAGATCTCAAATAAAATTGGGAGCCAGATGTAGGGATGCTTCTGAAATTCTCATTCAAATTTCCCCACACACTTTGGAGTATCTGGTCTTGTTTCCAAATTGGAACCAATGCATTATCCTACTCTTTATTTCCAGTGTTGGCCTCAACATCCAGTTCTTCCATTCATATATTTCCCCCCTCTACACTACCAATGTGCATATATGTTCCTGGATAAAACACTGCAAAAAAGAAATCTTGATGTGCGCATGATTGATTGCACCAAGATTCTTCTCATGTGATATTTTCCCAGAGCACAGCAGCACATGTGCAGACTTACGTTCTCCCAGGGGAGTTTACTCCTGCCACTTGTGTGTGACACAACCTTGTGTGTGACAGTTACAGTCCTTTTATCTTTATGCTCTTTCTACATTCTTCATATTGACTTCAGATTTTACTTTTGCCAGCATCTTAGATATGAATGTGTTTGTAAACATTTATTATAGGAGATGATAGTGACTAGTGATGTGACATTTATACCTAGTTATAACTGATTAGATAGCTTCATAAACGTGATGATAAATGTCAAATCCTGACATCTTGTATTTTACATATCATTAATGCTTCCTTTTGTTGTCTGCTCACTCACTTCCTTTCTCACATCTCTCTGGGAGTAGAAGACATTTGATCTCTACTTAAATGGAGAATAATTCTGCATGTACAAGGATGATCAGTGAGGTTCAGTTGTCAAATGCCAAACAGTATTCACTCAGAGAAACCGGTATGTGTTCTGTCCATCCGGAGACTTACCCAGGGGGCTGGAAAGAACTCATGGCAAGACCAGCAGCTTGGAAGCTCACAAGCCTGAAGGCAAGCTGAGCAGGCACTTGGCTGGGCTTGCCTCAGCTAACACAAATGAGCACCCAGGGGGAACATCTGGGAACAGAGAGGAGGAAGGAAGGGGAGGGAGAAGGCCAGCTTTGGGGGGTGCGGGAGAAGCTACAAAAGAGCCTGCCTGCCTGCCTATGATGAGGGAAGGGGGAAGGATCTGAGGGTGGTGAGGGAAGGAGGCATCTGGAATCCCCAGGGTGGAGAAGGAGATGGGGTGCCTCAACCCCCTTCCCACCCCAACTCTGTGGCAGCATTGTTAAGGGTTCTGTTTGTCCACCCAGTGGCTTACTGCCCCCACAATTGCTCATTCCTGAAGAGGGCACATTCCCTTTGTGGCGTGGACCTGTCGCTGTGGTACCTGGGGGTTGCGATACTCCCTGCGAGTGTCCGGGCTGCAGCAATCCCACCCTTTACAAGTTCAATACAAGTGTGTGTCTGTGTGCATGCTTACTTTCTTGCTTGCTAGCTTCCCTCCCCAGAGACAAGGAAGCAGATAGAGGAGACTTTTCATGCCTGCCATCGCTGCAGTGGTAGAACGAAGGAGCACTTTCCTCTAGCTATCCTCTAGCCCCATAGCTAACCTATGGTGTGGGGTGGGGAGCAGCGACTGTGGCACAAAGGTGAACCCTCCTTCATCTGGAGATAGAGCAGAGTTCTCCGTGCCACTGGTGCCCCGGGTGGGGATGGGGGCTTCAGGTGTCAGCAGGTGGCTCCTTAGGGAGGTCTGGGCTCTCAACACAACCTGACCGCCCTCTGATGTCAGCCCTGACAACAAGCGCTTTGAAACGGTGCAGAACAGGACCCACGACGTGCTGGAGGAGAAAATTATAAAGGCAACAACATAAAAATACCTGACAAAGCCCACACAGAGTCAAGAAAATAGCTTTCTAGCGGAATAAAATATTGTCCTCATCTCTACCCTCCGAAGCAGTTATTAAAAATTACAGACACTCTCCAGTTATCTGCATCAGAGTCTGTGCTGCAAGTATCTTCCTATTACGCAGGGAATGGGGAACGAAGGAGCCTTAATAATAACAAGGAGGACATTCTTCATCACTGAGTTAATCCAGGAGGTAAATCACGAGAGCTGTGTCTCCTTTTCAAGAAGTGTCTCAGCTGGTGCTGGAGGCACTATGTTCTCAGGCTGCCCAGGAACAGATGCAGGTTCTAGACTTGTTGATGCACGTGGCTTCTAGCTGTGATCCATTTTTCAGAGCCCACAAATAATTATTATTATTAGCTGCTCAATTGTGTACCTGCAGCAAATGATTTGCTGGGTGGTGGTGGGTGGGGAAAATGTGCACTGAAGCAAACCCACGTAGGACACGATAGCAACTAAGGACTGTTCAGATATTACCTCTGTAGCATGGACATCGGGGTAGCACAGCTATTCTATTAATCTGTATCACAAGAGAGAGTCTATGATATGGCTCCGCCTGCTAGAGCAGGTAAGCCAGCCCGGAGGTGAGAGGGGCAGGGGAGGGCGGAATGGGGGTGGAAAGGGGTCAAAATTGGGTGGGGAGGGGGAGGAATGGAGGCGGGGAGGGGGTGGGAGGGGGCGGATCCTGTGGTGATGGCACGCACCAGATACTATCCTCCATTTTTGCTGCCTCATTGCCCCCCGTCTCTCTCCTCGGACGTGTGCCAGCAATTTTCTGGCGCAGGTTTGAGGAGACCCATTGCAGGGCAGGAGGCTTAAGGAGAAGAATCTGAAGCCTCCCACTCTGCCCCCCAGTTGGATACAGTGCATGCCTTTTCGACACGGCTACACTGGCAAGGGGAGGGAAGAATAGGATTGTGCCATTCATGTTTCTATTCCTTCCTTCTTTGGCTAGGTGTGAGTGTTTTGAGTATGTTTTGGAGACTTGGACTCCTTGCAGACCAATCCTATCTAAACTACCGTACTGATGTAGCTACTGGAATGCATGCTGTATCTTGTGGGGTGCACTCAAAGCACATGTTCTACCACTGAGTTGCAGCCTCTCCCCTTTTATATAAACCTCTCTTGTAGTTGTATTTCCAATACTATGCTCAGTTCTCATTGACATGACTCAAAAATAATATCACAAAATAGGAAAAGTGCAGAAAAGAGCAATCAGTACAGTCAAGGTGCTGAAGTACCTTTGCTATGATGGGAGGTTAACGATTGGGGAGCTTTTTAGTTTATAGAAGTGATCAGCTGGGGACATGATAGAGGTTCATAAAAATACGCATAGTGAAGAAGAAGTGAGTAGACATGGATTCCTTCTCTCATAACTCAGTGGAACTTGAGCATCAATCAAATTGATTGGTAGTAGATTCAGGAGAAAAGACAGCATTTCTTCATGCAACACACACAAAATCAACATATGGAATTGACGGGTACCAGAAGTGGTGATGGCCACTGGCTGAGATGGCTTTGAACCAATTCAAACTGTATCAACAGCGATGGAACAGGTGGTTCAACTAATCATGGTTCAGTGACAGTGTGCCGAAGGATAACAGTGGCTGGGAGCAAACAGCAAGGAATAGCTATCGTTTGCATGTGGGCTTCCCAGAGGCATGTGACTGGGCACCATTGGAAACAGGATGCTGGACTAAATGGGCTTTGTTCGGACCCTTCTTAAATCTTAAACATCAGGCTTTTCCTTGTAAGTGCCTCTTTCCTACTTTTTGAAATTCTGGGCATTTATAAGGGTTTACTTTTATTTGATGGTTTATTTTTCTGTCTTTGCAGCACTGTAGGTTGCTGTTGCTTTGTTTTTCATTGTTTGTGCTTATTTGTTTTTCCCTATTATTTGCTGTACTGATTTATTTATTTTTTTGGCTGCGATTGAATTTAAATGCATCGTGAGCCACCTTCAGGCTTGCCTGGTGGCCAAGAAAGGACAGCGTGTAAATGCAGCTAAATAAATAAATAAATTAAACAATGCACATTTTATTGATGAGAAACCGGAGATGATAGTGACTTGCGAAGGGTCATCTAGTGAGTTCATGAGCAGAAATCTGCGCCCAAATCTCTCAAGTCCTATTCAGCGACCCTGTCTCCAAGAAAACAAAATACACTAGAAGAGCTGAGGCTCAGTGTATAGTCCTTTTTGAAAAGCTGAAACCCCACTGATCAACTCTTCCATGATGAAGAGGGAGCAGATGACTGACTCGAGCCTCAGCTTCCCCTCCCAAACAACTTGATAGGCTGGGTTTCAACAGCAACCCTGGCTGCTTGATTGGGCTGGGGAACGATGCGCACAGCATTTATTTGCATGCACAATTCTCCTTCCTGCTATAGTCACAAAGAAGCCTGATCCTGGACATGCATGATCCCGATCTGGATCACAGTGCTCCGGCAGTGTGTAACAATGGCGGAGCTTGAGGAGCAGTTGCCCCAGGCGCTCTGCCGAGGAGGACACAATTTTCCCCCATTCAAGCCTCCAAATAGCGGCAGGAGGCTTGGCGCGGTGGGGAGAGTTGCAGTGCGTGAAAAACACATGCTAGGAAAATTCAGCCTCTTAACTGGTATGTGGAGACTCGCACTGGGTGTTCTGATCCCAGAAATGAGTGGGCAGTGACATCATCGCCACTCACTTCCGGGTTCGGAGCGCCCGGGGGTGGGCGCTGCATGTTGCCTTGCCCCGGGCTCCCTTCAGCCGCATTAGGTCTCTGACTGGACTCTGCTAGTTCCCAATAAACTAACAAATGGTTTTGCTAATTGCCTGCTAAAAATAAAACAAAGAAAACTAATCCATACCAATACATTATGTGGAATTGCATTGTAAAATGCTTTGAAAGGCAGCCTTAAAACTATGGCTTTAAAAAAAAACCCCAGCATCTGAGTTTAAAATGTCTTTCTTAAGTCTGTTTTTCTTAGCAGGCATTTCATTCATGACATGTACTAAGTTAAGATGACTCCAAGGATCCAGGATAATGACTATCCAGTTCTTAGTCAGACACACATTTCCTGTTATGCTCTGAACCATATCATACATTTTTGGAGTTACTGTATTCTGGGTCACTGGCCAATGAGTTCTGTAGACCTGAAGGTATATTTAGAATGCACAAACTGGTACAGATTCCTCATGAATGATTCAGCAGGCAGTTATCACACATCAGCAATCACCGCAAAGGCCGTTACTCCATTTCCAAGGTGTATTCACGGTGTGCCTTCAGAAGTTAGGCAAGCCAGCTAGAGCTAGGAGAATGTTTCTGCCTCTCAATGAAACAGATTTTTTAAGGAGATATCAGGGTTGAAAAGGAGCTCTTGAGTCAACTTTAATGACCTGCCTCTAGCTGCCTCCAGGGCCCTAGAGGAGGGAGTTGCGTGAATAAAACAGACACGATGAGCTCTTCCCTTGTGATGCCAAAGGTGGGCCCAACAGGACGGAGCCGAGAAGAAGCAATGTTCTCTTTTCCAATGGGAAATAGGAAAGGCGATGATATCCTTCCTAGCTCCCCCCACAGCCTTTCATGCACCCAGCAATCTTCTCCTCAAAGGTCTTAGATGAGAAGCGTTATGGGTTTGCAGTTGCACAAGCCAGAGGCGTCTCTAGGGTTTGTGTCACCGGGAGGTTAGCGCGTCACCCCCATGATGAACCGGATGATGCACCAGGAAGGGGTGACACTCGATTGGAAGCTGAAATGGGAAGTGGCTTCCAATCACGTCTCAGACAGGTTTTGAAGTGTGGGGAGAGGACTCCGGCCTGCTCTACCAGCCTCCCTACACCTCAGAACAGGTCTGATTTAGGGAACAGATGTAGGAATTGCATGATTTTGTTATCATGAACTACTTTGAGAATACACTGTGGTTCAAAAAGAGTATACAAATGTTTAAAAGATCTCAAACAAGTATGTTCAATCTTTCTAGGCAGGATCTGGCAGTTTTCTCATATTTTCTCTCTCACTAAATTTTGGCTGTGACCTGCAGAACATTTAAGCCAGACCTGTGAATTGTAGTGGAATTTTTAAGCACATGAGAATTAATAGGACCAGGAAGACTGGTGAACAAGGAAAAAGTATGGGTTTATTTTTTACGCAGCGCAGTGGACAGCCCCTAGTTGGGGAACTGACCCTTTGCTCCATGTGAGCACAGTTTTTATACAGTTCCAACAGTACATCACAAGGTTGCTGAGAATGTGCATAGTCACTGAGTCATACAGTTTCTACAAAAGATTTTGGATTTACCTTTTACAGAAGGCAATAGGAACAATAGTGGGCTGAGCTAGGCCGAGGACTCTTGATGGTTCTTGCTGTCAGGGCAGGGAGACTTAATTGAGTTAGGCAAATGGAGACCCCACCCCACCCTCTGGAGGCAGCTGAATGTGTGTGGGTGAATTTCCAGAGAGGGGAAATGTGAAGTTGCAAAACCAGAGATTCCTTCTGTGACTTAGGGAGACAGATATGAATAAAAACCCGGAAAATATTTTTCTGCATCAGTATGTTACAACAACCCACACAGATTGCACACATGCTTTTCACCCAGTTGTCATACACAAGCTATTCTGTCCAGTCCTGACGTCTCCAGAATTCTCAGAGAGTTGGTCAAGTCCATACACCTTTGCTGCTCTGGTTTACCTAATGGTTTCACAGCCCAATCCTATCCCCCACCAGTTTGTGGCATGCAGCTGTCCCAAAGGAGTGTGCGCTCCATGTTATTGGGGGGCAACCAGAAGGCCAACGAGAGGCGAGAACCTTTTTTTTACTTACCCCTTGGTAGGCCTTCTGGTTACCTATGGGTCTCCTCAGACCCATGCCAGCTATGTAACTGGTGTAAGTCTGAGGAGAGGAAGAGGGTGGGTTGGGCTGGGAAATTGGGGATAGGGTCCTGGCGCAAAGTCACTGCAACAGGGATATGCCACCTCCAGCCCCTGCCCTCCCCCACCCCAAAACTCCCCCAAACCTCCCCTCCCCCCCACGACCTGCCCCTCCTCTGCCTTACTTGGTCTGGCAGAGGAGTGGAGACTCCTCTTGGTCTGACGTATGTGGAGAGCTGCTGGCTGTTTCTGCTGGTGGCTCCCTCATGCTCGGCAACGGCACACCATTTACGGCGGCACTGCTGCATTTACGACAGTAGAACATGAGTTTCACTGTTGTACCTGTATGATAGGACTGGGCTGCCATTCTCACTCCAGTCTTGTACTGCTATCTCCAATAATCAAGAAAGGGGGAAGATGAGGCATAGAAAGGGTAAAGTGAATTCCTCAAAGAGGCACACAGTTAATCTTGTCTCCTTGCTCAGATATATGCCCTCCTTTCTGCAAGCTTGTAACATACTTGCAATATATTTGCACTTAATAATGCATCAATACGTCGCCCCTGGGGGGGAGAGCAAATATTAAAACAATGTGTAAAGTGACCTGCAAAGGCTTCGGTGTTTGTTTCGTGTTTTTTCATGTGAGCGCAGTGCTCAGGCTGACAGTTCGGCAAACCGATGCCTCCTTTACTGCAGAATAATAACAGTGTGGGCAACGGCAGTCCCAGGACTGCCGCCTTGTGCATGAAAACACTTCAAGTGGAGGGCAGATCCATCAGGAGTCCAAAGATGAATCCATTTCCAACAGTGCATTATAGTGGAGTTTCTGGGAAGGAATTGGGGGGTGAGGCACGAGGTCCTTTAGAGAAAGGGAAGGAAAACTGCAACTTCGTTCTGTATGTTAAGAGGATACTTTACTGTACAACGGTATGATGAAGGTAGTATGGTGGCCAAAGGGGTGAGCTGGGAAGTCCCAGCTTCAAATCTTACCTCAGCCATGAACGTACAAAATGATCTTTGGTTACTACACTATGTTACCACGCTCTCTCAGTGACACATGTAGCCCACGTACATGTGTAGCAGAGTATCCATGGTTCTTTGGGTCATTGACTCTTGGTGCACCCCAGAAGAGATTGGCAGTCATGAAAGATGAGAGAGTCAGACATAGGTACAACCACATCATCATCATCATCATCATTATATTTATTATTAACAGTATTTATATACCACTTTTCAACAAAAAGTTCACAAAGCGGTTTACAGACAAAATCAAATGATGAAATGGCTCCCTGTCCCAAAAGGGCTCACAATCTAAAAAAAGATGCAGAAGAACACCAGAAAACAGCTACCAGAAAAGAGACTGTGCTGGGGTGAAAGGGGGGGGGCAGTTGCTCTCCCCCTGCTAAATAAAAGAGGAGCACCAATTGAAAAAGTGCCTCTTGCCCAGTTAGCAGGGGTCTGGTGTTATCATGCCAAGTTATGTCTTGGGGTCTGGTGGAGCCTTTCAATCAGAGGGAGAGGAAATAACAAATAAGAACACAATCAGTTAGACACTCAGTAATTCACTGGCGTCACTACAGGGGGGGTGGAGCTCTAAGTTCCTCCGTGATCCGAGCCTTCATTACACGAACGAAGCGCCCCGCCCCCGCGCTTTCCGAACCAGTCAAAGCAGTGAAAACTCCCTGCGCGTTGTTTTCACCGCTTTGACTGGTTCGGAAGGTGCGGGGGTGGGGCGTTTCGTTCCTCCGTGTAATGGAGGCTCGGATCACGGAGGAACTTAGAGCTCCGCCCCCCCCCCCCCCTGTAGTGACGCCAGTGCAGTAATTCATGTGATTACAGTATCTTCACAGGAACGTTGCCTGTGAAATGGTGCTAGCTAGACTGAACAGCACCAGTACCTTGGGGAAACAAGGAGGGGAGGGAGTTATTGGTATCCTTGAAAGAGAAGGGGGAGAGTGGGGGCCAAAAGCAGAGAGACATTAATGTTCTATGGAGATGAAACCATTTACCCAAGGAGCAAACAGGCCTTTGAGGAAACAAGATCGTAGGGCAAGTGAGAGAGAAATAGAGAAATCCCGTGACTAAGCATGGCAAAAGCAGGAACTCAAGGCAAGGCATGGAGATGCGACTGCTGCTTAGTTTGCAGTGACAAGGAGGAGAAAGTCAAAATTACGCATTCTTGGTGAAAGAACTTGTTTCCCACTGTACAGTGCTCTTGATCAATGCGTCTCACCCTCTGAACTGAATTGACCCAAAAATAAAATCAAACGTCTTTTTTAGGAGGCTTTGATAGATCAGTTAAGAGGAACCATACTGAAGGGAGTCGGAGGCCAATCTCCAGGCTCCTGCACTAATTGGTGAAAGACAGACTTAACCTTTGAACATCGATGCTGGAGGAACAGGAGAGCAGAGCAGCAAATTGGACCACCAAAGGGCTACATGTGAGAACTGAGAAGGAAAGGGAAAATGTCCAACGTTACCTCGCCTTAACCGGCTGGGATGAGAAGCTGGAATGCAGAGGTGGGAAAGAAACTCAAGGTTGACTGGCCAAGGCTAAATGTCACCCTCCAAGAACCAAGAGACTGTCGGCCCAAATGACTACGAAGACATTGTGAAGTGACTCATCGTCGGGGAAAGAGGGCACACAATGTTCACAGGGTGCTCAGGACAGGAGGAATAGAGGTCTTTGCTTGAAAGACAGGGTGGCTGTGTAGCTCTGCGGAATGGTTTGCTTGGTCTCAGTGGAAACCGAGGAGCAGGGGTAGAGCGTAGAAAGCAAGGAAATGAGCCAGAGGTAGTAACCCTTGCTCACTGGCCTAGATGCCTTTAAAAGGGGTTTGGACAGATTCATGGAGGAAAAGACCATCGCAGGTTACAAGCCATAAGCAACCTCCTGGTTTTAGAAGTAGGTTTTCTTTGTGCCAGGTGCAAGGGAGTGGCAGCAGGAAACAGGTTGTTTTGTTGGCTGTATGCTCCCTGAGGCATCTGGTGGGGCCACTGTGTGATACAGGAAGCTGGACTAGATGGGCCTTTGGCCTGATCCAGCAGGGCTCTTCTTATGTTCTTATGTTCACTGGGCAAGAGGCACTTTTTCAATTGGTGCTCCTCTTATATTTAGCAGGGGGAGAGTAACTACACCCCCCCTTTCACCCCAGCACAGTATCTTTTCTGGTGGCTGTTTGCTAGTGGTGTTCTGCATCTTTTTTAGATTGTGAGCCCTTTCGGGACAGGGAGCCATTTCATCATTTGATTTTGTCTGTAAACCACTTTGTGAACTTTTTGTTGAAAAGCGGTATATATATATATACTGTTAATAATAATAATTAGGCTTACCAGATCTCCAACCGGGACAGAGTGCTAAAACTTTAGGAGAAGGCATGTGGGCAGGTGTAGCTTGTTAAATCTTAGAGCACAATCTTAGGCATGTCTACTCAGAAGCAAGCCCCATTGTGTTCAGTGGGGCTTGCTTCTGAGTAAACATGCCTAGGATTGTGCTCTAAGGTTTAACAAGCTACACCTGCCCACATTCCTTCTCTTAAGGGTCTAGCACTCTGTCCCGGTTGGAAGTCAGGTAAGCCTAATAATAATAATACCTCTCTGTGGGTTGCAGTGTGGAAACCAGCTTTATGGAGAAACCATCAGACGGAGCTTCCAAGACTTCCCCTCCACTGATGACATCACCTCCAGGTGTGGACGCTTTGTGAGACTCAGCTGGCAATGGGGTTTCATGCAAGGGAGGACAGCTGGGAGCAGGCAGGGGGGGGGACACAGAAAGGCCAGAGACAGACAGGGTGGGGAGGAGGAGAGAAGGATGCGCACGCAAGTGAGAGATGGAGTGGAGGGAGAAAGAAAAGCCAAGGGAAAGGACAGAAAGGAGCAAAGGGGAGATGCCAAGAGGAGCAATTAGCAAAAGTGGGGTTACCGGCAGGATTGAAAAAAGGTACAGCTGGGGAAGATGCAGAGGGTTGAGTTGACCAGAGGCAGAGAAGGGAGCTGGAGAAGGATAGGCTTACCAGATCTCCAACCGGGACAGAGTGCTAGACCTTTAGAAGAAGAAATGTGGGCAGGTGTAGCTTGTTAAACCTTGGAGCAAAATTCTAGGCATGTCTACTCAGAAGCAAGTCCCATTGAACACAATGTCCCGGTTGGAGATCTGGTAAGCCTAGAGAAGGAGGGACTGGATAACAAAGTGGTTTGGAAGAAAAAAGGGAGAGGTGGAGCAAGCTGGACAGGGCGACGGCGGGGGGGGGGAGAGAAAAAAGGAACCTGGGGTCAGTGGCGTTCTTACTATGGGGGAGCTGGTGTGCTGCGTCCCAGGCGCCGAGTGGGCACACTGCTTCCGGGGGGCGCGGGAGCTTGGGCTTGGGGCTGCGCGGCGGAGCCCGGCTGCCGAGCCCCCGGGAAGCAGCCCGCCCGCTCGGTGCGTCACCGGCTTCCGGAGGCTCCGCTCCGAAGCCGGGACAAGCCCTCGTCATTGCGACCGCCCAGTTCGGCGGTCGAGGGCTTTGTGAGCCGGCCGAACGCGTCGCCGGCTTTTATTTGTTTTTTATGCACATGCGCAGAACCTTTCTGAGGGCAAACGGGCTCACGGGTGACGCTCCTCTTCAGGGGGGTGGCAGCCGGGCTCGGGCGCGACGGGGGCGCTCCAGCCCCTGCCCCCCCCGGGCACCGGAATGGCTTAAAACGCCACTGCCTGAGGTTGAAGAAGGCAATCCCTCCACCCCCAAGCATTTCCCTAGTGATCATCTCCTACAACATGGATCCAACCCCCACTTGGACTTGGCCATCCCAGGGAATGCTAGCTAGCCCCTCCCAGGGCAGCTTGGCCATAAGGCTAGGAGCCTGCAAACGACATCCATAGAAACCCAGAAGGATACACGGGGAATCTAGACCCATAGGGGTGAAGGGCCACAGGACAAAGACAAACAAGTAGGAGTCAAGCCTCCCATACCAACCTCTCCCTTCTTTTCTGTACCCTCCCTCCAAAAGAAATGTATTCCAAATAGCAGCATCCTACACATTTGGGGTCTCGTTGAGGCCACCCACACTGTCAATCCCCACCCCTTTGGATGTAGAATTCCCCCATGACACAGGAGAGGGGCAAAGAGCCACACTCTCCTCATGGCTCACTGAATGGCAAGTAGATTTATATGGGAGAAGGTGGGATAGAAGTGCAGTAGTGCAGCAGCACAGTGGGTGTGTCTTGAACAAGAGTGAACAAGAGCGCACAACCTGGGGCAGTGGCATTGCTGGGGTGCGGCCCCGTAAGTGGTGCAAGGCGCTATAGTGCAAGTGGTACAAGGCACTGTGCGTTGCCTTCGCCGCCGGAATGGCTCCGGGGGGCGAGTGGGAGGGGCCATGTTACACCAATTTATAAGGCGTGGTGCAGCGCCTTGCACCACTTACAGTGCCACACATCCTCCAGGAATGCCACTGGATGTAACTGAATGAATTAGGTGGCAGAATGCTAAGCTGGAGGACTGGAAATTGGAAGACAGTCCAAATTTGGGGGGGCGGGGAGAGAGAGAGAGAGATAATATTTTGAATGTTCTCACATGAAAAACAAAAACTCCCTGTACGTGAAAGCTAGCACATCAGGGAGAAAGAACCTTTCCTTTCTTTGCAAGCTGGTTATAGGAACATTTCAAAATGGGATCCTCCACTTGCAGTGGTGCAGCCTATTCTACTACCTCATTCTACTGCATGTGGACCAGGAGTTCACACACCTCTGAGATGCTAAAGTATGTGAAGTGCCTCTGTGTGCAGTTCACAGCTGATCAAATAGGGCTAACTACCTGTGCTCAGGTAGCAGACAGCTACAGGTTGGTTTGTCAGCATGCTATTGATTTTTTGAAGATAGGTTAAAAAAAACTTTTAAAAACATTATTTGGCCTTTGATACCCTATGATTTCCCTGTCACTCTTTTTACTGTTTTTTTTCTTTTACTGGCTGTAGTTATTGTCCCTGAGTTGTAGTTTGGCGTTTGTCAAGGTAGTTTGCAACTGTTTTTAAATGTGCTTAAAAATTTTTTAGCTGGTATGATTTGCTGTCAGTCGCGTTGAATGCCTATGGCAGGAAATGTTCAAATAAATAAACTACATATTGTCTGCAGCACTGCACACAAGCTTGTTACAAGGGGACAGACCTTCACCTGAACTTCTTTGACCTTGCTGTGTCGAGGCACAACCACCGCAAAGCAAGCCCAAGAGGACACAGCACTTCTCACTCTGCCAATATCTGAACAGTACAAGACTGCCAAAAGACCAAGCCAGCCAAATGAGGCAAGCTGCCCTTTTATTTCGTTGTACTTTCTCCTTAGATCTCTAGCGTGTGACAAGTTTGTTTGTTTTTTTACAAAGTCATTTTACTCCTTGATGTCTTTCCCCCTCCAAACAGAGAAGAAAACAAACCCGGAGACTTTCTGTTTATGCTCCAGAGAGTGGATGGGGTCCTATCCTTTCACTGCAGGGGTTTCTCCTCATTGCAGTCTCTGCATTCTATCCAGTCTGCGGGTTGCGTCAAATGTTTTAGCTACTTGCGAAAAGAAGAAATGTAAAGGTTGTTTTGTTTCTCTGTGTGTGTTTTTCGGGGGGGGGGGTGTTAATTTAGAAATGATAGCTGGTTCACTAGTAGGAAAATGTGGGGCAGGATGGAGCCTGGGTTCAAATATAACCCCAAACCATGGTTTAACTAAATCATGGTTTGTGTCATGGAAATGGCAAGTGCTGGTGCAGGTTGTTGGGGATCTTGGAAGAAAGCCCTGCACGGAGCTTTCTTGGAAGAAAGCCCTTTCACGGAGCCCCATGGCACCCCCCGCCTGCCACCTGATGGCACATTGAGCGGTTCCATCACTATTGGTACTGAAGGTTCATGAGTGGCTCAACCACATGGATCCTCTAATGCAGTGGTTCCCAACCTGGGGGTTGGGACCCCCAATGGGGTCGCAAAGTAGTTTCTGGGTAGGCTTACCATATCGCTGACCGGGACGCTCTATTTTGCCCTTAAGGGGCGGGGCGGGGGGAAGGGAACCAGAGCGCGCTCTGGCTCCCTCCCCCCCGCCCCGCCCCTTAAAGGCAAATCGGAGCGTCCCGGTCGGCGATATGGTAAGCCTATAGTGTGTGCCCATAGCCTATTTCTGGGGGGTCACAGGATGTGGACTGGATGGCCACACCCAAGATGGCAGCTCAGTCCTCCCCCCTCCCCTCCCACTGCAGAGAAAGAAGTGTCTGATACTCTCTTGGGGCTTGTTTGCTTACCTTGTGTTGCTTTCTGCTTGCCCATTAGCATCTCTGTTACTGTATTAGCTCACTTCCCCCCCCCCCCCCCATGGGGCTGCTTATGAGTACAAATTTTAAAAATGTGATTCATTTTAAAAAGTGATTTATTAAACAGTGTAATTTATTAAAAACAATGACATCACTTCCTGCTTACTGACATCACTTCCGGCCCTAGGTCTTAGAGGGTTCTCGACAGATTGTCATTCTACAAAAGGGGGTCCCGGTGCTAAAAAGGTTGGGAACTCCTGCTCTAATGGGTGTGGGCCTGAAGCCTGTGCCCAACATAGCTGATCCTTGATGCCACCCTTGGGAATGGGAGATGCACTGCCTCAGGAGGCTGTTGCGCCATGGAGACAGGAGTGGATGTATTAGCTTTATGAAGCTGCATCCTGTGCAGATGGGAAACAAAAGCAGACAAGCAGCTCTGAGCCCTAGGTTGCTTGTTGGACACCTGGAAGCTCAAACTATTCTTAACTATGTCTAGAGCAACCATGTTTTTGCATGATGTCTGAATCTAGCCTTATTGCTATCGAAAGAGGGTTCAGCATCTCTCTAAGCAGGAGGAAAAATGTATGTGTATCACAGTATCAGTTGAAACCAATGGCTTACATTCACCAGCGTTGTTGATTCCTATTCTGTTATCCTCTTATTTTCAAGGCCCTGGTCTTTAGAGTAGCCAAACTCAGTAAGAAAGCATTTTAAATGATCTCATTCCTGACAGCACCACACATTTTATATTTCATTCTGCTTGCTTTTGATACCCAGAAAACTTTGAGACTGAGGGCAGGATTTCAGCTTTGTTAATATTCAAGAGTACAATGTATCCCAGACTGAAGTATCTGAAATGTTGAATATTGCTGCAACTGCAAGCCTACAACTCACAAGTCATCCCCAGGGAAGTGTTGTTCTGAATGAAGAAGGTGTGAGTGGTGTGAGTGGTTAAAAAAAAAAAAAAAGCAGACTAGCAGGCTTGTCAAAAAACTGGCTAAGTGGGAAGACACTTCCTCTTTTCCACTATCTACTGCTTCTTTCCAGCTTGAATAACTTCCCTTACATTCCCCGCTAATTTGTGTGGTGGAAGCAGCATGATGAGGAGGTTTTTGTGTATCTGGATCAGGTTCTACCAATGCGTGATGATGGGTATGGTTGAGTCAGGACATGCCAGGACTTGGACGGGATCAGAGGCGTTTCTACGGTGGGGGCGGTACCGTAAGTTGCGCCCCGTCCTAGTCCCCGTTTACAAATTGGAACGAGGAGGCCACGCCCCCTCACCGTCGGAGCCATTCCGTACGGCGAAGGCAATGGGCAGGAGACTCCCTGTCCATCGCCTTCGCCGCGTGGAATGGCTCCGATGGCGAGGGGGCGGGGGGCCCTTGTTCCAGTTTGTAAATAGGGACTAGGACGGGGCACAACTTACGGTACCGTCCCTATCATAGAAACGCCTCTGGATGGGATCCCATCTGAAGAGGAGGAGGAGCAGGATCTCATGGCAGCCCCCCCCCCAAAAGCTGAGGACCCTGGGGACCCCAGTGCACTCAAGAAACAGTCAGAGGCCACCATCCCAGAATATGCCCTGCCCAGGGGGATCCAACAGATAGAAATCCAACACCCTTTGTTGGGACCCTCCATCTCAGCCCTGTAGCCCAAGGACTCATTATCCCAAAGACTTTCAGAAGGGAGATGAGGATGGGCCAGGTCTAGTGGTGAAGTACCTATTTGGCAGTTTGAGGCCTGTCATCCATCTGAGAGGAGGAAGCAAACCCACATGTGATCTAGATCACATTCAGTTCCAAGCCCAATTCAAGGTATTGATGATGACCTTTAAAGCCCTATATGACATGGGACCGGGATATCTGAATGACCGCCTTCTCCTGACTAATCCCGCCTGTCCCCTAAGATCATCAAGTAGGGCCCTGCTCAGAATACTGCCACTATCTGAGGCTAAGGGGTTGGTGACATGGTGCAGGGCCTTCTCTGTGGTGGCACCACATCTGAGGAATGAGCTCCCAGAAGATCTCAGGACAGCCCCCTCTTTGTATGGGTCTCTTTGGGGAGAAAGGCGGGATAGAAATATTGTAAATAAAAAAAAATAAAATAAAGTATGGTTTCCTGTGGGGTTTAAAAACACATTTCACCTGCCCTTGGAGGAGGGATGGTTTCCCAGGTGAGCCTTCTTAGTCATTGTTTATGGGTTTGTTTTATTTAATGTCATTTTTATGGTTTTTATCTTGTTATTATTAACCAGCTCCTCTGGCATTGCTGTCAGCTCATTTTAAAGCACCTGTTATTGTATTTTATATGGATTGTTTTTAGTTATTTTAAATTATATATTATGTTATATGCCGCTTTGGGCTGTGGAAAAGCAGGATAAACAGCTTTTAAATCAACCTGATAGATAGATAAATAAATAAATCTGACCCTGATATGTCAAAAAAGCTTCTAGTCCTTCACAGTCATTATGAGTCGGCATGCATCACCAGAAGCAGAGGAGATAAAAAAGGCATGTTAGGGGAGAGGGGGCAGTTTATAAATTCCAGAACTGGAAGTTGCTCTTCCTGCATTATGCCCCAGCACTGTTTCTCTTACCACAGCCGTCATAAAAATGGCTGAATACATAGCAAGCAAATGGGGAAAATGAGACAAACTCTAGTTTTGAAGGAAATCAAGAAGACATCAGATACAGTTTACTTACCTTGAAATGCTGCTTTGCTCCAGGCCTGAATAAATGTGGGTCTAATAAGCCCCCCCCCATTTCAAACAGGTAGATGAAATGGTGCTTGAAAACAATTGACTGTTTAACATGTTGACTCCCAGAAGGAGCTCGGGAAGCGGGCTTGTCTGTCATCATGCAAACATTCTCCTTACCAGAAGCACAAACAGCCCGCAGGTAGCTGTGTCCTCTTGGAGTGTCCTCACAGACTTCAAGCACATGTGTTATATTGCCGGTATCACATGTCTGTTTCCCTCACCCACCCACCCACCCACTCTCTCTCTCTCTCTCTCTCTCTCTCTCTCTCTCAAGTTGGATGTCAGCCACATGGCAAGGTTATTCTGTTAGACAAGCTGGCAAATGCCAATGACAGGATTATAATTAAGTGCCAGAACATGCAGCCAACACAATTACCGTGCTGTTATTATGCTGTATGATGTGTTAAAGAAGCTCATAAAAATGTTGTAAAGAATATAAATCAAGGGGCATGTATACAATCTGTGAAAGGAGGGGAGCAACACCCGTTCTCCCATTTAGAGCTGACATCTCAGGAAGACGAGAGACCTTTAATGGAAAAGATGCTTTTCTCCATGGACAGGGTCTCCACTCTCTGGCACACTGGTTATATTTCATCTTCAGCTTTGTAAAATTCAAGGAATGGCGAGTTGGTTGTAGTTCCTCAGCCCATTTTACATTTGTTCTCATGCTAGCTGAACTCCAAAAGACTGACTCTTGCCTGATTCCTGTGTTAATATTTGAGGTTGTGAGCTCACCATGTAGTGCAGTGTTTCTCAAACTGTGGGTCCAGACCCACTTGGTGGGTCGCAACCTGATTTCTGGTGGGTCCCAGGTGATGGAAAGATCAGATAACTAATTACCGGAATGCTCCAGAATGGAGCATTTCAGGAGGGGAGGATTGGTCAGCTGGGCCCGGGAAGGGGGAGGGATTGGCAGGGGCATCCTCTGCCGAATCCTATCCCTCTTCCTGGACCTGGCCGCCATTACACAGCTTCTTGGATGTGCACCAGCAAAATAGCTGACACACATTCAAGTAGACCGATCAGGGCGACAGGGGCTCTACTTGGGGTAAGAAGATGAACGACGTCCCCTTCCCCCAAGGAGTGCTCCAGCCATGCCAGTGCAGGGTCCTATCTAGATAGGATGCGGTGCAGGCTCTACATCCGCGCCACAGCCTAGCTAGACAGAATTGTGCTGTTAGTTATCTTATCTCAATTGGAAGATGAAGTCAATGGCATTCCAGAACAGATTTTTGTCCATATTTTCACCATAAGTTTGTTCAGGTTTTTATTTCAGGGCTTTGCGATTGTTAGCTTACTATTAGCGTGCCGGAGAGAACAGTCTCTTATAGATAACAGAAATTATTACTTTTGATTGTTGTTCAAAAAGTCAGTCAAGCTTTTGTTAATGTCATTAAATATGTATTTCACTCTAAAGAAGTCTTGTAACTGCAAATATTTCATCCTATTCATTGTAGATCCCATGTTGAGATCCTAATCATGCATTCATTTTACTGTCATCCAATACTTGGCCATTGTGCATAACATGGATGAAATGTTTAGTATTTCATTAGAAATTATAATAAATTTATAATCAATTAATTATAACTAGCATCTGGTCACCCTATACATTCCAGAATACATCTTATGATGAGGGTATACAAGAGAAGTATTATTCTGTTGAATGGTGGGAACCAGTTACTTATTGCTTTTGCCTTGTAAAAAAACGGTCATCGGTACTGGGTTGAGATCTCAAGATGACCAAGTTTCTCCTTTTCCTTTGCACTTGGACCTCCTGCAATTCAGCTCAACAGCTGCTGCTCCATCTGCTAAGCTTCTCTGCTTCTTCCCCTGTTTGGCAAAGTAGCTGAAAGCAAAGCACCACAGTGCTGATACTCATTTTTGAGGCCAGCAGGCAACGCAAGACGCTCTCCTGCAGTATACCTTACATAATTCTGTTTAATAATACATGTGTCCCCTGTGCTACTTTCATTCTTTCTTGCTCACCAAATAAATGTCCAACTTGATGCTCTTTCTTGTCAACACTTACCCAAATCAACAAACTCTGCCATGTATTGTGAAAGCAAAGTAGGTTGAAGTAGGCCTGGGGTGGTGGGTCAAAGTAGGCAGGTAGGTTTGGGCCAAATACTTCCACTTTGCAGATCATGTATTTATACTAGTGTCAGCACCCCGGAGACGGGTACCCTTCAGTTGGCACCACGCACGAGGTGTTTGCTTCCCAAGGCCTCAGATGTAGGACCAGGAAAGGGCGGGGGGTTTACAGCACCCTCCGGCCTTCCCTTGTCTTCCTCTAGTGTAAGGCTGGGTCACAGGCAGGACAGAAATATTCACAGCTGGACTGCCTACCCTGGGCATGAGCATTTAGATACTGGAAGCCCCTCCCATGTCTCACCCCCTGTGCTCCAAGTGCCTGATCCTGCAAGAAAGCCTCTGGGCCCTTACCTCCACCTTCCTCGAAGACCTTGACCCTGCCAGGCATCACCTCAGCTCCTGCTGCCTTGTTTGAAGGCAACCCTAACCCTAACCCTTTCCCAGGCCCATGCTGGCCAGCAGTTGGTTGTTTGGCCCCCAGAGTTGAAGTTGTCCCTTGACCGATTCTTGGCAGGGTGAGGGGAGGCGCTTTCAGCAGGCTGGGCCTCGTTGGGCCAGGCTCCCCCAGCCGCTTGTGGCATTGTGTGGGGCGGGACTTGCCTCACCAGGTGGTCCCATTTCTATGCCAACCACACCGAGTGTTGGATCCTGCTGCCTCCCTGGTTCGCCTGGGGCCCCATCCGGCGGAGATGGCAGGTCGGGCCCCAGACAACTGAATTCAAATTGCTTTACTCAGAATGAAAATGAGTGAAGCTGTTGAATGAGATCTGGAGGAACCTGAACTTCTCATCTTAAAAAATGTGGTTGTGATGATGGTATTTTGAAAAACAGCCATAGTAGTCCAAGACTGACATGATCTGTAAATGTCTTCTCCATATATCTCCCTGTATCTACTATGCAGATAAGCCTCAGTGCTCTGACAAAGAATCCCCTTTACGAAGAATTGAATTCTACCTTGCCAGCAAAAAATATGGATGTCATTGCCCTTCTACTTTATAGTCGACTTCATTTCCATCCTGAACCATCTGC
This sequence comes from Plestiodon gilberti rubricaudatus, assembly GCA_026170595.1. Taxonomy (NCBI): domain Eukaryota; kingdom Metazoa; phylum Chordata; class Lepidosauria; order Squamata; family Scincidae; genus Plestiodon; species Plestiodon gilberti. The sequence continues at coordinate 185,167,603 of JANXHW010000004.1, read as the reverse complement.
TATACAGTATTTGTATCATCATGAATGACCAAATAACTCTGTCAACATCTTCTTAATTTGGCAATAGCAAACACATAACCCCTAAACCCAGAGAGTATAAATGTGCTCTTGATATTAGAAATATTAGCCTCCCCATTCATTAAATCCCTATCCCTCCATAATTTGCTTCCAGGCCCTATTTCCAGAATCAGGTGGAAACAATACACATTTTGCACCTTCCCTTTCATTCTCCTAGATAGATCCAAATGCTAAGAAACTGAAATTCAGCAAGTTCAGCTTCCTCCATCAGCACACCTTCCTTCTTGGGCAATCTGCACTTGTGGAATCTCTGCCTGTCTCTTAGATGCAGCTCTTAGAGGCAGAGAGCCTCTGTAAAAACCAAGGTGGCAACCCAAGACTTGAGCCTTAACCCTGTGGATGTTGGACTGCTCAAGGGCTGCTACGGCTAATTCTTCCCTGGCCATTTTCTTCTGCACATTCTAACCATATGTGGAGCACCAAAAGGCAAAAACACGAAGAGCAATCCAGCTTTTATTTTTTGAAAGCTTCCCTTGCCCTTTCATCAGAAATAAAGATGATGTAGCTTGATGTTCCCTCAACTCACCCCTCACTTTCTTCCCCGTTTTACAACTTAACGAAGACATGCTGACCTGTAACTAAAGGCAGATATCCTGCACATCAAACAATGATGCTTGGAGGCATCACCATTCATTCAACGCAGACATCCTGAGTGTGCTAGCAGGTGTGGAACACATGCTGAGCATGCCCTTGTATTCAAGAGACAATTTAGTGCTCGTATCTCCAGCTGGAGGAATTCAGGCTCTCAATCAGAACTCTTTTTAGCTGTATTCTGATAAGAAGTCCATAAATCACATTGTTGAAGTCTTTTCAGAGCTCACACAAGCAAAGGGGATGAAGGTGGTTATGTCAGTGATGGTGTCTCATGTCAGGTGGAGAAGAGCAATGTGAGCCTGCAACACCTTTTGAATACAAAGGAAGCACAAGCACGGAGGTGTGTCCCTGATCATTATCAGCAACATCCCTCAACACTAGCAATGTAAACACGGCCCATGACATACTACTGTGCATGCGCTTTTGATCATAGCCAGCCAGCACACATGAAGTTTGAGTTTCATATCTAAATGCTCAGTGCTGTTGGTTCATGCATTTGAGTGCTCTCATAATGCCAAGTGATGAGCAAGCAGCAGCACATCCCGCCCCTAAAAAGTCAAAAATTGTGCTAATATCTCCTGCTAAGTCATGTGTCTGCCTACCTAAGCTATACTGGGCAAGTAAACATATCCTGTGCTGTTAAACCACTAGGCTGTGGATATAGTCCTTGCTCCTATAACCTACTCACATGAAAGTTTAAGTATGTCAGTTGTGAGAAAATGTAAACAAGAGTGGACTGCCAAGCTGATTGTGTCCATACGGCTGTTTGAACGCTCTTTCCCAAAAGCCAGCCTAGCCACTTTTGCAACCACCTTCCCACCCTGCAAGTACCAAACCAGACACCAGGAAAGGAAGGAAACAGGCACAAACATGTTCAGCATTTGGAGATAGGAGGACACACATTCTGAGCCATCATAAAGCCATCATGACTAGCAGCCGCTGGAAGACTTGCCATCCAAGAAGTTGTCTAATTCCCATTGAAGGCCGTCTAGGGCTAGGCCATTAATAATAGTGAAAAGCATGGAGTAGCATTCCAAGTAGTGCTTCTGCCGACAGGTGCTCACTCCATGAATGGACGTTTCCTCTGCGGATAGAAGGAGCATTCTGCTTATGGAAGAGGTACGAGCACAAGGTTCTCTTCCACAAGTGGAATGCTCCTTCCATTCATGGAGGAAGCTTTCATTTGTGGCGTGAACTCATAAGAACATAAGAAGAGCCCTGCTGGATCAGGCCAAAGGCCCCTCTAGTCCAGCTTCCTGTATCACACAGTAGTCCCACCAGATGCCTCAGGGAGCACACAAGACAACAAGATACCTCTATGCTGTCGCCACTCCCTTGAACCTGGCACAGAGAAAACCTACTCCTCCAACCAGGAGGTTGCTTATCCCCATCATGGCTTGTAAGCTGTGATGGACTTACTTCCAGTGGTTGAAGCGCTGGTTGGGATGCCACCCATCATGTATAAAACAGACCATAATAATAAAAAACCCATCATAATAAACAGGACAGCAGTCCAGAAACAAACCATCCAAGGTGCTCACACTTCCACCTCACTCCATGCTGAAGGCATCACAGAACAAGCACAGTCTCAAGCCTGAGAGAGATGGGGGAGTCGCACAAATATCCATAGTGATATCCATATATCCCAAGATAACCATTGTTCTGCTCCCGATTGAGTGCATTGGAAGAGCTGTCTGCACGGCATTCGGATCACGCTTCGGCAGCTAATCCCGCCTCATGGTTATTTGTGACTCTACTTTGTTTTGAAAGCAAAGTGAAAAAGAAAGTGCCGGCATGAAAGAAAGTGGAAGAAGATCAATGACTTTGATTCAAACATGTTATTCAACCTAGAAAGTTTTCATCTGCAGGGGTAAAAAACATCCCAAGATGAGTGGCGTCAGCTCGGTACATGCAGCAATCCCATCACCTGACCTTGTTCTCGAGCTGTCACTCTCGCCTTGCAAAACATTAAGCATGAAAGACAGGAGACCTTGTAAAGAATTACACTATCTGAGGGGCAGCTTCTACCTTGGAAACGTTCAAGGAGTTTTCCCCCTTCACATCTCTTGCCACCAGCTGAGTGTCTCAAAACATGTTTGCATTCCCTTAATTCTGATGTCTAATATCATCAGAAATAATGATGAGATCAGCGATGCCAGTGGGAATCAGCATCTACCTTTGTCTGCCAAACACACACAGGGTATCAGATATCCGGAAGGAGGTTTTTCTAAAAACTAAGGTAACAAACAAAGGAGAATGGTAAGGCCGGCATGTACGCACCCCTCTGGCCAATTCACACATTACAAGACAGCAAACTCATTTGTCATTTACCATGAACGAACCATCTTCATCGGGATACAAGTCATAACATTCAAGATGAGCTTAAAAATGTAATTTAAAAATTTAAAATGTAATATTTAATTACATTTTTTTTTTTTGCCCTACATGGTGGCAGCTTGCTTTGGGATCTCGGGGGTATTGCAAAAAATAGCTTTTTAAGCTCATCTTGTTTTTATGACTTATATCCCGATGAAGATGGTTTGTTCATGGTACATCATTGCTGGTCATAATTGTTTCCGTTCAATCATTTGTCATTGGCTACCTATATGTTTCAGGGCTCAATTCACCTATAACCATGGCTACTAGGCATGATGGCTATGTGCTACCTCTGGGTTCATTGATCATATGCCTCTGAATACCAGTTGCAGGGGCACAATGGGGGGAGAGTATGCCTTCATCTCCTGCTTGTGGACCATCCAGTGGCAACTGTTGGGCCACTGAGGGAAATGGGATGCTGGGCTAGATGAGTCCTTGGCCTGATCTAAAGAGGCTTTTTTTATACCTTTAAATCTTTTAATTGCCTTGGACACTGATACCTTAAGAATCCCTTCCCCCATGTGAACCGGCCTGACCATTATGGTCAAGATCAGTGGACCTGCTTTATGACCCATCAGTGTTGTTGGGGTACTTATGAGCAGGTATGGAAGAAGAGGCCTTCTCTGAGGTGCTTTTAAATGTGTGAATCTAGATTGTGGAGCGCCCCCTGTGGACAGATCCTCCAAGTTCCTTGGTTTCAGATGGGCAGAACTGCTCGTTTCAACAGGCTTTTACATTTTGCGGACAGTTATTGTCTCTCTAAGTGTTTATGATTTACCAATGCTGCTATTTGTTTGCTGTCCCGATGTCTCAGAACAATGTGGAATGACTCTTAATGTGATGTTTTTACTGATTTTAATGGTTTACTGATTTTAAATGTTTTTGTTTTGTTGTTGGTTTAAATGAAGTTGTTAGCTCCTTTGTATAAGAATATGTTACAATAGAATAATATAAAAACAAATAATATACATTTAACAGGAAGACACAGTCAATCCCATCTCCCGGGCAGGTTCACCAATAGAAAGTGAGACAATTCTTATGGGATTTCCAGCCATGTATCGTTCTTTATTGAGGAGATAAAGTTGATCTTAAACTTGCCTTAAACTTAAACTTGGGCAGGCAAGCAAAAACTTTAAAACCTCCGCTTAACGTTTCCTCCTGGCACTTCGAGACCTCTTCAGAAGCAGCACTGAGAACAAGACCAGTACCAGTACTGGCAGTTGGATACAGTTCCGTAGAACACAACACAGAAATTAAAGCAAAACTAACGTTGCAAAGCACAGGAAATACTAAAATGGTTCATTACGAGCGGAAGATGCGGTTTCCCGGGTTGGCTGGGAGTAAACCCTCTCATGCGCTGACCGGTATTGACCTAGCACAGCGCTGTTTGTACGATTTATTTACGAATGGCAGCCAGATCCGATTCACAGATTTCAATTCTTGTTGACGATTCATAAGTGCACCAGGTTTTTGGGCGATGGAAATAGCTTCCAGGTTTTGACGATGCCTAATGTTAGTCTCATGAAAAAGAGAGCGTGTGTTTTTAAAATCAATCCAATGTCCGGTAGCTGCCGTGTGTGTAGCTAGCGCAGATTTTTCTTCTTGTCCAGCTTTGACAGCCCATTTGTGTTCCTGTATTCTTGTTTTAATGCATCTCCCCGTTTGTCCTATATATGAACGATGACAGATACCACATGGGATTTCGTATACCTCCGGGTTTGAGAAATCTGGCCTCTTATCTTTAGGATTACCCAGCAACTGTGGGATCTTCATTGTAGGCAAAAATATAGTTTTTACGTCATGCTGTCTAAAAATGTAGGCAATTTTGTCCGTAATGCCCCTCAAATAAGGTAGAGCTAGCCATTTGAATTCCTTATTATTTGTTTCCTCCTGTTCTTTCTCCTTGTTTTTATTAATTTCCTCTATTGTAGGGATATATTTGGCTTTTTTCAATTGTTTATCCCAAATTGCCTCAATTTGTTTTTCTTTATATCCATTAGCTTTTAACGTGTTCGTAATCATCAATTTTTCTTTGGCTAAAGAGTCTTCATCACACACATGCACCGCCCTGTATACCAGAGAATTAATTACTGAGCTCTTCTGTGCAGGGTGATGGTTTGAATTCTGGTGCAGATATCTTCCAGTGAATGTGGGTTTTCTATATACTGATAGTCCAAAGGTAAGATCTTCTTTTCTTTGCACTTGGACATCCAAGAAAGGTAATATGCCATCCTTCTCTATCTCCATTGTGAATTGTATTTCGGGACAGAGATTGTTTAGGTGTTGTAGAAAAGATTCCAATTTTTCTTTTCCATAATCCTAAATACAAAACACATCGTCCACATATCGTAGCCACGTTTTTGGTTTGTTTTCTGCAGACATCAACGCTTTGTGTTCGAAAAACTCCATAAACAGGTTCGCCACAATGGGGCTTAGGGGGGTCCCGAAGTGCCGGGAGGAAACGTTAAGCGGAGGATTTAAAGTTTTTGCTTGCCTGCAGAGGCGTCGTCTGATCTGTGGCGGTGGGGCGGTGGGCCCCAGGGCATTGGGGCGGAAGGGCTGGGGGGGGCGGGAGGCTCCTTAAGTTTCGTTTGTGTTGTGGCCTTTTTTCGGGTTTTAAAAACCTTTTTAGGGGGTTTTTAGCACTAGCGCGGGGCTTGTAATCTTTAGTGTATGCTTTGAGCCACTTCTCTGTATTTTAGGAGCCTCCAGCGACGACCTACTGCAGCGCGACGATGTCTTCCGGGGCGCAGATCGTTCCTCTGCTCTGCCCCTGCTGTGAACTCTGTAAAGCGCCCAGCAGCGCTTTTTAGAGAGTCCAAGCATGCGCAGGACGACGATTGGAAACATCGTCGTCCTGCGCATGCGTGGACTCTCTAAAAAGCGCTGCTGGGCGCTTTACAGAGTTCGCAGCAGGGGCAGAGCAGAGGAACGATCTGCGTCCCGGAAGACATCGTCGCGCTGGAGTAGGTCGTCGCTGGAGGCTCCTAAAATACAGATAAGTGGCTCAAAGCATACACTAAAGATTACAAGCCCCGCGCTAGTGCTAAAAAACCCCTAAAAAGGTTTTTAAAACCCGAAAAAAGGCCACAACAAAAACGAAACTTAAAGAGCCTCAAACACAAATAGCGGGTTCCTTTGCCTTTCGTTGAACCTAGCCAGGGGCTAGGGCAGAGAGAGAGAGAGAGAGAGAGAGAGAGAGAGAGAGAGAGAGAGAGAGAGAGAGAGGAAGCAGAAGCAGAAGCATGGGGAACCGTGCAAAATTTGTAAAAACACACACAAAAATTTAATTTAAATAGTAAATACATATTCCATTACAGAAAAAAAGGATATTCCACACTCATACAACCATGAAAACTTTTAATAGCTTTTTAAAAGATCAGGATGTTGGGTGAGAGGACCTTAGTTCCCATTAGGAAGGCAAATCAGTCTTCTATCGTGGACAGTGATGGTAAATGCTAGTTTTACCCTTTATGTCCCCACACTTTTATTTAAATAACCTGTTATGGTATCCACAAAAGGCAGAGAATTGTGACTGTTGGCGGGGGTGGGGACAGTGGCGGCGCCACGCCGTGGGGCGTCAAGGGTTACGACCGCGCGTTTTTATGGGGGGGCGTCAAGGGTTTGGGCCACGGTTGAAAAATGGTCTGGCTACTCCTCTGCTTGCCTGCCCAAGTTTAAGTTTAAGGCAAGTTTAAGATCAACTTTATCTCCTCAATAAAGAACGATACATGGCTGGAAATCCCATAAGAATTGTCTCACTTTCTATTGTAACAAGCCATGAAAATATACATACTATTTTAGGTTCACCAATAATTCTCATGATGGCAAAACTCTCCCGCGGATGCTCTGTTGCCGCACAAGAAGTTATGTTGGATTGGGCTGCCAATTTGCAAATGTAGAGTGATTTTGCTGTGGCTTTGTCAGTTACACCTAAATAACCCATTGAAGTATGTGACTGTTCGATAAGATGAGTGCAGTGGGTTCTATGCTCGTTTCTTGTCGTAAACTGAGGCTTACTGTGCAAGTTCACGTCTATTCCTTTTCTGCATGGAATTATGACTTTTGTGTTAAGTTGGCTATCATAGGCAGCTGCCCAAATTATGAAATGGATGCTGTAAGTGGACTCTACCATAGGGACTTTTCACTTTTGGCTTAACATTTCTTTCAGCCACTCAAATACACTTAAAATGTAGCAATTTTCCTGCTATTTCCTCACCCTTTTTTCACTCGTCACTGTCAATCCTCATAAGAGCATCTCACTTAGGAAGCTCACTGAACACAAGAACATACAACAACACAGGTCAAGTTGACTAAGACGCTGATGTTCCCAAATCCTGCTCTGTCAAGCAAATGACAAGTTAATCTAATGTTGGTCCCAGTCTAGACAACCATTGCCACTGCAGTTGGCTTTGATTAACACGTACATTCGGCAGAATTAACTCTTGAACAGGGGGGAACTCAATATAAACTCTGTATTACAGAGTTATGCAGGAGAAGTCATATACAATACAAACATGTGTAGGTGTTATGACACCAAATATCCTAGAGATATTTTATTATTTATAATCAATTGAACATGTTCTGTTCCAGCATTGCGTGCAGAAGTGTCGTGGCACTGGGGGCGGTTGGGGGTGCCCCAGTCGCAGGGGGCGTGCCTTCTCCTGGATCTGTTGCCCCACCGCATCTTCTTTGCAGCTGAAAACGGCTGCGTTTTCGGCCCTTCCACCCTCCGTGGCGCCGGTTGGCTCCAAAAAGGAGCCAAAAAGCGCCGGGGTGTGTGTGTTTCCGTGCCGCAGTGGCGCGCTACGATAACATCACACATCCCCCAGGGGCGGGGCATGTGGCACGGCGGCCCCCACCAATGGGGGACGTAGGGCCGCTTCTGATTGTGTGTGGCTGAGATCTCCTCATGTATTTCATTATGTACTGTACACTTGCACAGCCGTTCTCGGCCACAATGCAAAGAACTGCATGGCTAGCTTCAGGGAACCATTAGGTTTCTGGGGGTCCTGGGGCAAATCCATGCACGGGCCCCCCATGACCCACCACCTGATGGCACATTGGCAGTGGCGTTCTTTGGGGGGGGCCTGAGGCCTTGGGCCCCAGGCGCCATCTTCCAGGGGGAGCCATCTTCAGCCGGGGCGCTGCCGCCGCCGCCGGCCCCACGCTCACCTTGGTGCAGCTGTTTAAAAGTTGCGCCGAGGTGAGCGCGGGGCTGGCGGTGGCGGTGGCGAGGAGGCTGAAGAAGGTAGGGAGAGTGGTGAGGGTGAGCGCTCGGGGGCCAGGAGCGCCATTGCTGTCTCCTTACCTCCTCCTCCTCGCCACCGCCGCGCCGCCGGCCCCGCGCTCACCTCGGCGCGAGTCGGCTCCTTTTTTTTTGCCCTCTCTTGGCCTCTTAGGCGTTCTGCGCATGTGCAGAACAGCCAATTTTAAAAGGAGCCGACTCGCGCCGAGGTGAGCGTGGGGCCGGCGGCGGCGGCGGCGGCGGCGAGGAGGAGGTAAGGAGACAGCAATGGCGCTCCCGGCCCCCGAGCGCCCACCCTCACCACTCTCCATACCTTCTTCAGCCTCCTCGCCGCCACCGCTGCCGCTGCCGGCCCCGCGCTCACCTCGGCGCGACTTTTAAACAGCCCCGCCGAGGTGAGCGCGGGGCCGGCGGCGGCGGCGGCGAGGAGGCTGAAGTAGGTAAGGAGAGTGGTGGGGTGGGCGCGGGGGCCGGGTGGGAGCGCCCTTCTGGGGGGTGGGGGCGCTCGGGCCCTTCTGGGGGGCGTCCGGGCAACCCGTGCACCGGGCACCCGGAGGGCTAGTGACGCCCCTGCACATTGGTCATTTCCACTGCCACCAGTATTGTGAGTTTAGGGGTCAGCCTGGCTGGGTGATGCCACTCATGGAAATCCAGGTGCCCTACATGGTGGCAGCTTGCTTTTGAATCTCAGGGGTATTGCAAAAATAGCTTGTAATATGGTATGGGACCAACTGTTCAAAGGTTTGTATATACACTGGCATTTTACCACTAGTGTACTGCTGGAACTATTGCTGGATATACTTCTAACTCTATAGTATAATTACTGCTGGAAGATCCAGACTTAAATCATTACTATTTCTTCAGGGGTGCTTGAAAGTCACAGAATGGACAGTTCGGGATGTTTCAGAATAATTACTTCTTTCCTTGTGGGCAGAAAGTAACTGTTGGGTAATGCACCCTTTCCAAAATGTGTCACCCATGCTTCCTTGCCCAGCGATTTTCTTCTCAGCATGAACTCGCAGCAGATAAGAGCAATAACTTATTCCCCACTGAAGTAGCAGTGCCAAAGCAATGTACTTTACTGCTGTAGCTAATGTGAAAATATACTACTCCTGTTTGAAAAGGTAGGTGTGATGCACCCAAACATGTCCTGCTGGGATTGGAACATGGTAGCTCTTGGAAGCACCTAAAGGAGCTCTAGGATTGTGCTCTTCGCATCACATTTTATATAACCCTTATTTATGCATCCTCACAGCAACACTATGGGGTGGATCGTTGTGACTCCACATCTAATTTTCCTAGCTATGTTTCCTCCTCACTCTTCTTTTCAAAATGTGAGGAAGTCACTGTGGATTAAATCAGATTTCTTATATTGACACATATATCTTGGCAGGCTGTATACATTGGCCTATATTTTGTATCTAAATTAGAATGGAGCTGAACTACTCAGAATTTTTGGGTGAACATTTGCAGCTGTACCAACAATATTGCTGGCGCAAGTCCATGTTGATCCATGCAGACGGACCAGGACCAGGAAGTGGGTTTGGATATGGCGTGCACTGGTGCCACCAATCCCGCCGCAACCTGGGTCCGTCTGATCCACCCAACCTCCACCTCCGTCGCCACCCTGTTCCACCCTCCCGCCTGCCCCTGTGCTGGACTTACTGCTGGCCTCCCAACCACCACCGGCATCAGTGGGAAGGCTCTGGCGTTGCGCTGTCACAAAGCACTTTACAATGCTTTTGTGACAGCACACACTGGTGGAATGTGCGTTCCACTGGCGCTGACCCTTGTTAGGATTGGGCTGTTAGTAATTTACGTAAACTAAGCTCACTTGTTCTCAGTGACAATATCACATAGGTAAATCTGACAGGCTACTTAGTCCCTGCTATAATTCCATTCACTATGTGATCCCTGATTGGATGGGATCATCCATGTGCTTATCTAGGAAGGAGAAAGAATTAGCCAAGGGAAACACAGTACTGAAGACACAGCAATTAGAGGAACAATAGCACTGAATTTTAAAAGATGAATATTCACACAGTGGTTTGGGATGGGAGGGTTTTTTTTTTTTGGGGGGGGGAGAAATTTCCACCCCACTATAATTGACAGTTGGAACCTAAAAAATAAAACTAGAAGATATTCAGTGCAATCCTTATCTATATTTATACTATATATGCCTATATTTTCTATATTTTATATTTGGATTGGTGGGCATTCCTGTCTGAGAGTTTATTTACTCATTTGGCATGGACTTATTTTTTAGGGGAATCGAAGCACAGCGTATTGAATGACACCAATATTTCATAAAGGCAACCTATCTGATCCTTGCACAAAACCACCCTCTTAGTTCTGCCATTTTTTAAATCCGTGCCTGTCACCGTTTTCAAAAATGTCGAAATAGGATAGGTTTCACAAAACCATTTTTTCAGAACTAGTTTACTTTGGTAATCTGGCCTTACAGATTATTTTATCTTTCTATCATTTCATTTCAGAAATATTTTATCTTTCTATCATTTAAAATTCACTGTCTATGTGTGGACACTGAAGATACAAAGTGGTGATGGTGGTGGTCATTCTGTGGGGGAAGACTACCACTGTAGAAAAATATCAAAAGTCAGGCAGCCCAATTTGTCTACAGGTGGGCCCCCATATCCGCTAGGGATATTTTCTAGGCCCCTCCATGGATACTTGAAACCGTGGATAAGAGCGAACACCCCCTCCATGGTTTCCTGAGGGCCCCCCACTCTGCCTCCCCTGCAGGCAGGCATGCTTGCCCCCCCAGCTCTTATTTTTCTTTCAGCAAGCTTTGTTTCTTCCTTAAAACAAACAGAGAAGCAGCCTCCATTGCAGGCAAGTAGAACGAGATTAAGTCCTAGAGAGGCTCTGCAAGGTTTCTGTTAACCTTGCAGAGCCTCTCTAGTACTTAGTCTCGTTCTACTTGCCTGTAATAAGTAGCCAGAGGCTGCTTCTCCTGTTTCTTTAAGGAAGAAACAAAGCTTACTGGGAAAAAAGTAAAAGCCTGGAGGGGTCCCCACGATCCGTGGATAACTGAAACCATGGAGAGCGAATCAGTGGATATGGGGGCCCACCTGTACATTCAAGACTGGCGGAGCACATGCTCCGCTGGTCTAGGGTGTCACAAATGGGCCGTAAAGCACTTTTGCAGTACCCTCGGAGTAAGCAACGCTGGCGCCAAAGCTGATGCCACTCTTCCCAGGCCAGATCCGGAGCTGTGCCCACTGGGGAAGGTAAGTTCCCTGCCTGGCAGAGGAGGGGCATGAGGAGGGCTGAATGGGGCATTCCATGGGGAGTGGGATTGGTTGGCAGAGCCTGGAAAGGGGGAGGGATCAGCAGTGGCATCCTCCACCAAATCCTATCCCTCTTCCTTGGCCTGACCACTGTTACGTGGTCCTCTTGAATGTGCACCAGCAACATATACATTTGAGTAGACCCATCGGGGTGGCTGGGGCTCTACTCGGGTTAAGGGGGCGAATATCCCCTTTCCCCGAGGAGTGCTCCAGTCACATCAGTGCAGGGTCCTATCTAGATAGGATACGGATTGGGCTCTATGCCTGCGCCACAGCCTCACTAGACAGGATTGTGCTCTGAATGTCCCCTGCCTCCTCCCATCTCCTAAAAACTGCAGTGATGAGAGGGTGGTGCAAAGTCACCATCGAAAGCCCTTTCAAAAGACTCCCATGTATTTCTTTCTTGGGAAGTCTTCCGTGTCTGGTCCAGACTCGTTCCTTTTAGTGTTTGTTCTCCATTTCACCCCTTTTGTTCTATTGAGATTGAAGCCTAAACACGGTCCATGTTGTTACTAGAGCATGGCATCCTGAATTATCGACAGAACCTGTGAGTTGGCCACATTGTATTTCATTTTTTTCTTAAACAGGTTGCATAACTAGGGCCAGGTTGCGGTGCTAAAGCTTCCCCTACCCTCCTACGACTTCCCCTACCCTCCTACGGCTTCCCCTCTTTTGTGTGCCCTCCCGAGTGCTATTTAGGCAAAATAAACCAGGGACCTCTCACACATGCTACGTAATGTGTGTTTTTCCTCCATTTCCTTTCTCTTCCTCTGTTGTCTCCTTTGTGTCTGTTTCAAAGCCCCTTGGGGCAGGGACATGTGGATGGCAATAAATAATGAATGATATTAATATTTCATGATTGCATGGGTTTATACTTTTTAATTATTTTTTTATTGGAAGCCACTTTGGATGCTGTTGAAAGAAAGTGCGGTTGACAGGTTTAAAAGAATGAAATACTGTTTTACTGAGAATACATACAACCAGGACCTCTGTTGATTGTCTCCAGTTCTATTTTCATATTCAATAAATTTCCCCCCGGAGTTAAGGTGCCACAAGGCGCTTTGTTTGTCTTTCTCGAGATGTTTTTGAGCCTTGCTACCCTGGCTTTCAGAGTCAGGTGGAAGCATTATGTGAGCTTATACCAAGGCAGCCGGATAAGCTGCTATGCTGATGGAGCAGAAAACTAGCTCAGATGGATTCAGCATTTGGCAGTATTCTTGGTGCTGTTGTAGGGGAAATCGACCGACTAGTCTCAAGTGCAGCTCCGTGTTTTGGCCCACTTGGATATTTTGAATATTAGGGTACTCTTCACTGAAGGATTCTGTTGCCTTTCCAAAATTCTAATTGCTGTCTTAAAAAATTGCTCAGCGAGGAGTTAACCCAGATATATCCTTAAGGCTTTCAATGGGGGTGGAATGGGTGGGTAGTTTTCAATTAAAACCAAAATGCCTATTAATTTGAGATGTAAAGGACAGGAAAAATGGACACAGGAGGGAAATGTCTTGGAGTCTTTTTTCCCCTCTTTTTTTTTTTTCTTCAAAATTCAAGAAGGCATGAGGTCTAGTCAGGTACCCACACCATTCCCATTAGTTTCAGTAGGTTGAAATGCACAACTCTTGTGTCGGATTGAGGGCTGCTTATTGGAGGGAAAAGTAGCTTCAGCAGGGGATCTGGAGTGAATAAACTGGAGGAAAGTATTCTTACACCCAAATCCTACTTCTCCCCGTGTGGCAGTGCAGTGGAGCTAACGGGGCATCTGCTGCATCCCGCAGGGGAGTTTTGGCTTCCAGAGGCCTCCTCAGGGCAAGTGAACATTTGTTCCCTTGCCCTGGGGAAGGACCCTGCCAGCCCAGTGGGTCTACTCAGACCTGCGCCAGCTATATAGCTGGCACAAGTCGAAATGGATCTGTGAAAGTGGATCAGGCCCAGGAAAGGGGCTAGGATTTGGTGGCCACCACTGTCGCCGAACCCGCCCCCTTCCTGGGTCCAATCCACCCTCCTCCGCACCCTTGTTGCCTCCCCATTCTGCCCACCCCTTGCCCCCTCTTCTGGTGGTAGCCAGGCCATACTCTCCAGCATGTCGCATTTGTGACAGCCAAAAAGTGCATTACGCCATTGGAACATGTGTTCCGGCAGCGTAACTGAAGAATAAGATTGGGCCATTAATCTTTTCCTGCCTATTGCTTCTCCACTCCAAATTGCACCTGAAATGCTACTTTTGTCCTTCCTGTTTTCTTCTCCAGATACATATTTGGAGAAACAGGGAACTTGGAAGAATGGTTGGTTAGGATTTTGAGTAGGTTTCCCAATACCTCAAATAGCAGGCTTATGAATGATAGGAATGAAAATGAGCAACTTGAGCTTTTAGGGACATCCTTTAGAGATTAGAGGATTACAGTTTAAGAGCTCACAAGCGCATAGAGGAATGCCTGCCAGCATTCCCATGGAGTGTTTTGGTTATATTAATAACACATGTTACCAACCTTTTACAGGATGTGCAATGATCCCTAAAATGAGGGTGGGGTTGAAAATGTTGAATCATTACCTTTTTTAAAATACAGAACTGCTTTGCGTATTGTGTTTTGAGTATGTGTGTACTAAGCCATCCGACAGATACTGGTAGTTGGTGCTGTTAGCCTGACAGCGATGCTCACCTGTTTGGAAGGGGTGGGAAGCTGAATCCATGGACCCTCTTCCCATGATGTTGTCCCTGTGCTTCCAGGGCCAGTTTCAAGGTCTGCACATACAACCTGGAGTGCTTACCAGATGCAGAGATCCAGCACTGGCGTCTCTGCAGGGGGGGCAGAGCTCTATGTTCCGCCGCGGTCAGACCCTCCGTTACACGGGAGCACGAAGCGCCCCCCGTCCCCTCATCTTTGGAGCCATTCAAGTCGGTGAAAGCACTGACTTGAATGGCTCCAAAGGCGAGGGGGTGGGGGGCGCTTTGTGCTCCTGTGTAATGGAGGGTCTGACCGCGGCGGAACTTAGAGCTCCGCCCCCCCTGCAGAGACGCCAGTGAGATCCAGTATTGGGAAGCACATGTGCAGTTCATCATTGAGCATGGATATGCACATGAAAGCCAACCTTGCACAGTTGTGTGGTTTCAATTTTACTTAACTTTGGTATTGCATCCTCTTCATGAACATTCAGACATTTGGAAGAACCAGTATTTAAGTGGGGGGGGGGAGGATTGTGAATAAGTACTTCTTATTTAGGGTTGTTGGGTATTATGATCCATTTACTTCTTAAACTTAACCCATGAAAATGCACCAGTATGCCCAATTCTGTTTCATTTTCCACTTTTATTCTACACTGGTAAGACTTCACCTGGAATATATTCATCTAGATATTGGTATTGCACTTGAAGAAAGATATAGGCAAGTTGGGTTCATAGGAGGGCAATGATGAAGATGGTCCTGAAAATGAGCCCTATATGGAAAAGCTGAAGAAACCTGTTTAGCCTGGAAAAAAAGAAGACTATGGAGGAAAACAACAGCACTCTTCTCCAAATACCTGAAGAATGGTCATATGGTGAGGGCAAAGATTTGTTCTTTGTTGCCCCAGCGGGCGTGTCTAAATCTTAAGTTATAAGAGAGTAGATTTTGGTTGAACTTTAGAAGAAACTTCTTAATGGTTAGAGCAGTTCAGCAATGGAACTAATTACCAAGGTGGGCTCTTCCTTGATAGTGGTCTTCAACCAATAGCTTGACTGCCGTCTTTTGGAGATTTTCCCTCCAGCTCTGATTTTTTTTTTGCACTGAGCAAGGGATTTTTTTTTTTGCACTGAACTAGATGGTCCGGAGAGTCTATGATGACTGGATTCCTGCTAGTTAGGAACATTTGGGAGAAAGCCTTAATTCTAAACAGAAAATGATGAAAGAAAGAGCAGGAAGGGGTGAAGGGAGCACTAGCTACTGCTAGAGTGAGGGGATTTGGAGCTTAAGGCCACTAAGGAGACTCCTGCGCGTTGCTTTCGCTTCCCTGAAAGGCTCCGAAGGTGAGGGGGCAGGGCCGCTTCGTTCCTCCGTGTAAGGGAGGCTCCGATTTCAGCAGAACTTACAGCTCCGCCCCCCCTGTAGTGACGCCAGTGCTTAAGGCCAAAGTAGATGTGCATCTATTTGCCCAACATTCTTGGGCAGTTTAGCTTTCTTTTCAAATAACAAGAGCCTCCCCCCCCCCGAAAATCTTGGCAAAATCATGGGGTGAGGAGTGCAGTAGTGCTTTACCCCTGCTGCGTTTTTTATTTCAGTAGCGTCCCCATCTTGTGAACTATTTTTAGATTAAACATACATTCATTGGTGGGGATAGGGATGTTAGTACTTAGCCCCTGCCATGGTTTTACCCAGATTCACAGGCCCCTTTGCTGCTGAGATTTACAAAGAAGCCTGAGCCCTTATCTGGGGATGTCTAGTTTAGCGATGAGTGTGGATGGGACTGAGGGCTTGGCGTTCCCTATAGAGCTGGCAAAACTGAAGGGGCCAGAGCAGGTTGTCAAAGGGTTGAGGCAATTTGAATGTTGGCTTGTTTGTGGGACCCAATTTCGTACGGCTAGCCTTGGCTCATTTGGATTCCTCGCCTCTGGGCTCTGCCATGCAGTTTACGTCGTCTGCAGTCAGCAGGGCAAATGCTCCAGACTCTGGTTGGAGAATGTCTTTGCATGTCTGAGCAGGATTCCACTTTCACATGACTGGATCTAACCTAATTATCCATCCCCAGATGGTATGTTTCAAGAATTCCTGGTAATCCTGGCTGTTTTGCTGAGAACAGCAGCTTTCGCCCCAACAGTTCAGTGAAGGCAGAAGATGTGAGCATTAGGGATTCTCACAGGGGGTGGCAGTGGTGGCGAATAAAAATAAAATGCTCGACTTTCTTTCTTATGCAGATTCATGCTAAAAAAAAGGGGAGAGGAGAGGGGCAATCTCTGCAGAAGCTGTCCCCTGAAGTGTCCTATTATATTAATCGTATTTGTTTGGTTCCGTGTGTGTTCTTTGGCAGAGAGTGTTCCCGTATTTTAGAGGTATCTTAACTGACTTTTCTCATTGTTCGGGGTATATTCTTTTCAATAAGAAAATTCAATCTATTGGGCTCTCATTGGACCTTTTAGGTTCGGTCACTTTGACCTCTGCTATTAAGATCACTCTGAACAGACTAATTGACATTGAGAGACAGGACGTTTTTGCTGCAGTGGCTAAATCCTGCTCGACTTTATACCTGCAGCTTCCATGTATTTTCAGTAAAAGCCCTAGGTACCTCTTTCTGATTGATAATCCTCAGTCAAGGCGTGCACTCTCCCTAGCCAGATGTAACGCCCTGCCCACAGCTTAATGGAATACAGATTCGATCGATCCTCCAAGGCACAGGGCCGTTGTTTATGTAATCAGGTAGATACAGAATCCCTGGTGCATGTGCTTTTACACTGCACTTGGTATAATGACCTCCGGCAAAATATCCTCAACTCTCTGTTAGTAAATTTGCAAGGGAGGTCTGATTCTGATATCGTCCTGATCTTACTTTCTTCCACCAACAAATGGACCATCAATCAGTTAGCTAATTTTTTTCAACTAACCATGGAACGTAGAGTGGCTATAGTGACCAACATTATGGAACCTAGGTAAAGGATTGTTAACTGTTTATTTTGTTATGTCTCCCTTTTTCACATGCCTTTGGGGTTTTTTTTTGCTTGTTTATTGTGTTATGTATTATTACTATTACTCTTTGTTTTATTACTATTACTCTTTATGTTTTATGCTTGTTTTTGTTATGTTATGCCAATAAAGGTTTATTGATTGATTGATTGATTGATTAATCGTATTTGGCAGGAAAAGTGGAACAGGCAGCTCACACAGTAGTGTGCGTGTGTGTGTGTGTGTGTGTGTGTGTGTGTGTGTGAATGCATGTTGCATGGATACACACAGAGAGAGAGAGAGAGAGAGAGAGAGAGAGAGAGAGAGAGAGAGAGAGAGAGAGAGAGAGAGCTTCCACTCATACATCACTGCATTTCCTGAACGACATATAACGGTGACTGGAGAGGGGTGGCAACACACCTTCAAGCCTAGTTCTAACTGGATACAAAGGAGCAAACCATCAAGGAAGCACTGGGTGATGGAAACTTTTGTAGGCGCATCCTACTGAAGCCATTTGCTTGGTGAAATGAGATCTGTTACGATCCTCTCCCTAAAAACCCACATCATAGTTGGGAGCATGCCTGCAGAGCTGTACAGTTGCTCTTTGCACCATTGCAATAATTTGTGAACATGCCACGTGAAGAAGAGCTCACAGTTACAAGAAGAATAAGAATAAGAAGATGCATACAAGAAACATGCAAACATTAAAATTCAGACAATAAATAGAATGAAATGCAGCAACAGGCACTGTGCAGGTATATTTTTAGAGTGATCTGGTCCATATCTGCACCGTATCTGCATTAATCATTACTCAAGAAAGGTTTTATTTTGCCTGAAAAATTGGGATTGCCACCCTGCAACAGTCATTGATGCTGGACAGGGGAAATGCTGCTTGATCCAAATGGTACGGATGGTTGAGAGAGAGAGAGAGAGAGAGAGAGAGAGAGAGAGAGAGAGAGAGAGAGAGAGAGAGAGAGAGAGAGAGAGAGAGAAGTTGGTGAATGAGTGTGTGTCACGTCTAGGACCTGGTGAGAAGTCAGGATTCTCTCCTCGTCTATGACTATCTTCTCAGAAGAAGCTCTTTTTATAGAGAACAAGTCAAGCCGATGCATTGTACCATCAGGATGTCCAGATGTTTATGACTGTGTCCTCGAGAGGTCAAACATAAGCCACGTGGTTCCATGGTACATTGTCTCAAGTCCTGAATGTGATATACTTTTTTGGTCCCTGGCCATTTTTTATTATTTCTGAGCTACCCTAAGTTCCATTAACTAGGAGTTAAACAAAGGTTATGCTGCTGGATGAGAATAATAAAATGCATCACCTTGGCTATGGAAACTCTCTCTTTCATGCAGTTTTAAGAGGTCCATAAAAGCTGTGATAAATGTTCATCTAAGTTTAGCCCGTCTCCAGTGTTCTGCTGAGAATAGGATTTAAACCTCCTGGGAGCTCTCTCTGTCTTCTTTTACAATGTTCCACCATCCTTGCAAGATGCCAAAGAGAACAGCAATGCTGGGCACCCAGACGTCGCCGGCTGGCTTTTTATAAACTGTTGACAGCTGAGATGCTACCAGTTGAAACTTGTCACATGACACCACTTGGGCAAAGCAGGCTCCAGTTCTCGCAGATTCTCAGGGAAGCATGCTCCTGCTGAAGTCAGCAAGTGCCGGAGCCAAGGTTGAGGAAGTGTGAGAAACATAACACAAACAAATCCAAAAAGAAAGCACACTTCAATATGCGGCGTGAAAGTCACGAGCCGCTAAGTGAGGAACCCATTTTGAGATGCAGCTGTCTTGAACGTGTCTTCAATCGATATGCGTTTCATCAGGCTGATGAACTGTCTCCCTCCTTGTCTCCACAGCTAGGACTGCTCTGTGTGAAACCAGCTTGGTTTATGAAAAATGGGACTGGTTGCATTTGGGAAACTAGAGCGAGAAGGGGCAGAAGCCCCCCCCCCCACACACACACACCTTGCACCTCTCTTAGATCAATTTCAGTTTAGATACATTAACACAAAGAGCAAGGCTCGGTGAAGCCTGAAAACATTCCTGTTTAAGGAAGCCTTTTGAGTCCTTGCCTTTTTTTTAACATCCTGCTGGTACAGGTGGGGTGCTGCTGTTTTTATGCTCATGTTTTAATTGAAATGTGATCTGTTTTAATTAATTTTTAGATGCTGTTTTTTACTAGTTTTCGTTAACTGTTTTTTATTGTTTCAAAAAGTGATTCTTTTTTGTATTGTACTTTTTGTATTGTATTCTTTATTTCATGTTGTAAGCCGCCTTGGGTCCCTTTGGGGAGAAAGGTGGGGTAAAATACTGTAAATAAATAAATAAATAAATAAATAAATAAATAAATAAGTTGTTGGCTGTACGTCTGTGCAACACTATAATCTGTTTTAAATGGTTCTGTGGGTTGAATCCAATTGTTTATGCATCATGCTGAAGAAACACGTTAAAACAGAACATGGACCCCTTCTCAGTCAGCCCCAGATCTTGGTTGTAGATTTGCAGAGGCTGTTTGAGCAAATTAACAATACACAACCTTAGTCCCAAAGTGTGTCTCACAGGGTCAGGTTGCTGTTTTGATATAGTAGTTACACTCTGGATGTTAAGATGGAAAGGTTGAAAGGAAAAAGAGCATCCCTCTGGATGCGATGGTGCCTGGCTTACTCAACAGACCTCCGAAAATCTGTGACAGTGAAAAGAACTTTGTGTTTTGTGCAGAGTGACTTTAATCATCCATTTGCACCTGTCAGATGTCAAAGGGAAACCATTATGAGGTCGGCTCAGGGGTTACTTATTATAAGACTTGTGCAACTCCTTTGCAGTTAGTCAGTCTGCTGGAATGATGGCCAAGGGAAGAAACCACTTGATTCCAGAAATAAGTACTTGTTCATGAAAGCTTGAAAAGGCAGTGTCGGGGGCAGGGGGAGGGCGGAACGGGGCGGCAACAGGTACAGATGATGGGCGGATCAGGTCGGGAGAGGGGGTGGGTTTGGTGTCGTTTTCCTTCTCTTGCTTTGCCCTCACCTTCCTCACAGACCAATCCTATGCTGGCCTCTGCCAGCAGTACTGGGCTCCGTGCTGTCACAGGTGTGTTGTAAAGCCTGTTGCGATGCTGTGGAGGCCAGTCCCAGTGGCGTGGAGGCTAGGGCCACCACTGCTGGCAAAGGAGTAGCGCTTGCTAGAGCACTGCGCCAGGCAGCCATGTTTTTAAGCATCCATGACAGCATAGCATTAGTTGTAGCATCAGGACACATTAGCAAAACCCTATAGGTGATCATAACCAATTGGACTAAATGGCAGACAATGGCAAGTGAGGCCAAGGACAGTGAGGGCAAAGAAGACGGAAAAGAGCCAAGAAGAACAGCACTGAAACTAATGAATATATTCACAATGTATGTTGAATAACTGTGAAACTGGGAGGCTCTTTTTAAACATTCATGGGCAGCCCAATCCTGTGCATGTATGTGCGGCCTAAAGGGCCAGCCACTGCATCCTAAGTGCATTGTGACCTGCACCAACGCGGGCCATTCGTCCCCTTCCCCTGGTGTAAGCAGTGCAGGCTGCAATGGGCCTCCTCGGATACGCACCAGCACTTTAGCTGGTGCACAACCGGAGAAGCCGTGTAAGACAACTCAGCAACGATATCCCGCCCCTCCCAGCTCGGGCTGGCCAATGGCCCCCTCACTCGCCACCCCTGCCTGCCCTCTCCACACCCCTGCACAGATTGGCACAGCACTCACCTGCGGCGGCCGGCACGGGTCCAGGTAAGTGGCATAGTAAGCGGTGCCAGCCTCTGTGCAGGTGCAAGGAGCCGCAAACGTGCTTTCCGGCACATTTGCCACTCTTAAGGCTGGCGGAGCCTATACTTACAGTGGATTGCACCGTAAAATGAACATGAAACAAGGAGTTTCAATTCAGACCTGGTCTGATCGGCTTTTGTGGAAATTTGCTTTGTTCCTATGCTTCCTTTTTCTTTTCCTTCTTAAATGCCCTTTTTCTTGATTCTAAAATCACGACAAGTCTGTTGGTTACAGAATCCCAAATACTCTTTACAAGCCACATGTGTAAACATTTGATTAGTCATCTCTCTAGGGTGCAATTTATAAAAATATGTCATGTAATTTTAATAGTATATGCAATATAAGGAGTCCAAGTGTTGATTTACTAACTTTTTTTATTGGCCTGTCAACAAAATTAATGTTCTATTTGCTCAAAGCACCAGTTCGGTCTCCTCATCTACAGGAACGCTGGGACACTTTCTGACCTGTCCTGAGGACTGCAGAGCAAACTGTGTGGCTGCCCCTGTCAGTAACTTGAGCAAAGTATGCGCTGTGAAAGATGGCACCGTATTAAAAATAACACAACTGGCATATTCCCATTGTTCAGTTATCAGGGAAAGGCAGGTTGCCATCAGGCAGTGGCAAAACCCATTGGTTTCTTTCAGATTCATTTCCTGTAGACTTCAGAAACAGACAATGCAAATAGAATCTTAAAGAATATGCACAAAGAGTTAAAAATATGAAGCCATTTCCAGAAACTTATGGGCATTAGTAACATAAAGAGCAATACACTGATAAAGGATGGCAGCCCGCTTCACAGGGCTGCCGTGGGTTGCCCTGCCCCCATCCCCGTGCACGCTGGACAGGGGCGGGAAATAGGCGGCAGCCGATTGGCTGCCCTTGTCTCCGGGTGGGACTGAGGGTGGGTGGAGCAAGCCAGCATAAGTGACCCTATATTCCAAGCACCTCTCTGGCGTGTTTATTGGGGTGTGTGTGCCTGGGTAAATGCATTTACGTTGTAGCACCAGCAAAAGGTGTTCTAGTTTGCCATCGATAAGTATGCTATAAGAAATATGTGGAACTCCTTGCCACAGTGCGTTGTGATGGCACCTGGCCTTAGATGTCTTTATAAGGGGATGATCAATTTATGGAGGAAATGTCCATCACAGATTACAAATCATGATGACTGCATACAACATCTGGGTTTTAGAGATAGCACATCTCTGAATGCCAGATGCAAGGGAGTGGTGACAGGATACAGGTATCTTGTTGTCTTGTGTGTTCCCAGAGGCATCTCATGAGCCACTACAGGAAGCTGGACTAGATAGGCCTTTGGCCTGATCCAGCAGGGTTCTTCTTATGTTCTTAAGTTGTGCAACAACCTGTCACAATGCCAAACAACACGATTTGAGGCCTGAATTACACATTTGGGTCTTTGTGCCCATAGGGAGGCTGGGGAAGTTGAGAGCGCATGTGCCACATGAACAACATGTTTGTTTTGAGCATATGTGACAGCATGGCTTGCTCAAGACAGCACTTGGCAGGTCACTGGTTGGGGGTTAAGGCCAGTATCTTCTTTGGTGTGGTGTAACAAGTGTTCAGCATTCCTAGAGCTACCAACGATAATTATATACTTGGCAGAAGAAGGATGTCACAGAAGGTTGAGGGGAAGAAGAGGGATGATGGTCATGTAGAATAACAAGCACACAGTTTTCTGCTGTGCTCAAACACCCTTGGAGAGGGACCATCATCAACCAGCGACCAGATATTCAGATAAAAGGGAGAACTATTCACAGTAAGCTGCAATGACATGGGGGGGGGGGGAAGCATAGAGTAAATGTGATGCTGCTGCTCTTAATGATAACTGAGACTTGGATTCAGGAATTTGACTGTATTAAGCAGTTATAAATAGAAGCAAACATGAAGTAGAACATTGTGCAGATATTATGACAATTAGCATTTTAATATGCAAAGCCGTTCTCTTTATGTTTGGCCTTGTTTGCATCTATATCTGTGTTGGCACCCTGTCGTCTACCCCTGTTCTGATGAAGGAATTCACCAGCTGAAATTTGCCCAGCTAGGAGGTCTTTGCTGTAACATTGCTTAGATCTAACATTGCCTGCTGGGATCTATGTAGTCTGAAATGCTCGAGGCAATGCATGCTGGGAGCTGCAATATCTGTGAGCTTAGGGGGTCGGAATTAGGGAGAAGAACTGCTGGGATAGCTACTGGGGTTGTGGCTTTTACTGTAGCTGCTCCTGTCAACTCTGGCATTGTTTTTTTTTTTTTTTTTGCTTGCCACCTTCCTGTTCAGTCTCAGCATCTGCACAGTCTACAGTGAACAAAACATGGAAGCCCATTGGTTCGGCTTTCCTAGTTCAGTTGAAAAGCCTTTGATATCACGAGTGTAAAGTCTCTGTGTGGTTCAAATCTCTTTTCTGTTCTGTTGTTACCAGGGCTGTAGACAGATAATAGTTCTCTTCAGAGGGTTGAAGAAATGGCCAACTGAACAGCCTCTGACGCTGCCAAGGGGTCACATGTCATGTGTTGATTTTCTGGACTTCATGGAATGTTTGACCCCAGTCAAATAGTAGCTAGTGAACTGGCAATATTTGACTATCCAATGAAGTGGTGTGCCAACCCTATGTCTCCTCTGTGCAGAAGGACCTCTTCTCAGAAACATGGAGCTGCCTCCCCAAATAACCAGGGATGTGGATCAAGTCTCTGACTCCAAGTCTCGAGTCAAGTCCCAAGTCTCTGGGTCCAAGTCTCGAGTCAAGTCCCAAGTCTTTGCCCCCGAGTCTTTGGTTGTGAGTTGCGAGACCCTATTTATTTAATGGGGAGAACAGGTTTAAACCTGAATAAAATTTGACTTGTCATAAAAGGCTCCAAGTCTCGAGTCGAGCCTTCAAGTCTTTTACAATTGCTGAGTCAAGTCATTGAAGCGACTTGATTCCGACTCGAGTCCGAGTCAATTGACTCAAGTCTACATCACTGCAAATAGCCCATGTCAAATCTGCCTGTATCTTGACATAATGTGTAGTTCAACTCACCTTTTGTCAAGGTATTTTAGATATTGAGTCTTCTTGGGACAAGGAAATTTGTTTGTTTTGGTGTATAAACATCTTTGTGATTTCTTTGTGTTGAAAAGCAGTATATACATATTCTTAATAATAGCAATTATAATATTGTTTACCTGTGCACCCCCCGAATAAAGCACGCCACACCGAGATCTGGATTAAGGGCCACTTTATTAAACTATTTAACTTAATAACAATAACATCTGCAGCAGAGCTCTAACTAGCTTCTCTCCCTAGCGTGCGGGTTTCTAGGATGGGGGAAACGGCCCTAGCCGTCTACCTCCCCCGTGATCTCAATTGGGCATGGCATCCTGGCTCAAGCCCAGCTCGGTCCATGACCCTGCTGGTCTATCACTGCCAACCCCCAAGGGTTGAGGCAGCTGGGTAGCGCAGACCTCCCCAGGAACTCCTTAAGGCGGTCTTTGCTACTCCAGCCCTAGGGTTTGCCAGCCAGCCTCAGCGACCCAGGTCGGCATCGTCTGAGCGGTTCTGGCTCACCTTCTGGCCTTGCACACCTCAGAATGTATACCAAGGTCCCTCCCTGGCTACCCTACCCGCACGCTACCTGCCATAAAGTGACCGGGTAATGTAATTTAAATACCTCACACTCTCAGAGCAGTTTGGGGTAGGCGAAAAAACCCCAGCCAAAGGCCAATCGGGCTGGGAGAAAAAATTCCTACCCGGCCCCCCCAAAGGACAGCCAGCTAACCTCAAACTGCAACCGGGAGGGAGGGTGGGGGCTTCGGCTCCCTGGGCGCGACTGAGGGGGGAAAACCATTAAAGCCGGCTTTTCCTCTCAGTCCCGCCCTGGCCCCATCCAGCAACCAATCGGCTGCCGAGAGCCCCAGGCCCCGTTGCGGCGAGCCCCAGGCCCCTTCGGCGGGTCAGCGTCAGTTTCCTTGTCCCACTCTAGACCATTGGCTGTCACTGATTGCAGTGGGAAAACATTTTAGGTAATGACATCAAGATAGAAATTCAGTTGTAGTGCTTCAAAACCCAACAAAACCAGGGGGTGACAGTGGGGAAGAAATGTGTGTGCATCTCAAGGATAACAATGTCTCTGTCATTCCACTTGTAAGTTTCAAACTGTTGCTCAGTTTCTCAGCTCAGTTTCTTTTGACAATCAATGAATTATTTGTACACCACTTTTTCACAGAATTGTCCCAAAGGTGGCTCACAACAGATCAAAAGAGAACAATGAACAATTCAATAAAGAAGATAATACACAGCAAGATGTGAATATCAATACACTCAATGGTTCATTAACAACTCAATACATGGGGAGATAACATCAACATTTCAATAATAGAAATAGTTCATCTCAATATTAGCTCAGAATTATTGGTAATGCATAGTAGTCACAAAAATTAAAATCTAACAGCAGGTATAAAAATGTAAGACATAATGCCATAACGCATGCATAAAACTTGCATTTAACCAGAAAAACCCTGCACAATATCACGCCAATTCCCCCCCCCCCCCAGATGCCACTTTATTCTTTCTAGTGTATCCTCCAGGGGGCTAATACCGTCAGGAATGATGGGTAGTTCCATTGTACAGAACACTGACCAAGCTCTCACGTTACCATTTATCCCTTCAGGGGGAGAGCCCTGCCCCTCTCAATGCCCAAAGTAGGAGTCCACCAGAAACAAAGATTCTAGTCCTCACTACAGCCTCCCTCCCTAGTCTAAGACAAGCAGATCTTTTATGGTGCCTGTAGGAAAGAGGTGGGTTGTTAAGCTTCCAGAAGCACTGCAGAGGCTTGGAAACGGCGCGGTTTGCTGCTAAAAGGTAACCACCACCTCTGCATTTTAAATCTTTCCCCCCCTTTTTAAAGCAATTTTAACATGGACCCTGCGGATCTGGGCCCCACGGTGAGACAAATCTGCAGATCCCAAATCCGTGGATGGAAAGGGTCCACTGTACAATGTTCTCTTCTTACAATGCTATGAGGTTGCTGTGTAATCCAGCTCCCTTTTCTGTATGTAGATAATTGCTTCATCCAGTGCTGATAACTTCCTTTCATCGTCCTCTGTTATGTTTATAGAGTTAAAGGGATAAATCATACAACCACTTCACAACCACAGCAGCCTCCAGGGGACAAGCAGCAGACCCTGTGAATCAGCTGGATGAACTTGAGACCACAAAACACCTTTAAAAACTACCGAGACTCTTCCCAGCCCCTTTGTGTGGAATGAAGGCTTCCATAGGAATCCTGTAAAGGGCTGGGTGCTGAGTTTCCTGAATGCCTTTACGGATTGCTAGGAGACCACCCTTGCCACTCATCAGACCATCAGAATGGGCTCGGCAAGTCTAGCTGCTTCCTCACCTCCTTTGAAACCACGCTCCATAATTATCCATGTATTTCATTTTGACACCTTATTTGTGAGTTTAGAAAGATCATGCCACGTCTTGTTAAAACTCCTCCTCTGTTTCAGTGCTCCCAACAAAAACACAGTTGATCTATTAGTATACCATCAATTCCCCAGACTCAGCATACATCGCATGTTAGAGATTGCAAAGAAGGTGCAAACACAGTAACAGTACACTCTGGCAATTCTCCATTGGCTCAGAATCCCTTGAGGATCATATTCAGTTCAGCTGGAATAAATGAGAACTGCCTTGGTCTACTCAAAACCCACCATGGGGCCCGGAAATTAGATATCAGTGCTATAAAGCATCTGGAATATTAACTGGCTCAGCCTCATAACATGCTTGCAATGTGAGACTGTAATATGAGCCACATTTTAGAGCAAATGCAGAGCACTGGGAAGAGGAGATATTTTCACTCTTGTTTCTGTACAGTCCAGCCCTTTATCCTGAATCAAGCCTATCCTGTTTGTAGACAATAAAACATCTTGACTGAGAATATTGGGGCCAGGTCTTAGATGATTTCCCCATGAGAAAAAGATAAGTATTACTTGGGGCAAAGGCTAACCATGTAAATATGATGATAAGCATGACTTTGGGGTCATGGTCTTTTGGGGAAGAGCTGTTTTATCAAGAAAGCAACACAAGCTGTTGTCTTAAGATGGCGTTGTAGCTCAGGTGCAGAATTCACGATTTGTATGTACTTTCCAGTGCCGTTCCTGGCATCTCCTGGCCAGGATGGGAAAGGGCCCTGCCTAAAACCCTGGAGAGCTGCTGCTTGGTGATCACAATCAGTAGACCTTCCAATGCCCTTCTTTAAGCAACTTGCTTAGATTGTATATTCAGATCGTTCTGTGTTCTGTTGCAAGAACAAAAAGGAAACATCCCTTATCTTCTCAGTTTCTCCAGTGATAAAAAGACGAACTCTATCTCATGTGCTAAGATCTCAGTAAAGTGGTAAACTTGAGCCCCACATCACATTGCATGTGGTATTATTCACATCACTGAAAACCTCTCTCTCTCTCTCTCTCTCTCTCTCTCTCTCTCTCTCTCTCTCTCTCTCTCTCTGTGTGTGTGTGTGTGTGTGTGTGTGTGTGTGTGTGTGTGAACACAGAACAATAGATATCAGGGGGGAGGGAGAAGAGTTTTAGCCTAGCCTTCTCCCTGACATGGTAGGTAGTTTGCTATGTGTAGCAATTTGTGTGTTTTTTTTTTTTTGTATTTCAAATATAAACCCACATTTGCAGTCTGAAGGTGCGCTTCAGACACAGATTTGACAACTCAGTGAGAACTAGGCCTCAGGGTCAACATAGATGCAAGGCTAGAAGCATCATTAGTCCTTCCTCTAGCCCAGGGGTGTCAAACTCATTTCATACTGGGGGCCCAATAGCATTCAAGGTGCCTGCTGAGGGCCGGAAGTGACATCATTAAACAGATGATGACCAGAAATAAGCACTTTGTTCTCACCTAGGAACTCATTAGCTGCAAATGACAGAAAAAGAAAAAAAAATACAACTCTTGATCATTATCACACTGCAAGAACCCAAATATCACACACAGTTCGCTCTTTCAGCAGCACCGCTTCTACTGAGGTGTCACTTTGCAGCTCAGCAGTTGAGAGGTACTCTGCAAAGTGATGCCTTGACGAAAGCGGTTCTGCTGAAAGGGTGGCACATGTGATAATTGGACTCTCCCAGCTACTGGCGTTGCTCTAGGTGGGGCGGAACGCTAAGTGCCTCCCCACTCTGAACCTCCGTTACAGCTCCGCAAGAGGCGGCCCTGCCCCCTCGCCTTCGGAGCCATTCAAAGCAGCGAAAACAACGTGCAGGAGAGAGTGGGGCGGCACTTAGCGTTCCACCCCACCTAGAGCGACGCCAGTATTCCCAGCACCTCAGCAACATCTCCCTCTCTCAACCCTCTTGGTCTGCCCCTTCCCCTGTAGCGTTACTTGCCTTCTGAGGCCTCCTTCTGTCTCTTCCAGAGAAGCAGCGCTGCTGAAAGGGTGGCACTGGGAGAGCCCAATTTTCACAGGGGTCAGATGTTCCACGGGCCATATCTGGTCCGCGGGCCTTACGTTTGACACCCCGGCTCTAGTCATGTCTAGTCATGTGTGTATTGTAAATACAGTTTAAGGTAAAGGTAAAGGTATCCCCTGACAATTAAGTCCAGTCGTGTCCGACTCTAGGGTGTGGTGCTCATCTCCATTTCAAAGCCGAAGAGCCAGCGTTGTCCGAAGACGCCTCCGTGGTCATGTGGCCAGCATGACTCTCCTTGCTGCAGCGCGTAGCATGCAGCTGGAACACGGAGCGCTGTTTACCTTCCCGCAAGCGGTACCTATTTATCTACTCGCATTGACATGCTTTGGAACTGCTAGGTTGGCAGGAGCTGGCCAAGCAATGAGCGCTCACCCCGTCGCGGGAATCGAACTGCTGACCTTTTGATCGACAGCTTATGGTTCAGCGGTTTAGTTTACTACAATACAATATGTTGGCACCTGTGGAAGCTTCCTTCCCTAACCTAACAGCAACTTCAGGGGCGATTTTTGATAGGACTGCAGCATGGAGGAGAAAAGTTAAAAATCCCAGGCAATGCACTGCAATCTCGATTGCTTCCCCCCATCCCGTTGACTGCTCTATTATTCTGAAAGAAAAAATGTTGGAAGGATTAATGCTGCTTCTAGCTTCATGTCTATTTTGATGTTGATCTCTATCATTATGCGAGATATGAAGTTCTTCAATATCATGCATATAAATGCCACAATGCAGTTTTCTGAAAATCTTCAAAACAATTCCACATGGTGGGGAGACAAAAAGGAAACATGTATTCTTTCTGGTACTTGAGGGAGATACTTTTATTCCCCTCGTTTGTTTTTCCTTAAACAGCTCAAAACCAAGCTCAGCAAGGGAGCGCGGCGGCAGATGTGCCCAAAATGTCCTCTTCATAATGCTTCCTTTGTGTTCCTGTGGTTTGTGGCAATGAAGCCAAGGGAAAGGTTCTGAGACGGAAGCCAAGTCTGCTTATTGCCATTTAGTTTTCTCAGTGGAGAACTTGAGGAATGGCATCATGTACTCTACGTGGCATCAGGAACTGCCGAATCCAGACGAAAGCTGGCTTCATTTCAGGAACTATTAACATACGTCAATATGAAAGAGACGCCATATGTAATAAGGAAACCAGGGCTTGGGTTAAAAGTGGGCCCAGTTGTTAGCACTGAGATGCATCAGACTACCAAATACGTCATTTCATCAATGACATTTCCTGTTCCTTTTTTCATCTCTCAACATTCTCAGAGCATTCTCAATATACAGGTTTGGCATTTTGCTTAATGGATGATATAGTCTTGCTTCTGGACAGGTGGTTTCAGAATTATATGGCTGTTAATGGATTTTGGTTTATAATATCTAGCTAAGGGAGTAATGGCCCAATCCTAAGCGAGGACGGTGTGTTGGTTGCAGGGCAACCGGTGTGATGTCTGCTCTGCTGCGTGTGTCTAACATGCCATATTAGTGGAAAGGGCAGTCGAGTGGGGTGGGGAGGGCAATACCAGAGTACCCTAGCTGCCACATAGTCCCCATGGGACTTCTCAGAGCTACTCCAGTTCTGTTGCTGGTGTAGCTCTGAAGAGCCTCTGGGGGCATGCCAGGCTCGGGATGGGGGAGGGGGGTTGGGATCCGGCAGCTGCCAACTCCATCTCATCCTGCCCCCATCCTGCTCTGTTCTCCACCCCTTTCCTGCCTCTCCACTGGTGTGGGGCTCTGCCGGCAAACGGTCTGCGCCTGTTGCTGGTGGCACATGGCTTTCTGGCTGCTGCACCAGCTGCTGCACCAGCGTCTGGCTGCTGCACCAGCATGCAGCTGCCACCGGTGGAGGGGCTTCCGCGATGGCAGGGCCATCTTTGTGCTGTCATGCCTGGTGGTGAACAGGTGTTTCAGGAGCATAGGATTGGGCCATAAATCCTGAATGTTCACCACAAAAACACAGATGCCTGTTGGGTCTGAACTCAGGACATGTGTGTTCCAGCTGTAGCTCTGCCAAGAACCTTTTGTTTAATCTTGGCCATATCATTCTCCTTCAGCCTCAGTTGAATCAAGGTTCAATACATTTTCCAAGAAACAGGTCAAGATATCCAGGGGAGATCATATGGCCACTGGCCATGTTTCTTAGTCTGTTGTTTATTTATGCTTATATTACCTCTTCTTTAGTGGCCAATGGTTCATAGAGGTTAGAAGGGGATGGAACATGGACATAAGAAGATATATTATAAACAATAGACAGGTCTACCAGACCAGACCAGGTAGACCGGAGCCCAGGTCTACCAGGTTTCCCGATGCAGCGCCTAGCAATTCTTGAAATACAGGAAGACTAGGGGGTCCCTGGATACCATCCTACCTATTTTGATGACTCCCCCCCCCCCCAGCTACTAGCTTTTAGAAGACTGTGGGCAGGTCATGATTTGGCTAAAATTGAGTCAGGAGATGGGACTTTTAGATTTCAATAGGGGCCTCTTACTTTTCTCTCCATAATTTGAGTAGTTCTATAAGTTTACCACCCTCTCATTTTCTCTGCCTGTCTTTGAGGGAAACTTTAATTCTCACAATTTGAGCCTGGCTTTACGTGTGGCTACTTTTCATGTTATAGTGTGACACATAGACAGTCAGTATCTTTCATACAGCGCACAGCTTCATTCATAGATCGCTGGATCGTGGCCCCTATCTCTTAGTCATAATTGTCAGCTACCTGAAATTTATTGTGCAGTCCTAAATTTGCAGCTAATAAGATACTTGTTTGCAAAGGATTTTGCACAGTTGGCTGACTACACATAACAATGCAGATATTTTCAAATACCACTCTAATTTTTCATGTCACATACTCATTGGAATTAAATGACATGATTTTTTTTAAAAAACCATTTAGTATCTTTGGACAAGCAGAGAGAAAACAGCAATCTTTATTCCCATCTTCACCTGCCTTCTGTAAGACAACAGAAAGTGTGTTGCTTTTTATGGGTGCCAATAATTAAAATGTGACAATTGAAATGTGGAGTTCCTTATGTGTTCTACGAGTGAGCTGTGAACCCTGCCTCCATTGCCTCTCTTCATTTGGCAGGAGGTAAAGAAAGATGTACTGTACTTCAAAATCTTAAATGAGGGTTGCAGTTTGGTTAACATTTTGGCCCAGTTCTCACGATATTTTCTGATGTGGAAAAGTCAGGTGGAAAAAAATGACTAGCAGCCCAATCCTATGGCGTACCATGCTTTATGACGTCTCAAAATGCCATGTGCTGTTGCATGTTGCCACGCCACTGCTGCAAACAGCAAGCAGCCAGGCATGCATGGCAGTGGCTGCAGGAGCTCTGCTGGCCACAGTAAGATGCTAGAGGAGGTGTGGATGGGGAAGGCAGGGGCAGACCAGGGGAGGGAGGGGGTGGATCTTGGTGGCACAGGATCCTATCCCTGTCCATTCACCTGGTCCCTCCCCTTTTTTCTCCTTGAACCTATGCCAGCTATAGAGCTGGTATCGGCTTGGGGAGACCCATAGGACATCAAGGGGGCTTACCTGGAGTTAAGAGAACAAAACATTTCCTTATGTCAAGGGGGCCTCCTACCCGCCCCCTCCACCTTTGGATACAATGCGCAACTCCATGGCGCAGCTGCATCAATGCCAATGGGGTGGGATAGGATTGGGGCATAAATCATTAAAAAAAATCCCCAGCAGCCCAATTTCCCCATCTTTGTATAAAAATGGAGGATGCCCAGAGAGGGCTGTATTGAAGCCTTTTTGCCCAGCCCTGACATCGTAATCCACCCCATCCTATGAATCGCTAGGGTACAGTGCTATCCTTCCCAGGGTAGGATAGCACTGTTTATCCTGTATCAGAGCAAGGCCAAGCAGCATAAAAACGACTTGAAGCAAATCTATGCTGAAAGGAAGGAAAAACAGAAGATACTTAAACGTCTCTTCCATCTGAAGCATAAATGTTTCTTGCATTTTTTGAGCCTTAAAAAAACTTTAAGTAAATACATTTATTTTATTACCACTTCTCAGGAATGCGTGGACAGTTTATAACTGTTGTACATACTGATAAAATGCACAGGATGTTTTTCTCAAGGAATTCAACCACTTATATAATGTGGAGTTGTAGAGCGGAGGCATCATAAACAACGACACTTGGCTGGGTGAACATTATTTTGGTATCTCGACTCTCCAAGCCTCACTCGTGTTTCTTAGATCATTAATTTGAGGGACGGAGATCGGAAAAGTCCTGTACTTACTGTATTGTTCTCAGTTCTGCTCTGTGGGACACAGTGATTACAAATTCTTGGTCTGCCTATTGAACAAAGATGAGCTGATGCTACCAGTTCTTGGCTCATATTACACATCTTCATTAAAGCAGTGTCTGGAAAGTGCACATGTATAGATGGGAAGCATGTTACTTAACTGCTAAGATATTCACAATTTTTGTTGTCTTTGCTATCAAATGCCAATTAACTATAGATAGTCCAATGATCCAGTTCTCACTGAGGTGGTAAACCTGTATTGGGACTGTACCACTTCAGACTGTACTTGGGCAATTGTATGATTGACTGTTTCTCCATACCAAAGATTTCCCTGCATGTAGAAAACTAGCAAGTCAGGGAGAAGGCTATGTTAGAACTCTTTCACCTTGTCATCTAGTTTTCTACATGTAGGGATTTTTTTTCCATATGGAAGAGCATTCAGTCATGTGACACCCATCCTCCTCCACAGTGTGAAGTAGCACATTCCCAGCACAAGTTTCCTACCACACAATAGACCTGCATAGACATCCTATATAAAGTATGAACATGGTACCTCAGTCAGTAGTGTAGCTGGACTCGCACCAGTGAGGCGGTGTGCGATGTGACACATCATCGCCCCACCCACCCTGCCACTGGAATGGCCCTGATCCAGAACCAAACATATCAGGGTCATTCCGGGGGCGGGCGGGGCGATGACGCATCACCCTGCCCACTGCTCCACTGGTGAGAGTCCAGCTATGCTACTGACCTCAGTAGAGCACTGCCAAGAGTGTGCTGGCAAGCCCCACCTTCGTGCCATTCTGCTCTTTATTCCCCCCACCATGCTTACAGCACCTTTATTTGACCTGACAAATCCTGTATTTGGGGAGTGGTCTTCCCTGTGATCGGGAAAGTTGGCCATGGGGGCAGAACTTGCAGGCACACTCTGCATCCAAACAGGCCATCCAAACAGGGCTTGAGAAATAGGTCCGGTAATCACATTAGAAATAAGATCCAATTCATTTCTGCAGATAGAAGAGAAGGGATCCTTTGTTGTTGTTCTTGCAACAGAACTGAGCATTTTATGCTTCTGGATATATGGCCTAAGCAAGTTGCTTAAAGGAAATTCACCCCAGGCACACGGTTGATGAGATAGCGTGCGTACTGTAGGCGAGAAATACAGGTGTTTCATCTCCCAGTCGCCACCATTGCTGTGAAAGATGCTTGGGTCTGAATAGGGGCTGTTTTTAGTTTAACGTCAGCTATTCTTTTCTGACACTGAAAGTTAGACTTCTCTATGATATCCCAGCATGTTGTCGTGGAAATGTCAAATTTAGTGTTACCGTTCTCCTTGTTGGAGAACTGTCATGTTCAAAGACCTCTGCAAGAAATAAAGCCTTAATCTGCACAATATCTCTGCATGAAAG
This sequence comes from Plestiodon gilberti rubricaudatus, assembly GCA_026170595.1. Taxonomy (NCBI): domain Eukaryota; kingdom Metazoa; phylum Chordata; class Lepidosauria; order Squamata; family Scincidae; genus Plestiodon; species Plestiodon gilberti. The sequence goes on along the minus strand of JANXHW010000004.1, from coordinate 185,133,454 downwards.
GAAAGATTTTCACTGCATTATACACATGAAAATCAAGGCAACCAGGTGAGAAACCAACTTCCATATGAATTGGATGGGAAATTGCACTTTTGTTTTGCATGACAGATTGCTGCAGTTGTGTGAATGAATTTTAGAGTTCAAAACAAACATTTTTACCAGGAAACTCCGTCGTATAATATAAAATTTATTATTATAACCAGATGGTTAAAAAACGTAACGTTTCGCCTCCAACATAGGAGGCATAATTTTCCAGGCAATGTGTGAGTGAACTTTCTTGCCCCCCCCCCAAATGCATAACTAGCTGTGCTGACATAATACCATTTTGGATTTATGATATGGTTTACATATGGGATTGTGGCCTCCAAGTTATGGCTAGTACATTTACTAGAACAGTCATATGTTTGATAATGTGGCTTCCTTTGGTGCTAATTTGGTACAATCCTCTTTCTCCTGGCATGAGTAACAGCCATTCTAACCAATGGGAGCAGTGCATTCTGGGTCAATCAACACCCATTTCTTGTTTATTAGATCAATGATGTCTCCATGTTACTGACCATGCTTTTTAAAACACAAGTAACATGATGCGCACACGGGGGGAAAGCAATCGTGTGCGCAGACCCAGTGTATTGGCCAATGCAACATCTATACAATTTGGAGGTGAAAGTATGACTGAAGCAAGAGTAAGGTGCACCAAAGTTTACTGAAATTGCTCAAGAACCAAAACAGGGAGTTTGAACCAGGACTCACTATACCAGGGGTGACCAACCTTCCACCATTAGGGCCTCTGCATTCTTAAGAGTTGTGTAGAAGACAGAATCTTGACAGTTGCAAGTGCTGATGGTGCTACTAAAGCAGCTGCACCTGCTGAAATGCCCACACCTATACAACCATTAAAGGGCCAGGAGCATTCATGTTGAAAGGTTGGCCACCCCATGTGCTACTCTCTCTCTCTCTCTCTCTCTCTCTCTCTCTCTCTCTCTCTCTCTCTCTCTCTCTCTCAAAATGTACTGGGAGAATTATACCACTTGTGGCCTAATCCTGCTTGAATGCGTGTTCTGCTGGCAGCAACTGCCTTTTAAAGCAGTCATAAATAGCACACTAGCAGTGCACAGAGGAGCCTTCCTGGGCACACAGAACTATGGTTTGTTCCAATTGTGGTTGGTTAACAAATCAGGATAGCAAATCACAACTGTATCCTGATTTGCTCCCACCAAACGTAGTTTGAACAAACAGCAGTTCCTTGAGTTCAGACATAATGGGGTACTGTGATTAGTTGCAAAGTGAAAGTGGAAGCTTTCAATCTCCTCCTCTCACATATAAAGGGAACTGACGAGGGAAACTCTTGAGCGATAGGCTAGAGTAGGACAACAGAAATGAGTGCATATCTGTACACCAAGAGCAATGATGTCTCTATCTTATCACCTTCAACTCTTAAACTACTGTTAGATGGGGTCATCATTGCCCGTATGTGTGCACTCATTTCTTTTATGGTATATTGTTTGAGTGCTCTAGTGTCTGGACTGGAAAATTGGCTCATATATTTAAAAAACTAGGAAACAAGAAAACGTTCATCTGCATCCAGCCTTTCTAAATGAATGAGAAAAACCTGAAATATGTCCAACACAATTCTGTTCACGTAGTCTTTGGGCATCTTCTTCTTCATCCTTACATTAGTTCCAAAGAGACAACAAAATAATTAAAACGAAAGTGAGAAGATGGATTTGAAGTAATAAATTCGCGTGAACCTTTGATAACTGTAGTCAAAGTCACGAAATAGATTAGCATATGAAAACCGGTGACACGCTTTGAACATGTTGTTTTCTATTCCAGTTGTTTAAATAATGCCAAATTGTGCATGAAGCTGACTAGCTGATAATAGAAACAATAAGTGCTACCAGACAATAGAAATGACTCTCCTGAAAAGGTCTGTGCCCCCTTCTCAAAACTAGTGGACAGGAGGACGTAATTGAGAGCACCCCGGCTGGCACCATTGCTTATAGGGTAATATAGCTACACTACAGCATGCTTGCCTGCATATCTCTGACTGCGAGTTGTTCAATTTCCTGTATGCAGCACAAAGTACAATAGCTAGTCAATTGAGCTTTCTCTGCTAGCCACCATGGGCAGCTCTTAGTATTAGAACTCCTGGAACCGACTTCACAGTTTATTTCTCTCCCCCTCCCTCTCATCCTGATTTTAAATCTACTGTCTTGACTGGAATGACTCCTCTCTGAGCGGGAAGAAGGAGTTTGGGATCAGACCCACCCAGGCATTTAATCCTGTGCGCTGTATTGAATTGGCACCTTGTTGAAAATTCATCAAATACAACCAAAGGAATGAAAAGGATTTTTTTTCTTTCTTCCCCCTTGATAAAATGGGTAGTGAATCCTCAACTGGTTTAAGCAGCAGAGGCTGCTTCAAAACACAAACGTGTGTGTGTGTGTGTGTGTGTGTGTGTGTGTGTGTGTGTGTGTGTGTGTGTGTGAGAGAGAGAGAGAGAGAGAGAGAGAGAGAGAGAGAGAGAGAGTGATTATAACACTTTCAGTAGGGTATCATTTGTGTTATTGGATCAGAGTGATATATAATGCAGTACTGCAGTGTTTCCCAAACTTTTTCGACCTGCGACTCCCTTGACTATTGGTGACCATTGGCCGTGGCTCCCCATTGCATTATGTTGATGCCTGCCAATCGGCATTGCACTGTTTTCCCAGAGGATTCCATGGCACTTCACGGCTCCCATCATGGCTGGTTTCTGTGGCTCCCCTGGGAGCCGTGCCTCCCAGTTTGGGAACCACTGCTGATACTGTATTATGATGGACTCAAGAGTGAAAATCTGGATGGGGTTCTTTGTTTTTTGTTTTGGAATGAATATGTGAAATTCATCCTTACTCTCTCCCATCAAAAGCTTGCAGTGACTACCATACTGGTGAAACTACACATTACGTACAGGGAAAGAAGGGGAATTTCATCGTTGGGAGAATTCTTTGGCAGCTGTCCTGCGCCTACTGGAATGTGTGATTTGGCAGTCTGTAAGAAATTAAATAACAGAAAGTACATAAGGAGTACTACGAGTGGCCATTTGTGGAATATCATAACCTGGTAATTTATTCCAGTCTGTTGGTTGTAGAAAATAAGGCAAGCATAATCATTCAGAATCAGTTTTGATGCTCTCCCATTACTACCAGTGGTATATAGTGTGCTTGAGACTTTAATTGGTTGTAGTAATACCTCTGAACAGATCATCAGCTTCTTAAAAACTATAGGTCAAAGTCTCAAGGGCCTAGATGGAGCACTTTCATTCCATGAAATGGAGTTTTTTTTCCAGTATGTGTGTGTGAGAGAGAAGAACAACGAAAGAATGGAACTATAAAACTGTGAAGATCTGAATCCTGTAGAGTTATGACAGCAAAAATGTTTGGTTTTCTTTTATTTTCAGTTTTCCACATTTTTTTAATGGAATGTCAGTTTCAGGGGGAAAACAAAGCAAACAATGTTTAAAAAATACACTGGAAAAATATTAAGCGACTATTACTATTGGTACTATGAAACATTTATTTGGCACTTAAATATGCTAGATATTAGCTGTAATTGAAAACTGTGGGTTTATATCCGACTGGGATTATTGTGCAAAGATCACTTGAAATATGGAGCATTGAGCTGCATCCTGGAAATTTCGACTCGTACCAATTCCTAAGTACTGACCTGACGGTTTCCTAGTCCCTTTTGTACTCCATTAACGATATTTTCAGTGACCTTTCTGGGTGTAATTGATGTAGCCCTCTATTATTCACTCTCAGAGAGCTTCTGTTTGGGTCCTTTAGACTGCAGCACCCACTGTCCATTCTGACCTCATGAATAGATGAAATGTCATCGGTGAGAAAACCTGCCAAAGCCGATCCATTCATCCTATGCCCTTGTGAATCCAGTTCAAAGGCACTCAGAGAATTTTAGACTAGAGAATTGGAAGCACTGTTCCCAAAATAGCCAGTTTTATTATTCTCCCATCTAGCCTCAAATGTACAGAGACACTTGGCACCACAACAGCAAGCTAAAATAAATTCAGATCCCAGGAGGCTTGCATTAATGGATGGTCTCATTTTAAATTTGTTTCCAAATGGCCCGCTAGTTATTAACCGACGCTCTGTTCTTCGCCAGAGTTTGAAAACTGTACTTTGAAACACAATCTACAGATGGAATATGAGGTTGCAGTGGGGGAAACAAATCATTTTGTCGGTAAGCAAGCAACTAGTTCTAATCCATCCTTAGCTCCATGTTGGCTTGTGTTAAGGATGCCCTTTACTTGTGACAGACAAGCCCATCCTAGGAACTGCTTTTCCATGGCTTCATTCCATAGCACAGCTGTAATATTTAAAAGCACACAACCGTATGGGCAGGGCTGTTTGCATAGGGTTTTCCTCCAGAACTGGCAGCCTCCCTCCTGGAGAATACTGTGTGCTCTTCACCAAAAGGTTCTGACCTGCTGCATACCTCTATTCATAAATGTCTAGTTATGTAACACTTTCCTAAGTGCTTTCATGCACTTCATATACATGATCTCCATAATCCTTATAATCCCATAGATCGGACCTTCGCAACTTCAGTGAGATTTGATAGTACTGAAGGGTTTCACGAACATACAGGGTGATGTGTGGGAGGAGAGACATTCTTATAACGTTTCTTGTGAAATTTTGAGAAGTGGCTTTACCGCTGTTAGGCAGTGATGTTGTTTTTCTTTTCCATTGTTCTTTTTTTCCAGAGTTTACAGCACACATCTGCAGGCAGCGGTGGTGATTCTAGTCGTGACGTCATGTTATTCAGAACAGAAAACGGCAACTGCTGATAGACTGAAAAATGACTCAGAGTTTCTCAGGCCCATCCAAGAAATTGCTCTCACCACCCCCATTTTTGCCATCTGAGAAAACGTTGGGTAAAATGGGAGGTGCTTTTTGAATATAAGAGAACGTGATAGAGAAAATGGGAGGGGCATTCCTTTCGGAAGTACATCCACTGTTATAAGCCCCATATTATGAGGAGGAGGGGCTGAGAGATTGCTCGTGACCAAATCTGAATTAGATTCCTCAGTGTCAGCTGTTCAGTTGTTTTAAAACCACAGGAGAGCTGATGACAGATCATCCACCTTCACATCTAACTGGTCTGACCACTGCAGCTGTAGATACATGGTCCCTAGTTGGTCTTCCATCCAAACCAAGCATTAACTTGCTTTGCGAAACAGAACCATAGCAAATGCTTTCAGTCTACTGTATTATCTGGGTCTCAGTTCTTTACTGTGATAGACCATTTACGTTGATTCTCCTGGGTACTCCTGATTATCAAACTACTATCGCACACATATCCCTTTAGCTCCCACCAGCCATTTAGCTTCCACACCTCTGTCCGACACACTTAGAGGCGACTTTCCATTAAGCTTTTCTTTTCCTCCCATACCCGTTCTCTCAGGTTTCAGCCTCAGTAAAAATTAAAGCTGGCATTTCTCTCTGCAGGCAGATGTGTTTCATAATGCATGTACAGAGTATATTTTATTAATTCTGTTTTTTGTAGCTCCCTGTTTGCATACATTTTATTCTTCCTCCAAGCTCCCTTGCCAGGAAACGTGGCTGCAGGCCAGTGTAGGGGGAAGAAGCATCACTTGTGACAATGTTTGGGATACAGGGCAGGAAAGGCAGAAAGAAGAATCAATCCTCTGTCTTAAGCAGAAACTTTAAAATATTCAAGAGGTTTGGTGTGATGGTTCGCCAAAATGCCACCTCGGCTAGGCAATTAACTATCCCTTGACAGTAGCTTTAAAAAAAGAAAAAGAAATAAAAGCAGTTTAGCACAGTTACTATTTTATATCCATATGCTTTCAGGCATTCTTCTTTCCATAGAGACACTGGCTAAGACTGGGAAGTGAACTAAGCGTGAGAATTTCGTGCCAAAAACTTTTTGCTGCAGGTTGCATTCTCAAGAACGTTCCCCCCGACTTTTCTCGGTCAGGTATTTTGAAAAGCTGTTTTTGGTTCCTGACCTAGGAAATGTCTTTAGGGTTCTAACCTTGCTCAAATTCACACATGGCTTTGCAGTGGAGGAGCCACGTCTGTCTGATCTGGGCCCACAGCACATGTGCTGAAGTGCAGTTTGGGGTACCATAGACACCCTCCTCTTCAACGGCCCATTGACTGTGCAGTGTAATTGATTATATGCTGCCTTCATAAGTATGACCTTGCCTTCTAGCTCGGAGGTCTTCAACAGGTAGGTTGGGACCTACAAGTGGCGTGCAAATGGACATCAGGTGTGGGTTGTGACAGTGCTGCCACCACCATTTTGTCTTGAAGCACAGGCCTGCACCATTTGAACAGGGCTAAGAGTCCTAGATGAGGTCAGTCCTCCAGAAACATTGGCTTTAGAAGGGATGTTTTGGTCAAGTCCCCCCCCCCCAACCTTCAGTGAGCCCTTTCAGTCTCCCACCCATCCATCTGTCCTTTACTTTGTTTCACTTTCTTTTGTCAGGGTTAGTTCACCAAATGATCAAAAGACATTTCCAGCCTGAATAGTGCAGGGCCCTGATGTGTGGACAGGCATAGCAATCAAGATCTCCATGTATGTATATCTCTCTATGTAATGTAAAGTGATGCAATGAAAAGTGAAAGTGAAATAGAAAAGGACAATGCTGAATCACTGTGACAATGCACCTGTGGAAAGAGCTGGTGCAATAGATAATGAGATACATCAATCTCCACTGTGATTGGTGTAAAAGCACTATATAAGGAGGCTGGCAGAGCCTACCTGTGGGGGTCGTTGTGTGGAGTTTGAAAGAGCTGGAGTCTACGCCATGGAGTTGGAGTTTTGTATATACAAGGTTTGCTTTGCTGAAGCTGCTTATCTGTACATAATTTGTAAATACAGACTTGGTGGTGGACATCTGCCTTGTCTGTGTTTTTCTTTCGACTGAGAACGACCTTGGAGCAAGCGTGCCGCTGCACTCTGCTAGAAGCAAGCACACTAGGCTCGGCATTCACTAATACCTTTTTTTTCCCTCCTTCTTCCTTTCAAAATAGAGTGCACACTGCAGCCATTCTGCTCTGTGCCCTTCCTCGTCTTCCAATTGGCCTGGAAGGAAAGAAGGGACAGAATAATGCAGTAGCAGTGCATGCTGATTGGATGCCACTGGGCAGGAAAATAAGATAATCAAGGCTTATAACCAATAAGATATATCTCTCATCCAACCATCTCAGCCACTGGACTCTTGGTTGCAGGTTGGGGTTTGAGTCTGGTGGGTCCTGGTTCTTCACAAGTTGAAAATTACTGTCCTAGGTTACTCCTGCCCCCAAGCTTAGGCAAGCTGCAGGAAGTCTATGGGCAGCATGGCCCAGCCAGGAAACTGGTGATCTGATCACCAATGGGGTTGGGGAGGAAGGTTGTTCTACATGGGATTTATTAGGCACATGAGGTCAGCAGAATTGCACCCCATGTATCCATTAGGGATGTGCTTTCTGATTGTTTCTTTGGGGAATGAACTATCCCTTCACCCAGACTGGGTTGCCAAAATCACAATGATGACTACATAACAGAACTTCGGGCACAATTCTATCCCCCTCCAGTCCATACTACAGAGTACCGCTGCTGGAGCATACACTGCATGCTATTGGGGGGGGGGGTTGACTGTGCGGACCAGGATAGGCAAGTAAAGATTTTCCTTACTTCCCTGTAGGTCACCTGGCCTCCAATGGGTCTCCTCAGACCTATGCCAGCTGTTTAGCTGGCGTACGTTCGAGGAGACTCAGGGGGTGGGCCTGGGCCAGGAAGGGGGGATAGGTACTCGACGTGCATGGTTGTCACCGAGATCCTCCCCCTCCCACCTTGGAACTGCCTCTTGCCCAGGCTGCTCCCCACCACGTTCCACCCCAATCCTCCCCCATACTGCTCCCACCACCAACCTACCCGCTCCAGTATAAGATAGAGGAGGTTCTGTGGGCCAGTGGCACCAGCACACGACGTCCAGCCATTTGCACTGGTATGCTTGGCCCACAGAACGACAGAGTGAATTTTGCGCTGTCATTCCGGGACTTACAGTGGCAGATTGCAAGATCCACCACCATAAGGCCCTGATAGGATTGGGCTGTTCATCAGTATAAATGTTTGAACAGCAGTTTGTTAATTTTGATTACTTGGGCTGTGGATTAATTGCTGTGTTACATCAGTCCCTGCTTTTATTAGTTGAGGATTTACATCTTAAATGATAACATCAGTGTTTGTCTGGAATAAAACACTTTAACCTAGGCAAGCTCATTACATTCTTGAAGGTGAACTGACAGATTAAAGGACCTATGAAGATCCTGATTCGATTTAAAACTGTCAAAAATTTGCAGTTTCTCTCTCTCTCTCTCTCTCTCTCTCTCTCTCTCTCTCTCTCTCTCTCTCTCATAGCATTGCTACTTAAAATATTTCAGTTTCAAATGAGTTAGGAGAAATACGAGTATAGTTTGAAATGCTACTTTTTTGTTATCTTCTGTGATGAGTGTGCTGCACGATGGATCTAACTCTTGACCTCATGCACTTCAGCACCTAATGAAGTTCCAATTTATATCATTAATAAGAGAAACCACTGTAGTTCCATGACAGTAAATAAGAAGCCCAGGAAGCTGCTCTTTCACCTAATTAACCTGAACTGAGTGAAATGTATCCCTGGTATTGGAGTGCACACTTGATGTGACCCGAATATCATAGACATTATAATTAGAGTGTTCCAAGCAGCAAACCTCTGTATTTATTTCATATAAATTGCACTCGTACTGATATATCCATTATACCAAATAGCAAGGGGTAGCAAGTAATCTGAAAGTCATACTCGCACATTCTCATAGGCCCAAACCACATGTGCATGTGTGATGGGCATTTTCCATTTTCCATGGGAATAAGTACACATTCAGAAGCAATACTCATGTGGGTTTCTTTATCCCATGGGGTTCGTCCCATGGGAATATCCAAGTATCTCTTTGCCACTCATCACCCTCCTAAACTGTGAGCTTGGATTTTTCCATGTGGGTTTTTGAACATGTGGTTGCAAATTCCACGTGATCCTGGATATTCATGAGTTTGACAGGTGAGACAGCATGCTAGACAGTCCTCCTGGGGTGCCCTTCTTTGCCACAGCTCCTACTCTTGCTGGTTTTGGCTTTAAAAGGCAGCGGTCTCTGCCCCCAAGCTAATGGTGAGCAGGAGAGCCAATGGCCCAATCTATCCTGAGCCCACCTGCATGGTGCCAGGCCACTGACGCAGCATCTGCTGCATCTTACAGGCAGACCGGGGACCAGGCTGGCCAGGAAAGGTAAGTAAAGAAAAAAATTACTTACCTCCTAGGCTGCTTCCTGGTCCCATATGGGACTCCTCAATGCTATGCCAGCTTTTTTGGGGTATGCCTGGGCTGGGCAGGGCCAGGGGTTTCAGGTATGGTGGATGCCACTGCCCCTGAAATATGCCTCATCCTACTCTTGATCCACTCCCCCCCATCCTGTCCTGATCTGTCCCCACTGCCAGCAAAACTGTGCTATTGGCCGACCTGCAGGCTGCTGTCAGTAGTGCATGGCCTTCTGGGCATTGCAGTGGTGGCAGCACTCTGCAGACCAGTAGAGAGGCTGCCACAATGGCGTACCGCTGCAGGGTACACTGGCGGATTTTGTAGCCCACCAGCATACTGTGCAGATAGGATTGGACCATTAGTGAAGAATACAGCAATTTAAATGTGGCTGATGAGTCTTGGTCCCTGAAAAGCCTTTCAACTGAAATGCTTAACTTTATGCAGGGAACAAAGTACTAAAGACTTAGGGCCCGATCCTACCCAACTTTCCAGGGCCGATGCAGCCATAATGCAGTCTAGAGGTAAGGGAAAAATGTTCCCTTACCTTGAGGAGGCCTCCATGACACCCCCCCCCCCAATTGCAGGATGCAGTGCACTCCGCGTTGGCACAGTTGCATTGGCACTGGAAAGTTGGATAGGATTGGGCCCTATCTCTCTCTCTCTCTCTCTCTGCTAATTTGTTTGTATATCGGCCTTCCGTAGAATGATTTCAAGTCAATTGCATTTTACAATTCTTTCAGCACTTGTGCCTGGTCAACGGGGACAGACTGTGCCTAGCTCCATGTTCTTTCTTCTCTGAAACTGATCTTTAAAGGAAAGAAGGAAGTGATGGAAATTCACTCTGATTATTGCAGCTGATTACAGGATTTTCCACTTAAATTAATTCACTACTCACCTTGATCCTTCATTTATTAATTTAATCAAAACTGCAGGAACCAATCATTAGTTTAGTTGAAGTTAAAAATACCCCCTAATCTTTTGGCTTTTAAAATGCCTACAGATTGCATTGTGTGGCTGGTTTGAATTCTTGGCCTTTTGTAGTTATTCAGAGAGGACTTGAATATGCTGAAAAAAGGGGTGTTCAAAGCTGAAGGTCCATTTCTGCTTTCATTTTCATAGAAAGCATTCTTTTCTGTGTTTTTTTCTTCTCTCTTTTACGTACATTATAGGTTCCCTCCAGAAAAAGAATTGTAATATGTGAGAAAGTCTCTGATTTAAAATTATTTATTTTGAATCAAGAACCATTAAAAATGGAAAGGTGCTCAGCTGAACCTTTTCCCTGCAGTGCTAAATGTTTAATTAATGCCCATGTTTCTATCTGAGTATCTTCCATTCCATGTCCTGCTTAGCCCTGATTGCAAAATATCTGAAATATCAGGGTTTTCACCTGTGATTGCTGTCCCTGTGAAGTGGACTTAGAGACCTCCTGAGAACACTCATCATAAACCTTTTAAACATTTGGTATCTTTTACGTCTGCCTCTTATTCGACACCATTACAATTCCATAGAGCAGGATAGATTCCCCTCACTTCAACATGAATATATAGTCTTCCTTATTTGTGAAATGCTGATGGGCAGCCCGCTCCTAGCCAGTGCTGGCTAGGAGCGGGCTGGAGGTCTCCTAGGGGTAAGGGGACATTTTTACCCTTACCCTGGAGAACCTACCAGTCTGTATAAAGGGGCTACTTGGATTTGTGCCTGCTCATTTGCTGGCGCAGAACCGAGAAGCTCCATGTAGGGGGGGGGGGAAGGCCCAGGAAGGGGGATAGAATTTGGCGAGCACCGGCACTGCCGATCCTGCCCCTCCCAGGTCTGACCTGCCTGCCCCCCATTACTCCCCCGCCCCATTACTCCCGCCCCATTACTCCCCCTCCCCTGGCATACACTGGCATACTGCGAGGATAGGATTGGGCGGTTAGTACGCTGTGGAAGTTTGAATATATGAACATTGATTGAATTAAATCAAATTCAGTTCAGTGGGAGGTGGGTCAAATCTTATTCTACTGACTTAGATCCCACTAGGAGCTGAAACTGATTCTGGAAAGCAGAGTCTCTCCCAAAACTTTCAAAACGTGTGAAGGAATCTTACATTTTTAAATGCCCCACTTATCCAAATCCAGCTTTGAATTTTAGCTTTGAGCAGCTTTGTAAAAGTTTATGTTCATAAGGTCCCATGAAGGACCATTTCCTAGGTTATCGGAATATGATTTATGATGTTATACAAATTCAAGACACAATGGTGATGTTGAGAATCTATTTTTGTATCTCTTTGTATGAGACGTTTATATTTTTCCTTCCCCTGAATTATTCTGCGCAATGCTTCTGAAAAGACAGAATTAAAAAGTAAAATTGCAACGTCAAATGCCGATAAGTGAGTTTCGCATTCTGTGCAAATTTCAGTTGTTCGAGCATATTTCAGCGTTTGTGTACCTCAGTACTCAAATTGTGGTCATAAGATACGAGTTTTCAGACCAAACCATTTGTTTTTGAAAATGAAAAAAGAAAGCCAAACTCTGATGTTCTTATACAACATGTATTGGTCAAAAACCAATTGTGTAATATTTTCAGCTTTGATTCTTTTAGCGGAGAAAAGCTGTCATAATAAATTTGAATGTGGTGACTGAAGACATGTGGGAGTAGGAATGAAACCTCGTTCAAACTTCAGCTTTGTGTTTAGAAAACATCTGGATCTCAGAATGTGTATTATGCATTTCCAAGAGAATGACAGTTATTGAATGCCTGCAAAACTCTCTTCCAGCATTTAACATAAATTTCGAGTCCTCCGCATCGGATTGCAAGGAGCTAACAAAGCCCTGTGCCTGGTGCGCAGTTTGACACAACAAATTGTTGCTGCAGTGGCGCCATCATCCTTTTAGTTATTTATTTATTTCTGCAGCAGTCAGACAGCCGTTGGAGACCCTGTTATGGATCAAAACGTCCTGCTTATACAAACAACGACGCTTAATCTTCCTTTTTAATCTTGATTTTGACTTTCAATATAAATTATGTCGTCTCGGGTGTCACCTCAAATTGATTTGTTATGCTAAATACATGCCAAATAAATAATGAACTCTCGAATTAGTCTATATGCAATAAGACAAGGAGTGAGTTATTTCTAACAATTCCTTTTATCAGGTGAGGATTAAATTATTTTTACACCGCAGTGCTCAGGGCAGAGACCCCTCTGGAAATGTGCTAGAGACACTTAACAATTCAACTTTTCCCAACACGCACCCTCTGATATTAAATGTCGTTGCATTTCAACATTTTATCATGTTACTATAGCTGCTTAAGCTGGAACAATACAAATCAAGGAAGACACAAATAAGTCCATGAATGTGTATCAGAGGTTTCTGCCAATGCTGGCCTGTACTTCCAAGACACCATGAGGCCAATGGGAGATGCATATTTTGCCTTCTCTCATAACTCGAGAAGTCAGGGTCATGCAGTGAAATTGATTGTCAGTAGATTCCCAATGGACAAAAGAAAACACTTGTGAAATTTGCTGCCACAAGATACAATGATGGGCTAGAGGGCTTTGAAAGGGGATTAAATAAATTCATGGAGGGCACATCTATCAATGGGTACTTGGTATGATAGCCATGTGCTATTTCCAGATGTAAAGGCATCTATGCCTTGGGATACCAGTTGCTGGGCTGTTTATATGTATTGATTGTGAACTTTCCAGAGGCATCTGCTAGGCCAGTGTTTCTCAAACTGTGGGTCAGGACCCACTTGGTGGGTCACAACCTGATTTCTGGTGGGTCCCTAATTGCCTGAAGCCCTGAGGCTATTCAAAAATCAGATAGTGGCTAATTGCCTTTCAAAGAACTGAGCTCCTGCAGCTTGCAAGCTTGTGTAAATATAGGGAGATAAATGTTTGAGTGTTGTTTTTTTCTGGTGTGTTTTTTCCCCAAGTCTGTCAATGATGGGTAGTGGGGGCAGGTGAAGGCTGGGTGACATAACTAAGCCCCTCAGACCTTGAGGCTATTCATTAGGGCTGCCTCATTATGAGAAATGGATTGAGTTTTTTTGCAAATAAATAAATAAAATATTACTTATAAATAAATAAATATATTATTTCTTTCTAGATCACCTTTTTTTTAAGTCTTGTAAAGCTAGGTGGGTCCCGATAGAGTGTCATTTTAAAAAGTGGGTCCCAGTGCTAAAAGGTTTGAGAACCACTGTGCTAGGCTACTGCAAGAAACAGATTGCTGGTCTAGATGAACTTTTGGCCTGATCAAGCAGGACTCTTCTTGTGTTATTTGCATTTTGCTAATGTGGCATCACTTTTCTTCAATGAGATTGTAATCCATTTGCTTATCCAATTGTGACTGAGCCAGCCTCTCCTGCTCTTTCTCTAATGGCTTCCTTTCTCTTATCCGAAAGGGCTAGCCACTACATCCTATGGCTAGCCCTACACCCTACACCCTAGGGCAGCCCTACACCCTAGGGCAGCCCGCGCCTCGAGATAAGGGAATGTTCATCCCCTTCCCTGGGTGCAAGTCGGCCGGGACCCTATGGGCCTCCTTGGATGTACACCAACTATGAAGCTGATGTACATCTGGGGTGGCAGGGTAAGGATGGCCAGGCCCGGGATTGGGCCTAGGATATGGTGGAACTCGCTGCCGATATCCCTGCCCTCTCCTAGCCTGGGCCGGCCAATGGCCACCCCCCTGGGATGCCCCATTCTGCCCTCCCCCTTCCCGTGCACCAGTCAGTGCAGGGCTTACCTGTATCAGCGGGTGAAGGGACGGTCGGCCAAGGGAGTGAGGGCTGCAGGCCTCTGTGCTGGCGGCCCTTACTGCCGAGTAGTCGCAAACGTGCTTTACAGCATGTTTGTGACACTTTAGCGTGGCGGAGTGCGTGCTCCACCACTCTAACGTCAGAGAGGATCGCGTTGTCAGGAGGAGAGGTGACCACTATGGGAGCATAAGCTTCTGCATCTTCATGGAAGATATGGCATATGGCTGGAGCCTGGCAAACCTAGGAGGCTGTTAGAGGAGACAATATGATTATAGGAAACTGCCTTATACTGAATCATACTATTGGTTCATCTAGTTCAGTATTGTCAAGACTCTCCAGAGTTTCAGACATCTGCCCTACCTGGAGATGCTGAAGATTGAACCTGGGCCCTTCTGCTTGCAAAGTGAATGCTCCTCCACTGAGTTATGGCCCTTCGGCCACTGACGAAGGACAATTATCCTAATGATCATTCTCAGATGTGGAACTGAGCCACAAGTCATGCAGGATCTTTGACTTTCAAAAAATGATTCCTTAGTCTTTTGGAACAGTAGTTCATGATACTCAAACCGCTGTGGAATTCTTTTTGCAAGTTCCTATCCCTAGGTTGGTAATTATGCTTGCAAGAATGGCTACACTGGCTATCTGTAATAGTCATAGTTGGCATTTTTATAGTGCTTAGAATAATGAGTAGGCAAAGTGCTTCATAATCTTGATGTGATCCTTACAACTCACACTGTAAGGTAAGTAAGTATGAATTCCTTTATCCTAGCTGGGGAGCCAAGGCTGAGATGGAGTGGCTCCGCTAAGGCCACCTAGTGATGGCAGAAACAGGGTTTGAAGTAAGAAAGTCCTGATTTGACTTCTAGGTAAAATTGGGATTCAGATGAAGGGCTAAAATTTCCAAGATGAACCCACAGCACATTAGATCACTTACAAGTTTCCGCAGGAAATGACTGTGACATTTCTAATTGTTCCAGAGTAGGGCCAAGTGAATACCCACCACCAGGAGCCACATAACCTGGCACTCCACCACTGCAACCTCCACTGCGATGTTCTGGAGAGAAAGGAGGAGAAAGTCCATGGTGCCATTTTCTCAAATGTGGACGTGCAGGATTTTTTTTTAATTGAAAGGGACTGCACAAATGATGGAGTGTGGCAAGGAGGTGGGTGGTCTGCTTCTCCCTCGAATGAGCAGGAAGTGGAACCATGTGGTTCGTGTCCATGTTTGTTTGTTTGGATGGTGACGTCAGAAGTAGACTCAGAGAGAAGGGCACCCCAATCTGCCACTCCTCCCACAAGCCACATCAGGAGGCTTCATGGTTGGGCTGGCAGTGCCACCACCTAAATGGGAAAATATTAATTTGTCCAACAGAAATGCTGTGTCTCAAAATGCAGCAGTTTTGCTCTGATAGGAAATTATGGAATATAAGTGATTAAAGTGCATCTGTTCCCATTTAGGTGGATTTCAATTTCCTTGATTCTTTAATTTCCCCTTTTGTGTATTCACTATATATTTGATAATCTCAGGACTCCGTGCTGGATTGTGGCCATTAAGTATTATGGGGACATAATAGAAGAACCCCAAGTTATGACCTGAAACCAGATTGACTGTGCAATCCTGCTCAACTATAGGCTGGAGGAGCAAGTGCTCTGCCAGCCTAGGATGCCTTGAATGTGCCATAAAGCATGTTTTTGGCAGCCGGAGAGTAAGCGGCGCCGGCGAGGAGGCCTGCACCGCTCACTATGTGACCTACCTGGACCCGCGCTGGATGACACAGGTGAGTGCTGTGCCAATCAGTGCAGGGGGTGTGGGGAGAAAGGGCCGGGGCAGCAAGGAAGGGGGGGCCATTGGCCAGCTTGGGCTGGAAGGGGGCAGGAATATTGGCGCTGAGATGCGCCGATATCCTGAGCCCTGTCGTAGTCCAGGCTAGCCTTACACGGCCTCCCTGGATGCACACCAGCTCTGGAGCTAGCATGCATCTGAGGAAGCCCATAAGCCCCCGTCCTGCTTACACCTGGGCAAAGGTGCACCCGGGGCAGGCCGCAATGGGCCTAGGATATAGCGGCCTGGCCGCGTATAGTTAAGCAGGATTGAGCTGCCCAAGTGGTCCAGATAATACATTTCTTTCAGGATTTCTTTGAGTTGAGAAGCCATCACCTACTTGATCACCTTGCCCAAAAACAGAGGTTAGACACTGGTCAGAAATTATCCAGGACCAATGGCTCCAGGCACTGGCGTCGCTGGAGCGTGGCGGGGGGGTGGGCCGCCAGGGGGTGACACGCGTCACGGGGTGATGCGCGCACCCCCCGCGCGTCACCTCTGTGACTCGCGCCGCCCTCCGGACGCTCCGAGGCAGGCCCGGAAGCCGGCCTCGGAGCGTCTGACCCCGCCGGCGCTCCAGGGCCTTCTGAAAGAAGGCCCACCGCGCAGCGCAAATCCGGGTATTTTTTCAATTTTCGCGCATGCGCAGACCGTTTTGAGGGCAAGATGCCCTCAAAACAGTCTCTGCACATGCGCGAAAATTGAAAAAATACCCGGATTTGCGCTGCGCAGTGGGCCTTCTTTCAGAAGGCCCTGGAGCGCCGGCCAGGCTGGACGCTCCGAGGCCGGCTCCCGGGCCGGCCTCGGAGCGTCCAGAGGGCGACGCGGGGGGCGACGCGGGGGGAAGGCAGCCGGGTCGCCCCCCCACCGTCACTAGGGTGACGTGCGCCACCCTGCCCCAGGGTGACGTGCGTCCTAGTGACGATACTGGCTCCAGGGAGGGTTTCTTCAGGAGAGGGTGAACCACTGCCACCTTTAAGGCTTCTGGCAGTACTCCCTCCTTGAGAGATGAATTTACTATCCTCCCCAACCAGTCAGCCTGGGCATACCATAATAGCCACACCGGGCAAGGATCAAGAGTTCGAGAACATTCTGCAGTCCTTGTAATTCTCTGTACATTAAGACATTATCAAGATTCTATGAGGCAGATAATATCATCTCTAAATAAAAAGGGCCGTGCCCACTTATCCTTGAAGTTGCTTATTATTTATTGGTATTTTAAGGCTATTAAATGAATCATATTTAAAGGTCTGCCAGACACCATTACTCTCATTTGTTAAAGTAACACAAGCATTTGCTTTTGTGTGCTAATGTCACCTTGCAGAAGGCCTTCCACATCTGCTTGAACATTCCTCAAATTTGCAGCCATAGTGACTAATTTGACAATCTGTTTAATGCTGCATTATCTTTCTCACATTCACCAGAACTGCTACTGCCTGCTTTAATGTCTTAAATGTGAGCTAATGTCTGTGTCATGTAGAATACAACACTGCAACTTTCTAACAGACAAATACATAATGGACTGGGGTTGGCAGTAGGCATTTCTCCCCAAACAAAAAGAACATTTGATATTCCTTCTAGCAATTTGGGTATCAGCCAGCTACAGTGAGTCATCATCTCAGTTTAATTCCCTCCTCACTTGCATTGTGATTTTCCAATGATAATGAAATCAGTCCTATTATATATGTTCCATACAACAAAAAGCTGTAAAAGAATGATGCACTTGCATAGTCAATTACTGATCACCCTGTAAAGTGAGGTTGCCCATGTGACTTTTTTTCTGCACCGCATCTAGCACATTGTCTTAAATAGGTGTTAATTAGTAGCAGGCAGGGCTGGCCCATCTATGAGACCAACTGAAGAGGTCACCTCAGGCAACAGGTTGGTGGGGGGCTCCCATCTCTGTCTGCCTACCTGCCTCCACCGTGCCTCTTTCTCCTTCCACTCCACAGATTGGGAAAGGAAGAAGCGGACAGAGAAGAAGAGGAAATGTGCAGAGGAGGAGAGTGCTGAGCTAGAGCATTGAAGAGTGGAAGGAGCAGCGGCTGGCACATCATCAGGTAAGGGAGGGCAGCATTTGGCATGGTGCCTCAGGGGTCAGGAGGTCTTCGGCCGACCCTGGCAGGAGGAATGGTAATAATAACCACAGAGTTGAAAAAAAATATGGGTATACCAAGAAAATCTCTAAAGTTTCTGAACTGGAGAGGTGGAAGTAGGCCTACCAGATGTACCGGTTTGGCTGGGACAGTCCAGGTTTCTCGGGGGACAAGCCGGAACTGTCCTGGCACCGGGACGTCTTGTAAAACTAGGCCTTGTTGCGGCCTCATCGCCATTCTTTGCCCTGGCACTGAACGCGGCTGCAAGCTCTTTGAGATCATCTGAGTGAACTCGGACGATCCTGAAGAGTTTGCAGCCATTTTCAGCACCTCAAGCAGGCATGCAACAAGTCCCAGCTGGCCAGATGGGTGGCCGGGACTCATCGTGCGCCTGCACGAGGCTTGCGCAGGTGCTGGAGAACATGGCTGGAAGCTCTCCAGAATCACCCGAGTCCACGCAAGCCTCCGAGTGCTCCTCAGTCTCCACCCTTGTTATGGCCATGTCCGGCAGCACACTACTTCATGTTCCACCAGCGCTAGTAGCCCATAGGATTGGGCTATTAGTCTCTTATGCTCTAGCTCACTACTCTCTTTTCCAGACTTCCTCTTCCACTCCATCCCCCCCCCTTCCTTTTCCAATCCAAGGAGTGGAAAGAGCAGAGACGGGCACATTTTCAGGTAAGAGGGAATGCTACCTCAGACACCAGGAGGACTTGGACCAGCCCTGGGGAGTAGCTGTTCAAAGCAAAAAAAAAAGAATAAAAGTTCCACAGGCTTTGAGTAAGTCTATCTGTTGGATCTTGGCCCTAGAGACTGATGAGAGAAGAAATACTGAAACAGGACGAACTGTTCTCCAAACTTGAGCAATCCAGGTGCACAATCCAATAGTTGCAGAGGCAGAGAAAGGGATGGCGCAGGGGTGCAGATCGGCCCTGGGCAGCAGGCGGGGGGATGACTTACCGGCGGTGGGGTGACAAATGGCGGTGACGAGAAGATGGCAGCATCGGCAGTGGAGAACGTGTTAGCATCGGCACTGCAGGTGGCGGCAAAGATGGCGGAATGACTCGGAGAGGGTAGGAGAACCCGTTTGCTGCCTCCACATAGCCATTTGTGCTGGCTCCCACCCTCCTTCCCGACTCCTGAGGGACATTTGGCTCCAACTGACATCATTCAGGGACGGGCACTGTGATGTCACATCCAACTGTGACATCACAGGGAGGCAGCCTTGTTACACCACTGAATAGTTGTTTCTACAATGTGAAGAAAATTGTGCCAGTTTTACTTGGAAGCCTCAAGGACTGTCCAAAATAAGGACTTTCATGAGGACCACACAAGTAAAGTGGAGAGAATATTTGTGATGAACAAAACAGGATTTTATTGCAATACCTTTTGGTCCAAACTTATCTTTGTTTTAACACTTGCCTCTGCTTTCAGTTCCTTGGAAATTCAACAAACAGCCCAAAGTCACTCCACATTTTCCAACCAGCAGCTAAAGCCCTTTGAAACAAGCTTGTTCTCCCTGAATACAAAATTCATTCAAATTAGTGATGTACAAACCAGTTTGGATAATAAAAAATTGACCTGATTTTTTAACTAAAGCTCAAACAAACTCAGAATATGTCCTGAAGCTTGCTTAAATTGCCTTGCCTTCCTAGTTATGTGAAATAATGTTATTTTCAAGTTCTGCCATCCTGGGATAAATTATTGAAATGCTCCTCTCTCTCTCTTTTTTTTAAAGTATCTTGTTTTGGGGGCAAAAGCCATGTGAGCTTAGGACGTCTAACAAAGGATGGTTTCATAATAATTTCCGCAATTTCATTCAATTCATTTACAATTTTACATTAAAAAAACACTCTGGAAACATACTTTTTCTGAAGAAAAAATAAAGCAAAAACATTTATGAAATCTGCATGTCACTAGGAAACTCATCCACTTCCATCAAAAATTGTTTCAGGCTAGGTAGGGAATAAATAAGAGAACAGAATCAATGCATAATTTGCATTGAAATGAAACAACACTCAAGTCTGAGAGTGTTTCACATACTGGGCTGAGTAGAACACAATGCAGGAAGTATTTACAATACAGTATTTGAGAGCAGCTTCTGATGTTGACTAGTGTGCTGCCACCAGCCTGTTAACAACAACAACAACACAACAATATGAGCACACAATTCTGGAGTGCAGAAAGAGGGCAGGCAATATCAGGCACTCGTCATGGCCAAACTCTTAATAAAGTGAACTAAAGCACAAGTATAGGATCATAGAATCATAGAATCATAGAGCTGGAAGGGACCCACTTAGTCCAGGGGTTTTCAACGTACTCGGCATGGCGCACCACCTACATGACTACTGCTGCACCGAGTACCTCCAGATGATAATGTCATCGCTGCTTATGTCTGGGTTTTTGGTCCAGTTTTCATCTCAGGAGGCTGCCGGACATCTTGCACAAGGCCACCGGAGGCTGGTAAGAGACTCCGGCGGGGCAAGTGGGCTGATTTTTTTGTTCCCGAGAGGTTTGGCCAAAGGCAGGAACCTCTCAGGAGCGAAAACACAGCAGCACCAAAAGTGCCACATTTTTGCAGGGTTTCGGGTAGTCCGGTGGGGTTCAGGGGGGTCCCGGCAGTCTGAGCGCCACCAGAGAATGGTGGGGAGCAAACTGGCTGGGGGCAGAAGGGGGAGGATCTTGGTGGCAGTTGCACATGGCACGATCCTATCCCCCCTTCCTGGCCTGGAGCCACCCCTAGGAGTCTCCTCGGATTTATGCCACTTACTTCTCCTGGGCCATCTGGTCAGTCACACGGTCTCACACACACACACACACACACACACACACACACACACACACACACACACACACACACACACACACACACACACACGGGAGTATGCAGTGCATGCTTCATCAGCAGAGAAGGAAGCTGTCTTCAAGTATCTGAGGGCTGTCACACAGAAAAAGGGAGGATGTAGACTCTGTGGTTTCTGAGGGCAGGGCTAGTACCAATGGGTTGAATCTACAGAGAAATAGATTTAGTCTAGTCATGAGGAAAAATTTCCCCTCTTTTAAGAGTTTCCTCGGTGTGGAACAGTATTCAGCTCTCCCTTGTTGGAGGTTTTTAAGCAGAGGTTGGATGGCCTCCTGTCAGGAATGCTGTAGCACATGCCTGCACTGAGCAAGGGTTGGAATACAAAACCTCTAATGTCCCTTCCAGTTCTATGAGATGCTGTAGTCCACCACTCACCTCTCCTCTGCTTCCTCTCCTACTCTGTCCTTTCCACCTTTTTGAAAATGAGCAAAGGTAGTGGTGGACAGGTAGGGTAGGCAGTGGCGTCGCTCTAGGTGGGGCGGGACGCTAAGTTCCGCACCACTCTGACCCTCCATTTACTCTCTGGCACGAGGCACCCTGCCCCCTCGTCGTCGGAGCCATTCATTGGAGCGAACACAACGCACAGGAGACTGCGCCTCGTGCCGGAGACTAAATGGAGGGGCAGAGTGGTGCGGAACTTAGCGTTCCGCCCCATCTAGAGCGACACCACTGAGGGTAGGCAGGCTTATCCTGCCCAATCAGGCAGGTGATACTTGGTAGCCAACCTCAGTCCCCAAGGTCTTGGACTACCCCTGCACACCATGCTTTCAAAACGTTTCTCAGTGCCAAGAGGCATTTTTCACCGGGTCTGGGGAGCGATTAGCATTAGTACTGAAATTTCAAAGTGTGACATTTGAAGCAAGTTTTAGAGTTCCTCCCCCAAGGAGCACCATCTGAGAATTTTCAAGGGAAGCCAAATGAGCCTCTGCTTTCTATAAAACAGGTGAAACTTCTCAGTGGGTATCCTGAACATCTGTATTGTATGCATGACTGCAGCAAAATACCTTTCGTGCACGAGTTTCTCAATGCACGCAGGCTCCGACAAAACTCATAGACTTGATGTGGTTGTAGAATATATGGGTGTATCAAGGTATTTTGCCGTATACAGGAGCATACGTAGACATCAGAAAAACATCACATAAGAAAATCTTGATGTAATCATACGTACAAGGCATCAACTCTCTCTCTCTCTCTCTCTCTCTCTCTCTCTCTCTCTCTCTCTCTCTCTCTCTCTTTCTCTCTCTGTACGTGTGTTTGTGCATGTGTGTGTGTTTTGCAAGTTTGAGCTTGTAGAAATATACATTAGTGCTATCGAAGGGAAAGAAGGTGCAAATGAACTGGAGCAACTGACGTTCTGGAGTTAATTTTTCAATGTTTCCTAGCTGAACTGGGTTGCGGAAAGAGTGAAACACAGGGCAGAGTAAACCAGCGAAACAATAAAGGAAACAAATGACAAAACTCCTCTCTTCTGCCTTTTACATGATATTTGTGGTTGAATTAACCTTCATGAACTCTTCACATTGACTAGGAT
The DNA here is from genome assembly GCA_026170595.1 of Plestiodon gilberti rubricaudatus. Classification (NCBI taxonomy): domain Eukaryota; kingdom Metazoa; phylum Chordata; class Lepidosauria; order Squamata; family Scincidae; genus Plestiodon; species Plestiodon gilberti. The sequence continues at coordinate 185,111,041 of JANXHW010000004.1, read as the reverse complement.
GCAAGTCTTCAAGCCAGCTTGCTGCATATGATTCAGAGAGGGAGCTGGACTCATTTTAAAAACCTTATATAATGCAGTAATGGATGTACTAAGAGACAAGACAGGGCCAGAGGCAACACAAATAGCAAAGGCCTAATAGCCTGGGGCAGGTAGCAAGAAGACATATACCGTATTGCTCTGAGTATAAGACTCACTTTTTTCTCCTAATTTAAGTTTTTAAACTAGGGGTGCGTCTTATAATCAGGCTGTTGCAATTTAATGCCAGTGATTTAATTAAATTTTTTAATAGCACCAAACTTTAAGGGTGCGTCTTATAATCAGGTGCATCTTATACTCGGGACAATACGGTAAATGCAGTCATAGAAACAATCCTATTTGTGAGTTATGCCTACTGGGTGAAATAGGATTTGCTCCAAGATCTCCCTTGCGCTAATAGGACTTCACATGGTTATGCTTCTGTCAATGTAGCAATTCCATTGCCACATGGGAGAAGGCTGTGCCAGAGACACCTCTATGGTGGGGGAACGCTGCCAGTGCAAGGGAGAAAATGGATGACATTGGGGGCACGTTGGGGATGGAGGTGAACTGCTATGTTAGGGGCTCCTACTAACATAATGTTGTGCCAACAAATTGGTGTAAGTAAGAACACTCCAAGTGGAGTTAATGGGAGTCAATCCACCTTACTGCAGAAGTATTAACTGTCTTATCAACAGGACATACACAGGGTAACTCCTGTATGCAGTTAATTTGCATTACGTTTGCCCACTCTCCACAAACCCTCACATGCAGGCAATATCACACACCAGCACCTTTGTTGGTGAAAACCAAGCACACGTCTTCACTTTTTGGTACTGCTGGCCAAACACTCATGGTATATCCTTCCTTGCAGGCTCAGAGCCAAGGCACATGATCGCCGAACAAGCAGCAAGTGAAGCCAGAGTTCCAGTGTCGCTCCTTTCAAGAATGGACAAATAATGTCTTAAGGACCCCATTGTCTCTGCAAAGGGGAAGTCTTGATTAGGGTGAATGCACATATCAGGCGAATGCACAATCACTGGGACTGTGGGGAGTCAGGCTGAAGCACCTGGGTGATGGCACCTTTTCCAATTATCCATTCAACAAGCACTAGTCAAGCGATGGTCTGTTGTAGCTGTGACCTTTGAGCGGATTGTCATTAGTAGAAGGACACGATCTAATGCAACCGCAGCTTCAGGATAGTTGATTTTTATGTTATGTCGTTGATGTTTTTGTGCATATGTCTGGATTTTAATATGCCAATAAAGGTACTGATTGATTGATTGATTGATTGATTGATGGATGGATGGATGATTGATTGACTGCGACCTTTTATGCATCATTGTTCCCCCTGCTTCTCTTGCCACTGCACAGGCAACCAGGTGGATTTCCAACACTCACGGATGCAAGGATGTTCCTCATCACTTTTTCTATGCAGACCATCAGCAAGGCTTTCAGTAGCAGCAATGACAAACCAGCTCTTCCCAGGTAGGGGTTGCCATCTTTCTGTTCTTGCAGAGCTCCTATGCCATTGAAAGAGAATTGGCAGACAGAAATGTAACTTTACAACCATGCGGAACTGAAGCGATGGGGAAAGCTACACCGGTGACTGCTCCAGCTGACATGAAACTTTCAAAAGTAGAGTAGAAGGACACTACCAAAGGTGGCAGCAACCCTCATGTCACCTGTCATCATTGTTGTGTCCCAAATGTTGCACCCCAAACTTTACTCCTGGGGGAGCAAACTAGTATTCCCTTTAAGTAGCTCCAATGTCCACTTTAGGCAAAGTTAGCTCCTTTCCCCATTAATTGCAATTGTGTGTCAAAGAAAACACTGAACTCCAAGGCAACTATTTACAAGATTTATTACTTTCCCAGCAATAAATGTCCATTAGCCCTTCCCGGGCAGATAAGATTCTACTTAGCTAACAAGGGTCCGTTTCTGTAGATAAGTCCAGCTCGTTACTTCACGGCAGTAGAATCTCCTTGTTGCCTCTATCCCGTCCAGCAAAGAGTCTTGTAGCACAAAGTCCAATCAATCCTGGTCTCTCCACTTTCCAGTCAGGCAGAGCGTCTCCCAATACCAGTCAATCCAAGTGGGTAGTCCATCCAGGTGAGCTGTCCGTCCGGCAGAGTATCCCTGTCTGGAGCAGAGTCGTCGTCATCGCTTGGCAGTCTGGCAGCATGTCCCCGTGGCGAACTGGCGAGGCTCCTTCCTGCTCCTACTGCTGCTGCTTTTATACTGTTAGTCCCTATCAACTCTTTACTGGCTACAGCTGTGGGCTTTCAATCACTGCCCTTATTATTGCCCACAGCTGTGAGAGTTCTAATCAATGCTAATTGAGTGCAGCTGTGAGCCACACCCACTGCATTCAAAGTCCCAGCTTCATCCCAATTATCAGCAACACCTGTGGGCCACGCCCAATTGCTTGCAGGTGTGCTTCCACCCACGCAGTACTGGGTGGTAACCCTTTGTGTCCCAGTCCTGTCAAACAGGCCATCCTTTAATCCCTTCCTTCCCGGACCTGTCAAAACAGGGGACCACTGCTAACACCACTAACTCCTCGCCAATCTTCCGCGATTTCCACTACAATCATGCGCTGTCAGAATTTCCTGTGCGATGATATTATTCAGTAAAAGGTGTGTCTGTTTCAGCTTTTCTGTGTGATGGTTAGCTGATGTTCCCCCTTGTAACGGGACATGCAATGGGTGTGTGCAGGTTATCTACTCCAGCACCATCTATGAGCTGAGGGCCACTTTATTCAGAGACACACCAGTGGTCCATCAAGCTCAGTATTGCCCTCTCTGACTGCAGCAGCTCTCTGGGGTTTCTGACAAGGGTCTTTCATGACCCGAGCTGAAGATGCCATTGAACCTGGCCCCAGCTGCATGCAAAACTTGTCCTGTAAGAATGAGTAACAGCCCTCTCTCGAATACTTGGAAGCCCCCAAACACTGGCGTCACTGCAGGGGGGGCCGGAGCTCTAAGTTCCGCCGCAATCCGCCCCTCCGTTACACAGGTGAATGAAGCGGCCCAAATAGGTACCACTTGCGGGAAGGTAAACAGCGCTCCGTGTTCCAGCCACATGCTACGCGCTGCGGCAAGGAGAGTCATGCTGGCCACATGACCACGGAGGCCACATGACCACCCTAGAGTCGGACACGACTGGACTTAATTGTCAGGGGTCACCTTTACCTTTTTTAATGCAATTAAACCAAAACCAGCAACGAGCAGCTAAATAAATTCTGAAACCCAGTTAGAAAATGTGAGATGCAAATGCCGTCTCAATCTATTTTAAAGCATTACCCTTTAAAAATGAAAACGATGCCAAGATTCCTTAATACCTCAAAAATGTCAAGATCCTAAAGGAGTGTCGTTCCAATGTTCCTTCCTTCCTTTCTACAAAACATGCACACACACACACACACACACACACACACACACACACACACACACACACACACACAAATAGTTTCACAAATGATATGCTGTACAACCAGGGATGGTCTAAAGGAATCCACCACCTGACCCTCCTCCACACGACCCCCTGGAAAGAACAACTTAGTTTGCTTGTTCCCATGTGAACCTTTTCAACAAAACGGAAAGTGCTGGTCTTGCTGGGAGCTGTTTTATTTAAAGGGACGGTGCAAAGAAGGAGCGAGGTGAGTGGTAGAGAAGTGGACGGCTGCTGCCCTTGCCCCCAAAGCCATGCAGGCAGCAGTGGACTGCAAACGGGTCAGCAGGCGGATCAATGCAGCTCCATCCGCGGTGGGCTCTGGAGCTGGTTATGAAAGGACTCTGGATGAAAGGGCACTCCGAGTCTGCTGCTCATCCACATGAGCCACATCATTCGTGTCAGGGATGATGAACAAAGATTGGGAACATTTCCATCCACAGTGATCCGCCCTAAACATTATCATGGTTTTGCAACTTCTACATGAGTGATGGGAACTTTGAACTTTTCGCGTTGGCGTTCTTTGCCCAGTTTCCCACCTGCCTTGATGTTAACTGTCTCCTCTTCACTCTAGTATTATTCGCTATGTTTGTGTAATGAAAAAATGCCCTGTGGAACATGACTTCAGCTTCGTCCCATAGCTCAGTGGCAGCAGACTTATTTTGCATGCAGAAGGTCCCCGGTTCAGTCGCTGGCAACTCCAGGTAGGCCTAGGAAAGATCTTCCTCTGCCCTGGAGAGCTATTGCCAGTCAATGTAGCTGGTGAGGTGGGCCAATGATTTATAAGGCAGCTTCTTATGTTCCACTGGGTATGTTGCACCCCTCTGGCTTCATGATCCACTTTAGGATCCAACATTGTCCTTGCCTTTAAATACCTCCTTGGCCATGCCACACCCTAGCTCTCATATCCTGCTACACTCCTTCCTCCTTCCTTCGCTCCTCCACTCCACCATTCCTAACCGTTCAAAGATCTCCTGCTCCGTCATTTTTCTGTGCTGTCCCTTATGCATGGAAGTGCCTCTCAGTACTCCTATGAGATGCTTCCTTCCTTCCCTAGAAATCCTGACCCACACCGCACGATTTCCGATGCGTCCCAGACGTGCGCAGAGCTGTGCGGAGCTGTGTGGTCACCATTTCGGGAGAGAGCAGCTGAACGCGGGAGAGCTGTGCTCTCCTGAGTTCCGGCACAAGCGGAATAGTTTGTTGCCCATGATTTGAGGGGGCGGGTATGCGGAGCTACTGTAGCCACCAATCGGATGAGAGGGCGGAATGAAAGGGGTTGTCAGTCAATTGGAACTCACTTGAGTCTCCGATTTCTCTTGGATCCATTTCTCCTTCTCACAAAAGTTAGCAAGATGAATACTATTCCCAGCACAAATTGTTTTGTTAGTTTTCTCTCCTTCCTGCCCCCCTCTCTCTCTTCTCTCATGTATCGGACCGCACTTGTGCTTAGCCAATCACCACTGCGCTTTCTAAGAAGGCGGGACAACAGGAGGGACTATTTGCAAGAAGACACTTGTGGATACGAGGTCAGCACTGGGAGGTGAGCATCCAGGCACCTATGCTCGTTCACTTCCGCGCCAGATCTCGTGCGGTGTGGGTTGGGCTTAATCCCTTCTTACAACCCACCTTTTCCATGGAACCTTTGGCATCACACCTTAGTCTGCAGTACAGGAAACTGAAAGAATTACATATGTTTACCCTGTTTACCCCACCTCCCTACCCTTTGCTCCCTCCGTTGTCTCCCTTGTGTCAATATTTTGGGGCAAGGCAGTGGCATCCCTAGTCCCCCCCCCACTGCCTGGGGTCGGGTGACGTTGCACCACCCCCGTTCCTTGCTTCCAGAAACGCTCCATTTGGAGCCTAACAAAAGTGAGGGCAGGATGGAGGGCCCACCTTGTGCTGTGAAACGCCACCGAGGTCATTCCTCACGAGTAGACCACACGTTTCCCCCCCCCCACCCAATGGCAGTGGTGCTGCTAGAGCAAGGGCTCTCTTCACTCTATTTAAAATACCATGTACATTGATGGTATAATATAATAATGTCTTTATTGCTAGACTTGTCAGATAATACTAGAGATTGTAGAAAACAAAGCATGAAGAAATATTGGCTGGGTTTATTTCCCCATCTTTTCCTATTCTCCGATTCTCTCAGTAGCGCAGATGAATTTTTGCACTGGCCCATTTTTTATGAGAAGTGCCATCCCGTGAATCAGAAAGAGCTGGAATTCTGCTAATAGCTAGGACCTATTATTTGTCCAGCCATAAACAACTCGTTTCATTCCTGTAAAAGCAGGTCCATTTTCAGCAGTACTCTTATGGATCAATTCCTTTCTCCTAATTAAGTTTTACATTAAGACAGATTTCTGAATTTGATGCCTTCTTGGGCTATAACATTGGTCTTCTGTCACAAAGCAATATTAGATTCTGCGTTCCCATGGGACTTAAATTGCTTCATGTTCAATCATCCACATCAAATCCTGCCCATTGCCTTGAAAATGTATAAATAAATGAAAATAAAGTCTGCAAGTGTGGACTTTTGTTTTACATTTCTCTTGTGTTTGGGGAGTGGTGGTCTGGACATTTTGGGCAGGTTAGGCACTGGCTGAGGGTCTGCACCCATAAGAGGGCCCATCTGGACAGGTCAATCCCTGAACCCTCAGGGCTGGTGCCCAATGTGAAGGTGCACCAATTGGGTGCTGGCACGGATTAGGTAGCTTCTAAATTCTTTATGACAGCGGCAGAGAACAATGTTCTCTGAGACAGGACCTTTTCTGGGGAGGCATACCAGTGATGGAACTCCTTTCCCATTGATATTTATATGTCCTTCGTTACTATCTTTTTCATGCCAAGTCAAGATGTTTCTCTTAGACCTTTAGTGCACTGCACGATTATTTTTATAATCATACAGTAGGCCCTCCTTATCCGCGGAATAGCCATCAAATAGATTTGAATATCTGCGGATGGCCATTCATGCAGGAGGGATCCCACTTGGGGTGGCGCCACAGTACCTTGTTTAACAGCTGCGTGGGCCCACCACCCACTTCTTGCCTCTTGCGCCACTTTCTAGGCTTGTAAAATCCTATAAAAAGGAAAACCGCAATTGGAAGCGACTTCTGGTTGCGCACACAACTGGAGGTCACCTCCGGTCGTGTTTTCTTCTTTCTACATATAGGCGTAGAAAATGGCGTGAGAGGCAAGAGGTGGGCGGCGGGCCCGCGTGGCTGTTAAACAAGGTACTGTGGCACCGCCCCTGCCCCCACCCCAACCACAACCAACCGCAGACTTGACCATTCACGGATTTTTGCATCCCCACGTATACGAAGGGCCGACTGTATAAATTGCTGCTTAGATCTCTGTTGTTCTGCTGCAACGTTTCACACTAATATATGTTTGAATAGCCTCCCAGACAGGTTGTGAAAACATCAGTAGAAATAGTATAGTATGGGAACCTAACACAATATGGTGAGGAACAGCAATTCACCCTCAATGCTATGCAGGGCAATGTTTATTATGGGCACAAAACTGCACACAATGATATGGTAAAATAAAGAAGAAGAAATACATAGGAACTGGGATTTGAATAGTATTTTCATTCCACTTTCTGCTGTCACTTTGAGCTTACCAAAATGGGATTTTTCAAATATCAAGTGTTCAACCTTGTGTAAACCCACCGTAAGAAGAACTGGGGTGCCTTTCAAAATGGGGGTGCTCATACAGTAGTGTGCATGTGTTTGGTTTTGCTTTTAAAAAAGGATGCAATCCAAAAGGATGCAAAAGGATCAGCAATCCAACCAATGTGACCCAGAAACATTTACCCATTTCTTAAAAAAAAGAAAAGAAAAAGCACACACACCTATTTTTAACAATGGTGTGTGGAACTGAAATGCAGTATGAAAATAGAGCTACATCAGGGGTGTATCAGAATATTGAGTGAGACATGGGAAGAATGTGTTTAAATCACTTCAGCAAATGAATGGAAAGAACACCAAACAGTGGCTTTGTATGGCTAGGACCCTGGTCTAGGTGGTTGAATAAGCAGTTCAGCAGAAGATGAATATGTAGGAAAAAGGATGCTGGTTCTGTTGGGGTGGAGTTAAATTGGGATAGGAGCTTTAAACATTAATGTAGGAAATATTATGCAGTAAATGGAGGGCTGCCACTATGCAATTAGGTTATTTGAAAGACTCTTTAATTTCATCGTTGCTATCAAAATTGGATGGAGACTCAGCTTCTGCCCACGTGGGAATAGGCCGAGGAACAGAATCACCAAGGCCCAGGGCATATTGCAGGCCTGTCGCTTTAGGCTGTTCAAACACAATTACGGGTACAGAGCATGGTAGAACATCTTTTGGGAGATGGGGGAAAATGGAATTCTTCCTACAGGGAAGGTAGAATAAGGTAATGCAAACAATGATAAGAAGAGATAGAAAAGGTGGCAGAAAATGGAACATTTTACATATGACCACATGACTAATAAAGCAATTTGTTAAGCATCAGCCATTACATCTGTAAAACTACAAACAGTATACCCAATAATTGCAATAAATAGAGATTAACAGTGCAATCCTATATAGGCTTACCATTTGTCCCGGAAAAACCAGGACTGTCCCGGTGTCTGGAGCCTGATCCTGGGTCAGTCCCGGATTTTCCGGGCTCCACTGCCACATTTAAAATGTACCTTTTTTTCGGCGGTGCCATCTTGGATCTCACGAGATTTCGTGAGATCCAAGATGGTGCCGCCGAAAAAAGGTTCGTTTTGGAAATGGCGGCAGCTTGAGGGGGCAGGAGATCTGGCCGGCCCGGATGTAGCCAGCTAGGCTCCAGAGGACGAGGCGGCAGCGGCGGCAAAAGCAGCGGTAATGGTGGCAATGGAATGGCAGTGGAAAGTCAAGGCAGCAAATAAATAAATAAATAAAATTTAGGCCTCACTTTTGCGCCCACAAAAAAATTTAATCAATCAATTATCAATTGGGAAAATATGGTAAGGCACTAATCCTAACCCTATATATGTCTACTCAGAAGTACCACTATATTCAGTGAGACTTACGCCCGGGTAAGTGTGCATCAAGGCCAGCGGGTGGCGCAGCGGGTTAAACCGCTGAACCATAAGCTGTCGATCGAAAGGTCGGCAGTTCGATCCCCGCGACGGGGTGAGCTCTTGTTGCTTGGCCAGCTCCTGCCAACCTAGCAGTTCCAAAGCATGTCAATGCGAGTAGATAAATAGGTACCGCTTGCGGGAAGGTAAACAGCGCTCCGTGTTCCAGCTGCATGCTACGCGCTGCGGCAAGGAGAGTCATGCCGGCCACATGACCACGGAGGCGTCTTCGGACAACGCTGGCTCTTCGGCTTTGAAATGGAGATAAGCACCACACCCTAGAGTCGGACACGACTGGACTTAATTGTCAGGGGATACCTTTACCTTTTAAGTGTGCATAGGATTGCAGCCTAATAGCCCAATCCTATCTAAAGTCCCCCCCCCGCACGCACTGCATCCTGCAGGTGCAGGCAGTCCTGGAGGTCTCCTTATTCCCTTGCCTCGGGGTAAGCCTCCACTGCCATGATGGGTCTACTCAGACCTGCACCAGCGATTTTGCTGGTGCAAATCTGAATAGACCCAGGAAGGAGAAACAAGGCTGGGAAGAGGGATAGGATATCAGAGGAAGTGCTGCTGCCGATACTGCCCCTTCCTGCCCTTGACACACACACACACACACACACCCCTCCCTGTCCTGGTCTCTGCCTCATTCCTCCCTCTCCTCTCCCTGTTCTGCCTGCCCCCATCCCCCATGTGGACTTGCTGGGGCCAGGGCTCTTCTGGAGGCTGCTGGGATGCAGCCGCAGCCACTCTCCACTTGCAGCAGTGGCCCAGCTGCACAGAATGGTGGGTTGCATTTTTCGACCACTGTTAAGCATACTGAGCAGCCAGAATGTGAGTGTCAGAGGTGCAACAGGCCCATAGAATTGGGCCATAAGGCAAATAATACAATATAGACTGCATCTTTGTGCAGTGTGCTACCGGCAGTCTTCTTTGCCTGCACACTGTTGAGGCTCCCCTTGTGACCTGTCCCAGTCCCTCACCTGGCCAAAAGGTTCATTCCAGGTGATGGATGCCCCCCCACAGGGACGTGAACCCTGGGTTCCTAGCAGTTCTTCCTATCAGGGGTTGCTAGCAGTTCTTTGCTTCTGCCCCTTTGCTGTTGATGCCACTGGAGCTCCTGTAAGAGGTGAGGGTGCTGTGGCAGCCTTGTGTGTGTTTGTGGTGTCCTTGGGGACCTCTTCATGCTTGGTAGAGGTTCCTGTGTTCCCCATTGCCAGTGGCTGGGAGAAGGGCTTCCCCCAGCACTGGTTGCTCATTGGCCCTGCACCTGCCCTTGTCCCCTGCTCCATTCACCCTGGAGGCGCTTCTTGAGGCGGAGTGGCATCAGTGATTGGCTCCTTGTCAAGATGCTGATCTGTGGATGATTGGCTGTGCAGGGTTACCATGGACACTGTCAGTATTGCTGGGAAGGGCTGTGCCAGCATGCCCAAGATGGGCGCTGGTGTTGCTTGGCCAGACTTAGGATATGATGGACATCGTGCCAGCATCCCGGTGCTCTCAGCATGACATCCACATAGGATTGGACTGTTAACTTCATCCAATGCTGTAATAGGCACAATCTAATCAAGTGTTCTGAAGGCCTGAACAAATGGAGCACACATTTTCTACCCAGAAAATGGCAGAACAAAAACAAAGCAAAAAAACCAACTACTTGTTTCAAGCACCCAGCGGCCTTTTCTGCCTGGTGATACCTCTTCACAAGTCCCCACAGTGGTATTTCAAATGGAACAGTATCAAGAAGGGTAAAAAAAAAATGATGTTCACTTTTCTTTACCAGCCACTTACACTCTGTATTTATTCCCACGAGGAAACTGCTCCCTTTTCCAAACGAGGATCCCTACACAGAAAAATGGGGTTTTCTTGGCCATTTGTCATTTGGAGCTGCGTGAAGCTCACAGACTGTTCAATTAAAGGATCCATCTCCACATTAACTGTCTCTACAGACAGAGGTGAAGTATGTTTAATGTCGAGAGACGAAACAAAATGTACCACGCGGTGACAGAGAGACTGAGTGTTCAATGAGCATGAGAAACACAATGCCCCCTACCTAACCAGGACCAATCATTCCGCCCATCACGTATCTGTGCACAGACACTTTTTCACTCATGCAGAAGTGGCATCAGGTTTTCTCCACATGATCTTCCTCAGGCTCACCATGCAAGGCCCCATCTTTATATATAGGCTTTATATATATATATATATATATATATATATATATATATATATATATATATATATATATATATATATATATATATATATATATATATCAGGTAGGTCTTGGGAAAGATAACAGCCCAGACTTACGCCCGTGCTGAGCCGTGCTGAGTTTGCCTCGTGCTGAGCCTGAGGATTCTTCTAAGGTAGGCTTACCAGATCTCCAACCGGGACAGAGTGCTAGGCCTTTAGGAGAAGGAATGTGGGCAGATGTAGCTTGTTAAACACACAGAGCACAATCCTAGGCATGTCTACTCAGAAGCAAGCCCCATTGAACACAATCGGGCTTGCTTCTGAGTAGACATGCCTAGGCTTGTGCTCTAACGTTTAACAAGTTACACCTGCCCACATTCCTTCTCCTAAAGGTCTAGCACTCTGTCCCGGTTGGAGATCTGGTAAGCCTATTCTAAGGTAAGATCCTTTAGAAAAAAGTGTCAAAAGCAGCACCTGAGCACTCCTGCTGACATCACTGCTCATGTTGTAGAAGAAGTCCTGGAGGTCTGCCCCCTCCCCCCCAGCTTTACTACTATATCTGCACAACTCTAAGCCTGACTTAAATTTTTAAAAATCCAGAGGATTTTCTTTTACAAGTCTGCATGTTTACTCAGAAGTAGGACTCACTGTGTTCAATAGGGCTGACTCCCAAGAAAGTGTGCATAGGAATGCAGCCTTAAAGTATGCTTTGGGATTTAAATCTCCTCCTCCTGAGTTTCTCACCTTCCTGTGTGGCTGTGTAAACATGCACCCCCATTGAAAATGGTCTGCTCTGGCTATTGGCTTCTATACCTGCACAGGTGGCCGGTACACTCAAAACAATTCTTGCGTTTGTCATGAATGTTTCATAGTTAACCCACAGTGACAGTGCAGTAGAAAGATTTGTATTCATGGTGAAGCATTCCTTCTAGCACACGGCTTCTGTTTGGTTACGAGGTGCCTGAGGGCTCATGCTAAACAGCACATCTTGTTCCTCGACCGCTTTATTCCCTTAGCCTCTGCTACCCAAATGCCAAGCAGGAGTACACGGGCTATTTAATTTTCCGTGAGGGATGGACAGGTCTGCCAAAACCGATCATTTCAAGACAGTGGTCTTCTTCAGCCTCACCAAACAAACTATACTTGATGACTAAGCCATGTTTTGCTCCTCAGAGACTGTTTTATTTGTATTGTGAAACTGGTCATAGCACCATCGTGATGGTTATATCAAAGAAAGGCCTTAAGTTAAACACATCATTCAAAGTCAGTAAAACCCTCAGTACTATAAAAGATTCTAGGATAGCAGCTCGCTTCGTTTGTTGTCATGAATCAAAACAAAGGGGTCCGAGCGAGCATTTATAAAACACAAAATCCACACATTGAAACAAACCATGACTACTAACAGCACAATCCGACTTAACTTTTGTGCTGGTTTAACCAGTGGCGCAGCGAGAACGGGAGGTCCCAGAACGGAAAAGGGATTCAAATTCCCTCCAAAAGAGGAATTTAAAAGGGATTTGAATCCTTTTTCCGTTCTGGGGCCTCTCGTTCTCGCTGCGCCGCTGGTTAAACTGGCAAAAAAGTTAAGTCGGATTGTGCTGCTAGAAGATTGTAGGGAATGCTTTATACGGATTATAACAACTGGATTATAATAACTAAAATAATCATCTACATTATACAGGAAGTCCTCACTTAAAGTCCTTTTGTTATAAGTCATTTCGTTTTACCGTTGTGGAGAAAAAAAACCTGATTCCCGTAATTTAAAACAAAATCTTAACAATGCTATTATTTTCAATAAAGGAATGGTGCCAGAATGAAGGTGATAAACAATCATCCAACTACCATCATAATCCCCTTCATTAAAATGAAATTGCACCTTCTACTCAAATGGTGATGTCCTCTCTAAAGTCTGAACATGAATTTGCAGGACAGTGTGAATTTAGTTTGCCTGATCTGTAAGATATATTACATTCATGTTCAATCAGATCTTCAGGAGACATCTTCTGCTGACATGACAGTGACTAGTTAGTCTAGCTTGAAGCAAATAATTAGGTTCCTTGGCAGGCATCTGACAGTGATTTTTCAGCATTGTATTTCCCCGAAGTTGCTAGAAGGCCAACGCTCTCAAACAGAGCATTTTCCACATGCAGTTTATAAAATGCTCCAGACCTGCATAGACAAAGTGATTAATATTAAACCACATGAATGGGTTATTGCAGTGGTTCTCAAACATTTTAGCACCGGGACCCACTTTTTAAAATGACGCTCTATCGGGACCCACCTAGCTTTACGAGACGCTCAAACATTTATCTCCCTATATTTATACATTCTTGCAAACTGCAGGAGCTCAGCTGTTTGCAGGGCAATTAGCAGCTATCTTGTGAACTGCAGGAGCTCAGCACTTTGAAGGCCAATTAGTAGCTATCTGATTTTTGAATAGCCTTAGGGCTTGAGGCAATTACTGTACTTATCTAATCTTTTCAACACCTGGGACCCACCAGAAATCAGGTCGCATTGAGAAACACTGGGTTATTGTTAGGCTTACCAGATCTCCAACCGGGACAGAGTGCTAGACCTTTAGGAGAAGGAATGTGGGCAGGTGTAGCTTGTTAAACCTTAGAGCACAATCCTAGGCATGTCTACTCAGAAGCAAGCCCCATTGTGTTCAGTTAGGTCGGATTGCGCTGATAATCATGTAAGTTAATCATTAGCATTTGAACTTTGTTTTGCTATGTCTGACTCATGGGGCTAGGGAAAAATACTAATTGGAATGATAAGGTAAAAGTAAGGGATGTAGGTTCATGGAAGATTCACCAGATCCAGCGGTTTCTCTCAGATGCTTTCTCGGAACATTTTATTTTCCTAAGCTTCCATATCAGTGATAAACACACACTCTCCCAGCTGCCTCTCTTTCAAATATTGCCCACCAAGTGCTAATGGGCAAGTATATTAATGGGTTGAGCCAACCTTTCCACTAAGCTTAAAACTGTAGGGGGGGATGCTTTATCAATGTGTACTCAGGGTCAGCTAGGTTTTCCCCTAGATAGCAAAATTATCAATTTTCTGAGATTATTCCTGACCGTGAGCCTATAAGAAATAGCTCCACTTGTCCAAAATATAATAACATAGAATTTAAAAGAAAATGGATTATTAAAGTTACAAATCTTCATGCTCCTGATATCTTTAATAAAACATTTATCTGTTAATAATGGATACTGTTTCTTCCTTTGCACGTTTGGTGAAAAGAAATGACCACTGGAAAGCTCTTGCTGGTTCTTTATTCTTTCTTAGCCAAGGCTGATCCACAAATAAATAAATAAATACAATTCAGTTACACTGATAAACTGTTCATCATTTACAAAGCCTTAAAAATTTTAACAGCCCTGCATAAATTGAAGGCTAGATGTTTAGCCTTCAAGGCATGCAACAAGAAAAAGTAATCTGGAGCATCCATGGAGATAAATGTTATAACTTCATAATACTCCACGCATAGATAATAGAACATTTCCGCTCGTATGGAACATGACACATGCATGCATGCACATACCCGCACATCAATACAGCATTAATCTTTAATGTACATCACACCAGGACACCTCAGGGTAGTTGTACCTTTAATGTTTGTTAGCTGAAGGGATCCTAGTGGAATGGGAATGTATTATGAATAGAATGACAGGCATTTCTAAATGATGGCATTAAAAACTGTGTAAAAATGTTTCTAGTCACAGTGGAATTACAGGAATGATACACACAAACAACTTTTATCCCTGCGTATGAAAAATGCAGGGAATGAAAACTTTACAACTGTCTTCAAAGTACTTCTTGTGTGCTACAGTGAGTGAACCAACATTTGCAGCTGACCGCCAGCACGCAAACTTTGTCAATTGCCAGTCTACACCTACTTATGCAGAAGTAAGCCCTGTTGAGTTCCAATGAGGCTTACAGGCATACTTTGCTCTTTCAGTGTGTTAGGGACCAGAGGATAGATGAAAGTCAAAAATGGATGAGTGTCAAAGCATAGCCTTATTCACATTGCAAATTTATTTTGGCCAACGAAAAACATAACTCCTCTTTCATCTTCCAACCTCAGGCAATATGTGAATGCATGCTACACCTAACAAAGAGAAATAAAAGACAAATAAACATAAGAACATCAACAAATGTCGTGGAAGGTTGGAAGATGAAAGAGGAGAGAAAGGGAAACAGGTGGGGTACAAATTATTTAAATAAACAAACAAATAAATAATTGAAAACAGTTGAAAGAACAAAGCGATGAAAGTCAAGTTGATGAAAGTCAGGAACATAAGAACGTAAGAAGAGCCCTGCTGGATCAGGCCAAAGGCCCGTCTAGTCCAGCTTCCTGTATCACACAGTGGCCCCACCAGATGCCTCAGGGAGCACAGGACAACAAGATACTTGTATCCTGTCGCCACTCCCTTGCACCTGGCACAAAGAAAACCTACTCCTACAACCAGGAGGTTGCTTATCCCCATCATGGCTTGTAAGCTGTGATGGAATTTTCCTCCATAATTCTGTCCAATCCCCTTTTAAAGGCATCCAGGCCAGGTGCCATCACCACCTCCTGTGGCAAGGAGTTCCACAAACCAATTACATGCTGGGTAAAGAAATATTTTCTTTTGTATGCCTGTACTCCCAACCAGTGCCGCCAGTGTCCAATCCCCCTTCCTGGTCTCAACCCACCTTCCCAGGTCCACTCAGAATTGTGCCAGCAAAGTAGCTGGCACAGGTCCAAGTAGACCCAGTGGGGCAGGGAAGATTTACCCCTGGGCAAGAGAACAAATGTTCCTTTTCCCAGAGGAGACCTCCGGAACTGCACCCCCCATGGCACACAGCGTGTGCTCCAGTGGAACGTCTACATCGGTGGGGGGGGGGTATTTAGGGAAGATTGGGCTGTTAAAGGAATTTCACTTGACTCCATTACAAGAGTTGCATTTTATTAAAAGGGCAAAGAACACCAAAACAAAAAAAGGGATAAAGTAAAAGGTGAAAAATAAAGTATTGGGGGAATCATGAAAAGACAAGGGAAGGCTTAGTTGGATGGATTGGGCTGGGCAAAGGTGGGCACAGACCTTAAAAGGCAAGCAGAAAAAGCAAAACACTAACATGGCTTACCGGGCACTTTGCCTTCCTTAGGTACTCATGCCAGTCCAAGATCTGAGTCCTTACACCTATGCCCCAATCCTATTTGGACACTGCACTGACATTGCACAGATGTCAGTGCAATAGTCTGTCATATCCTAAGCCTGTCCTCGCAACGCCACACCGATGCAAGAAGGGCCAAATGCCAAACTTGTACTGGCAAAGCAATGCTGGCACAGCCCTTCCCATTAACACCCCCCAGGATCCATGGAAACACTCACATCACCCATTACCTTGGCAGCAGCACATCATTGCTGTGTCATCACCCTGACATCAGCACGCCATCTGTGTGATATCCATTTGCCATTACTGTCATTCATGTTACAGCTGTAACACGAATGAGGTCTCCCCCAGTGTAGTGCTGCCTGGCCCCAATGGGCCTCCTTGGATGTACACCGGCTCTCAAGCCGATGTCCATCCGGGGCGGCGGGGAAAGGGTAGCTGAGCCCGGGAAAGGGCTGGGGATATCAACATAGCACACCGCCAATATCCCCGGCCCCTCCCAGCCTGACTAGCCCAATGGTGCAAATCCTACCTTCTCCGGCGGCTGCAGGGTCAGTCCAGAGGTGGAGTAAGGGCTGCCAACCTGGGCACTGGTGGCCCTTACTCCAAGGGTACCAAAATGCACTTTACGGCACGTTTACGGCACCCTCCACCTGCGAAGTGCACGCTCTGCAGGCGGGACATTACACAGGATTGGACTGTAAGACACAGATCTCTCCTTGGTAAGGGTTTCAGTCATTGTGGGGGCATCTGCCAGCTGGAAGGGACCCTTGTGCCAGGGGAGAGACTGGCACAAATCACAAGCGGAGCCTCTACAGCACTCAGGCAAAGCAGACGACATCACTGTGACATGTGTGTGTGTTTGGGGGGGGAGGAGGCATAGACTCAAAGCCACTGCGTCTGGATCTCCTTCTCTGTTGTATCCATCAGCAATAATTATCAACAGTAATGGGAAAAATGCGGCAGGATGATACATTCAAAGCTGGCAATCCCTTTGGATCAATGCATCTTTTTCTTTTTGAGCAAAGCTGAAGCAGCTCCCTGATCAGGAGACCCCTCCCCAGCATTTTGAAATAACTTAGTTCAAATGTTCACCATAATAAAGCTAAACTCCGGCGACTGTGCTGGCATCCTAGCGAGAGCCAGCTGAGATATGATTGCACTGCTTGGCCTCCTGCAGTGATAGGATCACCATGACAGCTGGGGAACAGCTTGTGAAAAATTATATATTTTTTAATATATTAAGACTAAAATTATTACCATACCGTCTCTCACACACTAAAAGGAACGAGGCAGTGAATTGAAGGCAGCGAGAATTGAAGGGCTGTTTACATCCAAATTGGGTACCAGCTTTATACTTTTCACCAGATGGCTTTTATTTACATATAGCCATTTCAATGTCCCTAACCAGTGAAAAATTCCCATTTTTTTTCATACCCCAGGGGGTTTGTTCTTAGGACAAAAAATGTTTCAAGTATCCTGATTGGCCATGTGGGCAATGCACGTATGGTGCCAATTCAAAATGCAGCTTCGGTCACAAATCCCACATCTGAGAGCCACTACATCTCAGGACAGCCAAAGTAGGGTTCGGAGCACTTAAATTAATACAGTGCTTTGATGAATGGTTTTCAAGCTTCCTACCTTCAGGCAGCCCTTCTTATATCAACTTCCCGGACAAGGAAACTCTATGCATTGTAAAGAATTCGGGATCATATTCAAAGACACACAATTCTTGGAGTACACTGGCCAGGCATGCCGAGATCTACTGTTGGCCCTCATGAACTGAGAATACCATCTAGATCAGCGGTCCGGGCCCCCAGGGCGATCCAGTCCAACCCGTGCAAGACTGGACCCGATTCCATCCGGTCCGGCCTGCGCGAGACCAGACTGGAGGCTCCGGAGGCCCTGTGCTCACCTCGGCGCAACTCCTTCTCAAACCGGCTGTTCTGTACATGCGCAGAACACCTGCTAAGAGGCCAAGAGATTGCCCTCTCTTGGCCTCTTAGCGGCGTTCTGTGCATGTACAGAACAGCCGGTTTGAGAAGGAGTCACGCCAAGGTGAGCGCGGGGCCGCCGCCACCGCCAGCAGCCTGGAGGCTGAAGGTAAGGAGAGCGATGGGGGTGGGGGTGGGCGCGCGCGATGGGGGTGGGTATGCACGCCAGCGGGCGCCCGTTTGCGGTGGAGGGGTGCACGGCCCGCGACACATTTTCCCCATGGGAAAATTGCCCTCCACCACAAATAGGTTCCCCACCCTTGATCTAGATTCTAGAACACACCCAACACTCCTATGGCCATAGGTTGCATTAAAAATAGATAGTGGTGGGCAAGCTAGTCCTAATCTTCTCAGTGAGGAATGCCAGGTGAACTCTTGCAGAACTTTGGGGTTTCCCAGAACACCATTTGAAGACCACTGCCTTAGAACATTGCTTCTCAGAGATGCATTTTGAGGTCACAGAACTTTGGATATAATGAGGCACTATGGATTTGTATCAGATGTGACTATGCTATGGCCGTACCAGCAACCACCATGAATGTTCTGTGCTGTGGCTCACTTGCAACCACATCTTAAGACCAGATTGGAAAGAATATTTTAGACAATAGTATATTTTAGACAAGACAATAGTATATTTTATTACCCAAATCAATGGAGAACAAGGGTTGGTTTACAAAATTGGATGCAAGGAAAACACACATGATGCTACCTTATACTGAGACCATTGCTCCATCTAGCTTCATCTATACTGTCCGGCAGCAGCTCTTCATGGTTTCCCAGTCCAACCCGGAGATGCCACGGATTGAACCTGGAACATTCAGGATGCAGTGCATGTGCTCTACCACTGAGCTACAGCCCTGTTCGCAGCACAGTCCCATCATAGGAAGCCTTGGTATGCAACATGGCATGACCATGACACAAGGGATCCAGGATCAGGATCTCCCAGTGTTGTTTTTTAAAGGAATAGTTGTAGTACCCCTGAATAGGATTGGGACCACCATGGCACATAGAGGTGATTCACTCTTCTTTCCTAACATACACTCTTTCCCAATTTTATACAGTTACCTGTGGATATTTTTCATCTCAAGGCAAATAGTAGCTTGGGTGACTATTCAGTAGTGCAAGCTGAGATCCCCTTCCTAGCCTGGACCCGCCCCCTGACTCTCCTCAGACTTACTCCAGCAAAAGACCTGGTGTAGGTCCAAAGAGACCCATTGATGGCCAGGTGGCCTATGGAGAGGAAAGAAAAAAAAATTGTACAGATACATACCTCTCCTGGGCTGTCTGTCCCTGTCCCCTACCCCCCACACATTGCATTTCATGTGCACTCCAGCAGCATGTAAACTGATGGGGGATAGGATTGGGCCATTATTCTATGACCCACATTGGGGTGGCATCACTGGATAGCTGCTGAAGGTCCAGGCTCCCCAGAAGGGCCCACTCTGGATCCTCAAGTCCATGTCTGTGCCCATGGCCTTCATGCAGTGATGGTGGGTGCTCACCCAGGTAGGAGGGGATTCATGATGAGCAGTTTGCTGAGGGCCCCTTCTAAGCTGGGGCTGGCCCTGGCTTAGCCAAATGTATAGGCTTAGAACTGATTAGGGTTGCAACACAGAAAATACTCAGAACACTTTTGATGGTGACATCTCTAAGTAGCTGCCAGAATGTGTGGATTCCTTCCTCCAATCAGATGGAGAGTTTCTACCATATCCTGCACATTCTTAGCAGCTTGCTCATGGTGGTCATAGTATCAGCAATGGCCCTTAAGTCTCTAGTTGACTATTGAGCATCACCTCTCTAATTTGACAATGAAAGAGACCTACCACAGATAATTGTGGCATGAATGAGAAATGGTCATTACCCATATGTGCTTATACTGAGCTATCAGTCTATATAAAATCAAACATACAGCTTTCAAAAATTTCTTGCTTCATATCTGTGATCAGAAGTTTGATTTTTTAAAAATCCTTGTTTGAAAATCCAAGACTTCATTCCTGGATATCTCGGAATGTCAAGATGGACTACACTCTATAGGCAGCAGACAAGACATTTGTTATTTCAGTCCTAGCCCACCTCTGACTCAAGAATTCTAGGAAGCAAACTTTATAGAAGACATAAATCAATCTGCTAAATCAATGATTATATTAAAATCGATCAGATTCTCAAGGTACTCTCTGCTGTGTTAACAAAATGATCACTTAGCAATACCTGGAATCTATTAGCCCTAAAGATACCCAGCATGCAAGAATATCTGCACTTTTCCCCCTAGCCCAGAAGTGGCCAACCTTTCAACATGAATGCTCCCGGACCTTTAATGGTTGCATAGATGAGGGCATTTCAGCAGGTGCAGCTGCTTTAGCAGCACCATTAGCAACTGCAGCTGCTAAGATTCTGTCTTCTACACAACTCTTAAGAACACAGAGGCCCTAATGGTGGAAGGTTGGTCACCCCTGCCCTAGCCAGTACCTTCCATTTTCCCCAAGAAAACCAAAACCATCACTGATTGGTCTCTGACCTTTGGTTACTGGACAGCACTGCTAGCTATCCAAAGTGCCAGGTCTGTCATATTCTCTGCATTTGCATGCCAGTTCTCATCTGTCTTGGCCATTGCCACAGCTGCACTACAGTCCCTGGCCAGCCATTTATCCACTTCCATGGTGGTAAAGAGCTACGTGCTTCTGTAATGGCCTAATGACTGAAGGATACATGTGAATATGTTGGGACAAGCTGGATCTGATGGGAAATGTTCTGGACCCGTAAACTCTGAACAACCCCAATCATGTAGGGGAATAGGGAAAGACCATTTTAACAGCAAAAAAACCCCACTCTAAATTCTTCTTGCATCTTCTACCCACTTCCCTGAAAGGCCCCCCCCCCCAGTGTTTTTTGCCCAGCTGGGCTCACATCTAGTATTGAAATTCAGTTGAAGAGAAGATGTAGACCCGTGAAAGTGGACCGAGTCCAAGGGGTGAGAATCCAGCGGCAGCTGCCAAATCCACCCCCTTCCCAGGCCCAATCCACCCTCTTCCCCACCCCGTTGCCTCCCTGTTCCACCCACCCGCTGCCCCTTTCAGCCCTCTTCCTGACTCTCATCTGCCCCCCTGCACAGTCTTATCTGAGGCGGCAGGAGTCCCTGGGCCATTGCCATGCAGAGAGCTGGCCACTCGCCACTTCCAGTGGCAGCTAGGCCGCACTCTCTTACATGTCTTTACCCAGCGTGTAATTCATCTGTGGAACTCCTTGCCACAGGATGTAGTGATGGCACATGGCCTAGATGCCTTTAAAAGGGGTTTGGACAGATTCATGGAGGAAAAGACCATCACAGGTTACAAGCCATAAGCAACCTCCTGGTTTTAGAAGTAGGTTTTCTCTGTGCCAGGTGCAGGGGAGTGGCAGCAGGAAACAGGTTATCTTGTTGACTGTGTGTTCCCTGAGGCATCTGGTGGGGCCACTGTGTGATACAGGAAGCTGGACTAGATGGGCATTTGGCCTGAGCCAGCAGGGCTCTTCTTATGTCGCATTTGTGACAGCCAGAAAGCGTGTTACATCGCCAGAACATGCGTTTTAGCAGCATAACCAATGCAAAGAATTGGGCCATTAGAGTTTGACAGTATCCTGCAGTGATCCACAGCCTACTCATTTGCAACGCTGCCACTTTGCTGGCCATGGAAAGCAGAAGTGGCCACAATGTAAGCTGATTGGTGGTTCTAATCATGAGAAAGGATCCTGTGCACTCAATGATCAGATCAACCAGATTTCCTGATTACAATTTCCCACAGGATCGGTCATTGGCACTCTAGAAAAACAGCCATGGTATGTTTGACAATACTGTATTGATTTACTTGTGGATAAAGATTGGAGTACAGAGATTTTCAAAAGGCACAGTATTTGGGGACTCATCTGATCTTAGCTTAATCCACTGCATTTGCTGCAACAACATTCAAAATGCAGATCAAAAAGTAGACTTCTAGGCTAGGGGTGGCCAACCTTTCTCCATGAATGCTCCTGGCCCTTTAATTGTTGTATTGTTGTTGTTGTTGTTCAGTCGTTAAGTCGTGTCCGACCCTTCGTGATCCCATGAACCATATCCCGCCAGGCCTTCCTATCCTCCACTATCTTCCTGAGTTCGCTCATTTTCATGTTCGTTGCATCGGTGATGCTGTCTAACCATCTCATCCTTGGCCTTCCCCTTCTCCTTTTGCCTTCAGTCTTTCCCAGCATCAGAGTCTTCTCCAGAGAGTCCTCTCTTCGCATTAGGTGGCCAAAATATTTGAGTTTCAGCCTTAGTACCTGTCCTTCCAGGGAACAGTCAGGGTTGATTTCATTTAGGATTGACTGATTTGATCTCCTAGCAGTCCAAGGGACTCTCAGGAGTCTTCTCCAGCACCACAGTTCAAAAGCATCTATTCTTCGGCGCTCAGCCTTCCTTATGGTCCAGCTCTCGCAACCATACATTGCTACTGGGAACACCATCGCCCTGACTATACGAACTTTTGTTGGTATGGTGATATCTCTGCTTTTTATTATGCTATCTAAATTTGCCATAGCTTTCCTTCCAAGGAGTAAGCGTCTTTTAATTTCATGGCTGCTGTCTCCGTCTGCAGTGATCTTGGAACCCAAAAAAGTAAAATCTGTTACTGCTTCCATTTCTACCCCTTCTATTTGCCAGGAATTGATGGGACCAGATGCCATGATCTTAGTTTTATTAATGTTGAGTTTCAAGCCAACTTTTGCACTCTCCTCTTTCACTCTCATCAAGAGGCTCTTTAGTTCTTCTTCACTTTCTGCCATTAGAGTGGTATCGTCTGCATATCTGAGGTTGTTGATGTTTCTCCCGGCAATCTTGATTCCGGCTTGCGATTCATTCAGCCCTGCATTTCTCATAATGTACTCTGCATATAAGTTAAATAGGCAGGGTGACAATATACAGCCTTGCCGTACTCCCTTCCCAATTTTGAACCAATCAGTTGTTCCATGGCCGGTTCGAACTGTTGCTTCTTGACCCGCATACAGGTTTCTCAGGAGACAGGTAAGGTGGTCTGGTATCCCCATCTCTTTAAGAACTTGCCACAGCTTGTTGTGATCCACACAATCAAAGGCTTTTGCGTAGTCAATGAAGCAGAAGTAGGTGTTTTTTTGGAACTCTCGTGCTTTCTCCATGATCCAGCGCATGTTGGCAATTTGATCTCTAGTTCCTCTGCCTCTTCGAAACCCAGCTTGTACATCCGGTAGTTCTCGGTCCACGTACTGCTGAAGCCTAGCTTGTAGAATTTTGAGCATAACCTTGCTAGCATGTGAAATGAGTGCAATTGTGCGATAGTTTGAACACTCTTTGGCACTGCCCTTCTTTGGAATTGGAACGTAAACTGACCTTTTCCAATCCTTTGGCCACTGCTGAGTTTTCCAAATTTGTTGGCATATTGAGTGCAGCACTTTCACAGCATCATCATTTAGGATTTTAAGTAGCTCAGCTGGGATATTATCATCTCCGCTAGCTTTGTTGTTAGTAATGCTATCTAAGGCCCACTTGACTTCGCTCTCTAGGATGTCTGGCTCTGGGTCAGTGACCACACCAGCGTGGTCATCAGGAACATTAAGCTCTTTCTTGTATAGTTCTTCTGTGTATTCTTGCCATCTCTTCTTAATCTCGTCTGCTTCTGTCAGGTCTCTGCCTTTTTTATCCTTTATCATGCCCATCTTTGCACAAAATGTTCCCTTGATATCTCCAATTTTCTTGAAGAGATCTCTAGTCCTCCCCATTCTGTTGTTTTCCTCGATTTCCTTGCATTGTTCATTTAAGAAGGCCTTCTTATCTCTCCTTGCTATTCTCTGGAAATCTGCATTCAGTTGTTTATATCTTTCCCTTTCACCTTTGCTTTTCGCATTCCTTCTTTCCACAGCTATTTGTAAAGCCTCATCTGACAGCCACTTTGCTTTCTTGCATTTCTTTTTCTTTGGGATGGTTTTAGTTGCTGCCTCCTGTACAATGTTACGAACTTCCGTCCATAGTTCTTCAGGCACTCTGTCTACCAGGTCTAGTGCCCTAAACCTATTCTTCACCTCCACTGTATACTCATAAGGGATATGGTTTAGGTCATATCTGACTGGTCTAGTGGTGTTCCCTACATTCTTCAATTTAAGCCTGAATTTTGCAATAAGAAGCTCATGATCTGAGCCACAGTCAGCTCCAGGTCTTGTTTTTACTGATTGTATAGAGCTTCTCCATCTTTGGCTGCAAAGCACATAATCTATCTGGTTTCGGTATTGACCATCTGGTGATGTCCATGTGTAGAGTCGCCTCTTGTGTTGTTGGAAATTGTTGTATTAGGTGTGGGCATTTCAGCAGCTGCAGCTGCTTTAGCAGCACCATCAGCACTTGCAGCTGCCCAGATTCTGTCATCTACACAACTCTTAAGAACGCAGAGGCCCTAATGGTAATGGTGAAGAGGCCCTAATGGTTGGTCACCCTTCCTATTGACACCCTAGGCTGTCACTATAATATGAATATGTGGGTAAGTAAGCTTTGGGCCACTGACTGTGTGCCAAGCCAGGTGATCTATGCCATGCTTCACATTGGCTGAACATCATCACTGATGGGTAAGGAAACCTGATCACTAGTTCAGGACGTCTGTGCTGGCAGGAAGATTTGACCCCTTCCATGAGATATTGTGTCCTGCCAGTCTAGATTTAAGAGGTGCTATGAATACAATGGAAGTCCTCTGGCTTCCTGCTCTGCTGTGGCCATGGTGCTCAACATGAAACATACTAGAAAATTAACTGACCATGAGCCCATCGTCACGTGAGCTTGAACCACAATTTGGAGTTCGAAAAGGGAACGACAAGGCCAGTTCTGCTCCCTGCAATTTGCTCTTGGCACAGAAGAAATCCTCTTCAGCCCATTCCCTCAGTGTTCCCCCCTCTTCTGGAAGCAAGACTTTATTTATTCACTTGCCTTCCTCTGCCCCGTCCGTCAATTTTCTTGGAAAGTGGAGGAGAACTAGACAGAGCTCAATGTTTGTGACTGCCATGCAATGCCAATTTGTCAGGCCCACTGTCGGAGCCAAATGTCCCTGAGCTTTCCAGGCTCTCGAAAGCAGAGCTCAGCAACACAGAGAATTGGCCAGGCACAGCTGCTGGAGTTAAAAAGGAAGTTATTTCCTAAGAAGTCAAATGTGTCTCTCTGTGTATTGATATATCAAAGTGTTTTACAAAAAAACTCGACTGCTAGAGGAGAAATGGCCTGGTGGGCTCCATCAGATTGATTTAGTGGAAATATTTGATGTTAGTGTTGGACTGGGAGTCCACTAGACCAACGCCTGTTATTTATTTATATGTCCAGCATAAATGACAGCTCCAAAAAATCTCATGGGCTTCTTGTCGGGTTGCCAGCAAGCTCCTGAAATGATAGTCACCCCGATCCAATATCCTACTTTAATCTGGTACTGTGTTGTTTGTTACGGCTGGTAGTTCCTGTGCTGTGTGAACTGAATAATTGAGAAACTGGCAAAACAAAAGGGGGGGGTCAAATCCCACACGTTAGAGATGATACATATGGCTCATTAATTGGGGGCTTGTTTTCAAACCAAATGATGAAAAGGATAGGCCAGTTTCAAGAACAACAACACAGTGAAACCGTGGGCTCGTGGTTCATTTGAATACTGCAGCAAAGTGAATGCAAAACTCTCTGGCTGTCTGAGGGTTAATACTGTATGCACACCATCTAGTGGGAAGAAGAAGCTGATGGGTGGCTAACTGTGCCAGTGCCATGGCCAATATTATTACGCCGTTGTACAAATCGATGGTAAGACCGCATCTGGAGTATTGCGTCCAGTTCTGGTCTCCGCATCTCAAAAAGGATATAGTGGAACTTGAAAAGGTGCAGAAGAGAGTGACCAAAATGATTAGTGGGCTGGGGCATCTACCTTATGAGGAAAGGCTACAGCGTTCGGGGCTCTTTAGTCTAGAAAAAAGGCGGTTGAGGGGGGACATGACTGAGACGTATAAAATTATGCATGGGATGGAGAGAGTGGATAGAGAGAAGTTCTTTTCCCTCTCACACAACACTAGAACTAGGGGACATCCACTCAAATTGAGTGGAGGGAGGATTAAAACAGACAAAAGGAAATATTTCTTTACCCAGCGTGTAATTGGTTTGTGGAACTCCTTGCCACAGGAGGTGATGATGGCACCTGACCTGGATGCCTTTAAAAGGGGATTGGACAGATTTATGGAGGAAAATTCCATCACAGCTTACAAGCCATGATGGGGATAAGCAACCTCCTGGTTGGAGGAGTAGGTTTTCTCTGTGCCAGGTGCAAGGGAGTGGCGACAGGATACAAGTATCTTGTTGTCTTGTGTGCTCCCTGAGGCATCTGGTGGGGCCACTGTGTGACACAGGAAGCTGGACTAGACGGGCCTTTGGCCTGATCCAGCAGGGCTCTTCTTAGGCTCTTATGTTGTTATGTACCCCCTGATGACAAATTTAGTGCTACCACTGCCCACTGGACAAAGGATTCAGACGTTCGCTTGACCATGCAGGCCCTCTGTTGGGTGTGGGTCCTTGTCCAGTGCCCAACCAGGCCAATCAATAACATCACCCCTGTATTGTTTGTGCTATACCAATCAGAGTCTTCTGGGCCTTGGTAGACACTATTTATGTATTTATGGGTGTAGTGCAGCAGCTAAGTGACTGAGAGCCCAACCCTATCCTTGCCCCACGCGATGCAGCTGGACCAAAAATGAGCATGCTGTATCCAAAGGGAGAGGTAAATCAGGAGGCTTTAGAGGGGAATTGGGAATTATTTCCCCTACTCCTCTGTAAGCCTC
This sequence comes from Plestiodon gilberti rubricaudatus, assembly GCA_026170595.1. Taxonomy (NCBI): domain Eukaryota; kingdom Metazoa; phylum Chordata; class Lepidosauria; order Squamata; family Scincidae; genus Plestiodon; species Plestiodon gilberti. Next base: position 185,084,299 of record JANXHW010000004.1, on the reverse strand, counting down.
CCACTCTGCAATGGGTCTCCTTGGACCTGTGCCAGTTCTGTAGCTGGTATAAGTCCAAAGAGGTGGGGTGGCAGTCATGGAAGCATCCTCAAGGCAAGGGATCTTTTGTTCCCTTACCTTGGGGTAAGCCTCTGCTTCCCCAATGGGGAGTGCTTCCCCAGTCTTTGGATCTACACCAGCTATTTTGCTAGTGTAAGTCTGAGGAGAGTAAGGGAGAGGGAAGAGGAGAGATAATGTGGATAGGATCCTCCTGGCACAAGTGTGTATAGGATTGCATCCTTAATTTCCTGTTGCTACTTAAACTAATAGGTGTGACACTTGTCCTCCACAAGGAACCCAAGTAAAACCCAATCCTATCTCAAACCAGCCCATAACAGGCAGAGTCACTGACGGAATGAGCTATGGGGGGCGCAATACCAGATGGCCCAGGATTGGTAAGAATCGTTTTTACTTACCACCGTGTAGGCCACCTGGCCTCCAATGGGTCTCTTCAGAGTGACATATGCCAGATATTTAGCTGGTGTAAGTCTGAGGAGAGTCAGGGAGCATGTCAGGCCTGGAAAAGTGGGATAGGATCTTGACATACACAACTACCGCGGAGATCCTCCCCCTCCCATTCCTAAACCACCCCCTGCCTGGCCCACTCCCCACCCCGCTCCTCCCCCAAACCATCACTAAACTGTCCCCCCCCACCTAACCCACTCCGGTGGGGTGTCCTAGAGCTGCTGTCGTGTGTGCAGGGCCTCCAGTCTTTTGCGCAGACAGCTCTGAAGTGCATTATAGCAGCATGGCTTTTGTGCTGCCGGACTAGACCTTATGGTGGTGGGTTGCGGTATTCATCACCATAAGCCCTGGATTGGATTGGGACCTTGATGGCCTTTGAATTCTACAAAAGGGAACATCATCAAAGAAACAGGGAGACCTTGACATGGTGCTGCCATTTTTGTTGGCAACCCCATGTCACACGTAGTTCCACTGTGGAAGGTGGGGCTAAAAAATTCTGACAGGTAAATTTCAGTACCCTCATTGAAATAAAACCAATTTATCCACACAATCCTGTGTAACCTTGCACCGGTGTAACCGCAGATGCATCGTTGTAACAGCAGATGCACCGGTGTAAGTGCACTTACACCGGTGCATCTGCGGTTACACCAGTGCATCTACTGTTACACCGGTGCAAGGTTACACAGGATTGCGCTGTATGTATATAGTCTAGATATGCCCTTGGTTGCTCCATATTTGTACACATTTTGCAGAAGTGCAGTTTTTAAATAAATTAGCCATATACATTTAAAAAAACTAAGAAAAGACACAGAGGAAGCTCATAAATGGCTAAAACACTTGAAATAATATATTTTGGTAGGAGACTAGAAGCAAGAGTTGTATGCCTGTAAACGACCCATCTGCAGGAAAAAAAACAAACAAACCCTGATGTACAAACTTTACGAGAGCTGACATGACTGTGTATCTGAGTTAGAGAGATGTCACTCTGGCTTTTAAACATTGTCGCAGCTGCTATGTTATGGGCTGGACAGGCCGAGGCTTTCTTCCAGACGAGTGGGCTGGAGTGCACATCTTGATGAGTTAACTGTTGGTGGGGTCTCTGTCAGCAAAAAGCAATGTAAATGTCACCAAGGAAACTTGCGGCACATTATTTCACTTGACAGGGAACAAGGAGCTCATCTTACTGACAGGAGTTTGTTCCAATTTGGGACAGATAAAGAATTCACCTAGCAAAAACAAACCTTCCTATTTCATTTGCACCATCATCATCACCACCACCACCACCACCACCACCACCACCACCACCACCACCATCATCACCACCACCATCATCATCATCATCATCACCACCACCACCACCACCAGCAGCAGCAGCAGGGTTGCCCTTCTGAAAAAGGAATATACAGATCACACAACAGCACTAGGGACCATTGTCGTTGATGGTATTGCTTAGTAAAGACCAAACGTTAAATCATGATGATTTGCATGCTTTCTCATATTTTGCATACTTTATTTGTACGTTTTTTTTAAAACTATTTTTGTATAATTTATTCTGCAATTGCCACCCATGGGACAGAGCAATCACGTATGTCAGACTCACTGGGACCTTTGGATTCTTACTCAGTTACTCCTCTACCTTTTGAGATTTTACCAGTTATTGCTAACTCCCTTCAAGCATATCTGTGAAAATAGACACTGAGATTCTTAGGAAGCTGAACTCCACACATCTTATACTTTTCTGAGCATCTGCAGAATTGTAAGAAATTATGGTCCCTGCACCACATTTATAGCGCAATCCTAACCAGCGCTGGTGCAGCGTGGGCACCAGGCCTACGGTGTATCCTGTGCTGAAGAGGAACGGGCTGGGGATCTCCTCAGAGTAAGGGGACATTTGTCTGCTTACCCTGAGTACGCCCCAGCCTCCGCTATGAGACTACTTGGGTCAGCACCACCTAATCTCCATGTTTTGACCCAAGAATCTCCATGTTTTGGCTGGAGGCCTGGGAGGGAGGATAGGATACGGCGTCTGATGAGGATGCTGATCCCACCCCCTCCCAGCCCTGATCTGTCCCCCTCTCCACCCTCCCCCAACCCCACTCAGAGAGGGACTTACCCACTCCATGGCGCTGTCCTGTGGCCTCTTCAGCAGGTGGGCAGTGCAGGTCTCAGTGCCGGCGCCACCTACTTGCCGGGTGCTGCAAACATGCTTTACGGCATGTTTGCGCCACCCTTGGCTGGCGCCGGGGCCGCAGCACTGGCTGAGCAGAGGACTTCACAATTACACGTAGCTCAATAACATGACAAAAAAGCATCAATGTGCTGCACAAAAAGAACTACTTTATATTATGTTTAAATTTGTAGTTATGTTCTATTTTTATGGTTACTGCAATACTAGTTTCTAGGTGCCAAGGAATAAGGGACTGAGGAAGCCAGACATTTATGCGGGATATATAAATAATAATACTTAGGAGGGAGAACTTTTCACTTCAAAGTGTTGCAAGAGTAGCTTATTTTAAATTCATTTTCTCCAGGGAGTTTGGACTTTCTTCTCTGGCAATCAGCTAAAGATGTTGATGTCAAATGTGAATTAAGCATTCTATCTACATTTTGCTGAAATTGCCTTAAGTAAGATCCCTCACCCCGTCCTCCAATTTTGTCAAGCAGCAGAGGGTTTGATAGAACAAGGGTGAAAAAACAAACCAAAACAGAAGTTTCAAATCAAACAGAGGGATGTAGCTGTCTCTCAGCTGTCACCCTTGCAGTGGCACCCCAATGCATATTTAAAAGTCTCAGTATGTGAGCAAACATTTTTCTGACTGATGGAGTAAAAACAGAAAAGAAATTTTGGTATCTGCATTCATATGCCTCCGAGGCTGTTGTCCCCTCCTGGTGTCATATTGAGAGACAGATAAAAGCACTGCTATCCCCAGTTTTCCATAGGGCAGGGGTTCTCAACCCCTTCCCAGCCAAGTACCACTTCCGGTACCACTCTCCTGCTGCGTACCACCAGAAGTGACTGGCGATGACATCGTTGCCGATTACTCCTGGGTTTTCAGAGGCCAGAAAATGCAGGTAGGAAGCTCTGGGTGAGTGGGAGGGCCCTCCTCAGCGTTCCTGAGAGGCTCAGCCAAAGGCAGGAGCCTCTTGGGAGTGAAAACGCAGCACTCAAAGCGCTTTGTCGAAGCGGGGTTCTGGTGGGCCGAGTACCACCAGCAGTTGACCGAGGTACCACAGGTGGTAAGGGTACCCACTGGTTGAAAAACCCTGCCTTAGGGCATTAGGACCGACTTACTTCATCCCTGGCTGTGATTGGTGCCCCCCCCCCACTTTCTCTTTAGTTGCTTGCTGCTTCTGGGGTGTTGGCTGGGAGTTCTCGCTCCATACTGTCATGTTTACCAGGAAAAACATTGACGTTCTTGCTGCCATTGGTGGTGGTAGCCTGCCCTGTCTACTGGTTGGGAGGCCCATGCTCTACCTGCTGTAATTCCCTCCCTACCCTTGGAGTCTTTCAGTCCTTCTGCCCCACCATGCACCTTCTCCTTCTTCACAGCCTCTTATTACGCCACTTTCCCTCACTTAGAAAAGGGCTTGAAAGCAAACCCAGGATGCCAAAAAGACGTTGAAGGCACCTCTTTTGTGTCGCTAACTACTTGGCTTACTGCAGAGTCAGGAAGCACCCATGATGCAGATTATTTTCAGGTTTCAAGGAGGAAAGCACGTCCAGGGAGCCAAGGCTGCCTTCTCAGGGGAAGGGGGCATTGAAAGATGGCCCAGAAGGTCCTGGAGTTGCAGTTTGAGGTAGTGCTTGGGGAAGGGTGGAGGGGAGAAGATTGGAACGAGGAGGCAGCTGTCTGGTATGCCCTGGATGCCAGATGACACAGCAGTTCTTGTCAAAGGCGTCGCTCCGGTAGGGGCGGGGTTGTAAGTATCGCTCCGTTGTAGTCTCTTTACCGAGCGAGCAAGAGGTGGCCCTGCCCCCTCACTGTCGGAGCCATTCCCCTGCGGAGAAAGCAGCAGGCAGGGTCTCTTGCCTGCCGCTTTCTCCACACGGGAAAGGCTCCGACAGTGAGGGGGCAGGGCTGCCTCCTGCTCGCTCGGTAAAGGGACTAGGACGGAGCGAAACTTACCCTACCGGAGCGACGCCTCTGGTTCTTGGGAATGAGAATGGTGCTTGACAGAGCACCAGCAGGCAGCTGAGCAATTCAGCAGCACAGGTGATAGCAAGCAGGCAAAGAGCAAATGCAAGGGGTCTGGGAGCCAGCTTTTTATAACCAAAATGTCCCCATTGAAACCACAATAGAGGCTATTGTGGTTTGAGCACATCAAGGACCTTTCTTTTGTGTCTTGATGGCCCATGCTCAGTTGGAAATGGGTGCCTCTCTTGTTCTTCTCCCCCGCCCCTGCCCCTGCCCCCGCCGAGGGTGCAACAGAGGGTTCTGTGATTGCTTAAGAGGCCCATGCCTCAATTACTAAACAACATCTTGATTAAGTTTACAATAACTTTGGTGGCCTCAGGGAACCTGAAGTTGAAGGCATGTCTTTTGTGTCACTATCAACTTGGTTTATTACAGAGGAGACTCTTGCAGAAATGCTTAACCCTCCACAAGCCTCCTGTTCCACAATGGGTCTCCTCAAACCTGCGCCAGCTCTTTAGTTGGTGCAAATACAAGGAGAGAAAGGGGGCGGGGAGGCTGCAAAAGAGAAGGATAGGATCTGGCATGTGCCATTGCTGCTGGGTCCACACCCTCCTGCAGCCTCTCTGTTCCACCCCCCTCCACACCCCGTTCCTCCCCTCTCCCTGCCCTGTTTCTCCCCTCCCCGCCCCCACTGCTGCCTTACCTGCTCCAGGGGGTCCAGGCAGGTCCAGCAATGTCTGGGAGTGCTTCCGACTGGCATTTTATGACAGCAGAATTCTGCTCCACTGCCATAAATGGCTGTGCATGACAGCCCACCCCTGAACAGGATTGGGCTGTGAGACTATTGAACTTTAATGGCATCAAATTCATACTCCTTTTTTCCCAGGAAGGTGGGAAGCAGACTGTGCCTTGACGTCTCACTAGGCTTGGCACTGAAATTGTGAAAAAGTGGAGTTCAGGGTTTCACCCAAGGAGAAACATCCCAGAATATTCAAAGGAAGCCAAAGGAGTTTCTATAAAACAATTTTTAAAAGTACCAGGGTGGTCGTGCACCTCCCTAGGGTTGGCCTCAAAATTTCACAATTCAAAACAAATTTCAGCATGAAGCACTTCGGGAGCAAGAACATCAGATAATTTTCATGAGAAGCCAAACAAGTTTCTATAAGACATGTGAAATTTCTCAGAGGCTTTTGGCACATCTATATTTCTCATTCGCCAGGAGACAAAACAGCCCACCTCCTAAAAGGAGCGGGAAGGTTATTTGAGAACTCTACCCTGGGCAAGAAATATCCCATATTCTCAACCCTAGACTCCATAGAATTATGTACTTATTTACTGGGACTACTTCTCCAGCAGATGTGGCAAAAATTACTATAGCAGCTTTCATGTGCTTCTATGGGGAGGATTTTCTTTTTTCTGATTCATGACAGATGCAATATGCCTCTCTGGAGTGAAATTTCTGCCATTGCGAGCAGTTCATTTTCTTTTGCAAAACCCTCATACACATCATAGGCAGAAATGTCCTGTTCAATGCTCACAATTTGTTGTTTCTCCCAAGTAAATTGTAGTGGTTAGGTAAAGAGGATGCATAAAATGTACAGGGCATGGACTTCCATTCCAAATTCCTATTGGCAGTTCCAATAAAATCATGTCTCCCAGTAATGTCATGTGTGCCATTTTATCTTCGAACAGCACTGCTGTCCCTTGAAACTTGTCTCCTGTTTGAAGTCCATGATAAGTACAACATAACCTCCCTTTCCTTTTTGTCACTTGTACTTTGCTGCAATTCCATTTGTCCAAAAAGCAACCTTTTGCAAGAGGAAGAGCTAAGAATAGGAGACATATCTGTGATGAAAATCCATTGGCAGCCAGATGATTTTAAAGGCAATATTGCTAGTGCATCACACCACATACTGTTGGTAATACATTTTCTGTGACTTACACAGGGAAGGCAGGCAGAGACTTTCATTTGGCAGTCAATGGCCAAAAAGCCTGAGATAGAAATTCACTGATTCGATTTTGCAACATTTGGTGTTTCTCCCCCTCCCTCCCTTCGACCCTTTATTCTTTCCAAGACTGTGATAAATTCAGTGGATTCAATACACTAAACACTAAAAAGGAGTGCATAATGCCTGGCTTGGCTGGCAGCATAAAAAGTAGTTACAATCAAAACTCCTAGCTTCTGAAAGTCTATTCACTTTAAGAGGAACACATGTTGGCCTATAGGGGCCTATGAAGGAAGAGGCAAGAAACCAGGTAGAAACTGTTTCACTGGAGCAGGATTTTTCAGAGTGATGGATGCAGTACAGCCTTCCTTGGGTTATATACCACTTTAGAATGAAGTAGATAGTGTGGCTGAATGGTCCACATTAATGGTCCCTCTTCACCCCAGCATGGTGTCTTTTCCAGTGGCTGTTGCTAGTGTCTCTTCTGTTTTTGTTTTTTAGATTGTGAGCCCTTTGAGGACAGGGAAACATTTGATTTATTTTACCATGTAAACCGCATTGTGAACTACTCATGTTTGTTTATTTATTTATTTATTTATTTATTATTATTATTATTATTATTATTAATAATAATAATAATAATAATAATAATAATAATAATAAAGTAGTGTGGAGATTTTCATGGCTTGTTACAATTTGTAGAGAAATAGGATATATGGGATTGTCAGCCATGTAACTTTTGGTTGAAGAAATAAAGTTTTCAAACTTGTACCCAACTTTCTCCAGACAACCAAAAGTTACATGGCTGACAATCCCATATATCCTATTTCTCTACATCATCATCATCATCATCATCATAAAACCACACCTCCCTGCACATAGAAAACTAACATATCAGGGAGAAAAGAAATTAATATGCACCCTTCCTAGCAAGAATCAGGGCTTCCCACCATCTCCTGCTACACATTATTACTGACTGGAAATGGGGACACTAGGAGAGTGCACTGATTCACACTGAGAAGGATGCAAAGATCAGGGAGAGCTTTGTTGCTGTAATGGGAATGCCAGCTCCTGCGGTTCCTCCCATAAGTGCAGGAGTGTCGTAAACGGGCCATAAAACACATTTGCGACTACTCTGGTGCAGGGAACGCTGGCAGAAAGGCCTGCACCGGCCTGATGATACTGTCCCCCCCACCTCCGGCTGCTGGCAGAGGTGAGTCCAGCACTGAGTGGCACAGGGGTGGGGAGAGGGTGGCAGGAGGGTTGGACAGAGGTATGGAGGGGGGCATTTCTGGGCAGGGGGGGTGGAATGGGAGTGGGTGGTACAAGGCCCGGGAGGGGGCGGGATTGGCAGAGGAGGCCTCCACCGTATCCTATCCTCCCTCCCAGGTCTGGACACCCTACAAAAGGCTTCCTGGACTTGCGTCAGCCAAATGAAAGGCGCAGATCCGAAAAGCCCCATTTGGCAGGCTGGGATAGACCTCCAACCTTCTCCTAACCAATGTAGGATACAGCATGGACCGCTTGGCCCCACTGTGCTGGTGCTGGTTAGGATTTGGCTGCCCAGAGAACTTGAGACCCTCGATGTATCTCATAACACCATCACATTCAGAGGCAGAGACCTCTGATTACCAGATGCTGGAGGCAAACAATAAGAGCGCTATCTTGCTCTGTGTGAGAGCTTCCTAGAAGACACTGGTTGGCCACTCTTGAAAGCAGATTATTGGGTTATATGAATACATGGTGTGATTCGACATAAAACAGTTTTTATGCGCTTATCAGATATGTTCCAGGCCTAAGGACTTGAAGCCTCATTTAAAATCATTCACAGTTTAGATTCATCAGTGGATTCATCTGTTTTTTTATCATTAGTTATAAAACAGATGAGGGAGGCTGTTAACCCATTTCTACGCATCTGATCTATAAGTATACAAATCAAAATGAGAATTAAAAATAACAATATATTGCAAAAAAAAAACCACAAATTAAAATGAGAATTTGTGGTTTCTAGGAGACTGGTAGGAAGATGACCCTGTCTTTCAGTAGCATTAGATGATTTGGGGGACCTTCCAACAGAGCTTGCTTTGGTGTCATACTCACAAAATGAATTGGCATCATTTCAGGGCAGGAGGTGTGGCCTGGAGGTTGAGCCAGTGCCCTGCCTGAAGAAGCTAAGCAGGGTCGACTTCAGTTCTTGCTTGAATGGGAGACGGCAGCTGCTGGCGGACCTCGCAAAGACACTGAGATGGCACAGGGAGAGGGTGGAATGCTGAGGAGTCAGCTAGAGAGATAACATCTAGATAACCATCCAAGGGTGAACTGTGAAGCTTGGAAGTGCAGAGCACAAGCCAGAAGGAGAACTGCACTCGGAAGGGAAACATCTGGAGTATGGAAGGTTCTATATATGAATAGAATAATACTGTAAAGACCCTTATCGGGTCTAAGATAGCCTGCCTATGTAAACCGCCTTGAATAAATCTGATGAGGTACCCGATGATGAGAAAGGCAGTATATAAATACAGAAAATAAATTTAAAATCCTTGCATTGTTTCCCACTTCCTTCAACCCTTTGAAAAACATTTAGAACTCAGAGCCCAATCCTATTGTCCCCCCCCCCCCACTGATGCAGCGGTGCTGAAATGGCTACCGCTGCATCCTGAAGAGGGGCAGTTGCGGAGGTCTTCTCTGGATAAGGGAACAATTGTTCCCTTACCTGGGGGGGGGGAAAGCCTCTGGAACACGCAGCGGATCTACTTGAACTTACGTTAGCGAAATAGCTGGTGCAGGTCTGCATGGACCTGCGCTGTGGGATTGGGTCCGAGAAGAGGGTTAGGATTTTGCCACTGCTGCTGAACCCACCTCCTTCCCGGACCCGATCCGCCCATTCTCCGCCCCCATTGCTGCCCTGTTCCGTCTTCCCAGCACCCCCTCACAATGTGAACACCAAGCCCTCTGGTGAGTATAAAATGTAGACTGGCTCTCTTCTATTCATTGCTTCTATATAAGACTGAGAGCTGCTGAGGATGTCTGGGTGGGACCTTTTGTGTAGTGGGAACTGTTAGACCTAAGCCCTCTTAGCCCCATTGCAAATTATTATTATTATTATTTATATAGCACTTTTCAACAAAATAAGTTCACAAAGCAGTTAACAGAGAAAAACCTAAAGTGCTCACAATCTAAATTCTCTCCAGTGCATTAGCTATTGTGGACCTCGTTACCTGTGCATGCTAATCTATACTCATTAAAGAATCCTTGTCATGCTTGGGATCCAGATGTAGTCATTAAGTGAAAATATGTTGTTTAGCATGAAATTCCCAAAACCAACGGAAACAATAGGCTCATTAAAAACTAATGCACAATTCCATGTGCTGACAAGCATCCAGCATGTTCCTAGTGGGCCACAGGGGAAAGATACGATTATGTAAAACTTTGTGAATGACAAACTTGCCAAGATGCTTAACAAAGAAAGAAATGGAAAGACCATCTGCATCAGAAGGAACATTTTCCAAATTCTACCTCTTATGCCAAGGCAATATTTGAACTCTTCTTTTGGAACTTGCCCAGGAAGTATAAATATTTGTTTTATTTTTGGCACAACTCTATTGCGCCCTTGCACCGGCGGAGCATGCACGCTGCCTGTGCAAGGTGTTGCAAAACCACCCAAAAAGCAGTTTGCAATGGTGTGCCTAACAGCTGTGCTGGTGGGAAGTTCTGCACTGTCCCGCCAGTGTCAGTGTCAGTCAGAGCACGTGCTGGTGAAGGTGAGTGCTGCACTGAGTGGTGGAGGGGCAGATCAAGGCTGGGGGAAGGACAGGGTGGGCGGAACAGGGCAGGAAGGGTGATGATGGGGGTGGGCAGATCAGGCCTGGGAGGGGGCAGGATTGGCGGTACTGGCGCATGCTGTATAGTAACCCCCTTCCTGGGCCTAATCCACTGACATGGGGCAACGTGAACTTGTGCCTGCCATATGACAGGCGCAGGTCCAAGTAGACCCACTGCCTCTTACCTCAAGGAGAACTCCCACTTCCTGGTTTTTCGTGCAGGATGCAGCGTAGCATATGCGTAACATGTGCACTGCAGGGAAAGTTAGGTAGGATTGGGCTGCTGCCCAACCAAAATTCATAGAGAGAAGTAATTCTAGAGTGCTGGGATCTTCAAGGAAGCCTCCTTTGAAATTTGCAAACAAAAATGCTCCTGAGTTTTGTTTTGTTTTTTAACCTGGGAATGTTGAGAGAACATTTGGAGATCCAAAGATGAAAGGAATTTAACACCTGCTTTGAGCGAGATGACCTTGTTAGAGAGTGGAAATGAACTGAGTGTGCCCGCTCCTCATATTCTAGATAGTTAGTCATATGTAGTAATTTGGCAACATGTGGAAAATGACTATCTGGAAAGCTATATACATAATAAGTTAACCAGTTTACTCAGCATTCCAGATTTCCTTGAAATAACTATTATGCACTTCCCCATGTCCCTGAAGAGTGCGACAGTCTTGGGCAGTACTAACTCACTGGGTTTGGTTTCCTTTAGATAAGGGGGCACTGGAGACTTATGTTGTCTTCATAGTATTTGCAAATTGCTTTTGCATGAGTGGAGGCAAACAAGCATTCCTGCAAGGTACAAGATTGCTAGTAATAGCAGACCCCAGGCATATGCTCTCTCTCTCTCTCTCTCTCTCTCTCTCTCTCTCTCTCTCTCTCTCTCCTCCAAAAGGTATAACTCCTGTTTCTCCACACACAATCTGTCAATTACTTCTGTGGGGCTGCTTGGTGAAATTTTGGTCAAAACAAGTCAAGAATGGCCCATCCATGAGGCAAGGTGATTCAGGTTGCATTAGTGGCAGATTGCAAGGGAGTGAGGGGGCAGTAGATTCAGGGTGCCCTTTGCCCCATGTCTGCCACCACTGCTCTCCAGCCTGCCATGGATGCAAATCGCAGTAAGGACTTGGGCTACAGTCCTATAGACATTTACCTGGGAGTAGGTCCTACTGAACTGAGAGGGGCTTACTTCTGAGTAGACATACATAGAACTGCACTGTTCCTTATCCAGGAAACATCCCCACCCACTAAGGGTATCCTTCCCCCCCACTGGTGCAGATGCACTGAAAAGGAGTATGCTGTATCCGGGGGGGGGGGTGATCAGGAGGCTTTGGAGGGGAAGAGAGACTTAAATCCCCTTGCCCTTCCATAAGCCTCCCGCTCCACAATGGGTCCCAGTAGCTGGCACAAGTCCAAGGAGAGAAAGGGGGTGGGGAGGCTGCTGATGGAGGAGATAGGACCCGGCGTGTGCCATCACTGCTGGATCCACCCCTTCCCATAGCCTCCCCACCCCCATTCCTCCCACCTCCCTACCCCATTTCACCCCTACCCACCCCTCATCTCATTTAGCCCCTCCCCGCTCCCGCTGTTGCCTTACCTGCTCTGGCGGCCACGGCGGGGGTCCGGCAATGGACGGGGAGCGCAGCCACCTCTTGCGGCAGTGCTCCCAAAATGGCTGCTGATGGAGCGCTCCATGTGCTGTCGGTGACCTTTTTGCAACAGCAGAACTCTGTTGCAGAACTCTGTTCTGCTGTCACAAATGCTTCTGGCCTGGAAGAGGGTTTGGATTTGGCGGACGCCATTGCTGGCAACATAACACTGAATGCTAGTTAATGGGCAATCAAGATCAGCTAGACATGCAGGTCACATCTACCTACCGGAATGGAAGGTCAGACTTGCAGTATTTTGTCAGGGAGAAGAGGTGCAAAGAGAGATAAGGATGATTAGAGCTGGAGGAGGACAGTGCTGAATTGGCCAGAGAAAGAGGAAAAAGTCTGGAGTTTTGAGTTGCCTGGATAAAGGTTGCTAAAAAGGTTCTGGCTGTCTGGAGGACTGCAAGAGTACTCTGTTGCTCGAGTGGACTGATGCTGCATTTGGTTTAGCATTAGGTGCCTACTTCCCACTTACTCTAAATGAATACAAATTACAAAAGCACTGTAAGAGAAATACTGTACCATGTGCTCTTTTCTCACAGTGAAACTGATCCTGCAAAACTATCCCTGGAAGCTGCTTGAGAAAGTGCAACCATGAAATATGAGAAAGAGAGAGAGAGTGCTTCAGCTGTTCTGAGGGTTTGGTTAATGTGACACAACTGACACTCCTACGTCATTTTCATGAACATTTTAAATACAGTACATGAATCTATGATCCTTGGAAAAGACCAAAAGGCTATCTAGTTTAATTCTTTATCCAAAGGGAGGACTGCCAGACAATCAACCCGCGGAAAACCAGCACACCGTGTGCCACATAAAGAAGGTGCATTTGCTGTGCCAAATGGTGCCTGCTGCAGTATCAATAGCGCCAAGTGACTTGAGTCAGTTAGCCAAGCCACATGGCACATGCAAAAGCAGAAATTGGTATGCTGTTGACACAACAGCAACCTACGGAAGCTGTCTGCCCAGACGCTGGTGTTCCTTGAAAGACAAAGAGACCAGCAGCCCAAGATTCTGAATGAAGATCCTTGTCTGGTTGTTTTACAAGGAGCCCGGAAATAAAAAGAAAACAACTTGCTGATAATTAGCTCTAAAGGCACACCAGCAAGAGCGCTTTATCGCATTACAGGCGCTTTGATAATGGGCCAGGGCTTGTGCTGTGAATTGCTAATTAATTCTTTCTTAGTCAAATGTGTTGCTTAATTAAAGGGTGCACTGATTTATAAGTACACGTCCCTAAATATTATTCATTCCGCATCTGGTGGGGGAGAAGAGCAGATTGCTGCTGGGTTGCAACATTTCTCTTCGAATTATTTCATTACACCCCGCCACGCTCCTTCAGCACTGATTGTGACAGATTCGGGAATTATGAAGTCATAAATACAAAGGGAATCGCGGGCAAAACGCAGCTAATGGGAAATGTTCTCACAACCTGAAAAAAGAGGAATATTTCAGATTATGACAAAAACAAGAAGGTGAACAAATCATAAAGCAATTGATTTATATGCCATCTATAAGAAGATGCAGTGAGAACTAGCAGGCATCATAGATTTGCTAAGAATGAGTCAGGTCAAACCAACCTAATTTCCTTCTGCGATGCTTTAATGGTTTCGTGGATAAGGGGAATGCAGTGGTTACATTTTGACTTAGGTAAGGTTATTGATATACAGCCATATCATAAGATAGTGAGCTGGGGAAATGTAGACCAAAAAGGTGCTAGAATAGGTAGAAAACGGCACCCAGAGAGTTTGGAGCAGTCATTTGTAAACCGTAAAAAGCATTTCGATAAGCAAATGTAATGTGTTACAGATTGGAAAGGAACAAATGTATGATTATCTTTCTGAAAATGTTGAGATTAGTTGGGAAACACTGGCTTAGCTCTAGGATCAAGAGTACGATATTTCTTCACTCCAATAAAACAGCATATTTTATCATGCAACACTTATGGCCCAATCTTAATGGGGCTGGGCGGCAGTTGAATGCACGTTCTGTAAAAGGCGCTCCAGCAGCGTGCAAACCCACACCTTCCCGCACGCTCTGGAGCAGCTGGAAAAAGTCGCCGATGGAGGTAAGGTGGTAGGAGAGGTGGGACGGGGTGGGAAGGTGGAATGATGTTGTAACAGGGGCAGGGAATGGGCAGATCGGGTCTGGGAAGGGGGCAGGTTCAGCGGCTGCCGAATTCTAATGCATGTCCTAGCACATGTCCAAGTAGACACCCCTTGCACTGCAGAGGCTTACCCCCGGGTAAGGGGAACAATTGTTCCCTTACCCAGAGGAGATCTCTGCAACTGCCCCCCCCTTTGCAGGATGCAGCGGTAGCCATTTCTGCACCACTGCATCACTGGAGGGAGGGAAGAATGTGTTCTGTAAATGCACAGAATTCACTACCACAAGACACTAGTTGAGATGGCTGCAAAGGATCATGGATCAGATTTAAAGCTCATGCTTTGCATGTACAAGTTTAGAGCTTTGTTCACTGGCATCTCCAGAGAGATCCTAAAGACCTGCCAATCTAGAGAACATTGAACTAGATAGGTACCCTCTTTCCCTGAAAATAAGACCTACCCTGAAAATAAGACCTACCGTCATTTTTGCATGATTTTTGCTGGCACTCGTCAATATAAATCCTCCCCGAAAGTAAGACCTAGCTAGGATCATCAGCCAGACAAGACCCCCCCCCAGCACCCCCCGTGACCCCCCCAGCACTTACTTTGACCGATTTAAGCTTCATTCTTTCCCGAGGGTGCAAGGCTCTGCAAGGTCTGCATGGCCTGCACTTGAGTACTCCACATAAGAACATAAGAAGAGCCCCACTGGATCAGGCCAAAGGCTCATCTAGTCTAGCTTCCTGTATCACACAGAGGCCCCACCAGATGCCTCAGAGGCTGCAACCTTGAAGAGTCTCTCTAGCATGTCATCTCCATGGTGGAGGACTCGAGTACAGGCTGTGCAGGCCTTGCAGAGCCTTGCACCCTCGGGAAAGAATGAAGCTTTAATCAGTCAAGTGCCGGGGGGGGGGTCGCCAGGGGGGTTGGGAAAATAAGACCTCCCTGAAAATAAGACCTACTGCATTTTTGGAGCCAAAATTAATATAAGACACTGTCTTATTTTCGGGGAAACACGATAGTTGGTTAAGCTCAGGCAGTTTCTTATATCTTTTTAAAAAAAATTGATTGCACAAATCTGAGCAGGATAGGTCTATCATTGGTGGCATCTACTTCTGTTTATCAGATGGGTTGGCTATCTCCATGATGCCCTGTCTGTGAGCTTCATAGGGACATCTGGCTGGATGTCTTGGCAGTAGAGCAGTGGAGGTGACCAGCACTAGTGTCCTGCAGAGAAATGTGTAGGTCTTTATGGTTTTGGATTTAATGATTGCTATGTTTTTTTAATGAAGTAGAAAGAATAATGTGCAACACAGAAAAAGACATCGTCCCTCATTGGCACTGATTAAGCCAATAGAGCAAAAGACAATAAGGCTTTTCTGAATGCATGCTACAGAGCAAAACGTAAAACAACAGTGTGATAATGGAGAGTATGTTGGACTTGGCAAAGGTTCAGATCCCAGCTCAGCCATGAACTTTCTCAGGCCTTAGGTAAATCCCCCATGCTCTCAATCTCAGGCTGCAAACTATGCAAACATACTGGGAGTAAGACCTCTTGACCAGAGTGAGCAAATGGAACACGGATCTGATTAAACATTCAAGTTCCTCATGCAACAAAAATGGGAATATTTAGGATCTATCCTACAAGGTTGCCATGAGAATGAATTCCTATACGGCATGTTGTATGCAAAAACGCTCTAGCAATGATGACTAATCAAGAAAATATCGATGAACGTTATGTTTATATCGATGTGTAGCACAGAGGAAACATTTTGGGTATATTTAACACAGAGGGGGGGAAGTTAATACTGCAATCTGACACACACTTATGGGAATAACAAGTCCCATTGAACACAGTGGGATTGACTTGGGCTGCATTGATATATAGGAGTGACATGGCTTTATAAATGCAACCGTGGAGGAGAAAGAGAACACTTCTTTAGCACAGTAAGGAAAGGATAAGAAGCAATGGGTTCCGACTGTGTCAGGAATTGCTGCTCCATCAGGCCCGCCTTAGAATGCCAACTCTCCTGAATATACTCAGTTGCCTTGTTTTGTTTGACAGCCACTGCAGCGATCATGGTAAAAGGAAGGAAAAAGAGACGGAGGGTAGGTGGACTACCAGTTCCTCTTCAGAGTTCTGTAGCTGTACTTCAAACCTGCCTAGTCAATCTCGTGTTTCCTTTGTCCTATGCTGCCCTGACTCACTCTGAATCTTCCCCTGTCCATTACTTGCCTTTTTGCCTTTAGCTTTTAATGACTGGATCCAGGGCCATCCCAAGACCTCCTGGCGTCTGAGGCCGTGTACCAAATGTTGCCTCCCTTGCCTGTGATGTGCTAGCTTCTGCTTCTCTGATACTCTAGCCCAGGGGGTTTCAACCAGTGGTACTAGTACCACCAGTGGTACTTCAGCCAACTGCTGGTGGTACTTGGATCGCCGGACCACCGGAACCCTGCTCTGATGCGTTGCTTTCAACAGTGTGTTTTCACTCCTGAGAGGCTCCTGCCTTTGGCCGAGCCTCGTGGAATGCTGAGAAGGGCCCTCCCACCTGTCCAGAGCTTTGTACCTGCATTTTCTGGCCTCCAAAAACCTGAAAACAAGGACGTAACTGGCGATGATGTCATCACCAGTCACTTCCGGTGGTATGCAGCAGGATAGTGGCGCCGGAGGTTGAACCTGGCTGGGAAGGGGTTGAGAACCCCTGCTCTAGCCCAACACTCTTCTCTCCTTGTTCTCACTTCCACTCTGTCCCCTTCTTCCTTTTCCAGTCCAGGAAGTGGGTGGAGGGAGATCAGTGCAGGCAAGGTGGACAATCTGCCAATCTGCTGCCTAAGGCACCTGCTTCAATGGACCTCCTGGATAGGTTCAGCCCTGCCTGAATCTACCTTTTCAGTCCTTCAACTCAGCCTAAGTGTTGTCTACATCTCCGCTTGTCCCCTTGACACATGGTTGTAGCGCAGCAAACTTAGGCTCAATAGCAGAACCCTGGAGCAAGATGGAGAGGTCTTGTTCCACGTGCTATCCTGAATGGACATCTATCAAGAGTGCTTCTTGGCTAGGGAATTCTGACACTGTAGCTGGGCTAGCCTGGATAACGCTAAACATATATTATTCCACCCAACAAGTGTTTTATTAGAGAGAAGCTTCAACAGAACAAATAAAACTTAGATTATCATCATAACCTATGACTGTATTATACATATAATATAAGCAGATAACTTTTGCATTCTAAGGTAACTAAATCACCAAATTTCTGCTTGCCACACGTTTTGGTAACTCTGAAAGTCAGTTGTTCTAGAACCAGTGGCCAGAGCTACAGTACTGCACCTAGTGGCGTAGGAACCCCCCCCCCCTTGTGACGCTGACGTCACTCACCCTGTCCCCAAGTGACATCATCCAGACGTCACTCACCGCTGCCTTTCCCACCTAGATCGCAGCCTAGATTGCTGCCACCTCCATGTTCGCCATTTTGTCACCCCCACCACCACTATGATGCCCCCCATCATGTGCTGTCCAGGGGCGGACCGCCCCCTCACCACTCCTGTTCCTATGGCTCTACCTTGCACAATGTCTCAGGGTGGGCACTGGCTTCACAAAGGGCACCCAGTGACCTAGTGTTGCCTAGCTCTTCTTGCTACTTCTAAGTGATGTGGTCAGAAAACAGGAGGCTACATTGGCTTCTCATGGGGAGCCAGTTTGCTCTCTGCTACCCTCACACACGAGGCTGAACTGCAGCCCAAGTCTTCCAAACATGATATGTTTGTGGTGGAAGAGAAGTTCCTTAAATTTGCATCTGATAATGTACTAGATTGTTAGCATTGATGGCAAAAGAGAAGTTTGTTTCCACCCATAGCAAAACTTTAATTTCAATGCATGGCTAAACTATTGATTTTTTTTTAAGGACGAGTTTCTTGAAAAATACAGAAATCCTAATTCAATGCTTTAGATGCATCAGTAGATAAATTAATTCTATTAATGTCCTAGGCATTAATTGAAGAACGAAATCAGGCTAAGGATAAGGCCGTCTCTTCTTGTTGAAATGTCTCCTGTGTAATTAACTTTCTAACCAGTAAAGTAATCTTTGCCCTGAAATAATAAAGGATGGAACATTTCCACTCTCAGGATCCCAGGGAACATAACCTTGCATTATGGATGCAGTTGGAGTGAAAAGTAGTAGGAAGGGTTTTTTTATTATTTAGATGAAAGGAGTTATTTTAAGCTGCTTTAGCTCAGCAACCTAAATTAGGTGTTGTTTGCGTCTGTTTTTTAAATTTATGAGAGACTCCAGTTCTTTGAACTGGCATGGTTCTTTGAACTGGCATGGGGCAGTCAGTCCCTCTGATGTTCAACATAAACAGTGCGTAACAAGTCCAGCATGATCTGGCACATGCTTGGCATTCTCATCGGACAAGCCCAAAAGGAGTCAGTCAATAGAAATGCAGCTTGGAAACAGATACTCTGCCATGCACAGTTCTGCTTAAATGAACTGGAAAGACATTTTGCCAAGACACAGGAAAAAAAACCTGTTATAGCCATTATAAGAAATTGTGTGTGTGCGCACGCATGCAGCATGTGTATGTTTAAGCTTTACTTTATTTCAAAACATTTCTACTCCACCTTTTCTGCCCTTGCACTTTTTGCTCTCAAGACAATGGTGCCAGTACTGAGTTTTCAATTGATGCAAATGTTGCATTTTGCTTAGGCCAGGGGTTCTCAACCAGTGTTACTAATACCACCAGTGGTACTTCGGCTGATTGCTGGTGGTACTTGGACAGCCAGACCACTGGAACCCCACTCCGACATGGCACTTTCAGTGGCGTATTTTAGCTCCCGAGAAGCTCTTGCCTTTGGTCGGGCCTCTCGGGAACACTGAGAAGGGACCTCCCTCCCGCTCAGAGCCTCCTACCTGCGTTTCTGGCCTCCCCAAACCTGAAAACCCTGAAGTAATTGGCTGAACCAGGATGGGAGAGGGTGGGGATATTGGCAGCGTGCTCCGCCGATATCCTCAGCCCTTTCCCAGCCCAGTTCGGCCTTACCCCGCCGCCTTGGATGTATGTCAGCTTCAGAGCTGTCGTACATCCGAGGAGGCCCATAGGCCTTGGGCTGGGAAACACTCGGGAAAGGGGACTGCACAGGATTGTGCTGTTAGTGAGGACTACTGCTGGGTAAAAGTACAGGATATGTTGAAGGGATCAAGGCTATTGGGGAGGGCTGGGGAGGCGCCGGACCAAGATTCTCTGAGCTCTGGTTTGGAAGCCAGGTTTGGGGAGTTTGCTTTTCCTGCTTTGCAGAGGAAGCATGCAGAACTCCCAACATTTGTTTCTGAACTCAAACTCACTTCAGTGATACCTGGAGTACTAAGTAGAATAGCAAATCCTGTTGACGAAACACACAGGGACACATATTAGAATCCTGTTTGAGATCTTCCTTCTAAGTATAACACAGGCACAATTTGCAAAGACTGCATAAGACTTGGCTGTTCTGAAGGTGTGTGTGTGTGTGTGTGTGTGTGTGTGTGTGTGTGTGTGTGAGAGAGAGAGAGAGAGAGAGAGAGAGAGAGAGAGAGAGAGAGAGAGAGAGAGAGAGAGAGAGAGAGAGGTTTTCAAACACTACTGAGCCAAGTGCTGGACTTCATTGGGAGAAGGGAATTAAAAGGTCCTGTTACGTCTCTATACTGTGGCATATACCCCATGCCTGCTTACTTTGCCTGCAGGAGTATTATTGCATTTCATACATCATTTAAATCCTGTTGCTTTGGAACCAAACAGTGAGCATATGCTATTATGCTAAACAGCAAGATGAGAGGAGAGAGGGACAGGCAGAGAGAATGGAGACAAATGGAAGGGCCAGGCAGATTTTTCTTACGATTTAATAGCTAGGCTCAGATCCCGTCAAAACAATGCTGGGAGCTAGTTTAGTGCATTGTGCATTTAGAACAATCTTGCTTATTTTTATTAACACGATGAATTTAAAAGTCAAGAGACTAGTTTGTCGATGCTAGAAAAGGTGAATCTCATGATTCGGACATTGTTCTGTGCTCAGTTACAACGTAAGATGCCAGTGAAAACAAAGCAGGTGTTTTAATAAAGAAGCTTTATGGAGAGATGAGCAAGGCACCCAACATCTGAAAACTTGTGTGATTTCATATTTCATATTGCAGGTATACAGGCATACCTGGCGTCATCACAAGGAGTGACGCGCATCAACCCAGGTAAAGTTGGCTCAGGGGTCGGAACAGGGGGGGAGGGGCGGAATGGGGCAGGGGAGAGCAGTAATGGGGGCAGGGGTGGGCGGATCAACCCCTCCCGGGAGGGGCGAGTTCAGCAGTGCCAGTGCGTGGCATATGCTATCCCCCTTCCCGGTCCTGATCCACTGACACATGGACTTTGCCAGCCATATGACTGGTGCGGGTCTAAGTAGACCTGTTGCGCTGGCTGGGGCTTTTCCTGGCGCAAGGGAATAAATGTCTCCTTACCTCGAAGAGACTTCCTGCCTGCTAAATCCCCCCGCGAGATGCAGCGTAGCCCGCGCTGGTGCCGCTGCATCAGCGTGTGGGAACTTAGGTAGGATTGGGCTGCCCAACTATTTCCCCCCTACCTGGCTCACTTGTGGTGTCAGATCCAGGCTAAAGGCCGAGCTACATTGTCCGCGTCTGCGTCGCGTCCGCGTTCCGTACGCGTCTGGTGTCCCGCTTCCAGGTCAAACAACGGCTCTGATTGGCCGGACGTAGCGCGGACGCAGCAAAAGTCGAGGTGGCCTCGACTTTTGCTGCGTCCGTGCTACGTCCGGCCAATCAGAGCCTGTTGTTTGACCAGGGGGCAGGACACCAGACGCGCATGGAACGCGGACGCGAACAATGTAGCTCGGGCTTAAGACTACTTAAGCCATGGCATGCAGTGAGCTAAGGCGAAGTAGGGGAGTGGCTTTTACTCACCACCCATTCTGCACTTCTTTTTTTGGAAGGAGTGGACAGACCCCTACCCACATTTTATATGTGAAGTACGGTAGTCACAAACATGTGCACAGTGGTCTGTTGTGCCTAGTTTTAAATTATTCCCATCAATAGGGTTGCCAAATGATCAGACAACGTGTCCTGGCACTTTTTTTTTATTCTTTCAGAGCAGATGCCAAAAATGCAAGGGGCCTGCCCCCCCAGTCTATTTTTTAAGCTGTGGTGAATAGATACCTTTTGTTCTGGTTTTGTTCTGGAGTCCACGCCTAGAACTACCCCTAAATAGAGTATCACCTCTTGCTCCATGCACAGACCCCAGACCCAGAAGACCCCCCCCCCGGTCTTGTCCAGAATGTTTGGCTTCAAGGCTTCGTAACCTTACCCATTAATCATTGGAACTCGCTCTCACCTACCATATCTCGATTTGTTTGAGGAAGTCCTTTACCCTGTGTATAGCAAATCTAGTCCGGCCAATAGAGTATCAATAACAACTTCAGCAGCTGCGATATTATTAACTGATCCAATAACTATTGAATATCTCTTTTATGCATTTAATAAGATAATTGGAGCATCATGGAAATCCATAACTAGTCCTTTTGTATGAGAAATCCTGTTAGCAGTTATTCCCTCAGGGTCTCATGGGTCTTCTTTACTGAGCATTTCCCGTTTTTGTCTGTTGTTTTATAACCATAATATTGATGCCATAGATAGTGCGCCTGATCTACTATATAGTTCTGTTATTATGTGCGCCTTGAAATGGCTCTATGGAATGCACTCGACTCAATTCGCCCAGTAACCGATCCTCAACTCATTCCTGTTAGCTGATCTTGCAGGATGGAAGAGTTTTCTCTAAAACTGTTTATTATTTGTTTATCATTATTGCATGTAAATGCTCATTAACAATTCATGGAATCTTAAATGGCTGAAAAATAGATTCATGAGCTCAATATTTCTAGAGGAGCCCTTCCCTGCGAGAGTATATTTGTCAGTGAACGCAGGGGATAGACTCGGTTGCGGAGCATGCCTGTGTAATTACAGTTTTTAATGAAGAGTATATTTAACCCCTGCGCAAAACAAAGTCGCTCATGTGCTGGTGAGCTGTTTTATTGAGCCACAAAATATGAATCGCTTTCTTCTACACACAGTTATCAAAATTATATCTTCACATTTCCTCTATTAAACCACAGAATGAGGCATGAGCTGAATTCACATCTCCCTCTTTCAAACAGGTTTGCATGGCATAGCTAAGAAGGCAATGACGGACTGTCTAGCTCAGTGGCTCCCAAACGTTTTCGCACCGGGACCCACTGTTTAAAATGACACTCTGTTGGGACCCACCTAGCTTTATGAGACGTTAAAAAAGGAGATCTAGAAAGAAATAATATTGATTTATAATAATAACATATGTAAAATAACATTATTTGCACATAATAATGTTTTTATTTATTTCTTTATTGCCTTATTTAGTCCATCATTGCCTTCTGAGCCATGCCATGCATGTGAATTTAGCTCATGCTTCATTCTGTGGTTTAGTAGAGGAAATGTGAAGATATAAGTTTGATAACTGTGTGTAGAAGAAAGCGATTTATCTACATAAAAACCTTGATCCATTTCTCGTAATGAGGCAGCTATAATGAATAGCCTCAAGGCTTGAGGGGCTTAGTTAATATGTGACCCAGCCTTCACCTGCCCCCACTACCTGTCATTGACAGACTTGGGAGAAACACACACCAGAAAAAAGAGGCTCAAACATTTATCTCCCAGTTTTTAATGATTCTTGGCTATCCGGATTTCTGGGCTGTCAGTCCATACCGGGCAGCTTTCGTCATTTTTCTGAAATCAGCTGGATCGCTACTTTTAAGCCTTAATTATGACCGGGTTACCCGAGATACCTGTTTCGCTATACATTTATCTCCCTATATTTACACAAGGTTGCAAACTGCAGGAGCTCAGCTCTTTGCAAGGCAATTAGCAGCTATCTGATTTTTGAATAACCTCAGGGCTTGATGCAATTAGTTATCTGATCCTTCCATCACAAGTACCCTGTTTGCTCCTTGCATAACCTTCTGCTTGTTGGGCTGTAATACTGCCCTGCTTCTATCGTGGACGGCAGTGAAGCACAGCAGGGCCCTCTGCCTTCAAATTGCCGTGTCGCTATATTATAGTCATTTGTTCAGACCACAAACATCTTATAGACATTTGAGCTAGCAGATGACCTACAGAAGCTCTGGGGCCTATGAGGCCTACAAAGAACAAACGATTCCCAACAGATCTGAAACCAGAGACAAGTCTAGTTTTTTAGGTCAAGACAGTCAATGTATGAAAATGAGCAGATCAATATGAACCTGCTTTATACTGAGTCATACCACTTGTCTGTATGACTCAGCATTGTCTGTATGCTAACTGGCAGTAGCTCTCCAGGATTTCAGACAGGGGTTTTCCTAGTGCTGGCTGGAGATGAGACCTTCTGCATACAAGCCTATGCTCTATCACTGAGCTACCTCAATTTCTTTTACTTGCTTTACCTCTTTGTCCTCACATCATCCTGGACTCCCATAGCCTTGGGCAACAGACACCTGGAGTCTACTTTGTAAACAACAGTACCTCTATAATAATGGGTGTGGTATTGTTAATAGCTCAATATTCATATCATAATGCTAGTTGGAATGCCATCATGTCTACAGATAAGTCAAAATCAGAAAGCACGTTAATCTTTTCTTTTGAAGAAACACCTCACAATATTGCTTTACTGTGGGCTGGAATCTCTGGAACATCTTGAATTGTTGGTAACCTTGAAAAGGCTCTTATGCTGCATCATCATCATCATCATCATCATCATCATGCACAGCCCACCAGATGTTGGCGACTGGATTTGACCTGTTGAATATCAAGTCCTTCCCAAGGACCTAGGATATTCAGGGATATTTTCAGAAGTGTGCTGTTCCAAATAAGGCTGCTTTCTGTAGTTGGTGTGTAGTGATTTTATTTACACCTAGGCTGTTCAGGTGTTTTTCAAAATCTTTTCGTATTGCGCCTATAACACCAACAACAACTGGTACAATTTTAGCCTTTTTCTGCCATAGACATTCAACTTCAATTTCCAAGTCTATATTTCGTAATCTTTTCCTTTTCTTTCTCTTCAGTTCTCACAACTCCACATCCACATCCACTATCCAGATCTGCTACTACTCAACAGTTGTCAAATTCGGGTGTTGTGGGCTAGGTGTTTGTTTGAATACAAAAATTCCACAAAAATTTCACTCGCTCATTTTCAATAACTTTTTCAGTTTTGTGGTCTCACCAATTTTGGGATACTGGAATATTATTATTATTATTAATTATTATTATTATTAATAATAATAATACATTTTATATATAGCTTTTCAACAAAAAGTAGCTCACAAAGCTGTTTACATAGCTAAACAAATTAAAAAATGGTTCCCTATCATCAGAGGGCTCAAAACCTAAAAGGGACACAAAGGAGACACCAGCAACAGCCACTGGAAAGGACACCATGTTGGGGTGAAAGGAACTATTGCTCTCCCCCTGCTAAATATAAGAGAATCCACTTTAAAAGTTGCCTCTTTGCCCTTTTAGCAGGCCTACGTTGACAGAAGGCACACTCCATGCAAGGCCACCATTTCATTGTTTATACCCAAGATTTCTTTTAACGCTAGAGGCAGAACATCCATATGGTGACCACCATGGTTGGAAAAATGTGGTTTAAAAATGGCATAACTAACGATTGCCCCTTCAGGGTATCCCAATATCTGATGTGTGAGAAAGGCTGTCTCATCCTACCTAATGGCTTAAACCAGCCTATGTTCTTTGGTCTGTCAAGAAGAATCTCTGAAATCCTCCTCTTTCCATTTATCTGTGCTCAGAATGTCTGTCATGTGGTGGGGCTTTCATCCCAGTAGGACTTTTATCTTCAAACACGTAAACAAACTGGCAGATTTTTATTTTAATTTGGGTGATGTAAGAAAATCCTGCAGTCTGCAGGAGCCTGCAGTCACATCAATAACCAGGAGCGCCTCGGCGGAGGACCCTTGCAGAGTACTTAGCCATATCGTTGTCGGTTTTGCTCAAGAGATTACTTTGGGCAGCCACAGTTCATTGCAGATGAATAGACAAATTGTTCTGTGTGATTATAGAATTCTAGCCACAATCTAGTGCACAGCTGTGCACACTTAAGCCCCACCGGAATCCATGGATCTTGGATTCACCCAAGCCCAGGGAGAAAAAGCAGTGCAAGTCAAGGAGCAATCCCGTCTTGCCCCTTTATGTATGCGGCAGGCAGCCCAATCCTGTGTAAGTATCCACAGCTGACCCATAGGGCCGGCCGCAGGATCCTCAGCCATTCCCGGGCTTCTTGGCCAACTGCCACCCTCCCTCGCAGCCATGCCCGCCCTAGCCCCACCCCTCAGCAGCGTCACTGCAGGGGAGCGGAGCTCAGAGGCATCACTGTAGCATGGCCCACGGGACCGAGGGCCCCGGGTGACGCGCGCAGAAGGGTGACGCGTGCACGCGTCACCTCCCCTGCGCACGTCACCAGGAGGCTCTGCGTGTCACCTGGGAGGCTCAGAGGCCGGGAGAAGGCCTCGGACCGTCCTCCCGGGCCTGCGCTCCTGGGCCTTCTGAGGAAGGCCCGCTTCGCGAACGTTATTTATAACGTGTTTAGCACATGCGCAGACTGTTCCTGAGGGAAAAGCCCTTTTCCCTCAGGAACGGTCTGCACATGCACTAAACACGTTATAAATAACGTTCGCGAAGTGGGCCTTCCTCAGAAGGCCCAGTACAGCCGGCCAGGGAAGACGTCCCCGAGCCGGCTGCAACGATTGAGGGGGCGCCGGGAGCGGCGGCCCGTCAGGTGACCCCCCAAAATTGCGGCGCAACCTATGGCTGAACCGAAGATTAGTAAAGGGGGTGTGTCCCAGGCGGAGGGGTCACTAGGGTGACGCGCGCGCCCGGCCCCGGGGCAGCGCGTGCCCTAGTGACATCTCTGGCGGAGCTCCAAGTTCCGCCGGGCTCTGAGCCTCCGTTACACGATGGGAGAAAGCGGCCCCGCCCCCTCGCCTTTGGAGCCATTCTGGCCAGAATGGCTTTCTCCCGTCATGTTACGGAGGCTCAGAGCCCGGTGGAACTTGGAGCTCCGCCCCCTGCAGTGACGCTGATTCCACCCCTGCACCCACCGGCGCAACCCTTACCTTGCTCCGGTGGCTGCAGGTCAGGTCCGCGGTGCCTCCGCACCAGCGGGCCTTACTCCCAAGGTGCCGAAAATGAGCTTTACACCATGTTTACAGCACCCTCCGTCTGTGAAGTGCTCACTCCACAGGCACAACAATATGCAGGATTGCGCCGTAAGGTAGGAAGTTCTGGCATTTTAGGCCATGGCAGCACCGCCCCCCCCCCACAGCAAAGTTATCAGTGGTAGAACATCATTATTACGCTACACTTTCAAAAGCACCTGTGATCCGAGAATATAAATGGATGCTCTATTACACCAAAACAATGGAGAAAAATCGCTTTCCCATCTGATTCTTATTTACATCCTTGCTGCCAGTTCCAACTGAAGGAGGAAAGTGGCATGGAGAAGCTGAACTAACCACTGATCTAGAAAAAGAATGAAAAAGAATGAGCACTTGGCCTTTGTAATTACAGTGGGACCTTTTTATCCTCTGGGGTTCTGTTCCTGGAACCACAGTGAATAAGAAAATCAGTGTTATATGAAATCTGGGGGAGGGGATCAGGAGCGGTGCCACGTTACCTTTTTTCCAGCATCTTCGCCACTTCCCTCCTCCTGAGTTTGCTTAAACTGACTGGAAAAAAAAAAGTTCAGAGTCCATGGCGTTTATACGCCACTACTGGAAGCAACCTGTAAATGGCGCCAGAGACTCCCAACTGCATTTTTCAGCGGTTAGGACATGCGCAGGAGGTTAGAAGTGGCTGGCAGGCCCCCGACAATGTTGAAAAAAGAGGTAATGTAGTGCGGTTGGACTCCCATAGTTTTGCCATCCGTGTTGAGTCAAATTCTTGGATAAAAAGGTCCGACTGTACTTCTTTAGCATTATAAAGGTTTCAAGTGTTTGGTATGATGAAGTCGCCATTCCCAAGCAGGTTGGCATGAAAATGAATCAGAACAATCATGAATAATATTATGTATTAACGTTTAATTGCAAGATAATAGTGTTGCTGGAATTACAATTTATTTGTATTGAATAGCTTTTCCTTACCTAGTTTTTTAAAAAATGTACTGCACTGATCAATTCCTGCCTGTGCTTTGAAACAAACTCAATGGACCCCCAGGCTTTCCATTTTTTTTTAAGCCACATTATTAATTAAAAGAATGCTTCAGAAAGAAAAATGGCTACTTTTTTTAATTACCTATTTGAAAAATTGTTTAGGACCATTATCAAGCCTTGAATCTAAGCCCAACAGATATGTATGGATGTCTTTACTGAAGTCAATAACGTTTTGTGGGCATGTTTAGGACCAGTTCAATGACCTTGATAATGATGGTCTATATACCAATAAAAGTTCTGAAATCTGAATCTGATAATGATGGTGATAATGAGTAGCTTCTATCCTAACTCTTTTTGAGTTCCCCCTCCCTGTGTAGCCCTCTGTGCCCATCAAACTCTTCTTTGAGGGTCTCCTAACCTTCTGGCATGTCTTGCGGGGGCAGGGGGCTTCTGTGGAGGCAAAGATGAGCCTTTGCATGAATTCTGAGAAATTAGATCTAACCCACGATTATGATTCCACTTTTCAGTCAAGTTTGGCTTTCATGCTGTGTACGATGATTAAAAAATACATCTCAGACATACAATATAAGTCTGCAATTCTGTATACACTTGCCTGAGAATAAGTCCCATTGAACTCAATGGGGCTTTCTTCTGAGTTGACATGCATAGGATTGCACTGTAAGGCAGTTCTTCTGGTCCCTGGCGATTGATGATAGACTCTACATTCCAGGCTTTTCTCCCAGAGGGAGGGAGGTAGACCCAGCAGCTGCTTATGCTATAGGTGCCAGACACAGTAGCAGTCCTTCTATTTACTTTCTGTTCCATTAGTAAGCCAAATGCAATATGAAGTCTAATATTTAGTTTTACACATGCATGGGCATCATTCATTGATTATAAGCATCAAATGAGGTCTCAGATAACAAGTTCATCTAGAGGCAATTAGGGTTGGCTCACATAAGCGTGTATATCTTTTGAGCTTTCATTGCTTGATTATTGAACACTGGATGACTCTCAGCAGAATGTATAAACTGCTTTCTTCAAAAAGTTTGTATTTGAGTTAATAGTGAGTGATATTCAAGTTCTACCTATGGTCATTCATCATTGAGTAGTAACATGTAATCATGGATTAATCACCACGGTAGACTTTTAGTGATAATGATGCCCATACATGTGCAAGCAGTCTGGAGAGATTTGGACTGCAATCCTCTACACACGTCACTTTCCACATATTTAGCCCAATTCTCCACCCAATTCTCCACCAATTGGGCCACCATAGCCCAATTCTCCACCATAGCCCAATTCTCCACCATGGCTGTGCTGCATACCATGGTGAAGGGGGATCACCATAGTATGGTGGCTTGGGAAGGAAAAGGGAAAATATTTTCCCTTACCCCTCCTAAGCCCCTTGACTGTCAATGGGTCTTCTCTGACCTGCACTAGTTCTTTAGCTGGCACAAGTCTGATGAGACAAAGGGGGCATGCTGGCTCACTCTGGAGGGGATAGCATCCAGCGCAAGTCACTTGCGCTGGGTGCCACCCCTCCTGTCTCCAACATGCCCCTGACCCTCCCCGATTCCACCCACTCCTCCACCCTGTTCCACCCACCCTGCCAACTTACCGGCATCGGTGGGGCTCCTCTTCACCACGCATAGGGTCCTCCCTGCTATCTGTGGCAGTGGCCCAGAAGCACTTCCAGAGTGCAGTTTACAACACTGAAAAATGTCAACCGCCATCAGAACGCTAGTTCTGGCAGAGGTATGACCCATCCTCAAGATATATTATATTTATGCAAATATTCCTAAATCCAGACAAATCCGAAATCCAGACAATTTCCTGTCCCAAGCAGTCCTGATAAGGAATACTCAACATGTAAGACTGGTTACAATTATACACTTTTAACTATACTCCTTTCAAAATACTATTAATGACAATGTTCTAATGACTTCTCCATAGCTGGCATTCTTTAGGGAAAGGAAAGAAAAACTCTGGCTGGATGGAAAACACTGAACTTTGCCAAGTTCTTTCACACTTAATATGGAAAGTGTTTCTAATATAACTTTACCTATGATAACTCAGGAATGTTTTAGTGCTACACTGTGCTACCGCATAATAGGAATCTTAAGCAATGCAAGTGATACTGTATATCATAAAGGGCTGTCTTTAACAGCAAATTGTACATTTTTTCATAAATCATTTGTCGGCTCTATAGACCTTGTGTTTTAAATTCTGTGTCTGGTCAAATGGCTGTCCCAAATTAAACACTGAATGGAAAGTTCAATATATCAAATCAGGCATGGGATGAATGAAGGAGAACTAGTTGAAGATTGAAAGGGTCCGTTGCAAAGTATACTTTTCTCAACGCAGGTGTTTTGCTCACTGTAATGCCAAGGATCTCACCATGTACCTTCTAGTATATCCTGATGCCAATACAGCACTGCCAATTCACAGGAATATGTTTGCCATTTTTCTTTTCTTTTCTAATACGTATTGACCTTTTCTATTCTGTCCTAGATGTAATAGAATGGAAACGTGTGGTCTTTTGAATGGCACCACGTTGCTAAATCACACTCCAACTCAGTAGCGTCACTAGGACGCGCGTCACCCTGGGGCAGGGGGCGCGCGTCACCCTAGTGACGCTCTGACATGGCGACGCGGGGGGACGACCCGGCTCCCCCCCCCGCGTCGCCCTCCGTACGCTCCAAGGCCGGCCCGGGAGCTTTTTGCCCTCAAAACGGTCTCTGCGCATGCGCGAAAATCCGGAAAATACCCGGATGAACGCGCTGCGTGGGCCTTCTTTCAGAAGGCCCTGGAGCGCCGACGGGGTCGGACGCTTCGAGGCCGGCTCCCAGGCCGGCCTCGGAGCGTCCGAAGGGTGGCACGCGTCACGGAGGTGATGCGCGAGGGGGTGCGCGCGTCACCCCGTGGCGCGCACCACCCCCTGGCGGCCCGCCCCCCCGCCACGCTCCAGTGATGCCAGTGCTTCAACTATGCTTCTGAACCTCCACACAAAGAGTAGGGACCCAGTATATTAAATCTAATTGATTTTAAGAATACTGTACATATAATTGAATTTAAAAGTGCAGGCTATCTGAAAAATACAGGTGACCATATTTATTCCCCCAAGAAAGGGCTTTATAAAAGCTCTTCCTTTCTCCTTCTCTGATTTCAAAGATAGTTTTGCTAGGCCATTCAGACACCAAACGTAATACCAAAATACCAAAACAAACTGACCAATCCGATGCAGGATTGAGATATACTACGCAGAGCTTTGCGATAGTGGAAGAGGCTTCCGCTATTACAAAATGGCAGCCATTTTGGGAGCGCTACTGCGCAAGGAATTGCAACATGCCGTGTAAGCGGCCCCTCCCACCCTCGGAGCCATTCGGGGCAGACGACGGCAACGCGCAGGAGCTCAATGGAGTCTCCCGCGTGTTGCCGTCGCTGCCCCAAATGTCTCTTACAGAAGGTGGGAGGGGCTGCTTACACAATGTATTGCAGCATCGCGCCCCACTTACCGCTCTGCACCCCCTCCAGCGACACTACTGGTTACGCACTACCTAAGAACTCTAAAGTGATTTTCAGCCCAATCCAACTTAAACTCCCGCACGGTGATGCAGAGAGTTTTGTATGCTGGACGTCTCCTTGGAGTAAGGGGACATTTGTTCCTTTGCCCCAGGGTAAACCACAGAATGTGCAATGGGCTACCTTGGGTCTGCGCCAGCTGGCACAAGTCTGTGTAGATCAATGTCGGCAGATCAGGCCCATTTCGCTGGTGCAAGTTCAACGAGAGAAAGGGGGCGATGCCACTCCCCCTCGTTCCTCTCAAATGACCATTTTGGCCCTTGCTAACAATGGTTTTGCTATACTGTATTGTTATTATTAGGCCAGCGGGTGGCGCAGCGGGTTAAACCGCTGAACCATAAGCTGTCGATCGAAAGGTCGGCAGTTCGATTCCCGTGACGGGGTGAGCGCTCATTGCTTGGCCAGCTCCTGCCAAACTAGCAGTTCCAAAGCATGTCAATGCGAGTAGATAAATAGGTACCGCTTGCGGGAAGGTAAACAGCGCTCCGTGTTCCAGCTGCATGCTACGCGCTGCAGCAAGGAGAGTCATGCCGGCCACATGACCACGGAGGCGTCTTCGGACAACGCTGGCTCTTCGGCTTTGAAATGGAGATGAGCACCACACCCTAGAGTCGGACACGACTGGACTTAATTGTCAGGGGATACATTTACCTTTTTTATTGTTATTATTAGGATTATCTGGGTAGCAATTGTTCTTTTTATGTTTTCTATATTACTCATCCTACTTTCAATCCTCCCTCTTTAACCCCCCTCTTTATCAACTGCCCCCTTTATCACTTAGTTTAGACTTGTTGATCTTTTACAGCTGTACTATTAGCATTCTGGCAATGCATCATTCCTGTTTTTTCCATTTATAATTTAACCAGTGCCAAAGGGTTATTTTCATCAAACATAAAAAATGGACACTTATAAAAATGCATAGGTTTTAAATTGCTCAGCAGTTGGAGTAGCTATAAGAACTAGCCCAGGGAATAAATGTCTGCTTCGAACATTAAGCACGTAACCTGTTTCCACACAGGTTGAAACCAAATAGAACTCATTTATGCCTCTATTCCATGGGATTGTTTTTCTTCCCCAACTTTAAGTTTCAATATCTCTTCTAATGCTTTATCATCACTATTAAAATGTGGTTGGTTGGCATGGACCCCCATTTGGAGTCAATCTTATATGTTACACCAATTGGCTATGGCTTGCTGACATTAATCTTCGCTTTCTTGCTCTGTCTAAGCGGGAACGTTGAATAGCAAATGTCACTTTCTTTCGTAATGAGCCCAGAACCCCTTAAACATAGTTGCATTTCCAATTCCTGTTGGTAACAACTGTTTTGCCAATCCACTGGGAATCTGAATTCTCCAGTCAGCAAGAAAAGCAGTCGCCCGACCCTTTTACACACCTCACTGGGAAAATGGAAATACTAAGAGAATTTGTGTCTTTGCATGTTATCATTATTAGAAGTCCTGTCTAGAAGGCACTGCTACACAGAAAAATAAATGTCCTTCCAAAATTGGTATTTTCTTCCTCCGCTGCTCAAAACCTCACCATTACTGTCCAAAGCTGAATGTTACAGCTGAAAGAAATTCATATTCTCAACCCTAATTTGATACACAACCATTAACAATGTATAACATTGTTGGGTTGGAAGACATCTGAAGTAGCTGGCCTAGTGTCTCCAGGATTCAGCATCAATCTCCAGCCGACAACTGAAACCAATCTGGGATATTTTAACAGGGACTCCAAGAATTTCCAACATCACATCATCTTGGGGAAAAACAAAGTATTCCCTCAGAACTGGCAACTCTAATCTAAAGTCAGTTAAGTCAGGCCAGATAGCTATACACCAATACAACAACAATCAAAAAGGTAGACGTTCTTATGGTTTATATTGTGTGTCTCATGTTTTCACAATCAGAAACAATTACTACAAGGCCAGGTAATTCTGAAGTCTCAGTCACCCAAGAAGATTACCCCTCTATCCACAAAATCAAAACAACAACTTTTTTTTTCTCCCATGCAGTTTTATTTTTTAAATACTGTACAAGTCAGTTTTTCCCCAAAACAGATATAAACATCCTTAATACTCTTTGGTGTCCTTTTATATGGTTTGGTTCAGGTGGGATCCACATGGAACAAATAATAAAGGAAAAATGAGGAAAAAGAAAAATACAAATATGTACAAAATACTGTATATTAGATGATTTACAGCCAAATCCTGTCTAGCTAGGCTGCAGTGCAGGCGTGGAGCCCACACTGCATCCTAACCAGAAAGGACCCAGTGCTAGTGTGGCTGGAGCTCTTCTCAGGGGAAGGGAACGTTCGTTCCCTTAACCCGAGTAGAGCCCCAGCTGCCCCGATGGGTCCAGATATTTTGCTGGTGTGCATTCAAGCAGGCTGTGTAATGGCAGCCAGACCCGGCCGACCAATCCCACCTCCCCCAGAATGCCCTATTCTGCCCTCCCCATATCCCTCCATCACCCGGCAGAGAACGTACCTTCCCCGGTGGGCACAGCGTTGTCTCCGGCATGGGGAACGCTCTGAGTTTCCTGCAGTCTTTCGTAGCCCTATCTGGAGACTACAAACTGAACCAGAGAACTTCTTCATGACAAGTATGGATTCCACCACTGAGCTACGGTCCTTCCCCATGTGTCCTAAATGCTTTACATCTTTGGAAGAATTACTAACACTTTATAAGGTATATTACCTCCATATCGTAGATGGGAAACCAAGACTGGCTAAAGTAAAGGCCACCTAATGGGTTCAGGGTATGAACTGGGGACTTCCTTATTATATTAGGCAAATGAGGTGTACGGATCAAAGAAAATGTGACTAATGGCCCAATCCAGTTGAGGGCCTATTGCAGCAGATCTCATAATCCAGTGCCATAACTCCTGGACTGGCATTGTAAAAGCTGTGCCACTGTCATGCACTACAGGACTGCGCATGCCAACAACTCACCCAGCCTGTGCTGGAGCAGGTAACTTGGTGGCTGGGGTGGTTTGGGGTGCTTACAGGGAGGATTCTGGGCAGAGAGTGGGCCAACTGGTGGCAGTTTGGAGAGGGAGAGGGAGGATCTTGGTGGCAGTGGTCATGCCAAGATCCTACCCCCTTTCCCAGCCCAACCTCTGAGGCTCTTCAGACCTACACCAACTAAATAGCTGCCGTAGGTCCAAGGAGGCCCATTGGTGGCCAGGTGGCCTATGGGAAGGTACTGTAAGTAAAAAAAGATTTGTACTTGCCTCTCCTGGACTGTCTAGCTGCCTCCCCACCATAGCATGCAGCGTGTGCTCCGTCGGCAGCACTGCATGCTATGGGCTGGAGGGAGATTGAATTGGGCTGTTAGTCATATGGAGCATTGTGGTTTTAGCAATATTCTGTAGTCTTACAAAAGCTAGCAATGTTTTAGAAGGCAGCAGAAAAATTGAAAAAAAAATCTTATTCTTAAGCCTACCATAAAAATGATGGACTTGGGATGTATAACAGTGTGGATTATAAAAGCAGAGATGAAGTATATACAACAATAAAAAAGAAAGAAGGATGCAAGAAAAAGCCATACAGTAAAAAGTGTCTGCAAAAATAACTTTATAGCAAGAAATGATTGCCAATCCGTACGTGCATCTGATATTGTGGTTCCAAGAAACTCTCTCAGACACATAGCTCACTGAAAAGAAAGATAACTCCTCTGGGTCCATGCTATGAAAGATTTTCAAGGCAGGTGCCCCTTCTAGCATTACTGAGAGAATTGACCGGGGTTCCAGACTCATCTTAAACCATCCCAATTGTTTTTGCTTGCTTACTTTTATCAGCCTCGAAGTTTCAGAGCAAAGAAACACATCGAAATTTCTACGGTGGTGCATTTTCCACATCTAGTTGACTACAATAAATCAGAGTCCCTAAGCCTCACACCAATTTAACACTGAGCTCTGAACTGCCTGGTACTACTGGGATCTGGTTCATCCTTGTTCACTGAAAGAATCCTGCAAATATTCAGCACAAACAGGGCTGCCCATTGGCCACCCATCCATGAGGCTGACTGAGGAGTTGCCCCAGGTTGTAGATTGGGGGGAGCACACACCTCCATCTGTCCACCTGCCTCTACTGCTCCCTCCCACTCCCTGGATTTGAAAAGGAAGATGGAAACAGATTGAAAGAAGAAATATGGAAAAGAGAGGGATGAACTATCCCACCACCATTGTCTCCTTCACACTTCCCATTCTGCTCCATTCTCCTCTTCCTTCTGAAATCCAAGGAGCAGGACAGTGGAGGTGGAAACTGTTTCATCAATGGGTAAGGG
Organism: Plestiodon gilberti rubricaudatus; assembly: GCA_026170595.1. Lineage (NCBI taxonomy): Eukaryota > Metazoa > Chordata > Lepidosauria > Squamata > Scincidae > Plestiodon > Plestiodon gilberti. The sequence goes on along the minus strand of JANXHW010000004.1, from coordinate 185,049,073 downwards.
GGTGGCATTTGGCACACTGCCTCGGGCACCAGGAGATCTGGGGTGAAGCCTTGGTCAATTCACCTCCTAAAGATATTAATGGGCAGAACACCCATTGATTGTAATGGAGCAGAATATTGCCCATACACTTTCATCAAATCATTTTGCTTTCCCTGGTTCTAAAAAGTATTACTGTCAGTGAAGTTATCATGCCTAGAACAGTTTTTTACAGCTTAGTCCTGTGTAACTCTTGCACTGGTATAACAGTAGATCCACCGGTGTAAGTGCATTTATGCCAATGTAACTTGCCGTATGCCAATGGACGCAGGACGGACACTGGATTAACCAGCCTCGGATGCCGCACATGCAAAGTTCAGACGCGGGACAGATGTTGCTGCAACTCCACCAGTACAGGGGGCATTCCAGGGATGTTTGGACACCCAAGGAATGCCCCCTGCGCCGGCGGAGTTGCACTGGTGTCCGCCCCGCATCTAAACTGCGCATGCGTCCAAATTGTGCATCCATACACCTCATTTGTCATTCTACGAGGGGGGTTAGCCAGTGTCCGTCCTGTGTCTGTCGGTGTAAGGCAAGTTACAGTGGCATAATTGCACTTACACCGGTGGATCTACTTCTTACACCAGTGCAAGAGTTACACAGGATTTGGGCTGCCAATGTTTGTCCTAAGTACTAAAGCCAAATGAAGAACATGTAGATTAATTGGCCCAGGAAAAGGTTTTTGCCAGCATGTAGTACAAAGGTAGACCCTATATATTGGATTCTGTGAAAGCAGTGTGGATAATATATTGCTGCAAATATCTCTTGGGACCAAGATATTTGAAGGACTGCCTCATCCCATATGATAGTGCTTGTTCATTGACTGCACAGATCTGAAACCTTATCCAGTTGCCAGCAGCTGCAAAAGCTGCCTCCAGAGATAGGGCCTTTTCAGTGGTGATGCCCTGACATGTGGGATGCTCTTCCCAGGGACACCCAGCAGACACTTTCAGCCCTAGGTGAGGTCGTTCCTTTCCTCCCAGGTTTTGAATGAACGATTTTACTTTCACTACTTCTAGTTTTGTTATTTTTATATCTTTTCATATTTCCTATTGCTGTTTTATGCCATGTGTTGCTGCATCTATCATTTTGATACTGCTTTACAAGGGGCCGCGGTGGCTTAGTGGTTAAGACGCTGAACTGCTGACTGGAAGGTCGGTAGGACAGCAGTTTAAGACCCGAGTGCCACGTGATGGAGTGAGCTCCCGTCTCCTGTTCTTGCTCCTGCCAACCTAGCAGTTTGAAAGCAAGAAATTGTAAGTAGATAAATAGGTACCGCTGCAGTGGAAAGGTAGCAGCGTTCCGTTAGTCTTGCCGGCCACATGACCACAGAAGCGTCTTAGGACAGCACTGGCTCTTCGGCCTTAGAAACGGAGATGAGCACCACACCCTAGAGTCGGACATGACTGGTTTTCGAGCAGGGGATACCTTTACCTTTACCTTACAACCCAAGACTACATAACTCCCCACACAAACTATGTACTATGTACTATGTATACTCCTCTGGGGAGGGGGCTTCTTGTCGTAGGTGACTCTATAGTCAGGAACATAGAGAGGGGGGTCTGTGACGGATGTGAGGACCGCATGGTGACTTGCCTGCCTGGTGCGAAGGTTGCAGATGTCACCTCTTGTCTAGATAGGCTGGTAGAGAGTGCTGGGGAGGAGGTAGCAGTTGTGGTGCATGTTGGCACCAACGACGTGGGGAAATGTAGCCGGGCAGACCTGGAGGCCAAATTTAGGTTGCTAAGTAGGAAGCTCAAATCCAGGACCCCAAAGGTAGCGTTCTCAGAAGTGCTACCTGTTCCACGCGCAGGGCCAGCTAGGCAGGCGGAGCTCAGGGGTCTCAATGCGTGGATGAGACACTGGTGTCAGGAGGAGGGGTTAGACACTGGGGAACGTTTTGGGACAAGCTGGGCCTGTACAAGAGGGACGGGCTTCACTTGAACCAAAACGGAACCAGACTGCTGGCGCGTAACATTAAGAAGGTGGCAGAGCAGATTTTAAACTGACCCCTGGGGGAAAGCCGACAGGAGCTGAGGGGCATCCGGTTCGGGACTCCTCATCCCTAGGGAACGAGGGTGCAGAGGATTGGGAACAGTCAAGTAATAACAGAGTAAGAATTAGGAGTGGTATCGTGATGGGACATGACAGCCAGTCTAGCAGGACAGAAGGCTGCAGGGATAAAGGTGCAAACATGCAGCCCTTCTTGGGGGACCAGGTATATAAGTGCTTTTATGCAAATGCCCGAAGTCTACAGGCAAAGATGGGAGAACTGGAATGTTTGGTGGCTAGGGAAAACATTGATATAGTAGGTGTCATAGAGAGGTCCACCCCCTCTAGCTTCGATGCTGGCTCAATCCAAGGCCTGCGCCACCTCAGCCAGAGGAAGTTTGTTCCCTAATCGGTTGTTTGTCCACTCCTAGCCAAGGAGAAGAAGGCACCCCTGAGCCACAGGGGGGTTAAAGCAACTAACCCCTGACCAAGGGGATAGTACAGGTAGAAAACTGCCACCAGCACTGGGTGCCTCCTAGCCCTTCCTGTCCCAGGCTACTGGGAAGGGGTACAGAGTGAACCGTTGGTCCCAGGTCTGACTAACCAAGCCAGCCCGGGGATACAACGTGCAACACAGGTAGTACGTGACTAAGCATCAAGGCTTCCAGACTTAGTCTCCAGGGTTCCAAAGAAACACTCTCAGGTAAAATAGATAGGTGTTTATTAAGTTTAGGCTACGCAAAACCAAGCATAGTGATACAGGTAAAAGGTACAGGCAACTAAGTTGCTGCAAAAAGGCATAACTTTCAAATACTAGCATACAGCACTAAAATAACAAAGAACTAACTCCTCAGCTAACACATTTGTCCCTACACAATCACCAACGATGAGAAGAGAAAATAACCATCCCAGCAGGATGGTGCAGGGCTGACCTGCCCAAGGCAAGGGGCTAAGTCAAGCCATAGGAGTAACAGTAGATAGGGAGGACTGTCTCCAACAAAGACCAGTTAGAGAATGCATAGAAGGAAAAAGATGGATGCCAGATAGTAGCTTAAGTAGACTTTTGGGGGTAAGATGATTGACAGGGGGGGGCAGACCAATGAAAGGGCAACACGCATGGGAAAGTTCCCGAAGATGAGCTCACTCCTCGCTCCCCCTCCCAACTCTGAGAAGCTCGTGATGTCCAGCACAGGTGCAGCTAGTTAATTGGGAGAAGTTGTGGTATCAGTGTTCCCATGCAGATAAGGAATAAACAAGGTAGCTCAAAGCACAGCTCCCAAGGCCTCTGGCCAAGTGCCAATCACTGGGCTACAGAAAGCAGGCAGGCAGAAAAACCAAGACAGGAAACTCAAAATGGAGACAGACCAAGGATTTTAGACAGACCCTCGTTACAGTAGGTATAACAGAAACCTGGTGGAATGCGGAGAACCAATGGGATACTGCAATTCCAGGATATAAACTCTATAGGAGGGACAGAGAGGGGCGTGTTGGAGTTGGGGTGGCCATCTATGTCAAAGAAGGGGTAGAATCCACCAGAGTAGAGCTGGAGGGGGGCTCTGACTCCTCCGTAGAATCACTGTGGGTTAGATTACTAGGCTCAAAGAGCGATGTAATAGTAGGGGCATGCTATCGTCCTCCAGATCAAAAACCTGAAGGGGATCTTGAAATGAGGAAGCAAATCAGGGAGGTGTCAACGAGAGACAGGGTTGTAGTCATGGGGGGACTTCAATTATCCTCACATCGACTGGGTCAATTCATGCTCTGGTCATGAAAGAGAGACTGGATTTCTGGATATGCTAAATGACTGTGCCTTAGAGCAGCCGACCAAAGGACAGGTGACTCTGGATTTGATATTGTGTGGCACTCAAGATCTAGTCAGGGATGTAAATGTTACTGAACCATTGGGGAACAGTGACCATGCTGCGATCTGTTTTGCCATGCATGTCGGGGGGAGAGTGCCGAGCAAATCTGACACAAAAACCCTTGACTTCCGAAGGCCAGACTTCCCCAAAATGAGGAGACTAGTTAGACTTAACTACTTAGACCTGCGCTAGCTATATAGGGAAGGAGGATCAAGGCTGGTAAGGGAGACAGAATATTGGCGGCGTCACTGCCTCTAATACCACCTCCCTTCCCCGTCGTGATCTGCCTTTCTCCCCACCCTGATCTCCTCCCCATAACTCCCCCTGCCTGCCCCATTCCCCCCGCCCCCTGCCTGCCCACTGTGCTGACGAACCTGCACCAAGGCTCATCAGGAGGCCGCTGGCACTTGGACCCGACCAATTGCTACTTGTGCTGGTAGCTAGACCATGCTGTATGGCATGTCGCATTTTGCTACAGCTGTAATGGACCTTATGCTTCCAGAACGCTAGTTCTCGCAGTGTAAGGCCCTCTTAGGATTGGACAGTTAGTGTACCTTGGAATGTGTTCAATTAGTTTAGATTTTTGTATTATCTTCTCTAGAAAAGCCAATATGGAACCCATCTTGGAAAGTTGAAAGGTGGCCTAAAAAACTTTTAAAAAACTAAAAATGCATTGTAAAAAAATATATGCAAACGCTGCTCAGCAATAGAAATCTGTGTAACTAGAGTGCAAAAGAAGACAACTTTAGAACTAAAAAAACCTTTCACATGAAATAAGTGGTACTTTTCACATTTATCAATCCTACCAGATTGCAATATCACTGAACTGCCTTAAATGGGGCTAGATGACCAATTTCTTTAATTCCATCGAGTTCCTCACTTCTTACCATGAGTGGGGTGGACTTCTTTACAAAATGCCACAATTATGCAGACACATGCGCCCAGTCCTAAATCTGTCAAATGCTGGCTTGAAAAAAACCAAACCACCCTACGAGAATTAATGAGCCTGGAACCAGTCCTAATTAGCTGCTCTGACACCATTTGAATTAATAATTATAAATATACATTAGATCCACTCACAATATTATAAATATTTATCATGATCTGTAATCATAGTGAAACCAAAGAGGCAAAAAATTCGGAGCAAGAGCATATGATGGCAGCCACATCTCTCTCGCTCAATTCATTTATTGTAATTAGCCCTTCAAATCACATCTCATAGGATTTACTCACATCACCAAGCTTAGCACAGGAATGTTCTACATGCTAACTTTTCACAGATGTTTTTTAGACATTATATACTTAATGGGTTTCAGTGAATAATTAGACTTTGGCAAAGCCGCCAGAAGGAACCGTTTCAGATGGTACAAGTCCCCAGGTGGAGGCCAACAAAAACCATTTCAGCACTGGAAGGGTGGGGCCTCTGCATTGTAGGTGTAAATATTTGGCAGCTGCTTTTAACGGGCAGTGGCGTCACTATGCCCCCCCCCCGGTTATGTCACCACTGGAAGTTACGTCACCTCCGCACAAACAGCTTTCCAGGCACAGGGCGGGTGGGAGGGCTCAACTTCGCTCGTTCACTGTTTGCACTGTCACCAATCCCCCACCACTTTGACCCCCCGTGTGTGTTGCCCGGGGTGGTGGGCACCCCCCCAGTGACGCCTCCGTTAACGGGCTTTGACCTCATTGTATTAAAACATCTGCATCATGGCTGCCCACTTGGAATACTTGAAAAAAAAAATCTCCAGTTCTGGATCTGAACACAAATTAGCCCACCATTTTGTAACAAACTCCTAGAATTCAGCAAGCATTTGCCACATGAGAAACTTGACTTTGGTTGACTTTGATTCTCTTGACCATCTCTTGCTCCTGTTTTCATTGCATTTGCTGCTTTACGTTTATGATCCAGTGAAACATGGATTCTGAGTTTTTCCGTCTCATGATTAAATTGCTACCCACAAGACGTTTACTGAGTTACGGGCTAAAGCTTCAAGGAATGGTCCCTCAGGTGCCTGCATCTTCCATCACACTCTTCCACTTGTTCAGGAAACAAAAAAGAGGCGCTCACATTCTATAAGCTAGTGATGATTCCTTTCACTTCTAATGGGAATGGGGAAAGTAGTAAAATAAACTTTGAAAGTCAAGCTAATCCTGTGCTTTTGCACCATCCAGCAGATGTTGTTCTTACCCAAAGAGAAAGTCGCCTGAATTATTAATGGTTTCCAACAGCTCAGCTTGAAATAATTGAGCATTTGAAAGAAAAAAAAAGTCGCTCTCATTATTCAAAGTGCAGAAACATTTTGGTTATTAAAAGTATTCTCCTTCTTGAAAAAAATCTGTACAATTTATCTTTTTCTCTCCAGATACCAGCGTGAGAATGAGAGTGGGAGAAACCTGTGCACTTGCTGGAGGTTAATTGATAACATACAATGCAATGGATCAGTCTGCAGATTGCTTTTAAGCTCAAGACCTGCTCATTTGTTCCTATGGTGTCTTTACAAGACATTTAATATTTGCAATAGGAGACTGCTTAATTTGCCCTGCGGTTTGAGGCTGGAGCTGGTCACATTTTTCACAGTGAATGAATTTTTAGATAAATGTAACACACTGGCAATATGTGAATTGCATTTTCCCCAGTAATGGCTGGATCACTGGGGACGCGCGGTGGACTATTGCCGTCAGCTAATGTAATTACTCCTTGCGTTCACATGGCAGTGATCTAAGCAGTAACAACTTTGAGCTAAACAGCAGGAAGAGATGATTGCTCAAATGGGTGCCTATAGAATCAAAAGTCCATAATCACCAAACAAAATCCTGTACTCACAGAAGCTTCTATAAGCAAACATTCCTAAAATAAGAGATGTGAAAACTGCTAGATATTTATTTCTTGGTAAGATGCATTGAAATAAATATCTAGCAGTTTTCACATCTCTTATTTTAGGAATGTTTGCTTATAGAAGCTTCTGTGAGTACAGGATTTTGTTTGGTGATATTTCTTGGTAAGATGCATTGCCAGCGGGTGGCGCAGTGGGTTAAACCGCTGAACCATAAGCTGTCGATTGAAAGGTCGGCAGTTCGATTCCCGCGACGGGGTGAGCGCTCGTTGCTTGGCCAGCTCCTGCCAACCTAGCAGTTCCAAAGCATGTTAATGCGAGTAGATAAATAGGTACCGCTTGCAGGAAGGTAAACAGCGCTCCGTGTTCCAGCCGCATGCTACGCGCTGCGGCAAGGAGAGTCATGCCGACCACATGACCACGGAGGCGTCTTCGGACAACGCTGGCTCTTCGGCTTTGAAATGGGGATGAGCACCACACCCTAGAGTCGGACACGACTGGACTTAATTGTCAGGGGATACCTTTACCTTGACCTATTGTGCAAAACATTGGACTTATGTTTTAGATGCTGATTTTGTCATGGGCTGGGAAAGGAAGGCTGGTTGTCATAGAATTCTGTGTGACAATAATGTACTGGAGTGAAATGATGAGTGAGACGAGGCAGAGAATGTGTTTGGTGCATTTGCTGAGTGGAATAAAACAGATCACAGATAATTAGAGAATTCCAAAAGAACCAGTCAAATTTCTGAGCGCTCACAAAACTACAGAAACTGCCTTCATAATCACTAGAGTAGAAACTGGCTGTTGTTTGAGAAAGATCCCTATCACAACAAGAATATCACAGAGCCGGAATAAGCTGAGACAAGGAAACTAAAATTATTGTTTGGAGCAGCTTCTCTACAGGGAAAGGCAAAGGTGAGCAGGGGTTTTTTCTTTAATTAGGAAAAGACAACTAAAAGGGCATTATAGTGCTTTACTAAAAATATGAATGGAGTGAACAGAAATTCTCTCTCACTCTGTCTTACTACTAGAGCTTGGAGTCACTCAGGAAAATTCATTGGCAGTAGATTCAGGGCAGAAAAAAAGTGCTTCAACAGATGAATTTGCTGCTAAATGATAAGGTAATACTTTAGGTCTGATGTAGATCTTACTCTTACCACATGTATAATGGTCTGGGCCTCAACACCAGTGCAACACATGTTCTGCTGGCGGCGACTGCTGCAAAGACAGCATCAAGTGTGCTGCCGGGATGCCAGCGGGAAGGACTGGCGCTTTCCCGCATGCATCATCGGCTCTCTCGCTGCTCACCAGAGCAGGTAAACCAGTGGGAGAGATGGGAGTGGGTGGGGGCGGGGAGGGGCAAAACTGGGTGGGGAGGGGAGGCTGCAGGAGGGGTGAATCCGGTGGTGATGGCGCACGCCAAATCCTGTCCCCCCCGGCAGCAACCTCCCCAACCCCTTTCTCTCCTAGGACTTGCACTAGTGAAATTGCAAGTAGAGCATTGCAATTGCATTGTAGAGCGGGAGGCTTATGCAAAGGTAAGGAGATTTAAATCACCTTTCGTCTCTGAAACCTTCTGATCCACCGATCCTGCTGGATACAGCGTGCCTGGTTTTGGCCCGGCTGCTCCAGCGGAGGGGGGGGAGGATAGGATTGGGCTGAAAGCCTGTTTCACTGGTCATTTGTAATGTCATACACATGCAGTTGGCATGTTGGATCTTTGTATCCCAGGAATCCACTTCCTGAATTACACAGAAATTTGGAATGGTTACACTGCAGTCCTAGTTACACTTAGGTATCCCCTGACAATTAAGTCCAGTCGTGTCCGACTCTAGGGTGTGGTGCTCATCCCCATTTCAAAGCCGAAGAGCCAGCGTTGTCTGAAGACGCCTCCGTGGTCATGTGGCCGGCATGACTCTCCTTGCCGCAGCGCGTAGCATGCAGCTGGAACACGGAGCACTGTTTACCTTCCTGCAAGCGGTACCTATTTATCTACTCGCATTGACATGCTTTGGAACTGCTAGGTTGGCAGGAGCTGGCCAAGCAACGAGCGCTCACCCCGTCGCGGGAATCGAACTGCCGACCTTTCGATCGACAGCTTATGGTTCAGCGGTTTAACCCACTGCGCCACCCCAATAGTAAATTTAATTGAACTCAATGTGGCTTACTTCTGAGCAGACGTGCCTAGGATTGCACTATAAATTTTGCTTTTGGGGTTTGGAACATTTGCACTCATTGTGCTCATATGGGACAGGGCTTCAAATGATACCATCATGTATCCAGTCTACTCAAGCACTCAGTGTGGGCGCAAGAGCATCAGAGTGTCTGTGACTATTAGTTCAGTTTTCTTGGTTATTATGCTTGATAGAATATGAAGAAATCTCTAATTCCATGAGGATGTCTTTATACTATACAGAGCTTTTAGTCTGCGGTCTACTAGACTTTGCCTTTAGATTTCTGGGGTTGTTGTTTTTTTCCCCCTTCTCTTCTCCTTGATATTTATTCATGGAATATTTATGCATGGATTACACTTGAAAAGAATTAAGGCCATTTACAGCCTGATAAGCTGTACTCACATGTCAAAAAGATATTTACTCAGTCGGCTTTTTATGGATCTTGCAGATACGCTCAAAATCTTTCCCTTTGCCCCAACAAAAGTAGACATCAACGAAGACATTGTCTGCTTATTCTCCCCTGTTGGGCTAGACTAGAGGGAAGTCATCTAAAGGACCATGAGCGTCACACGGTGCAGGTGAGGAATGGATAGACAACTTCTGCATATCCTAACTTGTAGTCGAATATATACCCCCATCCCACCCACCCCAGTTCTTGATCCAGTGATACATCCACACATCCATATATAACAACGTAAAAACTCATTCAACACTCAAACATGCATCCTCCTCCTAATCACCTTAATGCAACGCGAAGCAATGGCAAGCTGTGTGTCAAGGAATTTCATAAAAACCATGAGAGACCATCCCCCTCCCCCCCCTACACAAGTACAAACTATATGCACATAGGCTTTGCATATGCATCAGGGAGCCTGCAAAAAGCAGGGTCCTCAATTTCATGGACAAGTCTATGTGCATACAGTTTATATGTCTGTAGGGTCTGTGCATAGTCCTGTGTTCCTGCTGTAATGTTCCACGCTATCATGTAGTAGGGAGGTCGTGTGAACAGTATAAGCTCCTTATGCTGAATCAGACAGTTGGTCCACCTAGGTAAGCAATGTGTACCCCAACTGACAGTGGTTCTCCAGGGTTTCGACAAAGGTCTTTCCCAGCCCTGCCTCACTTTGCCAGCATTACAATCTGGAACCTTCCACATCCAAAGCATGTGTTTCACCACTGAATTATGGCACCTCCCCTAGTGTCATGTTTAAACCTGACTTTACGGGACATTTTTAGACAAACTCATGGAAGGGAAGTATACTGGCGTAGAAATTATAGCTAAATGGAGCTCCTTGAGACTGTATACTGCTGAATACCAGTGACAAATAGTAGTGGATGGCATCATCTTCATGCCCTAATTGCAACTTCCAGAGGCATCTAGCTGTCCATTGTCAGAAACAAAATGCTGGACTAGATGGAACTTGGTCTGATCCATCAGGGATATTCATATATTCTGAGACAGCCCTGAGATGCTTGAAATGCTACAGCTGCTACCAGCTTCTGCCTTAAAGGCCATGTTCTATACTCTGTGATATGATTGCAATTTTCTAACTCCTGCCTTCCACATTGATTAGAGACATACCTGCCTGTAAATCATTCATGAGACTTGCTGGGAATATTGTTCAGAAATTTCCCACAGTTAGCACAAGGAAGATTTCCAACCTTGAGGTACATCTGCTTGTTCTATTTCACAACTAATTAAGGAGGCAGAATGTTTGTTTACAGGTTTGTTGCTACTTGGAAAATGTTCAGTTGAGTTGGGAAACTCAGCATTAGATCTGCCATGCTGGTTTCTCAGGCTTGGCAACTCCATAGTCTCAAAGTGACTGCAGTCTATAATTGCAAATCTGCATTCTCATCACTGTATTGTTTTGTGAGCCTCTTACTTGGCTCCCAGCTCAGGTCTCTGGTCTGCCTTCTTTGGCCAGTCAACTAAAGTAAAAGAAACAAGAAGAGTTTATGATTTTATGTTTTTATTATTGCATTGTACACTTGAATGTATGTGAACCATACAGGAGGTGTAGAGGTGTGGTCTGGAGGTTGAGCTGTCGCCTTGCCTGAAAACCAACCGTCAGAGGAAAGTAAGGCTCCCGCCGGTGGGAGCAGGGGTGGGGCAGGCCACAAAGGAGGGTGGCAGTTGGCCGAACCGGACCGGGAGGGGAGGGGATGGTGGCCGCCGCATCCCTGTCCCGTTCCCATTACATGGCCTCCTCAGACTTACACCAGCTCAAGAGCCCACACTACACCAGGGGAAAGGGACATTCGCCCCTTCCCCCAAGGAGACCTCTGGGCCAATCATGATTGGCCCAGAATGAGGATAGGATCCAGCAGGCAGCCCTAGGACCGCCCACGGATCTTTATGGTGGATTGCTAATGTCAATTAGAAATGGTGCAATTCAGCAAGACCTGTGCTAGGCAATTCTGCTATGTCTACACTCACTTCCTCAAACCATCTCCGCAGGGCATGTTTCTCTTCTAGGATAACATGCTGTAAGGTTTTAATTATGGAATGAATGCACACAGTTAAATTCCACCATTTTGCATTTGTTTACATCAGGCTCTCTTGACATGCAACAATCTCTGCGCCATCTCCTAGGTCATTCTTTTGTTTTATCAATTCTGTACATAATGTTCTTTACAACTTTTTTTTTTTGGATACCCTCTTGGTTTGTGCCCTTCAGAACCTCTTTAGTTCAACTGATCACTGCTTTTTTAAAGCAAATACCACTACTACTTCAGAAATGAGGGGAATAAAATATTTATTCTGGCCATTATCAGTTACTGTAAACAGCATTGAACCTCTGTCCTTGGCTTGCTTATCAGCATTTCCCTGTTGAGAGCAATCTCTCTGGGCAGGTGCAAAGCACATTCCAAACACAAGCCAGCAAACAAAAAGAAACAGGAAAGAGAGCATAGCAGCGTCTTTGCTGCTCATTGGTCACTATCATCGCTTGGTCCTTGGAAAAGTTCATGTCTCTTCCAGAGGAAATGCAGATCTGCTCCTCCAATTAACCCTTGACTGTGTTCCCTTTCAGTGTTCCAGTATTGCCAAGAAAGGACACAATCAACCAGTATGTGCCCCAACAAGGAAGTTCACATTCTGCACCCCTTTTCAAGCATGTGTTTATTGAATAGTTTCTAGATCACTTTATAACTTTCCCTCTCAAAAAAAGAGATGGAAAGATTGCCTTACAACCCAATTCTATCTAAACCTAGGCTTACCAGATTTCCAACCGGGACAGAGTGCTATACCTTTAGGAGAAGGAATGTGGGCAGGTGTAGCTTGTTAAACCTTAGAGCACAATCCTAGGCATGTCTACTCAGAAGCAAGCCCCATTCAACAAGCTACACCTGCCCACATGCCTTCTCCTAAAGGTCTAGCACTCTGTCCCGGTTGGAGATCTGGTAAGCCTATTAAACCCATCACGCTGATGCAGCCAAGCCACTGGAGCGTAAGTGTAAGCCTATGGGCCTCCTCAAATGCACGCCACTCTTCTTAGTTTGTCTAGTCCACATCCTTGTCCACCAGGCCCATCCCCACCTCAGCTTAAACCTCAGCAGCACCTGGCTGCTTCCTTCTTTAATTAATATTAATTTGATCCTGTTATTTTAAACAGGCGAAAGGATGCCACACCAGAGCTGCAGTTAAGGGGGCAGGTTCGGGGGGTGGGATTGCTGTTCTCTGCCTCCTCCTGCTTAACTAAGTATTTTTCCAAGCAGCCGGATAGCCATGGCCGAAATGGCGTGAGGTATTTTCCCCTCCTTCATTCCCCAGCAGTGCTGCAGGAAGAAGGGGGTTGCCACTGGTCTGGTCCTCTTCCAGCTCTCCACCCTCTTCAGAGAACAGGAGAAAGTTTAGAGCGCTAACTGCAACAACTCAGTGAATGGCAAGCCAGAGGCGGGTGGCAGGTAGACAGAGAATTCACCACTCAACATGGCTTTATGAACAGGTCAGCTGTGTCACCCACAACCCTCTGAAGAAGATATTACTGATATTGCCACTGATATGTGGCTTGGTCACAGTCTACCTGATGTGACAAAAGATCCACAAGTAGCAAAATGATTACCGCATTCAATAAGCACCACTCTTCCTCACTCACACTATCTGAAATTGCTACCCACTCATCAGGCCCTACACAGACCCCATGGCTATGCCAAGAAACATGCTATTTCTGGTGCAGGTCCAACCTTTCTGCATGGTATCTTTCTGCATGCATCACAGTAATCTGGACTGATGGTGGGGAAGTGGGGGTGATGTGAGGATTTCTCATACCTGCTGCCGTTGCCTTCACTGTCTAACTTCTAGGTATGTCGGTACGTTGGTGGTCACAAATAATTTTCCCCAGTGGCTGAAGCTCAAATATTTTGGCCACCTAATGCAAAGAGAAGACTCTCTGGAGAAGACCCTGATGCTGGGAAAGATTGAAGGCAGTGGGGTAGCCAGCGCCCCCTGAGGTTGGGGCCCACCCCTCGACGCCCGCAAGATAAATTTGCATAAGTTTTGTTAAGGTTTTTTCCGATTTTTTTCTGTTTTTGGCTGATTATTAGTGTAAAAACGGGATTTTTAACGTGTATGTATGCTTTGCAGGCACTTATCTTGTGAATGGGGCGCTCCAGGACGTTCCAGAGACGATCTTCTTCCTAACGCAGCACTGAGCAGCGCTTTCCGGAGTTTGCGCATGCCCAGTACGTCCCTGCAAACTCCGTGGGTCTGCGCATGCGCAAACTCCGGAAACTCCTGCGCCTGGGTGCCGACTCCGTAACGCCCCCAGCAGCGGTTTCCGGAGCATGCGCAGACCCACAGAGTTTACAGGGATGTACTGGGCATGCGCAAACTCCGGAAAGCGCTGCTGGGGGCGGTACGGAGTCCGCGCCCGGGCGCAAGGAGAAGCTGCGCGCCCGGGTGCAGGAAGAAGAACGTCTCTGGAACGTCCTGGAGCGCCCCATTTACAAGATAAGAGCCTGCAAAGCATACATACACGTTAAAAATCCCATTTTTACACTAATAATCGCCAAAAAACAGGGAAAAAAGGAAAAATATGCTAATTTAAGGAGGCCCGCGCCCCCCCGAGCCTCTGCACCCCCCCACCCTGGGGCCCTCCCGCACCACCGCCCCATATCAGGTGATGCCACTGATTGAAGGCAAAGGATGAGATGGTTAGACAGCATCACCGATGCAACGAACATGAAAATGAGCGAACTCAGGAAGATAGTGGAGGACAGGAAGGCCTGTTGGGATATGGTTCATGGGATCACGAAGGGTCGGACACGACTGAACAACAAAAACCTCCATACTAAGAAGAGACGTGCAATGAAAGAAAGCAGTAGGTTTGTGGATTGTGCCTTTTCTCTGTTTCTGACCTCTCATAGCCTGCACATCATGGAGTTCTAACAAGAATTGAAACCTGCTGTCACAGCGAAACATTTAGCCCCTAAGTTAGGTACACACCAGGGACTAGAATAAAATATGGGAGTGGAAAAAGCAAAAGATCTGTATTTAGCGTCTCTATCTGTTCTCATTTTGTCTTTTGAAAGCTTTGCCACTCCCATTATTCTTCTCCTTCTTGCTTTAATTTGATTGGTGAGATGCCACAAAAGTTTAGAACTCTCATTTAAAATGTGCTGGATGGTAAGAACAACCCAAAGAAACCTCCCACTTGCATTGTTACCTGATCACACAATACTCAAACAGGGCTAATGGCTGAAACATTGTGATTTTGAACAGTGTGACATGCACTTGGAATTTCCAACTTATCTGCACTTGCATTTCAACTTGAGCTTGTCAAAATGATGAGTTTCCTTCTGCCACCGCCAGAAAAACTCCAAATGCTTGGTTCTCTTCTTTTGTGTGATTCTACGAAGTCATACTTTCACTCTGCAAACTTCAGTTCCACAAAACAAATTCACCACTTCCCATGTTCTTTATTCAAACATTATATTAAGTAGTGAATATTTCAACTGCCAGCAGTATAAATGTACCGGTAATTCCAGTGTCCACAAAGGACCTGATTGTTGGAAGAGCACCAGCATGTGAGCTGAGCCACACAGTACAGTATATGGTCAGCAAGCATGCAGGTGTTGGCCTCCACCAGTAGGGGGTGCTTTTGTTAGTTTTAAAGGCTTGTGGGTTGCTTCTGCCCCTACATCTGAATAACCTCCTCTTTCAGTTCTATTTCCTGTCTTGTTGTTTTCTGCCTGTGTGTAATAGTTGCAGACAACTGCAACTGCAGTTCTTTCTTTGTTGCAGTCACGTTCTTAACAAAAGTCAGTTTGCTATGTGTGGGACTGCTTTAATCCCTCCGCTCTGCTGACTCAGTGGCGTTGCTATAATAGGGTTGGGGGGAGCAAATGCCCCCGAGTGACAACTGCGGTCTCCTCGCGAGGAGGAGATGCGGTGGAATTGTTGAGCTCCGCGGCTGCGTGTTTGTGGGGCCCTCCCACCCCATGAGTCTTGGAAGTCTTCAAGTGAAGCCGGGAGTGCAGGGGGTGGGGCGATGACACAAAACTCGTTATCAGGGGCCCCCATGTGACCCAGCTAGCAACGCAATTGTGCTGATGTATCTAGGTTGGGTGTATGGGTATGCAGAGAGCCCCTGAGAACCTTCACTTTGTCTTGCAAAAATGTGTTCAACATCCCTTCAAGATGTTCAAATGTTTCTCCTTGGGAGGAAAATGAAATTTACGTTGAATTTCATATTTTGAAAATTTCAGTGCCGGTATGGTAAAAGTCACCATCTGGTGGGAGCAGATGCACCTTCACAGGCAAATAGTCTCCAGATTTGATCTGAGGCATGGGAACTGCAGATTCAAAATAACTGTGGGTGAAATAAAGCATGAGCTGTGTTCACTCTGGCTTTAGCGAAGAACTTATCTACACGTTACATTCACCATAGAAAAGCAGTTCCAAGACATGACAGCTCTATCGGTGGAGAATTCTGAAGGTTCTCCCATCAATATGAAGAGAAAGCTGGAGAGGATGTCAATCACCCAGTGAGTGGGTGGAGCCACTGAACGTCTTTCTCCATCAGTTGTGTGTTTGCCTTTATCTCTGTTCTTGGCAGCAAAATTTCCCTGCTCCTCCCCCTCTGAACCTTTAAGGAAAATTGGCTGCTAACAAAAAAGATAAGCAGAGATAAATAATAGACAGAGAAAGGCAGCCGGACTGCCCTACTCTTACTAAATCTGTGCCCATGAAATAATAGATTCAAATGTCAGAGCACTCAAAGCTGATGGGGACGACAGGTCCATGCCTTCTGAAAACATTTTGGGAAGAGGTCATTGTTCAGTGGTAGACAGTAGACTATACCATTCTTTGTATAGAACATTGATAGAGAACATCCCAGTTTCAGAGCTTGCAGTGCTGGGAAAGAGACCATGGACCAATGTTCTGACCCAGTATGAGACAGTTTCATATATTCACATATGATATTTCTTAGCTTTGGAAAAACAAATTCATAACCACGTAGCTACTTTGCTGTAATTGTCGGGCACCATTTGCAACAGCCCAGGCACAGAAAGGAAGAAGCCAGTTATGAGGACCAGATTCACTGACTGCCCCCATTCTCTGTTTGAACAGTGTGTACTATGTTGTTGTTGTTCAGTCGTTAAGTCGTGTCCGACCCTTCGTGATCCCATGAACCATATCCCACCAGGCCTTCCTGTCCTCCACTGTCTTCCTGAGTTCGCTCATTTTCATGTTTGTTGCATCGGTGATGCTGTCTAACCATCTCATCCTTTGCCTTCCCCTTCTCCTTTTGCCTTCAATCTTTCCCAGCATCAGAGTCTTCTCCAGAGAGTCCTCTCTTCGCATTAGGTGGCCAAAATATTTGAGTTTCAGCCTTAGTATCTGTCCTTCCAGGGAACAGTCAGGGTTGATTTCATTTAGGATTGACTGATTTGATCTCCTAGCAGTCCAAGGGACTCTCAGGAGTCTTCTCCAGCACCACAGTTCAAAAGCATCTGTTCTTCGGCGCTCAGCCTTCCTTATGGTCCAACTCTCGCAACCATACATTGCTACTGGGAACACCATCGCCCTGACTATGCGAACTTTTGTTGGCATGGTGATATCTCTGCTTTTTATTATGCTGTCTAAGTTTGCCATAGCTTTCCTTCCAAGGAGTAAGCGTCTTTTAATTTCATGGCTGCTGTCTCCGTCTGCAGTGATCTTGGAGCCCAGAAAAGTAAAATCTGTTACTGCTTCCATTTCTGCCCCTTCTATTTGCCAGGAATTGATGGGCCCAGATGCCATGATCTCAGTTTTATTAATGTTGAGTTTCAAGCCAACTTTTGCACTCTCCTCTTTCACCCTCATCAAGAGGCTCTTTAGTTCTTCTTCACTTTCTGCCATTAGGGTGGTATCGTCTGCATATCTGAGGTTGTTGATATTTATCCCGGCAATTCTGATTCCGGCTTGCGATTCATTCAGCCCTGCATTTCTCATAATGTACTCTGCATATAAGTTAAATAGGCAGGGTGACAATATACAGCCTTGCCGTATTCCCTTCCCAATTTTGAATCAGTCGGTTGTTCCATGGCCGGTCCGAACTGTTGCTTCTTGACCCGCATACTGGTTTCTCAGGAGACAGGTAAGGTGGTCTGGTACCCCCATCTCTTTAAGAATTTGCCACAGTTTGTTGTGATCCACACAATCAAAGGCTTTTGCGTAGTCAATGAAGCAGAAGTAGGTGGTTTTTTGGAACTCTCGGGCTTTCTCCATGATCCAGCGCATGTTGGCAATTTGATCTCTAGTTCCTCTGCCTCTTCGAAACCCAGCTTGTACGTCCGGTAGTTCTCGGTCCACGTACTGCTGAAGCCTAGCTTGTAGGATTTTGAGCATAACCTTGCTAGCATGTGAAATGAATGCAATTGTGCGATAGTTTGAGCACTCTTTGGCACTGCCCTTCTTTGGAATTGGAACGTAAACTGACCTTTTCCAATCCTTTGGCCACTGCTGAGTTTTCCAAATTTGTTGGCATATTGAGTGCGGCACTTTCACAGCATCATCATTTAGGATTTTAAGTAGCTCAGCTGGGATATTATCATCTCCACTAGCTTTGTTGTTAGTAATGCTACCTAACGCCCACTTGACTTCACTCTCTGGAATGTCCGGCTCTGGGTCAGTGACCACACCAGCGTGGTCATCAGGAACATTAAGATCTTTCTTGTATAGTTCTTCTGTGTATTCTTGCCATCTCTTCTTAATCTCTTCTGCTTCTGTTAGGTCTCTGCCTTTTTTGTCCTTTATCATGCCCATCTTTGCACAAAACGTTCCCTTGATATCTCCAATTTTCTTGAAGAGATCTCTAGTCCTCCCCATTCTGTTGTTTTCCTCGATTTCCTTGCATTGTTCATTTAAGAAGGCCTTCTTATCTCTCCTTGCTATTCTCTGGAAATCTGCATTCAGTTGTTTATATCTTTCCCTTTCACCCCTGCTTTTTGCATTCCTTCTTTCTACAGCTATTTGTAAAGCCTCATCTGACAGCCACTTTGCTTTCTTGCATTTCTTTTTCTTTGGGATGGTTTTCGTTGCTGCCTCCTGTACAATGTTACGAACTTCCGTCCATAGTTCTTCAGGCACTCTGTCTACCAGGTCTAATGCCCTAAATCTATTCTTCACCTCCACTGTATACTCATAAGGGATATGGTTTAGGTCATATCTGACTGGTCTAGTGGTGTTCCCTACATTTTTCAGTTTAAGCCTGAATTTTGCAATAAGAAGCTCATGATCTGAGCCACAGTCAGCTCCAGGTCTTGTTTTTACTGACTGTATAGAGCTTCTCCATCTTTTGCTGCAAAGCACATAATCTATCTGGTTTCGGTATTGACCATCTGGTGATGTCCATGTGTAGAGTCACCTCTTGTGTTGTTGGAAAAGAGTGTTTGCTATGACCAGCGTGTTCTCTTGACAGAACTCCGTTAGCCTTTGCCCTGCTTCATTTTGCGCTCCAAGGCCAAACTTGCCTGTTGTTCCGTTTATTTCTTGATTTCCTACTTTAGCATTCCAGTCTCCTTTGATGTAAAGGACATCTTTTTTGGGTGCTAGTTCTAGAAGGTGTTATAGGTCTTCATAGAACCGGTCAACTTCATCTTCTTCGGCATCAGTGGTTGGGGCATACACTTGGATTACTGTAATGTTGAATGGTTTGCCTTGGATTCGAACTGAAATCATTCTGTCGTTTTTGAGGTTGCACCCCAGTACTGCCTTTCCCACTCTTTTATTGACTATGAGGGCTACTCCATTTCTTCTAAGGGATTCATGCCCACAGTAGTAGATATGATGGTCACCTGACTTAAATTCGCCCATGCCCGTCCATTTTAGTTCGCTGATTCCCAAGATGTCAATGTTCAATCTTATCATCTCATTTTTGACCACATCCAGCTTGCCTTGATTCACAGACCTCACATTCCATGTTCCTAAGCAGTATTGCTCCTTGCAGCATTGGATTTTCCTTTCAACCTCAGACACATCCACAGCTGGACGTCCTATTGGCTTTGGCCCAACTGCTTCACTCTTTCTGGGTCTACTTGGAATAGTCCTCCGCTCTTCCTCAGTAGCATATTGGACACCTTCCGACCTGAGGGACTCATCTTCCGGCGTCATATCTTTTAGCCTTTTGGTGCTGTTCATGGGATTTTCTTGGCAAGGTTACTGGAGTGGGTTGCCATTTCCTTCTCCAGTGGATCACTTTTAGTCAGAACTCTCTGCTACGACCTGTCCGTCTTGGGTGTCCCTGCACGGCATAGGTGTCTCCTGCATGGGTGTCTCCTTCATGGATCATTGCCTTGTCGTGGCGAAGGGGCTTGCGTAACTCAATGAAGCCATGAGCTATGCCGTGCAGTGTGTACTATAGACAAGATATATTTGCATCAATTCCCCACTCCCATATTCCCTTTTCAGAATAAATGCTGCAATCACATACATGTACTCAATATCCATGCAGAATAAGATTTGAGTGAAGCCTGAAGCTTATAGATGTGAAGGAACTGGCAAAGTTGATGGCCATAATGGGTGCATGAATGACTTGCTTGGACTTTTGGAAAGTTATCCTAGCAGGAAGTCACTAAAGGACAGAGGATCCAAAGAGCGCTACCAGAATTCTAGATGTGGGCTGTTAATTAAGGTACTGTGGCGCTGCCCCCCTCTCCCAGTGGGATCCCTGCTCCGTGGATGGCTAATCCGCGGATAAGGAGGGCCCACTTTATATAGAAAATCCAGGGGGCAACAAAGAACTATCCCCATTGTCTTGATTCTGTGTGTTTCCTCACTATTAAAAAAAGGAAAACAGCAATAAAACTCTCCCCCCCCCCCTTTGTTCCCAGCCTGTAAGGAAAATAATTTGATTCAATTCCTTAATTCTTGCGGGAGAGTGAATTGCAAAAGTTGTTCTATAAAATCCGGCATCCTTCTCCTGCCTCCAGCCACAAGACTAAGCTAGCTGAGACAACTGAATCCTGAATAACAAAGGACAGTTCATACTGATTTAATGGCAGAAGGCTGATAGAGACTAGTAATATTTTTTCATAAGATCTATGAAGCGTGGAAAGACCACAGTTTAAAATGTGCATAAAACAATATTATATATACCAGAGATTTGAGATGGAAAGAAATAAATTCTAATATAAAATGGAACGGAAAGTTACTGTAGTGGCGGAGTTCAGAAAGTTATGCCTAGAAGAACTAGCAAATGAAACGAATTCCTAAATATGTATCTATGTAGCATTCATTCTCAAAAGTGTGTGGTGGAACCCTCTAGGGATGAATGCAATTAGATGAAAAGGCAAAACGCAGCGTCCCTCCTGAACCTTCCCAGAATGCCTTGTGACTGGTCATAAAACAGAATGTCACCCTTATGTAGGATCAGTCCAAGACCTCCCAGTGTCTGAGGTGGAACACCATGTACCCTAACTCCTGCTTACCTTGCTACTGTCATTCCTCCTACTCCTCACTGCGTGAATTTGGAAAGGAAGAGGTGAAAGGAACAGAAAAGGAAGTGTGGAGGAGAAACTGGTATCAGGGCTGGTGTCACACCATGTCATATCAGGAACTTTGTCATGCCTCTCCTGTCTCCTGTTGTGACTGCTGCCCTCCACTGCCCAGTAAACATCCAGGTGAGGAGGAAGGAATAACCAGGTTACAAGCCATGATGGGTATATGCAACCTCCTGGTTTTAGTAGTAGTCTCTCTCTTAATGCCAGATGCAAGGGAGTGGTGACAGGATACAGGTCTCTTGTCGTCTTGTGTGCTCCCTGAGGCATCTGGTGAGGCCACTGTGAGATACAGGAAGCTGGACTAGATGGACTGATCCAGCAGGGCTCTTCTTGTGTTCTTAAGCTCTGTTCCTCCTTCCTGGTGTCAGCTATTTAAACACTGGTATATTCTCCACCCCCAGTGCAGCGTTGGGAGCCAGGGTATGTGGGAATGTTACAGTAGTCAGCCCAGGAAAGAAGATGGTCTGCTGTGCCCCCTCCCTGTTGTCTGGTAGACCACAGGATGGCTACTAGGCGATGGGATGGGGGAAGCAGCCAGGGCAAGTGAGAAACATTCTCCTAAAGAGCAGGCTAGTAGGTAGCTGGCACACTCACATGCCTATAAAGGGGGATCCCTAATGGGACTTGTGTCTGAGGGCCCCCACAAATCATTGCCAACAGGGAAGAGGAAGAAAAGCGGAGGCAGGTAGACACTCACCAATCTGCGACCTGAGGGGATTGCCTCAGCTGGCCTCGTGGCCAGACTGGCCCTAATTATGACCTAATATATCAATCGGAGCAGAAGACAAGGCTGTGTCCTTCCACCGTTTGGGTTGGGTTGATTCTCCACGTTTTGAAGCTTTGTTTCACACAAGCTTCAAAGCATGCAGTGGACCCTATAGAATAAAAGGCTTTCCAGTTCAGCTCCTGCCATAAGGCAGGACTGTACATCAACCAATTTGCTATAGATTAGGTCATGTGGGTACGCCACAGAAAATATGAATACAGAGGAGATCGCTCCAGATTACTCAAGCAAACATTGAGCAAGCCAAACTTTGCATGCTGATGCATGAAGGTGTTTTTTTTTTGTTGTTGGACCTTTTTATCTGCTGGGGTTCTGTCCCTGGAACCACAGTGGATAAGAAAATCAGTGTTATATGAAATCCGGGTGGTGGTGGTGGTGGTGGTCGGGAGCGGTGCCAATTACCTTTTTTCCAGCATCTTCGCTGCTTCCCTCCTCCTGAGTTTGTTTAAACTGATTGAAGAAAGAAAAACAAAAGCCACTACTGGAAGCAACCTGTAAGTGGCACCAGAGACTCCTGGCTGCATTTTTCAGCAGTTTGGACAAACGCAGGAGGCTGGAAGTGGCTGGCAGGTCCCCGACAACACTGAAAAAAGAGGTAAAGTAGTGTGGTTGAACTCCCTCTTCCGCAGTTTTGCCATCCGTGTTGAGTGGATAAAAAGGTCCGACTGAGATTGGCCTGAGATCTATTGGGCAACGGACTCTAAATATGGTGGGTAGTCATAAACTCAATGTGAGCATAACCCATCCACTGAGCCTTCCTGGAAGCAATTTCATTAAAATGCAAAGGAAATTTCACTGGGATTCAAGTTAATGCCACTAACATCTTAATCTGCTGGCATGGCAGATGGAATCATAGAGCTACCAGCTCTAAAAAAAAAATAATCACAATTTTTCTCCCACAATTCTGTTGTGTTCCCATTCACACATACCCTCTTTAAATTTTCAGGTATACACTGGGTCAATTCACACTTACTGATACTGACGTGAGAGCCATTTCTCAGTGGCTGCTTCCCATGCTGATCTGGTAATATACGGAGGAACCTCATGGGATGATCATGTAGGGTAACCAACACAAGTGCCACTCTCTCTCCCATCCCAATCTGGCCTTTCACAGGTCCATGGTTCTTCTTACATGAACCTGCCCCCTCTCCACATGGTTCCTCCATTCCTGCATGATCAGATCTGTGTTGAACAAAACCATATGGAAGCAATTTCCATGCTGCTGTCAATGAAGAGGAAATAACTCAACATTCAGGGCGTAAACTGCAAAAACCAACTACAAGGAGGACATAAGGACCAACTAGTCTCCTCTCACCTATAAGTCTTTAATGAATCTGTCCAAGTCTCTGTTGGAGATTGTTTCTCACCTGGCTATTCTTGCACTAGAAGTGTGAGATCCAAACTGAAATTTCCTACATGCAAAGTTTGTGCTCTGGTACCAACCTCGGCCCTCTCCAAGAAAGGAAAGCAGGTTATCTATGAGGACTCCAGTCCAGCATCCCAGCAATAAAGTCATGAGTTTTTGATTTATCCTGTATCCCGACTCGGTGTCAGAAAGCAAGAGGGAGAAAACAGGTAATATATAGCCCTCCACTTCCTTGGCAGTATAGGTAGGAATAATGATAAAAACCCACTAAGTGAAAGCCAGAAATAACAAGCATCTATAATGTGCATATATCCATGTACACACGAATATATTGCCTCTTCTCTTGAAAATTTCATAAACACTTCTTTGAAGGAATAACATTTAGTTGCCTATGGATTCCTGATGACTCTTTAGAATTATGACCCAATTTATACTTTCTGTAATAATCAGCACAATAGGGTAGTAAAGCTGTCTTTGCTGAGTATAGTGAATTTATATTTTATCACTGCAATATAATCAATACAATAAGAAACCAATACACACTTATAGTCGTTGCATAAGACAAAGTGCTTTATGGGGCTGCGTTGCCCACCTATTGTGTTCACCGGGATGCACAACCCCTATTCAAGGTTTACTCTGGCTTTAGAGGAGGTTTATATACATATCCAGTATTCTTACTGCCATTACATGATACATATACATTCCGTTACAGCTGAGATATCAGCCGCCATGCTTTATAGTAATCAAAAAAACATTTTCCTTACCAGCTTTTTTTATGGTCAAGGAAAAAGGGCTTTGAGTAAATAAAGCTGTTTTTTCCCCCCTACCTCAACAAGGAGTATAGATGGAAACGTGTGACTGTATATCATTCTGCTTATTCACTTTCTTGAATGTCCCACCACTAGTTGCAAAGATGATTCTACACATAGTCATAATTCTCAGCTTTTCTCAAAGGAAGAGATCATCCATGCCTCAAAAATTATGCTCCAATGACTGGATTGGTCACAAAATTCATGAGCATAGATCATCAGGCAGGAGATGGATAGTGGTTTGGTTTCTTTAATCTGTTTTCCAGTTACAAGAACCAAGAAAGAGCAACTTTCTTTCCCATTTCTTTGCTTGCTGTCAGAATCAAGTGGGATTTAAACCTAATAACTTTGTAGCTGCCCTTTCTGGTGACCATTTGAGGCCGCAGAATAGATGGAAAGGGCAGTATTTGCCCACTAGGTCCCAGCCCACTCCCCAAAACCTAGTAGTACAGTATTAGTATTATTCAGGACTAGTATTAGTCAGGACTGGGATATAGGCACCCACCAAGCAAGACCCAGGAACTGGAAATTGTAAGCTGGGAGGATCATCATCTAAAAGTCATAGTAGGAAAGAATCCAAGACAAAGCCAGAAAGTTACATTATCTTTTGCCCAGGCTAAAGAGGAAGTCTTAATAGTCCTTCTTGGACAGGAGGAGTCAATGGTTGGACAGAGTTCACTCTAGGTTCTGGCAACCCTTTGCTGACCATGGAATGTTCTGAGCTGTAGTTCCTATGGTTCATTAAATGGTGCAGCAATACAGAGATTGTGTGTTCCTAGCTCTAGACCCAACAGCTCCTGATGCCTCCTGATGTGGCCTTGCTATAGTTGCCTCTAGATCAGGGGTTCTCAACCCCTTCCCAGCTGAGTACCACCTCCGGCACCACGTTCCTGCTGTGTACCACTGGAAGTGACTGCCGATGACATCGTTACCAGTTACTTCTGGGTTTTCAGTGGCCAGGAAACGCAGGGAGGCTCTGGGTGGGTGGGACGACCCTTCTCAGCATTCCTGAGAGGCTCAGCCAAAGGCAGGAGCCTCTCAGGAACAAAAATGCACCGCCGAAAGTGCCACGTCACAGTGGGGTTCTGGTGGTCCGGCAGTCCGAGTACCACCAGCAGTCGGCTGAAGTATCACTGGTGGTACTAGTACCACTAGTACTGGTTGAGAAGCCCTGCTCTAGGTAAAGTCTGGATGTTTGCCTGGGTAACTATTAGATGCAGCAGAAAGGAAAGGGTAGTAGAACTTCTGTTAGACACATGTATCAGCTGTCAACTAATTTCTATTCTGCATTCTGTGGTCCACTCTGGAGTTTTAGCAGAGCAGAATGAAATCCTGCACTCCTCCAGCATTGGAACCATGTGGTTCTGGTAATCCCCAGGAAATGCCCTAAGTGCTGAGATATGAAACCTTCATACCCTTGAATAGTTATTTGAAAACTAGACACGGGGGTACCATTATTCTTGTTATAGTCCAGTTTTTTCTGTTTCCACTAAAATCTACCCAGATGCTTCTAGAATTATGGCCACCCCCTGCTATTTGTCCCAGCATCTTTGAATGTGAAGTTTCATTTAGCCACCAGGGATAACAACCGCTGACAGACCTATCTTTCATCAATTTACCTAACATTTTAAAAGTCATCTGGGTTGCCATCATTGCTGCAACATAGCCCTGATGACGAACCTGCAATCGTTTAGATCAGTGGTTCTCAAAGTTCGCCCCACGAGGAGGGGAGAACTTTGAATCTTTGCGGGAGTGGGGACAGCGGTGGCAGCAATCCCGGGGATTGCACCATCAGCGAGGGGGGAAGTGTTCTTCCTTAACTCAATGGGGGGTCCTGACAGCCTCCAGAGGGTGCAGGGATGCCAACAGAGGGGTCCGCAGACCTCCCAGTACCCTCCGGAGATTGTCAGGATCCCTAGTGAATTAAGGAAGAACACTTCCGCCCCCAGGCAGTGGCGCGATCCCCGGGATTGCTGCCGCCATTTTCCCACTGTCTCTGCCCCTTAAGGGGCCAACAAGAAAGTGCAGTGCTCCTGGTGGGTCACAACCCACCAGTTTGAGAATCGCTGGTTTAGATAAACAGCCTGATGCAGTGAACGTCTTTTAATGCCTTCTGAATCTCTGAAGTATACCTAGAGCTGCCAAGGGGCTGCCTTGATTCAGTATCGTCATGCATGCATTTCATTCTGTGTTTTGGATATGAGAGCTAGGATGGTGTAGTGGTTCAGAGTTGGACTTAAGACTTGGAAGATCCAGGTTCAAATCCCCACTCAGCCACGAAGCTTCCTGGGCGACCTTGGGCCAGTCACTATCTCTCAACCTCACCTACCTCACAGGATTGTTGTGAGGACAAAAGGAGGGAAGGAACTATGTACACCACCTTGAGCTCCTTGGAGGAAGGGCGGTATAAAAATGTGGAAAAAATAAAATAAAAACTTCTCCACTGGGACAAATGGTACCCATGCATTCAAACATTTATTGTGCATGTTGGAGAATGTCTGAGATTCTGAATCATGGCAAGTGACTATTTCTGCAGCCAAGACTGAAAGTCCAGCTGTATGGGCCCAGTATCCTAAATCTTAGTTCATTCTCCTGGGTGCACTTCCTTCTTATCAAGGTACTCCTGATGTGAAAGCACTTTCAAAAGATCACCCCTATGTGTCAGTATCCTGAAAAGACAAATTGCTTCTAAACTCCCTATAGTAAAAAATAGAAAAGATATTTAATTCCACTTAAGTATTTATTGTTACTAAATTTCTAACTTATTTTCTCCGCAAAATACCAATTCCTCCTCTTAGATTTGTTACCTTTTCTCCCCTGCTAAATTGTGTATGCACTTCGCTCCCGCCTTCCAGTTATTATAATAATTTAGATGAGTGGTGGTTAGCATAATTCAAGACACTAGAAATGCTTGCTGCTGAAAGCTGTGTTTTAGGAGAATTCTATTTCAGGGACCAATGTAGCGTGCAAAGCACTCTAATATATAAAATTGCATAAAGTGAATCTTGTAGATTTGTCCAAAAGGGTAGCTCTTAGGCGATGCACAATATTATTCCACAGCATGGATGAGAGCATGTTTTCAGTGTCTATACTACCCAGTGGAGGTCACAGGTTAAGGAGCATGGATTACTAGACCAGTAAGTTATAACTAGTGAAAATGAAAATGAATGAAATGAATAACGAAACAAATCAAATTAAAATGAATGGGAAATTAAACAAATGAAAATTGATCAATTCTTTGATAAAAATATTTTTCCTCGCATCCCCATACTTCCCCATTCTCATTCACTACCATGATGAAACAGCAAGTAAAGGACCTAATCCTACCCAACTTTCTAGCACTTTTGCAGGTGTGCCAATGGGGCGTGTGCTGCACCTGTAACTGGGATCTATAAGTGTTTCTTGTATTAACATGAGAAACCTGGGCAAGGTTCTGTTACATTAGATTTCTGTTAATCTGTAGGGAATCAGATTATCAGAACAATAGAACTTAATGTGAAGTCTGTATCAGGGCTAGGCTTGTGTTTCTGGATTGGTTGGGAGTGTAAGTTTGGCAAGGAAGGGCTGTTTATCAAGACAAAAACCACAGCACAAAATGCAAATACGTGACCTGCAAGCCTAAAGGAGATGCCGTATAAGCACTGAATTGCATTCTTGCATGGCTGTCCATTGTGTCTAGCTTGGATTGTGATTCATATTGGCATTTTCAATCCATGGACACCACTACTGATCTATCAAGGACATGAAATAATGGATGTCAGCACCAAACAAACGCTTTTGCTATCATTTTTTTAAGAACAGCATGCTTGCAAGAGATTTATCAGCAAGCAAAGGACTAGGAGCTCTTTGACTTTGCATTAGTGGGCTTCCCCCAAAAGTTCTGTTTGAGCCCATGTCCAAGGGCATTTCTGCATTGACATTTTTATTTGGTGAAAAGGAGATCACAGCTCAGACCTTGAGTTCCCCTGTCAGGGATAGGGACTCCCGAGAGAGAACAAGCTGACCAAGGGGAGTAGTGTCTCCTTGCTCTCTCTTTACTGGACCAGCACCTTGGTAGTTTTTCTCCATTGTGACCATCCCAGGCTAGAGAGACCAGGCAATGCATGGCCATCTGGGACCCTCCCCAGAGGGCACTGAACCCCATGGTTCCTTATGACACAATCAACCCCCCAGTAGCATCTGCAGGGCAAAGAGATGTGACAATCCACTGAATTACCCATGAACATGGACCAGGCAGATAAAAGGTCAAAATGTAACTAGTTTATTAAAAGTCTGCACAAAAAGGGAATTAAACAATATGAGGAAAGAAAGGTGGATAGTAAAAGTACAAGCAGGCTGATGGAAAAAGGCTGAACTTGGCTGGAAAGCATAAAGAAAAGTTTTCCTCAAACGGATGCAGTAAAAAACGCTGAGCAGATGAAGCTAGGATGCTACTCAAACTCTCGGGCCACACCCCTCCTCATGCAACTGGGGAAGTTTGCATGCTGGCTGAAGTCAGTTAGCAGATAAAGCAACAAAAGTCCTTTACTGAAATCTAGCTAGATGGTCCCTTATTATTAGCTTATGCTACTTACCTTGCTCAAAGAACCCCCAGTTATTGCTCTCATGGGTGAGCAAGGGGGTGCTCCTCTCTAAGCTCCCAAGGAATGGGTCACTCAGACAACTGGCAGAGAACAACCCCCACTTCCTCTGGGCTGGGAACTATATAACTTTGCTTTGGTGATGTCATCAGATTACCTGATTGGAGGAGTGGAACCCACATGGTCACTCCATCCCACCCCCTTGATTTAGATGGACACTCCTTGCCTCTACACTTCCTTTGCTGCTCCATGCACCCACTTTACATCACCAGGTAAGGGGGAAGACAGCATTTGACATGCCACCTCAGAAGCTGACAGATCTTAGACAGGTCCTGTACTCAGTGAGCTTCAGTGAAAAAAGAGACTAATGACAAAGGCTAACTTGGAAGGCTACTGCCCAAAGCATTAGAGAGGGAGACTGGTCTTAAAGAGGCATCTCCACTAAAAGCAAAAGAGCTGGTAGGTCTACATTTTGAAAAAAGAGAGAAAGGAGGGCACCACTGCAAATAAAGATCTCCCCCTTTCTCCCACCCCAGTGTTGTGACTTGATCATACTCAGACCAGCCATGGCCAAAAAAGAGTACCTGAAGAACTCTCCTTCCATTGACTCCAAGACAGCACAGCAGACTAGTGATTTTGTTAAAGAATTACTTCCAGGTTTTGCAGTAAATGAACATGAACCACTTATTTCCATTTTCTTAAATAAAGTACACATTAAAGAAAACAATGTACTTTTTCCCCCTCTAAAGAATCCCTAAACAAAAGGTCATGGATTTCTACTGTTAATCTTGTAACCAATTTTTTCTCTCCTTGTGTTAACAGATTGAGCTGAGGGAGAAGGTTCCTAATTGCTAAGAGATAAAGTAATTGAGTGGTCTCTAGGGCTCCATTCAGTACAACAAACTTCAATATAGTTGACAAATGTCGATCCATACCACAGGATTAATAAGGTTGCGCTTGGCTTCCTCTTAGCTTTCCATTTGCTCTTTGGTTCTAACTAACAGTGTGATTGCTTGGAGAGAACTGACAAAGCTTTGCAGTTAATGAGGCTGTCTGGTAATTTATCAAATGGGGCTTCAGAACTCACAAAAAGAAAGAAGAGCAAAGAATAGAATGTGCAAGATAGGAAAGAAATGCTTGTATTCTAGTGAAAGGTGTGGCCGGCTCACTGCTCCAAATCCCATACAACTGGCTGTAGTGAGCCATAACGTTTGCAGGGTGATATTTTCAAAGATACTAGGGGCCAAGCTCTACTCCTGCCAATGCCTATGGCAAAGTTTCCAGCTGATTTAATTTTGAGTGCCGTGTTGGATAAATGCAACCAATACTGAGCCAACAGCATTGGTCCAACAACAATACGACATCTTGCACATCCAGGGTTCTTGCTCCTTGCTTTATAGATGCACAGAGAGCTTCTATTCATGGCCTCTGAGAGGAATTTTATCAAGGGGTGTAAAGTATATTTTGGGCCCTTTCTTGGGGAGAGGGCAAAACAGGGTGAGGGGAGAGTAGCAAAGGCCGGAAACGTTTCTGCAGCCCAGGTCTACTAGGCTTCCCAATACCGCACCCAGGTCTACCCGCCTGGTAGACCTGGCTCAGCCACCATCTTTCACTCTCCATGAGTCCAGCTGAGATCCCAGGAAATTTCTGGACCCACACCTTTGGCTCATGGGCCCCCTTTTTGACTCTGGGCCAGAGTACAATTTACCCCCTTTATCTCCCTCTCATGGGCCCCGCTTCTATCGCTGTGCATTACAGGGGTGATATGTTTACACAGGGAATACTTATCTACATTGGCACCCATGATATACTACAGTATTAGTAAGTCCATAGATGAACCCTTGGAAAAGTGGCTTCTATAGCACTCCGTAAGCCCCACAGCCACATGCGTGGACCAATTTTGTGGCCATCCAAGCCTGGAGATGACTTTGTGGTAAGGACCAGCGTAGGTGGCCCTGCCAATATACTTTTAGGCTTGTAAACATTACAACCACACTTTAGGACGAATCCATAAACAGGTAGCTTCCAGCCTGCCACATTAGCAAGCTGCCCCATGCTAACATTTAAAGGATACTTGTGTCAAAGTTTTTACCGTGTTTAAAAAATAACAAGTGAGAGAAGAGGGGGCGGGGCAGGTGGAAGGGTAATAGAGTTGCAGAGCTTTCCTATAATTGGTTTAATCAACAGTAATAAAAGAATACATAATAGTAAAAGCATTCTAAAACAACAATGCTGTTAGAATAAACAGAAACAACAGCAAACAGATGCTTCTGTTGGAACCAAGGTGGCACATGGTAACAACCATCAGGGTATGACATTCATATTAGTCCAACTGCCTGATAATGTGTCTCCATCTTTTATACATTTTCTCAAATATCTTGCATGGCATTTATTTATTTTGCACAGTTTTAAACCACCCTTCCTCCAAGGAGCTCAGGGTGGTGTACATGGTTCCTTCCCTCCTTTTGTCCTCACAACAACCCTGTGAGGTAGGTTAGGCTGAGAGAAAGCACGCTGCACTGGATCCTATCCAGGATTGGGCTAGCACCAGGGGAGGCTTCCCCGGACTAAAGGGATGTTTGTCCATTTACTCCGAGTAATGACCCTAGCTGCCCCAATAACCCCGAGTAATGGCCTAGCTTGGCCAGTGGGTGGCGCAGTGGGTTAAACCACTGAACCATGAGCTGTCGATCGAAAGGTCGGCAGTTCGAATCCG
The DNA here is from genome assembly GCA_026170595.1 of Plestiodon gilberti rubricaudatus. Classification (NCBI taxonomy): domain Eukaryota; kingdom Metazoa; phylum Chordata; class Lepidosauria; order Squamata; family Scincidae; genus Plestiodon; species Plestiodon gilberti. Next base: position 185,017,932 of record JANXHW010000004.1, on the reverse strand, counting down.
TGACTGGGTGAGCGCTCGTTGCTTGGCCAGCTCCTGCCAACCTAGCAGTTCCAAAGCATGCTAATGCGAGTAGATAAGTAGGTACCGCTTGCGGGAAGGTAAACAGCGCTCCGTGTTCCAGCCGCATGCTACGCGCTGCGGCAAGGAGAGTCATGCCGGCCACATGACCACGGAGGCGTCTTCGGACAACGCTGGCTCTTCGGCTTTGAAATGGGGATGAGCACCACACCTTAGAGTCGGACACAACTGGACTTAATTGGTAGTGGTCACCTTTACCTTTAATGGCTTAGCTACCCCAATGGGTCTCCTTGGATGTCGGTGCAAATCCAGGAGGACCATGTAAGGCCCTACAGGCCAGGGAAGGGGGATAGGATTTGGTGGAGCGTGTTGATGATGCCCCCACTAGCGTCGCTCCGGTAGGGGCGGGGCTGTAAGTATCGCTGCGGTCATAGTCTCTTTACCGAGCGAGGAGGAGGCAGCCCCGCCCCCTCACTGTCCGAGCCAGTCCCCTACGGAGAAAGCAGCAGGCAGGGTCTCTTCCCTGCCGGTTTCTCCGTAGGGGACTGGCTCGGATAGTGAGGGGGCGGGGCTGCCTCCTCCTCGCTAGGTAAAGAGACTATGACCGCAGCGATACTTACAGCCCTGCCCCTACCGGAGCGACGCCTCTGGATGCCCCCCTCTCGTTCCACCTCTTCCCCCCCCCGCTGCCTGGCACAGTCCTTACCTGCGTCCAACAGCAGCCTGCATCCAGGGCAGAGCGAGTGGTGCCGAGCTTGGCTCTGGCACCACTTACTCTCCGGGTGTTGAAAATGTGCCATAAGGCACATTTGCAACACCCAAAGCCGGCGGAACAATAGTTCTGCCAGTCCTGGCCTGCACAGGATTGCACTACTAGTTATATTAAAGCTCCTCACCTGGGGAGGAACGTTCAAATTTGCTGCAACCTTTCACTTTAGGTCAAATGCTGGTGTTCGTTCCACCCTGTCACTATATTTCACCATTGATCTAAGATCTGCTGGCCCACAACAGATTTGTAAAAACTGTGCTACAGGTCTGAGCGTGAGCACATTAGTGTTCTGGGCAGCACCTGCAGTTAAGTTTCTTTTGCTGTTCTAGAATGTAACATGACTTACCGATACATCAGTCTAGTTATCATGTAAAATATAGTGCAGACTACATTCCTGCTGTCTGACTGAGAAACTCACTATAAATAGTGCATTGTGTTATTCACAAGGGACACAAATGTTAATGAAATTGGACTCTCAGAGGCCACATATTTTAAAAAGTCACCCATCTGGTTCCTTCCTGAACAAAGCTAAATAGCAAGTAGGGTTATGTGTGCATTGGGGGGGGGGGTTTGTTTCTGGAAATCAACCCAAATGCACCCAAGTTCTCTGTTTTCTTGAGGTTTACTGTTGCAGGCTCTAACTGGTACATGGGCATCTGCCTTCCTTGAGGTTAAATTATACAACACACATCTGACTGATGATCAAGTCTGCCCATAAATCTCTACATCAGATTGTGGACTGGGAAGCTGCTAGTTTTAATCATCAAATTTAGCCTCAACATCTGACTACTTTACAAGCCCCAAAGTATGCCTATATCTTCTGCCCTGCAATAGATTTGCAAATCCTATAAAATAAAAGCAGAAAGTCCTCCCTCAGATTTACAAACTAAAAGGAAATGTTAAGAGGAAAAAATGTGGAATGTGCAAATTTTTTGGTTTGTTGGTTGAGAGAGTAGATCTGCTATAAAAGATCTCATTTATCCATAAGAAAGAGATGGTAAATCTTTCTACAGTATTCAAGAAACATCTCTCAATTATTTGTGCTTGTTCAGATGTTCTTTTAAAGTGTTAGTAGTTGTCATGGTGGACAATCTATCAACAAACTGCATATACGGACAGAAATGGGAAGTGTCATATTTTATATTGTATATCTAGTGATTCAAATTATATATGTTGATGTTTATGCACCAACCATTTCCATTAGAAATGGAAACATGTTATAAACTCCCTGATATTTTCTATTCGTAAAAATGTTTCTTCTGAGCATATGAAACTTCTTATGCTGAGTTAGAACATTGTTCCATTTAGCACTGTGTATCCCAACTATTAGCAGCTCCCAAGGTCTTAGGAGACCTTTTTCTCAGCTCTGCTACCAGAGGAAAGTCATTGTTTCTCTGGGCATGAACATGGAGAAACCTATTGGCACTGCTGAGCCAGGAATCAGAAATGGGGAACACAGCAAGAAGCAAAACACATGGAGACCCAGAAGCCTAGGAAAGCTTTATTACCCTTTCTGTACGGAAGAACCTATGGTCAGCCTGTATGGGTGGAATCAGTTAAGTGCCAGAGAATCCTTTACAATCTATGGAGATGCTCCCGCCTATAGCCCTGATGGCTCACTGCATAGGGCACTGTGCAGAGTCATGAGCTTCTGGGCTGAGTCCCCGCAGCTCTTGATACCCCATAAGTTAGGCTTACCAGATTTTCCCGGTTCTAAACCGGGAACACTCCCCCCCCCGAATAAACAAACAAACAAATAAATATATATATAAAATAAAATTGAAAAAAATCTGGGCTGCCCGTTGCCTTTGCCACACTGAATGGCTCCGACAGCGAGGGGGCGGGGCCACCTCATACCAGGGAGTAAACGGGGAGTAGGACGGCGCAGAACATACGGTACCGCCCCCCCCTCCAGCGATGCCTCTGACTGCACCTGCTTACAATGTGATCAATTGATTCTTCTTTTTCTTTACAAAGCCTACATTTGGCTATAATAATAATAATAATAATAATAATAATAATAATAATAATAATAATAATAATAATAATAATAATAATGTTGCATCTCATTGCCTCTCAGTCACTGCACTAGCCAAAGCAAAGCAACCTCTAATACTGGCTTCTTTTGCAAACGGAAGGTAAAGGAAGGGAAAATGCCTTCTGAATAAAACCCTGATGGCTTTAGGGCAGTGGTTCCCAAACTGGGAGGCGCGGCTCCCAGGGGAGCCACGGAAACCAGCCAGGGGAGTCGTGCAGAGCCACGGAATCTTCTCGGAAAACAGTGCAATGCCAATTGGCAGGCATCAACATAACGTAAATGGGAGCTACGGCCAGTGGTCACCAATGGTCAAGGGAGCTGCAGGTCAAAAAGGTTTGGGAAACACTACTTTAGGGGGGATCAAGAGAAGCACAAATCTCGTGATTTTAAAAAAAATGTGAAGGAATGGAGCTAGCGCTCCAAAAGCATGGGCCTGGCCTCAACCCCTCCTCTGCTGACACTCATCAATAAAACATCCCTGAAATGGCCTCTGTAGCATCACCAAACCCAGAAGTGCACCTCACTGAGACTCCTGTTCAAATTTGTGCACTGGATAATATATTATTGTAACTTCCGTTATCGCACTGATAAAACTTCGCACAATACCTTTTCTGAATGAAAAGCAGATGAGCTCTGACAGCAACCAGTTTTGTACTGTTTTCCCTTCATTATTATTCTCTTTTTTTCATTAAAGATAAAGTTTCGGAACAGATAAACTACAGAATATAACTCCTGTGATTGAAACTGACTTCAACCACCAATATCCGTAATAAATATGCATTGCAAACGCATTTTGCTTTTCCCCTCTGATTCACATCAGGGAACTTTTAACTTTGCCATTATTTGGATCCAGATTTGTCAAATTCCCATCTGTAATTATAAGCTGGGGGGAGGGGAGGGGAGGCAGAAGAAAAACATTTACAATTCATGGCATTAGTATATGACAGCAGAAATGTGCCCTTTTTCAAATGCATTTTAAAGTGATGAAATGCATGTTAAGTTACAGGCAAAGTTTCACCGCTGTTGTTATGCAGTGGCTGATAAATCCATAAAGTGATATTCACCAGTCATCCTCCAGGAGTCAAATTTTATCCTCAGTATCTCAGCTAAAGTAAACAGAATTCTCTGGGTAGCAGGTCTGAAACTTTTTAAGTCCGATCTTTTCTGCTTTTAGCCAAATGTGTTTGGGAAAGATGAAAAATGAGGGGGAAAGGGAGAAGAAAAGTTTACTTTTTACAAGTAATGAACATTGGTCAGAGTTGGCACCATTCATTACCAGGGAGGTGGATCAAGTCTCTGACTCCAAGTCTCAAGTCTCAGGGTCCAAATCTCAAGTCATGTCCCAAGTATTTGCCCCCAAGTCCCGAGTCTTTGGTTGTGAGTTGCAAGTCCCTATCAATTTAATTGGGAAAATGGGTTTAAACCTGAATAAAATTCGACTTGTCGTAAAAGGCTCCAAGTCTCGAGTCGAGTCTTTTACAATCACTGAGTCAAGTCTGAGTCATTGACACGACTTGAGGTCCGACTCGAGTCCAAGTCAATAGACTCAAGTCTACATCACTGTTCTCCACGATGAAATCACACTGCTCTGGCAAAGGTGGTGGGGCTATTTGGAAGAACTCTTCTAATCACACAAACAGACCAATCCAATCTTTTCGTTCTGCCGGCAGAAGTGAGAGGATGCCAGCAGAAGTGACGTTCCACTGGCAAGCGCAACAAGGCTGCCAGTGCCATGGCTGACGTTCGTGCATGCAGAACAGCGGAAAGGCCACCATCTGCCGGTGCCGGTGAGTTGGGGGTAGGCGGTGGGAGGAACACGTTGTTGTATTTTTTCCTCCTTGTATTATCCAACCCCCTCTTTGTTTTTGCACATTTAATAAATTCTCTTTGCCTTCCTGTGGCTGATAAAACTCAACTAGAACCCTGAACTAGTCCTCCTAGACCACAAGATTCATGTTACAGCCTTAGATTTGTGGGGAAATTGTTACATAACTGGGAGGGAGGCTTCCAAGGATGGTCTCTTTCCGCCTGTCTTTTTCCTTGTGGTGCCAGAGGAGCCCACCGATTCTGGTCCTGGCATGGGAAAAGGACGGAGACCCCAATACAAGGCCTCCCTAATTACCATAACAGATCTGTGTTGGAGAAAAGTGCAATAATCCTACATAAGCATCCTGAACTGAAAGGGGGAGATGTAGTTAGTTAGTTGGAAGGACCATGGGTGTGTGTGTGTGTCCTCTCTTCTTCTTGTTTTTCCTTCCAGCAAGTCTCCCTTAGTATGGAGATTGCTATTCTCATCCATCTCTATTGCTATTCCTTCTGTCTCTCTCTCTATCTCTATCTCAAAATATGCTCAGCTAGACATACAGGCTCTCTGTCCCTCACTCTCCTATCCAATTATATACAGGTAGTTCCTTCAATAAAGTATTTTCCTTTCTTTATAACCTCACACCTGGCAGTGATTTTCTTAACAGAGGTCTCCCAAAGCACACTGCGTAAACCACTGTGCCAACACTCTGAAGGTACTGTTGTGGCTGATTAGGTAGAATATGAAAAGCACCTGGGCTTGGATCTCCACTGTGGTAGTGCTAGCCTGGCCTTGAGCCAGGAGAGTTCAGAAATGGATTCCTACCATATCTAGTAACTCTATATGAAGCACTGTGACAGCATGGCATTTAGCGAAGCAGACTCAAAAGACATAGCAAGACTGAATTGCAATAGAGGTCCAATCTCATCTTTTGAACTCTACCATTTTCCTTTCCCCCACCAAGAATCTACAAAATCCCCCTCTCAGCTTTGCTTCCACTTCTGGCCTTGTTCAATTTTTCTGATCAGAGCTCTCCTCAGCCTCCTCCCAATTTTCAACCCAATCGTACTCGTTCACCTTCCTCTTTTCTCCATGTCTCATGTTCTCTTTTATACCTTCTTCTAGAGTTGCGGTATTTTCACCAATTCCTTTTAAACCAGAAATTGGGCTGTGAATTTGAGGTTCCACCCACATTGTTTTGGAATGGAATCTTTTCAAAACTTATTGAAAAGTTCATGGGTTCTCTTGTATAAGTACAAGAGAGGCCCCTCTCTTGTATACCAGGCTCCTCTTTTTTTGCTGTCAATCAACAGATTTCAGCTTTGGTTAGGTCAACTCCTAACCTGTACAAGGCCAGTTCTTCTATGAGGTCAACTTTTGCTCACTTCAGGCAGCAGATTGGTGGAAGGCACCCATCTCAGGCTGCAATTCTATGCACACTTACCTGAGAGTAAGCCCCATAGAACACAATGTAACTTACTTCTGAGTAGACATGCATAGGATTGGGATGTCAGTGTCCACCAACTTGCTTCAACTGCTCCTCCTTCTCCTTCCACAGACTGAGAAGGAAGAGGGGAACAGAGAGGAAGAAAAAATATGGAGGGCAGGAGAGTGCTGAGCTAGAACACTAGATAGTGGGAGGAGCAGAGTCTGACACATCATCGGATAAGAGGGACAGCATTTATTTGGCATGGTGCCTCTGATCAGGAGCTCTTGGGCCAGCCCTGCTCCTGTATTTGATTTTCTGTAGCTGATCTTGTACATTGTGACCTCTGTACTCTGGCATGTGACTTCCATGGACTTCTTTCTTTGCAGTGTTGTATCATTATTGGCCTCTTCTCCTCCCACCGTCCTTAATTTCTCTTCAATTGAGGTGTCCTAGATCAAGACTCACTTTGTGTTGGGGGTGGGGGTTATAGGTTGGTGGTAGAACACACACCTTGCATGCAGAAGGTCCCATGTTCAATCCTTGTTGTTGTTGTTCAGTCGTTAAGTCGTGTCCGACCCTTCGTGATCCCATGAACCATATCCCGCCAGGCCTTCCTGTCCTCCACTATCTTCCTGAGTTCGCTCATTTTCATGTTCGTTGCATCGGTGATGCTGTCTAACCATCTCATCCTTTGCCTTCCCCTTCTCCTTTTGCCTTCAATCTTTCCCAGCATCAGAGTCTTCTCCAGAGAGTCCTCTCTTCGCATTAGGTGGCCAAAATATTTGAGTTTCAGCCTCAGTACCTGTCCTTCCAGGGAACAGTCAGGGTTGATTTCATTTAGGATTGACTGATTTGATCTCCTAGCAGTCCAAGGGACTCTCAGGAGTCTTCTCCAGCACCACAGTTCGAAAGCATCTATTCTTCAGCGCTCAGCCTTCCTTATGGTCCAACTCTCACAACCATACATTGCTATTGGGAACACCATCGCCCTGACTATACGAACTTTTGTTGGCATGGTGATATCTCTGCTTTGCTTTCTCCAGATACAGCTTGGAAAGATCCCTTTCTGAAAGCTGGAGAGCTTCTGCCAATCACTGTAGACCAGGGGTGGCTAACCTTTCAACATGAATGCTCCTGGCCCTTTAATGGCTGTATAGGTGAGGGCATTTCAGCAGGTGCAGTTGCTTTAGTAGCACCATCAGCAATTGCAGCTGTCAAGATTCTGTCTTCAACACAATTCTTAAGAACACAGAGGCCCTAATGTTGGAAGCCCTGCTGTAGACGGTACTGTACTTGGCTAGATAGACCAATGGTCTGACTTAGTATAAAATAACTTTGTATGTTCATAGCTTAGCTTCCTGTTGGAATGAGGGTTCTGAAAGATAGCTAAATCCAACTCACCTTTTGAGATATTGGATGTTTTGCATCACTTCTAATAGAGTGGCATTCTGTTAAAGAAGAGGGAATGTTTAGGAGAAGCTGTCAGCAAGATAGCACATAGGTCAGGCCATGGGAGGCTGAAAAGACATCTGGCCTGTGGTTGCTGCCACTGTTTGCAATCACCTTTTCAACATGTTAATAGGCCTTATTGGGCAGACAGTTGCTTAATCCATATGGTTGAATGGTGCCGGCTGGTTTTAGTATGTGGTCACTCCATAAAGCAGAAGGTTCCCACTGCCGATGTTAATGTCCTGGAGTACTGCAGTGCCAGGAAGAGGGAACTTTAACTTTCTGCTATTGCAAGTTTATTTCCCACTGCTGGCAAACAACCAGGCTACTCATGCAGCGTCTCAACTATGTTTCTTTGAAGAGCCTGGTGCTGAATGCAGACAACCTGTCTGCACCTGTAATGAGCCTGCCCACCACTTGGGCAATTAAAGGGGATTAATGAATGGAAAACAGCAACAATGACATGTATTGAAGAGATCTCAACAAGCACATCCATCAGCTCAGCCCGATAAAGCATATCAATATTTCTCTGCTTCGATGTGACTTATGTGCACGACTGGGATGACAAACAGTAATCTAGCTTCCGGCTGGCTGCTCAACCCACTTGTTGTCATGTGCCACTGTGGGATCTACAAGACCTGGAGGAGAAGCAGACTGGATCTCCAACAGCTTATCAATCTGCATCTGCAGTGTTGTCGCAATGCAATGTAGCTACTTTTGCTCCTTAGAAATAGGGGAACCAATCAAGGATGTTGGGGGGAGCTATTCTGCACCTCCCCTGGAGTTTCAGATTACATGCGATTATTCTTCTGGAGTAGCTATAGCTCAGGTTATCAGAAGCGTCGCCAGGGGGGCAGGGGGTAGTGTCCCCCCAGGCGGCACATGGGGGGATAACAAAGCAGCAGGGGGCAACAACCCCACCGCATGGGCAGTGGGATTGGCAGCAGCATGAAAAGTGGGCGTGTGGCAGTGCAAAGGTTCAGCCTGGCCGCCTGCCCTGCGCCTGGGAAGCCCTTTGCAGCAGCGGTGACGTCAGCTCTGGCGGTGTGATGTCATGGGGGTTACAATTTTTGCTCTCCCCCCCCCGGAGGGTGTTCGTTCACTTCTGTTAGTTATTTTTAAAAGTAATCTTTAAAAAGTGGCTCAAAGTGCTCTGCTTTTCCAAATTTCATCTTGAATGTACCAAAGAACAGACCTTTGATCCTAGCTAGACATCTTGTCTTTCCCCCATTGATATGCTGCGCTCGCTATAGTAATTGTGCCCCTGCTTGAAAACCGCCACCTCCTCTGACACAGCCTTTGCTCTGAAGGCCTATTTCTTTCGGCCTTGCCTTGATGAATTCTCTCAGCGTTTCATCCTTGTATGGAATATCATAGGTGTTCTTCTCCGGCAGCTGGAAATGCGGGTTCAGAAGGAAAGGGATAGGAAACTCAGAGTTGCATGAAGAGCCTTCGCTCAGCCAGCACCTCACATCCTTGTGTCTCTTTTTAGCATAATGGTTCATACAGAAACTCAGCGTGCTGTTCTGATTGCTTTGGGGGAGCCCACACAGGCTGATGCTTAATAGGACCTTGATGTGATTTATCATATCCTGAAAGATGGCTAGAAGAAGAAATTGAAAGATTATACATCCTAGGGAATGGAAAAGAGGCTCGCCGCCAATGAGATCCTAGGCCCAAAGCACAACGAGCTAGAGAGCCAGTTCAAAGTGATTATAGCCATTAATTACAAGATCCAGGCTGAACTGATTTAACATTACAGGGCACCAGTTTTTAACGATAAAGCCACACAGGTTTGCAGAGCTGTCCTTATGGACTGCACATGCATGATACCGTATTTCTTCGAGTCTAAGGCGCCATCGATTCTAAGGCGCACCTTTACTTTCAGTACCACCAGCAGGGGAAAAAAGAATCCATCGATTGTAAGACTCACCTCCCTTCACTGAATCTACCCGCTCAGCACCAACTCTCCCCAGCATGTCTCCTGCAGCTGAGGATGACTGAGTGCACTGCCTTTGCATAGCATTTCTGGCCCCGCCAGAAAGTGCCATTTCCTTCGTTACCTGGGCTTGGGGGAACTTCAGGGAGGCCTGCGTAACCCTCTGCAGGCCTCCCTGATCTTCAGTTCGGCGAAAAACAGCGATTTTTGGCCATTTCTGGTTTTCCTGGTAAGGCCACATCTGGAGTATTGTGTCCAGTTCTGGTCACCATACCTCAAAAAGGATATAGCTGAATTGGAAAAGGTGCAGAAAAGAGCGACCAGAATGATTAGTGGGCTGGAGCACCTCCCTTACGAGGAAAGGCTACAGCGTCTGGGGCTTTTCAGCCTAGAAAAAAGGCGCCTGAGGGGGGACATGATTGAGACTTATAAAATTATGCATGGGATGGAGAGAGTGGATAGAGGGAAATTCTTCTCCCTCTCGCACAACACCAGAACCAGGGGACACGCACTAAAATTGAGTGGAGGGAGAGTTAGAACAGACAAAAGAAAATATTTCTTTACCCAGCGTGTGATTCATCTGTGGAACTCCTTGCCACAGGATGTGGTGATGGCACCTGGCCTAGATGCCTTTAAAAGGGGTTTGGACAAATTCATGGAGGAAAAGACCATCACAGGTTACAAGCCATAAGCAACCTCCTGGTTTTAGAAGTGGGTTTTCTCTGTGCCAGGTGCAAGGGAGTGGCGACTGGACACAGGTATCTTGTTGTCTCGTGTGCTCCCTGAGGCATCTGGTGGAGCCACTGTGTGACACAGGAAGCTGGACTAGATGGGCTTTTGGCCTGATCCAGCAGGGCTCTTCTTATGTTCTTATGTTCTTATGTTCCTGAAAACCGGAAATGGCTGAAAATCACCGTCTTTTGCCAAACTGAAGATCAGGGAGGCCTGCAGAGGGTCGCGCAGGTCTCCTTGAAGCTCCCCCAAGCCCCAGTAAGTAAGAAGATAGCATTTTGGGGTGCTTTTTGGAGATCTTCGATTCTAAGACGCACCCCATTTTTTTAAATGCTTAATTGGGAAAAAACATGCGTCTTAGAATTGAAGAAATACAGTAATTAAAAGTATCGGGAAAAGGGATAGGAAATACAGCAGAACAAATCTGACAACCCGAAACATTTGCCATGAACCATTCTTAGGTTTACCAGACTTCCAACCGGGACAGAGTGCTAGACCTTTAGGAGAAGGCATGTGGGCAGGTGTAGCTTGTTAAACCTTCGAGCACAATCCTAGGCATGTCTACTCAGAAGCAAGCCCCACTGAACACAATTAATTAAAATAAGGGTGCCCGAAATTTTTTAAATTTATTTATTTTTAATAACATTAATTAATTAATTAATTCACTTGCCTGTCCTGCCGCCATTCTGCCACCCCCGCCATTCTGCCACCGCCGCCTTAGTCTTCTCATCATCGTCTTCCATGACTGCCATTGCCGCCATTCTGCCACTGCCATTGCTGCCATTCTGCTGCCGCCATTCTGTCATCGCAGTCTTCGTATTCATCGTCGTTGTCTGCCGCCTCTGGAGCCTGGCTGGCTGCATCCAAAGTGGCCAGGACTCCTGCCCCTGATGAAGCTGCCACTGCCACCGCTTCCAAAGTGCGAGAAGGCACTTTTTTCCGGCGCCACTATCTTGGATCTCGTGAGATTTTACTAGATCCAAGATGGCGGTGCCGGAAAAAAGTGCCTTTTTGCACTTTGGACGCGGTGGCGGCTTCACGGGGCCCGGAGAGTCCTGGGTTTTCTGGGACAGATGGTAAGCCTATTCAAGCTTAACTACCTGGTCGGAGACCTTCCTAATTGTCTCAGCAATCTTGTCCTAGACCTGTATTTTGCCTTGAGGGGCAATTCTCCTGCCTGGACAGCCCAGTAGATAATCTGAGCCTTTACAGCTCCAGTATTAAGAATAGGATTGAAATTGCAAAATAATTAACATGCAGATTACAACTTTCAAGAGGAATTCCCAGAAACTATGGGTGTATCTTGTGGCTTGAATACAGATCCTTCCAGTTAAGAGTGATCTTGTGCACTTAAGCAAATCTATTTCAAGCACTCACTTCCCCAGCAGGAATGGAAATAGTTTTACAAGGGATCACTTGTAATGTCCATGATCAATGAGGTGTCTGCTGGGAGCCAACATATTTCTTGAATGGTTCATTGCTCAACATTAGGCACAGACATTAATTTTGACTGTTTATAGAGTGTGTTGCAATAATTAACAGCCCAATCCTGCCTAACATGAGGCGGCCAGCCTAAAGGGCCGGCCACTGCATCCTAGGCCTATTGTGGCCTGTACCGGCATGGCCTGGGCTCACCTCGGGGGAAGGGGACATCCGTCTCCTTCCCCCAGTGTAAGCAGCACAGGCCGCAATGGTAGGCTTACCATTCGTCCCGATTTGGCGATTTAACTAATCCCGATTTGGCCGGGACAGTCCCAGAAATCAGCCTCGATTCCCGGTCTGGTCCCGGCCCGGTTTTCGGAACGAATGGGCGCCGCCATCTTTTTTTAAAAAAACGTACCCGGGCGCAGGGGCGTCAGCTGACGTGGGGCCTAGGGGCGGTGGGCCCCAGGGCGCAAGGGCGGGAGGTGGTCCAGGGGGGCGGGAGGCTCCGGAAAAACGGCGGGAAAAATTTGAATTTTTTGAATTTTTTACGCAGTTTTTCGTAGATTTTAAGCCTAGCGATGGGTATTTTTCTAAGTGTGTATGCTTTACCGGCACTTTTTTGAGTGTCTACCGCTCCCACGACGATTTTAAGCCTTCTCCCGGCCTTCTTCTCGCGCCTTCTTCTCGCGCAGCTTCTCTGTGCGCCCCAGAAGCAATCTACGTAGTTTGCGCATGCGCAAACCCACGGAGTCTCCAGGAAGGTTCTGGGCATGCGCAAACTACTCCCAGGAGCGTCCCTGGAGATGCCGTGGGTTTGCGCATGCGCAAACTACGAAGATTGCTTCTGGGGGCGGTACAGAGTGCCGCACCAAGTAAACGGCTGCACGGAGACGCTGCGCCCCCGGGAGAATGCTAAAAATCGTCGTGGGAGCGTCCCTATATCACAAAAGTGCAGGTAAAAGCATACATACTTAGTAAAAAACCCATTGCTAGGCTTAAAATCGCCCAAGATCGGCGAAAATTGTGCTCGCAAATCGGGGGAAAAAGCGTCGCAAATCGGGGGAAACTAATTAGCATAATTTATGCTAATTAGTTTGGGGGCGTCGAGGATGCCGCCCCCCCTGCCAGATCGGCTGGCTACGGCTCTGCCCGGGCGCCAGCATCTTGGATCACGAAATCTCGCGCGATCCAAGATATCGGCACCCAAATCTCGTGAGGGCATGGTTCATACAGATGTCAGCACCCAAATCTCGTGAGGGCGTGGTTCATCTCACGAGATTTGGGTGCCGACATCTTGGATCACGCGAGATTTCGTGATCCAAGATAGTTGCTGCCGGCGCCCGGGTAAGTTTAAACAAGAAGAAGATGGCGGCGGCGAGTGGGTGTCGTCCGCCCGCTCTCTCACCGGCACGGAGCCAGTGAGGGAGCGGGCGAACGACAGCCTGCTGCCCATGCCGCGCGCGCCTCCGGCAGGCACGCATGGCATGGACAAGCAGGCTGTCGTTCGCACGGTCTCCCAGCGGCTCCGTGCGGTGCCCCTAGGAGACCGGGCCAGCCTGCTTGCCCGGGCGGCGCGATCCTCCGGCAGGCTCGCGCCGCCCGGGCAAGCAGGCTGGCCCGGTCTCCCAGTGGCACCGTGCGGTGCTGGTGGGAGACCGGGCCGCAAAGAAAGCCTGCTTGCCAGTTTCCAGCCTCCCAGGAGCAGCGTCGGGAGCAGCACGAGGGCGACCAGGTAAGATCTTTTTTTTTAACCTAAAAATTAATTAATTAATTAATTAAAAATTCCGGCCGCGCTTCGAGACCCCTTTAGTCGATTTAATTAATTAATTAAAAATCCGGCCGCGCTTCGCGCCCCCTTTAGTCGATTTAATTAAGCGGCTAAAGGGGGCGCTTCACACCACCTTCAGTTAATTTTTAATTATTTAATTATTTAATTTGCGGGGGGCTGTTGTGGTGGGGTGTCCCGGTTGGGGGTGGGTAAAATCTGGTAAGCCTACGCAATGGGCCTCCTCAGATGTGCGCCAGCTCTTTAGTAAAATAGCTGGTGCAGATCTGAGGAGACCCACTGAGTCAGCGGATACTTGCCCCAACACAAGTTCCCTGTCCTCGAGGAGACCTCTACAACTATCCCCCCCCCCCAGGATATAGTACATGTTCCTTTGGTGCTGCTGCATCAGCTGTGGGGGATTTAGTTAGGATTGGGCCCCTAGTCCAATAGTTCAAATCAATGTCTAGATGTTGATTCTGTAAGCAAGACCAGAAAGTTTTGTGTTTTACCTTGACTTCTGTGTGTCCAGCTGAATAGAACCTATGGCAGTGATGGCGAACGCGTGGCACGCGTGCCGCTGCCGGCACGCCGAGCCGTTTCTGTGGGCACGCCGCCGCGCCGGCCGGCCGCCCCTAAGGACAGAGAGCGCCGCCAGACTCCAGAGCGCCCCGCTCTCAGCTGAGAGCGGAGCACCCGCCTCCCAGCTGAGAGCGCCCGCCTCCCAGCTGAGAGTGCGACCTGCCTGCCTGCCACAGGCGGGGGCGGGTCCAGCTCGCTCCTTCTCCTCCTCGGCAGCCTCCTCCGTGGCTGGGCTGGGCGGGGGGAGGCGGGGCCGGGGGAGGCTCTCCTCCTCCTCCTCCTCCCCCACCCGCCCTTAGCCGGAAGTCACCTCCTCCTTCTTTCCGCTAAGGGCGGGTGGAGGAGGAGGAGTGAGGATTCCCACACCGGCTGGTTGGCTGCGGAGGTGCGGCGCGGCCGGGCCCCGGCGCTGCTGCTGCTGCTGCTGCTGCCGCCGCCTAGCCTGCCTGGCTGCCTGGCTGCCCGCCCTTCCAGTTCCAGGAGGAGTGTCCCGGCGGCAACGTGGTAGCAGGCAGATGAAACTCCTTGCATGTGGGAAAGGAGCAGCTGCAGGTAAGCTGGCGGGAGGCGGGAGGCGGGCGGGGGGCACCTGGGGGGCGGGCGGGCCGGGGGACACCCGGAGCAGGGTCCCTGAGGGTACACCCCCCCCAAAAAAATCGCGAAAGATCACTCAAAAGGCGCTAAATTCGTTATTCAGGTTTAATTGCAGTGTCGGCACTTTGAAAAAAAAAGTCGTTTTGGTTTGCAGTTTGGGCACTTGGGCTCAAAAAGGTTTGCCATCACTGACCTATGGGCATACAGCCATATGTGCAGTTTTGTCCTTTGCAGGGTGCTCATTACATAGAAAGAGACTACATGTGCAGGCCTCCCCCCCCCCGCTATCCACGGATTCACTTATCCGCAGATAGCGGATGAGCCCCCAACCCCCCTCAGAAAACCATGGAGGGGGCGTTTGCCCCATCCGCAGTTTTCATGTATCTGGGGGGGCTGTAACATATCTCCCGCCGCGCGTACGTGGGCCCTACTGTATACAACTTTAACACGCACAGGCTGTATTCCCACCTTCAGCAGAACGGATGGAGACCGGGAGTGGGGACACTGGGCCCAATCCTACCCTCCATCTCCATATGTTCCATGAAAGAAAAAGGCTTGAGTTTTACTCTGACTTTGTTACAAGTCCTTAAAGGATTGGAGTGAATTATCTCAGCTACATTTGTTGAGATTCATAAGGCTTTGAAAATAAAAGGACCATTTTCAGCAATCAGCATATTGTAATTAGTACGTTATATTCATCAAACCAGAAGAAGTTATAATGACCAATCCACTCCTATAGTTTCAACTCCCAATTATATGAATTAGTAGAAATTAATTATAGGTTTCAAAAGACATATTCACAGTATAATTATATGTGACAATGTTCAGCATATTGTAAAGTTTAGCCCATATTTTCTAATACTGGCTGTGATGAGAAGTTTAAAATCACTGACACTGGTACCAAATGTAGATTTTGGGAGGGAAAAGCTTAACCCCAAGAAAGACAATATGCATGGTCTGTCCCCTAAAGAACTTTTCAACCCAGACTTTCCCAGTCTTTTTAGGATTCAGTTCAGAATCTTACTTGATTCTCCAGAGCCCTTCCCAGCTTCCACCACCCATTTTTAGGTTACACTCACTGGCGTCGCTGGAGGTGGGGCAGAAAGCTAAGTTCTGCAGCTTTCCGCCCCACCGTTACTCTCTGGTATGAGGCGCCCCGCCCCCTCATCATAGGAGCCCGTCAGCGGAGAGAAAGCAACACGCAGGAGAGTTCCTGTGCGTTGCTTTCTCTCCGCTGATGGGCTCCTACAACGAGGGGGTGGGGCGCCTCGTACTGGAGAGTAACGGTGGGGCAGAAAGCTGCAGAACATAGCTTTCCGCCCCACCTCCAGCGACACCAGTGGTTACACTGAAAAGAAGGGGATTGGGAAGCATGGGTATGGTATGGGATAGGGTATGTTGTCACTGGGATTGCCTCTAGATAAGTTGATCCTTTTCCCCCGTCTTCATGGCTTCACAAATGGTGTGTGGGTCTTTACTGTAGGCAATTGGTGTTCAACTGGATCTTGAGTCAATCTAAGGTGGGTGGCAGCATTTTCACGAGAAAGGAAAAATAGAGGGTAAGGCAGGAAGGCGAGGAGTAGGGTGAGAAGAATGTGAGGGTAGAGGGCAAGAGAGGGAAAGAAGCCTAACCACAGCGATGGTCTGAAGATGCTTGATGTAGCCACCTCGCTGAAAGTAAGCAGTCCTCAATCTGATCAGGATGTGGCTGGGAGATCCCCTGGGAACTCAATGCCTCAGTGTCTTCCTTGGTGGTGAAAAGATGGGATATAAATATAAACAATAATATAGTGAAAATGAAAAGTGGGTTTCATGTAGAAGGCTGGGGTGAGGAGTGAACAGGATGAGCCAGCTGCCTGCATTGCTGCGCATTCCTGCCCTGAGAAAGCACTGAGATCAAGCCACCGCCAGTGATATAATTATGGGGCAGGCCATTGCTACACCTGAGGGAGGAACAAAAGATGGGAAAGTGTTATAGCCAAACTCTGAACTCCTTGGAGGAAGGGTGGTATAAAAATGTGAAAAATAAATGAAATAATGGGACATTTTCTGTTATCCAATCCCATATGCATTACTTTAAAGTGGTTATGAGCAATGGGTGAATTCATACAATTGCAGCTGAAATCACATTTGTTTACACATACAGTATAAACGATGACTGTCCCAGCCATGAAAGGAGTACAATCACATGAAGCTGTCATAAAAACCGTGGGCCCATCTATATTACAATACAAGATCAGCATTGTTTCTACAGTGACTGGTGCAACTCTCCAGGGTTTCAAACAGGGGTCTTTTTCAGCCCAATCTTAAAATGCCAGGGGATGAAGTTGGGGCTTTCTGCATGCAAAGCAGGTGCGCTACTACTGAGCTACAACGTCTCACATCCCTCCTGAACGCCTTCCCCAGGGGACGATCAAGGTAGAAAGGTCACTGTACAAAATGTTCACAACAATTTCCCAGGGAACCAGTAATATTATAGCCACCCAATACATGTTACAAAAACTGGATTAGAGAGGCATGCCTTCAAACAAGGGCTTATGAATTGGCACGAGCCATTTGGTTGTTCACTACAACAAAGCCCCCCTATATCCATCCTTTGCATTTAATCTTTCGAGACACTGGAATAGTAGTGAGAATGTCTGCAGGAAGAAAAAAAAACATATCAAACAAAGGTGGATATCACTCTGTCATTCATAACGCTGTAGTGGCTGCAAAGATGGAATGAATCCCCTGACTCTTCGGGAGCCGTGTCATTCATCAAAGACCAGTGTTGCAACAGCTCAGTTCTCGTATAATCAATTTGTCGGCTTCTTGCTGTGTTAATATGCAGTTGTGCAGAAAAAAAGAGGGCCCTGAAATTCACAAGAGTCCTGTACAAAGGTTTAGTTCTGCAATCTGATATCTTGAAAGGCCATTCTGAAGAAATCAGGAGGCATAAGTAAAATGATCAGCATTTTGGGCATCGTAACTAACATGCATCAGTAGGTTTGCCAGACTGCAACCGTCACCTGGAGATACGGCAACTTTCCTGGAAAAGCTAGGAGGCTACAGGAGATGATGCAGCGGGGGTCTCTTCTGCTCTGATCATCGTTAATCTTTTCATCCATCATCCTCTGACTGCTGAGGAGCAGGACTGGAGTCTGAGTTGATGCAGCAGGTGGGGGGGGGAAGGGAATAATCAAGGATGATCAGGGCAGAGAAAGCAGGCTTGGGTTAGGGTTAGGCTAGTGCCTCATGCAAGTCTGAAACAAGAAGCAAAGGAGCAACTGCATCTTCAGTTGCCTTCAGTAGAAAATGGTATGTGTGCCCTTTTAATTGCCTCTTCAGTAGGGGCCTTTCTCCAGTCTGTCTGGAATTGGGTACAAAGGGGCTGCAGTGGCTTAGTGGTTAAGATGCTGAACTGCAGACCGGAAGACCCAAGTGCCGCATGACGGTGTGAGCTACCGTCTTCGGCCCCAGCTCCTGCCAACCTAGCAGTTCGAAAGCAAGAAATTGCAAGTAGATGAATAGGTACCGCCTCGGCGGGAAGGTAACAGTGTTCAGTGCACCTCGGTGTTGAGTCAAGCCGGCCACATGACCACGGAAGCATCTTCGGATAGCGCTGGCTCTTCGGCTTTGAAATGGAGATGAGCACCACCCCTAGAGTCGGTAATGATTAGCTTTCGAGCAAGGGGAACCTTTAACTTTACCTATGAAGTAGAATTAGTAGGAATTAGTAGAATTCCTGAGAAAGTCGTGGTATTTGGATGGAAAATGCCAAAGTTATAGGTAGCAGAAGACTGACTGGGTCTCCCATCAAAATCAATAGCTAATGAAAATGAATGAATTAGTTTCAAATGAGTAATGAGATGAATCAAATTCTACCCAATGAGTCATGAAACAAGTCCAACCTCAAACAATGAAAAAGAATGGCAAACGTGTAACAGATTGCTTTTTACTTGCACACCTCCACAGATCCCAATGTGGAAAAGGTCAGGCCTGGCAGCATCTAAGATTTAGCCAAAATTAATACAGCCAATTTTGTTCATTCCCTTCAAAATAAAAGAAAAAAAGGAGCAGCTAAACGAATGGTAAGGTGGTCTTCATTACTCCGACTTGCGCCCGGAATTTACAGTCCCACTCAGTAAATGCTGGATGTTGAATGCTACAATGTAGTGACAGTAGATATTCAGCGAATGTCTCAACAAGAGCAAAAGAGATTCTGCAGCCTCCCAATCTTCCATCCTCTCCCCGCCGGCTTTGAATGTGCCAACAGCATCGCCAGCCGAAGAGCAAAGTTAGGTGCTCTGATAAGAGTCAATAGCAGTGAGATGCACTGGTCACCCAAGCAGGAAGAAGAGTTGTATAATTTGAATCATTCATGGCCAGGAGGCATACAAAAGTAAATGTAATGCATGGTGAAGGGGAGGCTCAGCAAGAAGAGTACTCTGAAAAATGCAAAGCCAAATCTCAAGCGTTCAGAGAAACCAGATGCCCTGACTCCAAAGCCTTGAAAGCTGGCGTTAAGGACTACTTTGAGAAATGCTAGATCTTTGTGATGACACTTGTGGACCCTTATTATTCAATTTGGATTCCCATTTGGAGGCATCGTGGTGGCTTTTTTTGTTCTTTTAAAACCTCGTGCTTGATCTTGTCTCTAGGAAAGATCTGTGTTGTGTCCATGCTCAGGATAATACCAAGGGGACACTGAAGTATTTGAAAGATCGTCCCAGCCCAGGCTCAAACATCCCGTGACACTGGTGCTCTCAGATGAACCAAAAGAGCTAATGAAGGATGAGTGAGAGGACAAAAAAGTTGAATAAATGAGAATCAAAAATCGTGACCAGAAAGTATCTAATCAGGCCTGAACAGTAAGGAAGCAGATTTTAATCTCTGTGCTAGAGGATTCTTTTTAAAAACCACTGATAAGAAATCAAGCTCAGCCTCCAATATAAACTATCTGTAATTTGGATTTATAAGAGACACGAAATGCTGCTGTTCTGTCTCTGAGTTCTCTCTGTCTCATCATGAGATATATGATGATATTGCACTGCATGTCTGCTTGCACTGGCCTGACCTCATTTGCTCTTAGGGCCAAACTGGGCCAAACTTGCTCTTAGGGCCAAACTGCACATTACAACAAGCATGTGAGCTTTGTCCTTGTGTGTGTGTTTTTTTTCCTTTGGGACTAAACAGCCTATGGGTGTGTGCAGCTGACTCGAGTCTAGAGATCATCTGGAAGAGTCATTTTGACTCTTTTAATAACCCTGCCCATCTTCATGGCTGCAACTCTAACATATCTCTTAACTACCAATATCTCCTCTCACCTTCCCTTTTACTATAGTACTACTGTATTTTGCAGTTTGATCACAGCAGCTACAAAGGATAAGAATAATTTGTGTCTAGTTATTAGAATTGTATTCAGCCACACAAAGAATTAAATTACATTTGCCCATCATTCACTGTGATTTTGAAGAATATGGTTATCCATATTGTTGCAATAGCTGAATTATAGTAAATTAAAGCTGTTATATGAATAGGTTATTAGACAAAGATTTAGTTCTTGCTGATGTGGTAAATCTGTAAATCTATGGTAAATCTGGCAAATCTGCTGTTCAGATGCAGCGGGGTGTCACATGGTTGAATATTCCTCTTCTAGGAAAATGTCCCCTCCACATAGAAAACTAGCATGTGAAGGAAAAGGATTCTAGTATATCCTTCTCCTTGATAGCCTAGCTTTCTGTGTGCAGAGATTTTTTAAAATGAAAAAATATTCAACAATGGGAACCCCCAGTGGCAGTCTGAAGTTGTGCAACCCAGACATAGGTTTACTAGTCCAGTGAGAACAAAGTTAAAGATATTAACAGTCCAATTCTGATGGGCTGCACTGCTGGCGGAACAAGTATTTCACCAGCATAAACTTATGGCAGTTTCAAAATACATTCTGGCAGGGCACAGAGTTGCGCACTGCCAGAGCGCTGGCTGGGAGACCGGAGCCTTTTTACACACACCAGCAGACCGGAGAAGGCCCGCCAACGCAGATACTGTAGGATGGTGGGAGTGGTGGAACGAGGCTGGGAAAGGGCGGGAAGAGGGTGGAATGGGGAGGCGACAAGTTAGGGGGCAGATTGGGTCTGCAAAGGGGGCGAGTTCATCGGCAGTGGTTACTGCTGAGTCCAAACCAGGGGGTCAATCCATGGGTCAACGTGGACTTGCACCGGCAATATTGCTGGTGCAGGTTCTCAATGACCCACTGAGCCAGTAGAAGCTTACCTGGAGGAAGGGAACAAATGTTCTCTTCCTTCAAGGAGGCCTCTGGAGGCAGCATTGGTGCCACTGCATCACCATGTGGGGAGTTAGGTAGGATTGGGCCGCCAGCAAACAAAACCCTGAGTAGGGTTGCCAGATTCCTGCCTGGAGGCATACACTTTTAAATACAATGAGGTACGAACTGAGGCTATGGCTGCTGTACTTCCCACATTGTTTTTCCACAAGTTATCTCACTCACCCTCCTTCCCTGACTATCACAGCACAAAATTAGAGTTATGTTGACCAGTGACGGAAGGGTGTATCAGTGGTGAGTTCCATGAAAACAGTTCAATGAAAACTGGAAGCAGCTGCTATCCCTTTAGGGGGGGGGGTGGCGACATGCAGTGACATCAGTGACGTCCCACCACTACCGAGACAAAAAGTGCACTCCAGAGGGTGTGGGGGCACGGCCCCCTCTGCGGGCCTCCCCACGTTTCAGATAGTCTCTCCGAAGTGATGGAGACCCACTTCCAATTTTTGTCTGAAACTGGAAGTGGGTCTCTATCGCTTCAGGGAGCCGATCTGAAATGTGAGGAGGCCTGCAGAGGGAGCCACAGCCCCCCACACCCTCTGGAGGGCTGGCGCAACCCCCAGTAAGTTTAAAAAAACCTTTTTGTCCCGACAGTGGGGTGATCCCGGGAGTGCCGCCGCTGTCGGCCTGCCCCTGAAAACACGACTTCCCCAAACCGTTGGGAGATCTTTTAGAAACAATGTAATAGATATTTAAACAACTTATTCCCAGAGCTGACCCATCCACAAGGTTGCCTGAGGCAACTGAAAGGGGGCACCCACATCCTTCCACATACTCCACTCCTCCTCCAAGTGCAGAGAACATGTGAAAAAGAAGAGAGTGATAAGCTAGAGCATCAGCGACACTCTAGTCCATCACACTCCTCTCCTCTGTACTTCCTTTTGCACTCTACCCTCCTCTTCCTTTTCCACTCCACCCTCCTCTTCCTTTTCCAATCTAGGGAGTGGGAGGAGCAGAGCCTGGAAAATCACCAGATAGACCTCAGAAGGTTTTGTGCCCAGCCGGCCTACTCTCTGGCATTTTTGGAATGCCAGACAAATCTGAGTTATGTAACTTACGGCCCAATCCTATGGGTCCTTTATGAGAGCAGATCTTGGGATCCATAAATGGTGTACTGCTGCTGTACACATTGGAGCCACTGGCACAAATGTTTGGCAAATCTTACGTACCCACCACCCAGCCTCTTCAGCACAAGCAGGTCATTGGTGATTCGGGAGAGGTTCGGGACGGGAGGGGGAGAATCTCAGTGGAAGTCATGCATGCTGGATCCTATTCCCCTTTCCTGGCACAGACCCACCCTTGTCCTCGCCTTGGACTTACACAAGCAAAATAGCTGGTGTAGGTCCAAGGAGACCCACTGGCGATCAGGCAGCCTACTGGGAAGTAAGTAAAAGCTACTTACCTCTTGCTGGCTGTCTGATTGCCCTAGCATCTTATCTTGCAGCTTCATTGGTGCGGCTGCATGGTGGAAGATGGTGGGGGATAGGATTGGGCCATGAGGCCTGCAATATTGTGAAAACAGTAAAATCACCGTGTTCCTATATACTGCTACTAAAAAAAATCTATTGCAAAGTGAATCCCTCAGACAATTCTATTCTGCACTCAATATGAACTTCAGGAAATTAATCAACTGCTAAGTGATTCTATACTTCAAAATGATGCTGATATATTAGGAATATCATAAATCGTCGCGCTACTAAAACACATTAAGGTATATTTTGGCACTGATTCTTACCCGTGTGCTACTTCCCAACACAGATGAGGAGAAGTCTGACGAGGGGTCACTTTAATGAGAGAACAACATTGGTTTCAAAGGGACAAAGGCCAGAAATTCCTTACTCTAAGAAGGCGTCCATGTGGGAGGAATGTACTCTAAGACATAAATCACTATCTTTGGTCTTGCCAGTTATCTAATGAGTTCAGGACAAAAATGCCTTATACCTCTGAGAACAGAACAGAAAAGGAACTTTTTAGTGTGGTCAACAAAAAATCCATTTGGCTTGGTATCAGTGACAGCAACGCCATTGGGTTTACGTTAATCATATTTGCGCTGTAGACACAAAGACAAAGTGAAAATGAAAGCTTTCTGTTTTGACTGCGATTGATTTTCATTATGGACTGTGTCCATTTTTTATTCTGGTTGGTGGTCCGGAAAACATGTTTCAGGTCTTCCTAGGGTGGTTTGGACAGTTGTCAAGAAGCGACAAGTTTTTCACTGATCCCAGTCCTTCTGTGTCTTGCGCCAGATTCATTCACCCAAATTACAAACAAAATAGGGATTACAAATACACAGTGACTGCTTATTATGCATTTAAATGGTGGCATCGCACAGTGGCCACAACTCAAAGCAAATTGAAGAACTTCTTACGCTGTCTTCAGCTGTGGCCAACGACTGGGGTCCCATCCCTGAAACACTAATTGCTGAGACAACTTCATGTATGTCTGGGGTGGACAGCTGGTCATCATTTGACTAGTGACCAACTAAACCTCATCCTGGCAGATAGCCTGCAGTGGGATTTTGAATAATCAGCAAACCTCAGAGGGGACCAGGAAAGTATTTTTTCACTCCATTTTGACTCCATTCCTAGAGTATTCCAGATTCCAGCCATGAAGCCTGGCTGATTCCGCCATGGCTTCCCCTCTTGCATCATGAGGTTCTCCATTTGCTCAACCCATCCGCTAGGCTCTGTCTGTATCTTGTCCAAGCCTCTCAGTTTCACCTGACTCTGCCTCCTGACCTGACACAATGCTGCCTGTTGGCTGTGCTTCTTGTCCCACCCACAGTGTTTGCATTTTTAAAGTTTAAAGGCAGCAACCCTGCAATTATACAAAAGGTAAGGTAAACAGCATAATAAAAAGCAGATATATCACCATGCCAACAAAAGTTCGTATAGTCAGGGCGATGGTGTTCCCAGTAGCAATGTATGGTTGCGAGAGTTGGACCATAAGGAAGGCTGAGTGCCGAAGAATAGATACTTTTGAACTATGGTGCTGGAGAAGACACCTGAGAGTCCCTTGGACTGCTAGGAGATCAAATCAGTCAATCCTAAATGAAATCAACCCTGACTGTTCTCTGGAAGGACATGTACTGAGGCTGAAGCTCAAATATTTTGGCCACCTAATGCGAAGAGAGGACTCTCTGGAGTCTGATGCTGGGTTGTCTGATGCACATTTGACTAGTGACCATTTGACTCATTTGACTCTGATGCTGGGAAAGATTGAAGGCAAAAGGAGAAGGGGAAGGCAAAGGATGAGATACAGCAACACCGATGCAACGAACATGAAAATGAGCGAACTCAGGAAGATAGTGGAGGACAGGAAGACCTGGTGGGATGTGGTTCATGGGATCACTAAGGGTCGGACACGACTTAACGACTGAACAACAACAAGGTAAAGGTATCCCAGCTCGAAAGCCGGTCATGTCCGACTCTAGGGTGCGGTGCTCATCTCCGTTTCTAAGGCGGAAGAGCATAGAGTTATAGGATATGAAAGATGCCACGATGTTTTGAACTCCCCTGAATCCTGATTACCTGCATTGACCTATATCTAGGGATATTGAAGCACTATCCGAAGAAACTTCCATGGTCATGTGGCTGGCATGACTAACGGAATGCTGTTACCTTCCCCACTGCAGTGGTACCTATTTGTCTACTTCCAATTTCTTGCTTTCGAAATGCTAGGTTGGCAGGAGCTGGGACAGGAGACAGGAGCTCACTCCGTCACACGGCACTCGGATCTCAAACTTCTGTGCTACCGAAATTCCGGTCTGCAATTCTGCATCTTAACCACTAAGCCACCATGGCCCCAATTGCAATTATACAATTGTGGGCTCGCAATTACCGTATTTTTTGCACTATAAGACGCACTTCCCCCCCAAAACATAGGGGGGAAAGCGTGTGTCCTATGGTGCGAAGCCTGGGCCTGGAGGCGCTTCGGGGAGGCCTGTGGGGGCTTCAGGGAGGCCTGCATGAGCCCCCACAGGCCTCCCGGATCTTCAGTTTGGCCGAAAACAGTGATTTTCTGCCATTTCCGTTTTCGGCCGAGGTGAACACCGGGGAGGCCTGCAGAGGCTCGCGCAGGCCTCCCCGAAGCCCCCACAGGCCTCCCCGAAGTGCCCCCAAGCCCAGGTAAGTAAAAAACTTTTTTTCTGTATTTTATGCTCCATAGGATGCATGCGTCCTATGGATCGATGCGTCTTATGGAGCGTAAAATACAGTATACAAACGAGCCCACAATTCAGAATGTCAAAGCCCTGTTTTAGAAACTTGGATGGAAAGAGCTATCTATACATAGAGTAGTATTGTCATCAATATTTATTTGTTTGTTTGTTTGTTTTAAAAAATTTATATCCCGCCTTTTCCTATGCCAAAGGCAAATGCCCAAGGCTGCTTACAACAGATTAAAATACATAATTTAAAATACATAAAATAAGTTTAAACAATACATAACGATACATAAACAAATTTAAATAACAACAAAGTCGACTAGGGGAGGGAGCAACAGTATGGAGCAGAGAAGCAGCTTGGCAGAGCATCTTGAGACACAGGAGGCAGACCACAACCCATCACCCAAACGCTAGACGAAACAAAAACGTTTTGAGCTCTCGCAGAAAAGACATGAGGGAGGGGGTGGTTCTCAGATCCCCTGGCAGGGAGTTCCACAGTTGTGGCGCCACAGCAGAGAAGGCTCGCCCACGTGTTTTCACTCCCCTAACTTGCGATAGAGGTGGCACCCGCAGGAGAGCCCCCTCAGATGACCTAAGAGAGCGGGCCGGAATGTATGGGAGAAGGCGGTCCCTCAGATATCCTGGGCCTGAAACCTGAAGGGCTTTAAAGGTCATTACCAGCACCTTGAATTGGGCCCAGAAATGAATGGGCAGCCCGTGCAGCCACTGAAGCAGCGGTTCAACAGAGTCAAACCGCCTAGCTCCAGTGACCACCCGGGCCACCACATTCTGCACTAATTGCAGCTTCCGAACTTCCGAACTTCCGAACTTCCGAACAGCTTCCGAACTGTCTTCAAGGGCAGCTCCATGTAGAGCGCATTACAGTAATCCAGTCTTGAAATCTTGAAGTCACTAAGGCGTGGACCACCATGGTCAGGTCCGATCGACTCAAGTACGGCCGCAGCTGGTGCACCAGCTGAGGTTGGGCAAACGCACCCCTGGCCACAGCTGCCACCTGGCTTTCCAGGGAGAGCTGTGAATCCAGAAGTACTCCCAAGCTGCGCACCCATTCCTGCAGGGGGAGTGCAACCCCATTCAGAACGAGCAGATCACTCAGTACCTGTATCGAAGCTTTCCTGACCAGTAGGACCTCTGTCTTTTCTGGATTCAATCTCAGCCTATTAGCCCTCATCCAGACCCACACCGCCTCCAGACACCGCTCCAGGATTTCCACAGCCTCCCTGGAGCAAGATGGCAAGGAGAGATAGAGCTGGGTGGGTGTCATCAGCATATCGGTGACACCCAACTCCAAATCCCCGGATGATCTCTCCCAACGGCTTCATGTAGATGTTAAAAAGCATGGGAGACAGAATAGAACCCTGTGGCACCCCACACTGTAAAGGGCAGGGCGTCGAACAGGCATCTCCCAGCATCACCATCTGGGACCTGTCAGCAAAGTAGGAACGGAACCACTGCAGTGCAGTGACCCAGCTGACCCAGAAGGATACCATGGTCGATGGTATCGAAAGCCGCCGAGAGGTCCAAAAGGACCAGCAGGGATGCACTCCCCCTGTCCAGTCCTCGGCGAAGATCATCCAACAGGGCGACCAAGGCTGTCTCTGTCCCAAAGCCCCGCCTGAAGCTAGACTGAAAAGGGTCCAGATACTCCGTTTCATCTAATATCCCCTGGAGCTGAGACGCCACCACCCGCTCAATCACCTTACCCAAAAAAGGCAGATTGGAAACTGGCCTATAGTTATTTAAATTGGAGGAATCCAGAGATGATTTTTTCAGGAGGGGGCGCACAATTGCGGTCTTCAAGATGCTAGGCATCACTCCCTCCCGCAAAGATGAGTTCACAATAGGTTCCACCCAATCGGCCAGCCCAACCCGCGCAGATCGTATTAGCCAAGCTGGGCAAGGGTCAAGCGGGCAGGAAGACGGTCTCAAACTACAGAGGACCCTATCCACATCCTCAGGCTGTATAAGGTGAAAAGAATCCATAATGATGGAATTGACAGATGCCGTGGGGACAACTTCTGGAACTGTTAAACCAGAGTCCAAGTCATGGCGAATCTGAGCAATTTTATCTGTGAAGTGCCGTGCGATCTCATTACAGCGGTCCGTCGAACACTCCAACTCACTCGCTACAGGAGCCAAGTGGAGCAGATCCCGGACAACTCGAAAGAGCTCTGCTGGCCGGCTACTTGCAGACACTATGGTGGCAGAGAAAAATGCCTTCTTCGCTGCCATCACCACCACGGAGTAGGCCCTGAAATGGTCAGATGCCCATGTTCGGTCAGATTCATCACAAGTTTTCCTCCACCATCGCTCTAGGCGTCGGCCCAGTCGTTTCATTGCCCGCAGCTCCTCAGTGAACCAAGGAGCCGCCTTGGCTCGACGACAAGGCCGTGGCCGTTCGGGAGCGATCTGATCCAAGGCTCTAGCTGCCTCTCAATATCACAGGGCAGCCAGAGCATCAGATGAGTCACTGACCCGGGAAGCTGGGAAATCCCCCAGAGCCCTCAGGAAACCATCCAGATCCATCAGTCTCCGGGGGCAGACCATACAATTCGGTCTCCCAGCTCTGCAGGGGTGATTAAATGTTGCCAGTCTAAAACTCACCAGATAGTTTTTTTGTCCATGGCCAGCTTGCCCACCATCCTGTGACAATTCCCTCTTTTCTCCTCTGAGTTTTTTGCTCTGAAGGCAACGCTAAGGCATGCCGATCAGTTCTTTTCAAGATCTTTCATCAGCAACCCTCATTGCAGTCATGCTGATTTGTCAATGTGTGGGGTGGGGTGGGGGCTCCCAGCAGCTGCTCAGCCTTTACAACGTGTTCTAAAATGCCTAAGAACCGGATGGCTTTAAGTCCTTTGCTTGTCGGCATTAATCAAGCATAAAAGCAAGTGACAAGCAGATTTTGCTGATTTAATGAATAATTCCAGCTCATTTGGTCCATCTAATTCAAACTATTACAATGGAATCTGAACTGACTGCTGACTGTCCCTGCTTATCTTTGTCAATATCCAAGATATAGGTCAATGCAGGTAATCAGGATTCAGGGGAGTTCAAAACATTGTGGCGTCTTTCATATCCTATAACGCTATGCATGCCCCAGACTGCATTTGCTATGCACCTTTTGCCCTTGTCATTACTAAGTGTGAAGCAGTTATTCCTACCCCCTTCAGTAGAAGTCAGGCCACTATAGGGAATGCATTCTCAATGAACTAGTTAACAAGCAAAAAAGAACAAGCTACAGCCATATTGATGTAATTTGAAACGGCCTTCCGATTGATCCCGATCAATGTGCTTATTTCCTGATAGGAAGAAAGTGATTAGCAAAGGCCTTCGAAAGCAATAGAGAGGTGGGTGGCTAAGCCTCAGGAATGCCACACACATTTTTTTAAACATACAAATACTTGTCAAACATCAAGGATAGCAAGAGAAGATTTATAGACATGGGCATGGCACTTAATTTATCAGTTGCATGGTACTTTGAGGTTATCCATCTCTTCTAGCATCAAAGGGAAATACGATTGTCCCTGAAAAATTAAACACTTAAAACAATCCAACACAGACCACAACGAGGAAGTAAGTAATGGAAGTAAAGAAACTGACACTGGAATTTAAGAATACAGTGTACCCAATATAGTATTGTATTATTCAGTATAAGAATCAAATCCTTTAAGAAATGGCCTTGGTCTTTGACATTTATGGTGAGACATTCCCCAAGTTTTTGTCCATTAAAAAAAATCTGTTTTATTGCAAGGATAATAAATTATCTAGATTGAATATATTGTCTGAAGGACAGAACTAGACATGATGAGGCCATCACTCACACCTCTGTCCCATTCATATATGAAGTTAAGGTGGGGGTGTTCCTTTAATGGTAAAAAGACCACATGGAAGAGGGAAACCGAACCCTCCCCTCTCTAGGCCGTTAGCTCTGTGAAGTAGGTGCGCTAAGCAATTTTCTCCATTCCTGACTCCCAACACTAAAGGGCTTGGGAAGGGAGGCCCTGGGCCAATGGATGGAAGGGAAGTATGATACTGGAGAGGGGGAGGGTTTAGAAATCCTCTCCCACACACTACTTTTACTGTTAAACTAAGAGCACCTCTCCATTTTAACTATGAATAGGGAAAACACATGAAGAGAAACTGTTTCTGCCATTGTCACATCTACATTGGTTGCAAGTCTGATGTCTGTTGAGACCCAAGTTGTTCTGACCTCAGACGGAAATCTGCATTCCTGCTCATAAAGCAAATTAGGAGGTTTGAACATGATGCCTTATGTGCCGAGTCAGACCATTGGTCCATCGAGCACAGTGTTGTCTACACGGATTGGCAGGGGCTGTCCAGAGTTAGAATTCATACGAGACAATGACAAGGAAAGATAGCAGGGATTTGGTGGGGTTTTGACGAGGCTGCATCACAGACCCAGGTTACCGCTCCTGTTTCTGAGAAGCTTTAGACTGTTCAGTTGCAGGGCTCATGAGGACAAAGGGCTGATTGAGCGAGTCACCCTGGGCAAAGAGGGGTCTCAAATACAGAAAGAGAGCTATGAAGCAAGCCCTACATGCAAGGAGGCAGTAGCCATGAAGGGAGCAGGGCAAGAGCTGAGCTGCCTTTGAGGGAACGAATAAAGTTAGGGCGCTTGGAGAGAAAGAAGTGGCTGAAAAAAGTAGCTGACCAGCATGCATTGACTCCAGCTATTTTGATAGGAAAGTCAGCTGGAAAGAAAAGGGAGTTGCAGGGTGTTACCAATCTTGGGTGCTGGCAGGCATGGTGGTTCTCGAATAGAGGCTGGAATGGGGTGACTGGTAGGAGCAGCAGGTTAGCAATCGGCACTCAGCGAGGCAGCATATGGATAGTGGAGTGAAGAATGAGCAACACAAGGCTTTAGCCAAAGTTTTTGCCCCATAGAATCCTATGGGATTCTTAGGTGGGGTGACTCAATCAGGAGGTCCTCTATTGTTAGTCTGTCAATGGCTTTATCCTACTGCCCAGTTGAGGCAGTGCGGTAGCTGGTTGGATGGCCACTGGATTGTTTCCTAGATTGAGCGAAATCATAGGATCAGTCGGGACCATTGGAGATGTGAACCTTTTCCTTGGTTTTACAAAAAGTTGTTTTTCCCAAACTCAGGAGTCCAGGCTATGGACACAAGACACCAAATATGTGTTTCCAGCAGGATTTGGAGCTAAAAGGTTTCCTCTGCATTTGGAGGCATGAACCCTGCATGTGAATTTAAGTTCTTGCCAAGTATGTGGCTCTTACATTAAGCAACTTTGTAAGCCACCCCAGCATAATTCAAGGGAAAATGTGGCCTTCCTGGCCTTTGGGTCTGTGGTCTCTTGCCATCAGTTCTGTAAATAACCAGGTTACTGGCCTGGCCCTCTGCTCTCCAGGGAGGCGCCCAACACCAAAAACACCAAAGGAGATTCATGTCTCCAAGCATGCTCTGAATAAAACGCAACTAGCAGAAATGAAACATTGACCATGTAACAAGAGACTATCCCTCTGGGATGTTTTTTTTTTTAAAGAGGGGATCTAGTGGCTGCAATGGATTTGTACTGTGGTAATGCTACAGTTTGTTTTTTGTTTCAGTCTATTAAATTTTATTGATGTGAGATTTTATTGTTCTTGTTTTTATATAAGCTGACTGCTGGTGGGATATAAATTTTAAAAATAAAAATGTGATTTCTAACAACAGCCCTAAGTGTACACTGCATGACCTGATACTTTATTTCTTTTGGCAGGAGCGGAAATGGGGTGGGGGAGTTTAGCTAAACAAAACAAATGATGTGAGGCTAAGCTGACTGGCAAGTACTGTACATGACTACAGTGGCTGCTCTCTCTCTCTCTCTCCCCCCTCCCCCCAATTGTCCTGCTTCACATTCCCAGTGAGACATTCCTTTCAAGAGATAATAATGATGATCAAAACCACACCGATCATACACAGGGAGACTGTCAAGAGGAAAGCTTCCCTTCTTTGCCAAATCTCCAGGCAAGCATTCAGGAAGGACAGGGCTGTCTGAGCAATCGCACATCGCATGAATATGTTTTGCCACATAAATCTGATTAAGGCACTATTGGAGAGAGACAGATGGCAGTTTTGACAGTAGGTGAAGATGGCTTAATCTCCATCTGTGCTGACATTTTCTAATGCCTCCCTGCAACTCCCAGCACCCTGATTGTCTCGAACATGAATTTGCTTTCACAGAATTTGCTCTTCCAGGGTTCTGATGTTTCAGGGCAATTTTGTAAACTGATATTACACATTTTAGCTGATTGCATTGGAAGCCTGTGGAAAGTGAAAATATGGTTAGAAACGCAAGGACATGTGACCCTTGCTTAGAAAAAACTGTTTGTTATTCAGTACACACACACACACACACACACACACACACACACACACACACACACACACACACACACACACACATTTCAGAGCAAAAGGAAGAGACAGACAGTTCCCCAAAGTAGAGTGTTGCTCCAGGCAATATTACTTGAAGAAACGCAGGGCTGGCCATATCATTAGGCAGGGTGAGACAGTCCTCCTCAGTTGGCAGTTGCCTCATTTGACCAAACTTGACATGATGTGGGAGTTCCATGACTGCACCTCTCAATGTCTTTTTGATGACAAAACTTGTGCATGCAAGTGGAGGACAAACTTGTTGTGGAGGACAAAACTTGTGCATGCAAGTGTTCTCATCTAAAAGCTACTTGAGGGGAGTAAGTCAGGATAGGAGTCAGGATAGGGAGTCAGGATAGGGGGGAAAAGTGAACTCTCACCCCCTGTACCATGGCCCTGACTCAAATCATACACCCAACCCCATGGCTGCTTTTTGAAAACGAAAAAATAAATCAGGAGATACAAAGGTAGGTCTGATATATTGGGACTAGTGGTTTTTAACTTAGTCATAAACATGAGGTGGCCAAGTTTGCAATGACATCAAACTATTCAAGGGGCTAAAAACTAAAGCAGACTGTGAAGTGCTCCAAAAGGTCTTCCTCAGACTGAGTGAATAGGCAACCAAATGGCAAATGCAGGTTAGTGTCAATAAGCATTAAATGATGTGAACTCTCCTGCATGTTGCTTTCTCTCCGCTGACGGGCTCCTATGAGGACCCCAATGCACCATCAGAAAGTGTGTGTGTGTGTGGGGGGGGGTGTTGTAGGATGCCCACTGCAGAGCTTTTTCCCTAGACTCCTAACAATCTGGTTCCAACACTGAGATTAAGGTGCATTAGTATGCTGGATTCCAAAATCATGGAGCTAAGTAGACCTCTCGGCATCTATAAAAACCACAATAATAGTATCTGAAATCCAAAAAATAGTTTAACCCAAGCCAGAATATAATTGCGATGAAGAGACATGTCGGTGGCTCTGTTTATTCAAGGGATAAAGAGAAGGTTTTCCTGAGTGCTCCATGAGTCAGTCTGGCTCTTTTCAACCTTCCTCTGATAATTCCATTTGAAAATGAGGGAATCAACTGCTAATATAAACAGAATAAAATTAGCTATGATTCTAGGTTAGCTCCACTGATCGAATCATCAGGCGTTTCAGCCTTACTGTAGCGAATTTTTAGAGCAGCCCATGTTCAATGAGGGATACAGTTTTATTCCAGTTTTATTCCTGTAGGGTTAATTGTGTTTGGCATGCAGGCCACACAGTGGAAGCTTCTGAGTTTCTGCAGAGGAGAAGTGCCTGGGGTCTTTATCTAAGGCAAACTGGTTTATCTGATCTCGCACCTGTATGCCAGCTGGAATCGCTTTGAAAGCAGCATTGAACTAAGAGGGAGAGGGAGCAAATAGGAGGGTCTCGAAACTGCTCGGCCTTCTCCATTTGATCTCTTCTCACTCCTTGAAGAAGACTGTTTGTGTAAAACATTAAGCATGAGTTAGAGAAATGAAAGTGAACAAAGGCAGGATCCATCAAGGGATCTCCTTAGAAGCAACTGACCAGCGGGCCACAGACAAAAACGAAACTCAAAAAGTAAAACTGATATCGGAACAGTGAGTTGTACAAATCTGGAAAAACACAGGCCCACAGCAGGTAAAGAAGTTCATTCTCAGATGGGAGCTGACTCCCCAACTACCTAAATAACAGTTTATTATTCACTATATGGTCTCTCGCTGATAGCTGCACCAATCAGAGTTAGAGCTAGAATTAGGCGACAGACTGTACTACTGCAGACAGGGTATCCCCCTTTTGAATATTTCCCACATGGAAAAAAAAAATCCTTACGTACAATAGGACAAGAAGCCCTAAGCCGGCCCTCTCTGTGGTAGCTTTCCCCTTTCAATGCTTATTTTTATTTTTAACAGGGGGGGGGGGAGGAATCAAATATGCAATTCCAAGCCTGCAGTCTGAAGTGGTACACATGGCTTGCCCATCCATGAAGCAGATGATATGACTTGTGTCGAGGAGCTGATGTGAGTAGGCTTACCAGATCTCCAACCGGGACAGAGTGCTAGACCTTTAGGAGAAGGAATGTGGGCAGGTGTAGCTTGTTAAACTGTAGAGCACAATCTAGGATTGTGTTCTATGGTTTGACAAGCTACACCTGCCTACATTCCTTCTCCTAAAGGTCTAGCACTCTGTCCCGGTTGGAGATTTTTATTTATTTATTTTTTAATTTAAAAAATTATACCCCGCCTTTCCTATGCCAAGGCAAATGCCCAAGGCAGCTTACAACAGTTAAAATACATAATTTAAAAACAGTACATAGAATAAATTAAAAAAACAATAAAATCCACTGGTGGGTAATAATATGAAGCCGAAAAAACAACAGGGCAGAACATACTGAGGCACTGGAGGCAGACAACCACCAAAACGCAAGACGAAACCCATCACCCAAACACAAGACGAAACAGAAACGTTTTGAGCCCTTGCCGAAAAGTCATGAGGGAGGGGGTGGTTGTCAGATCCCCTGACAGGGAGTTCCACAGTTGTGGCGCCACAGCAGAGAAGGCTCACCCACGTGTTTTCACTCCCCTAACTTGCGATAGAGGTGGCACCCGCAGGAGAGCCTCCTCAGGTGACCTAAGAAAGCGGGCTGGAATGTATGGGAGAAGGCGGTCCCTCAGATATCCTGGACCCAAACTGTGAAGGGCTTTAAAGGTCATTACCAGCACCTTGAATTGGGCCCGGAAGCGAATGGGCAGCCATTGCAGCCGCTGAAGCAGCGGTTCAACAGAGTCAAACCGCCTAGCTCCAGTGACCACCCGGGCCGCCACATTGTGCACTAATGTGAACCATCTTCACGCCACATTGTGCAAACTGAACCATCTTCAGGGCAGCCCCACGTAGAGCGCGTTACAGTAATCCAGTCTTGAAGTCACTAAGGCGTGGACCACCGTGGTCAGGTCCGATCAAGTACGGCCGCAGCTGGCGCACCAGCCGAAGCTGGGCAAATGCACCCCTGGCCACACCTGCCAGGGAGAGCTGTGAATCCAGAAGTACTCCCAAACTGTGCACCCGTTCCTGCAGGGGGAGTGCAACCCCATTCAGAACGGACAGATGACTCAGTACCTGCATCGAGGCTTTCCTGACCAGTAGGACCTCTGTCGTTTCTGGATTCAATCTCAGCCTATTAGCCCTCATCCAGACCCCCACTGCCTCCAGACAGCGCTCCAGGACTTCCACAGCCTCCCTGGAGCAAGATGGCAAGGGGAGATAGAGCTGGGTGTCATCGGCATATTGGTGACACCCGATCTGGTAAGCCTAGTAAAGGGTGAAGTAATGAGTGAGGAAGGAGTGAGGTAAAGGGATGGGGAAGTAGATCACCTCTGCTGCCAATGCACACATAGAAGGCAGTCGCAACATCCTCTCCATGCACCTTTTGCTCTTCCTGTTTCGTTGAAAAAGCCCGCACAAGGAAGGAGGAAAGTGAGGAAGCTTTCCATGTGGTTTGGGGGGGGGGGGCTTCACATTGAGTGGCACATCATTCTTGGAGGTCAGGATTCTACCACCCCATTTCCACCTTGTTCTACAGAAACTGCAGAAGCAGTGTGAGACGCTGGGAAGTAAGTCATATAAGAATGTGTGTTTGATACCTACAGATGTACCCACAGTGCACCTGGTTTTCCCCTCCCCCACAAACGTGGACGTTCAGAGAAGAAAGATCTATTTTTCAACCGGATGGTTACCAATTTCTCCACATTATAGCACCTCTGTTGAATTTGGCCTTGCACCATTCTTTCCCAGCTAAAGTTTGCTTGCCAGTTCTCCCATTGCTCCTGCCATCTGCCCTACTGTTGCCCCCGGGTTCTTGAATTCTGCTTTTACAGATGTTGAGTGTGTTTGCTGCTGGTATAGCAGTTGAGCTTCTACAGACCATGCAGAAAGGACAGTAAGCAAAGATGCTAAAGAAATACAGGGTTTCTACAGGCCCAGACCAATTCCCACAGACCCTGACCAACAGGGATATCCTTATGTACTTGAAAACATCTCTCTTCTCATACTGAGCAAACCCCACTCTACATGGCTATATTTTCAAGTTGAAGCTGCCTTCTACTGAGTCAGGCCATTGGTTCCTCTAGCCCAGTATTGTCTCCTCTGACCAGTAGTAACTGACTCGGTTTTCAGGCCTAGCCTTTCCCAGTCCTACCCCTTCAATCCTTTCAACCAGAGATGCTCAGAACTGAGTCCAGGGCCTCCCTCAAATGAAGCATGTGCTCTACCACTGAACTTCAGCCCCTCATCATTCATCGCTGAAGCAGCCCTGGCTACAGCTTTTCAGAGGACTTCAGGCATAAACCCTGTGCCCCCCCCTTCACTTGTGAGCATACACCTGCTTGTCAGCACCCCCCCCCCCCGAAGCTGGGTAGGAGACAGCTCTCCTTTCTGCTGCCCCTGCTACTCCAGCAGTGACATGAAAGAGACCTCCGTCTGCAGTGGCTGTTGCTTCCCCTTCCCATACTGTTTTGATAATGGAACAATTTATACTGTTTTGATAATGGAATCAGCACCTGAACTGCACCTAATAAGAAAGCCACTGGGGCATCTAGTACATTGTGTCCTGTCATCAGCATTACAACAGGGAGAAGAATCCCCTTCCAATGATTCTTCAATGTCGAATATCCCTATGCTGATTATATATCTTGGAAAAGCTTTTTTATTACTATTATTATCTGTCATTTTTGTCAAAGAAGCTGTAAGTTGACTGTTGTTGTTGTTGTTGGGCTAAACTTAGTGCAAACAAATTGCTTTTGTAAACGGATCAATACTATGCATAAGGACTGCATTAGACACTTACCATCATCATGAATAGGAGGGTTTACCAGATCTCAAGAGGAAAAAATGTGATTGTGAAGCAAACAGTAGAAATAGCTTGCCATGCTGCTGGACTCCTTTACAGCTTGTAATCCTTGATCGATGACATCTGCTAAAGTGCCTAATCACAGCATCTCTTTATTGACCCAGACAACCAAGGCCAATACATAGGATAATGCCTCCTCTGAAACACAGAAAATCTGATGGAAAGCAACCTTCAGTTGATTTGACAGGAATGTTGTTCAACACACATATCAACAACTGGAGCTCCTGGACTGTCAGAAACTATTTACAAATACCTATAATACATTCAAAAGGGTTTTCAGGCTGTCTAGAGTAGCTTGTACCATTACATCACCAGCCTGAGCAGTTATATGAGACAGCAGGCGAACCATTCGTCGACATCCATGGAACAGTGCTGAGCACTTTGCGTCAGATCCGAAAGCCTAAACCTACTTGAAAAAAACAATGCAAATACAGTAATCAAAAATCTCACTTTCATTGGAAAAATCTTACAGTGCACTATGCTGGCGGAACACATGTTCTGCTGGCATAGCGTGTTTTTTGGCCGTCGCAAATGCGACCAGTAGAGAGCATGGCCTGGCCACTGCAAGTGGCAGGTGGTCAGGTCTGTGCGGCAACAGACCGTGGACGCCCACCACCTCACGTAAGGCCACGTATAGGGTTGGAGGGAGGCAGAGGGAGGGCAGAACAGGGCAGGAAAGCTGGCAGTTTTGGTGGCAGCAGTGCCTGCCAAATTCTGACCCCCTTCCCAGGCCTGGGGCAAAGGAACAAATTTCCCTTACCCCGAGGAGGAGGCCTCTGGAAGCCAAAACTCCTTTGCGGGATTCAGTGGACGCCACATTGGCGCCGCTGCATCGCTGTGCAGGGAGTTGCGGTGGATTGGGTTAAAAGTCTGCAATCCTATACACACTTACATGTGAGTAAGTCCCCTTGAACTCCTTAGGACTTACTTCTGAGTAGACACACAGGATTGCTTTTTTATGGCTAGTATGTTCATCTAGGGATGGCGTCAGAGTTGTGCCAAGTGGGGCATTGACAGCCCACATCCAGGGGGGGGCTGGCGAGGCTGACCCCTGAACCCTCAGCACCAGTGGCATCAAATATTAAATCTCATATTTGTTGTTCATTATCTCTAACAGCTCCACAACTAGCAACCGTCTGTAAGTGACGTGGTTTCCCATTATTCTAGCTGCATACTGGGAAAGTTCTGGATACTGTGTTCTGCTTTTGTTTTTGTTTGCTTCTCATGCAGATTTTAAAGACACAGGGACCTCGCCAGGAAAAAAAAGTGGCAACCCTAGACGCTTTTGCCTGTCATTCCCTCAAAATAAGCATTGGTTCATATCATGAAGCAGGGGGCTTTCTGGTACAAAGGTCTCCTCTTTTCTTTAGCTTTACCTCTAGCTATTATTATCCCTTTACATGACTAATCTTCTGCTGAACTCTTATGTTGTTGTTGATGTTCAGTCGTTAAGTCGTGTCCGACCCTTCGTGATCCCATGAACCATATCCCGCCAGGCCTTCTTGTCCTCCACTATCTTCCTGAGTTCGCTCATTTTCATGTTTGTTGCATCGGTGATGCTGTCTAACCATCTCATCCTTCGCCTTATACTCACTTTTATCTCATGGCAGCGAGAATGGGAAGCTGATAAGATTCTGGTCAGACTCTTTGCTTGTTTGAGACATCAGGCTGAGTACAAGGCTTCCCTTAACAACGGAATTGTGCCAGTTTGAATGAAGCAAGTTCATGTCTTCCAAACGCAGAGCTGTGGAGAGGAGGCCCACCCAAAGCGGAAAGTTGTCTCTGAATCAAAATGTGGAAGAGACACAATATTATCCCTTTGAGTGCTCAGGTGATTGGGCACTCTTTGCCTTAAATATGGAACCAGCCTGCAAATGGACAACTATCACTTGCTGCCTGATTAAAACTGCAATCCGGTGCACACTTATCAAAGAAAAATAGTCCCCTTTGTAGTATGATGGTTACAATTTAGTACTTTGGCACAAATACAGCATGATGTTTAGAAATATACTGGACTGGTGCTACATTACCCAACTGTCTCTGTACTGGCTGTATGTTCCACAGTATCTGCTTTGTTTGTTTTAGATTAACATTTTCTGAGATGCCAAACAAACAGTCCAATTCTATCCTTTCCTTCCAATGTTGCGTGTTGTCCTGCACTGGCATTCACTGCCGTAAAGCAGTCAGCCCCAGTTGCAAAAGGCGCTCTGACAGTGCGCTACATAGTACGCTGCCAGGAGTGCTGGCGGGAACGCCTGCGCCTTCCTGCCTGCTCCAGTGCTTCTCCCGCTGAGAACTGTGGCCCCTAAACAGCGCAGTAAGTACCTTTTAAACACCTTTTAGAGAGGGAAATAGCTTAGTTCTGTGGCAGAAACTTCAACTTCCAAGGGAACAAATTACCAAAACCCCATATGTTATTGGATTCACAATACAATATTTTCACAATACAATAGAAATACCTGGGACAGGTTGCTATCATAAAGCAGGGGTCCACTGTATATCTAAGCTTAATGGGTTGGATCCTGAGAACTTCTTCTGCTCACCAATCCTCCTTCTCTCTGCAATTTCTTGTGCACAATGTATATTCCCAGAATTCGACACTGTTTTGATGCAACTTGCATGTAAAATTAAAAAAAACCTTCTAATTTTTCCAACCTTCTAGCTTTGTGAATGTCCTGCAGAGCCGTCCCCAGTGGGGTCTGGCGGGGGGGCAGCATCCTCGACGCCCCCAAACTAATTAGCATAATTTATGCTAATTAGTTTCCGCCGCTTTTTTTCGCCGATTTTCAGCGATTTTAAGCCTAGAACTGGGTTTTTTTCTAAGTATGTATGCTTTTACCGGCACTTAATTTGTATTTAGTTGCTCCCACGACGATTTTAAGCCTGCTCCCGGGCGCGCAGCTTCTGTGCACCCGGCCCGAGACTCTGTACCGCCCCCAGAAGCAATCTTCGTAGTTTGCGCATGCGCAAACCCACGGCATCTCCAGGGACGCTCCAGGGAGTAGTTTGTGCATGCCCAGAACGTCCCTGGAGACTCCGTGGGTTTGCGCATGCGCAAACTACGGAGATTGCTTCTGGGGGCGGTACAGAGTCCCGGGCCGGGTGCACAGAAGCTGCGCGCCCGGGAGCAGGCTTAAAATCGTCGTGGGAGCAACTAAATACAAATTAAGTGCCGGTAAAAGCATACATACTTAGAAAAAAACCCAGTTCTAGGCTTAAAATCGCCGAAAATCGGCGAAAAAAAGCAGCGAAAAAATCGCTCTCCCCCAGAGCCTCCCGCCCCCCCAGGAGCCTCTGCGCCCTTGCGCCCTGGGGCCCACCGCCCCAGGGCCCCACATCTGGTGACGCCTATGTGTCCTGCCTCATGGCCCAGCCTCCAGTGGAACGTGCATTCTGCTGGCAGTGACTGCTGTAAAGCAGCCATAAAGGGCGCTCAGGCAACACGCAGAGTATCATACTGCAGGAGCACCGGCACGAAGGCTGAAGCCGTCCCGCCCGTGTCAGCGGGTCCCAGAGGACCCACCAAGGAAAGTAGGATGGCGGAGGAGGTGGAATAGGGAGTGGTGAAACTGAGCAGGGAGGGGGGAAGGATGGAATGGGGGGCTGCGGGAGGGGGTGGATCTGGCAGCGATGGCATGTGCCAGATCCTATCCCCTACGCCAGCAGCCTCCTTGCCCCCTTCCTCTCCTTGGACTTGCACCAGAGAAATCGCTGGCACAGGTCCGAGGATACCCATTGTGGAGCAGGAGGCTTACAGAGGTATATGAGGACTGAAATCCCCTTTCTCCCCCAAGCCTCCTGATCCACGCTCACACACACCCAGCTGGCTACAGCACGCTCCTGTTCAGTATGGCTGCACCAGCAAAGGGGGGGGGGGAGAGAAGGTAGGACAGGATTGGGCTGTCAGTCTCAGGACCAACACAAAGTGATGTGGCATGGCAAGACAGAGCTACAAACTTCAGAGTTCTGTAGAAACAACCTGATTTGATGTTCAAAGAAGCAACTTGATGTGATGGAGTCCCTGTTCCAACTGAGCTCTTTTATGTCTCTGGGTCTGGAGCCAAGCATGCCACCATCTCTCTGCCCATTCTTGCCTGATGCGTTCCCTGTGTCAGTGGCAGGCAATGAAGAATGAGACTTTCCAGACATGCCAGGATCTGACCCCAGCCTCAAGTGAGTCAAGAGTCAGTTCCCAGGCTCTTCACTCCTGGGTCCATCCTCACTGTCTGGCCTGGGGTCCTGCACCTTAGCAGTTAGTATTGGTGCAAGAGAACAGACCAGCTTCTCCCACTCCTTATAGGAGTCCTAGCTGTCACTTGAGTTTGGGGCCATGAATGACAGCGAATATTTTAGATTCAAGTAACTTACTTTAGTCCCTATTCGCCTCTTCCATAACTGAGATTATTCAGAACAGCACATAGAAATCACACTAGTCATTATCAACTGCTATTAACAAACTACTGTTAACAAACAAACCCTCCCTCCCTCTTGATTTACGTATTGCTCCCTCCCTGGAGACCTTCCGGCGAGGCCTGAAAACATTCCTGTTTAAGGAGGCCTTCTGAGTCCTTGCCTTTTTAACATCCTGCACAGGTGGAGTGCTGCTGCTTTTTAATGCTTCTGTTTTAATTGTAATTTGATGTGGTTTTATTAATTTTAGATGATGTTTTAGATGTTTTTATTAGCTTTTGTGGATTGTTTTTATTGTTTTAAATGAGTGATTATTTGTTGTATCTGTTGTATCTGTTGTTGTGAGCCGCCTTGGGTCCCTTCGGGGAGAAAGGCGGGATAAAAATATTGTAAATAAATAAATAAAATAAATACTGTATTCGGAGGAGTCGGAGGAGAAATCCAGTGACCAAGAAAGGCGGTATATAAATACTGTATATTATATTATATTATTCAGAAAAATCAAAGGAAAATCCGGAGTAACATTTTAAAAACTGCTTTTATTATCTGGGGTAACATTTAAAAAAAAGGTTCATTTAGATCTCCTTTTAAAGACTTGTTTCCTTTGCATGTAGTCTTTCTCAGGACTTTCTGCTCTGGAGTGTGGATGAATTGAACGTGTCAATATTATTAATTAGAATACAGGGTCACAGTCCAATGTTAGACATGGTTATTAATTTGACTCGCTGAAATCTTTGGTCTTTTCTTGTTATTGAAATTTGCACACTTGCCAGAGGCATCCAGCAAGTTTAGCACCACTGCTGAGATCATGTGATTTTTCTTGATCACCGTT
Organism: Plestiodon gilberti rubricaudatus; assembly: GCA_026170595.1. Classification (NCBI taxonomy): domain Eukaryota; kingdom Metazoa; phylum Chordata; class Lepidosauria; order Squamata; family Scincidae; genus Plestiodon; species Plestiodon gilberti. The sequence continues at coordinate 184,976,335 of JANXHW010000004.1, read as the reverse complement.
ACAAGGCAGAAAAGATGGAACAAGTCACACCAATTACTCTTCCTGACTTTAAAGTATCCAAATTTATGAGCAGCTGTCAGATAGTATGGTTTAATTTCTCCTACTGAAAAAAAGATAAACTCTTCTACTTTTATATATGTGACACACATCAATCACACACCTATCTTCAGGAACCTATATTAGTCCATATTTTAATAGCAAATCTCACCTCCATACCCAGGCATATACAAATTACTTTGTCTATATTTTTTTCAAAATATACTGCCCCACCCATCAGTTGCCATGAAGGACTCTCTGCATACAAATCATATATAAAATATACCAAAATGATGGGCATAGTTCTTCAGCAACCACCCATATAACTCACTTGTGTGTGTGTGTGTGTGTGTGTGTGTGTGTGTGTGTGTGTGTGTGTGTGTGTGTGTTTTAAATGTGTTTCAACCTTTTTTTTTTTAAGGTAAAGGGGAAATATATATATTTGGGTGAAATTGGCTTGCCTGGACAATAATAAAGCTCTCTGGCAGTTTTTAAAGGAGAGCAGAAGGAACTGAGATGGATATATGGAAGGAAGAAGCTCCACACTAAGAGACCCCAATACAGCAAAAAAAAAAAAAAAAACCTGGTCCCCTACTGATTTCAAGTGTAATGGTGTGGTTTCTGAACACCAAGTAACACAAATAACAATTAGAGCAAGGTTTCAGAACCAAATCTGGAATATCTCCCAAGGTCCGTACCGCTGGAAGTCTTAAACATTAGCTCTGCTATGTATAATTCTTGAATTAGATACACATATTTTTGTCCCCCTGTAAATTCTTATCTTGCATCACATAAATTGCTTATTGTTGCTACGGTTGTGTAGTCTTACCATTCACTTCACATAAAAGCCCTCTTCGCATATTATAGTGAATATGCAATTATAGTGAACGTCCTGGAGGGGGTGAGGGAGAGTAGAAGCATGGTAGCAGCAAAGGTAAGCCAGCAGTGGGGGCAGAGGGGTATGGAACCAGGCAGGGATGGGGAGGAATGGGGGAGTTTCTGGGAGGGGACGGGGCTGGGCAGGAGGCGGAACCATTTGGATCCTGCGGCACTAGCCTGCACTGGATCCTAACCCCATACCCTCTTCCCCTCCTTCTCCCTTACTCTCCTCACACTTACAGCAGCAAAATAGCTGGCATAGATACGAGGAGACCCATTAGGGCAGCAGAGGTTTGCCCTGGGGTAAGGGAACATCAACGGGGAGATTTAGTTAGAATTGGAACTATGAGAATTAAGAATTTTGATGAAATCACTGAGCATAACAGAAGATTACCGGTATATTTCACTCATGCACTGTGCCACTGTCCATTGGTGAGTTTAATTGAATGTATAGATGACGGATTGGTGTCATGTCCCTTGGTCACTCCCAACTTCAGTCTCCCGGCCAATCGCCCCCTCAACTGCCACTCCAGCCCACCCTCTCCACGCCCTCCTGCCTCCCGGTGCAGAACCTACCTGTTTGTGCAGGTCATGTGGGACAGCCTAGTAAGCGGTGCCGGCCTCCGCGCTTGCGCTGCTTACCCGTTCGGTGCCGCGAAAGTGCTTTATGGCACTTTCGTGACATTGAAGGCCGGAAGAGTGCGTGCTTCGCCGGTCTAGATCTACGCTGGATTGGGCCGTGAGTAGTAAGGAGACTATTGGCCCAATCCTAATGAGGGCCTGCACTGGCGGAACATGTGTTCCGTCAGTGCACACTGTTGCAAAAGTGCCATAAAGTGTTTTGCAACAGCGCAAGCCCCAGGCGCACTGTTGGGAAGGCTGGTACCTTCATGCTGGTGCTGGCAGTGGTCAAGACACCTGCCAGAGCAAGTAAATTCAGTGCAGGGGCAGGGTAGAGTGGGGAGGGGATTGAATGGGGCAGGGGGAGGGCAGAATGGGGCAGCAATGGGGGCAGGGTGAGCAGATTGGGCTTGAGAGGAGGACAGGATTGGCAATAGCCCGGAGTGCCCCAGAACAGGATTGGCAGTGGATTGGAGTGGCCCGGAACGAGCATAGGATCCTACGGGCCACCCATGGATCTTTAGGCAGGATTGCGCTATTCCTGCTCTAGAACATTCTGGCTCAATTGATTTTCTTGAGGTTGTGGCAAATCTAAGCTGTGCCTCAAATTGCCAGGTTGTTCTCCACATGATCCTTTCAGCCCTGTGTTTCAGAGGTGCTAAATTGAAATGGTGCCTCCACCTTAAAGCCCCCGTTAATATTCAAGCACCGTACAGAATATCAAATATGCCCACCTCTTTTCCATAGCGCCAAAGCGCCTTGACAGTTAATGAGCTAGGCACAGGCTCTAAACCAGCAAGTTGTAACTGAATAAATATGATAAACAACCTGTTTCCAGATGGCTTTTTATGTAAAACAGTTTATACAGCATTGATAGATGGCAAATTGTGTGCCAATAAATCCTTGTATTTTTAAAACATTTGCCTCCTTAATTGGCCAGTTTACACATAAAATATGTTTATGTACATTGCTTTAAGTCGAAATGTGACATGGAAGTGTCTTTGGAGTAACCAGGCATGGCATATATCACGGGCCATCTGTCAGAGTTCAGTGATACAAGGGAATGCCAGGGAATCATTCCCTGTAGAATGTATTAGATAGAAAAGGAATTAGGCTGAAATACTGGGCTCATATGTAGGTCTCATTCAGTATAACTCGTGTGTGTGCGTGTGCGTGCGTGTGTGTGTGTGTGTGTGTGTGCGCGCGCGCGCGCGCGCTTAGTATTACTGACCCATGGATGGTTCGGGGGCAGTGATTAGGGAATATGACTACACTCATTTTTAAAGAAATTGATATCAAGCTTGCAGCAAGGAAAAATGAAGAACATTTAAGCATAGCATAGTATGTCCTGTCAACACTCACACATATCCCTCTAATACCATTCTTAAGTTTTAATCAAACTAAGCCACAAGTTCTTTCCACCTCAAAATCAGGATTAATAAACTAATGCTCAGATCCATGTTCTTTCCAAAAGAGGCATCATCTATGCCTTATAACATGTTCCCACATTATCAGTATCAAGGCCAACAGACAACTTTCCCTGTTTTCTTGTGCTGTGCTGTGGTGGTTTCATTTTCATTATCCACCCTCACAGCACACAGTGGGGGAAGTCAACAGGCCTCAGCCAGTTGCCTAGGCAACGTAAGTACATGTTTCCTACCTTTTGGTGCTGCATTGTGGGAGCAGGTAATGAAGCCACCACAGACAGGGCAGCAAAACAGGAAATGTGTCCCGACATTGCCAAGGCGACCAGGTGAGCGCACTGTCTTCCTGCACTGCACTGTGGCAGTTTTATTTACTCTGTGTGGCCCTTCTTTAACATTGAGAGTTATGGATGCAACCTTTCTCAGACAACAGAGCTTCGTTTCCACGTGTACAATGAATACGTAGCAGCAGGAGTGGCCAAGTGCCTACATGCATACAAGCACACGAGATCAGAGCTCGACTCCTGATTACATGGAGTACTGCCTACACGCATATGAATATACATGCATCGGCATGTTACAGACATGCATTTCAGTGCACATATGGCTGAGTGTGGACAGAGGCTGCTGGGGAAGGGATAGGGATATAGCATCCTTTGCATGCAATGCATCGCAAGTTCAATCCCTGGCATCTCCAGGTAGGACCAGAAAAAACCCTGTCTGATACTTTGGAGAGCTGATGCCAGTCAGTGTCAACGATACAAGCAAGGTGGACCAATTGTATTACTTGTTATAAAGCAACTTCCTCTGTTCATTACCTGTTCACAGTGTGTAATGTTTGAGGACATAATGCATCACCCAGTTGCCTAGGCAGTGCAAGGACCCAATTTCCCAAACCCCCCCCCCCACTGGGTGAAACTTGGGCCCTGTTCTCAGTCCTCCCAAAACAAGAAAGCTCCCAAAGTCAGTCAAAGGGCAGGAGGTCTGGCTCAGTTGGCAGAGCAGCTGCCTCATATGCCTGAAGATCTGAGGATGGCAGTTTGGGGCGGCCGGAAGTATCCATGTGCTGTCGGAGAGCTGTCGATACACCACTGGCGAGCTGTAGAGTCTCTGTGAGAGAGAGAAAGCTGCAGCTGGCAGTTGAAGCGTGGGAGGCAAATGCCATAGAGAGGCCAGATTGTGAAGGAAACCACCTGGAATGAAGGGTTCATTCAAAACTAGAACAATTGTATTATTGTAAAAACCCCATGGGGTTTAGCAATGCCTGCCTATGTAAACCGCCTTTGAATTAAAGTCAGAAGAGAAATCCAATGACCAAGAAAAGGCAGTAGGTATATAAATTCTGGTGGTGGTGGTGGTGGTGGTGGTGGTGGTTGTAATTATTATTGTTATTGTCATTGTTATTGTTATTTAGGAGTGGGGTCCTCCTGCTTGTTCCACAATAAAACAAGATAAAATGTACAGTATGTTACAAGTGCACTGTTTGTGACCCTGTCAATCTCTCGGATGTTTCTGACATCTCCAGGTGTGCTTGGCTTGATGTCAAGTCAGCACTAGGAAGAAGTAAAGAGGAGCACCATGCTGCATAAGTAAGCATGAACCTTTGAACCGAGGTCTTCTCTGTACAAACTTAACACTCTTTCACTGAACCCAGTGGCATGAAACACATGGAAACCTGCAGCCACTGGAAAGGTGTTCTGTACCCTCCAGGATCATCAGAAGCTAATTCAGAATCTGGGGTGAAGCACCCAATAATCTCAATTGGATCAAGGCAGGGATAGTTACGAGATTATGAGGAACACCTCCGTAATTGTGGGTGCTAGAGAGAAAGGGAAAGTGAGAATTCTATTAAATGCACAGCCTATAACACAATCATAGTTTTTATCTCCTTTTCTCACTTTACTGGCTATTTGTTCTAATAGGTTTCATCATCTGCAACATTAACATAAATTGATACCATGGAGATTTATTCATTTCGGCATGTTTACTCATTTAGGAGTGTGCATCCTCATTGAGTTCGTTGTAGACCACACACAGTGTGTTTTATTTCACTCTTAACTCATTTATCAGATGTTTACAGAAATGGGCCATCCGGAATGACAAAACTGGGAGGCTTCACACACACAGTAAATGTGTCCTTTTGACAGTTTTATTTGGTAATTTCTCTCTGTTAAGTGCAATTTTTATTTCCCTTGATTTTCCGAAGGGCAGCACCAAGGTTATTAAGCAGGGGGAATTGCCAGCTGTCCCCATATTGAAGCGATGTCCTTAAGGTTCCTCTTATTCCCATTAGGCCAGGACAGACTCTTGCAGTCACTTTGCCTAATCATCACATTCAGTCACATTGTTGAGAACTTGTCAGAGCCACTAAAGAAGAGCCAGATGTCTGCTCTTTGCCATCTTCACAGCCAAACGATATCACAGGCTTAGTAACCAGAGTGCAACTTTCCTTCCAAGACCTTTCAAAGCTGCGAGGCCAAGAATTGCCCAGTAAGACTCAGGTCCTTGGAGTTTGATGCTGTGCTTGGAACAAATGAGTTCCTCTCAGGTCAGCAAGCATGCATGTGAGTGTGATTGCTTATTGCCTGATGGAAGATGGGGGTAGAAGGGAGATGTTCCCTTTCTTTTTTTGATATATAGAAATTTGGTTGATGCATAACCCAATCCTATCTTGCGATCCATCAGCTCAAGTCCCAGAATGGTGGTGTGAAAATTTCTCCATCTTTCTGTGAGCTGCAGCTACCAGGGCAGACGGCGGGAGGTCTCAAGCAGGTGACAGCAGCCCCCTGAACCTCCTCCATCCCATACTGCCACTGGTAAGCCAGTGGAGGGTAGGATTGTGAGCGGTTCAGGGTGGGAAGTGAGCCAGGGCAGGAAAGTGGAGGATCTCAGCAGCAGCAGTGCACCCCAAGATCCTATCCCTCTTTTCCCAGCCCGACATCCCCTGACTCTCCACAGACATACACTAGTTAAATTACTTGCATAGGTCCAAGGAGACCCATTGGAGGCCAATGGGGTTTCATTTCAGATCATGCCCCCTCCCCGTCCCACACACTATTTCTAACAACTCAAGGTGACAGGCCAGCACATGCATTAAGCTGTAACATACTGTATAGTTTGGTCCAAAATTCCTTGAGTGGCCAATGATTTACCAAGCTAAAGTTAGTACGGTATTCCATGTTGAAGACTGTTGGCTTGACACTTTCTTAGAGACACTTTAGCTTGGAATAGGATAGCACTGTGTCTGGAATTCTGAGTTTTTCTGAAGATTTTGGAGTTCTACAATATCATTTTCTTATTTCCAAACTGGAATTAATGCATTAGGGATTTAACATTGTTATAGTTTTTCTCTCCAAATTTTGTAGAATGCATGCACAGCTGGCTGCAGCTTTCAGTTCCTTCAATGAATGTGTTTCTCCTGCTCTGTATCACCAAAAAACATGTGCCCGTTGATAAACCGCTGCAGGAAAAAAAAGAAAGAAAAAGTAGGCCTGATGTCATTGTGCAAGTAATTCCATCGATTCAACTCAATCGCTTCTAGTCGTGATTTTTTTCTTTTAACAGGCACTTTAGACTATTACAACATAGCAGGCCTGCGCAGTTCTTCAACAAGGTAGAGTGGCCCCACCCCCACCCCCTTGACCCCCACCCCACCCCCACCTGAACATAAAGCATTCATGGATTTTCACATCTACGGGGGTTCCAGGAACGGAACCCCCACGGATGCGAAGGGCCCACTGTACTGCCAAAAAAAAAAATGTTGATGCAATCATGTACAATCTCATCGACATTCCTTTTTTGCAGTGTTTTATCAATGGAATGGAATTCTCTCTCTCTCTCTCTCTCTCTCTCTCTCTCTCTCTCTCTCTCTCTCAGTCAAACTCCTTCACAGTTGGAGTATTGCAAAGGAAGAACTTGTCAAGCACTTTATGAAAGTACAGTAATGTGCTATGTAGACAAATAAAAATGTATACTCTTCCAAAGTCAATACATTTTTCTGGATGAAGGTCCCAAAGCAGTTCTTCAGACTCAGGTATTTCTGAGCGAGCTTTTCTATGAGATCTCTTTATGTCTGGTCTTTATTAGGCACAGTGTGTTTCAAGCAATTGCCTTTCCGTTTAGCTTCCCTCTCCTCTCTGAGGATCTGCGGACACTGGTTATTTACCTGGTCAGCAGGGCTACATATGCCAGTTGCCCTTTAAAGAAGCACTGATCTCCTATTCCTCAGCGGCCCCATGCTGATCTCCGATATCGTGCATATATTGTTCCACTTCTTTTTCGATCCGGTCCGAATCCTATTAGCCCTGACACTTTTACAATTCATGAGATGCACCAGGGGTTTGCTTAACACTCATTTGCTTGTCTTTCCTGCCTCTGGAGCAATGTGTCCAATTAGGCTCAACATCTCTTTGCTTTAACAGCATTAATTGTTTCACACTGTACGGAGCCGGTTTGGGAACACCCTAAATTTCCCCAGAGAATTTGTAATCATTTTTGCTGCTCTGTCTTTATTCAAGTTCCCCTACCCCTCCCCAGAAGACTTGTCATCACCTATCATCCCTGTTGCTTTCCTTCCAATCATAGCTGTCATCAGCTAGCTGTCATGATCAGATGGCAGTCCATTCCATGTCATAATCTATCAGCAATTAATTAGCAGTTCTCTCAAGCCTGTTGTTTGAGTAACAATGCAAATTATTTTCGCCAGAGATGTCACTTTTTCTGTATGACTTGCTTTCTTTAATAGACCGCTTTTAGTTTTCCACAATCGTTTATTTGGGTTTCCATATATACGTATACCCAAAACCATGGGGAGTGGCTCTATTGATGAAATATACGCAGGCCACTTGAGCAAAAAACAACAGCAGCAGGGCAACCTGTCCTCAAGTTACACCCATTGGACAAGGATAGGAGCTCTATAAATACCTTTGCATTGGCATAGCCTGAAGTTATGCTGCTGTGGTGGATTTGTGACAGAATGTACATTGGTTCTTACACCCACACCTTGTTGGGCAGGCAAGTGACTCTCATGAGAGACCAGGGCAAATAGACAAAAGGGGGTCCATTGTCCTGCTTTTTATAACCTCTGGACATTATCTTGGGACATTACCTGTGGGACTGAATACAGGTGGGCCCCCATATCCACTGATTCGCTATCCACGGTTTCAGTTATCCACGGATTGTGGGGACCCCCCAGGCTTTTACTTTTTTCCCAGTAAGCTTTGTTTCTTCCTTAAAGAAACAGGAGAAGCAGCCTCTGGCTGCTTATTACAGGCAAGTAGAACGAGACTAAGTACTAGAGAGGCTCTGCAAGGTTAACAGAAACCTTGCAGAGCCTCTCTAGGACTTATTCTCGTTCTACTTGCCTGCAATGGAGGATGCTTCTCTGTTTGTTTTAAGGAAGAAACAAAGCTTGATGAAAGAAAAATAAGAGCTGGGGGGGGCAAGCATGCCTGCCTGCAGGGGAGGCAGGGTGGGGGGGCCCTCAGGAAACCATGGAGGGGGTGTTCGCTCTTATCCATGGTTTCAAGTATCCACGGAGGGGCCTGGAACATATCCCCAGCGGATATGGGGGCCCACCTGTATTTGGGTTCACCTAATCCGCTAACTTTCCTACTCTTGGGAATCAGGTGAGCTTCACAGTCCAATGGGCTGGCTCAAAGTCAAGTTGTTTGTTTACCAGATAGTTGTGAAAGAGGGGCAAACAACAGCAACAACAGAGCAAACATGGCTACCACATCTGAATGCCTTAGCAACCTCTTCGGGATTCTAGTCTCTTTTAGGAAGCTCCCAAAAGGAGAAAGGAATGTTCAGACCAGGGAAAAACAGGGATTTGCTTTTCTGCAGGGCCAGCTTCTTGCTTCAGGAGAGCTTCAACAAACTGCCTTTCATACCCCCCCTCCTATCCAGGTGGGCCCTTGAGCAGTGTTCTCTTTAAGCTGCACAGCCATGTGGCCACACAGCTCAAAGCTCTGGGATGCTGAGCTCCAAGCAGCTTGGAGCTCAGCATTTCTGGAAGTTCAGTGATGACCTATCACATCATTGCTGTGCATCCAGAAATGCCACAGGGCTCCGGTAGAGCAGCCCAAGGGTCTGTGCACCAGCACGGACCCTTAGAGGGATTTATTGGCCCCGAGAGTGTTGCTTTTCCACCATCATATTAAAGTTGTGGACACAGAAGTGGTATCAGGGAACTACAGTGGGTCTTTCTGAGGACTTTGGACCATTGGCAGCTGCCCAACACTGCGGACCTCTGACACCAGCTCTTCTTCTCCCTTAGAAAGCTATAGCAGTTCTGACCTGAGATCAATTTAAAAGCTAGGGTTGAGGGCACAGATTTCTGGAAAGACTACTGTTGTAGAGAGCAAGCAGACCTGGAAGCACCAAAGGCCAGCTTTGGTATCATGCCCTTCTTTGCCTGTTAGAATTTCAACCTAAAGTTTCATTCCTCTGGCCCATCATTTCAACCACAGTCATTTTTCTAGCAGTATATTGCAATAAACAATAGTACATTTTCTGTTTGCGCTCCACACTGCCATAAAATAAATGCGCTTCATTTTGTCTCTTTGTTGCCTCCCCGCCCCCCACCCCCATCTTCGTCCTCTCTTTACTTCTGTTCAGTTCCTTGGTTTTATCTTAGACTTTTAAAAATGGATCTTGCCCATAAAAATTCACTGTATAGATTATCCATTTTTCAAAAGAGTGCACTTGACATTGTGTGAGGAGAGAATTCAGGAGGAATATATATAACTTTAATCGCACAAGCAGCAAAAATGCTTCCTCCAGAGAGTTCCTCACAGTTCACTAAGAAAAAACAAAGCTGAACCACTGAATCATAAACCCCCAGCTTAATTATAGGCATACAGAGCTATAATCGCATCCAGATTATACCAAGATCATACAGATAGCGTGGTGAGCCTCCTGGTTCACAAGAGGGTATTGGCTAAAGAGGCAAAAGAAAACAAAACCACAACCTCAGCTAACAATAAAATACAATTAAAGATAATGCAGGGGAAACTATTTGGAATTCAGTCCTATTACGACCTGAGAAGAATTTTGGATTAGAGTTTTTATTTATTTACTTACTTAAGAAGGGGTGGGGAGAAAAAAATACTAATTTGCAATGGAACTTATAAATGAAAGAAAACAATTGGTGTATCCACCAATTAGACGCTGCACAATCTGATGGATTCAGAATGGTTTAGAACAGCTGTGAACGTCGTAGTCAGTGGGCATAATTGGCAATGCTCTAAAATACTGTTTGAGAAAATCTTGAGGCTACTGAGAGCGGTTGCAGCAGAGTGGCTGACAGCACAAGCTTGTGCATGTCTACTCAGAAGTAAGTCCCACTGTTTTCAATGGGACTTACTCTCAGGAAAGTGAGTGTAGGATTGCAGCCTTAGAGCTGGCGCTACAAAGCAGGGCTTCCCCATTTCAAGTCTCGCCTCTGCCATGACATGAACTTGGTAGGTGGTCTTAGGCAAGGTCTCTTGCAGGGTTGTTGTAAGGAAGACATTTGGAGCACTCTGAAAGCACTCCACCAGCACTGCATACAAATGCTAAGGGATAGTACAGTATTGTTCCTTCTGCACCAGTCTCTACACCCATTCATGACCCTTCAAACCTGCAAGCAGTGGCGTAGCTAGACTGGAGCAGAGGCAAGTAGTTCTGCAAGACTCCGTTACACCGGAGTCAGCTGCCCCTCCCCTTGCTGTTGGAGCCATTCTGGCCGCAATGGCAACACGCAGGACACTCCCCTGTCGCTTCCGGAATGGCTCCAACAGCAAAGGGGAGGGGCCGCTGACTCCGGTGTAACGGAGTCTTGCAGAACTACTTACCTCCGCTCCAGTCTAGTTTCACCTCTGCCTGCAAGTCATCCTGGAATTTTTTTTCTCAGAAGGTGGCAAATAAAATCTTAGAATAAATAAATACGCTTTATCAGACAACTTTACCAAGTGTGGCTTATGCACCTCCCTGCACTGGGAAGACGTTTCCTACGTAAAATAGATACATGTGGCAGACAGAGAAGAGAGTGAACCCCTCATAGCCCTATTGCATGGCAAAATGCTGCAGCTCGCTGGTAAACAGGGTCGGTACCAGTCTATTTTGCACCCTAGGCAAGGCTAACTACTTGCAGCCCCCCCCCATTTTTTCATAAGACTTTATAATTAATTATATTCTATAGCACTGTTGTAGTCTTTGTCTTAAAATAAAAAAATATAAATTGTCATTTGCATTTTTTTACATGGGTTTTAAAAAAACTAATCTGTATAAACTGTTTCCCTCAAAGGTTGGTACTTCTTCCCTCTGAGGTCTGTGCCCTAGGCGGCTGCCTAGTTGGCCTAATGATAGCACCGGCCCTGCCGGTAATATTAATTGTAAGTTACAGATTGATGATACAACCAAAGGTCTCTTATACCCTGTCTCAAATCATTCCTTCTTCTCCAATCGAATCAATTAATATGGCAAATAAGGTTATGAGGGGCTATTATTTAACGAGTCGTTCAATATATTTGAAGGGGCAGCTGTTCCGGGAGCTTATTGGAAGGCAGAGGGAGCAGGCATCCGTTTCCATTTCTGAGTTGTCTAACTATGAAGATCTGTTGTATATTATGCCTGTAAATTCCATCATCCCGTTGCTTGATTAACAACAAAATTGCTCTGTGCTTTTAAAGCACTAAATTAAGTTTTAAAAATACCACAATATGACTCTGGGATGTAGAAGGGTTCTAAATTTTGCACTTTTTATCCTGGGCTGTAAATTGTCGGAGTCTTGTAGTCTGTCCCTTTCCTTATAATTCAGAGATGTGGAAAATGTACCTATGTTATGGCACCACCAGCCAATGTTCAGGTTACTGGGAAAGTTGGCTGCCATGGTGGTGCTGTTGCTATATTCTTAATTAAGGTATATTTGTTTATTTATTTAAAGACAATTCTACACCACCTTTCTCTTTTTTGGGAACTCAAGGTAGCTTACAGTGCAAGCCTATGAATGTCTACTCAGACGTAAGCCCCACTGAGTTCAATGAGACTTACTCCCAGGTAATTGTGCATGGTTAACGGTGGGAGGAACAGGGCAGGGAGGGAGGAGGAATAGGGGAGTGCTTATGTGGGGTGGGGGTGGACAGGAGGTGGAACGGGGAAGGTAGGGGGTGGATCCCAGTGACAGTGGTGTGTATCAGGCTCCTATCCCCATTTCCTCTCCTCTTCCCTTTCCATTACTGCTGCAAATCCAAATTGGAGAGTCATCCAGGCAGTGAAGAATTGCCCCAAGGTAAGGGAACAAAAATTCTCTTACCTTCAGGAGACCTCCATGACTGCTCCCCCATGGGATGCAGCGCTCCACCCCAAAGATGCGTGGACATTGCACAGACATCATGCCAATGATTCACTGATGTCAAGACACTGCTCCATGGTGGCAGGCGGTGTTGGGGTTTCCATGGACACTTTGGCGTTACTGGGAGGGCTGCACTGGCATGGTGTTGCCTGGACGGGCTTAGAATATGAGCCTGACAGCGCAATCTTGTGCAGAGTTGTGCCAGGGGAGTGTGCGCTCCCCCGACGCAGGGTGTTGTAAATGCGCCATAAAGTGCATTTACGGCACCCAGAGAGTAAGGCTGCCCCTGGGCCTGGAGAGGTTAGAGATATCGGCAGCGAAATCTGCCATATCCCAAGCCCCCTCCAGGCCTGGTGCAGCCTTACCCAAGTGTAGCAAATGTGCGCGAGATCCAGAGCTCGCGTACATTCGAGGAGGCCCATTGGGCCTCCTGCTGCTTACATCAGGTGAAGGGGACGATTGTCCCCTTCTCCCAAGTTGGTCCAGGGCTGCCTTGGGGCAGCCCGGAAACTTGATAGGATATGGCGCCCAACGACATATCCTACACAGGATTGGGCTGTCAGGATATGAACGATGCGGCGGCATCTGCATAGGATTGGGCCTTTAGAGACAGCCATGTGACACCAAAAGATAACTGAAGGTTTTAATTTGTAAATCCATCTCAGTACATTCCTTTTCATTCGTTTCATGCAACATTAGTTATTCTTTCATGCATGGAATTTATTTTTCACAGGTAATTTCCCTTCCTGCTCTCTTCATTGGTCTTCTTGATACATTTATTTTCAGCATCTCATTCTAAATAGTATTTTGATTCAAATTTGACCCAATGTGGTTAAAATCCCCCCCCCTGCTTATTCTTCATCTGTTTGGGACCTTTGGAGCACCTCAGAGGCTTCTGCGATTCCTCAGCATCTTGACTCAGGCAGGCTGCTGAGTCATTCAAAGACAGTTACCATGTTTGCCCTAATGCTTTGTTATTCATTCTTTGAGCATCTTCTTCCCTAGCTGACTGGTGAATAAAAGCCCTGGGGGTTTGAGGCAGGTCATTGGACTGTGAAGCCCACGTGATTTCCAGGCGTGGCAAATTCAGAGACTCAGGTGTGCCCCCCATACCTAATCCCATAGGTAAAACCTTTAATATTCACAGGTTATACAAAGGGAAAACAAGCACTTACACACACACGCACACACACACACATGGCCAAATCCTATCCAACTTCCCAGTACTGATGCAACCGCAATGCAGCCTCGAGTTCCCTTACCTTGAGGAGGCCTCCATGACTGCTCCCCCACTACAGGATGCAGCGCACGCCCCGTTGGCACGGCTGCATCAGTCCTCGAAATTTGGATAGGATTGGGCCCACAGACACACACACACAGACCCATGCAGATCTAACATCAGAAACATCTGATGCTTCATGGGTAGGCTTACCATCCATCCCGGAAAACCCGGGACCGCCCCAGTTTCTGGGCTCCGGTACTGGGGCAGGCCCGAGATTTCCAGGCCCGGTGGAAGCCTCCGCTGCCGCCGCTTGCAACATGCAATTCCCGGCGCCGCCACCTTGGATTTTGCGAGATCCAAAATGGCGGTGCCAGGGGAAAAGGTGCAATTTCGCACTTTGCAAGTGGTGATGGAGGCTTCAGCAGCGGAGGCTTGATGGTGGCAATGGCGGAGGAGGAGGCTTCAGCAGTGGCGGCTTGATGGGATGGCGGCAATGGTGGCGGCAGACGACGAGCCGCCGAGAAGATGAAGACGACGACGGCAATGGTGGTGGTGGCGGCAGAGGCAGAATGGGTGATGGCAATGGCAATGGCAGTGGACGATGACAAGGAGAAGGTGGCGGCGGCAGAGGCAGAATGGTGGCAATGGCGGCGGCAGGACAGGCAAATTAATTAATTTGTTTAAAAATAAACACCCAGATTTTGCACCCAGATTTTTTTAAATTTTATTTTTATTTAATTTTAATTATTCAATTAATTAATTAATTATTCGGGGGTGTCCCAGGAAAATCTGGCAAGCCTATTCATGTGAATTCACCTTCTCACCTTGCTGCAAGTTTTAGTGCCAAGACTACAACCCTGGGAGTATGTAGGGCAGGGAACGTGCCCAGAGAAGTTGGATCAAGGTTTTGCTTACTTTACCACTTGCATTTGAACATCCTGGCTCACGTTTGACATCACCCACCCTACATTTCTCCTTTTTTTCTTTTTTCTTTTTGTTTATCAGTGCCTTATTTGTATCCTTGCATGTTTCTCTCCTTGGATATTTTACAGTCCTTTAATACATGTCCGACCCTTCGTGATCCCATGAACCATATCCCGCCAGGCCTTCCTGTCCTCCACTATCTTCCTGAGTTCGCTCATTTTCATGTTTGTTGCATCGGTGATGCTGTCTAACCATCTCATCCTTGGCCTTCCCCTTCTCCTTTTGCCTTCAATCTTTCCCAGCATCAGAGTCTTCTCCAGAGAGTCCTCTCTCCGCATTAGCTGGCCAAAATATTTGAGTTTCAGCCTTAGTACCTGTCCTTCCAGGGAACAGTCAGGGTTGATTTCATTTAGGATTGACTGATTTGATCTCCTAGCAGTCCAAGGGACTCTCAGGAGTCTTCTCCAGCACCACAGTTCAAAAGCATCTATTCTTCGGCGCTCAGCCTTCCTTATGGTCCAACTCTCGCAACCATACATTGTGGGGGTTTTTACTGTTTACTCTACCTGGTCTCAGTTCACTTGGGAGGGAGCAAGTTGTCACATCTCCCAGATGACCCATGATTTGCTACTATTTGATTTTAAGACTCCCTGGATTTTGGAGCTCTCTGTTCATCTGGGAAGGAGATTTTCCCAAAGGCAGCTTCCTTCAGACTGGGCTCAATAGCTTTGATGGGGGGCAGCAAACATTATATTTTCCCAGCTCATTCCCAATTTCCCCAGTGAAAAGGGTGAACTGGGGAGCAGGGAAGTGGAAGTCTTGCCTTCCACTTCTATTTCCCATCATCCCTTCGATTAACCTGACCCCCTGAGTCAGGTTAATGTCTTCTTAATAGAGACATAGATTTTGCGGTATTTGGAACAGTAAAAGAGAGGACTTTCTCCATCGTCTTCTAAAAACCATTCTCCCATCTTCTCTCTGGGCAGAGTAAATTGGCCTGTTTAATTTAAGAAGGTTATCTGTCAAAAATTGTATCGCAAGGTAGCAGTAAGCTGAATAAATATGTCAGAAAATAATAGCTCTTGCTGTGAGAAACAAACGTTCACATACTGTATTTCTGCTGAATCCAGAGCCAGTGCAAATCAGGGAAGGCTGACGTTATCTCCCCCTCCCCTTACAATGCATTTAGCAAGCCTTCCCTGGGTGTTCTTGACGGCTATAACATCCCATTGTGCAAGCTGAGCAGACCTTCTGTTTCTAGATTAATGGAGCAAGACCAGCAAGATGTCTCCAGATAAATCACTTTGGATGGTTAAGCGTTCGGTTCAGACTAGCTGCCCCTCTGCTAAAAATTGAGGAATGCGAGTCGAAAACACGAAGCCAGTGCTTACTTTTTGATGGCAGAAAAGCTTTTGGGGGAAGGCTCAACGTGGAGCTGTAAAGAAAGAAGTCTGCAATCCTAGACACACTAACCTGGAAGTAGATCCCATCAAACTCAGTGAGACTTACTTCTGAGTGGGCATGCATAAGATTGAGCTATCAGTCTGTTTTTCCTGAAGACCTGTGAGCGATTTGAGAGCGAATGTCTATGAAAGCACCTCTTCTGTTCATCTCTTTATCACATCAGGCTCCAGTCCTTCCTCCCAGTGAGACACGTTATACTGAGATCATGACTTGCCCAAGACAATCCCATAAGCTCAGGGTAGGGCACGGGGGAGCGAAGCACGCAGAGCGCGGACCAGCAGTGTTGGAGCGCGCGGGCAGGAGCAAACACCCACGGGAGGGAGAGAAACCAAGATAAGCCCCAGCAGTTGGGGGGGGTAGGATCTGGCCATGCAGGGAGCGCACCGGCTTCCCTGCAGCGCCAGCAGCAGTGGCGTGAGAAGAGCAAATGTGGCGGGCATTAGCACCGGCAGGAGCTGCAAATGAGCTGGCGGGCATGGCAGAGGCGGCTGGCGGCAGCGGGAGCCAGCCAGCAGCGGGCCTGGCTGGCATGGCGGCAGCTGGCAGCGGCGGAGGCGAGCTAGCGGGCATGGCAGCGGGCATGGCGAGCTAGAGGGGAACAAGCGGGCATGGCGAGCTAGCGGGGAACGAGGCGAGCTAGCGGTCATGGCAGCGGGTATGGCGAGCTAGCGGGGAACAAGCACTCTAAGGGTCAGCTGATTTAAATGGAGAAACACCTAAGGAAAAGGGAGGTGGTAAGAAAAGACAAAGGCGAAAGAGAATGTATACAAAATATATATTGTAAATGTTCACAGTGTACATTAAGTAGTAATTGTTAGACTCTAAAGCCTTTATTTTATGTCCCATTAAAGTACAGTAAGTTCTCGCTTACCATCGTTTTGCTATCCGTTGCTTTGCGTTACCGTCATCCTCCATGGCTGCAGCTACTTCTGGGTCATGATGGTTTCGCGACCCACTTCCTGGTCCTATTCCTGCCCCAGAATGCCTTGCAGGTATTTTCTGCAGTCAGAGACTAAGATTTTCTAAGTCAGAGACTGCTTGCACACGCAAGCAGAGTGTTAATCAGGAAATACATCTCTGGCTTCATAAAAAACATTCATGGGATCTGATGTTTTGGATATTACCCCAAGCACAACTAATCTTAGCACAATTATCTTGGCACTAAAGACTTCTCCACTATCATCCCAAATATATGTCCTGCGCTTTTTCATCATCTAAGTCAGAGACTGGTAGGCTAGCAGCACTTGGAGCTAATGACATCTGGCAGATCTACTAACACTGCATATGTCTACATGCAAGGATTAACTAACTGGCCTTTATCCTGATTTGACCCCAGGAGCTCAGTTTCTGGAAGCATCTTTCTTCACCAAGACATCCCTTGCCCCAAGATAGCACTGGTTAGAGCTAAGCTTAAATAATCGTTCATTTTCACATCGACTATTGTTGGAAGCAGCACAGGGCTTCAGTGTGCTGTGGAATGTCCCCTTGAACGTGGACTCTTTTTTTGTCCAAGTCCTGCATACTATAAGGTAATGTGACCTTACAGAATGCACACACATTGGAGCATTGCCCCTGCCCCAGTGGTGAGGTGGCAGATCTGGAAGTGCAGTAGTGTATCATCACCCCACTAAGACTATGCAACAACAACAAAAATCAACTTTAAATTTATTTTAAAGTTTTTTACAGCCCAATCCTAACTAGGGCTTTGAAACAGTGAAGCACAGTTCTGCTGTCGTAAATGGCCATATGGCAGCAGTGTTGGCGGCCCGCTACTGCAGCCAGCTACCAACAGGAGTGCAGGTAAACCAGCATGGGGAGTAGGTAGTGGAAGGAGTGGGGCAAGGAGGGGGAGGAACAGGGGTGTCTGGGCATGCAGGGGGAGGGGAGTAGGTGGAACGGAGGGAGGAGAGGGTGGAATCCGGTGGCACTGGCATGAGCCAGGATCCTATCCCCATTCCCTCTTTCCTCTCCCTTACTCTCTTCGGTTCTAGGCCAGCAAAGTGGCAGGCACAGAGCTGAGTAGTCCCATTTGGACAACGGAGGCTTGTCCCAAGGTAAGGGAACAAAAATGTAATTTGCATAGGATTGTAGCCTAAAAGTAACATGGCCCACATACTGTCTCTCAGGTAGCCTTTAGAAAAAATGATGACCGCAATGATAAGCCCCTAGGCAAATTTCTCAGTGTGACTTCTGCTGAACCTGATGCTTCCCAGTTAAGGTCCCTTGAAAAAGGTTTCACTTTTTTCTGCTTATTTATAGTATCTCTCCCATCAGTAAGGACCCTCTCCATTTTTGCTGCTCAGTGCATCCTCCTGCAGGCAGTTCTCTTTACTAAGATATGAAATATTTTTATATAAACCAATAACATTTGTAATATACCGGTACATTTTATTTTATTTTAAAAAATTAAAAGATTAATCTTCCTTAACAGCCCTGAAAACATGGCAGACACCTCCTCTTTGTTAACCTGACATTTAAAACAAACAGAAACATTGGTTTAGTGTGTACATATACTCGGTAGGAATTCTTTATAGTAGCTCCCCAGCACACCATAACATTCAGAGCAATCACATCCGTGATCAATTCTGTATCAGGGGTAGGAAATGGTTTAATTGCTCTTTCAGCTTTTGCTTGAATGTGTTACCGAGGACCTATTCTAACTTGTTGCCTGGGGACTAGAGAAGCAAGTGGTGGTATCTTCTGGCCTCTGAACAGCCAGAGGAGAGGACTAAAGGGCTCCTGCGCTGTTTTCTATTATTATTGCAAGCACCCCCAGGAATCATTTTGATCAAAAGGGGTGCATGAATCAATCAATAAATCAATATATCACGAGTCATTTTGAGCACCTCCCTTGCAGGAGGGGAAATGTGGGCTACAAATATTTTAAATACAGTCAGTCAATTCTCGGTTTCCTCCCGCGTACTCCATTCCCACGGATTCGATTTTCCAGGAACATAACCACCGCGGATACCAAGAATTGACTGTAAATGAATAGTGGCAGTGAGGCTGAAGTTTGTTCAGTGAGCCTGCTCTGGACAGTCACACAATGCTAAATGGGACAGGGGAAATTATCAAATGTTTTGCAATGAAAAGCAAAGTCAGTGCTGCTCCCTGAGCCCCCGTCGTTGCAGTTGGCGCCTACATATTCCAAACACAGCACCCATTCTTCTTTGTTGCTGGTTAAACTTTCTGCCTCTTTTATGTTTTACAAAAGCTGAGAACCCCTGCACGAAATCCCCTTAGGGTGATTCTCTTTTATGTCATACGTGTTAACCTCTGAAAGCACCATTGGAGCAAATTGAAACTCTCGTGTATCCATTTATTCACTATCTAGAGCAGCCAAGAGTGCATACTCTCTCTCTCTCTCTCTCTCTCTCTCTCTCTCTCTCTCTCTCTCTCTCTCTCTCTCTCTCTCTCTCCCATGTGGCTGGTGAATGAACACTGCAGTCATTCACTGTCAAGCCCTACTAGCTGCTTTTTACTTCCAAGTCAACATCATTCTGCTAATAGATCTGAAGCATGTTTTTGCATTGTTACAGGGCTCTGTCATGGAACGGCAATGAGGCAAAGGCCAGCCAAGCAATAAGAGTAATCTTTGCAATAGTAAATCTGCTGTCATGGAATCCTAGGAGCATAATACATGTGGTCCCTTGAGAATGCTGCGGAGAAACACAGCGAGGGAGTCTTCCTCGGAATTTTCTTCTGGACAATTCGAAGTTGAACGCTCATGAGATATTTTCTGACTATGCAAATGTTTGTCAAGTAGCTACTGAATATTTGTTAGCTATATTTGGCATCTGATGCTATTTGATTCCAGGATTTGACATTTGATAGTTTGGAGAGCTGAGCTCCTGTTTCATTTTAACTTACATTATTCTCAAAACACCTTCAACAGTTAGTGCAGTACCGTGGCTGTTGTCATATGAAATATCATGTTGCTTGATATCAGAGTTCATAAAACAGCATAATGAAGAATGAAACAGGGGGGGGGATCCAGTCGTAACAGCCTGGGGGGTAAACCTCCATTGCCCTATTGGGTCTACTTAGACCTGCGCCAGCAATTGCCGAGTGGACCCAGGTAGGAGGTGGATTGAGGCTGGGAAGGAGGAATAGGATATCAGCGGAGCTGCTGCCACTGATATCCGCCCCCTTCCTGCCCTCAACACACCCTCATCCCTGCCCCAGTCCCAACCAGCCTGATTATGGACAACATGGGTCTGGCTTGGGTCATGTACTCTTTTAGCATATACCTATGACCGTGTACATGTGTTGACATTAGTGTTGGGCAACAAGGTGGTCAAGAGAATGGAGCAGTAAGCAGAGGATAGGAGTATCATTTGTAGCCTGGGATCACCCCACCCTCACCATTTCTGGCTACCCTCACCCCACCCTCACCATTTCTGGCTACTAATATTAGACAGTTCTGTACAACCCAGATTGTCAGGAACTTTGCAGCCACAGATGGTAAGGGAAGTCTGAAGCAGAAGCATGCCATTCCTCCGACTGTGTAGATCAGCCCTTTGAATTCCTTGTTAACCATGATTTTTTTAAAAACAAGAATATAGTAGTATTTGAGTACTGAAACAGCACCATGACAAAAAGTCCCAGAATACAAAAGCCATTTGATGCTCATATGTTGCACACACCCCATCTCTCCCTCCCCATTGTCGCCCTAGGATTGCCTTCCTCCACAGTGCAGATTGAGAGGACACTGGCGCAGGCTAAACAGGGACATAACGGGGAAAGCAGTGGATGAAGGTAGATTGACTGCATATCTGAAAGCCATGAAATAGCCCGTGTGCATGTGCGCATGAATCCAAAGGTCTTACATAAGAATGTGATTTGCTTCCACAGCTTCAGGCAAAGTTGAGTCAAAGACTACTAAGCTTGCACAGAATCCTTAAGTGAGCAAATTAGAGAAGCAAAAGTGAGATGAAAAACCACGATATGGTAACATGGATATGTGATGCATGATGCGAGTGTGGAATGCATCTATGGTCTTCTCTTTGAGCATTTTAGGTATGAGCATGACCCCTATTGACCAGTATAGAGAAATGGATCAAAAGTGCATGCAAAGCAAAACATCATTAATCTGGCGGAGGTTAAGCAAGAGTTCCACAGCGTTTAAAAATGCTTTTTAAAATGTACATATTTATTTCTATGCCATTTTTCAGTAAAAAATGCAAAGCGACTTGCAAAATGTTTAAAACATACAGTAAAGGCCATAAAGGACAATATAACACTGATGGCAGCAATAAACTCACAGAGTCCATGAATAAATGAAAACCACACACACACACACACACACACACACACACACACACACACACACACACACACACACACACACAAACAGTACCATATGTTAATAATTAAAAGCACGCTGAAACAAATGATTATTTAAAATATGCCCAAAGATGGGACCAGGCAGATTGCCATTGTGATTGTATAATGGCACTACCACTGTGAAGACCCTGTAACGTGTTATCTGCCAATCTGATGTTACACAAAGGTGGGACAAAGATCAGGGCCTGTCAGCCCAATCCTACCTAACTCCCACTGAGTCGATGTAGCCGTTCCAATGGGGCATGTGCTGTCCTGCGGGAGGGGGGGGTGTTGGGTCCCGGAGGCCTCCTTGAGGCAAAGGAACATTTGTTCCCTTGTCCCAGGGCAAGTCTCTGCTGCCCCAATGGGTCTACTCAGATCCATGCCAGCTAGTTTGGTAGTTTTACAGCCATAGTGGTGCAGCTGGCCATTAGGATTGGGTCTCTGGTCCTGCTTAGGTCTTTAAAAACTAAAAACAGCACTGAAAATGGAAAGTCTGCCAATGGAAATGGTTCAAAGCCATGACCTTTGAGCCCAGACGTGTCTGGCAATCATATTTTGGACCGCTTGAAGTTTTTAAATGCCGCCCCACATAGAAACCACTGTGTTCATCAAGCCTAGAACATGGATACCTGATCCACTTTCTCCAAGAAAGGCTGCAGCTGGTGAACCAGTTGAAGCTGGTAAAAGGCAGATCTCACCACTGTAGCCACCTAGATATCTAGGTCCAGTGCCAGATAAATGTAGACTCCAAACTGGATATCTGCCCTTTCGGGGGGGGGGGGGGAGAATGCAATTTCATCTAGAACTGGTTATATGGCGACCAGTAAGCCAAACCTTGATTGATTGGCCATTTCATTTCTATCCCACCTTTCGCTACATAGTCCCAAAGCAGCTAACAAGAACATGAAAACAATTTGACAGAGGCAGGCAAACCAACCCTGCACTAAATGGGGGACCAAAAGCATAAGGCATGTGCACGAAATGTTGTTAAGGAATTAAGCACAGTGGTGTAGTTAGCCTCGCGTGAGGCGGCACCCACGTGACACCCCGTGACATCACAAGCCCTGCCCCCCTCGCACGTGATGTCATGGGCATGTCCCATCCAGGGGGTTCCAGCAAAAAAATGCACCTCCCGGTGTTTTTTCACCATAAAACGGCTCCTGGGCACCCAGGGGGAAAAAAACGCCAAAAACGCCGCCGGCAGCTTGTGACCCCCCTGGCAGCTTGTACACCCCGGGTAATGCCCGGAGGCGGTCAGCCCCCTGCCCCCCATTCCTATGCCACTGATTAAGCATATATGTTTGAAAGAAACATTCTCACACGTAAG
The DNA here is from genome assembly GCA_026170595.1 of Plestiodon gilberti rubricaudatus. Lineage (NCBI taxonomy): Eukaryota > Metazoa > Chordata > Lepidosauria > Squamata > Scincidae > Plestiodon > Plestiodon gilberti. Next base: position 184,953,776 of record JANXHW010000004.1, on the reverse strand, counting down.
TGGACGACCACTACAAACTATCCGGTAATATTCGACTGAAAATACAGTATAAAGCAGCATGCAAATACATACAACACATTGACAACATATGATAAATACTCCATAGTCTTATATTCCTGCCCACTAAAAGCTGATTTCACATATTTATGGGATGTGCTGATAAAACAGAGTAGCAGGAGTCAAGCTTTGGCAGTATTCCTATTATTTCTGCATCTCTGTTCCACCTCTCCCCCCCCCTTTTCTTCTTTTAGTTAGCAAAAATCAATTTATAATGCTTTAGCCATGGGAGATGAATTTTTGTGGGATAAATTCACACTTTGCTTTGGAAATCAGGATACACTATTGAGGCACTCAACCTTTTATTACTATTAGGGCTGGCTGTCAATGTCTATTATATTGCTCTCCTAAAAGCTAGATGCAAGATTGCTCATCTAGGTGTAGCAATGCTCCCCCCTCCTTTTGTTTTGGAGATTGTTTCTGAGAACCAGTTCATGTTACTTTTCCACTTTCCTAAGTGAGTCATTTGAGCACCTAGGCTATTATGTGTAAAACTGGGAGCCCAATCCCACCTCTGCTGGTGGGACTGGGCTTCAAACTGTTGCAAACATGCCATAAAGCATGTTGCGACAGCATGGAGGCCCGTCCCGCTGGCGCAGAGGCAGGCGCCGGTAGGCCTCCACCAGTGAAGGAGCTATGCCTGCTGGCGGCCAGAGGTAAGTAAGCTCTTCACCGGCCGGCAGGAAGGCGGGGGGAGAGCGGCGGGGAGGAGGTATTCCAAGGTGGGGAGAGGGTGGGGAGGAGGATGGATCAGGCCCAGGAGGGGGTGGGCTCAGTGGAGGAGGCCTCCGCCAAATCCTATCTCCCATCCTGTGCCTGAAAGCCTGGCACAGGGCTTCTCGGAGCTGCTCCAGGCATTTTGCTGGCGCGTCTCCAAGTAGCCCCATAGGGACTGCTGGGGCTTTGGGGAAGGGGACGATCATCCCCTTCCTTCAAGGAGACCTCTGGCCCCGCGCTGGATGCAGCAGAGCCTGCCCCAGTGCCACTGCATTCGAGTGCAGGGCTTTTAATAGGATTGGGCTGTGAGTTTATTTCTCAAAGAAAGTTTCTGGGCTTGAATTTGGGGAGTCTGCAGGAAGGAAAAAAGGTTTTCTGAAATCACGCTGCCCTCACTCACCTCTTTTGCTTTCACTGCAGTATATTGCTTATGCACCCACCACAAATCACATGAGACAAGATTATTGTTTGGTATAAATTGGGCCACTTTGGGCCCAATCCTATTGAGCCTTTGTGTCACAAGAATGCATGTTCCGGTGGCGCAGTGTGCGTTATGGCGGTCACAAAATGCAACCCGCCATTTCACAGAGCTGGGCTGCTGCCACACAGTGAGTGGCCATGGCCATGTGCCAGCAGCCACCAGAGAAGCCCTGGCACTAGTAAGTCGGCTCAGGGTGTGTGGGTTGGTGGTGTGTGGGCAAAATGGAGAGGGGAGGGGAGGAGTAGGGCAAGACCAGGGCAAGAAGAGTGTGTGTCAAGTCTGAGAAGGGGGTGGTATAGGCGGTAGCAGCTCTGCCAATATCCTATCCCCCTTCCCAGCCTCCATCCCCTGACTTGGGTCCACTCGAACTTGCACCAGCAAAATAGTAGTGGTTTAGTGTGGTACTGAGTAGAACCATCAGGGCAGCAGAGGGTTGCCCCGGTGGAAGGGAACAAATGTTTCCTTACCTCAAGGAAGCTTCTGGAACCCGAAACAGGATGCAAAATGAGCCTTGTTGGGGGAGTTCAGTAGGAATGGGCTGCCCGTTGCTTACACCAATCATTGAACTTTAATCCTGCCGCAGATCCTGGCTATTGAACTCCTCCCCCTTTCGTGCATGCCCCTACCCTGAGGAGTTCAGACACAACTGTTCACTTCCCCTTTGGGCATTAGTACCCTGGCTCTGACCAGAGATTGGCTCATGTCAACCTCTGGTTTTCCCCACCAATCCCTGGAAAGGGGTCAAGGTAACCAAATTGCCCTGCTCATCCTAGGCTGGAAAGCCTTCAAGATGGACTCTGCAATTCAGGCCTTGGAGATCCCAGCCAGCATCCCTGAGCCAGACAGCCTCTTGAGATTGGTACTGGCTTCCCCTCTGGCCCTTGCATACCTTAGGAAGCACACTGGATCCCTACTCCTATCCCAGTTCCGCACTATACTTGCCAGAAGTGACCAAACTAGCTAAGCTAACACCACACCTCAGGAAACAGTCTGAGGTAACCGAAAATACCTTCCACCAAGTGCCAATCAGGTGAGACGCAAAAAGAAAATACTACCCAGCCCACTAGAGTGGGTGGGATGGGTACAGCCTCGCCTGAACTCCGAATGGCGAGCTCGAAGAAAATATGGCCAGAAACTGCCAAGGGAGCTCAGCTCACAACCAGTAAGCTAATCAGGTGGAGCTCTGCTTCGTCCTGCCTTGTGCAGGGCGGAGCGAGGGAGCAGTGGTGTAACAAGGGTGCTGCGAAGGCAAGTAGTTGTGCAAGACTCCGTTACACTGGAGTCAGCGGCCCCTCCCCCTTGCTGTTGGAGCCATTCCAGCAGCAACAGTGAGTGAGTGAGGGAGTGTCCTGCATGTTGCCTTCGCTGCCAGGATGGCTCCAACAGCAAGGGGGAGGGGCCGCTGACTCCAGTGTAACAGAGTCTTGCACAACTACTTGCCTTCGTACCACCCTTGTTACACCACTGCAAGGGAGGCCCCTGCCGCCGGTAATGGTGGTTTGGCCGCCTTCCCATTAATCTCTGTACTGCTGCTGAGTGCCGTTTTTCAGAGTTCCTCCCGTTCCTTCCTCTTCAGACATTATGTGCTTCAGGCACTGTATGTCTTGAAGCCAAATTGGAGTGAGGGCAGGAATGGGAAGCAATGCTTCTGACTTTTGCCCTCACTCCAGTTGGCAGCAGGGAGAGTGAACAACACAGCCTGCTATTTGGCCCAGGAGAGATATTTTCATTGGTGTGTTACATAATGGGTAGTCTGAGGCTGAGCTGGCACCGCTCAATATTTTTCATGTGTAGAAGTGCAAAAGATGTCTCTCCTATTCAGTCATTGTTCACACTTGCAAAAAAAGTGGGAGGGCAGGACATAGCTCAGTGGTAGAACACATGCTTTACACATAGAAAGTCTCAGGTTCACTTCCTGGCAATTCCAGTTAAAAAGCTCTACGGAAGCAGTGCACACACACAAAAAAGCACGTTTGCGACGACTTTAGAGTAAGGGCTGCTGGCGAGAGGTCCGGCAGCCCTTACTCCTCCAGCAGACTGTCCCTGGATCCGCCGGTGAAGGTAAGCCCTGCACCAGCCAGTGCCCCGGGGTAGCCTGGAACGGGATAGGATGCAGCGGCCAGCCCTTTAGGCCAGCCGCCGCATGTTACACAGAATTGTGCCCCAAGACATTGGAGGGTTAGTGCTGGTGATCTGAGTACACAATAATGGCCCACATGGAATAGTGATCTAACTCAGAAAAGGGCAACTTTATATATTCATAATTCAAAGTACTATCACTTGGCCATGTTCTCTATTGCCCTCAACTACTGTCAAATCTAACTAGTTGCATCAACCTGCATGATTTTATTTATTAATGTAGTAGACATCATCATGTCTGTTGTAGCATCACAATATCATCTTCTTCATTCCATGATCCCTGAATCAGTGGGATCACCAAATGATTATTTCAGGAAGGACAAAGCACAAGTCTGAGAAATAACTGATCTGAATGAATGGTACTGAAAAAGGTAAATCTTTGCACAACCTGTGTAAATCTTTACCACACCACAATTGTTATGTTTGACCAGAAATCAGAATTGTTGCATAATCAGTGCTCCCTTAAGTCACATGGAAACAGTGGGGTTACATTCATCACATTTTCATCATCCATTGTATCCCATTTTGTCCCCAACTAGTTCAGAAGAGATTATTCCAGATTTAACAGTCCTACACATGCCACCCTCTACCCTTTGATTGAAGAAGCAACAGGAAAAATTAATCAGCACAGTCATGGAACTCATTCAGCTCTTGATTAAATAAACTGCCTACATAAATGTGCTCACTAACATGAGTGAAATGATTTACTCAACCTTTACCATACGTAATACTTATAAGAGCTAAGATGTGATAGGAGAGAAAAAGCAATCTCTATAATTGACATGAAACTGGGCGGTGAGGGGGAGGAACGGGGGTGGAGAGGCTGCAGGAGGGGTCGGATCCGGCGGCAAGGTTACATGCCAAATCCCCTCTGACAGCAGCCTCCCCACTACCTTTCTGTCTTCAGACTTGTGCCAGCGAAATCTCTGGTGCAGGTACAAGGAGACCCATTGCAGAGCAGGAGGCTTACAGAGGGGTAAGGGGATTTAAATCTCCTTTCCCTTCTGGAACCTCCCGCTCCCCCACACACACTGGATATAGCGCACGCCTTTTCAGCGCAACTTTACTAGTGTGTGTGTGTGTGTGTGTGTGTGTGTGTGTTTGTGTGTGTGTGTGTGTCTGTGTGTGTGCGGGGGAAGTGGGATATAAATCTAACAATTAACTAATTAAATACTAGAAATCAACATTCCTATAGATACGCGCTATGGAGAAACCGGAGTTTGTCACCCTTCAAAAATAGGTAAAAAAATTACAAAGGAATTGTATCCTTTGCAACAGCAAGCTCAGCATTTTAATACCTGAAATGAAACTGCATGCCATGTTATTTGCTGCATCTCTCACAACTGTTGTTGAGCGTCAGCTCAGATCTACTTAAACTCGTAACATGGAGCTACTCTGGGCACTAGTCTTCCTTGACAAGAATCCTGCAGGGAGCTCTTCTCTACAGAGCCAAACATATACTCAGAGAAGTTTCATTAAGGGAGAAGTAGCTGAGATTCTCTCTTATTATTTGCCATTTATCTAGTACTTAGATTGATCTCGCATTACGCTGGAGCAGGCTCCATAATATAGCAACACAGAAGTAACTGCACTGGGAATTGCAGTTATCTTATGAGCGTTTCTCAGGTCAAACTGACCCAGACCTCTATATTTAAACCCTAGTTTATTTCTTAGAACTTCTGAGTCCTTCAGGGCTGACAATACAAAAGCCAGACTAGAAGCAACAATGAGCTTTGTGAAGCCTGGCTTTAGTTGATTTGATGTTAGTGGAGTTTAAAACAATGGTATTTGCGGCCTAATGTAATGTTAACTGAATTTTTGGAATGTTATTATCTGTGAGTGACTTTTGATTCACCCAACAGATCTTCCCAGAAATCCCTTGCTGGGGCCAGGAAAAACCATGTACGTAGGTTCAGATAATTATTCTGTGGCTGTTGCGTGATTAGAAGCATAGCAACAACAACAACAAAATCGTCAAGATGGAGAAAAAAAATCTTTATCCAGGAGATCTAAATGAAGAAATAGAATATGACTTTGCAAGGTAAGGCATCTTTCCAGTTCCATTTTGAAAGTCCAGTCAAAACTGAAAGCCAAATTAGACAATCATGAGAATACGTGTTAAAAGGCATGATTTCAACTGGAAGCATCCATCTTCTTTACAAAAACAAACATCATCATCACTGTAGGGCAGCGGTGGGGAACCTCCGGCCCCAGGGCCGGATCAGGCCCCTGAGGCCATCCGGTCCGGCCCCCGGAGAAATTGCTGGGAGGCCGCCCAACTGGCCCCTGGAGGCTCCGCCGGGTCACCTCCGGAAGCCGGGAGAGGGCCTTTGCATGTCCTCCCCGGCCAACCGCCTCGACCCCTTCTCACCAGGCTGTTGGCTATTTCGTACATGTGTACCACGCCGATGAGGGCAAGCTCTTGCCCTCTTGCCCTCCTCGGCATGGTACGCCGGAGGTGATGCGCAGACCTGGCGGCGGCTTTGGACGCTGAGCGCGGAGCCTCCGGAGGCCGATGGGGGGCAGGGGCAAAAATTAATTAAATAAATAAAAATGGCGCCTGGCCTTACGGCCAGCCCTCAAGCAAATTTCTAATATTTAAAACGGCCCTCGCCAGGGAAAAGGTTCCCCACCCCTGCTGTAGAGACTGATCATGATCAGGACCACAGCACATGGGAAAGATTAACTCTTTCTCCTTGCACCAAACTAAAGCCCACTCTTTAGCTTGAGCAAGTCCAAGGGGACATGTCGGCTCTCTCCAGAGGGGATAACATCTGGTGCAAGTCACCCACGCCCAGTGCCACCCCTTCCCGCCTCCATCACTCCCTAGGCCCTCCCCCTGCTCTGGCCTGTCTGTCCTGACCCACCCTGTGACCTACTGAGGTTGGTGGGCCTTCTTCTCCCTGCCGCTGTGTGCAGGGCCTCCATGGTTTGGAAGTGTGCAGCTATGCATGCTTCCAGATTGGCGCTTGCACTGTAAAGCACATTCTGCCACCGGAACACTAGTTCTGGCAAGGGCAACACTGCATGAATTGAGCTATCACTCTCTTTGGATGCATAGGCTTACCAGATCTCCAACCGGGACAGAGTGCTAGACCTTTAGGAGAAGGAATGTGGGCAGGTGTAGCTTGTTAAGTTCTAGAGCACAATTCTAGGCATGTCTACTCAGAAGCAAGCCACGTTGTGTTCAATGGGGCTCGCTTCTGAGTAGACATGCCTAGGAGTGTGCTCTAAGGTTTAACAAGCTTCTGAGTAGACATGCCTAGGATTGTGCTCTAAAGTTTAACAAGCTGCACCTGCCCACATTCTTTCTCCTAAAGGTCTGTCCCGGTTGGGACTCTGTCCCGGTTGGAGATCTGGTAAGCCTATGGATGCAGATAGGAGTGTCATCTCAATGCATCCCTGAACATCTCCCTATGCATCTCTCTGAGCTCTACATGTCTGATATTTTGGACATGAGAGTGGCAACCAGTATGATTCAATATCAAAAGTGCCAATAGGGCTGAATTAGGACTGGGTTCACTGGCTTGGATTATGTTTACAACAGCAGGAAGAATTGCCAGGCACAAAAGCCTGCACATCCATGTGCCCCTTCTAGGAAGAGAGGTTGCTTCCCCAATTCCCATGTGACTAGCATTTAATATAGCTTCTGGACAAATTATGAGTTGCGAGACATGCCATAGAAGCCACATTACTTACAAAGCTTTGGCTTCCAAGGCCTATCTAAGTTCTGTATTCCTCTCAGAAGCAAATATGGTCTCATCTTCAGTGAATGGCAGGCTGCATTCTCTCTTGAGAGAAGGTCACCAAGCTTAGTTGCTGAAATTATCTCTTCTATAATCTGACACTCATGCAACTCAGCCAGGGAGGATATTATGGCTCATCAAATGAAATCTAAGAATCTTAATTTTTTAAAAATGTGCATAGTAATTTATGCAAATTGTTATGTTAAGCTTATAAATTGAGAGACGATTTTTTAAAAAAATAATCTTGGTTATTTGATGAAATTAAATATATCTGGATCTGCCTGTAGATGATTGACATGGGTGTGTGTGTGTGTGTGTGTGTGTGTGTGTGTGTGTGTGTGTGTGTGTGTGCGCGCGCGCGCACTCTTCTTTTTCCTAGATCAAAGAAATGACAAATTAATAACTGGCATATCAGCCATTCCCAATGATAAATATTGATAGAAAACAGGTATTGTTGTTGGAGAGCAGGATTCCATTACAAAGCAGTAAATCAGATGCTTTTCGGAGAAAGAAAAGCCATTTCAAAAGTTATTTAAATGAAGAAATGAGAACTGGGAAAAGATAGTGTCTATTTTGCTTATTTTAACAGTATGGTTCAGTTACAGAAAGCTTTCCACAGAGAAGCCAGTCCAATTTACAGTTATCAAAGGGAATTAGAGTTGAAGAGCACGGAGAACCATGAAAGCTTTTGTCTTATTAAGCAAGCCCCATGGTGTCTTTTTCCCACCTCTCCCCTCTCCGTTTAGAACACAAACTAAAGCACTCTTCTCATACAATGCACACAGGGACATCTCTTTTATTGCAGCATCGCCACTGCAGTATTATATTATGTTTATTTATGCCATCAAGGACGGGGGGGGGGGGAAATCCGTTAATTTTCCCCAGCATGTTGAAAACATCACATTCTGACTTCTTCCTTTATATCGCTCTTCCAGAAAGCATGGCAATGTCCAACCAATCCTTATTTAACAAAAGGCCCAATCCTATCCCCCCCGCTAGCCCAGAGCCTGCAGCGCCACTGATGGAGTGGCACACTGCATGCTATTGGCCAGCAGCTCAGCAGCTGAGAAGTACTCTACAAAGTAACGCCTCAGCAGAAGCAGCGCTGTTGAAAGGGCGGTCCGTATGATAATTGGGCTCTTCCAACTTCCACAGCTTTCCCCTTTCTCGCCCCTCTTGGTCTGCCTCATCCCCCATACCATTCCTCGCCTTCCAAGGCCTCCTTCTGTCTCTCCCTCCCGGAGCCTCAGCAGAAGTAGTGCTGCTGAAAGGGCCGCGCTAGGAGAAGTGCTCTGCAAAGTAACGCCTCGGCGTAAGCAGCACTGCTGAAAGACTGGCCCTCATGGTAACTGGGCTCTCCCCAGTGCCACCCTTTCAGCAGGGCTGCTTCTGCCAATAAGTCACACTGCAGCTCAGCAGCTGAGAGCAGCTGGCGGTGGTGCTGAGAGAGTCCAATTATCACGCAGGCCAGAGAAAGAGCTTCCACAGGCCACATCCAGCCCACACCCCTGATCTAGAAAGACCTAACACACTCAAACCTCTGTTTTGTTATCTTTGAGTAACTGATGTTCATTACCTGATGTTCTAACAACTGATGGACTGATGAACTGATGTCCATTGGGGCAGGAGGTCTGGCTCAGTTGGCAGCCTGAAGATCTGAGGATGGCAGTTCAGGATGTATCCTTGTGCTGTCGGAGAGCTGTCGACACGCCGCTGACGAGCTGCGGAGTCTCTGTGTGAGACAGAAAGCTGCAGCTGGTAGTTGTAGCATGGGAGGCGAATGCCAGAGAGAGGCCGGACTGTGAAGGAAACCGCCTGGAATGAAGACGTTCGATGAAAGGTTAGAACATTTGTATTATTTGTATTATACACTGCCTTTTCTTGGTCATCGGATTTCTCCTCTGACTTTTAATTCTTAGTTTACATAAATACTGGTTGTTATTGTTATTGTTAATATTGTTGTTGTTGTTGTTGTTGTTGTTACCCTGACAGACACAGCCTGTCAGCAGTAAGTTCCACACAATGTATCCATCTTCTCACAGACCAGCAGTTCAGCTTTAATCTTTAATCTGAGGTTCTGTTTACAAATGAGTTACCTCTGAATCCTGTTTCTTCACATCCCGTCTCATGAGTGGGCTAGCCCTATTCACACAATCAGCGATTAGTTATCATGTGTGTATCATGTATGTAATAAGTGGAACTGTAGAGAAATAAAGCATATACATGTGGGAACCAGGCCCTTGTGCTCACCATGCAACTAGAGACTGCCAGAACTGGTCCACTTGTCAAACTCATGTTCTGTTATCACCTCCATCTAAATAACATTAGCAAAATTAAACATTTTCTTATGCATAATAAACTTTTGAATCAGGCCCTGCATTCTTCTTTCAACAGTTGTTGTTATGATCAAGAGCCAAATTCCCTCTCAAGTCATCTTTTTACCAATTTCCATGCAAAGACCAAGCTTCCTGAATCTTGCTCTTGACATTATTATGCTCCTTGGTCCTGGATTGATTCCATTTTCACAGCTGACAAATGTTATAGAAATAATATTTCCCCTCTCCTATAGAAATGCATCCAAAACCTCCAACGCAGAGGAAATTTGTAATATCCTACAGCGCCCTTAATACTGTAAAATTGAGCAAATACACACAGCCTTTCATCATAACCCATCTGAGCACAAGCATTTCCATTTACTGCAGAAGTACAGTCTATAGATTAGGACAAACTCATAAAAGTAAATCACGTCAGGTATTATAGCCAGCATTAGAGAGAGGGGGGAAATAAGGACAGCAAGTTATTGTGTTGATGTTTTGTTTGTCTTTGCAAGCTCACCGAGGCCTTGTCAATTTATATTCCCCAAGCTCCTGCTAACTTGATCATATTGTTCCACTAGCTAGTCCAAAGTGAATTGTTAGGCTCTAAAACCTTAAGGAGGCACAAAGACTATTGATTGGACACATTCCTGCATTGACCTTCTCTCTGAAATGCATGGTGTTCCTTGGCCATTGTTTTCCTTTTCAGCAAGGGAAGTGCATTGAAAAGAGCCATCATCATGACTAGTTGTTTTTTAAAGCCTTCAAGTGCATTGGAAGGGACATAGTGCAACACTGTTTGTTAGAGGATTGGTGTCTGTGAAGCCCAGTTGAGAGTGTGTGTGTGTGTGTGTGTGTGTGTGTGTGTTTTAACAGTTCAGACACTATACCCCATGTCTCATCCTCACACAGCCACACTTAAGGAATATGTTCTGGTCCGTTCCATGTTCACTGAGATTTCCAAGCGTGAAACCTTTGGGACTGGTACCATGAAGGGGAAAGGGCATAGAGAGTGACTGAAAAACCAAACACTTCAAGTGAACAAGTTTTACTAAAAGGAATTCAAACACACACGCAAAAAATCAATACAATGAACAAACGAAATAGCATAAAAATGTGAAGCTGCTAACATCTATAAGCAATCACTGTTTCTACAGGCAAGCGTGGTTACAAAACATGAACCAGAAGAGAAAAACGGCTCATCATGATATAAGTATAAGCCCTCAGATGGACACGCATGAATACACATGACATGGCAGCTGAGGCAATGTAAGAACCAGAAAGATGCTTGTTGAATATACAAATAATATACAAACAAATATACAAACAAAGCGTGGCTGCACTCAGTAGAGCAGCTGATGACCGAGAGGTTACCACCGGTCAAAGCAGAACTGAGCGCTTCCGCTACTAATTAAGGTCCCTGTGCCTTTTAGTGTTACTCTGTATAAAAGAACTGTGTACCTTCTCAGGGGCAATTGTCATCTAACAGCTGTCAGCTGTGCTTGCCTTGACAAAGTCCCAGGTGAGGGAGGAAACGTTGGCAGAAGATCTAAAGCCCTGGCTTGTCTGTAAACTGGATAATCTTTGTATGTGTATAGCCGGATGGTATGTGCTTTAAAAGAATTTCCAGATAAACAGTACTAGTAAAAATTTCTTTATTTCTTCAACTATGAATTTGGACATGGCTGATAATCCCATAACTCCTGTATCGTTGGGAATACAAATAAAACTTCTCCCAGGAAAAGCCAGGATCTGGCAGAGGCAGTGCTTAATGTACATGGAGGGGGGGGGGGGGGAGAGAGAGAGAGAGAGAGAGAGAGAGAGAGAGAGAGAAGAAAGGAAAAACCAAGGGGACAAAAAGGTGATGTTGCCTGTTCTTGAAGCTAAACAGTAATCCGGCTGAAAGGGAGGGAGGGAAGTTGGTTGAAAATGATCCCCTCGCACGCACTCACGCACACACTCACTCACACAAACACACACACACATACACACAACTGCTTCCATTTCAGCTCCTATTCTTGCACCCTTAGGGGAAGGAACACCTTTTAAAGAGGATGCAAAATTCCAAGGGGAGGGTGTGTTTTTGGGATCACCTATAGCTAAACAAAACCAGCTTAACTAGATGAATATAAGATCCTCTCCAGGGTAGGGAGCAATGTTCCCAAAAGGGGTCCGCACCAGTGAGCGGATCCCCTTCTTTTGCTGTGCAGCATTGCAACTGCATCGTGATGCTGTTGGACGCTTGGCAATGGCATCATGCATCATTGCCGAACTTCCAGGTTACTGAGTTCCATGCTGCGCAGAGTTTGGCTTGGAGCTGCACGGCTTGAGCAGCTGTACAGCTTACGGGTAACAGTGGTAGGGAGTTGTAACTTGGAAATGTTTCAGAGCTCTTCATGTTTCTTACAAGCTAATGGTGCCACTTAGCCAGCATCATCTGGTCAAAAGAGGAACCCTGTTTTTCCTACTGGGAGAGGATCTTGAGGGCAAACGGCCATGCAAACCTCAGAAGATACCGGTATGTGTCTTTCTCTGACTACACTTTTATCAGGTGCATTGGAACCTTTTATCTGAGGCAAGCTGTAGTTTCAGCTTTCTCAGAGGAAATTTGGCTTAAGAGAAATCTGGAGATCTTCAAGCAGAGGCTCGACAGGCACCTATTGGAGATGCTCTAGGACAGGGCTTCTCAAAGTGTGGGAAGTGGGTCGCAGCCCGATGCTGTGCTGGGTCAGGAGTTGGGCTCACCAGTCCACCCTTGCCTCCGTTTGGCTCCAAATTGGAGACAATAACCAGAGGTAACCGTAAGTCCCTTCTGGGTCCTGACCTACCTCATCCTGCCATTCCCTGGTCTCATGGCGCCCAGGGCAGCCTCTGGAGGCCTCCGCAGGCCTTGGAAGGCCTTTGGAAGTGACCCAAAGGTCACTTCTGGTTTCGCCAGTGCGACTTCCAGAGGCCTTCCCAGTCCTTTGAGACCAGAGAGCAACAGGATGAGGTGGGTCGCAGCACGGAAGAGGCAGAAAAAGGTGGGTCGCAGCAGCAGTGAGTTTGAGAACCGCTGCTCTAGGAGGATTTCCTGCTACAGGCAGGGTGTTGGACTAAATGACCTTGTGGACACCTTCCAACTCTATACTTCTATGAAATAAAGTGAAATGATAGCTTTGAGGCAACATTACCCAACACTTGGGTAGGACTCTTTGGGCAAGGTACTAGTTCAAGATCTGTGATATCCAACAGGCACCCTCATGCTCCAATCCAGTGTATACCATATTCCTTTACTACAATGTCAAGGTAGAAAGTGCACATCTCATAAGCCTTCTTCACTAGGTCTTGACTATCTGATGCTCTGGACAGAAAGGTTTCTGATCAGCACTAGTATTTATGGTGTCCCTGATGGTAGTCTGAGGAAGAGAAGCTATTTACGATGTCAGTGATTTGAGGCCATTGTCAGAGAGCTACACCATTTTACCTCCTGCAGTAAAAGGAATTTAGAGATAAGAAGAATAAATCACTTGAGGGATTAGATTTATTCAATTGAAACTGGATTCTGAAGGGCTTCTGAAAGGTTAGATTTAGCAATAGTTAGTCCAAGGTTGCTTCAGGGAAGCGTTGTAAGAAACTCTAGATTTCTGTTTCGGGAAATTCCAGTTCTGATCTGCACAATATCTGACATGACACCAGCCTACACAAATCTTTACCATATATTGTCAATGCAGCCTCCTTCTCTACTTCTACAGTTGATCTCAAATCCTTCTGTGCAATGGCTTTCTCAGTGTGGTCAGCAATGATGTAGACTTGAGTCTATTGACTCGGACTTGAGTTGGACTCAAGTCGTGTCAATGACTCAGACTTGATTCGGCGATTGTCAAAGACTCAAAAGACTCGACTCGAGACTTGGAGCCTTTTATGACAAGTAGAATTTTATTCAGGTTTAAACCCGTTTTCCCCATTCAATAGATAGGGCCTCGCAACTCGCAAGTCTTCAATGGGGTGAATTTGACATGCAAGATCTGGATCTTTCCCTTCGATAGGACCAAGAATGTTTGGTCTCTGTTACATTTATTTATTATATTTATTTTCTTGTTCGATTTATATCTCAGCTTTCTTCCATCATGGACCTGAAGGTAACATTCACAGGGTTCCTATCTGAACTATGACCAGATCTAGACCTGCTTAACTTCAGCCAGGTGGCTGTATTATGTGTCCTTTGACCTGAGTTCCCAGGTGATGTCCTGAGCCCTTACATATAATATGGAAAGTTCCTGCATATTAGCTATCACATGCTGTCAAATGTTTACTACTGCATGTCAGATATTGTTATAGACTGACTGCTACATGCCAGATATTGTCAAATATTGACTTTGGCTGCCTGTTCAGCTTTCAGATGAAGCGTTTTGCAGCTGTTGTTGTCTTTAAAAATAATATGTTTGCAGCCACAAATCTGGGCAAAATGTACCTTTGGTTTTCTGGGGAAAATTGGATAGGAAGCATGAAAAAAAAACATAGACAGGGTTTGAATTAAAAGAGAAAGCAGCACCATCATGATCTGAATGTTTAAGCTGATGCCCCAGAGGAGGGTTTGTGAGCATGCGCGCGCGCGCACACACACACACACACACACACACACACACACACACACACAACTCCCTTGCACAAGAAGATGTGCTTCTTCTTTCCACACAATCCCCACCCTGGCAGAACCTAGAGACTGCACCGAAACAGGTGGTGCCAGTTTGTGAATTGACAGATCTTCATCCTAAAGGCATCTTCAGAACCAGTTGAGTCTGCCCTTGCTTCCCATTCCCACAATGACTGGGGATGCTTTCAGGCCAAGAATCAAGAGATTTTTGAGCCACTGCTGCTATAGCCTGTTCCCACACGGTCTCCAAGATCTGCCAACATGGGGACTGCACAGGAAGGGGCTGTAGTGGTAGCTCCAGATTTGGCTAATTCTCAGGCCAAAAACATTCCAAGAGTCAGCTGGTTTTCGACAGGGGCTCTCAGATTTGCTGGCTTTCAGCCAAGCTGAGAGTGTCCAACTCTCAAGCACAGAACTGCTGCCTTCAACTGCTCTCCATGCAGCCATACATACCCAAGCAGGCAAGTCACCCAGAAGGCTAGCAGGAGATGATGGGCTTGCACGGGGGCTCATAGGGCACCCCATGCCCCTATGGGCACCTCCCCACCAGTCTACCAACACACCACCTGAGCCAGCCACTCACCCTGCCCCATGGCTGGTCAGGCCCTGAGTGTATAACCACGTGACAGTACAGGTTCATATCTTGTTTTCTTTTTGTGACACCGTATGGACGGTTGAGGTTATTTGGATTTGAAGAGAAGGAAAGGGGAGGATTCTGCCTGGGGGAAGGTTTGATGATGCCTTTTTCAACCTTTCCAGTTCTATAATTCACTGCATTTCATTTAGTTAATCTGTTTCTGAACTACAAGATTGCATTGTAGTCAGACCACAGATGCCAGTGCTGCTATTTGATATTTGTTGAGCTGATGCATGTTTACAGAAACTCCCACACAATCACCTTGGAAGCATGTGGGGGCTGCCTGAAGACCCATCCGCTTAGAGTGAGCCGTTTGTGTGAGTGAGCCAATACCTACCTCCACATGGGAACTAGAAATGTAGCCGCTTTTTCTGCAACTGCAACAGTCTGAAAAGGGGCGGCTATGATGCTGTAAATGACACCTGACCCTGTAGTAGACCCACTGATTCTCACAGACCATGCTTCCATGTGAATGCTGCTCCACTGCAATCCAGACAGCAGCCCTGTATGCTTCCAAGGTTTTTTTAAAAAAAAAATTCTTTTTTTTCTTTTTTTAAAAAAATTCTTTTTTTAAAAAAATTATTTACAGCATTTGTTTTACTCCATCCTTCAAGGAAACCTTCCTAGAATGGCTAAAATAAAGCATGAGAATAAATAAGAATGTATAAAACAATTGCACGAAAAACAAGTCACAACAGAATCAGAAGAGGAGCCAACAAAGCACATTACAAATAATGAAAGGCTTGGGAAAATATAATGGTTAACTCCACAAGTGAGGACTGGGCCTAAGGCTAAGGCTAAGCCTAAGGCTACATGCCTGCTATCTGATGTCCCAATGAAGGCTGGAATCATACATGTACTTACTTGAACGCAACTTTGACTGAAGTCAGTGGGACTTGCTTCTGAGTTAACATGCCCAGAATCCTACTGCAAGGAAGTTTAGATGATAATCTAGGGATGACAGGAATCAGCAGTCACACTCCAGATGGGACACTCATTCAAAGACATGTTGAGCATCTGCACGGATTACAAAACACCCTAGAATGGGAACAATATCAAGCCACATGCTTTAAGGATTAGCCTAAACATTGGCTATTATATATTGGTGAGCCTGTGGATTAATGAGGCAGATTACTGAACATCTGCCTACGATGGATTTTCTTGCACCTTCCCCTGAACCATCTGGTACTGAAACTAGGATGTTGAGCTGGTTGCATCAATCACATGTGTCCTACATCCAGGCTGGCTGAGTACGATAGTTACTTAGGCGGCAATCCTATAACACTGGGAGTAAACCCCATTGAACACACAATGGGACTGTATAGACATGAGTAGATATGCCTAGAATTGTGCTGTTAGAATCCAAAAAAACACCCGCAGATTCTCTTGACCCAGTGTTGGAAGTAGAAAATAGGTTTTACCTCCACTGCAATGAGGTCCACAAGGGTAGGGCTTGACTTTTTTTTCCATAGGAGTAAAGCAATAATTGACTTATGCTGACAAATTAGCAAATAATGGAGTGTAACAGGAATTGTCACTGCTTGTAATACCCAGAGGGTTTTTTTTTTCCCTTGGGTTTTCTTTTTGTACAAGTCAGGCACCCTCACACTAAAATTCTTAGAGACATACTGGATGCATCAGCAGAAGAATCACGATAAGATCTTCTCACACTGCTTTCTTGAAATCTTTAATAGCACGCATAAGGTGAGGAGGATATGAATATGATATGAATACTGTACCTGCATGTTTTGCCTAACAGGGCAAACAGGAGCTTTGGGGAGGCTATTTTTATCCAGAAAATGGCATGGGATCAAGGGTTAACTTCCCCTCCCCCAGCAACTTCATCCACACTGAATTCCACCACCACCCCTGCACAGCTACTATTAAACTTGATTATTTTAACCCCTGATCTGGTGTTTGTGAGAAACTGTTCCTTCCTTCTTGACAGCTGCATTTTAGTGTAGCCCTAAACTTCACATCATGTAAACAGGCCATTAGCCCTGAGCGGCTTAGTTTTTCTTTATTCAATAGAAGCTGGGGGTGCCCGCTCACCCCCCACACTGATTTACGGGCACATGGGAAGGCCACTGGCACATGGCAGTGGCCGCTCGCTGCTTGCAGCAGTGACCCAGCTGCACAAAATGGCGTGTCACCATTTGCAACAGCTGTAAAGCACGCTGCGCTGTCAGAACAACAGTTCCTGCAGTGCAGCGTGCCTATACATTTGGGCTGCTAGTTCTATCAGAGACAGGAAAGTGCTTCAGACATTAGGCCCATATGATGGAAAGGTTTTTCCCCTATGAACATTCCTACATATAGAAAACTAGCACATCAGGGAGAAAGTTTCTAGCTTAGCCTTCTTCTTATCATGGTCGTTTTGAATGTGCAGGGCATATTTTTGCATGGAAAATAAACATGTGAGTCTTTTAACTGGCTAGAGTTGCAAGATCTCAAAATGCTAAGATCAACTGCAGGCAATCCCAAGTGTTCTGATGCTCCAGGTCCCAGAGGAACTATATATAGTTGGCAAATTACGGAGATATCTTGGGAGATTTTTAAGAGATACGTAAGGGACTAAGTGGAAAACATTTTTCATTTCTGATGCGACATAAGTGCTTGCATTTAAAAGAAAAAATAAACCTTACTTTAAAAAGAAGCACGAGATGGATGCAGTCCAGGATTTTTCAAATATCTTGCTTTGGGGAAATATACTGCACTGCACTTTTAACTTTAATATCACATTACAAACTGTTTTCTGGGAGGGTGGTATAGTTTTATGAATACTTTATCATCAGACTCTGAGAGCCAGTGAAGTGTTTTGGATAACAGAAATGAATAATGCATCACATTTTCACTGCCTACCAAACTGATTTGTTTACTAATAATTTGGTTTAAAGAACATTATTGTTTTACTGCTCACACATTGATTTACTCCCAAGCACTCACTGATCGGATATCGTTAGAGCAGAAGAAAGTTTCCCTGAAGAAATATATTGTTTGCTGTTCCCTTCCAGATTAGAGCTTGAGTCCCCAGCTGCCCAATTTTTTCTACTGCGGTGTGATGCTCACAGAAATATTGACAAAATTCACTGAGTATTGCTAAAGACCTTGTCATATCTCCTTAGTAGATTATGGTATTAATTTTCATTGTCAGAAGCCCAGTTTATATAAATCTGGGCTGATGATGTGGGCTTCATAAAGGCAGAGGCGTCGTTACGGTGGGGGCAGTTAGGGCGGTGTGCCCCAAGCGGCAGGTTGCAGAGGGTGTACATGCCTCTGGATCCGGTGCTCCGTCCCACGCTGGCTCCTCTTTGTGCAGCCGTTGTTGACTGCAAGTTTGGCCCTCCTGCCCCCACTGGCGCCATTTGGCTCCAAAAAGGAGCTGAAAAGCGCCGGGGGGGGGGTTCCACACCACGGCGGCGCGCAAGGATGACACTACGGCCCCAGGGGCGGGGCGTATTGCATCCCGTGGGGGGGTGTCGCAGCGGCGGCCCCCTCCCACGAGGGGGGGGTAGGACCGCTACTGCATAAAGGGCATAGGCACCCCTCCCCTCCACCAAGAAGACAGCATCATTCGTGAGCTAACTGGTCCACAAGAGCCCAGCTCACAAGTGTTATTTACATGGTGGAGGAGAAGGTTGATCATGATGCTTCTCTACTGAAATGTTCCCGCACTGATACCTGTATCTCCCCACAATGCCATTCCCTGGGTTAAGATTTGAAGGACAATCATGCTGTTGATGAAGTACAGGTGTCTTCAACAGGTGGCGTTTTCATATCTTGGACTGAACTACTGAAATCCCTGTTTGTTCATTATGGCTTGCTTATCTTGATGCAATAAAATCTAAACGTTTATGTTGATGTATAAAGATAGCAGCATTGATTTTTTTCCCTTTCTGCAATAGATTTGATTACTACCAAGGAGCCAAAGTCTTGCTGAGGTCTTTTCATTTTACCACAGCACCTTATCATACTTGCAGCTTTTCCTAATTGCATTTTCTGCTGAGAGAAGCAAGTGGAGGAATTTTGAGAGGATGCAGGTGAGCTCCCAAGAGGCTCTTTGAAGCTCATTAAAACCTGGTAACTCGCAATTATTGTGATTTCAGATAGATTGCTCCTCTTCACTTGTATGGATCCGTGACTTTCTGCAAAATAAAACAAAGTTATAAACACAAATCATATTTTTGGAGCGTATTAGAATACTTTTCATTTAGAACGTCATGTTCCGGTGATGTTTTCAGGGCTGATTTATATGATGTCCACCATTCTCCTGCAATACCTTAAGCTAAATGAAGAGCTTCCATTCAAATGAGAAGACCCCCACATAATTCCCACTCCCCTCCTTTGCCCCACAGTGTAAAAGAAGCAAACCTCTAAGCTTCATATAGTATGCATGGTGGACATACACAACTGCCTTTTGTAATTCCCACTCCCCTCTTTACCCTAAGCTTTCGAGCTAAAGAGAATGTTTCTTTAAAACATTCAAAGCTTTGTAAATTCGAAATAAGAAATTTGGAAATCAACATTCAAATTGATATTTCAAATATGAAACTCAAACATGGAAATTAAAAGACTTTTGACATATTAGCATCTGTTGCCTGCTTTGATTTTGACAGGCTTTGAGTATGAAATCTCATAAACTGTCAAATACTGTTAAATACACATTGTTGGTGCATCCAGGTGGCGCATCAGAGGTCAACCAGCTTAGGCATTAGCTGTGGGCCACATCCACTTGACTCAGCTGGTCCCTGAACCCTCAGAATCAGTGGTAGTGGCAATGTCCAATACATTTTGGGGGTAGATGGGGTGCCATGGGATCCAGTGCAAGGCTTTGTTCCAGGGACCCACAACCTGGGACCAGCACTGATTGTGTATTATCACACACATAGCCTAATCCTAACCGTGATGCTGTGGTGCCAACGCGGTGCCCATTGTATCCCACAAGGGAGTTTTGGCCTCCAGAGGCCTCTCCAGGGTAAGGGAACATTTGTTCCCTTGCCCTGAAGTAAGCCCCTGCTGGCCCGGTGGGTCAACTCAGAGCTGCACCCAGAGGCGACAGGCGCCGGGAGGGCGCCCGGGCGTGTGGGGGTGGGGCCAGCGTCGCGTCGCATTGACGCCCCCCCGCCCATTTTGCTCCCATTTCGGAGCCAAACCGGCTCGAGGGAGGGAGGGCCCAGACACGACGCTGCTTCAGGAGAGGGGGAGTTCCCCCGCCCCCATTCCTGCCACCCGCCCGCGACCGAGCGCCTGGAGATCCTGGTCCACGCGCTCCGCTGTGGTTCCACCCCTGGCTGCACCAGCAATATCACTGTTGCCAAACTCACTCCCTTCCCAGTCCTGATATGCCCTCCCTCCACCCCATTGCCACCCCATTCTCACCCCCTCCAGCCTCTCTCCACTCCCTGCACCGAACCTCCCCCAAACTGCCCATAAACCACCGCCGCCACTACTGGAGATGGACCCAGCCCCACTGCAGGAGCTGGGTCCATCTCTGGTGGGCACATGGACCCTCCGGTCATTTGTACCACTACCAGCTGCTCCAACATGCATGAAAGCAGTGCAACATTTATGGCACAGATGTGGCACTTACAGTGGTAGATCGCAAGATCTGCCATCGTAAATGCCCAGTAGGATTGGGCCAATAGTCACCCACTCTGGTCAATGTAAATTGGGAAGCTGATTGAGAAAGGCAAACAGAAGAACGACCTCCATTTGACCTACATTATCTTTTCTAATTATCTGTCTATCTAACAGCACTTCTGTAAGCTGCGGGGCAGCCTTAGCTTCCAATAATACTGAGGTGCTACTGGCAGGCCAGCTTCAAGGAATTTTACCCAATTCCTAGGTCAAGTAATCACCTAGCTAAGAAGCTTATAAGCGTTTGATCTATTTAGGCAGCATGTTAATCAGCACTGAGTCCATGGAAATCCTTGGTTTTGTTTTTAAGTAACTGTGTTCATTAATTAATCCTAGCTTTAGGCTGTGCATAAATGTAGGAAAGATTATTCTAACCAGTCATCAAATGGATTTTTTAGATTCTGCTGTGTACTTAGTTCAATCCAACTTCTGGTATGCAAAATTAATAACTACAGCAGCAGCAGCAGCAGCAGCAACAACAACAACAGTATCATCTTACTGAAAATGGAACCAGTTTCTTCTAAAAAGAGAGTGACTAGAAATTTAAAAACATTGGGCCAGTTCAGATGACATTTTTCCTCCTGGCTGGCCACATGCACTAAATGATGTGCCTGCTCATGGCATACACACATCCTGGTCCCTCCCTTTGCTTCCCTCACTCTCCTTAAAAATCACCCTAAATGCCTGAGGGGGGTGGTGGTTCTGACAAACTACCCCCCACACAATTAGGGAGATTTTAAAGGAAAGTGGAGGAAATGATGGGAGAGGCCAGAATGGGCTCACACTGTGAGCCCAGAACTGGGCTCAGAAAAAATTAACTGTTCCCTGACCACCACTATCAGAGGCATCGTTACGGTGGGGGCGGTTGGGGCAGTGGGCCCCAAATGGCGGGTTGCGGGGGTGCACCTTCCACCGGATCCGTTGCCTCCCCCCCCCCCGGCCACTGGCTCCTCTTCGCAGCCAAGAACGGCTGCAAGTTTGGCCCTCCCACCCTCCCTGGCGCAGTTTGGCTCCAAAAAGGAGCCAAAAAGCGCCAGGGGGGTGTTTCCGCACCGTGGCGGCGCGCAACAATGACATCATGCCCCCCAGGGGTGTGGCATGTGGCATCCGTGGACGGTGTCACAGCAGCGGCCCCCTCTCACGGGGTGGGGTGGGGTGGGGTGTAGGGCCGCTTCTGACCACTATAACTCAGAAAACAGCTCATTTTTTCTGAATTGAATTCCAATATTGTTTCATGCCCTGTCACATCCTGAATTATATCACTGGAAGCACAACAGGGTCCAAATCCACCCATACCCCCTTCATGCTCTGCAGAGCTCCACTGCACACACACACCCCAGGAATGGGAAACAGAATGTTCCAAGCCACCATGCTCTCACTCCTACAGGGCACCACTGTTCCTCTCCCTCCCAAGCACCAAGTACACCTCTCAAGTCAGAGAACAGGTTTGGCGGATGTAGTTGTCTATTCCTTGTTACCCTCTCTGTGTTTCTCCTTGCTTCCCACAGGAAACAGGGATGCTGACAAATGTTCCATATTGCAGCTTAAGGCTACTACTGCCCCTTGTTGCCCCCACCCCTGGGGTGTTAAATCAGGTTGTTTCTCTTCTGAAGGCAATTCCGGACGCATGCACACGCGCACGCGTGCATGTGTGTGTCGGTGTTGGTGTCTGTGTCTGTGTGTCTGTGTGTGTAACCTCCATGTCTATGACCCTTTAAATGTAGAAAGAGAGAATACTTAGAGCTGAACATGCTCAGCTAAGTTTCCTTTCTTTAGGGAGTTTTATTTTATTGCCTTGCACTTTTGCACTTATTGTGCAGTCTTTTTCACAGGGGTTATCCAAACTGGCGTGTTTATAGATTCTGCACAGCTTGGCTCAGGTGAGTGAATGCTTGAGAATCAAAAGAGTGAGGAATGATGCTGTTCCTTTCATGTGCCTTTTTGCATTGAACTTTTGCATGTCATTTCCTGGGGAGCACAAATTCCAGCATAGAGATCAGGGACGAGGAGTAGACATCGATTGATTGCAAGGACTGCTGCATCATTATTACTACTGAATATTTGAGAGGAGTGCTGCAGAAGCAGGACTTTCAGGGGGAAATACATTTTGTGCTGTGTGTAATTGTGGGACAATTTGAGATCAATGTGTTGTTTAAAAAAGTTTCTTTAATTTGCTTCTATGGTCCTTGGAACATTAATCCTGGCAGGGGAAAAAATAGAGATTACATTTGTGACTATGCCAGAGGAGCGGAAGGTAGTGTGGATTTTCATCCTTTCCCTTCCTTATGTAATCCACATCTGCTACATATATAGCACTCATAAAAATAATCCAGATTGGGATTATAGAATGGGATATAAAGTTTTGCCCCATACACACAAACACCTACACTGTTTCTCCAAAAACATTTGCCCCCGCCCCAGCTGCAATTTTATTTTTTTAAAAAACAGCACTATAATTATACATTTATCACTACTTTGGCCCAGGCCAGCGGGTGGCGCAGCGGGTTAAACCGCTGAACTATAAGCTGTCGATTGAAAGGTCGGCAGTTTGATTCCCGCGACGGGGTGAGCGCTCGTTGCTTGGCCAGCTCCTGCCAACCTAGCAGTTCCAAAGCATGTTAATGTGAGTAGATAAATAGGTACCGCTTGCGGGAAGGTAAACAGCGCTCCGTGTTCCAGCTGCATGCTACGCGCTGCGGCAAGGAGAGTCATGCCGGCCACATGACCACAGAGGCGTCTTCGGACAACGCTGGCTCTTCGGCTTTGAAATGGAGATGAGCACCACACCCTAGAGTCGGACATGACTGGACTTAATTGTCAGGGGATACCTTTACCTTTTTATACTTTGGCCTAGTTCCTGTGATTGTGGCAGGTTGCTTAAAAAAATTAAGGGAAACTTTACGAGTACCATAAATGTTTTTCAATATAACTTTAAATTATCCCCTTCTCTTCTTTGTCTTTTCCATAGCTACAGTAATTTAACCATTTTGGAATATTGGTTTCTCCTATTGCAATTTAATCTTTATGTTTCCCCCTCCCTATTATTGCACATTTATCACTCCAATTAATACTGTAGGTAAATCTAGTCTTTAGTCTAGTCCCGTGGTGGCCAACCTTTCAACATGAATGCTGGTCCTTTAAATGGCTGCATAGGTGAGGACATTTCAGCAGGTGCAGTTGCTTTAGCAGCACCATCAGCACTTGCAGCTGCCAAGATTCTGTCTTCTACACAACTCTTAAGAACACAGTAGCACTAATGGTGGAAGGTTGGCCACCCCTGGTCTAGTCTAATATTGTAGGTAAATCTAGTCTTCCATAAACGCCAATATCCTCTGGTTGTGCCATCAGCCAGTGGCC
This sequence comes from Plestiodon gilberti rubricaudatus, assembly GCA_026170595.1. Taxonomy (NCBI): domain Eukaryota; kingdom Metazoa; phylum Chordata; class Lepidosauria; order Squamata; family Scincidae; genus Plestiodon; species Plestiodon gilberti. The sequence continues at coordinate 184,930,054 of JANXHW010000004.1, read as the reverse complement.
CCAAAGAACACTAGTTGCACACAGATTAGAGTGCATATGTATATGTATACATAGCCTTTCTAAAACGCCTCTTTATGACAGGAATGTCAAGGCACCTGGAGGAGGCAAAGGGTAACTTACAAGACCACATAAACATGCTAAGGGTGATAGTGAACTTCAGCAATCTGTCCTGAGCCTGGAATAATCTTGGGTTATAGCACAACATGTGGCCACTTTTGGGGGGCACCATCACTATTCTTTTTTAGTTGGAAATGTTTCTGTTCTACAACCAAGCTTACATTCTTTAAATGAACATGAGTCAGCAGCATGATGCAGCTGCAAAGAAGGCTAACACAATTGTAGCCTGCATTAGTAGAACCATAGCTTCTAAGTCATGAGAAGTAGTGGTTCTGCTTTACTTTGTGTTGGTCAGACCTCACCTGAAGTACTATGTCCAATTCTGGGCACCTCACTTTAGGAAAGATGCAGTCAAACTGGATCAGGTTCAGAGAAGAGCGATGAGGAAGATCAAAGGATTGGAGAACAAGCCGTACGAAGAAAGGTTGAGGGAACTTGGTACGTTTAGCCTGGAGAAGAGAAGGCTGAGAGGGGATATTATAGTGCTCTTCAAATACAGATCTGAAGCATGCTTTAACTATTCCTTTGTATTACACTGGACGTCAAAATTGACCATTCTTACTGCTTCAGTTCACAGCTTTTGAGGGATAATGTGGGCATTTCTTGTAGAATTAATAATGCCTAATAGACTGGATAATAGCTCCATCAAGACTGCAGTCTTCCAAGAATGAGGGTGTATCACTTGACTACTTAAATTTCCACAATCATTACTGAGATGTATGGAGATTTCATGATATTTACTATCTCCCAGGCTAATCTGATGAGGTGCCAAATTTAATTGAAATTTTTTAAAAGTATATCAATGTTGTGGAACTGACTTGAGCAAAATATGCATCACAAAGACATACTAGCAGACTAAATAAATTCTCCGATGGGAGCTGGGGAATTACTTATTTGAAATGTGCATTATGCAATCATTAAACCAACATGGCAAAGCCTTCGCAGCGCTCTTTCAACAATGTTACACAGTGTACAGTGCAACACAGGGCAAATCAAGATGACATTAATTTACAAGACAAGTGAGGTTTCAAGCAAGCCTTCACATTTTCCTTTATTTGAAATCAATCTAAACTGTGTTTTGAGCTCCTCTGTCATTTCCTTGCAGCACTTCATCATCAAAACAATAAGAGGGCTGCAAGCTTTGAATTGCAACCAATGAATTGGTGTAATTTAGCAACTAAGATGTAAGCAGAGATTAACAGTTGCTTTCCTCCTCTGCCGAAATCATTGGTAGAACTGACCAGCAGGCAAGAACTCTAGGACTCCGGACTCACACTGTGAATAATCACTCCTCGCCGCAGCCTCACTTTTCTTGGAATATTGCCTAGTTAGTATTTTTGCAGCAAGAATGGTCAATGTTTACTTTCAGAGACAGAAAAAGTGACAGGCCAGAACAATAAAAAAAAAAAGGCAGGAGCAAACAACCAGGTTGAACTACAGTGCAAGGGAGCTCTAAACAGGAGCAGCTGTCCAGTTCAGCAGCCGTCTCTTTTTGCTTTCTTTTATAAGGGATGCTGCAAGGCTGAAGTCACAATTCAAGTAGCCTTGATGTGTCTGACAGACAGCAGCATGTCGGGGTCTGATAGAAGCGCACATGTTGTCTGTTTCCACTTATGCTCTACTTGTCAGTCTGCACATAAGGTAAATATTACTAGAATGCCATTCAGCTTCAGTGCTCTCATTCAAACAAAACTTAAAGCCCTGGAACGTTTCAGCACTCAGAGAAGCTCAGAGTGTGCAAGAGTATTTAATCTTTTCTGACTTTCAGCTGCTGATTTTATTGTTTCCTGCTTTGCAGTTTCAGTACGTTTGCATGGTTTTAAAATCTTGTCTTGTATTTATAAGCTGCTTTGGAAGAGCATAAGAACCTAAGAAGAGCCCTGCTGGATCAAGCCAAAGGCCAATCTAGTCCAGCTTCCTGTATCACACAGTGGCCCCACCAGATGCCTCAGGGAGCACACAAGACAACAAGATACCTGTATCCTGTCGCCACTCCCTTGCACCTGGCACAGAGAAAACCTACTCCTACAACCAGGAGGTTGCTTATCCCCATCATGGCTTGTAAGCTGCAATGAACTTTTCCTCCATAAATAAAGGTCTTTATCCAAACTGAAAAGCAGGGTAAAAATGTTGTAATAAGTAAATGAACAGTTGCACTGCTGCACATGAATGCCTGCCAGAGAGAGAGAGAGAGAGAGAGAGAGAGAGAGAGCTCCTACCCTAGGCGATTTATTGCAGATATACAGTGGCCATTTTTAGCATGATGACCACTTTGTGCAGTCCTAAAGGAAACAATGGCACAGAGCAGCTTGAAAAACAGATTGATAGCAAAAGCTGCTCCCTTCCCCAAATGACTGCCAAGAGACTCTGCATGTAAATCTGTCCATGGCCTCAGCCTGGTGGAAAACCTGAAGAAGGCAAGAACTGTTTCCCTCGCAGCCAGCGGCCTCATTCATTTCAGGTCATGTTCTCTCTCAATAAGGGTTCCTGTCCGTATTGTACAAGCAGCCAGCCCTGACTGGCTGGTTGACAAGCAGCATGGGGGACGTGGTCAATTATCCTGAAACCGACACCGTCTCTGGCGCGGCTGAGAGCCCTACGCGAGAAATCATCTCTTAAGAGTTGTTTAAGCCACTTGTGCCCCGGTGCATCCCTAACAATGAGAAATGAACTCTCTGCAATGATTTTTCAATTTGAAAAATCCATTCTCATTTCAGAAATCATCTCGCTCGGAGTTCATGCATTTGTCATTTGTTACAAGGCAGAGCTGGGACTCCAGACTGCTCTTTAACATCCCCGTTCAAGTGGGAGAGAAAAGGCTTCTAAAAAATCACTTAATGAACACTGTGGCATAAGAGAGCAGAGGATATGTTCACTTTCCTCCAGTTCAAAGAACAAGCTTTCTTCAAAGGATCATTACTCAGGCAGAAAGTCCAAGTCAGGAATGGGTAAAATCAAGTCCTATTATTATGAACTATTGATAACCAACCATTGTATCATGCTGTGGCTCCTTTCGAAACATAAATATTGCGCTTGGCATGTTGAATCAAAAGCATCCTGTACGTTCCAATACTACCAGGTCATCCAACTATGACTCCTAGTGCAGGGGTTCTCAACCAGTGGTACTTGTACCACCAGTGGTATTTCAGCTGACTGCTGGTGATACTCGGACCGCTAGACCGCTGGAACTCCGCTCCAACACGGCACTTTTGGTGCTGCGTTTTCACTCCCGAGAGGTTCCTGCTTTTGACCAAACCTCTCGGGAATGCTGAGAAGCGCCATCCCCCCCCCCCCCGCCCAAAGCCTCCTACCTGTATTTTCTGGCCTCCAAAAACCCAGAAGTAACCAGCGATGATGTCATTGCCAGTCACTTCTGGCGGTACACAGCAAGAGAGTTGTGCTGGAGGTGGTACTCAGCAGAGAAGGGGTTGAGAACCCCTGTCCTAGTGTATAAGATGATTCAGGAATCCCTGAAAGTCCCCTGAAAGTTTTAATGTGCAGTTAGGGAATTTTTGACTGGCTATAGGTATAAATCTGCATGGCTGTGACAGCATAATATATAGTACAGAACCTGGCTATTCGATGCGATAACTGGTAGTTTTGGCAGCATCTCAAATTACATTTCAATGATAATGACATAGTCTATTCCCTCCCATGTATGCAGGTCTGGCCCTGAGTGAGGTACACCTTGTGTCTACACAATGTAATATGCCTGCCCATTACCAGTAATTAGAGGCTTGTAGGTTGACCCAATGACCCAGCTTTTCCCCCAAGGCCATTCATGCTTGAAGCTTCCTCTGTGTAGACATTCCGGATAATCAATGTTCATTGTTATAAGAAAAATCAAAATTCATAGTCTGGGCAGAATCAGAAACAGATCTTTTCAATGCAAATGCACTGCTCTTCTTGTTCGTGGTGTGTGGGTCTGCTACCCCACCTACCCTTCTCCAGTTAGATTTACAAGGTGAGTAACATGCTGTGGTGACTTAGTGGTTAAGACGCTGAACTGCAAACCGGAAGGTCCGTAGGACAGCAGTTCGAGACCCGAGTGCCGCAGCTCCTGCCAACCGAGCAGTTCGAAATCAAGACATTGCAAGTAGATAAAATAGGTACCACTGCAGTGGGAAGGTAACAGCTTTCCGTTAGTCATGTCGGCCACGTGACCACGGAAGCGTCTTCGGACAGCACTGGCTTCGGCCAGGAAGAGGGATGAGCACCGCACCCTAGAGTCAGACACAACTGGCTTTCAAGCAGGGGATACCTTTACCTAACAAGCTCAGCAAAGCTGAGAGCAGTAGATGCCTGAATGGCGGGATGCTGCAGTTGCCATTTTAAATTGGCTTATCTGCCCCTCCGGGGTTTGTAAAGGGAATTAAAGTTGTCCTGTGTTGATCTCTGACCACTTGATTGAAAATATCTGCTTAGGTTTCTTGCACCTTGAACAGTGGAGTGTAAGATGACTTGACAAGGAACTAGAGGCAGATGATGAATCACCTGCCATCGCGGCAGCCAGTCTGCTTACAAGACATTGCAGTACTTGGACAGTCCAGATCACGATAATAAATAAGGGGAACTGAAAGCAAAAGCCAGTCCTGACTCGTTCCCAACCTACAAAATGCACATTCAGGAAGACATATTAGTGACTAAAAACCCACTTAAAATTGACTTGGGCTGAAATCCTGTACACGCTTTCCTGGGAGTAAGCTCCATTGAACACAATGGGACTTACTTCTGAGTAGAGATGTAAAGGCTTGCGCTGTCATTTTGTAATTTGACTTTTTTTTTTTCAGTAATGGACCCATGCATTTGCAAATCCAAAGGAGACACAATTTGCTATAGTAAATGCCAAGCTTTTTGATTGCCATAGCTGTAAAAATATATTGTTAGAGAGAAAAGCGATACGTTTCCCCTCCCCTGGGATCCACCTCACCTCCTGTTAATCACATTGTTTTCCTTTGAATCTACCCATTTACGTTTTATATATACTTATCTGATGTATGGAATGATGATGGAAAAGCAGGTGGTTTATTCATTTGTGTATGATTTACATTCATGCGTGTTGGAATAACGCTTTTGAGCCCCTCCCATTTCAGATACAGACTTTAATAAGCAGAAAGAAAAGGTTACTTTGGACAAAACAAAGCATTTTATTAAGGCAAAGTCAGGATCTCAAAAGACAGCGTTAAATATGAACCCTGGACCGCTACACTGGGAACAGTATGTAGGGGCATCAACCAGCCAAAGTTAAAGGACTTCTAAATCCTGTCAACAATGCTCAATTTATTTGGTATGCCTGTGCACAAACATATCTGGAACTGAGGGCGTGAATGGAGAAGGGAGTTACTACGGTAGTACTGCCCTCTGCCCCTGCTAGCTGTATTCAATACCCATGCACAGTCTCCCGAACCCCACTATCCTTTGCTTTGGCTACTTTTGCCATCATTTCTATCAACCCATTTTGCGAACACTGCTGCAACTCGGCTGGCAGACCCCACCATACCAGGTAAGGTAGTGGTGGGGGCGGGGAGGGCAGGACAGGGGCGTGACAGAGACAGGAGGGGTGTGTACCTGGCACCCTTCCTCACCTCCCGACATGCCCCCTTTTTCTTCTCAGACTTGCGCCAGCTGGAGCAGGACCAAGGAGACTCATTGGCAAGTGGGAGGCTTACTCAGAGGTAAGGGAAACTATTTCCCAAGCCTCTTAATCTCCCCTCCCGCAGGATGCAGCACAAGCCTTTCTGGCATGGCTGCATTGGCGGGGGGGGGGGGGAAGGATCTGATTAGACTGTTTGTCAGGCCATTGGTCCATCTAGCTACCGTGTCTGCTCTGACTTAAGATGACTCTACAAGCCCTTAGGCAAGACCATTCTCCAGCCTTACATCCTGAGATCCTAAATTGAGATGACAAGGATTGAATCAAGGATTGTATGCATAGCTTATTCCACCACTAATGAGCTACAGCCTCTCACAAATACATAAATGATAAACATAGTTAACAAACAGAACCGAGGGGAGGCAACGATAAGAAGCTGGCAGGCGCCATAGCGGCAATGCCAACCTCACAAACCTGTTTTGGGCACAGATTCAGGATCCCAGATCTGAACATAGCTGATTTGGTCCAGTTTGAGTCCTGCCCAAAGTCACTTCCACAAACCTAGGATTTGGTTTCTACATGTTGTTACCCCAAAACAAGTGTTTTGTCTTCATTGTTCTAGACACTGTTGTATTCTGAGCAAGCTAGGAGTTAAAGCTGCTGTTGTATTCCTAATGAAACTTGCTGACATCCCCAAGTGTAAGCCAGAGGGGTTACCTATAGGCCTGTTTGCCCTGGAAATCCTCTTAGCAGAGACAATCCAGTACCTGCCTGGAGTTACGGGAACTAGCTGATTGTCACTATAATCATGATAAAATTTGGAAGTTGCTGAAAAAGCAAAGAAAGACCTCATATTTTGGTCCAATTAAGGTTTAAATCACCTGAGAAATCCCCCTTCCTTCAGTAGCCCCAATGCCCTTTTTAAAAGACACACCCCAGCCGAAGCAAGGTGAATTGCTTCCATTTCTGAACCAACCTCTCTCTCTCTCTCTCTCTCTCTCTCCTGAGCAGAAATCCAGTTACAAGCAGATAAATCTGGTAGTAGACCTCTGTTCCCATTTTTCTTGTTGCTATTCTTTTCACTGAGAAGGTGCAGTGGCTCACCAGAAAAAAAAAAAACCCCGATTTCCTCTGATCTGGTTTTCTTAGTCAATCCCTTGGAGCCGGAAAAGCAGCCCACTTGTCTAATCTATTTTACCATGGAAGGGCTTCTCAGTTGCAGAGACATGGATTAAGAAGGCCAAACCTAGGAAAGAAACATCTTGGTCGAAGTGTGAGCTCATTACTCTGGCAGCTTGTCCTTCGTGATTTGACTATGGAAAGGTACCATCAGGGTCAGGTATCTCCCACCTCCCTCGTTATTCCCAACCTTCTTCTTCAACGCTTCCTTCCTTCTCTATAGGCTTACCAGATCTCCAACTGGGACAGAGTGCTAGACCTTTAGGAGAAGAAATGTGGGCAGGTGTAGCTTGTTAAACCTTAGAGCACAATCCTAGGCATGTCTACTCAGAAGCAAGCCCCACTGAACACAATGAACTGAACACAATGGGGCTTGCTTCTGAGTAGACATGCCTAGGATTGTGCTCTAACTGTCAAGCTACACCTGCCCACATTTCTTCTCCTAAAGGTCTAGCACTCTGTCCCAGTTGGAGATCTGGTAAGCCTACTTCTCTATCAACACAGAAAACCCTGCTTCCTCCTAGGAATAACTTCATTTGTCTCCTCCTCTTACCTGCCATTCTCTTGCCTCAACTTTTCTCCCTGCTCCAAACTGCTCCAAACAGCTCCCTCCCTGCTCCTAATTAACCCTTTGGTGCCAGTGTTCTCCCAAACCAACACAAATAACAAAATTCTATATACAGCAGGGTGAAGTTTACAAGCTATTTCCCTTTTTGTATTCCTTTCCTTCAATAAAACCCCATTTCAACATTTGACCTTGAGCTCAGTTGCTAAGGAATAGCAATAGTCCATGCTCTTCCTGGTACCAGTCTAAGGAAGGGTGCATGCACCATGGGCAATGATAAAAGATAAAAGATCATTAAAACACACATCCCCTGAACACATGTGTAAATGCACATACACATACACAAATGCACATACCAAAGCATCAATGGTAACAATGCCTTTTCAATGAGCCTGCTCTAGTGCCCAGTCTTATCTGCCTGCCTCTCCTCTGTGGTATTCCTTGGCCTGATTTTGTTTTGCTCATACTTTGGGTCTGATTCCACTCTGCTCTTGCCAAAAGCCCCACCTTTCTGGCTCTGAACCTTCCAATAACCCTTTTATATAACCATCCCGTGTGCCTGCCTCACAAAGGAGTATGTGTCTGCACTGCCTCAAAACCATGGTTAGCAATAGCATAGCATTGTCTCCCTCCATATAGTCTTCTTTTTTTTTTGTTCTTTTAAGAACTACCCAGTGTCTCAGGCTGAATCTGTACCAGCCCACAGCATGAATTTCTCTAGCCACTCAACCCTGTTCTCACTCAGCAGCACTTTGGCGGCTTAAGAATTCTTCTTCCCTTACTTGTTAACACAGGCTAGGTTCATATTAGCCATTATTTGTCAGTAGGTCACTAAAGCTTAACCCCTAATTAGGGTGAAGAACCAAAATTGGAGATGTTCAATAATGGCTATCAAGAGCTGCCAGAAATTACAGAGAAATTGCTGCAATTTCTTTTCTCCTCTCTCCTTTCTCCCTCTCAGACCAAAGGGCATTATCAGAAGCAGTGGTTTCATTTTTGCCAGCTGCCTCTTCTTCTCCACTCGCCCATCCTGGGCAAACTTTAAAATTTGGGGTTGCAACAATTTTAAAAAAGCTGCCATTGATCCACTGTGCATATGGTGTGTATTGTTGTTTTTCCAATATTTATTGCACTGAGTTTTATTTATTTCTTACTGAAATGGGAATATATTTCAGATGTCAGCTTAAAAATGACTCTAATGATGTAATAAGTGAATGAGTTCATCGGATGTTAAGTGCCCTTTGCATAATAAAACATGCCGTAGCTCCATGCATTACCTGGTTAGAGTTGGCAGTGTGATCCCGAATGGTTCTCTTTCAACAGGATTCTAAATATCCGTTGTATGTATTTATTGATACTATATGTTTATAGAGTCAACTATGTGCCTGGCACTTTACAACAAATGGGGGAGACAGGTCCCTGCCCCAAAGGGATCACAATCTAAAAACAACAAAAGGGAAACAACACAGGAAGAGGAGAAAAGTCAAGGAAAGGATAACCTGGGGAAGAATATACAATTATTTCATTTATATTTTCATTTAGTACTATGTACTGGTAGTTCTATTTTCATTTAGTTCAGGGGTTCTCAACCAGTGGTACTGGTACCACCAGTGGTACTTCGGCCGACTGCTGGTGGTACTCAGACAACCAGACCATCGGAACCCCGTTCTGACGTGGCACTTTTGGCAGCACATTTTCGCTCCCGAGAGGCTCCTGCCTTTGGCCGAGCCTCTCACGAATGCTGAGAAGGACCACCGCCCAGAACCTCCTTACCTGCATTTCCTGGCCTCCAAAAGCCTGAAAGTAACCGGTGATGATGTCATTGCCAGTCACTTCCAGTGGTATGCAGCAGGAGAGTGGCGCCGGAGGTGGTACTTGGCCGAGAAGGGGTTAGAACCCCTGCTTTAGTTACAACAAAGTATGGGGACCAGGGAGTTAGGTCAAAGGCTTCATGGAATAGGTGAGTTTTGAGGAGCGATTCAAAGGAAGAAAAGGCAGAGTCATTTGTGGGGGGGGGCAGGACACCTTTGTATAGGCGAGGGTGGTGGAGCTAAGGGGCAGCACAATCCTATCTCTAGGATGCATCCCACCCCCCTCCCACCCCCCCAAAAAAACCCCACCTTGCACACATTATTAGCATGTACAGGTGCTGCCACAGCCTCCTCTTAGGAGAGCAGCTAGGAGGGCAAGAGAGGGGAATGATTATGAAGGAAGCCGAAGCAGAGCAAAAGGCAGCAATTCAGAGACTGTCCTCTTACCTTCAGCTCCACCTCCTTCCTCCTCTCTGTCCTGGGGGCCAAGATCTGGATCAAAACTACAGCAGAAGCAAGTCTAACCCCCCCCCCCCCACACACACACACACACTGCCTAGATTTTGGTATATTTTGCAGCTACATTGCTTGGCATTTGTGAGATACCAAGCCTGTTTGTTTGACCCATTATATTATCCCAAAATTGTCAATGGGAGGGAAGCTGAAACAAAGACAGAGTTGCCTACGGTCACAGAATGAGTTTGTGACAAAGGAGAGATTTGAACCTGATTGGTAGTGTAGCCTCTTACCGCCCAATTCTTTCCAAGGCCAGCCCAGAGCGTGCAAAGCTGCCAAAGCAGCTTGTACTGCATGCTATGGGCTGGCTAGGAACCAGGCATTCCAGGTGAGGTAAATAAAGACATTTTTTACTTACCTCCCCATTGGTCATCTGGTCCCCGCTATTTTGCTGGCATAAGACTGAAGAGACTCGGGGGGGGGCAGGTCCGGGCCTAGAAGGGGGAATGCCACTGCACCAGCACAGGGCTGAACGGCACACGGCTTTTGTGATGGCAGCCCCAGCCTTATGCTGACTAATTATGAGATCCACCGGCGTAATGCCTGGATAGGATTGGGCTGTTAACCACAATGCTGCATCAACTCACAAAGCTACTTGCACTGCAATTTCATCTGGTCTCCAGTGTGATGTTTTTAGACTTGAAAGTTCATTGCCTGATGAAAATTTAATTTTTAAAGCACAGTTTTGGGTTGAAGTCCATGATTGTGCCAACTGAGGGAGGCTGCAAGTGTCCCTTCTGTTTCATTCTAGGACGAAACAATTATTTCACCCTCCCCCAGCACCAGTTTCCTCTAATTAAAACTCTCCTTTAGACCACAACTAAACCAAATAGCCTTTGCTATAGATACTCTGAATTCCTTGGGAATGTCTGTAATGCTTTGGAAGGGGAAATTAGGCACACAAAGCCTTTGTGTAATCTGCTGTGCCAAGTATTGATTATTTACCCAGCAGCTTGTTTGAAGCCTGATCTGATTCCTTCAGGGGATATTTCATTTACACAGAAGAGTTCAGTAAGTATCTTTCAGATTTACCTTTCCTTAGAAATACCGTGTCAAGGTATATGGTGGTGTTTGAAGGTGGAACTAAATGTTTAAAAGCACAGGGTTGCCACCTAAAATGGCAACCCTACGCTGAGTTCAACCGTTTTCCTCCTTAACACCTTGCACAACATAACTCCATCTCTTGATGTGATTGCAGGGTGTTTCTCCATTCCCACCAGTGGCAGCCAACGGTGCAAGCAAACACACAACTAGGGCAGGATATAGTATTCATAATCATACTGTATGTTATGATGGGGTAACTTGACACCAGGTTTCGATTTTGGGTGGCAACCCCACATTTCTTGCGACATTACAGGTGGGCCCCCATATCTGCTGGGGATATGTTCCAGGCCCCTCTGTGGATACTTGAAACCGTGGATAAGAGCGAACACCCCCTCCATAGTTTCCTGAGGGCCCCCCACCCTGCCTCCCCTGCAGGCAGGCATGCTTGCCCCCCCAACTCTTATTTTTCTTTCAGCAAGCTTTGTTTCTTCCTTAAAACAGAGAAGCAGCCTCCATTGCAGGCAAGTAGAATGAGACTAAGTCCTAGAGAGGCTCTGCAAGGTTACTGTTAACCTTGCAGAGCCTCTCTAGTACTTAGTCTCGTTCTACTTGCCTGTAATAAGCAGCCAGAGGCTGTTTCTCCTGTTTCTTTAAGGAAGAAACAAAGCTTACTGGGAAAAAAGTAAAAGCCTGGGGGGGGGGTCCCCACGATCCGTGGATAACTGAAACCGTGGATAGCGAATCAGTGGATATGGGGGCCCACCTGTATATTCCATCTTGAAGTAGACTTCGTGATATGACATCTTACATCTATCACAGCCTGGTCCCCAAATGCCTTGGACAGTGGCTCTGAGATGGGGAAGGGAAGTCTGCATGAATCTGCTCCAGGGATCACACAAACCAGAAGCCACCCTGAGGACTTGATGCCTGACTGATGCCTAAGGCCAGGAGGTCAGACACCTTAAACAAGGAACCATCAAGAACTGCCAAACTCTCAGTGACCACTTTGCAGATCACTTTGCAGGCAGCGAAGACAATTATCCTGTAAATATTTTTTATGTAGACAAGTCAGGTTGGGCCTTCTGAGGTAATGTTAACAAGTAAAAATTAGGACTTCTTCTCAGTAGCAACATCCACTCTGTCAAATTTGATAACCAGGCCAACATCTCAGGCCTCTTCGTTCATGGCCTTTAGAAAGATGCCCCAAACTTTTCTGTTTTCCAGAGTTTAGGGTACAACTACCTGACTTAGGGCGCAATCCTACCTAATGAAAGGCTGGCGGAGCATGTGCTCCACCAGCCTGAGGTGTCGCGAAAGCACTTTCATGGCACCTCGGGTGTAAGTGGTGCTGAAGCCAGGCACCGTTCACACTGCTGCCCTCCGGACCCTGCGCCACCAGCACAGGTAAGTCCTGCACCGGGTGGTGGAAGAGTATGGGAAAGATGGGTGATGGCGAGGAGGGGGCGATTGGCAGGCCAGGCCAGGAAGGGGACGGGGATATCGGCGCCACGCTGCAACAATATCCCAACCCCCTTCCTGGGCCTGGTTGGCCTTACATGGACTCCCTGGTTGTGCACCAGCTAAATAGTTGACATGCATCTGAGGAGGCCCATTGGGGCCGCCGGGGCTTGCACCGTGGGAAGGGGACAAACGTCCCCTTTTCCCGATGTGAGCCCTGGCCCTGCTGGCACAGGCCACATCCTGCATAGGATGCAGTGGCTGGCCATTTAGCCCGGCCGGTGTATCTTAGGCAGGATTGGGCTGTTGCTTGTTTTTAATTTTCTGCTGCTGCTGCTATTTGAATTAGGACGTTGTATGTTTTTAACTTTGCTAAAGCATAATTTGGAACAAATCTGGAGGTTCTTCCTCAGGTGAAATGTGTGAGAAAATTTGAAGGCAAGTGTTTCAATAAGATGAGCAAAAATTTTCAGGAAAGTCTATAAAACATTCCCACACTGGGAAATACTGTATCCACACCCTGAACTGAGCTGCTAAGCTGTCAATATCTTTGCAATTTATAGTCAGTAAATTTATTATCGGAGGACATATCAAAAGATGCCAGGTAGAAATTGAACAGAGGAGAGAGCTTTTCACAGAAGTTGCAGAACTGTAGAGGTACCAAAATTACAACTCAGAGAAATATATGAAGAAAATAACAAACAATCCCTTGTATCTTGCAGTTTCAGAAATGAGAGGCTCATGGGAAGCACAATTATTTCCAGGGGATGGGAATTGGCACTTCTTCACAACCAAGGGTTTAACATTTATCACTGAACACCCAGAAAACTCTACAACAGACCAGCTGTTTCCAGATAGCTCCCCTCACATGGCAAAGCTATGACGCATTTGCAATTTCTTTCATCAGCCTTGTATTTCCAGCGATAATTACCCTATCAAGGTAGCTAAATGGAAAGGACAACTGAAGTGACCCTTTAGTTTGCAGCTGCAACGGCCATCTTGACAGGAAAGGTGGGGGGGGCAATGAAAAGGTGAGTGATTCAGTATGGAAATGAGAAGCAGATGTTCCAGCAAGATCAGGCCTCTTAGCAATGAAACTGGTGGAATTATTACTGATGGTTGAAAAAACACAGCACCTTAGTAAAGCGATAATAGAGGCATGCTCTCTGAAACGATCTGTAGATATCAACTAACAAAAACGATATGAGAACATGCCCAAGGGGCTGGATGTATCAATACAATACAATATAATATGTTACAGAATCAGTTTCACAGCGCAATCCTATCCAACTTACACCACCGGTGTAACCAGCAGGGGAGGGCAAGGCGGGAGGCTTTGGAGGGGAGGGAAGATAATTCCCTTGAATTTGGAGGGGATTTGAATCCCCTTTCTGTGCTGGGGCCTCCCGTTCTTGTTACACCGGTGGTGTAAGTTGGATAGAATTGCGCTGTCATGCTAATTGTGGTCCTGCTGTTGTGAATTTATATATTACAAATACTTTTTGTCAAGCTCTTCAATCCTAGGACTTTCAAAACACCTTAAATTTTAAGAACCCCAAAACATCTGCAATGCTTTAAAAACAGTAGCACAGCACAGTCTCAAACAACGTGCAAAACACCAGCTCAAACAGCTCTTCCTCATTAAATAACCTGAGTGAACAAGAAGGTCTTCCTCTGCTGGAATGACATCATCCTCTGGTGCTGGAATGACATCATCAGGGTCATGCCAGGCAAGCCTCTCTGGGGTGAGCATTTCACGGCTGGAGAGCCACAGCAGAAAAGGCCCTTTCCCTGGCCACCATTCAATTCAGTTCAGAAAGCAGGGGAGCCCAGAAAAGGCTTGGGAGGAAAATTTCATAAGCAGATTATAGGATCTTATAATACTGTTGTAATCAGTCTTTCCTGACAGCTTTTAACAGAGATACGACAGATGGTGCAGCCCTTCCTGTCACTAAAGCTTCATGGCAGGTTCAAAAGCAGCCAGCCACCATTCAGTAACTGCTAAACTATATGTTTCGTTCAGCCTCCTATTAAGGCTAATATCTGTGCAGACAGAAAATGCTGGGATGGGTCCAGATTTGGACTGCAGCATGCTGGAAGGAAGTTTTAAGACTTTCCCCCACTGGCTCCTATTTGCTGCAGGGGAAACAGTCCCATTGGGGCCAACAGCTTTCCTACCAGGGCCAATAGGAGCCCTCCACACCCTGGGCCTGGCAGTTGCTAACTGCTTAGGAAAAAGCACACCCACCCTAATCGTGCTGCAACGTGTAGTTTGGTCCTCAATGTTACCATTTTCTTTGAGCCTCCAGCACAACATGAGGGGACAGGCATCAAAGTCAATCCTTTCTCGTCAATACAAGGAGGATGCTCTCCACGGCGTCTACCGGCGAACTGTGGCTCCAAGGCTCCAGCCCATTCCTGAATCCGACAAATATACCCAGCTCAAACAGAGAATGCCAGGTCAATACTGCAAACAAGCTGCTTGTGCAAACGTATTTTAATTACCTCAGTGGCAGTCCCTGAAGCTCGGAGACCGGCAAAAGCAGCATAATTAATTACTCAGCGACTGTATATACACTCGACGTGCCAAAGGTACTTTGCCTGGCTCGCAACATTAAAGGCCAACAAAGGTATTGATCGCACCAGACATCCGTCCCTCCCTTAAGGGGATTGGCAATTTTAACAAGCCACACGAAGGCTGCATTGGACCTGTCACGGTTTCTTGTTTTGTTTGTAAGCGGCGCGAAAGCAGATTAACTGAAACCCCATTCGCTGGGGAAGGGGAAGCAATGTAAAGCCAAACTGGTTCTCCAAATCCCCATTAAAGCTCTGTGGGCTTTGGCCCGGCGTTCGCTCAGCTGGAACTTCTCCACTCAATGCTGTTCTACTTAATTGATGCCCAGAGGCCTCCTCACAGGCTGTGGGTATTTGGGGACAGAAGCCTGCTTTCCCTCCTAACGGGGAACTGAGCAGGGAGGCACAGAGCGAGGGAGAGAGCGCCATTCACCCTGCAAACCCAGGACCTAGAAGAATGCAATGGATAATGAGGAGTGCAAGTTTAATCCCTCCTCCCCATCCTCTGGAATCAGCATCACTGATTGAAATTAATACATACATTGCACTCTCTCGCTGAGGCTGTGACTCTGGACTCAAACCCCAAACAAGTTGTTTGTATTTCATTCTGAGGGTCAAACGACATGGAACATGGGAGAGCTGTGACCAGATATGTTGACTGTGTTGTATGTGTGTAGAAAAGGTTTCTTTTAGCCTCAGAGCAAGTGCTGGGGGGTGGGGAGCTAATCTCTTCCCTCACACCATTCTCCTGAGATTGAAATCATTCCATGTGAAGCTATTAACCACATGGAAGTAAACATACCCGTACTGTGTCTGTGCTTTTCCCTCAGGTTTTTGGGGGAAAGGGTTAAACACCCCTCCTCCCCCAGCAGCATCACTATTCCAATCTAGGTCCCCATGCCTGTGTCTACTTTCTGGTTGTTGTTTGTTTGTTTGTTTGTTTGTTTGTTTGTTTTTAAAACGCACTCAATCCGAGTAATTTGGCCTAAGCCTTGGGATGTGTCCAAGTGGGTGTTGATGCTTCCTTAGATTCATCATTGGGGGGGGGAGGGATTGGTTAAGAGTCCATGCTGAACAGAGACAGAAACATTTCAGCACCCCTCTATTCAACTGGCACTGACATCCTGAACCCACCACAGACGAGGTGATGAAACAGGGCCAGAAAGCAGCGGTGTCCAAACCCTCCTCACTCTTCCCTGCTAAGTATAGACTTTTTCAGACATTAATCATGCATAGAACTAAGGCATGGGGCACTAGATGAAATCACAAGGGCTGAAGGGCAGTCTCCACCACCCCCACCCCCACCCCAAGCAAGTACATTCATTTCATGTCTGACACTTGTGCATGGATAGACTCAGTTCAGATGCTGAAATGACACAAGTCTGGGGAAGAGCCTGCCACAGTGTCACTCTCTCCCACCACCCCCTAGGCCTGCTCCTTCTGCATGCAATTCATATCTGAATAAGGCTATCTCCTATTCTTGAATAGCAGCTTTGATAGAAAATAGGCAAGGGGATGGTTAACTGAGATGGTTAAGGGCCAGGCACTTACAGCACAAGTCTATGCATGTTTACTCAGAAGTAAGTCTTGCTGTATTCAATGGGATTTTCTCCCATGCAAGAGTGCATAGCATTGTCAGCCTTAACTGAGTGTTGTGTGTTTGGTTGTCTTGAAAAGGGAAAATCAGAAACCAGAGTACAGTATATGTAGTACAATTTTGACTCCAATGGCAGTTTGTTGTACTTTGTAGCATTTCCTCAGTTTGTTTGCTTGTTGACAGGAGGGCAAGGCTAGAAGAGTTAAAATGAGATGGCACAATGTTTTTCCATGAGATAAACACAGATGACACCAAGCCCCCCAGGTGTGCTGTCAGAACATTCTTCTGCTCCTTCCAAAGCCATTTTTCGTCCTCCTGTCAGGAAGGAGGGTGTGTCAGGACAGATCTGTAGTTGGTAAGCACTGTTGATGAGGAGCCCTGCAGCTTTAATGCTCATGGAAAGACAGCAAGTCTCGAGCAATTGGTGGACTTTTCTAATGTTCTTGCCCCCAGTGGAGAGAGTCAGATACCAAGCATCGTTTTGTAAACAGTTCCTCTCTCAAACTTCGGCAGCGTTTTTATTTATGCAGCTAGCACCACTGATTCCCAGAATCTTTTTGTTTGTCTTCCCAATTGATTCGGAGACCAAGCAGTCGAATTGTCCTCGCTCATACAGAAAGCTATAATTATGAGAACTCTAAGAAAGAGGTCACGTTGGTGACCTTGTCTCAGATCTTCACTGATGCTGTCGCTAAAGCATCACCCTCTATCTCTCTAAACTAGATTTCTGGTCTCACTGAAAAAAATTGAAAGTCAGATAATGGGCTGGAGATGTGCTGCTGATTGCTTTACTTTGGGAATGAAAATGTTATAAATGCTAAACTTCGTCCACCGATATAAGCAAAAGTGGCATCCAACTGAAGCATAAACTGTGTGTGGCTAGGATGGTAAAAGGGACCCATTGGCAACTTGGATTTGTCTTGCTTAACACTTGCGATAGTCTTTCACTTTGCCTCAGTGATTCCATAGCCTACTGAAGCCTTCTTGGTAAGGAGGATAAATTTTGTGCCTATTTCCAATAAATAAGATTCACGCCACTGCCCTCGTAGACTGGAAGGCTTAAAAAGAGTAAAGAAAAAGTAACAAGCCAAAGAAAACAGTGGTGAAGAGATAAGGTGTGTGGAGAATTTTGCACTCCATTTTGGATGTTTTGATGCTCGTCCGCTTCCCTGGGTGTAAACCAGGGCCAGCCCTATCGGCCTCCATGGACTTCCGCCAGCTAAATAGCTGGCGGAGGTAGAGGAGGCCATGTAACAGCGTAGCCGGCCCGACGGGGATATAGCCGATGCCATCCCCCGCCCCCTCCCGGGCTGGCTAGGCTAATGGCCCCCCTCCCGGGCCGGGTCACCCACGCGGCCGCCGTCGGCGGACTCACCTGCTGCCGGCCGCATGGAGAGCCAGCGCTGGAATGAGGGAGGCCGACCTTGCGCCAGCCTCCCTTACTCCAGAGTCGCGTGGAGTAAGGGAAGACGTCACTTTACTGCACATTCGCGATGTCTTCCAGCAATGGAATTCTTGTTCCGTTGCCAACCTTATTTCCAGGATTGCCATAATATAGCTGGTTCCCCCTCCCCGCATGCAGTGAATGCTCCATTTGAACAGCTGCATGCTATTGCGTGGCGGGAGGGATCAGATTGGGCTGTTCACTTCAGCATCTTCAATATGTGTCTCGCTTGACCAACCAAGCAGGTTTGGTGCCTCTCTTATCGTGACATGTAGATTCAGTTCAATTAGCTCCATTAATCTTCAAGCCCTCTTCTTGAACAGTATTGGTGCTCCAAAGGGACTGTGGATTCCTCAAACTATTCATGATATGGGATATAATAAATATAAAGGGCATGCAGCGTAAACTACCCAATCACATCTCATACAAATAAATAATATGAAAGAGAAATCGTATTTTAACAGGCACCCTTCCTTATGAGTTTGTGAGTCCTAGATTATTACTAAACACCAAAGGATATTAAGCCTGTCCAGACTTCATATAAGGCTTCAGTCCAGCTACTTCACGTCTCTGATCCAAAGCTCAAAACAAGTTCAGGCTATTTGTTATGTTTTGCAAGCCAGCTGGGCACCTTGGCAGCAGTACATTCTGAAATCTTTTCTCCCTTTTTTTTTTGGGGGGGGCTGTTTTTGCTTTGAAAGTGAAGCTTGTGCCTTCTTGCTTAGGGGGACTTTGTTACTGTCTGAGTTAACTTTGTGTGTGCTGCTGTCAGAAACGTAACTGTATCTTTGCTCAAGAGTTGTTTAGTGAGTTAAATTATGTTTCCTGAACTGAACAAATTCAATTCAGGAAACCCTTACTTAAAGATACTGGGCATGATCCATTTTTCCTAGATGTGTAGTTCACATTGCTGCATAACTAGGAGAGGATCCCCACAGGGTTCGGTGTAGCTGTTTAAGTCTTCCTTCCCCACCAGGTGCATTAAAATGCAAAATGCAATAAAACCATCATTTGGAGGCCTATGAGCAGCTCTCATAAATGGATCCAATAGACCAACTGCTTTTTAGGGCCATAGGCAAGTGGATATTGTGGTTGCTATTTCATCAAAGGTGATTGTCGGCCCAATACTATTGAAGGAGTATGCTGGCGGAACATAACCTGCTTTATGGCCATCACAAATGCGACTAGGCCAGTGCACATGGACTGACTCACCCACAAGCGGTGAGCAGCTAGCTTTGCCAGACACCCACCAGAGGAAGTAATCTGGTGAAGAGGGTTGGCAGGAGGGGGTTGAACAGGGTGGGGTGGGCAGAATGGGGAGGAGTAGGCAGAACAGGGTGATGATGGGGACAGGGAGGAAGGCGGATCAGGCCTGGGGGGCAGGATTGGCAGTGGTGCACACCGAATCTCAACCCCCCCTTTCTGGGCCTGATCTGCCTTCCTGGGTCAATGGGATTTGCACCAGCGATTGATCTGGTACAGGTCCTGGTTGACCCATAGTGGCTGCTAGGGCTTACCCTGGGGCAGTGCTCCTCAATTATTTTTTGTCATGCCCCCCCTAGGAGGGGCATGACAGTTCGCGCCCCCCCGGTCACATGGTTTGGGGGGGTGCCGCCCCCGCCCCTTCGCGTCGCCCTCCGCACGCTCCGAGGCCGGCCTGGGAGCCGGCCTCGGAGCGTCCGGAACGGCCGGCGCTCCAGGGCCTTCTGAAGACCCAAGCGTCAATCCGGGTATTTTTCGTGTTTTCGCTCATGCGCAGACCGTTTTCGTCTCTGCGCATGAGCGAAAACACGAAAAATACCCGGATTGACGCTTGGGTCTTCAGAAGGCCCTGGAGCGCCGGCCGTTCCGGACGCTCCGAGGCCGGCTCCTGGGCCGGCCTCGGAGCGTGCGGAGGTGGTCGAGGTTGAACGGGCCCCCCCTGACAGAGCCTCGCGCCCCCCCTGGGGGGCGCGCCCCACTAATTGAGAACCGCTGCCCTGGGGCAAGGGAATAAATGTCCTCTTACGCTGAGGAGATTTCCAGGAGCCAAAACTCCCCTGCGGGATGCAGCAGAGGCTGCACAGGTGCTGCTACATTGTTGTGCGGGGAGTTAGGTAGGATTGGGCTATGTGCCTCCATTTGGAAAAGGACTCTTAACAGTCTCCTCTTGAAAACATGGGACAAGAAAGGCTTAGATTTAGCAGAGATCTTCTGGTGTGGTCAGTCTTGGATGCTTTCCAAATGTGCTGTCCACATTTCTCATACTTGAAGAATATAGTATTAATAGGTTTGGAAATCCAAGATTGGGGCCAAATTAGATGTGATGGTGGCAGTGAGGTTTGTTGGCCACAAGTCTGCCCTGTTCACATCGTAAGCAGTAGGGATGTGCAAACAAAACAAGTACTTGTTTCATTTTTTAAATTTTTGTTGTTTCATTTGGTGGCTTGATTTGGGTGATTGCTTAGTTTCAGTTTAGATTTGTTCCTAAATTGTGTCCCATTTATCTCAATTGGCAAGTTTCAACTCACTGTAACTTTTTGATTTTTTTCCCCAGAATTGGACGAAGCGTGCAAGAATAGAAGGACCTCGTGAGCTGACAAAGCCTGTTAATTTTCATCCAAACAGGTGCTGTGCTTTTCACTTTAGGGGCAACTGGAGTTTGATAATTTCAAAAGGTTTTGTTGAACTCTTGTAATTGCCTTTTCAAGAACAGTTTTGACTATTTGATAAGAAGTACAAAGCCTTCTATGTAACACAGTCAGTGCTGGCACCAAGTTAATAGTCCCTGGAACAAAGTCCTGCCACCCATGGTAGACCCTGCCCACCCCCACCACCCAAAAGTTGCCATTTTGTGACTGGCTCCAGCTGCTGAGCTCAAGGGCTTTGGCAAAAATAGGAGATCAGGGGTTCTCAACCTGTGGTACACGTACCCCATAGGGCCTCTGTCTGTGTCTGTGTCTGTGTCTGTGTCTGTGTCTGTGTCTGTCTCTCTCTCTCTCTCTCTCACACACACACACACACACAGAGAGAGAGAGAGAGAGAGAGAGAGAGAGAGAGAGAGAGAGAGAGAGAGAGAGAGAGAGAGAGTTAAATAAGACATTTTTCACATTTAAAATTGTTTTAATACTTATTTTATTTTTAAATGTTTAATTGGCTAATTAATTGATTGGTTAATCCAATTAATTAGCAATTAATTATCAGGGGTACTTCAGAAAATTGGACCGTGATAGGGGGTACCAGGGCCTCCAATGGTTGAGAATCCCTGTAGTAGATCATATAAACCTGAAGTCTGCCCATACTGTACCTGCTTTCTTAGAGAATACAGTACAGTTTCCCATTTTTTTTCATGGAAAGCACTATGGACTTTGTGCACAGATGCTCTGTTGAAATTAAATCCAATATCCTTGTTCTCTCTCTTGTACTTCTGATTTTCATGAGCCAGTTATTATTTTATGCATTTGCTTCTAATTGTCCTTAACGCTATTATTATGCTTGTTATAGAATTTTGTGTATCTTTTCTTGGTATTTTTATACTTTTAATAGAAAAGAACAAGAGGTTTTCTGACCTTTATTTCTTATTATTCTTCAGTTTAGGCATTTTTCCTCTTAGAGGATAATGCAACTTAATTTTCATAATAGCTTAACAGTTATATATAAATGTATAGGATTAGTTATTCCCTAATATCCCAAAATAGCTTTCTTCCGAGCACATCCTTCAGTCCCATAAAGCTTTTAAGCATGTTTGATTCAAACTGAGTAATAAAGATAAGAGACTTAGAAGTAAATATATGTGATGTTTAATGGGCGCCATAGTACTTATTTTCTCTCTTTCTGTCCCTGTATGCCAGGGGCGGGGAACCTATTTGGGGTGGGGGGCCATTTTCCCATGGGGAAAATTGGCTGCGGGCCGGCCATTAGGCCACCCGAAATTCCCCCCCCCCGCAAATTTGACACACACACACACACACACACACACACACACCGCGAATTTACAGGAAGCCGGCTCCCGGAGACGTCTTCGGTGGCGATGCGCGCAGGAGAGATGACGTGTGCACGTGCGCGCGTCACCCCTTGCGCGCGTCACCCCGTGGCGGCCCACTACCGTTGCTTGACGGTAGTGACGCCATTGTGTTCTACAGGATTCCCATATTGTCTCCCATGTTATTTCACTCTACATGAAACTGCTAGGAGCGATCATGTGGACATTTGGAATAAGCTGCCTCTAATATGCAATTGACATGCACCTCTCTTTTCCATCTCAATCCTGAGATGTGAAAGTCCTTAGTCAGTGTTTGAAATGAGTGATGGCTGGATGTAGAAGAACAAGCTGAAACGTAATCCAGATAAGACAGAAGCACTCTGTCAAGAGACCACTGATCCAGTGAAAGGATATTAGTCAGTTCTGGGAAGATTCATAGCCACCTTGAATGATCGGGTTTGTAATTTGGGATCACTCCTGGACCCAGCATTGCTCCTGGAAGCTCAGGTGGCTTCTATGGCCAGGAGTGCTTTTGCTCAACTTAGGCTGGGGTGTCAGCTGTACCCATTCCTGCAGAAAGCAGATGTGGTCAATGTCATACATGCCTTATGGCACAATTCTATTGTGCCTCCGTGTGCTCCGCTGGTGTAGACTGTCGCAAACATGCCGTAAAGCACGTTGCAACAGCATTATTTCCAAGTGTGCCAGTGGGAAGGCCTGCAGATTCCCACCAGTGCCAGCACATGGAGCGATGCACACTGGCCCAGGTACGCTGGTGCAGGGGTCAGAAAAGGGAGATGGGGAGGGCAGGGGGGAGACAGTAGGGGCGGGTTGGGCAGTTTGGGCCTGGGAAGAGGGTGGGATCAGCTGTGCCAGCACATGCCGTATCCTCCCTTCCTAGGTCTGATCCGCTGACACCAGATGCCAACCAGATGGTTGTTAAGGGTTCAAGTAGACCTGTTGCGTGGGCTGGGGCTTTCCCCAGGGCAAGGGAACAAATGTCCCCTTACCTCGAAGAGAACCCCCGCCTGCTAAATCCCCCCACAGGATGCAGCGTAGCTCACACTGGCACCACTGCATTGGTGCTGGGGAACTTAGGTAGGATTGGGCTGTGAGTTTCATGCAATGAACTCTATATGAGGCTGATATAAAAGACCATTCAGCTAGTGCAAAACGAACACTCCAGTCAAGTTCTAACTGGAGCCAGCTTTCTAAAGCATGCTACTCTTTTATATCAAATGCACTGGCTTCCAGTCCATTTCCAGATGCAGTTCAAAGTGCTGGTTATCACCTTTAGAGCCCTAATGGCCAGGCTACCTGACTGCTCCCAATATGAGTCTCCCATCAGCTAAGCCCATCTGAGGAGGTACAGTTGGTGGGGATGTGTGTAGTACTACTTCTCTGTAGTGCTACTGAATTATTATGGTTTATTTGCTGGTTCTGGATTGTATTATGCTGCTATTTTATATTTTTCTATCGGTACTTCTATCAGTCAAGTAAGCCACCTTGAGGACTCTTTTTTAGGCTAGAGAGTTAAAATCTCTGAAATAAAGACAATGAATAGGCCTCGAGACCAGAAGGGCTGCTGGTGAGAGGCAAAAGAAGGAGAAGAGGGGGCAGCACTATCACAATGGTACTCAAGAAGAATGAGCATTTACACTGATGTTCACAAATAGATAGGTGGTGAAAGGGAGCAGCAGTAATAATGACCTTCAAGTATCATAAAGGAAAGCCTGAGAGAAAGCCTACAGATGCCTTTGACACCTCGCTGATTTCATTGGTGATACAAAAGTGAATAGCAAGAGGCATTCAGAGCAGAAGGCCCTTGAAGTTGAAAGCAAGTGCCATTTTTAAGAAACAAACTGTGCTAGGAAGTGTCAGTATGTTGATAGAGAAAGGCATTGGAGGTGGATATACTGTATGTACAAATATGAAGAGCAGAGCAGAAGGGCGACTTGCTCACAGAACCTTGGATGTATGTGTAATAATGAGACCTCCTGCCACAGCAGTTATGTGTTCAATACGTCTAGTAATCCATTATACTTAAGTCAGCAGGATGGGTGAAATCTCCCTGGAGCCCAAACGTAAAGTACAGCAGCCGTTTGACCTTTAAAAGGGAATCTTTTACTGTGTAACAGAACCAAGACACCATGAAGGCATTGTTCTCTACGCAGCATGCGTATTCTCTTAAAAGTTCCTAGCTTTCAATTCAGCACTTAGTATTAGGGATATGCAAAAAAAAAAAAATTAAAAAAAATATTTCTTTCAGATATTGCTTCATTCGGTGGTTTCGTTCGCTCATTTCAAGAATATGCTTTGTGCCCAATTTGGGTGGTTGCTTCATTGCAGTTTTGATTTTTTTTTCCCCAATAGTTTCTCATTGATTTCAAACTGTCAATGAATGGCAACTTTTGAATTACTTTTCAGAATTGGATAAAATAATAGAGATGGAAGCCCTCCATAAGGAGACAAAGCCAACTAAATCTCATCCAAATAGTGGCTGGAGTTTTCATTCTAGAGGAAATTGAAGCCTGATATTTTAAAACGTTTTGTGCTGATCCCACCACATGGGTTTGCACGAAACTCACAGAAAATGTAGAGATGCCCCTGGGTAAGATCACTGCAAACTTTTTTTAAAAAAATATATATAGGTGCAAAGGTTCAGGAATTAATCCTGAAAATAGTATTACAGCCCAATCTGAACTAAATCCCCGTACGGTGATGCAGCGGCACAGGTGCGGCTTCTGCTGCATGCTGGGGGGAATTTATGGCTGCAGGAGGTCTCCTTAGGGCAAGGGGAAATTTGTGAAATCCTGGGGTAAGCCCCAGCAGCCACTATGGGTCAACTTGAAGCTACACCAGCTCAATCGCTGGCGCAAGTCCTCGTTGACCCGGGAAAGTGGATCAGGCCCAGGAAGGGAGTCAGAATTTGGCATGCACTGCTTCCGCTGAACCGGTTCCCCTCCCGGGACTGGTCCGCCCTTCCCCCGCCGTGTCACTGCTTGTTCCACCCTTCCCCGCCCTTTCTTGCCCCGTTCCACCCCCTGAGAGAGAGAGAGCCATTTGTTATGTTAGAGCCACTTCTTATGAATTCACGGATGAGTCTGTTTTTAGAATTTTGTAAGGGTGTGTGTGTTAAGCACATGTTTTTAAGTGAGGAAAAATATAGAAATGCATGAAACAGCTGGACGTTCGCTGGCAAGACCTTATTAACAACAAAGGTTTCTTCTACTGATGCATCATCATTCTGTCTCTCGGGAAGGCTGAATTTGAAAACTCTCTACAGGCATTTTTCTCCCAGATTTTGCATCCAAATGAACGTTGGTTGAATTCACACATACATCTCTATCATGTGATGTCTATGCATGCGTGAATGAGTCCTAACTTCACAACGCAATCCTAACCAACTTTCCAGCACCGGTTTAGCTGTGCCAACAGAGCGCACACTGCATTTTGCAGTGCAGGGGTAGTCATGGAATCCTCTTCAAGGTGAGGGAACATTTGTTCCCTTACCTTGGGGCTGCATTGTGGCTGCACTGGCGCTGGAAAGTTGGTTAGGATTGCGCTGACAATGACTTTGGCTGGGCTGACATGAGGCACCATTAAAGATTCAATTTGTGTCATGTAAAAAACTCCCAAGTAAGACAGATGACATCATGCCATTCTCTCCTACCCAATGACAATGCCAGGTTGCTGGATGCCCTTGGACAAAGACCTATGCTAGGTCCCTGTGGAGCATCGAGCGCCTGCATTCCCCACCAATCTTACTGACAGCAGATGATGGGCAAAGTGTAGGGATCGCTTTTCCTACCCTCCCCACTGGACAATGGGAGCATCTCCATCTCTGGAAAATGTTCCCATTTGTAGAGGGGGGTGCTGGACAATCCAATGGCAATGATAACTCTTGCCACTGCTGTCACTGCTTCTAGGGGGTTCAGGGGTTGACCTGGTGGGTGGGTCTTCAGCCAGTGTTTGACCTGGCCATGCTTGATGCTGACCCGGCTCCAACCCCACCAAATACTGGTGAAAGGAAAGCTCCAGTATTAAGTACATACTCAGGGCATACCAAGAATGCATAATGAAAACATAAACATTGTGCTAATAGGTAATGCAATAGGCAAATAGTTACACTTGCAGCAGAATGTGTTTTTCTTCAGCAGTTAGTTACACAGGTATAAAGAGAACAAAGCTTAACAGCTGCAGCAATAGCTAAATCCTTAGTCTGAGCACAGCCTGGTGAGATTAATAGAAGAGTTTTTGGGAAAAACCTTAAAGAGACTCAAGTTGTTTGCTTAGAAGATGTTTTTATGCCTGTTTTGGTTCTTTTCCTATCTTACGGCTCGTTTAATTAATTACAAGTAACAAAAAGACCTTTTTATAAGGAATGATGGGCCTGAACAAGGCTCTGCTGTGGATAACATCTGCTAAAGTTTATTTCTCTCAGTAGAGGAAAGCCTAAGATAATGGCCACAATAATGTGTGCTAAAGCCTACACTTGTGACAGTCCTGGCATTTTATGTTTCTAGACCCCAGACGTTCTGTAAAAAAAATAACATTAACAGATGTGATCCAACTGGGAGATGGAGGGCAGAAGTGAGAATATTACTGATCTGTTTTACCTAGCAGAATTGGTCTCCTCCCTTTTTTAAAATGTATTTTCAAAACTTGTATGCTGCCTGTTTGCCATAGTTGGCAATCAAGGTGGCTTAACAAAATCTCATAAAAAGATCATTACGATAAGCACACACAACAGAAGACAAATGACCCAATTCTATTGTGCCTCACCGCCAGCGGAATACATGTTCCGCTGGCATCAACTGCTGCAAAAGTGCCGTAAAGTGCTTTTACAGCTAGGAAACCAGTGGGAAGACCAGATCCTTCCCGCACTTGTCGTCAGGGGGGGGGGGGGGTCAAGGAACCGTGATGTCACTTCCACCGGAAGTGAAGTCACAGGGGTGTGTCCAGCTGGCACGACCGGAAGTGATGTCACAAAGGGTGTGTCCAGCTGGACACACCTCCTACGACATCACAGGGGGCTGGGAAATCTCAGGAAAGGCAACATATTTAAATAAATAAATATTATATATTTTAAACAATAAATATTTTTACTTACATTTTTATTGATGTTTCTGTTCACTGGGCACCTCTGAGCATGTGCAGAGTGGATTGCATAGGATTGCACTACTCATCTACTAAACTGACACACATATGTAATATGATCATTAAACCCAACACAGTTATGCAAACTATGGGCTTTTGCTAAAGTTGCATCAATATTCCCATTCAATTAAACACATTTGTGAAGAGGAGACCGGCCGGGAGCCCGGGATTTGGGTGCAGCAACCAGAATCGTCCCAGCCGGATCCTGGATGATGGTAAGACTATGCTGGACAGATTCACTTTGGGAGTCCCACCACCAGAATCAGGTGCCATCACAGAGAAGGCCCTTTGTTTGGTAGCCACCTACATAAGCTCTGCTGCAGGTGAGAATATTCAGAGAAGAGTCTCCGCTGCCCAGTAGGTTCATACAGGAGCAGGCAGTTCTTCAGCTGCCCCAGTACCAGAACATTTAGCTTTGCATCTGTAGTATAACAGGAGGGACTGTAGCTGGGTAGCTTGCTGAAAGAAACTGGTTAGTCTTTAAGAAGCTACCAGACAATTGCTTTTGTTGCCACAGACTAGCATGACTGTGCTTTCTTCTCAGTCATGCAGCTCAAACCAACACTGATGTCAATAAGGAAGCCTCTGCTCCTTAGGAGCTCTGCTCAGGTGCCTAAAGCTGGATTCACATATGACCGCGGATGTCCCTGCCCAGCATACGCGCTGATCAGGCGCTTGGAGCAGGGTCGTCCCTCCTGCTGTCCCGCCTTCTTAAGAAAGCGCAGCTGTGATTGGTTAAACACAACCGCGCTCTGATTGGCCGAAGTCCTGTGAACTCTTGCTCTGCTTGCCTTTTCCTCTCGGAAGTTCTTGCCCTTACTTCAAGCACAAATTTTATATCATTATCCCAGCATGAACTGGGAACATTTTGCGAGTTTTGCAATGACATTTTGCAATAACGAGGCTTGCTCTCTCCTCGTCCTGTGTTTACCGGGGGTTTCCCTCTGGAAGAACAGTGGAATAGCAACCTCCGACGCGATTGGAGCTACTTGTGATTGGCATGCAGCCACTCTCCCCCCCCTCACGCGATTGGTGGCTGCAGTAGCTCTGTGAACCCGCCCACAAGCTCCACGAGAAAAGCTCCGCCAAAGATGAACCAGACCATCTGAAGCATTTCAAGCGTTGGTGCCCCGGAATGGTGTCCTATTACATGATGAATATGCAAATACAGCTCAGAGTGGGTCCGTGAAGCGCACAGCAGGGACAATGCAGTCAAGTGTGAATGGGGCCTAAGGAATGAATGGAAAGCCCTTGCTTGTGTGCACATGAGAACTCGCACAGAGTTCTCAGATCAAACTCATAGATTTAACCAAGGCTGACATTAACGTTCAGCACACTGATCCAAAATGGTGAGTTTAAATGAGAGCTGCAATCAATCTCTCCCAGCCCTCTGTAAATATTTAATATTGCCAAATATTTGATGTCAGTATTTGACATGCAACGACAACTGAGATTTGATTTCAATATTTGATATTTGACTGTAACATATATAGTCTGGCAATTGCTGCCACTACCCAGCATATTATTGTTAAGAGCTTGTGGCTTTTGATAATTGACCCATGAAGTTTGCTACCTGTTGGCAGTATTGGGCTTTTCATTTTCAACTTCCAGTATTTGATTTGGTATGGAGGGTCGATTTGTATTTGCTCCTCTGTAATATTTGAATCACTATTTGCTAATTTACATTCAGTATTCCATAACCCTGACATCTAATCTCAGTTGTTTGAGGGCAGGCTTTGCTCACATGCTGAACCACAAATGCACTTTCCACATGCCCAGTGGTTATTTTTAATTTAGTATACATTTGTCCAGGGCTGAGCTAGGGCTTTCAAAATAGGATCTAGTGAAACGATACACATATTTCAAATCAAAATGGGCTTGACATGGCATCCATTCCTTTACCAATCCAGATACACCTCCTTAAACAAGTGACAAAATAACCAGACAATTGTTTATAATAACAAACATGCTATATCAACTAGTCAAGCTGTGCCATTAATAGGGCTTTTTTAAAAAACCATATAGTCTTCCCCATCTCTACTGCTTGGGAATAATAGCCTCAAAGAGGAATATAAACTATCCCGTTAAATCCTATTAAAACAATGACAGCCACAGGTACTAAAGGTGCAAACCTCTCCCAGCCAACCCCAGCCCCCCCCCCTCCCCAGGCCAGCCTAGTTTACAAGATTTCACAATACCTTTAAAATGTTTACGTTTTGCTGAATATCCATGAGAAAGATTTCCATAATGGAGGAACAGCTGTCGTGAACATATTGTTACGCACTCCCCACTTCCCTGAGTGGGGAGTGATGACAAGTTCCTGGAGCAGTGCTCTCTTGGTCTTGGCTTCCTGTAGAAGAGAGATCTCTGGAGAGTTACGTTGCCTTTGTAATATGTGGCTTCTTTTTACACACATACAAGTGGAGCATCCGGTGGAGGCAAGCAAGCAGCATATGCATTCTGAGAAACTGGCAGCCACAGAGCACATCAGATTCCCAGAGAAACTCCCCTGCATCGCAAAGGTGCTTCCAAGCAGTTCTCAGCCCAGCCTCTCCTTGAATCTCTCTCTCTCTCTCTCTCCCAGAAATGGCAAAGCTGCAGCCTTTCACATTCACACACCAACTCCTCCCTTCAGCCTTCCCCCCTCACTCTGGAGGCTCAAAAGCAGTAGTTCCCAACCTTTTTAGCACCGGGATCCCCTTTTGTACAATGACAATCTGTCAGGACCCCCCCCCCCCCAAGACCTAGGGCTGGAATGGATGTCATTAAGCAGGAAGTGATGTCATTGTGCTGGCAGGGCTAGAAGTGATGATGTCAGTAAGCAGGAATCAAAGCGTCGCTACACACACACCCCGTGGGGGGTGTCGACACGACACCCCCCACGTGATGCCACAAGCACTGCCCCTGGGGGTGACGTTATTTTCGCTGTGCCACCACTGAATTTTGGTGCGGTGCAAAAGCATCCCCTGGCGCTTTTTGGGCTGTTTTGGGGCTATCGGGAGGGCCAATCTTCCCACCCTCCCAGGCTCCATACGACCTATAAATGGCCCAAAAAGCGCTGGGGGGTGCTTTCGCACTGCACCGCCGCTGAAATTCGGCGGGGGTGCAGCGAAGGTGCAACCCCCCCACTTGACACACCCGCCGCCCGGGGGCCCACCGCCCCCCTAAAGACACCTCTGGCAGGAATAATTCACATTTTTAAAGTTGTACTAAGCAGCCCCATTTGGGGGGGGAGGGGAAGGAGTGAGCTAATATAATTAAGAGAGATGCTAAACACCAGCGGGTGGCGCAGTGGGTTAAACCGCTGAACCATAAGCTGTCGATCGAAAGGTCGGCAGTTCGATTCCCACGACGGGGTGAGCGCTCGTTGCTTGGCCAGCTCCTGCCAACCTAGCAGTTCCAAAGCATGTCAATGCGAGTAGATAAATAGGTACCACTTGTGGGAAGGTAAACAGCGCTCCGTGTTCCAGCTGCATGCTACGCGCTGTGGCAAGGAGAGTCATGCCGGCCACATGACCACAGAGGCGTCTTTGGACAACGCTGGCTCTTCGGCTTTGAAATGGAGATGAGCACCACACCCTAGAGTCGGACACGACTGGACTTAATTGTCAGGGGATACCTTTACCTTTTTAAACACCAGGCAGAAAGTAACACAAGGTGAGCAAACAAGCCCCAAGAAATCCAGCTGACATCCCGCAACCCCCACAGAATCCGCTTCGCGACCCCCTTGGAGGTCACGACCCCCAGGTTAGGAACCACTACACAAGAAGCTGTAGCCCACTGTCCTTCTCTCTCCCAGTTCATTACCTGCCTTCCTTTTTGAATCCAAGGAGCTGAAGGAACAGCAGCAGCAAAGGGAGGCGGTGAATGCCCTCTCCACCACCTGAGGTGACCACGCCAGCTGGCCCCAAGCCCGTCCCTGCTGGAACTTGAAGGTGCAAATGCAATCATTGAATAAAAATAATAATTAGACTGAGGAATACACAACACCATACACTGCTGAAAGTTTAAGGGGCAGTTTCCAGGCTCCTTTGGAATAAATGGTTGGTAGATTGCCAGGTAATTCTGTTTAATTAATGACTATCTGCAAATAATTATTTTTCCACAGCAGCAAATATAATTTCCCAGGCGATGTTTTCTTTCAAAAAACCCCAACAACATTCATTTTGCCTCATAAATAATCAAGGCTATTTATTCAGAATGAATTATTCTTTCATTTATGGAAGTGTGCTTTTGGCTGATACCACACACAAAAATCATATCATAGCTTAAGGATGAAAACTTCATTAATCTAGATACATTCAGTAACTGCACAAACAGGCCAATTGTCTGTACGTTTCTTGACAACTATGATAGTCCCATTTTGTGCCAATAAAGGGAATTCCCAATTTAGGCAAAGAAAAATCGGCTTATGATCCTTGACTTGATCACTGATGGAAGCCTTCAGCACTTACCTTCCAATCTATCACATCTCCATAATTTCTCTCAGGTAAGCATGCACCAATGGAAAGCGACAGAGAATGTGCACCTGTGCACCATGGATGGGGATGAGGTGTGTTTCCAATTCTACTTTCCAACTGTGGAGCCTCATGGATCTTCTCTGTATCGAATGGGCTTCAAAGGACCACATGTGGGCACCAATGCTTTTCAGTGCCCCCTCCTTCCCATCACATCCCTCACACACAGACCACCATTGTAGCTCCTAGAGAGTTGGGGGGGCGGGGTTTCATCTGGAGTTGTCACAGTCTAGCATCACACCAAGAAGAATTTCCCATGGCAAGATATCCAGACAATGACTAGTTCAACTTTTCTATAGCTCCCATAAAGTCACAAGACTCTTATTAAAGTTTTCTAGGACAGAATTAATGGGATGACACCACCAAGGCTGTGGGAAGAGGGTTCAAGAAGCTGGGGTCACCAGGGGCAGCTTTAACCCTTGCCTCAATGATGTCCCCAAATGTACACCTTTGTTTTCTTACATTTAAGTGAATGGTTACCATTCATGCCTATGGGGAAAGGGTATATGGCCTATTCATGCCTATGGGGAATATGGTTACCATTCATGCCTATGGGGACAGCATAGAATGCAAATGCAAGACTGCTTGCATTACAAGGGGGGGAGCCATCTTTACTGCTTGCATTATAAAGGGGGGAGCCAACGCCTCCATGAGTTAGTATCTTTCAAGCTGACTTCCCCCCCCCCCACAGTGGTCATAGAATCACCCTGTGAAGAAGAGGAGGAGGAGAACAAGAAGCCAGTGAGACACAGCCCCCCCCCCCCACCTAGCCTGTTGTAACGATTTTCCCATGGATTGATTTTATGTAAGCCGCTCTGGGAGACTTGTCAGCTGAAAAGTGGGCTACAAATGCTTTAAATAAATAAATAAATGCCCATGCGCTTGGGAGCACAAGTGAATATTATAAATGGCTTAACTCTCATCTTTTCTTGATAATTGAATTTGATATACGATACATCCTTTTTTTCCTCAATTGAGGAGTTATGTACTAATGATAAAAAGCTTTATCATGATTTTCTTTTAGATGAGTAGGGACTGGATATAACATACCACTTCCTGATGAAGCCCGGTGAAGCATTTTTCATAATCTAATATTTGGTTGATAATCACTATTTTGCACAGCAAGCTTTGTCACTGACCCTAAGTGGCTTGGATGTACATTGGACGGGTTACACAACTAGTGGTCTGGGTTTTGCAGTTCTTTGCAGACGCAGACTGTCCCATAGTTCAGTTCATGTGCACATGTGACCCCTCTTTTCATGCACATATAGATCCTCTGTATTGCAGCCCATGAAAATGACATTAAGAAGGTCTATAATCTTCTCTAATAAAGAACCCCCAAACAAAGAAAAGCTTGTAACATTAGGGCCAAAAATAGCTGAGCCACAGACCTTTATTTTATATTAGGATGCAACTTCATCGCTGCTGTGCACGAACTATCTGCTGAAAGCTTAAACACCCACTTAGCTCTTATCTGTATTTAACAGCACATCACTGCTCACAAGCTGGCTCTGAACTATTATACGACGACCAGACTGCTGTGCCAATGAGATGCTGCATACAGTTCTCTTGGAGTGAAACAAGCCTATCCCACACCCCTCATTTTACATCCCTTGTATTTGCTGCCAAATCTGGCATGTCACTAAGAAGCAGTGATATCAAGAGTACAGTGAGGACCGCAACCCGTCCTCAGCCAGTGTGTTTTTGCACAATTGCCACTAAAGGTTTCTTTATTTGCCAGCATTGATGGACAAATAAGTGTTGCCATTTTTTCCACACATCACACATTTTTTCCACACATTTGTGAGTGAAAGAAGTCACTTGTTATTCCACCACTGCCTCTATTTCTAAGGAAAATAGTGACGGATCATGAGCAGGGTGTTTATACTCCTTTCTCATCAGCGTCGTCGTAAGGGGGGGTGCCTTGGTGCCCAGGGCACCAAGTGCCGACCCCCGAAGACCCCTGAAGGGGTGCAATTGTGGGCTCAGGAGGGCGAAAACGCACCTTCTGCTGGCGATTTCGACGTCCTCGCTGACTCCGCGGAGCCGGGACAGCCGCGTTTTGGCTCGCCCGCCCGGCCATGCGTCAATAGGGCGAAAATGGTGGAGGGGGTGTTTGGAGGTGGGGTGTGACGTCACACGCCCGCCCACGTGGGGGCGGCGATGTGGGGGCGGGGCGGCAGCCCCCACCGCATGGGGGCGTAGCAACACTACTGTTTCTCATTAAACATGCTCCATCGCCAAAGTCTTCATTTCTTCTTTAGTCCTACTAGGATAATGTAGTGAGCCCAACTTACAGCACAATCCTATACATTCAACTCAGAAGTAAGTCCCATTTTACTCAATAGGGCTTTCTCTCAGGTAGGTGTGTATAGGATTGCAGCCTCTGTCGTGGTTTGCATCCGTACCCAGAGGTAAGTCCCACTGATTTCAAAGACAGGGGTTGCCACATAGGGCTATAATCTTAAGTATACTTACTCAAGAGGAAGTCCTATAGAACTCTGAATAGAGATCATTACGTTTCCAGGTCATCATCACTGACTTTGTGTGAATCGTGCCTCAGGTGCACAACAGGACAATGATTTTCAGTCTTTCAACCTTCAAGAAACTCCTGCCACATCAACTCTTGTGATACGGAATGCCTGAATATCTACCTGGGAGCTTCTGGGCATTGCAGAATAGTAGCTCTGGAGGGTGTTCCAGGATACACAGTTCATGATGAGACTTGGCCATGCCTATTGAGCTGCATTGTTGCCCAATATTGACACAGCATGCTTCTTAGAACGCCCTCAGCATCCCCCTACAGCTGCATGGTGCAAAGAACATCTGCATGTATCCAGCCAGCCAGGACGTTAACACTGTTCATCATCAGCACCACAAGCTGCAGGTTTCCATGACATCTTTCAGTTGTCCACGTCACAGGGGTTTTCTTCTGGGGCATGCAAAAAAGGCAAAACGTCTAATCTGACTTTGTCCCAACTCTGTAGTTTAAACAGAACAATGATGAATTTGGCCCCAACGTGCTGCTGCTTCTGGGGCAGAAATGGGACCTTTGTTTCCTTATTAACTCTGCCTTCCCTCTGGGGTTAGCCTCATCCCCAAAATAGTCATCTTTGCTTTTTCTCTCTTCTAAAAAGGGGATCTCAGTGGGGGAGAGAAAGCAGCAGGAGCGTCTGCCAGTCACTTGCACCATCTGGTCGCCATCCTTGCTTGAAGGCCTAGAAAGCTTTTATGAAGTCAAAAAAAAAAAGAGTGATGTGGCATCTGGATTTCCCACTGTTTGCTGGTAATTAAGTTTGTCACAATCTTGACAGAGCTGGAAACAATAGAAAGGAGAAGAAAGGGAGGATAGAGGGAGGGAAAATGTAATAAGAGTCTCTCCTGAGCGGATTGACTCTGATTCTTTTACAAAAGAAATGATTAAAAGAAATAATAGCATTTCCAGGGCATTCCCACCCTCAGGTTTCACTCTTGATGTAGATTAAACCTACTAATTTGTGAGCCATTATGTTATAAGGCCAGGTAGTGGCATTCCAGTATTTCCTGGGCTGAGTGCCAAGTTCTGATCTTCTGTATCAATTCAGCTTCCAATGGTCCCTTGAGAGACTTAAAAGGACAGTCCCCTGGCCAGGAGTCTGGCACAAAGCTCTTGGCATTGAAGGAGTGAGTTCTTTGTGGGGCTCAGAGTCAAAATCAAGGGATACTGACTCCGCTTATTCAGTTTTGAAGTCCCTGGCTTGCAAATCCAGGTTCCAGCCCTGTGGGGCTACGTTTTGGGCTAGTCCCCCCACTCTCAGGGTTGGACTCTGAGCTACTGCTCAGGGTGGGGGTTATGAGAATGCAGCACATAGACTGCCATTTGACATCCTGCAGCTGGTAAGGAATACTGTGAAGAACATATTGTAGGACAATTGTGTTTTTCTTGTAAATCCTTAAAAAAGAACAAAGACAGACTCTCCTGACTTTTAAAGCGGCGGAAGTCAGGCAATTGTGGGGTCAATAAATACAGCTGACAGAAGGTGGAGTTGACATCAGCAGCACTAGAGGGGAGCAAATACTTTCCAGAAAGTACCCCCCATGCACGCTTTTATTGCTTGTAATGATACACCCCGCCCCCGTTCCGCCCTCCTGCCACCCCTTCCACCTCCCCCGCCATTTTACTTGCTCCAGCAAGTGGGAGAGTCAATGACGACACGGGCGGGAAGGTGCAGACCTTCCTGCTGGCGCTTCTGGCAGCGCACTGAATAGCGCCCTCCCAGAGCACCTTTTATAACTGGTGCTAACTGCTTTACGGAAGTCAGCACTAGTGGAGGAGCAGCGATGACATCATAAGGTAAGTATAGGATTAGGCTCTTAGGATACCATTGGTAAAGAAAAATACACTTATTTCTCTTGCAAAAATCTAAAATTGGGGCAAATCTTGGCTGCCTCTGAAATGCATTTTCCTTCTTTGGCATTCCCAATGTTTTTCTTTTCTCTTGCTGCCACTGGAAGTAGAGTTTTTAGTAATCATGAGTGATAGTTGGGGCTCAGGCAATGAGGATTGAGGTGCTATAGGCTTGTCCCTGTGTTGGTATGTGAAATGCTGGTAGGTGCAGGTTTACAGGGGCCGAGCCATTGAAATGTTCATAGGTAAAAGCCTGCAGCTTGAATTATGCTTCCAGCAGAGTGTCCCTTCCTGGACTTCAACCCAAGAGGAGAAAGATTAAGTCTAGATTAAGAAGCATCAGCCGAATATTGTCATGTTACAGACACCAAAAGAATCAGGATGAAACTTTGTTCTTTAGAATCAAGAAAAGTTTCTGAGAGATTCTTATAAAGAAAGGGCTTGTGTTGCTTCCCATGTTAAAAAGTCTACAAAAAGAAAAAACTATTTTGAATGCTCTGAAATAATCTCAAAATGAAGGGGCTTTTTTTGTTTCCTTTGCGGTTCACCTTTTATTGACGAAAAGAACTGATTGATTTCTTTTTCCCTCGCCTGCAAACCAAGAGGAACTGCTTTAAGATGAAAGTCTTGCTTTCAAGCCAAGCTGTTATGATAGCACAGGTGCATTTATTGTTTTTACTACATTTCATCCAAAGAAAGGGAATGACAATAGGTAATGGAACAAAGCAAAAGGAAGCACTTTGTGCAATATATAATTCACGTGTGGAAATCATTGGCCTAGGATGATGTGAAAGCCACTGGAATATATGCCTTCGAAAAAGACTTATGGTAAGGAAAATAATGAGGAGTAGATCTATCCATGGTGAAAAGTGAAACTCCCATGTTAGAAAGAAAGATCGCACAATCCTCAGGGAGTGGCTATCACCATCAGGTCCTGCTTGTGAGTTCCCAGAAAACTCTGGTTGGCCATTGTCAGAGGCAGAATGCCAGACTAGACGGACATTTGGTCTGATCCAATGAGATTCTTACGTGCTCTCCACTTCATTTCTAAGGCAGCCTTGCCTCTGTTACAGCGCAATCCAACATGGCACCCCCTTCATTCCTCGGGGGAGTTTTGGCCTCTGGAACCTCCAAAAAGGCAAGGAAACATTTGTTCCCTTTCCCCAGGGTAAGCCCCAGCCAGCCCGCTGGCGCAGGTCTGCGTAGACCCATGAAGGCAGATCGAGCCCAGGAAGGGGGGTTGGATTTGGCTGACACCAATGCTGCTGAATCCACCCCCTTCCTAGTCTTGATCTGCCCTTCCCCCACCCCCATTGCCACCCTATTCTGCCCCCGCCCTGTTCCATCCACCTGCTGCCTCCCTCCCACCCCTACATATACTTACCAGGGCCGGCAGGCATCTGGAGGCAGCTGGTGTGTGGAGCCAGACCCGGCCACTTGCAGCCTTTTGCAACAGCCAGAAAGTGCCTAGCGCTGCTGGAACACTTGTTCCATAGGATTGGGCCGTACGTTTGCTAGATGGCAGTCACTTTTCCATGCTGGTATTCTGTTGCACCTCTCTGTCTCTGTCTCTGTCTCTGTCTCTCTGTCTCTGTCTCTGTCTGTCTGTCTGTCTGTCTGTCTGTCTGTCTGTCTGTCTGTCTGTCTGTCTGTCTGTCTCTCTCTCTCTCTCTCTCTCTCTCTCTCTCTCTCTCTCTCTCTCTGCAAACAATGTGTTCACCTATAATTACAATCTTAACTTTCTCAATTGTAAGTTATTCCCTCAAGGCTCATCAAGCTTTGACTCATTTCTGAACGAGCTCCAGAGTCTCAGATTGCTCCAAGCCAATCTAGTAGAGAGCACCAATCTAGCATTGAGGTGCTTTGAAGTGGGTCTTGTTATCCACACTACAACAGTGTATTACTAAGCGGTCATGCTAGGACATTAACAGCATGATGTTTAACCACGACTGAGAAATAATCACTGTTGTCCTAAGTATGTTTATACAGAGGTATGTTCCACTGATGTCAGTTGAACTGGCCCCCTAGCAACAGAAGATAGTTCTGTTAATGGCTATTAGTCATGATAGCTAAATCGGATACAAGTTACTGGGGTCCAAACAAGAGCTGTTGTCATCAGAAGCATCTAACCAGGCGTTGTCTGAAATGGGTTGGTAGAGTAGATAAATACTTGGTCTGATCCAACAAGACGCTTCTTATGTTCTTAATGGGGCCTCACCACCAGCGGAATGTGTGTTTCACTGGTGGCAACTCCCAAAAACCGACCATAAAGTGTGATCGACGGAGCGCATCAGGTACGGAGCGCATCGACGGAGCACATCAATGCATTGACGGAGTGCCAGCCACCTGCCAAGGAAGGTAAAGTGGCAGGGAGGTGGGGAGGGTGAAATGGGGGTAGGGAGGGGATGAAACTGGGCAGGGAGGGGGGAGGAACAGGGGGTGGGGAGGTGGTGGATCCAGCGGTGATGGCCCACGCTGGATCTTATCCCCTCTGGCAGCAGCCTCCCCTCCCACTTTCTCTCCTCAGACTTGCACCAGCAATTTTGCTGACCAGGTCCAAGGAGACCTGTTGCAGGGCAGGAGGCTTATGGAGGGATAAGGGGATTTAAATCCTCTTTTCCTTCCACAGCCTCCCATTCCACACACACGCATGCACGCACTGAATACAGCATGTACCATTTTGGCATGGCTGCACCAGTGGGCGGGAGAAAGATAGGACTGGGTTGTTTATGTGTTTAGAATTACAACCATGGTTGATTTCCAGCTAATCCTTCTGGAGTACTAGTAACCACCACAATTACAATATCAAAGAATTATCTCAGCAGGCATCCCATTCACCACTAATTTTGCATTTTGCTATCAATTAAACTCCATTTCAGTCATAAGGATACACATCACAGCAGGAGTATTACACAAGGGAGTAGAAAGTGGGGAAATCGCTTAAAGTGTCTTCCTTCCACCCTTTGCACATCACATTTTGCATTGAAATCTTGCTTCTAAATGTTGCATCAAAATGCATCTAAATGCAGTAAGATCAATTGGACTTGCTCTTTTGTTATTGTGCCCAGAATGACCTCCCTTTGCCGAGTACTTTTGGGGAGTTACCAGACTTCCCATGTGATTTTGCTGCTGCTCTGAGCTCCCCTGTAAATGCTGATTCAATGTTTTGCTAGTGCACCATATCTGCCCCTTCTTTCCCACTTTTGTCACCATCTGACTATGCTGCCCTCTGTCATCCTGGATTGTGTTGATTACATTGATTTGGATGGGAAGATGCAGTCATCATCTGTGCAGGGGGTTGTTTTGATGTTTTACAACTGCCGACTATCCTCGTGGAAACTTTATGATAGCTTTTAATTCCATGCCCAATCAGCTGCCTGATTTGTGTCTGTCTGGATCATTGTGTTTGCTATGGCTGTATGCTGAAAGTGCAAGCTGCTACGTAGAAATGTTAGGCAGTTCACCATTTTTATAGCTACATTCCCTTCTTGAAATTGGACTCAAACAGTCTGAAGGATGCAGCCCAGTGGCTTGACAGAGCACTTATTATGGTAAGTGCCTGAAAGATTCTAGTCCAGGGGTTCTCAAAGGGTTCTCAACCCTTTCCTGACTGAGCACCACCTCCAGCGCCACTCTCCTGCTGTGTACCACTGGATGTGACTGGCGATGACATCATCGCCAGTTACGTCAGGGTTTTCAGGTTTTGGGGGGCCAGAAAACGCAGGTAGGAGGCTCTGGGCAGGTGGGAGGGCCCTTCTCAGCATTCTCAAGAGGCTCAGCCAAAGGCAGGAGCCTCTCGGAAGCAAAAGTGCTCCGCCAAAAGCGCCGCATCAGAGCTAGGTTCTGATAGTCCAGCAGTCCGAGTACCACCAGCAGTCGACCGAAGTACTACTGGTGGTACTAGTACCACTGGTTGAGAACCCCTGTTCTAGTCCATATTACTTTAGCACATGATGCTTAACCTTATAAAGTAGTCTTAAAGATAGTTCTACTTGTGGAGGATGTGCACATGTAAGATATCCTGTGCACATGTAAGATACATGTTGAACCCATATAAGATATCCTGATGTAGAGATGTCATCGCTCCAAACACATGGGGGGGGGGCTTCTGCATCCATTGCTTTGTGCTTTCTTTATAACTGAGCCAAAGATGAGGTCACTCATTAGATAGAGACACTTTTGAGCAACCCTTGATGTCGCCCTAACTATCTCTGCAGCAAAAGACTCTCCTCAGTAATTAGTGGCCTGCTCTGAAGATGCTGCTGACGCATCTCTGTCGAATACAGGATTGACACAAATATTTATTTTGCTTATCTATGATTCCAAGCGCCAGAAACGATGATTTGTTCTCCTACGAGGAGGAAATATAATCCTTAGTTAAAAGGCAGCAGAGGGAAACTGACTCCTCTCTGACATAAATCTTGCTGAGCCCTCAACTCTTTTGAAATCGGAGCACCCGTGGCAAATGGTGAGAGTGGAGCCTTGGGAGGGTCACAAGGAGAGATTTTGTTTGGAAT
Organism: Plestiodon gilberti rubricaudatus; assembly: GCA_026170595.1. Classification (NCBI taxonomy): domain Eukaryota; kingdom Metazoa; phylum Chordata; class Lepidosauria; order Squamata; family Scincidae; genus Plestiodon; species Plestiodon gilberti. The sequence continues at coordinate 184,889,614 of JANXHW010000004.1, read as the reverse complement.
ATTTACACTTGCCATTCTAATTATTCTCCAGGAACCAGGAAGAAATCGTGGGCCCAAGGAGAAAGAGTGTTAGGATGACGCAAAGATATGCCCAGCTGAAGAAGAGCAGTGAAATGTTATTGGCAGTAACAGTGGCAGGCAGTACAGGATGGACATCGGTAGCTCCAGTAGTTGATACAGGCAATACCAGCTGGGAAGGAAGTCCCAAACGGTGTGACAGGTCAGGATGAGGCAAGAATTCAACATGGGATTTTCAACTGGACAGACATCCCTTCTTGAATTGCAGTGAGCAGAGGTGAGGCAGGTCCCTTCTTGAGCAGGTTTGTGTTTCAATGCTACCTACTGTATATACCATTCTGCCTCTTCTATCATTTCTTCCCCAACAGCAACAACAACCAAACTCACCTTGGGACAGGGCAGGAAGGCTATGGGCTCTGGTGCATATGGGCAGAGAACGACACTTTGAGCATCTTATTTCTCCGGGGATGGTGGAGCTTGTAGTCCAGTGATCTTAGAACATTCCCACTTTATGGAAATATCTGCACCGAAGCCCTCCACAGCCCACCACCTCCCTGCAAGGTGAGGTCACCTTTCTCTTGCCATAAAAGTAAATCCATTGGGATGTAGAAATGCAATGTGCCTTTTAACACTCTGCCCTCACATCTTTCCAAAACACTAAGATCTCAGGACACAAAATGCCAGTGATAGCCTATGTGCTGTAGTGGATGCCCCTGCCTTGAACCAAAGACAAATGGCTTCAGATCCCTGCTTAACCATGAAGTCCACTGCATGACCTTTGGCCAGCCACTGTCTCTCTGTCTAGCCTACCTCACAGGATTGTTATGAGGATTCAAATGGAGAAAAACCCACGGATGCTTACCTTGCCTTACCAGTGATGTAGACTTGAGTCTATTGACTCGGACTCGAGTCAGATTCAAGTCGTGTCAGTGACTCGACTCGGCGATTGTGAAAGACTTGAAAGACTCGACTCAAGACTTGGAGCCTTTTACGACAAGTCGAGTTTTATTCAGGTTTAAACCCGTTTTCCCCGTTAAATAGATAGGGACTCGCAACTCACAACCAAAGACTCAGGACATGGGGGAAAAGACTTGGGACTTGACTTGAGACTTGCAGTCAGAGACCTTTGCAGAGAATTAGCATTCGGCTCAGCAGGTGGCAAACTGAGAAATTTGTCTTGCTATGAGTGCAGTGTGGTCCTGGCTCCAGGTTCCATCCCTGGCATCTCCAGATAGAGCTAAAAAAGACCCTTGTCCCAAATCCTGGAAAGCTGCTTCCAGTTATTCTAGAGTTCAATGAACTGCCCAGGATAAGGCAACTTCCTATGTTCTGCTGGTCTGTGTGAGCACATGGCACTATTCTTTTACAAAGAGAAACTAGAAAAATCCTCTTAAATATCCTCTGAATAAGTGAGTTCTCCAGCTCGGATGCAAAGGTGAGAGGATTGCTTGCTCAAATTGTATTTATGCTTAATAATTAAAATATACCATAGAAGCTTTCCTGGGTGAGATGAACCATTAAATTACAGGGGCAGTCCTAAACCTTTTACACAGGGTGGAGTTTGCTCATGCAGAAATTTCCCGTTGCATCCTTCACTGGGCACATTTATGATGCAATAAAGGTGAATGGGCAGTCGCTTTATGGCAGTGATTAAAAATGTTTCCTTTCCTTGGCTGACTGCAAATGAGTTCTTGTTTGTTTATTCCTGACTCTGTTTCTTGCCATAAATAAATTCATTGTCCCTCCTGCCTGAGTAACAATGGACATACTGTGGCTATTATCCACTCCCAAGGACTGACTTGAAGAGGTCCCAAATTCCAGTGAGGACCAAAGAAGAGAAGCGTCTTTTTTCGAGGGGAAGTTCTAGTGACAGCACAAAAGCCTTTGTAGCTGACAGCCAGTCTACTTGACTATTTAATGTGGATTCTTTGAGGAATGTTTGTCCCACCAACAGTGGATTTTTCAGCATTGTCACATTGAATGCTCTTAAGCTTGCACTGGGGACATGCACATCCTCCAAAGGTATTGCTCGCACAACCTCCCGTTGTTCCTGTGTTAAATCAGCAACAAACTATCATGGTATTCACACCCTACATTTCTCAGGTTGCTGATTCCAAAATGGTAGCTTCAGAATAGATGCAAAATTGGGGGGGGGGGGGGAAGCGAGCACAAGAAAAGCCACTGATGAGCAGGCTCAGGGACTGTCAACCTTACACCCCAATGTTATACATGTATTCTCAAAAGTAAGCCCCACTATGTTCAGTAGACCTTACTCCTGTGCAAGCATGCACAAGATCACAGTCTTAGACTATATAGGAACATTACAGCACACAGGGGCATCTCTAGGGTTGGTGACACCCGGGGTGAGATCTCATGATGTCACCCCCATGGGCTTCCTCCCATACCAGACCACACGATGTGGAGGCCTCCTGGGAAATGCGATCCTCCTGCGAGTTACGGCAGGGATCAGGGAAAACCCATTTTCGACCAGTGGTGCCTTTTTGCACCACCAGTAACAAATACAATAGAAAGTCATTTTGGTGTCACCCCCCTCCCTGGGGTGACACCTGGGGCGGTCCGCCCACCCTCACCCCCTGCCCGTGCCTGACACCCCTGATGGCACATGTATCTAGGATTGCTCATGGAGGCTGTTCCCCCTATGCTTGGTGTTTGTTTTATAAAATAGAGTAAAATTTAAAACTTAGATGTAACATATGCAAGTGAAAATCAGCTCCTCCTCCTTTTGGAGCAGGTGTTAACACCAAATGCTGAGAAGGATCTGAGAATAAGCATGGATTAAAGCAAAAATAGAATTCTGACAGTCTAGCCCCGTCCTGCCCTTCCCCCCCCCATCCCAGGGTCCAATGGCTTGGGGATAATAATTGCAGGAACTAGGTCTTGACCCAAAATTCTGTAGTACAAAAATGACATTATTTTTAGCAGTTCTGTGTGCATGTGCATTGGTGAATGAGAGAGAGAGAGAGAGAGAGAGAGAGAGAGAGAGAGAGAGAGAGAGAGAGAGAGAGAGAGAGAGAGAGCAACAACGTATCACAAACACAAACTTCCACAAACCTGTATAACTGTTAGTCATCTTCCATAATCCACGTTCACTGAACTAAAGAAAAACATAACCTCTCACTCTCACCAATCCTCCAAATCAGGGAAACTGGCTGGCTTCCATATTCAATCTCTGTAGCAGAGAGATTTATGGAAATTCAAATATGCACAGAGACACCTAGTGGCTGAATGTCACAACTTCAGGCATATGAAGTTACAACGGAGAGGGGACCAATCAGGGAAACATCAGGTCTCATTTATGTGTAGCCATCCTATTCCTCCAATGTATTTATGAGAATGACATGTAGAACCTTCACTCAAAACTTTGCTGAAGTGGATACATTCTATCTATATTGTCTCTTTCGTTCGCCAAACCAGCTATGCTGTCAGGCACACAAAGAGCGCATGATTTGTCCTTAACAAATCACGGTTGCTATAAATATCACTCCCATTTTTCAATGAATGTTCACAAATCGTTTTGTTCATAGATAAAGGTAAAGGTATTCCTTGACATTTAAGTCCAGTCATGTCCGACTCTAGGGTGCAGTGCTCATCCCTGTTATGAGGCCAAAGAGCCAGCGCTGTCCGAAGACGCTTCTGTGGTCATGTGACCAGCATGATTCTCCTGGACACGCAATGCTGTTACCTTCCTGCAAGTGGTACTTATTTATCTATATGAATTAATATGCTTTCAAACTGCTAGGTTGGCAGGAGCTGGCCAAGCAACGAGAGCTCACCCCGTCGGGCGGATTCGAACTGCCGAACTTTCGATCAACAGCTCATGGTTCAGTGGTTTAAATGTTACAATAATGCTTTAGGACCAAAGTTATATTAAATGAAGCCTATGGTTTCTGATGTCATAGCCTATGGTGTGTGATGTCACAGAGAGAGAGAGAGAGAGAGAGAGAGAGAGAGAGAGAGAGCCTCTCCTGGCAAAGCAGCTGAGATCCAAAAGTCTCCCTAGTGGAGCAATGCGGGCTGCATGTGTGTGACGCTTTTAAAGAAAATAGAATCATACTGAGGAGTTGTTGGGCAGATAGGAGAGTGGGGGGACTGAATCCAGCCGTCAGCTCTCTCTCTCTCTCTCTCTCTCTCTCTCTCTCTCTCTCTCTCTCTCTCTCTCTCTCTCTCTCCTCCTAAATATTTGATCTGTGAGATTCCAAATTCCTTGAAGAGGCTGGAGCACAGTACATCATCTATTTGCTGCTCAATCAGCCCAAAGGATTTGTGTACATCATCTATTTGCAGGCACAATTCTCCATCTAGGTAGAATGTTCTGAATAGTACTGAAGCCTGTGAGTATATTGCACTCTGAAGGATGTAGGGTCAATGTTAGGGCCATTCACTCATTTTCCCACATGGCTCCTGCTAAATGCACAGATATTGGAGGGGGAGAGGGAGGGAGGCACACTGATGTTTGGGGACGGACTGGTAAGTGGAAAGGAGTCTCACTTTCCCCTTCATGCATGGAGTAGATGCAGGGAGGGAGGTTGCCTACTAGAGGCCCCTCTTTGGGGCATGATCCAAACCAAATTAAGCACTTTGAGATGGCATTGATTTCAATGCCTGGGCAGAAAAATGTAAAACCATTATGGCAGAATGTGGGCCGTCCCCAAGTGAACTGCAAGAAATCGAGTTCAATACTGGGTGGAAATTAAGAACTGACTGCAATGTATGAAGCTGACTTATGCCAACAGAGCACCAGTCAGTCCTACTTAGTAGAGCCTACTCTGGCTCTCCAGAGCTTCAGCCCTACCTGAAGAGGCCAAGGATTCAACCTGAGACCTACTGGCTGTAAGCATTACAGCCCACTCCCATACTGAGGTCTAGTCAGCTACCGTATATATAGGTTATACATGCACATTTGCTCCATGGTGCCATTTCAATGACCTACAGTACATCAGGTGTGAGAACCTTAATTGTATGATCTGATATTGAGCTCTCTGAGAAAAGAATTGACAGTCCTGTGCTTCCAAGACCATGCCAGAGGGCCGATATTGACTGACAGTCATCTGTGCATATCATGGAGTCTCCAATCAGTGGACATTGTGGTTTGTTATCCCTGGCCTTCCCATACCATGTGTAATTCGACCCAGGTCTGCTTTTAATAATTATTTTTGAGATAATTTGCTGACTTCCCTCTGAGGCAGACACAGGCATGTTTTTAATTCATAAAGTTGCTTTATATGCAGTCGCTGCACAGAAAATTAGATATAGCTACGTGCAGAGAAATGCTGTATCTTTTTGTGGGGCTCATTTGTTTTAATGCAGTTGTTTTGTGGATGGTCTCTTTCTTTTAGACTCTGCTATGGCGATGATATTGGCATTAAACAGATGACCTGAAATTACTTTGGTAGGCAATATGTCAGCAATAGGGTTGGCCGTACCCAGTCTTTGGCCTTTTATAATCCAACAGAGTACATCTGACGGCTTCTGTGGTGGTGAGGTTAAGAACAATGGCGGGTGGTTGCAGGACCAAGCAGGTGGCCCCAGCCCCACCCCATGAAGTCTGGAAGAAACATGATTTAATGACAACATTTTTATCTTTGATCAAAAAAATGCTCAGAGTAGTACACATGGTTCTCTACCACCCTATCCTCAAAATCACCATGCTAAGTAGGTTGGACAATAAGCTTCTGACTGGCCCAACATCAGCCAATGGGCTACGGAACTGAGTAGGGATTCAAACCTGAACCTCTCAAGTTGCTATCTGATACACTGAGCACAGCACCAGAGGCGGAACCACGGTGGAGCGCATGGAGCAGGAGCTCCAGGCGCTCGATCGCAGGCGGGCGGCAAGATTGCAGGGCGGGGGAACTCACCCTTTCCCAAAGAGCAGCGTCATGTCTTGGCCCTCCCCCCCTCCCTGGAGCCGGTTTGGCTCCGAAATGAGAGCAAAATGGGCGAGGGGCGCGTCGACGCGACGTGACGCTGGCACCGCCCCCACGCACCCGGGCGCCCTCCCGGCACCTGTTGCCTCTGCACAGCACCACCTTGCAGGGCTGTTGTAAGGATCGCTGTGACACTGCCATGCTTTCAACATTCAAAATGCACCACATGTTATAAAAGGTGACTGCTAAGGGTTCTAAGGCTGCAATCCTATACAGGGGACCCCCCGTATTCGCAGATTCACTTATCTGCGGATAGCGGGTGGTCCCCCACCCATCTTATTGCAGGCCAGTCCAGCAACACTAAGTTGCTAGATAGGCTCTCAGAGCCTATCTAGCACTCTGCTTGCCTGCAATAAGCAGTTGGTGGCTGCTTATCGTGTTTATGGAAGGAAGAAACGAAGTTGCTTCAGGAAAAGTAAGAGCCTGGGGAGGGTCACACACATGGGGGGGGGGCTCAGAAAACTGCAGAGTTTATCCGCGGAGGGGGGGCTGGAACGTATCCCCTATGGATACTGCCCCTCCTGTACACACATTCCTGGGAGCCCCATTGAACACAGTGGGCCTTACTTCTGAGTAGACATCCATAGTATTATGCTGTAAGATTCCTTGAGTTACCACAGTGACATTGCATGAGTTTCATTTTGGGTTTCCAGCTGTCTCAGAGTCCCTTATCTAGTCATCCCCTTGCTTTCTTAGGGGCCTTTTCCATCATCTACAGCAGCAGCAGCATCCTTCTTGCTTCCTATTCCATCAACAATTTGGAGCTCCTCCTGCAGCCTCCAGGCTGCCTCATCTAGCTGCTCATTCTCCCTCCATTTGGCTGCCTGGAATGAACTCTGGGGCATCGTCTCCATTTTCACGGTATGTTGAATCATTCTTTGCCAATTCCAGTCTGTCGCAGCTTTTGTAACACTGTAAATTACTTTTAAGTATTAAAAGAGAAAGTGCTATTTTGGATACAGATACCCACACACATGCACAAGCTTAAATCGCTTGGAAAAATGCATTAGGATTCATGAAATCATAATGTAAATATTAATTAATGTACAGGTTTTCTCACTAAATTTTGCATAGCTATAAAGGTCAAATAAATAATGAATGCCTTGGAATAATTTATGTGGGCTGTGGCTCTCTTTCTGCATGTTATAATTACCATTATGGATATACCTCTATAAATTTTTAACATTTACAGAATAAATAATATTAAAATTAATTTGTCACGAGTAAGTATGTGAATAGTTGGGTTCAAATAGATATTTAATTCAACTAACACATTGCATTCTAGTAATGTGTGTGTGTGTGTGTTTCTTTTTGCAACAACAGCAAAAATATATTCTGAGTCACTAGCAGATGCACTGAATGAAACTATATCTGATGTTATCCAGAAACTACTAGATAACGTGGCAGAAGTAACAGAGCTTCTCCCTCAATTCGTGGTAAGACACATCTTGGTATTATCACTGCAATCTCATCCCCTTCTTCATGTTTCTATGATAGTGGACAACCCCACCCCCCACCCCAGTTTCATTCCCAGGCATCTTCAGGTACAGCTGGGAAAGGTTCTTGTCTGAAAGCCCAGAGAGGGGCCAGGGCCGGCCCATTCATGAGGCCAACTGAGGCAGTCGCCTCAGGCAGCAGATTGGGAGGAACACCTCCTCCTCTCACCCACTCGCCTCCACTACTCATCCTCTCCCACTCCCTGAATTGAAAAAGAAAGAGGGAGCTGGAGTAGAACAGGAAGTATGGACAACAGGAGAGTGTTGGGCTGGAAGATCAGAGATGCTTCAACTCTCTTGCGCACCACTTTCCTCTCCTTCACACTTCCTATTCTGGTCTGTCCCCCCTCTTCTTTTTCCAGTGGCAGAGCAGAGACTGGTGAATCACCAGGTCAGGGGGCAGCACTTGGCATGCCACGCCACACGCCATCAGGAGGCCATGGGTAAGCCTTCAGAGGAGCTACTAATCAGAGCAGAGAATACCAGTGATGTAGACTTGAGTCTAATGACTTGGACTCGAGTTGGACTCAAGTCACGTCAATGACTTGACTCAGACTTGGCTCAGCAATTGTAAAAGACTCGAAAGAATCGACTCAAGACTTGGAGCCTTTTATGACAAGTCGAATTTTATTCAGGTTTAAACCCGTTTTCCCCATTAGATAGATTGGGACTCGCAACCAAAGACTCGGGACTTGGGGGCAAAGATTTGGGACTTGACTTGAGACTTGGACCCAGAGACTTGGGACTTGACTCAAGACTTTGAGTCAGAGACTTGATCCACATCCCTGGAGAATACTGACCTAGATGAATGAATTATCTCACTCACTATAAGGCAGCTTCATATATTCCAGTGCAACAGAATCCCTCCATCCTCCCATTAGAGGTAGATTGAAAGGAGACAAGTCTAGAACAATAAGTCATCAAAAGGTACAGGAAGCAGCCTCCAATTACTGCCTATTTACTGTAGCCAATGAGCCAGCGGGTGGCGCAGTGGGTTAAAAACCACTGAACCATGAGCTGTCGATCGAAAGGTCGGCAGTTCAAATCTGTGCGACGGCTCCTGCCAACCTAGCAGTTCGAAAGCAAGAAATTGCAAGTAGATTAATAGGTACCGCGTTAGCGGGACGGTAACAGCGTTGCATGCACCTCGGTGTTGAGTCATGCTGGCCACATGACCATGGAAACGTCTTCGGACAGCGCTGGCTCTTCGGCTTTGAAACGGAGATGAGCACCACTCCCTAGAGTCGGACACGACTGGACTTAATTGTCAAGGGATACCTTTACCTTTACTGTAGCCAATAATGATTTTCCTTGTCATCCAACCAATCCCCAGTCCTCTATTTTCCTTCATATCTGTTCATATATCAAGGTTCTGAGCTGATCAGTGTTCTGCAATACTATCAAATACCTTGACCAATCCATAAGAGAAGATTTATTCTGGACCACGACGGTCAAAATTGCATACTTTCAGTACAAGTCAGTTGGGACAATCAGGTAGTATGGCAATAGTTCATTTTATCAACAGCTGGAATAGTGGTCAGAGGGAAGAGAATGGGTGGTGAGAGAGAAGACTTAAGTTCCTCTTTGGCTTGAATTAAATTTTTTGTATTTGAAGCAAGCATTGTGAACCACCAAAATGTGTATTTCTGAGCCAGCAAATATGAAATAGTGACATCACTACTGGCCTTAGGCAAACCAGTATTCTCTTAGCCTCAGACGTGTACACAGAAAGAGAGAGAGAGAGAGAGAGAGAGAGAGAGAGAGAGAGAGAGAGAGAGAGAGAGAGAGAGAGAGAGAGATGCTAAGTACTATCAATGTTTCGGTGCTTTCTGTTCCAACCCAAAGCAAAACACCACTTCACAGAAGACACATAGAAGCTGCTTATCTGTGTCATTCCCTGTACACTTCCAAACACAGAGTGAAATCAGAAACAGAAACTCATTCTTGCTGTGGCATTCTCCGAGAATGAAGCTAACCAAGTGACCGCTTGTCTGCTGAATATTGAACTAGCACATGCAGTATGAAGAGCATTGTGCAAATGATATACCCAACGCTTTTGTAAAAGTCAGGCCTTCTACAGTGTCTCCCAGGGCACTTTGAAGGGGCAGGAATTATTATTTGGCACATATTGCATACATAATGACTTTTTGGGCATGCTTGTTTGATCAATAACTATGGAAATAATTGGTAAGCTTGTTAGACTAATGGAAATCTTTTTGTTTTGTTTTGTTTTTTAGATCACTGAGCCCATTTGGGTGAAGAAAGTTACACCAAATTGAAAGTGAATGAGGGAAGTGATAATTCATTGTTGCATAAAGCAGAAATAATGCGCAAACAGATTCTAAATAATAACATTTTACACAACAGTTGCAATGTTGTTCAGAGTTAAGGGTTGTAAGAATATCTGAAGTCTGAATGTAACTAATAAGCCTTAGATAGTTCTCACTGTGAATGTATTTACTCGTTTTATTTAAAATATTTCTATCTCATTTTTCCATGAAAAGCTCCTAGAACGCCTAGGAACTTCAATTCCCGACAATAACGTCACAAAACAGTGAACAATAAAATATCATTTACAAATAGAGAAATACAAAGCAGCAAACAGGTTCCAGAGCCATTTATTCCCCTCTGCCTTTTCTCACCATGTCTTACTCGGTACTAGATCCTCACCTGGCCCTGGCTATGTTTCTTGTCTCTGGCCCTTCTTGTCCATCCAATCAGGACCTCGTCCTATCTTCATCACCTCTGGTCCCTTTAATACTCATTCGCCTGCTCTTTCATCGGACTCCCCCCCCCCCCATTACAGCCTGGTTCTAAGCCAGGACAGGAACTGACACTTCAGTATTTATGCAAATATTCAACCACCTGGCAATCAGGATACAATCTTTCAGCACCTCACATACATAGTAACTTCACATAGCAAAGGGTAGAGCAGAAGTCTCCCAGCACCACCTTCTGGAAATTCCCCACCAGATAAGGAAAGAATCCCAGTGTGGTTCCACTAGTGCAAGACCCAACGAAGAGTCCAGAAGCATGCCATGTTGATGGTATGGAAAGCTATGGAAAGGTCCAAGAAAATTAACATGGTTGCATTCCCCCTGACTACTTCCCAGTGTAATCTATCAGGGTGGCCAAGGCAGTTTCAGTCACCAAACTGAGCCAGACTACCTGGATCCAGATAATCTTCCAGAAGTGTCTGGGGCCTCAACCAAGACAGGAGTGTCCAGAGGCATTCCTACAGTGGGGGTGGGACTGTAAGTTGCGCCCCGTCCTAGTCCCCATTTACAAGTCGGCACGAGGTGGCCCTGCCCCCTTGCCGTCAGAGCCATTCCATGTGGAGAAGGCAACGGGCAGGGAGTCTCCTGCCCATTGCCTTCTCCACACAGAATGGCTCCAATGGCGAGGGGGTGGGGCCGCCTCGTGCCGGCTTGTAAACGGGGACTAGAACGAGGCACAACTTACAGTACCGCCCCCACCGTAGGAACGCCTCTGGGGGTGCCATCACAATATACTCACATACCTTTCCAAAAAAGATGACCAGCTCATAATTTGATAGATCATCACAGCCCAGGGAGGGATTTTTTTTTTCATGACTGCCTCGCACATCCTGTCAGGGCAGTGGGGACCATCCGATGCATCAGGGATCTTCTAGACAGTAGGGTGACATCACTATGCTGCAAATCAGATTTGGCCATATGAAGTCATCATGAAGTTTGTTCAGAGTGAGGGCAATGTTGCCTTCACTTCAAATTGACTTTGTTATGTTGTTACATAACCATCTCTGATCAATATTATTATGAATCCAATTCAGAATGAGAGCTGGGAGAACTGCTCTCACTGTGAGTTGGCTTTGCTGTGGCATTGCATAGCTGACAGCCCAATCCTATGCTTCCCCACCCTCGCTGATGCAGCCATGCCAAAATGGCTTGCACTGCATCCTGCAGGGGTGCAGTCCCGGAGGTCTCCTTTGTTTGTTCATTTGTTCCCTTACCCAGGGGTAAGCCTCTGAAGTGCAGAGGTGTTTACTTGGACCTGCACCAGCAAAATTGCTGATGCAGGTCTCTATGGATCCAGGCCGCGAGATTGGGTCCAGGAAGGGGGTTTGAATTTGGTGGCCACTACTGCCGCTAAACCCGCTCCCTTCTCAGACCCAGTCCGCTCTCCTCCCCACCCCCATCACTACCCCATTCTGTCCTTTCCCCTGCCCAATCCCACCTCCCCTGCCAACTTACCTGGGTCAGCAGGCCTTCATGGAGCCTCTGCCACGGGCAGAACCGTTCCAGCCTCCCTGCCAGTGCTCCGGTGGCACGTGACTTTGGGCGCTGCCGGAGGTGTGTTTACCATTGTCGTAAGCAGTCTTATTTGCCCAATGCCCCAATAGGATTGAGCTGTAAATCTGATTGGTTATATGTTTGTGATGTTACCTCATTATCTGCAGTTGCTTGGGATCATGTAGTCAGGATGAAAAAACACAGCAGGTCAGGGACATCAGCAATCATGAACAGACAGAGAACAGGAAATAAATAATATCAACTGGAAACGGGAATATCTGGAAAATTCTCCCCAAAGTCTCCCTGTCATGCTGAAAATGTCACATTCAGAGAAGCCCTAATAAAACGTATGTAAAGAACAGCCTTCCATAGATCAGGTATTATTGCCAATAAAGACTGCAAGAAGCATCATATCTTATCCTTTGCCTCCAGAGATTATCATAACACTTTTGATTTGGTGCTTCACTCTTGGCTTTTAAAGATGTTTGAAGTATATAAGATTCACCTAGTAATTTATACACTTCCGTCTACAGCGATGACTACCTGGAATACAACATTATAGTGAAAAGATATTATAGTATACAGATTAACTATAAACAGAGGTATCTTATAGGGTGATATGCTTAGCCCATTATGCTGTTGTTTAGCTTTAAATCCACCTCAAGCTTAACAGAATGAAACAGAAGTGCTTTCAGGCCACGTTGTGCGCGAGGCTCGCACACGAGCACAACATGGCCTGGAAGCCGGGGCAGTCCTGGCCAAACTGGGATGAATGGTAAGCCTACATATAGTCATTGTGGCTTGTAATCTGTGATGGTCTTTTCCTCCAGAAATCTGTCCAATCCACTTTTAAAGGCATATAGGCCAGGTGCCATCACCACATCATGTAGCAAGGAGTTCCACAGATTAATTACTTGCTGCGTAAAAAAAATTTCCTTTTGTCTGTTCTAACTCTCCCGCCACTCAATTTTAGTGAATGTCCCTGGTTCTGGTTTTGTGTGAGAGGGAAAAGAACTTTATCCACTCTATCTTAGCTCCACTGCTCCTCCTTCTCCTTCTTACTCCTTCTAAGTAAGATTCAGGGGCGTCGCTGGAGCGTGGCGGGGGGCGGGGCGCCCCCAGGTGACGCGCGCCATGGGGTGAGGCGCGCACCCCGCGCACGCCACCTCCGTGACGCGCGCCACCTCCGTGACGCGCGACACCCTCCGTGACGCGCGACACCCTCCGGACGCTCAGAAGCCAGCCCGGGAGCCGGCCTTGGAGCGTCCGACCCCGTCGGCGCTCCAGGGCCTTCTGAAAGAAGGCCCAGGCAGCGTGTCCATCTGGGTATTTCCCGGATTTTCGCGCATGCGCAGACCCGATTTGAGGGCAAAAAGCCCTCAAAACGCCTTCTAAGGCCCAGGCAGTGCGTCCATCCGGGTATTTTCTGGATTTTCGTGCATGCGCAGACCCGTTTTGAGGGCTTTTTGCCCTCAAAACGGGTCTGCGCATGCGCGAAAATCCGGGAAATACCCGGATGGACGTGCTGCCTGGGCCTTCTTTCAGAAGGCCCTGGAGCGCCGACGGGGTCGGACGCTCTGAGGCCGGCTCCCGGGCCGGCCTCGGAGCGTCCGGAGGGCGACGCAGGGGGGGAGCCGGGTCGCCCCCCTGCACCGATATCGTAGCGTCACTAGGGTGACGTGCGCCCCCTGCCCCAGGGTGACGCGCGTCCTAGTGACGCTACTGGTAAGATTGAACTGTCTTGCTTAGTTTCAAGCTGCCAGCAACAGAACTGCATGAAGAACTCACAGTCAAATAATCATCTGGGCCACTTGACCCATAGTGTCATGAGGAATGATTTGGGATCCACTTCAATATGAGGCAGAGGCACCTCCAAACACCAAGCATCAACCGTCTGCAAAAGGAATGTTGAAATAGCAGTTTTGAGAGTCAGGAGGCATTCGACTGTATTTTCAAAAGCAACTTCTTGTCTTCGAAACTTTGAGATTGATAGGATGAGCCCAGTGGGTCCACTCTAAATAACATGAAAAATCTCAGAGCAAGGTTATATCTGTCACAGATGAAAATAGAATATTTATGTCCTGCTGTAATCCATTCACTAGTTTATGGAGCCCAGATCCTCCAAGGAGGGTTACAAATCTACGTGAAGTCCCTGAGTGATGGGGGGTTTTTGCATTTGGATCCCCTATTTAGCTGAAAGATGCTTAAAATTACATGAAGATGGACGGCTCCCCATTGACCATCCATCTATCGAAGCTGAAGAACTCGTATTATTTCAGCATGAGTATGGAATAAATTGACAGCAACTCTCCGACAGTGGAACAGGTGAAATTTATTGGCCAGGAGTTACTTCTTTGTGGCTGGATCGGTGAAAGGTGAATTGCAACATTTCTGAAGGGTAGTGGGGCACTGCTGTGTGGAAGACCCAGTCCTGGGCCAACCAGTTTGACCCAATGACCTCCTAGTTGTTAGTGTAAATAAAACATAGATGAAAATGGAGATGGGGATTTCTGCTAAGATCAAGAAAATGTGTTGCATGCCTTCAGCTTTGTTTTGTTCCACAGATTAAGAAGATGTGTCTAAAGCATGTTGAACATGGTGAGAACAATAAAGCATCTACCAGCCACATACAGTCCAAAATTCAATCGCCCTCCCTGCTCCACATGTTCAGAATCTCCTTTCAGTCACACAAACAGAGCAAGAGTGTCACGGCCACTACATCATTCATAGGTCTTTCTGGAGCTAGGCAGAAGCAGTGCTTCCTGAATTGGAATTGACAGTGCAATCCTGCACAACTTTCCGCAGCCGGCCTAAAGGGCCGACTGCAGAATTCTGAGCCCATTCCCGGGCCACAGCATCATGGCCCAGGCACACCTCGGGAGAAGGGGACATTTGTCCCCTTCCCTGAGTGTCGGGCAGCCTGGGGCCTATGGATCTCCTTAAATGCACGCCAGCTCTGAAGCTGGTGTGCATCCAAGGCTGCAGGGTAGGGCCGAACCGGGCCAGGAAAGGACTGGGGATATCGGTGGAGCACACCACCGATATCCCCGCCTTCTCCCCGCCCGGTTCAGCCAATGGCCCCCCTCCCTTGTCGCCTAGTCCGCCCTCCCCCGCCCCTGCACTGGTTGGTGCAGGGCTTACCTTCACTGGCGGGCGCAGCGACGGTCCGCTCGGAGAGTGAGGGCTTCCGGCCTCTGCACCAATGGCCCTTACTCCCGAGTCATCTCAAACATGCTTTACGGTGTGTTTGCAACACTTTAGAGTGGCGCAGCGCACACTCCACTGCTCTAAAGTTAGTGAGAATCGGGCTGCCCATCCAATTTAATGGTTCAGCTCACTGGGTAGTTTGTGCTTCTGTGCTGTCAAAGAAACACTTGACATGCAAGGGGTATGGTGCAGTTCGAAGAAAAGGAAACAAGCAAAAATGCCACACAAAGCCTGATTACGTTTCATTTGTTTGAATTGCACCATCCCTCCTGGTGCATCTCTGCATTTCACAGGAAGTTTGCTAAAACCGCTGTGACCGCAATGAGCTAGTCACATGGCTCTCCACAGTGGGGCTTCTATCCACTGCCTTTCACTGATGCCCATTTTTTTTGGGGGGGGGACGAAGAATAAAACCATTGCATCAGGTCCCAAGGTTCACTTGGGAGTTTTTAGAACTAGTTCTGCTTTGTAGGTTGCATGGGAATACTTTCCAAATGGAATCGTGAAACAAATATATGGTTTGAGCAATCTCCTCACTGGGATGAATTTTCCCACAAGCGGTACTTCCTTCAATGTTCTGTAAGTACATTTCTCCTGAGACCCTTTGCTTCCCATTCTGATTGCATCAGAGACATTCAAAACAAGCATTTGGAAAACATTCCCTGAATGCAACTCCTTAGGGAAGAGAAACATAGTAAAAAAATATTGAATCTCCCATCCACCCCTGATGCAGGCTTTTAACTATATCCACGGAAAAAATCAAAGACTTGAGGCTGCAAATTCAGTACATCTTCATCTGCTGAGTCATTTCCTCCAGCAATTTGAGTGAGGATTTAATTGCTTGGATGGACTGAACAAAGCCTTGTTCAGGTTCCCTGCTTTAATGATAGGTTTGGAGGAGAACATGGCAGCTCACTGGACTCGGGGACAGATGGGTTTGTGTGTGCTGCCTTTCTAGCAAGGGAACGATTTAGCAGGAAGGTCTTCCATACATTAACAGAGATATGATCAATTCACAGAAGCCTAAGCATATCTGCCCAGAATTAAGTTCCGCTGAGTTCAATGGGTCTTAACTCCAAAGTCAGTGTATATAGGATTGCAGCCTTAATTGATTAGCTGTATTGGTTGCTTCTTTGATTAATTAATTAAATTCCATAACTGAATGTTTAAAAACATTTCTCTGTGTGCCAATAAAGGTGTTATGAATGAATGAAAAACACTTCTGAAGAAAAGGGGGGAAAAATCCCTTGTTTTTTGGCCCAATCCTATGAGTGTGCTATGCTGGCGGAAGACCCCTGCCGCTATATCACTGGCACAAGCCTGTGTGGACCTATGAAGATGCATTGAGCCTGGGAAGGGGGTGAGGATTCAGCGGACGATGCTGATGCCAGACCCTCTCCCTTCCTGGGTCTGATCCACCCTCCTCCATTGCCTCCCAGTTCTGCTCACCCTCGGCCACGTTCCACAGTCTCCCTGCCTGCCTACCCCTCCCAACCCCTGCGCGGTCCTACCTGGGGCAGCGAGCATCTGGTGTCCATCGTCATGCAGAGTTGGCTGCTCATTGCTTCCAGCAGCAGCCAGCCCGCACACTCCGTCATGTCATGAACACTTGTTCCGGTGGTGTAGTTCCAGTGGTGTAACTGACCCAAGGGATTGGGCCATTAATCTACCATCTACGTTGCCTGCCACGTAGAATTATTGCTCTAAACTAGAGCTGCTTCCGCAAGAGAGCTCAGCATTGTGTTTCAGCATTACAACAGACTTGTGAGGTAGGCTGGGTTGAGAAGCAGAGACTTGTCCAAGACCACTCTTTGAGTATATAACTGGGCAGCAGTTTGAACTTGAGCTTCCCATACTCTCTTGCCACTGCAGCAGATGGACTTCCGTGGTCACCTTAAGGGATTCAGAAGATCAGCATGCTGAGAATGGCCCTATGCCCTTAAAAACCACTCATACGACACCGTACACTGCTGTTCCCCAGATTACCAGTGTCATCAACTCTACCAGAACAATGTCCCAAAGTGGGCATCCCATCTCCACAGCCCACCCCCTGCAAATGATCTTGTGCATATACAAACTAAGAAACTTATTTAATCTGAAAAGCTGTTGGAAGGTTGACAAGCGTATCCCAGAACCATGTATTCCAGCCGTGATGATGATGAGCCATTTTTACAACTCCAAGCAAACATTTCCAAAGCAGAGGTCTCCAAAATATCAGGACCCAGAAGTTGGATCCAATCTGACCTCCAATGGGTTGCTGCAGTGCTTGCCACTGCCATTTTGTTTAGAGACTCAGGTCTGACCAAGCTGAGCAGACGAGATGACTCTTATTTTGGCTTTGCTCAGGTTGCTTTGCCCAAGCTTCCTCCATCTTGATTGCCTCACTCTCTGGCCTCCTCTCCTCATTGGCCTAGAAGGAAAGAAGCTGCAGAACAGCACAGTTGCAACGTATGCTGATTGGCCAGCACTAGGTTGGAAAAAAGAGCAACCATGACTGGTCACTTGACTTGCCCATCTCTCTCATCCTCTGGGCTCTTGAAGGTGGGTCCCATATTGCGGACTGAGGTTGGCAGTGGGTCCCAGTTCTTGATGAGTTGAAAACCAGTGCTCTAATGCAACCATATGCAATGGACAGCCTAGGGTCCTATCTAGCCTATTTCACACAGAGTTCTTCTAACTGAGAATCACTGTAGTTTAACTGCAAGCAATCCATGCAGTTTTAACTGCAGAGGACAACACTGCAGTCAAAGCGCACTTCATTGCAGTGACTAATGGCTGTCAAAATGGAATCTGGCAGAAGTTAAACTGCCTTTTATGTGCAGTTCCTCTACAGCGAATTCTAATTCAGGCTGGGGTTGCTGTGAATAAAACTTAACTGATAAGCATGGCCCCCGTCGAAATCACTTCATCATGAAAAATGGGATATTTTCCCTTAGAAAGAATGTAAACAGGGAAGCTGAATAATGGGCTTTTCCTCAAACTGCGTCTTCAGTTATACCAAATGCTAACCAAGCTTTGTTGGGAATGAACTGGGGACTTGCTTATTCTGCATTACAAGGAATTTTCATGCAGCAGCACAAATAAACCTACATAGTGTTCCTCTACCATCTTATTGTATATACGCATGGAAAAAATACATTCTGCAGTTCCAGTATGGTCAAGAGCAGAACTTTGCTACACTTTAACTATGCTGTCAAGTGCACTATATCCATGGACATATCCATCACAAAAATTGCTGATTATGACACACAAGCTGACAATTTCCCTTTGCAATCCGACATCTAGGATTTCTCAGGGCCAATCAGAGACACTTCCATGGGACAATTAGCATCTTATCCTCAACCCAAGATAGCTTGAGAACTGCAGCACATCCATTGTGTCCATTGCTTTCATCATCATCATCATCATCATCATCTATTCCGTGTTTTCATTTTGATCAGTTGCATCTGCAAAGGTACAATCCTCAACCAACCATTATGTTTCTGATTTGGCCAGAAAACTATGTTCTGGTAGATAACCAATATTAGTCTGAAAAATCAATAAACTTCAAAATAGTCCCAAAAAACTCATTCACTCTCTTCCACTAGACACCAATTGTGACTCACCAGACTCCAGCAGAGGAGAAGGAACCAGATTTCTTATCGCATACTCAGTGACCTACCATCAGGTCAGTGGTCTTTTCCATTCAGTACTAGCTTTTCCACTATCACCCAACTCCTGGCAGCTTCCCCAAATGAAGATGATCCCATCCCACTAAAACAATGATTTATAATGTCTGAGCTGAGCAGTCATTGCAGGGGTGCAGAAGCGAATCCACAGAGGCCATTCAGTCATGTTATGAAAAGCGGGTCTCTCTTCAGGTTTCAGTTCGACTTAACTATTGATGGGACACAATGGACGCCAGTAAGCAATTGTCTGCAGCAAGGAACCCTTTGTTCCAAGCATTTTGGAATGCACCTTGAGGGCCAAATTACATGTTTTGGGTTCAGCCATGATTTGATCTCCTTGCTTTTTTATGGTTAATACTTCTCCAATACCTCAGCGTTTTCCCAAATCTCCTCTTCCCAAACTTGTATTTTTCCCATAAGGGGGGGGGGGGAATGGGTACTTGTATTTTTCATCTCATAGTGTATAAACAGCTTGGAGGGAAGCAATTTTAATTGGGAAAATTGGGTGGTGTGGGAGGCTTAAACATCTCCTCCTGCTTCAAACAACTTGGGAACTTCTACAGCTGCATCTGAATAAAAAAGGTCAAGAGATCAATCAAAATATCCTGTGTAAAGTATGGTTTGGCTCTGAATCAAATCCACCCACCTGCCAGGGTAGAAACTGAAACCATGTTTGTCCAGTGTGGGTTTTGTGGGGATTGGGGGGAAGCATCTTCAAATTCCAGAATGCTGGTGTTGCTTTCAACACCATTCCATATGCATTCCATTCCATATCAGGCCATTCCATGTTTCTGTTGTTCCTGCTCAGATCCCAGGATTCAGGCTGCTCTCTGAGAGCCTGCAGGAGTAGAACTGCAGGGGAAGAACAAGTCGTAGGTTCCAAATAATACCACTCCTTGCTGAATATCAGCAGGTTTAGGTGTGGTCAGTGCCTAGATGGATGCCAATGGCCACTTGTCATTTCCATATAGCCTTGAGTTTAATATAGTATATAGTATGAAGTATACTGGAGGGTCTCCAGCCTCTGACCCAGGATGGAGGGAGACTCCTCCCTTGTTGTACTCATGGTACCCACTTACTGGGTCTCCAGGTCATCCCACTCCATCTACTTGGGAAGGATCCTGCTGTCCAGCCTTGAGAGCCTCCCCCTGTTGCCTCAAATTGGCTTCAGGTTGGGGGGTATGCAACACCTGCTTCCTCTCCACAGGATAGCCTCCTCGACTTATAGCCTCCTCCAGTGGCTGTGGAGACAGACCCCTCAGCCTTACATCTTACTGCTACTGCCTCATCATGGCCACTGACTGAACCCTTTACACCGGGGCCTGCCTTATGGGTATGTGTGGCCCTGCCCCCTTTCCAGCCCAGAACCTACCTCCCTAGTGCCCCTGCACCCAAACAACGAGGAATCCTGCCTTGGGTGGAGCATAAGTTGTCACATGCGTGCACTACCGATTGTCGGGTAGCACGTGGGGCTCAATGACTATACACGGGGAGGGGGTGGCAGATCTTCCCCAGGGACTTGGATTCAAGGACGAAGGTGGTAATGCTGTTCCCAGGCATATACTTTTATTGATAATAATTATGTATTAGATAACGATATGTATCAATAGCTTTTGTAAGGGAGCCGCAGAAGCATTTCCACTGGAATGAATGGCCTGGCTGTGGTGCTGCCTGGTAGAAGAGGGAAATTACTGACTGCCTTTTGGGGGGTGGCTTTGCATCCTACTCTATATGTGTGGGCCACCTGGCATTTATTATATTTGTATAAAACATTATCAGGTCAGAGTCTCTGGATTAGAAGAAGCCACAAATCAAAGCAAGCACATGGAAAATGAAAGCCAACAATCATTTCTGAAAAACAGAGTTCACAAGAACTCGAAAACCCTCTTGTAAGCTCCAATGGGACTTGACTGAAGCCCTCTCTCTCATTCTCAATCGGCTCATTCATTTTTCCTATGGCCTGAAACAACAGATTTAACTCCAACCCAGTTTTGACTTTCATATGATCTATACATTTCCCTGCATAAATGACCCTGTTATGAAACTGAATATGTAGTCAAGGCAAAGCTAAATTGTTTTTCCAGCGATCACAATTAAGTTGTTTGAAATAAAATGTGGGTGAAAAGCGAATCCATAATATTGCTGGCACTGCAAGGAAACTGCTATTAACAGGAGGAAAATGTATCGGGTAAATTTGGTGGTGGTTTTTTCTTCGTTGGAACGGTAATTAATGTGCATCCTATGCGTTGAGCAAGGGGGGAAAGACAGTCCTTGCAGCAGTTAGAATGCATCTCATTAGCACCGAAACTACTGTGTCGTCAAAATATATTATGTTCTGCCAAAAAAAAAAATGTGTAATTGAATTCCCATCAAAGCATAGTTCATCTAAATCAAATCAGACTTTGCTCAGGCTGTAGCTCATTTGAGCTACGGATGGAAATTAGGATTCATTAAAATACCTTCTAGTAATTTGAGCAAATGCAAAGGCAGGTTTGAAGTTGAAGGGGGGCGGGAAGGGAGAGGGTTGGGGCCTTGCCGTTGGATCCTGTGGGCTCGGGTGCAGACACAGCTGCACTGATGAGCAGTAATTTTGATGGAAAGGAAGATAAATCAGCTGGGGAAAACACTGACTTCTGTGGGAGGGCTCCAGTAGGAAAACTTGTTGACACAGAATGGCAGGTAGGCGCGCAGCACACCCAGGAGGAAAGGTTTCAAACGGAGCCACTGGGAGGATTTCTCATCCTCTCGACTTCGATTTGTCCAAATATATCCGTCTGCCGTCCTAACTGCACTGCTAATCCGTTGCACATCGTACTGTGTTATGAACACAGCAGAACCAATCTAAGGGCCCTGTGTACTTAACTAGGAACTATTTATCTGTTAACAAACAAAATCAATAATAATTAACCCTCTCTGGAAAATGTAAAGCACTCTGCTGAAAGTATGCAGTCATTCACAACTTATAGAATGTTGCATTGAAGGAAAGTGGGGAGCACTTGGGTTGGAGTTAGTGTAGCGTAGTGGATAGAGTGCTAGATTTTATTGGGGAGGGGGGAATGTAGCTCAGATCCCTCTTCATCACCCATGAACATTGCCGGATGATGTTGGGCCAGTCACTATCTCTCACTCTAATCTACTGCATAGTAGCGTTATATGCAGGGGAAGATGGAGTTGCCCTGTGTACACAGTCCAGAGTTCCTTGGAAGACCGGAAAGGAATACAAATATTATTAATAGTACTGTATTATGGTGACCACATGGATAGTCCAAACTGTCTCTAGTAATATTTCAACCTTTTTGAGACATTTAGGGCACAATCCTACAGAGGTGTCGCTGGAGGGGGGCGGTACTGTAAGTTCCGCACCTTTCCACTCCCCGTTTACTTCCCGGTATGAGGTGGCCCCGCCCCCTCATCGTCAGACCCATTCCGTGTGGCTGCTGAGGTGAAGGCAACGGGCAGGAGACTCCCTGCTCGTTGCCTTCGTCGCATGGAATGGCTCCGATGGCGAAGGGGCAGGGCCACCTCATACCATGGAGTAAACGGTGCGGAACTTGCAGTACTGCCCCTCCCTCCAACGACACCTCTGCTATTCTTCCACCCCCCCCCACCGATGCAGCAGCGCCATAATGGTTACCGTTGTATCGGGGGGGGCAGTTGTGGAGGTCTGGGTAAGGGAACATCCGTTCCCTTACCTGGGGGTAAGCCTCTGCTGCATAGGGGGTTCTATTCGGACCTGCACCAGCAAAATTACTGGTACAAGTCCACATGGACCCACGCCCCATGGGATCAGGCCCAGGAAAGGGGTTAGGATTTGATGGCTGCCGCCAAACCCCTCCCCTTCCTAGGCCTGATCTGCCCATCCTCCACTCTCATCACCTCCCCATCCCGCCTCCCCTGCCAACTTACCTCCATCAACGGGTCCTGGGGAATCTGCTGGCACACATGGGAAGACTCCTGGCTTTCCGCTGGCACTCTGGCAACAAACAAACAGACTGTGTGTGTGAGTGTGTGTGTTTGTGCGTGTGCGTGTGTGTGTGCGTGTGTGTAAATACAACTATCTCCCAAATTCTTGCCAGAGTAAATGGCAAGAGTAAAAATGTTGTCCTCAGTCATCTACCTAAACTAAATGAGAACAGATGAAAGGATGCATATGAGATTTTCAGGGGCCGATGTTCCATAGCTCCACACCGGCTGCCCTAAACAGCTGGCCACTGCATCGTAAGCAGGATGCAGCCCATGCCGGCGGAGCCGGGGCACACCTCAGGGGAAAGGGATGTTTGTCCCTTTCCCCCAGTGTCTGCCCCAGCGGTCCCAATGGGTCTCTGCAGATGTGTGCCAGTTATTTTGCTGGTGCACATCCGAGGGACTGGTGTAAGGCCGGCCAGGCCCGGGAAGGGGCATTGGCTATCGGCAAAGCACACCGCCAATATACCCGCTCCCATCCTGTCCCTGGCCGGCCAATCGCACCCATCACCACCACCCCGGTCCTCCCTCCCCACGCCCTCCCAGCACAGGACCTACCTGCGTCCGGTGGCGCGGTCCTCGTCCGGCGGCAGAGTGAGCAGTACGGGTCTCATCTCATGGCAACACAACTATGAAGATTTGGGTATACCTCCATGCTTACTATGCCAAAAGGCTGCTGACTTTTGTATACCTGGTTCCCCACCATATGCACCAATTCACGGTAACAATATTCAAGGCAGGGTATGCATGCTGTTGTGAGCCGACAGTCCAGAATGCATTAGCACAGCATGGCTAACTAGCCTAGGCAAAAGAGCGGAGGACTCAAGGCATCGGAGCCGACTGTGGAAGTCCAGCAAATGAAAAAGGAAAACAAATGAACATCGAACCTCATAGAATGAAAAAGCTTGAGAAAGAAGTGACACATGGCCTATTTAGCCTTGGATTTATGTCATCAGTGGGAGTTTCCGTCTCCAGTGTATTACCATAATATGGAACGCTTGATCTTTCTCAGGGGTTATCCACTTATTGATGCCGCTTCCTGAGCAATTCTGCACTCAGCCGGCACATCTGCCTGAAGGCACCAGCCTGCTCCTTCCAACAACCAGCGGGGAGACAACAACATCCCCGTATTAAACAGCGATTAGACAAGGAGCGTCCGTCAGCCTCTGCTGTTCCTGAGAGAGGAGTTCACTGCAGTGACAGGCAGCCTTCAGCCAGTCCAGAGCCACAATGTTAATTGGCAGTGTGCTGAGCAGGGATGTGAAGATATGCCTTAAGCAGGGGGCCGGCGGGGGGCGGGATTTCTCACCGTAGTTGCGGAATGAGTCAAGAGATAACAGGTGGGTTGGGTAGGACAGAGGTGGGCCAATATCATGTCAGCCTCTGGTCTCACATTTTGATCATTATTTCTCTTAGCCATGTGCAGAATTCCCTAAGAAATGTTAATCTTCTCAGAAGTCTGACTTCCCTCTGCCCTTGACCCTTCCTACTCTGGGTTCCACCTCTGCACTCCGTTTGTAATCTTAACAAGGTCCATGTAAGTTCTCTTCTTGCACCAGATCTAAATGTCTCTACTCTGTCATTGTCTTCCTTAATCTCTCTGCTGCCTTTGACACAGCTGACTGGCCTCACCTTTATTCCTCCCTTGCCTTACTGGCATCAGGTCAGGGGGGTTCTTGATTAACCAAAATGCTATAAGGTTAGCAGCAAGCTGCTTATAGCAACGAAGCAGGCAAGGAGCCTGCGTGCTAGAAAGCCTCCATTAAACAGGAAGTAGGAAGCTTCCTGCTTCCTGTTTAACAGAGACTTTCTAGCATGTAGGCTGCTTGCCTGCTTTGTCGCCATAAGCAGGTTGCTGCTTATAGCATTTTGGTTAACCAAAAAACACCCATATCTGGCGCCAGCGATATCAGCTAAAAGAAAGGTAATGGTTGCGGGGGGGAGTTGCCCCCCAAGATCTGCGGATAAGTGAATCCGCGGATAGCAGATCAACGGATACAGGGGGCCCTGTATCTCTCTATATAAAAGAACAAATCCTGACTGACTGACTGACTGACTCATCACCGCCCAGTCCAAACCCATGGGCCTAGAAATGTGAAATTCGGGGAGTATGATCCATCCATGACGTAAGCACCCACTAAGAAGGGATTTTTAGAAATTCTACTCCTAAAGGGGTAAAAAGGGGTACAATGTGTTTTCAGAGATTCCTCAATATCTCTCAGGCCCAATGAGATAGCCACTTGATTTTGGCTTACAAAGGTTACCCATACAAATGCTGAAAGACATATTTCAGGATTTTGCCCTAATCTCGATTTGGGGGTCAATTATAGAACCCTTCGTATCTGCTGTGTTTGTGGAGCTATAACATTCATTTTTGGCACATGGGTGTCTTTGTATAATCTTTAGAAACTGTTTTAATGTTTGTTTTTTTAATTTTACCCCTAAAAGGGTAAAAAAGGTGTAAAAGAAAAAAAGGGGTGTTTCATCACCGCCCAGCCCAAACCCCTGGGCCTAGAAACATGAAATTCGGGGTGTATATTCCTTCCATGACGTAAGCACCCACTAAGAAGGGATTTTTATAAATTCCACTCCTAAGGAGGTGAAAAGGGGTGCTGCGATCCTATTCACAATTACCTGGGAGTAAGCCCCATTGAGGCCAGCGGGTGGCGCAATGGGTTAAACCGCTGAACCATGAGCTGTCGATCGAAAGGTCGGCAGTTCGAATCCGCGACGGGGTGAGCTCTCATTGCTTGGCCAGCTCCTGCCAACCTAGCAGTTCCAAAGCATGTTAATGTGAGTAGATAAATAGGTACCGTTTGCGGGAAGGTAAACAGCGCTCCGTGTTCCAGTCGCATGCTACGCGCTGCGGCAAGGAGAGTCATGCCAGCCACATGACCACGGAGGTGTCTTCGGACAACGCTGGCTCTTCGGCTTTGAAATGGGGATGAGCACCACACCCTAGAGTCGGACATGACTGGACTTAATTGTCAGGGATCACCTTTACCTTTACCTTTTTTAAGCACCATTGACTAGAACAGGACTTACTTCTGAGTAGACATTCCTAGGCTTGTGCTCACAATGTGTTTTCACAGATTTCTCAAGATCACTTAGGCCCGTTGAGAGATCAACTTGGTTTTTGCTTACAAAGTTTACAGCCCAATCCAGTGTAACGATCCACCGGGTGGCTGAGGCCACCCGCCGGATCCTGAGCTCCGCCGCAGGCAGCCTTCAGCAGGCAGCCCGCGGCGCAACATCTACTCAGGGAATGGGACACTCGTCCCCTTCCCCGAGTGTAACAGCGGCTGGGGCCAATAGGCCTCCTCAGAATTCCACCAGCTATTTTGCTTGCGGAAGTTGGAGTAGGTCGTGTAATGCCCCAGCCGCCCGGCGGGGACCGGGATATGGCGGGAGCCATGCCCCCGTCCCGGCCCAGGGAAGCTGGGCCTATGGCTGCCCTCCCGGCTCTGCCGACCCGCCCACCCGCCCTCCGACCGCCGGATACTACCGTGCTTGGATCCGCCGGCTGGCTGAGTCCTCAGGCAGCAGAGCTGGGAAGGCCAGCTTTGCGCTGGCCTTCCCGGCTCTAAAGTAGTTGCAAACGTGCTTTATGGCAGGTTTGCAACTACTGCGGGCAGCGGAACGCTTGTTCTACCACCCGTATTTAGAGCAGGATTGCGCTCTTACCCATATAAATACTTAAAAGCATAATTCAAGATTTTGCCCTAACGGGGCAATTCTAGATTTGGGGGTCAGTTACAGAACCCTTCGTATCTCCTGTATTTGTGGAATTCTAACATGCTTTTTTGGCATATTGGTGTCTTTTTAAAATGTTTAGCGTTTTAACGTTTTTTATTCAATAGAGAACGCTTATTTGTTCTTAGGATTACTTCGTGTTTCAGCACTGGCGTCGCTGCAGGGGGCGGAGCTCTAAGTTCCGCCGAGGCTCCGACCCTCCGTTACACCGGAGCACGAAGTGGCCCCGCCCCCTCACCTTCGGAACCATTCAAGGTGGTGAAAGCTCCAGGCCCCCCCCCTGCAGTGACGCTAGTGTGTTTAAGTTATAACCTGTGAACCCCCCTAAATAAACAGGCTCGACAGAGGCTTGGGTAAAGGGTCTTAATTAAATTCTGATAAACATATAAAATCTGCAGCAGGGAAAAACTATAACATCCCCCCGCGTGAGGGCACTAGCCGAGTGAAAAACGGTGCTGCCCGTATGCTCCCCCTGCTACCCTCGGGCGTGACACTCTGACTCCAATCTCCACCCATTCATAGATTGAGAAAACTTATCACAGGCAACCCTGAAGGGTTAGAGGCAGCTGGGCAGCGCAGACTCCCCCTAGGCAAGCCATGTGGTGGTCTTTGCTTACCCAACCAAAGGGGCCTGCCAACCAGCCGCACCGACCAGGGTACGTATCGCTTAGGCAGTCCTGGCTCATCCCTTGACCTTGCTACCTCAGAATGCATGCCAGTGAAGATCTCTACCTACCCATCCTGCACGCAACCTGCCACACGGTGGGGTTAGCCTAGAGCTTGATCCCAACCGCCCCACAACCAGCCAGAAGGCTCAAAAGTCCCTGCTGCAGGTCCCTGAGGAACGCCTACGATCCCTCAGTCTCACCCCACCCTCAGAACACATTGCAGTCTTGCCGTGTTGCAGTGCAGATCATTGCACTTTCCTTCATCAAGAATGAAGCTCTGTCTTGGACTGAGGAATACATTGCTGCAGCTGTCACCACTAAAAGAAAGCAGCAAAGTTGCCATGTGAATAGCGTCCAGTTCTCTCCTTTGCTGGTGTCAGTGTCCTTCCTCTGCTTCTCATTAAATGGTGACCCTACTCCCCAGGATCCCCTCCAGGCCCAGCTGCCATGCCCTGTCACTCTGCCGAAAGCTCTCCAAACCCTTTGGTGACCAGCCCAGCCTTCTGTTGTGAATTTCACATGCAGAGAAAGTCTGTCTTCATACTGGACTTAACTGTCCATTTCTGCTTGAGTAGAAATACCCTATGGGTTATTTTCTCACTATTCAAGGTTTGCCCCAATAGTGATTATTTGTTTCTTTATTGATTTGTATTTCTATCCCAGCCTCTCCCTAAGGCTCAGGATGCATTGCTGATTTTTTTAAAAAACGAAATGAAAGCATTAAAATAACTTCTGAAAGTTTTTGTCACCGTTTCAAAAAGCACATCTCTCTCAGATTTTGACAACTTGGAAATGAAAATGCTGTCCTGTTGGCAAAAATCGCGTTTGATGGCAGAAAAATTCTTTTTCCAGTCCAAGTCTGCAAGCCCAAGTACACTTATCTAAAAATAAGCCTCGTGGAAATCAACAGAGCTTATTTCATTCTGAGTAAAAATGCAGCACAGACTCAAAATGCACATTAACCCAGGTCTAGGGATGGATGAAGTTCATGGAGTCTGGATAAAATCCGGAAAAGGAGCTTAGATGTTTGGAACATGTGTGAAGAGAACATTTGCATGTTCATTAACATCCCAAACATTGTCACTGAAATACATGTTTCTAATAAGTTAAAGGCTGTGCACATGCTGTGGGTAGATTCCTTATATATATAGGAACAGGGACTTGTTTATTTTTACCCTCTCTCTCTCTCTCTCTCTCTCTCTCTCTCAGTCAGAAGGGGCCAGCAAGAGACTGATTCCCCCAAAGGAATTCTGTGAAGGGAACTTTTCTTTAAAGAATGCTTGCCTACATTACCTTTTCCTAATTAAATTACATCAATTGTGTACTTACAATGATGGCTTCATTTATTCTTTAAGTTTTCTTTGTATGAATCCAAAAAGGGTAGGGAAAGTGGCCCAGTTTGTACTGTGCCGTTGAGACTCCTCTGCCTGGAGGCCTGCTGCAGTCTGAGCATCATACTGCATGGACTACTTTGGACCTCTGAACAGGTGTGTCGTGGCCGTGCTTTCAGTGGCTCAGTGTGGTCTATCCTCCCTTAGGTTCCTGCTTTGCAAAGATGATGATGATGATGATGATGATGATGATGATGATGATGTTGTTGTTGTTGTTGTTGTTGTTGTTGTTGTTGTTGTTGTTGATGATGATGATGATGATGATGATGATGATGATGATGATGATGATGATGATATCTGTATAACATCTTTTCCTTTGGCCTGATCCAGCAGGGCTCTTCTTATGTTCTTATGTAATCCCAAAAGTTAACAAAGCAGTTTCCATAGCAAAATAAATAATAAAAATGGTAGCAAGGAATCATATGCCACATGGATGCAGGTGGAGAGTGCCTTTCTCTCACCACCAAGGCTCACGACATACCCAAGATCAGGTCAAAAGCTCTTGGCAGTCTTGAGCACAAGGATCTCTCATTTTCAATGCTAAGCAAGGCCAATACCTCTCAAGCAGGCATCTTCTGAGAAGTTGCTCTGTTGTGGAAGTGGTGAAATACAAGGCCAAAAAGTTGCCCAATAACTTTAAACGCCCAGAGGACAGTCCATAATCCCAGCATTCTCCCAGTTCCTATCGTGCCAACTTTCAGAAAGTTTATTATTTATTCCTCTCCACTGATGTGATGAGGGAGCATCCCAGAAAGCCAGTCACAACCCATTATTTCTGTAATTCAAACCCCATTATTTAGATCTAGTGAGAAAACAATTTTAATTAAGTAAATTAAAAATTTATTGGAATCAGAATTTTAAATACAGATTAATTTGAAATCACTGAAAGGAGCCCTCTGGCTGCATCAAGATTCATTTGTCTCTGCAAGGAAGAAGGATGAGACTTTACTCTGCTTGGGGAAGCACACAGTAGTGGTGTATGTGGAAACAGAAAGCAGCCTCTCCGTCAGGGTGAATGGGCATGGAAATCTGTGCCCAGGCAGAACTCAATAGGCAGTTGTGACAGGCAAAGAGATGAGTGGTTTTTCTATAAGGGACAGCAGAGCATCATTTCACACATTAATTCTGCCATGGGATCACATTGCTAAGGTAGATTTTCAAGGAATTATGGGAAAAGCACATCCATCTATATTTTTTCAGACACTTCAATAAACCACTTCAGTTTACCATAGATTTCACAGCATAAAACCAATCAATGAGTAGTCCATTGGATATGGCGAGTGACTTCTAGGCTGAAATCTGTAAGCACAGGGCAAGATGAAGGAATTACCGTATTGTCCCGAGTATAAGACGCACCTGATTATAAGACGCACCCTTAAAGTTTGGTGCTATTAAAAAAATGTAATTAAATCACTGGCATTAAATTGCAACAGCCTGATTATAAGACGCACCCCTAGTTTAAAAACTTAAATTAGGAGAAAAAAGTGAGTCTTATACTCAGACCAATACTGTAATTCTGAACCCAAAAAAATCTGATATCATAAATCTGTAATCTCGCACTGGTATTATTAGTTTAAAGTTCATGCAGTTGGTATTGGGGGACACCTCCCCCACCAGCCATATTTGTTAGATTCCCCCAGGCACAGGAGGAGGGCCACAACATGGATGCTTCATGAGCATACAGTACATATGTGGTTTGGGAGTCGGACTTAGACCTGGAAGATCCAGGTTCAAATCCCTGCTCAGCCACGAAGCTTCCTGGGTGACTTTGGGCCAGTCACTATCTCTCAGCCCTACCTACCTCACAGGGTTGTTGTGAGGACAAAAGGAGGGGAGGAAATATGTACACCACTCTGAGCTCCTTGGAGGAAGGGTGGTATAAAAATGTGAATAACAAATAAAAACAAATAAAATCTCTTATTGTGTGGGGCCAGTTGGATAGGTAAAGGATTGTCTGAAATGGTCCAAAGGCAACCTGGATGCAAGGCAAATCAACAAGCAGAGATGAGCCAAATCTCATATGTGTGTGAAATCAAATTATGTAGGTGTAAACCAACCTATTGCCTGCAGTTCAGCGATTCCCACAGTAATCCATATACCTGGTCCATTTGGCAGTTACTCCATTATCAGCTTTCTTTAACGACTTCCTATTCAATTTTGCTCGCCTGCGTCAAAAACACTTATGTAATCAGTTGCCCATTTGTAGTGGGATAGGACAGTGGGGTAGGCTGCGGGGTGGCGCAGTGGGTTAAACCTGAACCATGAGCTGTCAATCGAAAGGTCAGCAGTTCAAATCAGCGCGACGGGGTGAACTCTCACTGCTCGGCCCAGCTCCTGCCAACCTTGCAGTTCGAAAGCATGTTATTGAGAGTACATAAATAGGTACCGCTTGCGGGAAGATAACAGCATTCTGTGTCCAGCCGCATGCTATGCGCTGCGGCAAGGAGAGTCATACCAGCAACATGACCATGGAAGCGTCTTCGGACAGCACTGGCTCTTCGGCTTCGTAACGGGGAAGAGCACCACACCCTAGAGCAAGGGTGGGGAACCTATTTGCGGTGGAGGGCCATTTTCCCATGGGGAAAATTTGCTGCGGGCCGGCCATGAGGCCGGCCGCAATTATGGCACCCACCACCACAAATTTGACACCCCTCCCTCAAATTTACCACTCTCTGAACCCCCACCCACCGACCGCTCTCCAAACCCCCAACCACCGACCGCTCTCCGAACCCCCAACCACCCACCCACCGCTCTCCGAACCCCCACCCACTTGCTCTCCTTACCTCAGGCTCCTCAGCTCCTCAGGCTCCGGGCCGCCGCCGCCACCTTCCCGCGTCAGCTCCTTTTGAAAGCGGTCTTCCTGTACCTGCGCAGATCGCTGAGAGGGCAATCTCTCGGCCTCAGCGGTGCTCTGCGCAGGTACAGGAAGGCCGCTTTCAAAAGGAGCTGATGCGGGAAGGCAGCAGTGGCGGCGGAGCCTCCGGTCCGGTCTCGCGTGGGCCGGGCTGGACCGGATCGTCCCGCGGGCCGGACCGGATCGTCCCGTGGGCCGGATCTGGCCCATGGGCCGGCGGTTCCCCACCGCTGCCCTAGAGTCTGACACAACTTAAATGTCAAGGGATACCTTTACCTAGGACAGCCTAGCAAAGCTGTGAATTTTCTATGGTGCACCTATCAGGCTACCTAGAAAACAAAGTTGTTAAGCTCTGAGTATTCCTGACTGCCTTGTCATTTTTGAATGCTCATTTGTTGCCCAATGCACTCTTGCTTTTCCACAGCCTTCTTTAAAACGTGTTAGCTCATTAAATGCTTGTTATTCACTCAGTAACCTTTATAGACAGTGATCGTGATTTTGCATCACATAAACCTCAGAGTAAACACAACATTTAATGAAGCCCCTTTATAAAATCTTGGTGCGCATCAGAGTTCTTGCAAAGAAGTAGTGGAGAGGCCACCCTGATACTGGGCAAGATTTATTTTGCAATACTGTACTCAGTGTCATGAGGAAGGGTGAAAATATTTCATTATAAATCTTGGTACGGATTCCGAATCCTATAATTAAGCAGTGTGTGTGGCAGACCAGCAGGGGGCAAAGGAAGGACAAAGTTCTCCTCAAATTATCTCTACAAATAGCAACAGAACTGTCTGATCTGCTTGCCATAGCAAAATATGAAAGCAGAACTGCTGAAAACTGGAGAAGGGATGAGTGCGAGGTCAAAGCAGAAGTTGGGAGGAGCCCCAGAAATTTGGACTGAGGGAGGGGACGTGAAGTCAGTATGCCAAATGACAAGGTGAGGGGACACATTTCATAATCTTAGTTCCTCACAACAAAGAAGTGAGAGAGTGAGTGATCCTTAGCATTTCTGGAAACACAGAAGATATACAATAAAGAAATCAATGAGGATGAACTTTGCCTATCTGGAGGGAGGGGTGGAAAGAGACTAAAGAGATGGTCTGCTTTGCAATGAGCCCTTAAGCAAGCATACTGTAAGCCTCACCTGTGTCGCCGGGACAGCTTTGCACAGGCATTCTCAGATCATAGCTGCTGATGTTACACCAAAATGGCAAGCAGACAAACTGCTAACAAACTTGAACTTCCTGTAAATATTTTGCTGGTTTGGGGCACCTGACTATGTCCTCAGAGGGAGAAGAAACTGATGAGAAGACAAGAATCAGAGCCAGACATCAAATGAGCTCCAAGCAGCACAACGGGGAAGGGGGCAGAACGCATCCAGACCCACATCACCACCATGCTGCCAAAGCCTACTGGTGGCTGTGGCTATGCCATCACTGCCACTGCCTCAACTATCTGCCTACAAGTGAGGAAATGAGTGAAGTCCTTCCTCTGCTTGCATTTTCAGGTCCTTGTTCACCCTTTTCAAACCGTAGAGCAGGAGTGGAGTGGCCAGCCAGGATGGAGGAGCAGAAGCAGGCAGTGGCTACAGGGCTGCCCCTGCCGAGAAGGGAAGGAATTGACTTTCTCAGCCCC
Source organism: Plestiodon gilberti rubricaudatus (assembly GCA_026170595.1). Lineage (NCBI taxonomy): Eukaryota > Metazoa > Chordata > Lepidosauria > Squamata > Scincidae > Plestiodon > Plestiodon gilberti. The sequence goes on along the minus strand of JANXHW010000004.1, from coordinate 184,856,742 downwards.
GCTACCATAGGAGGTAGAAGGAGGAGGGAAAGAGATCGTGGTGAGCATGTCACACTTTGCGCACCAGAGAAAAGCAAAACAAACAAAGAAGAAGCAATCAGCTGACTCAGGAACCAAAAGAACTTGGATCGGGTCTGACAAGAACAGAGACCAGTTCCAGTGGGACTGGCTTTGTTTTGTTTTAAAAGTATGGTTTTTAATGTATCCATTGCATTTATTAATGTTGAGAGTCACAGCGCAATCCTGCCTAAGTATCGGGCGGACGGCCCAGACCACCCGCCAGATCCTATCTCCATTCCGGGATCAGCCCGGGTGTCTACCCAGGGGAAGGGGACGTTTGTCCCCTTCCCCCGGTGTAACGCCCCAATGGGCCTCCTCGGATTTCCTCCAGCTATTTAGCTGGTGCAGGTCTGAGGAGGCCGTGTAAAGGCCACACTGGCCCGGGAACGTCAGGGATATAGCAGCCGCCATCCTCGGCCACCACCCCCCGAGCCAGCTCAGCCAATGTCCCCCCTCGCTGCCCGAACCGCCCCCGCCGGTGCTACACTTACCTTCTCCAGTGGCCGCAGCAAGGACAATCTGGCGGCAAAGTGAGTGCAGCCGGCCTCCCTTACTCAAAAGTCGTTGCAAACGTGCTTTACAGCACATTTGCAACAGCTTTGACCGGCGGAGCGCTTGCTCCACCGTTTGTAACTTCCGGTGGATTGCACTCTCATTTGGAGGGCTCCAGTCAAAACAGGGGGATACAAAACTACTCAATATTATGATATACAGTAAATATAATACACAGCACTTTCATCTTGGCTTTCCTCAACTGTGGCTATGGGAAAACAGTAATTTTATTTTCAATAAACTCAACTTTCATTTTTTGCCTCCTTCACACATGCCCTGGGGCGTCACTATTTCCACTTGTGAATGGTTGGAGGGTTCGTTCTAGAGACCTTTGAATGTTACATTGCGCAGGTTAACTCAGAAATGTCATCTGACCAACAGGTCTATTAATATTATATTTGACTTGGCTCTAGCTAAGGACACATGTTTTGAAACAATGGTTTGATATCAGCATTTATTCAGGGCCACATCCATTTACTTTTAATATTTTTTAAAGATTCTTGGAATTGTTTAACTTTGTAATCATGTGCTAGCAATGGACTGCATGTTGCAGGATCAAGGAGCATCTCAATTAAGTGCAGCCAGGTATCCAAGAAATTGCTTGGGACAGAGTGCCATTTAAGGTTTAATTTAAGCCAAAGCTCCATCCAGGGCAACATTTTCAGTGCAAAGGCTCATGTAAAACATAGTGCTTCTTGAGCATATGCAGGATGCCTTTCTCTCACCAGTGAGTAACCACAGTCAGCTGCCACAGAGCTGATATCCAGGGAAGAGAGCTGAGATGTACAGGCAGACTCAAGCCCTGGCTCTTTTTCTGTTGTAGAATGTGCTTACTTGTCTTCCTTATCTCATAGGTCTAACCCTGACCCAGTTTCCTGGCACAGCATCTCCATGGTAGTAATTGAAAAACACTGCCACAATGGAAGTCTGTCCATCAACAAAACCATGCTTTTGTATGCAAATAGCTCTGATTATGCAGAAAGCTCAGAGTACAGCTTGCAAATGATATTCTTGCTTTTGAAACCTTAGATAAAACCTTGGCCTCCTAGTTGGTCCTCTTGAGAAGTTTCATTTCCTAACCTTTATTGACATAAGAGATACACATAAAAGAGCATCAAATGCTGAACCCAGCACACAGTATAAAACCCAGAACCATCTCCCCCCATTTCCCCTGTACCAAGTTGCTAAGATATGCGCCTCTGTCAGTCAGCCATCAACTTTAGGAAAGCAACAACATTGGATAAAACCTCAACATCAGTGACCATAAAAAGGTAGCATAGCATACTTTGCTCAGTCAGTTTTCCCAATCCTCCCAGAATCGTAAAGTGAACGGAGGTCATCATATAAGGTCACTTAATGTTCATCTTGCCTTGATCATCATTTATTAACGTGGTATTTCAATGTAGCTCCAAATGCATGGGGGGGGGCACAGCAAAATCATGGAAGTAGGAATAGATACCATTTTTCTCATGGTACCATCAGATCTTCAGTTTTAAAACATGGTTCCTGGTTATGCAAAATGCAGTATGATGGGGCAAAGCAAGAGTCAACATGGCATTGTTCCCACCCATTGTATCAGTCAACAGCTGTCAGTCTACAGCTGACCCAGGTTATTTCAGATTTAAATGGAGGCAACATGATTGGGAGACTACTCAGCCCATTCCCTCGATGCGGACCCCCTCCTGTTCTTTACCACGTTTCTGACCAACAAGGAACTCTGCACAAGTGGTCTTAGAAACCATCAGTCCAGGCACTGGAATGTAAAGATCAGTAGCCCTGATCAGTCTTGGTCAGTTAATACATGGAAGAGGGTGATGGAAGAGGTTACACCTGCTGGATCGCACCTTCACTGCACCTCCACACATTCAAGGATCCTGGGCACATGGAGCTTAAGTGTGTAGACGTGAACCTGTGTAAACTCTCATATGTATGATATGGCACCTTGGAAAGTGGAGTGTCCTGGGTTGCTCATATTGAAGCCTATGTGTGTTGCAGTGTAATGATGTTGACTCTGTCTATATGGGACCCTTGAACACATGGAGGGCAAGGTGTGGCGAGTGACCATGATGAGCCCTATTCTCCCCCCCCCCAAGCAGTCATTTGTACAAGTTAAATGCCTTAATAGGTCTACTCTAGAGTGTAACACTGGTACAGGAAACCTAGTAGCATATCTCCCTCAGCAAGTGTTGAGGCTTGGACTGGCTGAAAGGCACTGTTGGGGAAAAATAAATAATATTTTCATCCTTCCTGTGGGAAGGTCAGGGAGGAGGAGACGTTCTGGGTAAAGTTAATTGTACTTGCCGTGGTTGAATCATGGCCTCCTTGAAAACTGTAGCTAATTAGTTGAGTAATATCCAAATGTTATTAATTCTGCAGTTCTTTAAGTAGCAATCATCCATTTATTTATAATAGCATTTTCACTGTAATTACAAGCATCATAATGAATTTATTGGGGGATTAATGGGGATGGGATATTTATATCCTGTAGGAATTCTATCTGACAACCACCCTACTTAATGTGAAGATTTTATTGTTTTAATTTGTAATGTCTTGCTCATTAATCTGGCTTTCTGCCGTTTCGTGCAACGTATCTTTTGGCAAGTGGAAACCGCATAATTATAAATGCATTTTCTTTCCGTGAGTGCTTTTAAGAACAAGTATTCAGCTCGAGCTGCAGAAGTCAATTCAATAGATTGCTTCTTTGTGGGCCAAGTACTTTTCCTTGAACCATTTCTTTCACACTAGATGGGAATTTTATTACATAAGACACAACTCTGCCAGTCTCATAACATTAGTGCACATATTGACCTACAGCATGTCACCCCTAAAGCGCCACTTCCTCAAGCCATCAGATTAAAGGGCAATTGCAACTTCAGTTTAAACAGAAACAGGGACGCTGAGATTTCTGACTTCGGAGATGGCCAAGAATGGGCATGGAAGTGAGAATGATCTAAAGAGGTGCAATATCTAGAAAGAAAAGGGAGGAAAGTAGTATGTTTTTGGAAGAGTTTCTTCTCTTTTCAAAATGTGTATGCTGCTGACAATTGTCAGAGCAGCTGACAACAACTGCAATAAAATACAACATTAGCAGGCAAAAGACAACAGAACAAAACAATGACACAGCAGGAATGGCAGATGCTTAAATAAACCGATAAAAGCAGCAGACGGTCAAAAAGATGCAACTATTAAAATCACAGCCTAATCCTATTGGTAGAGGTGGGAGAAAATGATTTATTTTTTTCGCAGATTTCGGTGTTTAACCAAAATGAAATAGCAGAAAGTGGTGTTACGTGTTTTTATTCCAATTTTTTCCTATTTTTATCAATTATAACTGCTATAGTTAGAACAAGCATGGCTATCAAACCATGGTTTGACTCTGATTTGATAGAGTCTTGATCTAACGACAGGCTTGTTCTAACGACAGTTACAGCCCAATCCTGCGTAAGATGCACCGGCCGGCCTAAATGATGCACCGGCAGGCTGGGGGTCACCTCGGGGGAAAGGAACGTTCATCCCCTTCCCCCGGTATCAACCATGGTGGCCCCAACCGCCAGCTATTTAGCTGGTGCACAATCATGGAAGCCGTGTAAGGTCAGCCAGGCCTGGGAAGGGGGTTAGGATATCGGCGGAGTGATACACCGATATCACCGCCCCCACTCCATAGCCTGGCTGGCCAATCGCCCTCTCCCTGCCACCCCAGCCTGCCCTCCCCACACCCTCCCACCGCCCAGGGTGGGGGTTACCTGTGTCTGATGGCGCAGGGTCCAGAGGGCGATAGAGTGAGCAGTGCCAGCATCACTTACTCCAGAGGTGCCATGAAAGTGTTTTGCACTGCGCAGGATTGCGCTGTCAGTTAACAAACCACAGTTCTCTGAGTTAGGATATAAAGGGAAGATGCCACTTATTTCCTGGTATGCAAGAGAGTGCAGAGGGGCATAGGAGCACATGGCTCCCTTAGGCTCATTCATATAGTGCTAAGCCATGGTTCGATGCTATATCTGAATTGGCCCTATAAATATAGCAGCTTTCATGAATATGATTTCCACAGTCGGCCCTGTGTGAACTCTGCCTTCCATCTAAAACACAAAGTTCATGCTGTACAGGTGGAAGCTTCTAGTTTCAGTCCCTGGCATCTCCAGTTCTCCAAGTCAGAAGTCTGTGATAGCACAGCTGAGCACCATCTCTGTCTTAGACTTTGGAGAGCTGTCGCCAGGCAGGGTAGATAGTCGTAGACTAGACTGACCAATTGCCTGATACAGTAGAGGCCAAGTTCGTATATTCACATCACACCTCAACTGAATGTCTTGCTTTCAGCAGAAATTAGGCAGGGTATGAACAGTCCCTGGAAACCCTTGACCAGCGAAGGCTTTTTCTCAACTTCATGTCATTGGCAGGCTTGAAGAGCACAGGGTCTGGCCCTGCATATGTGGCCTATATGTTTTCACATGCCACAGATGCCACCACCAGAGAGTCCACCTCTACTCCCCTTCCATTTTCCTCTTCTCACATTGGTAGTGTTTGTGCTTCTGCTTTGCGAAGCGTTGAGTTGCAGCCTGGATAATTAAATCTGTCTTAATTAGTATGTACTGCTGCACACCATTGTATCGCCAGAGACGGCTCTTATTCAGCAGCGGCATGCTCGCCACGTACATAATGCCTCATTTCCATCACTGCAAGCACAAGCTGTTGAAAGAAACATTGTAACCCATCTCAATTGGGTTCTTTTCAGCGTGCCGATTAAATACAGGGGATTTTTATGCAAACATGCATCAATAAATTATAAAGGTAATGTAGCAAGGCACATGGCGGAGCTGAGCATGAAATTAGCTGTGGGGTTGATTTACATTGTAGCCTTCAGAGTCATCGGTGGGTCTGGGAGGCAGCAGGAAAAAAAATCCCTGAAGCCCCCCATGCCCACTGTTACATGGCAGGAGTGGAGCAATGCTCTCAGCTGTGCATGTCGCTCCATTGCTCCCTCCGTTCACATTATTTGTTTGCTCTCCAGGGACTTCAGTCTCTGGAGAGTAACCATGATTGGCTTGGAGGATAGAAGGCAGGAGAACCAGCACAGGCCTCAGTCATACAGGTCCTGCCTCCTTCCTCTACCCTCCCACTCCATAGGCTTACCATCAGTCCCAGAAAAACCGGGACTGCCCTGGTTTCTGGAGCCCAGTCCTGGCCAACCAGGCCTGGAACTGGGTCTGCCCACTACCAGTCAATCAGGTTTCTCTCCAGGGATCCAGCTTCCCGGAGAACAAGCTGATTGGGAGGGGCTGGAGGTGAAGGAACTGTCTATGCCAACATTGCATGGGCAGTTCTTCCCCCTCCAGGACAACGGGGTTGCCTGCTAGCCTAACCACTTGCCCACCCTACAATGAGGTAGGTCAGTGACCAAGTGGAGAGAGGCTGCAAGGGGATGGAGGAGGGAGAGGAAAGGCCCTTCACTCTGCTGCACTTCAACACTGCCACTGTAAGTGGCCAGAGGGTGATGTCGTAGCTACCAGTTCAGCAGCGGTCGAGTGACACAAAGGGCCTTTACGGCTCCAGCAGTAAAGCCATTGACTGTCAGGTGGTTTCTCAAGAGCCACCTCCCTTCTCCCCAGTTTCTTGTGTTGAACTTGTGCCTGCAAAGCAGCCGAAACAAGGTGAAGTACCGAGCACGGCGCTGAAATGAAACGAGAGCAAAAGGATTAGCTGTAATTCCCAGCATTTTGATAAACAGCAGCAGGAACTTTTAAGAGATTCAATTATATCAGAAGTCTCTTAATATCGCGCACAAGATAAACACAAAGGGAACAATCCCTCTTTAAATCTGAAAGGGACCTCAGGGAGAGTGGCTGAGAGTGAACACTGAGAGGAGGGGATCATTACATCCCTCTCCCTAGCATGTCGCCCTGATTTACCATGACGCTGCACGGCAATAAATTTCATATGGAGAACAAAGCCTGCCAAATCAGGGACTGAACCCAGAAGTCATATTCCGCACTATTCAGTCCTGGCATAGTATTCCCTAAATGAATGGCCAGCATGCTACTTTCTGGGAATCACTGCTATCGGAGGGACCGATTTGGGGCTGGGGCTATAGGTCAGTTGCAGAGCACACTTTCAGTCCCATGCCTCCCTGCAAGGAGAGAATGTTCAGAGAAGTTCTGTATACACCAGGTCGATGGCGATCAAAATATATCGAAGTTCTCCTGCTGAGAGAGGATTGCTGCCATTTATCAGGTTGTGACACTCTAGTAGAACTCTACCAGAACAGTCTCAAATCATTTACCTGCCCATTACATTGTGTTACTTGAAAATATTCTTATCAAGGTAGTATCACAGCATATTGATATAATGCCAGGTGCAAGATGTCCTTTCCCCCCTATTTTTTTATTAAGGTGTATGCAAATGTACTGGTCTCTCATGGAACCCTCCTCGTCTCCACAGAACTTCTGTGCATCACAGAGTAATTTGGTCACAGTTAATGAGCAAGGGATGTCTTGGCACTGGTATTGGGATGATTGCCAGGTCACTTAGGCCTCATTGTTGCCTGCATAAACGACATACCCAACACTCCCTTGGGACTGTTGCAAGGGAATTGCAAAGCAAGATGCATAGTGATGGAAGGACGTTTGTCTACCATGACCGTTCTTCTCATTGAGGAAAATCTGCTAAGTTTCAAGGAACTTCGGGGTGAATCTCGGTGGCAAATGCAGACGCCAGATCCTATGCCCTAAAATTCAGCCAACACTGCCTCCTACTCTCCTCAGACTTATGCCAACTTTTGTTTTATTTATTTATTTATTTATTTATTTAAAGACTTTCTACCCCATCTTTCTCCCAACAAGGGCAATCAAGGCGGCTTACAGATAAAAATGTTAAAATACATATATTATTTATTTATTTTTCACATTTTTATACCGCCCTTCCTCCAAGGAGCTCAGGGTGGTGTACATATTTCCTCCCCCTCCTTTCTGTCCTCACAACAACCCTGTGAGGTAGGTGGGGCTGAGAGATAGTGACTGGCCCAAGGTCACCCAGGAAGCTTCGTGGCTGAGCGGGGATTTGAACCTGGATCTTCCAGGTCTAAGTCCGATTCCCAAACCACTACACCATCCTGGCTTTAAACATTAAAAATGATTAAAAACAACTTTAGAGCTGGCGTAGGTCCAAGGAGACCCATAGCCCATCAGGAGGCCTACCTGCAGGTAAGGGAACAAAAATTGCCTTCACTAGAGAAGACTTCCTGATCACTCCTCCCCACCATATCATGTAGCGCACGCCTCCATGGTGCAGCTGCATCACTAAACTTGTGGGACAGGATTAGGGCAGCATACGCTTTTGAAATGATGCAAATGCTGCACATATAAGTTTTCCTCCACAGGGCTTCATATCAGCTTCTGGGGAGAATTTAGATCAGGGACATGGCAGAGGATGAAACACTTGCTCTCCCAGCGCCACTGCTCCCATCAAATCTAGAGTGGATTCTTGATATTCGGTGACAGGTGTGTGCTTTGGCCCTGAAGGGAGGGATATGGCATATCTATTGAACTAGATATGCTGTATCTAGTTCAAGGTGTGTGTGTGTGGGGGGGTGTCTTTGCTGTAGGGAAATACTACAGCCTGCACTGAGATCCTCTTATGATTTCTTAATCAAAGGCTTATCCTATCATTAAGATCCTCAAATATTTAGAGAGCAGGTGGGATGAGGAGAGGATTCAGGATAACGCAGCCTACATTTATTTCCTGCTACTTAGCAGAATACGATTTGGAGTTGGCTGTTCACCAACAGGCATATGGATGTGCAGAATGCATTTCATACAGAATGCAGAGGGAGACGGGTCATGTTCTTTGGTTCTTCTACCATTGTTACCTTCTTGATTAATCTACTTTTTGGCAAGAGCAGCCAAGCCTGCAGACTCCTGGTTCTAAGTACTCTACAGGCGAATGAAAGAGAGTCCTTCCTCTGGCTAGCTCGGCCCCCACTCTATTTGCAGATCAATTAATATTGCTGGGGCACATGTTATAATAATTGATGGCCAGGGGGACTGAGTTTAATGCCTTGTTTATTTATTTTATGTAGAACATTTATACCTTGCCTTTCTGCCACTATTGAACCTCCAAGGCAGCTTATAAACAAGATTAAAAACAAAATCAATTGCAATAAAAATCAAAACAGAGCAAAACTCTGAACCAACAAGACAATCGAGACATTGCACATGCCATAATCACAAACTCAGACTCAAATACTATCCAAAACCTGGAAAAACAGGGACATTTCTGATTTGCATCGAAAAGCCTGTGACTAACATCGCAATCCTATCCAAAGAAGCCCTGTGCTGGGATGCAGCGGCGCCGGGGCAGGCTTCATGTATCCAGTGCAGGGCTGGCGGTCTCCTCAAAGGAAGGGGATGATTGTCCCCTTCCCCCATGTTGAGCCCCAGCAGCCCCGTGTCAGGCTTTCAAGCCCAGGACATGGGATAGGATTTGGTGGAGACCTCCTCGAGGATATGAAAACCATTCCTATCCTTTCATAGCACAGAAGTATGTGGCAAGGCCTTGCCTGTTCAGCAACCATTACATCCATTAACCAGCTATTGACACCTCAGGCTACCCAAGCCATTAACACGTTACCCAGCAGACGCCAGCTTCTTTCCAAGTGGATTTGAGTTAATGGAACAGTGCGGTTATTTGTTTAACTGTCAGGAGGTGGGCATATTGCTTCAGTTAACCTTGTAAATAGCACTCTAATTAAATTACTGTGGCAAAGGAGCAGCAACACAGGTGGAGGTTTCCTAAAATTGGGGACAGGAAGGAGAGGGGGACAGAATTTTAAAACAAAATTAAAATCTCAATGTTTCATCCTCACTATGTATTGTAGGGTATCTTCAGGAGAATAGGTGGTTTCAATCAATTTCAGTTATTATTTATTTATTTATTTATTTATTTTCTGTATTTATATACCGCCTTTCTCATCATCAGATTTATTCAAGGTGGTTTACACAGGCAGGCTATCCTAGACCCGATAAGGGTCTGTACAATATTGTTCCATTAATATAGAACCTTCCATTTGCGAGATATTTCCCTTCTGAGTGCAGCTCTCCTTCTGGCTTGTGCTCTGCACTTCCAAGCTTCACAGTTCACCACAGTTCACCCTCAGATGGTTGTCAAGATGTTCTCTCTCCAGCTGACTCCTCTGCATTCCACTCTCTCATGGTGCCTTCTCAGTATCTTCACGAGGTCCATCAGCAGCTGGCGTCTCCCATCCAAGTGAGAACCAAGGTCGGCCCTGCTTAGCTTCTTCAGGCAGGGCACTGGCTCAACCTCCAGGCCACACCTGCTGCCCAGTTAGTAAGGAATGCATTGCAAAACAGACAGACTTGTTTCTTACAGTCACGAGAGCGCTAGTTCTGTCAGCGGTGGAGCCCAATAGGATTGGGCTGTGAGTGTCGTGCTATGATTCTGAGGGCTAAATTCAGTGTAGTGTCTTGGAGATGCACGGATGCATCCCCAATGTCTTTGACTGGTTGTTTGATATGGCTTTAACAGTGGTGGCAGGAGAAGACTCATACACCATACAATCAGAAGGCAAACAAAATCTAGAATACTCTAATATAGAATGGATATTCTCATCTCCTATTTCGCATAAAATCTAGAATACTCTTCCTTTTTCTCCTGGTCTTTTTATAGTGGTAGCATTTTCTTACTTGCAAATCAAATTGATAGAGATTTATACATCCTCGTAACAAGCAATCCGTGGGGCTAGGGATCTAATCTATATTCTGGCTTCATATTGATGAAAGTAAAATGCAGTATTCCAAGCCAATGATACAGAAGCAGCTCCCTTCCTCCACAGATGGTTTGCTGATGTTTTATTCAATTTTATAACCACTTCATATCGCAAGTTCACCTGCTGCCATTCGCTCCCTAGCCAGGATTATTAGACGCCGAAGAATAGATGCTTTCGAACTGTGGTGCTGAGAAGACTCCTGAGAGTCCCTTGGACTGCTAGGAGATCAAATCAGTCAATCCTAAATGAAATCAACCCTGACTGTTCCCTGGAAGGACAGGTACTGAGGCTGAAGCTCAAATATTTTGGCCACCTAATGCGAAGAGAGGACTCTCTGGAGAAGACTCTGATGCTGGGAAAGATTGAAGGCAAAAGGAGAAGGGGAAGGCAAAGGAGGAGATGGTTAGACAGCATCACCGATGCAACGAACATGAAGATGAGCGAACTCAGGAAGGTAGTGGAGGACAGGAAGGCCTGGCGGGATATGGTTCATGGGATCACGAAGGGTCGGACACGACTTAACGACTGAACAACGACAATGGTTGCCCATGCAAATATCAACTCCTCAACCAATTTGTAGTTCAACAGATCACCACCCATTTTTTTTTAAAAACTGTGATGCTCTTAATAACAGAAAATAGCAGGAACTCTGCAAATATATATTTATTATTTATTAAGTACATTTATAGCCTGCTTTTCAGCTGAGGTTGGCTCCCAAAGTGGCCTTCAACAACAAAAACCTGACAACAACATAACGTATTCAAGATACCTACATGGATGGCTATTTCCTCTGATGGCTGTTTCTTCTGATCCTCGGCAGCTGATGGCAAAGACCAGGTTCCAGACACTTTCCTGTGAAGAAGAATGACAGAAAATGGACGTAGGGACAGACTGTTGACGCCTGTCTCCAGAACCCGCTCCTGTAGCTTTTAAAACTCTCCCACTGGAAGCAGTTTTTCAGGACATTTTCAGTCTCTCTGTTATTAAAATGGGAAGAAATCCTCACTTGCCACCCGTGTCAGAACCTGGAAGGCTGTAAACTCCAAAGAGGGAGCTGTAAAAATAATGAGAGAGACAATCATGTAATGACTAGAGGAGAAGGATAGTACTGCTGCTCTTTTATTCACAAGCCAGTTCGAGGCAGAGCCAGCAAAATTGATGGAGCTTTTCAGGCTTTATGTTCAGGTTTGACAGGCAGTGCAAGTCTGGCCTTAAACTCAGCAGGAGCCGGAGTGAGAATACCTGCCAAAGCAAAACATTCAAGAAAACATTCTTTCAAATAACATCACTAACCAGCCTTACAAACCCTCCGTGCAAAGCTGGCTGCTTTTCATTCTCTTTTACTGGAATTGACCCAAAACATGCGCTTTAATCCGAAAAGCATTTGTGTGTCTGGGAAGGAGCACCACTGCACATCCCAAGAAACAGTGATATTGCTGAGTAAATCAATGCACATCCAATGCGGTCCTAGACAGAAGAGGAAATGTGTTGTGGCAATGAGGTCTTCCAGAGGCCAGAGCCACCACCAGTTGACCTGTCACCTGCTCATAGTTAGAAATTTGAGTGCCATCGTTGCCCAGCATTGGTCCACATGACTTCTTTCCTGTCTGGCCAGGTCAAATGGCCTAGACTGTAGTTTCATGGCAGACTGTGAGTGAGGGCCATGATCTCAGTTCTTTAGGAATGACCCTGATGAAGTACAGTAGGGCCCTCGTATCCGCGGATTCACTTATCTACAGTTCCCCACGCCCCCTGCACCCATGACCTTCGTTATATTTCTAGCACTGGTACCAAGCAGGAAGTTCCTGCTTCGTGTTTAACATTCGGGAGCCTCTCTAGTATTCAGACTGCTTGCCTGCTCTGTGCTATAAGCCAGCATGCATGATAAGCATGCTGGCTTATCATGTTTTGGTAATAAAGAGACACACTAGCTGGGTGCCAGAGCTAGAAACATAATGAAGGCAATGGGCACAAGGGGGCACAGGGGGCCACGGGAATAGGGTTCGCTCTTTTCCATGGTTTCAATTAACTGCGGTGAGAGCTGGAACCTATCCCCCCGCACTGGGCGCTACTATATCAGAAACAGACTTTCCTCAGCTTCTCACGTGATATTGCGTCACTTAGGAAATATGTTTTTCATGCAGAAAGACAGGATCCAGATTCAATTTCTGGTTCTCAGTCCATAATTTACCAAGGATTCCTCTTGGTAAATTATTCCATGTAGAATAAATCTGGAAGCTAAAATTCCATTCTCATTCTGAATACCTGGCAAATGCCAGTCAGTCAGAAAGAAGCAGAAGATCTACATTTAATGTTGTTCAGCAAATTAATTGCAAAACTCTTTCCTAAGAGAAACAGAAAACGTGTTGGCATATACAATTTTCTTGAGCAGAAGAACACGAATATGTGTATATGTATGTGTCTATATACAATGGTGTCGTTGGAGCGTGGTGGGGGGGCGGACCGCCAGGGGGTGACGCGCGCCAAAGGGTGACGTCCGGCCCCGCCAGCACTCCAGGGCCTTCTGAAGGCCCGCTGGTTCAAAATGGAAAGTTTTCCGTTTTTCGCGCATGCGCAGTACTTTTCTGAGGGCAAATGGGCAGCCCTTTGCCCTCAGAAAATGTACTGCGCATGCGCGAAAAACGGAGCCATCCCCGCCCCCTTCCCGGGCATGATGGAGCCGGACGCTCCGAGGCCGGCTCCCCGGCCTTGAGTGCGGGTGGGGGGTGTTGGGGGGTCACCCTAGGGCGGGGGGGTGACCCGCACCCCCCTGCTCTAGGGTGTCGCGCGTCTAGTGACGCTAATGTCTATATATCATTATTGTTATTGTTGTTGTTGTTGTTACTGTTACTGTTACTGTTATTATTTATATACAGCTTTTCAACTAAAAGTTTACAAAGCGGTTTACAGACAAAATCAAATTATCACATGGCTATCATGATAGCTACAAGCTATCTCCGGATTCAGCGGCAGTATGTCTCTGAAAACCAATTACAGGGGAGCAATGGTGGGAGAGACGTTTGGCCTTCTCTCCTGCTAGTGGGCTTCCCAGAGGCAGCTGGTGGGCCACTGTGGGAAACAGGATGCTGAACTAGATGGACCTTTGGCCTGATCCAGCAGAACTTTCTTACATTCTTATGATTCATGGTGCAATCCTCCAGAGCGCCAGAACGAGTGCTCTGCCATTCCAAGACGTCGCAAACATGCCGTAAAGCATGTTCGCAACGCCTCACGACGCAAGGCCAGCCTCCCTCACTCCACCACCGGGATGTCCATGCAGCCGCCAGAGGAAGGTAAGAGATTCCCCCGGCAGCCTCATGTGCGGTCTGTGTGGCAAGAGATGGGGGGCATTGGCCGAGCCAGCCCGGGAAGGGGCGGGGATGGCATCCGCCATATCCTCATCCCCTTTCTGGCCGCCTCGGTCATTACATGACTTCCTCCTACTTCTGCCAGCTATTTAGCTGGTGGAAATCCGAGGAGGCCCATCGGGCTTTCCCCAGTTTACACCGGGGGAAGGGTATGAACATCCCCTTCCCCAAGTAGACCTCCGGGCCACACCAGCGCGGCCCGGAATAGGATCTGGCAGGAGGCCCTGGGCTGCCGGCCGGATCCTTACGGTGGATTGTGCTGCCCATCTCATGACAGGAACTTTAGGGAACAGTTGTAACTCAGTGGTAGAGCATATTGGACCCAAGTTCAAGTCCTGGCCTGGCATATCCCACTAGGGTAAGAAAAAATGCTATTCTGAAAAAAAAACCTGAAGAGCTTACCTTGACGGACCAATGGTCTGACTCAGTATAAAGTAGCTTCTCCTGTCCAACACAGTTTTTGACTTTTTTAAAACATCATAATATACACACCTAGAATACTTGTACTTTTTCTTACTCCATCTATTTACTGAATAATCATGCTATTCATCTAATAATATCTAATAATCTGACAACCACGGCATTCATCAGTGACATGTATGCACAAAAAGTGCTTTTTTTTCTCAAAACAGGCATCACATTTCTAGATCTTCAAGACATTTTACTGCAGCGGAGAAACATCAAAACTGCATTGCAACTTCTGATGTTTTCTCTATAGGTATGTAGGAGCGGGCCAACTGTTTCCCAGGAATTCACATGTAAGCAGAAACATCTTCAGTAGAAAAACGACCATATTGCCACCACATTACTGAAGAGCTGCTATGCATAAATTGATTGTACCAGTGGAACGTTAGATTCTAGTGTGCATTTTGTTTTTGTGAGCTGCCTTGAAGCCTGGTTTGGTTAAAAGGGGGCCTAGAAAATCAATCTTTAAAAACGACTGGTGTGTGCTTCAACATTAACCCCACTTTACGACAAAGTGAACCTGATCTCTGGGAGCCATTCTAACACCGCCATGCACACATCATTTTCTACTCAACTTCTTAGAGCTTCTGGTTTGCCTGGTCTTTTCTTTCCTCATCCAGATCCACAAGACAAAGTTGACTTGAATTGGTCTCTCCATTGCAATGCAGGCTCCAGATGACGGGGGCAACACTTAGACATTCCAGTAATCACAGTCAAGGCACACCCCGTAGATTTTTTATATATATAAGGGCTCAGCAGCTTATCAGCTCGGCGTGCCAGCAGCTCTCCGACAGACTTTCGGCCGTCTTGAACTGCTGTCCTGCAGATCTTCAGGCATTTATAAGATGAACACTCTAACCAACTGAGCCAGACATACTTTGATTGGCAGCCACATGATCTCTGCTATGGCTATTCCAAATGCCCGATCTTGAATGAGCATTCAGTCATATAATGTTAGAACTAAATGCAAAATGTATATCAGAACTGACTTTTCTGCTCGAAAACTACTAAGCAACCATCTTTGGGGTCAAGAGTCCTGCAGAAGGCACCACATCTTGAGCCCCTTATCCCTGATTACTGTAGAAGCCCTTAGCCACTGCATGTTTGGTGGCTCCTGTCATTATCTCTTTTTAAGCCTCTTTTTAAAAAAAAAACACTTTTGTTATTGCATTTTGCTCAAATGTCATTCCTTGGAAATGTCAGACATCTTGTTTATTGGTGACATTTCAGAGGTGTCTGTCACAGCTGCTCAGTGGGTGTCCTGAGGCAATATTTATTACTCTCATATCTCTGTAGATAGGGAATTTCTTCCATAATGCCAGAACTCATACACACCTGCTACTCCTTTCATAGTACATCCTTGCAAATGCTATGTATTCTCCTGGGCCTCAGCAAGTCTGCTCTACATGAAAGAGACTCCTGTCTGTCAGGTTTCTGAGGAGGTTCTTCACGATGATTTCTTTCTACTATGATTTCACGATGATTTCTTTCTTCACTATGATTTCTTTCTTCTCATCACTCTTCTAGGCTTCTCCTGGTGATAGAACATTTTATTCAAAGCTTCTGGTTGGAGTTCTGAAGTCTTCCATTAACATCCATAAGCTTGGACGTGTGTGTGTGTGTGTGTGTGTGTGTGTGTGTGTGTGTGTGTGTGCACGTGTGCTATGGGCCCAGTATGTCCCCCCAGTTCTTGGGGTAACCTTTTATGGTACCCTTTTGGGATCATACTTGAAATGACTTCATACTCCAGTTACTCTGACAACATAGAGGTGACAGGACAGGAGGTGTGGCCTGGAAGTTGAGCTGTTGTCCTGCCTCAAGAAAGCTAAGCAGGTTCAGCCCTGGTCTTTGCTTGGAAGGGGGACTGCTACCGCTGATGGATCTTGTGACGTGGCTGCACTTTGAAAGGAAACAACTGGGAATGGACAATTCTATATTCTCATAGAACAATACTTGTAAAAAATTTTTTTGAAAAAATGGGGTTTAGAATTGCCTGCCTATGTAAACTGCCTTGAGTCTGTAAAGAAAAGGCGGTATATAAATACCATAAATAATGCAAAAGATGAACTGAGCTGAAACATCTGCTGATTGGCGATGAGGATGCTTCCGTATCATGTGCCACCCTAGCATTTGGAATAACGAGACATAAAGAGTCACTGCATCTGATGCAAATGAGCATTTCCATGCTCCAGAAGACTGGTGTCAGTCAAGAGTCTTGCTCTGCATTTTGAGCCTGACAAAGTTTCTGAGTAATTTCTCAAAGCCAACACCGCATACAGCCTGGTACAGCAATCCCATCTGGACATAGCTAAGGCATACGTGGCTGTATGACAATGCAAGTGTACCCTTTGTACACATAGTTTACAGGGTTAATCTAATACAGAACTCTTGGTGAAGTGTGCACTATGAAAGAGTAGGAAACTGCCTGGATTGCAGTGAGCCATATATCATAATTAAGTAGCTCAGCGAAGAATCTGTCAAAAAGGGTGAAGGTTTTCTTCAACAAGCATGCTCCAAGGAGTCCGTGCTAAACTGAACGGACACTATAAAAAAGAAAGAAGAGGCTATAGACAGGCAAGCAGACAGACAGACAAATGTGCTTAATCGGGCTGGCTACATGTTATACATAAATGCATGTAATGGTGCCCCGACGCCAGTTTTTAAATGAGAAGCTGTTTTCGAGTGGGAAATTGTTTCACGTATGCATGACCAGCACTAGATGTGTCAGCATTCCTTGACACAACACTTCATGACTTGCAGATGACCCAAAGTTGCGCAGAATTGCGCAGTTTGTATTTGAGATCTTCCTGAGTTATACTATTTGCATCTTTGGCCACCTGTTTGTAGAACTAGTAGTGAGCATGCAATTCCAAGGAGGATTCACAAAAGAGACAGAATGTTTATAGAAAAGGATTGGCCTAAAGCTTCTCACAGTTACAACTGAGATAATAAACACAACTGAGAAACAGGAAGTGACGTGCTGAAACAGGAAGTAAGTGCCTTGGCATTCTTGTGTCCAGTCTTGCACAGAGGTGTAGGGAAGAAGGGGGTGTGTCAGATTGCTCTGTGCAATCTATGTCAGTCTGAGCCAACAAAGTCCTATGAGATTAATTAGCTGGTAGGCAATTTCCTCCCTGCCAAAGTCTTCCTGTAGGCTAACAGCCCTGATTAGCTCCTCATCACGCTACTTATACGCTCCTGCCAGATGGCTAATATCTCTATGGTGCAAGATGATGAAAATTATCACAAACATTTTTTTGTAAATAATTAGCAAATTTTAAATGAAAATCACATCTAGTTAGCATATCAAAGCTCATTTTAATTACCGAGGTATGAACAAGAGCTTAAACAAATAAGCAAACAAGAGAATCCCCACCACCACCAAAGAAAATGGTACAAGGAACAATGCTCCTTGAGAAAAAATGCCCACATTTGAATTCTCTGTTTGTAAGCAAACACATTGATTAGACAAAATGAACATTGTCCCCAAAGTACCTTTCTCGTGCATGTTAAAAATGTAAAATTCAGAGGACAGAAAACTGACAAACAGAATATGTATGCATGTGTGTGTGGGGGGGGGGGTAAGGTGAGGTACATAATTCTATTAATTGATAGATAGCAATTGCTCATTTACCCAAAGGCCATCTCTCGAGATGCCCCCCCCTCCCGGGTTCCTGTCACTCTTGCTGATCAACGTATCTGCAAAGCTGCTCCGAGAGATAATGAAACACATCAGTCTGCTGTACCCTCTCAATATGCTGTGGCTACGCTGCCCAACACAGTTCATTTCATCAGACCCGAATACAAAGCCCTAGAGCTGAAAAGCATCCATTGCTCCCAGAACTTCCCCTCTGTAGATGTGGCCGTCAAATATTCATCAGATGTTCTTTGAATATTCAAATATTTGTTGAATATTCACTTTATATTTGATAAGTATGTTTGATGGATTTTTTTTAAAAGGTGATTTTTTTTAATGAGTCTCAAAGCCCAGATAATGAAAATGGCAAATAGACTTACGGCCCAATCCACTGCAACTCCTCACGCAGGGATGCAGCAGTGCCAACGTGGCATCTGCTGTTTCCCACGGGGGAGTCTTGGCATGTTGAAGCCTCCTCAGGGTAAGGGAACATTTGTTTCCTTGCCCTGGGGAAGGCCCATGCTGGCACGATGGGTCTACTTGGACCTGCACCAGTGATATCGCTAGTGCAAGTCCGTGTTGACCTGTGAAAGCGGATAAGGCCCGGGAAGGGAGTTAAGATTTGGCGGACGCCACTGCCGCCAAACCCATTCCCTTCCCAGGCCTGATCCACCATCCTCTCCACCCCTGTCGCCTCCCCATTTCGCTCACCCCCTGCCCTGTTCCACCACCTCACCTCCCTCCAGCCAGCCTCACTGACTTAACAGTGCCAGGGGATGCGGACGGACCACTGGCATGCCGTGGCTGCTTGCCACTTGTTGAGTTTTGACAGCTGTAAAGGACTTTACACTGCTGGAATGCTAGTTTTGGCAGCATACAGTCCCCACAGGATTGGGCCATAGGAGAAGGTTTCCTCCACCTAGGAAATGAATCTGCTTCTGTTTGTCCAGTCAGGAAAGAAATTCTCAATAGAAATCAGTGGCTCTGCTGAAGATTATGAAGGTTAATGAACAATACACAAGTGAAAAGAGAAGAAAAACAAGGAAAAACCTAGAGATACTCTAGCAGTTATAATGGGAAGCAAGATGTTTCTCTTACTCTTAATAGAAAATGGATGGCTTACTTGAAACATTTATGAAACCCCATTGAGCAGAATCTTTTTTTTTTTCAAAAGAAGGAAATATGGAGGAGAAACACAATGTTACCTGTTGGCTCATTATTTTTGCGTACAATGGATTTTATTGTCTTTTTATCTTTCATCATCAAAGAGAGCAAATTTTGAGGACCTGTGGCTGACAACCACAGAAGTCACAGAGCCGGTGTAACGGGGTGGCTAAGAGACCAAGCTACAAAATTAGTCATGACTACACTTGAAAATTGTCATCCCACCACTACGGCCAAAGTACCCATTTAATCCCCAAAGTGCCATTTGCTGCAAGGACACTTTCAGGATTAAATAGCCACTTCAGGGTTTGATGTTCAGTGGGAAAGCAGATAGGAAGTAAAAAGTTATATACCTCTTACCACCATAGTGTGGCCCCCACTCAAGATGCAGTCTTCAGTTGCGTTGGGCCACCTGGGGCGGGGGGCGACAGGCCCCCGGGCGGCATGCGGGGGGGGGGGCGACAGCCGCACTGCGGCTGTATTATAAAGGCTCAAGTGGGCGGGTGGCGGTGAGAAAAACCGCTGCGTTTTTGGCCCTCCTGCCTGCCTGGAGTCTTATGTCTGATTTGAGCGGCCAGCAGCGTCGGGGGGGGGGGGGTGTCACCACGCCATGACCCCACCTCCCTGGGGTGTGGCTACACCTCTGAAAGTGACTGGCAGAACAGAGTGCAAGGAGATGAGGTGATGGAGCGGGAAGGCTCATCTCCCCTCACCTGTGCACTCCTTTTGAAGGAAAAATCATCATGTGTGAACTTGATATGTGAACAGGGCAGACACATGAATAGACAAATATGGTTGCCCCATCGTTGCTCATTTGGTTCTATGAGTGCAGGACATATCAAGAAGAGAGAGCGAAAGGAAACTCAGAAAATATAGGCCATCCCAAGGCTCTTCTCAGAAGCTCAGCTACCTCTCTTCTTACATTGCTTCCTCCCTCTGTCCTTCCAGAGTAGCTTCCAGGGGTTGTCTGTGTCTACTCTGCACAAATTCTGAGGGAACTCACACACAGCCGTGCATCCTATTTTCCTGGGAGCAATCCAAAGCCACAGTTTAATTGCAAATGTATATCACCACTTCCTAAGTGCAGCACTTTCTCAGCATGCTACAGATTTATTCCTGTTGTTCTTCTGTTAATGGAGACAAAAGAGGTGTTGCATTCTGCTTGTTAAGGAAAGAACAGTACAAGGAAAAACAAGGACACCAAAAACAGCCAGTGCAAGCCCATCAGGAGAATTGTTTGGATGCAAGAGCCGTATCCTCAAGTACCAATGCTGGCTTCGGGCCAAGTTCTTAACCTAAACTAAAGCAAATTGATGCCGGACTTGCTGTGGACTAACAAGAAGGTGTGTGCAGATGCTTCTTTTCTTTCTCCCCTTCCCCCTTTTTGAAACAGAGAGATAGTGGTACTCTTGTAACCCTTTAGTTACAACAGATACATACATCTTCCATCCAGATCACACTACCGCTCTCACATCACAACTGGAAATTAATCAAGCAATGATAGCAGCATCCCATCCTCCCCCCCCCCACCACCACCTTCTTAGCTCAATCAGTGGTATTATGATCTTGAGTGCTACATGGTTCTGCAAATGGTCATGATGGGCACCTATTGGACAGTGCCTATGGTGTTGACAATGACAGGATGCACCCCCACACACACACACCCACCCACCCACACACACACACACACACACACACACACACACACACACACACACACACTCCCTCCCCAACCTGCACAATTGTTGGCCTTTCGAAAAAGGGTTAATTTGCTTTTCAGTTTTTAAATTAATTTCCAGAAGGATCCTTTGTCCATTCAGCTGCACGAGCACTTGAGTAGCCCTATAAAAGAACAGCAGCTAGAGAATTTATCAGACAACCCCCCATTTTCCACAGCGTTGCCCTGCCATTTCAGAACATGCTATTCCCGATGGACCTTTCTACTCTGAGGGATGTGCGTGCTCTCCCCACCCTAAGCACGGGAGCACACCTCTCCTATTTGCTTCTTTTCCCCTTTAAATAAGACTAGCTGTCCCTAAGGACTCTTCTCCCCCCCCCAATTGAATTGAACACTTGTGTCACTCTAGTGCCTCAGTAGTGCAGAGCGGGCAGACGCTGTTGTCACTTCAAAGAAAAAGGAACGTCTGCAGAGCCTAACGAAAGAATTTCCCCCCATTTAATCACAGTATAAGACTTGGCACAGGGTTGTGCAGCTAAAGGGTGTCACAAAGGGTATATAATCTGGAGGTATATGGGAATGAGGCTTGTCTGACGATTGCCATTCTTGTGTAGCCACTGAAGCAAGAGTCACAATTGCAAGAGTGCCAAGGTTCCTATATCAATCCTCATTGTGCCAAAATGGATTGCTTTTCAAAAGAGTGTTCAGCACTCCTGGCCAGCAAAAGCTGCTCTCCTTTCAAAACCTGGCTTGTATTACAACTTCGCAACATCACAACCATGCAGTGACAGTCCCTCTTCATCCCACCCACCACCACTGCACATGACAGTACTTTGCTCTGATTCATTTTCCCAGCAGGAAAGCGTTTCTGTGCATCCCTTCCTGCCTCCTAAACTTCATGAGTTACACGTTTGGCAGAGGGAAATGGGTACGCTTGTTTTCTGCTAGACAAACCAGTGTTCACAGCAGAACTGCAAACAGCCAAATGAATGAGCCATTTCCAAGTCTGGCTGCATGGCTTGCCAAAGAATTTTGGAAATATTAACTTCTAGGATAAATTTCCCAACAAACATTTACATTCCTTACATTTATCTGCACTTAGATCATGATGTCATTAAGTTGTACAATGTTAACGTTACTTATTCCTCAAATCATAAAATGTTCAGGTAACAGCAGCACCGCAGTGAGATCCAGTTTTTCCACAAGGCAGGTAGTATTGTGGCAGCCAACTATATGCACAACTGGAAGTAAGGCCAGCATCACAGGTGACAACTTGGGCATGAGTCCAAAAGGGCCCATGCCCTCCCACCAGGCTACCCAGCTGGCATCCACCTGCCAGATTTTGGCTGACAGATTTGCAGAGTCGCTGCTTCTGCCGCTGGACACTACCCAGCTGCACATGGGAGCGCCACCTGGAGGCCCTGCCATTGGCCAATGGGGAGGACGGGAGGAGGAGGAGCAGCCATGCAAGTCTCCACTGACGTGGCAGCTCCTCTTTCTCTGCCCTTCTGTAACACACCCTCCATACTCTGACTCTTCCCATGGGGGAAGGTCAACATCGCAGGGATTTCGAAAGGGCATGGTGGGGGTTAATGGGCCCAGCAGCTGGGGAAATGACAGACTCACTGCAAGGAGACGCTACTTAGGAGGGAGTTTTTATTTTCAAGCCTTCATTCACAGTCTCCGGGACCCCCCCCCCAATACGTCTTCAGACATCCTTCTTCTTGTAGTCCTTAGTCATCCTGTTAGCTTGGTTCCCTCATGAGGCCTCTCAAATGGAGCACCTTCAACTCTGTTCGCCAGGACAGGGCGCAGACCCTGGAGTTTTTGCCACTGTGCCCTGGACAGGGCTTTCAGTGGGGCCAGGGGAGTGAGAATGTCTAAAATAGGTGGGAGACCCTGGAGGCAGGAGGTATGCCACCATGGGGAGACAGTGGGACACTGCAATGGCTCGGGGCTCCACATGTCCCTATTGGTCAGTGGGCATTTTTTTTCAGCCCCCCTATGTCATTGCAGAAGGATTTTCATATTCCCCTTCATTTGCTTCATTCCCTTCATGCTAAAGTGTTAGACCTTTATGTTCCTAAGCACTGGTGATAACTTTAATGCCAGGTCCTGTGGCTGGGCTGATGTGCCTCTCCTTTTAACCAGGCATTCTGAGAGTGGTGTAGTTATAAGAGAACCCAAAGGCTGACCAAGGGGAGTAGCACCTAGTAGTTAGTGCTCAGCACATCCCTTCCTGCTCTCCACTTCACTGATTTACTGAGTCAGCAGGTGAATGAGATGGGGGGCGGGGGCGGAGAGTGTTGGTAGATATCTGCTGCCGCCATCCCAGACTGGGGAAACCAGGTGGGGGTGCAGCCTTTCCCCTCCCAGGACAGCACAGAACCTAGTGATTCTTGTTTAAAAGCAAAACACTGTAGTGAGCCCAAGTCATTCTAGAGATGGAACAACCCATTCAGTTCCCAGTGAACATGGACTAGGCAGGCATCAAAAATATAACCAGTTTATTCAAAATTCCAAAGAAGGAGAAATCAAACAAAATAAGGAAGGGGTGGAGAGAAGTACAACAAGCAGGCTGGTGAAAAATGCCTGGACTTGGCTGAGTGGCTGCAAAGAGAAAACTTGATAAAATTGGATGCAGGAACTACCGTAGAAATGCCCAGCAGAGTGTCAGGTAGTTACTTAAGAAAAAAACAACAACACATCCTCGCTACACTGGTGTGACGTTCGCAGATTGGCTTGCAGTGGAAAGTGCAAGCAAAACAAAATATTTCCTAAACAAATCTAGGTAGAAATACAGACCCAATTGCTAGTTACTGACATTGTCCCAGGAACGCTGGCCTTCTACACTTAAGCCCGAGCTACATTGTCCACGGCCGCGTCGCGTCCGCGTTCTGTGCGTGTCTGGTGTCCCGCCCCCAGGTCAAACAACAGGCTCTGATTGGCCGGACGTAGCGCGGACGCAGCAAAAGTCGAGCTGGGCTAGACTTTTGCTGCGTCCGCGCTACATCCGGCCAATCACAGCCTGTTGTTTGACCTGGGGGCGGGACACCAGACACGCATGGAACGCGGATGTGGACAATGTAGCTCGGGCTTTACTGGGGAATACGTGAAGGTGCATCAGCAGCTGGTTCCAACAGCAATCCTGGCAAAACACATCCTTGCATTCCTGTGCTTGATCTTAAGAAACCTGGATTTGATTATGTCATAGGATCAGCCAATGGGATAGGAGGAAAGCACCTATGGGATGGGGGGGGGATAGAAATGTCCAGAAATATAGAAAAATAGGCAAAAAAATAGGTTAAAAAAGGAAGGCATTCATACAGTAGTGCAGTAGTTGTGAATGAACTGTGAGTTAAGAAGACACTGACTGGAATAAACCTTAGCAGAGTGATGGACTCACAAACCACTAGTACTTCTCAGTTCACAAACACTAGTCCTTCTTTTCACACTCCCCACCACACATCCAATTGACATGTGGCGAGGAGCAGAATCAGGTGCACAGCTGGCCCATCCATGACACAAACGATGTCACTTGTGTAGAGCAGCAGGGGATGGGAAGGAGCAGCAGACTTGGGGTGTGCTTCAGTTCACCCTGAGTCTGCCGCCACATCCCTCCAGCCCATCACAGATGGAGCCGCATCAATCCACTTCCCTATCCACTCACTTTGCTCCTTCTTTGCGCAGTCCCTTTAAATAAAACAGGAAATGCAGTCCTGCACTTTCTGTTTTGTAGGAAAGGACCATGCAGGAAGAAGCGAGTTGAGGAGGTAGGGGACTGAATTCTTTTATCCAGGATTTTGGAGGAGGGTCAAATGTACAGCTGGTCCTGGGTGGTGCTGTGTCCTGGGTCACACTGGGCTGTCTCTGCCTTTGTGTAATTGAGAACCTTGGCATGATTGTGATCCCCAATAGTGTTCTACATGTGTAGGGCCTGTTCTCATCTTTGGATCAATGTGCAAAAGTTGGGGGCAGGGCTAACAGCGGTACCCAAAACAGGATACAAAACCAACTGACACAATCCCACTGTCCCTTCCCCCACACACACATTTAGTGAACATGTGGGTGATAATGTGAGAAATGCACTGCTGTATGGGGATGAGCACCACACCCTAGAGTTGGACACGACTGGACTTAATTGTCAGGGGTCACCTTTACCTTTAATATGGAGATAGTGTCACATTGGTCCACTTTACAGAGTTATAACGAAGGAGCACTGAGATAATGTATTGCCATTGTGAAGTGCTTTGCTCTCTTACAATACAAATGTTAAGCATTAACATTAATGGAAGCCTTAGCATTGCATAGTCAAAGAGAAGCAAAGAGAAATGTCAGCACTGCAATTTAAACCAAACAGACCAGAAGCCACGCATCCTGTTTGAATTTGCGGAGCTATGAGCATCCTAATTGGGTTTGTGCCCCTATAGCGTCACTAGAAACCTTAGCATCATTTTAGTAGGCAGTGATGAATGGGAGCGATCTGCTCCTCAAGCCAAGACTTTCATTTGCTTCCATGGCAGCATGCAGAAAGGAAGGTGGCAGTAATGCTGATGAGAGGCAGGTCCTGGGAACCAACATAATAGTGTCACATGAGGGGATTTGGTCTCTCTATTGTCCGCTTATTGAGTAAAAGCATCACCTTCCCTTTGGGACAGTCTGTACATTTGAATCAAGATGCCTCTATCCAGGTTCAAAACAAATGTATTTTTCTCTCTTTTGTAAACAGGTGGGAAAATAACGTGATGGTAAGTAGTAACGCGCAATCGGGTCAGCACATATAATAAAGTTGATAGTAAGATTAAGTGCAAAATTAAAGTCCATTAAGCATGACAGGGAATATAAAAGTGTATATTGTATATAAAACTGGAGGGAGCTTAGATTTATAGGTTGCCCTCCAAACGGGCTCAGAGTGAATTACATGCACTTGTAAAATGGTATACATTTAGCATCTCAAGGAAGAAATATACTAATATCTTGAGCCTGCCATTCCCTTATGCAAGTCCATTCCCCTTAACGCTTCTCCATTCACACTGAGAGGCCCTAGCCTTGTTCAAGCCCGTCCTGCTTAACTCCTCTAAAGGGACACTTGTAGCCCAATCCTAGGCATGTCTATTCTGGAGTAAGTTCCATTGAGTTATCTGGGAGTAGGTCCCATTGAACTCAATGGAATTTGCTGTGGATAGGATTGCAGCCGGGCAGCCCAATCCTACACAGCTTCACATGGTGCCCGCTGAATCCCATGGGGGAGTTTTGGCCTCTGGAGACCTCGTCAGGGTAAGGGAACATTTGTTCTTTTGCCCTGGGGCAAGCCCACTCTGGCCTGCTGGGTCTACTCGGACCTGTGCCAGCTGGCACAAGTCCATGTGGACCCAGGTAGGGGGATTGAAGCCGGGAAGGGGGTTAGGATATTGGCATGCACCACTGCTATTGATACCACACCCTTCCCAGCCCTGATCTGGCTTCCTCCTGGCCCCATCTTCTCCCCGTTCCTCCCACGCCCCATTCCCTGCCTCCCTCCAACCCCCTGCACTAACTTATTGGCACTGGCAGGTGTCCCTGGTCCACTGGCACACAGACCCGGTTGCTTAATGCGGTGGCCATGCCATGCCAAATGGCTTATCACCTTTTTCAACACCTGTAAAAGGCCTTACGCCGCCAGAATGAGCGTTCTGACAGTGCAAGGTCCAATTAGAATTGGGCCATTAATGTGGCATGCTTGCTATCAAAATGCATCCACCTAGTGGTGGCTTCATGCCATTGCCTTAACATTCTTATGGCCACGGTTCCTTCCTAATCACATGGAGAAAGCCCTCCACCTATATAATTGTACACATGGTGTTTTTTTCCCATTCTAATGAATGCATGGACGTTGGGTGTTACATGGAGTGCATGGAATGCATGGAGGTTGGGTGTTATACAGCAGCACATCCCACGAGCCACCCCGTTATCACGTAGTTGCATAATCAGATGGTTCAAAGGCTTGCACTTCTACCACCTGCTTCCATCATGGGTTCTTCTTCTAGTAGACTAATTTCACTGACCAGAATCTAGCTTTGCCTTGGCTCCGGCTGCTTTTTGATCATCTAACACAGGTATGGCACATGCCGAATTTCTACAGCATCAGTGTTGTTGGGAAGGAATAACTGGAAAGAGAATATGTACTAAGTGTGATCTTGAGCCAGTCACCCAGTCTCAGCCCAACCTACCTCACAATATGGTTATGTGGATAAAATGGGGTGACCCACACCCATGCTTAGCTCAATGGAGGAAATGTGGGGTGTACCCAAGAAGAAGAATCTGCCTAACACCAAGTCAAACCAGTACAGTATGGGCTCTTCTGACTAGCGGCATTTCCTTTGAATTGGAGATGCCAAGGATGGAACCCCAAACCTTCAGCATGCAAGGCATGTGCTCTACCTTTGAGCTATAGGTCCTCTCTAGCGTATGTGTGCATGATAGAAGAGATCAAATATACAGTATTGCAATTTTCTTACAATGGTCTTGCTAATTAACCCCGCACATTCAGCATAGAATGCCTCATTTCTTGTGGGTCTTCTACAGTGAGATTGTAATTCAACATCAGGTTATTTTGTGGCCTGGAATTTTAATGGCAGGGAAAAAAAAAAAAAAAGCTCTAGCTAGCAGCAAGAGAAGTTGCATTTTTCATGACATCAATTCCATTTCAAAGCATTTTTCAGTATCAGCTAATCCCTACAGCAATGACTTGGTTGTCAATAATTTCTCAGCACGAAGCTGGGCTATGCAACTGAGAAACAAATTCCTTGGGCAGTCTTCTTGGGGCATGAGAGGTATATTGTGAGCCTGGATTCCACAACTTTACACCCCCTTCACAGAATAGCAGGGAAAACCTTCCTACAGTCCGGAAGGAACCCAATGGTTTGACTGAAAGGCATGTATGCATGGCAGCTGCCTGTGACCCCGGTTCAGTGCTGTGGAGCACTGTCAGCAGAACAGAAAGTTTGTTCCTGTCCTCCTTCAGAACATCTCCATGCTGAGATCAGAAAGCCAAGCAAGGTGGCTTTGCAAGCGTGATTTAAAACGTTAATGGGTTTTGAGAAGGAGTAAGGTGCAGCATGAATGTAAATTTAAAATATATTTCTTTTTTAAAAAAAAAAATATAGAAGACCTCACAAAGGGATGACCAGGACTGACAGCAAATCCAGAGTTCAACTTGTACACATGTGTAAGGCCAAGCTGTGAAACCAAATTCATCCTGTGGTTGAATGCAGGAAACTACCCCACCCTGTGTCATTACATTACCCATTCATTCTCCAAGTCTTGGGTACACAGCCGAGACACACATTGCTTCGTGTAGGGCAGGGGTGGGGAACCTCCAGCCCGCGGGCCAGATCCGGCCCGCGGGTCGATCCGGTCTGGCCCCTGCGGGACCGGGCCGGTCCGGCCCGCGGGACCAGAGGCTCCACCGCCGCCGCCCGCCTAGTCCCTTTAAAAGCGGACTTTCTGGGCCTGCGCAGAGCAGCGCTCTCCGCAGGTCCAGGAAGGCCGCTTTCAGAAGGAGGAGGCGCCGAGGTGACGCGTCACCTCGGCGCCTCCTCCTTCTGAAAGCGGCCTTTCTGCAGCTGCGCAGATCGCCATTGAGGCCGAGAGATTGCCCTCTCGGCCTCAATGGTGATCTGCGCAGCTGCAGAAAGGCCGATTTAAACTGGAGCTGATGCGGGAAGGCGGCGGCAGCTGCCGCCGCCCAGAGCCTCAGGTAAGCGGCCGTGGGTGGATGGGTGGGAGGGAGGGAGGGAGAGTGGTCCGTGGGTGGGTGGGTGGGAGGGAGGGAGAGTGGTCCGTGGGTGGGTGGGAGGGAGGGCGGTTTAGAACGGTAGATTCGCGGGGGGGTGTCAAATTTGCGGTGGGGGGGCCAAAAAGTTTGGACGGCCTTACGGCCGGCCCGCGGCCAATTTTCCAAATGGGGAAATGGCCCCCCACCGCAAATAGGTTCCCCACCCCTGGTGTAGGGTTTTGTAGAATTTGCAGCTGGTGCCCCAAATATACTGTACAATGGGGTAATTTCAGAAATAATGACACATTTAGGGACACTTATCCGTTAGATGACTTTATCACATGTTCTATTTCTTTCACTCCCTCCTTCAGATCATTGGCTGCTGCTGGGAAGGACAAACGTTCCTATAGCGTTGTTATATCATGTCACAGGTAAGCATACCTAAACAATGCTCAGGACCAAGAGGAAAATCCTACCTGAGGATGCCATTTTCAGTGTTAACTCTAATGTCGAGCATGGCATGTACTTATGCCCTCAGTGGCATTATACAATCACCAGAATTAAGTGGCATTTTTTTCTCTGGAGTGTACCATTGAAAACTGTCAGATGTTGGGGGGGGGGGAGGGTTGACTGTTGAATTCTTCCTGACATGCTAGTTTAGTTTATCTATGTTCAGCAAGACTTTTCTTTCTCCCACAGGGGATAATGCAGACAGGCAATATACACACACCCCTGCAACACTAAGTGGTACAGCCCAGTAAAAGCTATATACAGTATTACTTGATCCTTTAGGTTGTATAAGTTGGTTCTTAGAGAAGAGGGATGTGCTGAACAAAAACCAAATAGAAAGCCCTAAGAGTGTGTAACATGGTATTGGCTTGCTTTTGTCAGCAGGTACAGCTTTGCTATTCTGACCTTTGTAGCCAGCACATCTCAGGAAAGCCTTAATTAACCTGGGGTGTGTACTGGTCATGCCAGAGTGTCTGGTCCTAACCTAGGTGATACAATAGGCCAGGTAGAAACTACCAGCCCACTGCTGGGTTTGGGTGTCAGCTGTCTATGGGCCAGGTCCATCCCCTGACCATGGCCAAGGGGAGGTCCAAGGTCTGACCTCAAGTTCGTCACCTTTGGATTAGCCAATCAGAAGGGTAAAACCTCAGTCCCTCCCAAATCCCACAAAAGGAGCTGGCTAGTGTGGACCAGCACACCTTCTGTTACGGCACATACAGAGTTAGACCGGTCTCATGTTGACTTGCCCCTCTCAGACGACCAGACATGAACAGAGGAACTGCAATAACGTAAGGAACTTCTAGGCAGGTTTGACACCCACGAAGTTGTATTTGGTTTATTGTTTTAATTTGCATCTAATCCCGAGACCGTTTTCAACTATTTATCTTTTCCTACTGCTCTTTTTGATCTCCCCCCCCCTTTTCTTAATAAAATCTTGTTACTTTTACAAGTGACTTGCCTGTTCCTTCCTGATCAGAGCTAAGAGCAACTGCCCCCCTGGCTCCCTGACAGGTCACTCAGAGCAAGTGTGGTTGCTGAGGAGTGCTGTCTGCCAGGTTAGGTGGCTCCCTATATCACTCTTCTAGCAGCAGGGAAGCCCAGTAATAATTTGGCTCTCCTAGATGGAAGGCAGACTAAATAAAGGTGTCCCATTTTGTATCATTTCCTTCCTGGTGGCAGCATCTACTCCTTTTTTTTTAATAGCTCCTAGTCACTCAGGAGGAATCCGAAGGTGCATGGGAAGGTTAGGTGCCCAGACTGCACACCTTGCTTCTTCCCTGCATCACCTCATGGTCACGGCAGCATCACCGGATCACCAGGATGAGGGCAGAAGAAAGAGGCTAATGTCATCCATCCCTGATTGGCTAGGCCAAGACAACCACAGGCTGACAGGGTTTAGTTACAGGTTCATCTCACTCAGGTCAGTGCCTTCTCCTCCATGACATGCCCTCCTTCAGATACCTTCCGTTTCAGTGCCTGCAACAGTTCCCTTGGAGAGAGAGAGAGAGAGCAAATACCACATGAATCCTTCAGTTGCATATGGATTAAATTTACTGTTATGTTCTTGTTTGCATGATAACTTCTCCTGTTTTCTTGGGGAACAGTTCTCTGAACCTCCCCCCCATGGTATTCTTCAGCAGACAGCATAATTTGGGGAGCCGACATCCAATCCAAACTTTTCCTGTGGATAATTAGCAAATCAAATGACCGTAAGAAGAGGGTAATTTTCGTCTTCCTTAGAGAATTCATTGCAACAGACATTTTATTACACGCACAGCTCCAGTCATTACCCAGATGAGCTGTAAAGTCCCTGAGACAATAACAGAGCCATTGACTTGTGACAGTCCGTCAGTTACCTATAATAAGGCCCCCCTGAAGCCGAGCTAAATCCCTGTACACTCAAACGTTGGCCGATTGTGCTTGTGAATCACAAACGTTGGTCTACCTCTTCTCCATGTTTGATGACAAGGTCTATGAGGCTAAGATATACTCAAGCAGAAGATATAAACATCCCTCTAACTATGGCACTCGGTGCATCTGTATTTCTTTCAATTTGTAGAACTGCAATATAACTTTCCCCCTGAGGATCTCGAAACGCTTTACAAATATTAACAAGCTAAGTCTAGCAACCCTCTGGGAGACATCCTTCTTCCTCATCACCATGCATCCAAGCTAGGCAATTACTGTTTCAATACAGACTTTATTATCCCATCCCCATTTTACTGTGGATGCAGGGAGAACTCCTGGTGTACTTTTACTGACATGCCAGTTGGGCAGAACATGTGAGTGGAACAGTGGAAGAGGAGTTGACCCTTTCCCAATCAGGCCATTTGGTTCGTCAAAATCCCCCATCACAGCTGGGAAAGCCATGAGAAATGCAACAGCAGTAAAGCCCGAGCTACATTGTCCACGGCTGTGTCGCGGCTGTGTTCCGTGTGCGTCTGGTGTCCCACCCCCAGGTCAAACAAAGGCTCTGATTGGCCGGACGTAGCACGGACGCAGCAAAAGTCGAGCCCGGCTAGGAACACAACTTCAAGCAGGTCAGAGCTTTCTGGGATGTCCAGCTCCAGCCAGCTGCAGTTCATGATTGGTTTGCCCAGGCACACTTAGGTATGTTCTCCCAGCAGGTATTTTCTTCTTCTCTGCTTCCTTTCTTCCAGGAAGGATGCCTTAGCATAATCTGTGGGCCTAATTAGAGGAGATGCAGGAGTTCTCTCGCACTTGCACTGGAATGCAGCTGCAGAGATCTGCAAATGTGATCCGAGCAGAAAGAGGAGGTGCTTAACTCATTTGCTTCAAGTCATTTTTAAGATAACTCTCCCCCACCCCCCTTAAGCCCCGGCAGCCCGCCGGGGAAGACGTGTGTGTGTGTGTGTGTACACACACACACACACACACACACACACACACACACACACAGAAATCTTTGGGCTCCTGATAAACCAGACTGAAAAATAAACTCTGCAAATAAACTTCCAAGATTACAAAACATCAGAGGCCATCGCCCGAAGGGCGCCCCACCCGGTGCCCCGCCCGCGAGTCCGAGTCGGACTCGGAGACTCGAGTCCGACCGCCCTCTCAATCGGGAGAGCCGGCTCGAGGACGTCTTCCCCGGCGGGCTGCCCGGGGCCTTCTAAGGAAGGCGCGCGAGAATGGTATTTATACCATTCTTTTTGCGCATGCTCAGACTGTTACTGAGGGGAAAAGGCTGCCCTTTTTCCCTCAGTAACAGTCTGAGCATGCGCAAAAAGAACGGTATAAATACCGTTCTCGCGCGCCTTCCTTAGAAGGCCCCGGGCAGCCCGCTGGGGAAGACGTCCCCGAGCCGGCTCTCCCGGTTGAGGGGGGGTAGCCGCCTCCTCCCGGAGCGCGCCCCCCCCGGATCGCGCCGGATATTAATTATAGGGGCGCCACACACACCCCCGTTGCTCCAGGCGCCAACGGGGGTAGTGACGCCCCGCAAAACATATTTCAAGATTTCAACATCCCTGTCCTTGTGCGGACCCAAGTGCTTTGCAGTGTGTTGGGTTCATGGGTTCATGGAGGTGGAGTGAGAGACTCGCTGGTGTGAGAAGCAGCAAGGCTCTGACCAGAAGACTTGCACCTCTGAGATACTGCCAGTGGGGTCAGGGCCTCCAACAGCTAGATTTGGACACCTTACCTCTTACACCTCCAGCACTCTGGTTCTTCAGCAAGCACTGCAAACTAAGCTCAGTGAGTCAAGGGTTCCCTCTAAGTTGTAATACTGTGAGCTGACCGCCATCAGGCTCAATGAAGTCATGACCTCCAAGCCAGCTCCTCAGTCTGAGCAACCCATCATTGGAAGAACCTGCTGAACAGGCTCCGCTTT
Organism: Plestiodon gilberti rubricaudatus; assembly: GCA_026170595.1. NCBI lineage: Eukaryota > Metazoa > Chordata > Lepidosauria > Squamata > Scincidae > Plestiodon > Plestiodon gilberti. Next base: position 184,823,927 of record JANXHW010000004.1, on the reverse strand, counting down.
TCTTGCCCTGCCTTGCCCCACTAGAGTCATAGTGGGAAGGGCTCTACAAGAGTAAAAAACCCTGCCAATGCAGGCAGTCCACAACTACAACACAGAAGGCATAAGGCAGATTCCTGCATAAATGTGGACACCAGAGGAGAGGCTAAAGATGTCCAGTAGTATTCAACTCCAGAGTTTAAGGTGTCTGGTTGACAAATCACCAGGTCTCCCTTATTAGTGCCATATTCCAATCCCAAGCCTGGCTCCGGCAGCCAGCAAGCAGCATTTATGCTGATGTGTCTCCTTTGATTAGCAGGCATTGGGTACAAGACTATGTTGAACACTCTTGACTCTTAAAGAGACAATGTTTATGGGATTTCCAGCCTCTCTGGAACCTCTCCTTCGCGCTCCGCTTCCCTGGCTCGCTCCGCTGTTTAAAGGACTTATTTAAAGAAGGAAACCAAATTTTGTTAATGTAAGATAATTCTTGCTGACGGTTCAGAAGAAATTTGGGTTGTCTTTGAGAAATCGAAATCACTTCAAGGTTTAAGCGCTGTCTGTTTCTTGATTCATTGAATAGAGATCGGGTTTTTTGAAAGTCAATCTCGTGTCCTGTTGCTGCAACATGCGCAGCCACCGCTGATTTCTCCTCTTGCCCATTTTTGACAGCTCGCAAATGTTCCTGTACCCTAATTTTGATCGGTCTTTTGGTGTTTCCTATGTAAGAACCATGACATCCCCCACAATTGAAACAGACAGCTTCAAGGTTATTCCCGGTCATCGAGGAACTTGCGGCTTCCGCTTCCAATTAATCAATCAGCGGTTCCCGCGCTTCTAACGTCTGCCTTCTATATCAACTTGGCGTCCTCAGGACAAGGTTAGGAACAACGATCAGCTTGCTGCTGAGTTCTCTTAAGCTTTTGAAAAAATTCTGAGTGTCTGGGAAGAAACGTCAAGCAAGGAAGATTTAAGACTTTTTACCGCTTCGTCTGCTCTGGATAATCCATTCTGATTGCCCGTTTCTGTGCCGCGGTAGGACCAAGGAAAAGGAATTTCAACAGACAAGTGTAAGAACAATCTTTAATTCTTCAATTTTAAGAGCTGGAATCACATGGCTGGAAATCCCATAAACATTGTCTCTTTAAGTATAACAACAAGCCATGAAAATCTACATGTGTACTCTTGACTCTCCTCATTGAGGTTTCTCCTCCATGTGGCTGCTGCAGCCTGAACACCTGGGCCACCATATGTTCTGTAGAAGGGTGCAGCAGGATATGGTGGGAGGCCAATCCTACCATGACATACCTGCCTATACAGGCTCACAGAAATGGCATTGGGACCAAATCGCTTTGTGTATAACATCTCGCTCAAGTTGTGTGGTGCTAGGGAATATACTACCAGTATCAGGAAAACCTCGCTGACTGCTAGGAATGAAGGCTGCTAGAAGCTGCCCATCTGCAGAAATATCTCAACTGGCATCATTCATATATCCTTGTCACTGTCTATGACAGCTTTTATATATGGATGACATAAAAGTATTACATTTTAAATGTAATTTTTAATCAATTTTTAGATGTTTTTTTGCTGTTTAAAAAGTAATTATCTATTTGTATTTTTTGGATTTTTGTATTTTATTTTTGTGTAAGCCGCCTTGGGTCCCTTTGGGTAGAAAGGCAGGATAGAAATATTGTACATAAATAAATAAAATAAAATATTCACTGACTGTCCAACTAGACTCGACAGGTACACAACAGCCACAGCATTTTCCAACAAAGAGATAAAAATATTTTTTGGATTATTAACAACAACAACAACAACAATGTGCCACTCTTAACATAATTGAAAGTAGAAGTAAAGATTCTCTGCAATACAGAGAACTGGTAAACACTAATGTTTCTCCATTCTTGATAGCAATTCCACCTGCGGGTACCACAGGATCAGTCAGAGGCATGAGATAGGACTCTCAAGTTTTAAATGCACTTCCTAGCATCTCTATAGAAAAAAAGACTCCTTAAATTGCTGAAAATTGAGCTCACCGCTAGGAATAAAATCAATGCAATTAACATCTGGGCAGTCCCAGCTCTGACTTACTCTAGGGGTATAATTAAGTGGTCTGATGCAGATTTCAATGAGCATGGTTAACCTGCACACTTCAGAAAACAGAACCCAAAAGCCTCAGTGGAGAGGCCACACATTCAGAGATCTGAAGGAGGTCAAGGATTAGAACACACATACAGTGTATGTGCCCTCTGCAAAGTGGCAAAACTGCATCGAGATTCAGATGCAATGGCAGCCCATTGTTTGTTATTATGAAAATGAGCAGGCACAAATCTCAGGCTCATACACTCCTTCCTCAGTCTTCTCCCATTCTTCACAGACAAAGGAAGAGGTGAGCGACTTCCAACAGCAGTTTGCAACAACCAGCAGTTTCCTGTTTCATCCAAATATGGAAAACTATGGTTTGTGCAGCAACAGATAGCTTGTTCACAAACCAGACTATCAACAAACTAGGATTCTGGTTTGCAGAAACCACAGGTTGCTACATGATGAGATGGGAAAATGCAGTGTATTGCCAATCATGACTAGAAGCTTCTTCTCCTATTGTGGAAGCAGCATGCATGAGCTCAAAGCTGACTCATTTGTTCTCATCATGACAAACAATGGTTTGAATTGGACCATTGTCTGATCATCGGATTCTTCAAGTACCAGTTGACTCAGGGCTGATCAAAACTGCATCTTGTTAAACCTTAATGATTATTCCAGTCTTAGTATTAATAAAAGAAAGCACTAAAACATGGTAATCCCAAAAAAACAGCATGGGACATACCTAGAAAGCTTTAACAGTGGAAACATGGATGTAGCCTCATCTGTAAAGTGCCTATAGATAGGTCAATTCAAAGCAAAAACAGGCTTGATCACTGCTTTTCAGGGTTCTGTAACTGCTCAAAAACTATCAAAAATTCCGGTACATATAACAAAGACCACAGATTCAGACGTTTGCAGAAAACAAAAAACTAAATCAGAAGCCAGAGAACACAGCCTTGTCTTATCCAACATAGAGTAGTAGAATATCTCGTCTGACCCAACGACCAGGTCGCAAAAATCATTCCCTGCCAGCTGGACATGCAGTCAGTGCTGAACCGCCCTTCGCTAACAATATAGTCCTAGGCCAGTTCTTGAGAGCAGTCATGCCACAGCTCCTTACAGCTGTCCATCTGGAAGGAGGGATGAAATGAATGTACATTGAGGGGCAGAACTGCAACAGCAGGCTCATTCATTATAACCTCTGTAGAGAGCCCTTGGGTGCATGGCTATGTCTACGTGAGACTTTGGAAGCCTTCGCAAAGGCAGGCTTCCTGATCATGTGGATAGGTCTGAATGCACGTGCAAGTGTACATACGGGAGTCCTCTGCAGACATACTAACAAGTGTATGAAGCTGTCTTCCATTGAGTTCAACTGGTAGGGGCTCTCCAAGATTTCAGACAGGGGTCCTTCCCAGCCCTACCTGGAGATTCCAGAAATTGAACACGTGAGTAGCAGAGCCTGCCACTAAAATGCCACATACCCCCCCCACACACACACACACACATGCATTCATTTTACCCCAGCAGAACATCTTATGCATTGGGATAAATCTAATATAACCGCTAACAGTCATAGACCATACATAAGTCTTACGAAGCAAAAATTGCAATGGGTATAATAGATGTTGCAATATTTCTCACACAGAACATGGAAAAAATGGAGACTGAAAAAACAAATTTCAAAACTTAGCCTGGGAAATAAAGCATGTCTAGAAAGACTATTTGTAAAGTGTTTCTTTTAATATCAGCTACAGGAGTTGTTTCAAACACCCTGCAGTGAATATATGTTTCTTTGTTTCTATAAAATACAATGTAATAAACTGTTCTTTTCCAGACTTGTCATATAACAAGGAAATTCCTAAACAACTGGCACTCCTTAAAGAAAGAGGCTTCAAGTGGCGTCGCCAGGCGCCCCCGTGGTTGCCCCCCCCAACGCCCCCCAATAAAACTGTCAAAAAAATTAGGTTTCGGTTTCGAAACCTATTTTTGACAGGGTTTTTTGTAATGTTTTACGGTGGATTTAAGTGTTAAAACGTGTATGTGAAAGTGTATGTGTGCTTTCCCGGCACTTAACTGTAATATGGGACATTCCAGGACGTTCCAGCGACGATCTTCTTCCTGCGCCCGGGCACAGCTTCTCCCTGCGCCCGGGTGCGGACTCCGTAACGCCCCCAGCAGCGGTTTCCGGATTTTGCGCATGCGCAGAGCCACGGAGTTTCCAGGGACGTTCTGCGCATGCGCAAACTCTGGAAAGCGCTGCTGGGGGCGTTACGGAGTCTGCGCCCGGGCACAGGAAGAAGATCGTCGCTGGAATGTCCTGGAATGTCCCATATTACAGTTAAGTGCCGGGAAAGCACACATACACTTTCACATACACGTTTTAACACTTAAATCCACCGTAAAACATTAAAAAAGGGGGGAAATGCAAAAAAAAAGCAAATTTAAGGAGGCCCGCGCCCCCCCAGAGCCTCAGCGCCCCTACGCCCTGGGGCCCACCGCCTCCCCACCTCCTATCAGCTGACGCCCCTGGAGGCTTGATTATATAGCCCCACTTGAGAAAGCATCAGGACTACCGAAAATATGAAATAATAAAATGAAGTACATAGGAAGAGGCTGTATCCTGAGTCAGTCTCCTTAGTTCATCTAGCCTAGTACTGTTTACACTGATTGGCAGTGTCTCTCCAAGGTTTCAGACAGGATTTTTTTTCTGCCCTCTCTGAAGATGTCAGGAACTGAACCTGGGACCTTTTGCATGCTAAGCAGATGTTCTACCACTGTCAGTCAACAACAACAGTTTTAAAAAATTGCAATATACATCAGCAATATACATGGTGCATTGCAAAGTCATATAAGCAAAATGGCAGGTCTGCATACATTTTCTTGATTTGCATACTTTATCCAGGTGAATGAACTTGAATAGATTCCTGATGCCCTTGGGGGGAATTTCCTGTTGACTGGGCTGGTGCTCCTGTTGAAGTCCTAGACCCGGTGGGATTCAGAGATGCCTCAAGTCATAGATATGACCACTTCTCTGTGACCACTCCACACTGAACAGGGCCCATTCAACTTATTGGTGCACCAACAAATTGAGGGCAATGAAACAGGTGAGACAAAAGGTTGAAAGCAAGAGGTGGACAGCTCAGGCTAAATCTCACTGAACACAAATCAGGATTCATCTAAGAACCTAGCCTGAGGTGGAGACGGTGTCAAAAAAAGAAAACTTTTCTGCTACCACTGCATCCGTGCAGTGTCAGCCAATGGAGTTATTCTGAGTGGTCCAGGGTCTTCTCCAAATGGGCCTTGAGGTTGCTAAGCTTTTATAGGATAAAATTGTTTATATCCATCTTGACTAACACAGCAATCCTATACATGTTCATCCCCTGCTAACTGGGCAAGAGGCACTTTTTCAATTGGTGCTCCTCTTATATCTAGCAGAGGGAGAGTAACTGCCCCCTTTCACCCCAGCACAGTCTTTTTTCTGGTGGCTGTTCTTGGTGTTCTTCAGCATCTTTTTTAGATTGTGAGCCCTTTTGGGACAGAGAGCCATTTAATCATTTGATTTTGTCTGTAAACCGCTTTGTGAACTTTTTGTTGAAAAGCAGTATATAAATACTGTTAATAAATAATAATAATAATAATAATAATGTATACTCAGAATAAGTCCCACTGTTTAATGGGGCTTGCTCCCAGGTAACTGCGCAATTCTGCGCAAGATACAGCTGGTGGAGTGAGCGCTCTGCCAGCCTAGGGTGTCAGGAAAGTGCAGTACAGCACTTTTGCGGCACCCTGGGAATAAGTGGCGCTGGCACCGAGGCCGGCGCTGCTCACTCTGCTGCCACAGGACACCTGTGCCACCGGTCACAGGTGAGCCCTGTGCCGCCAGTCACAAGTGATGCAGGAGGGGAAATTGGCTGGCCAGGTCAGGGAGGAGGGTGAGGATATCGGTGGCACGCTTCGCCAATATTCTATCCCCCTGGCTGGCCTTACACGACCTCCCAGGACGTGCACCAGCAAAATAGCTGGTGCGTATCTGAGGAGGCCCATTGGGGCCGCCGGGACTTACACCAGGGAAAGGGACGAATGTCCCTTTCCTCCCGAGGTGTGCCTCAGCTCCACCAGCATGGGCTGCCTACTTAGGAAGCAGCAGCTGGCCGGTGCATCCTACGCAGGATTGGGCTGCCCATCTGTATAGGATTGCAGCCTTACAGCCCACTCATATACATATCTACACAGAATTAAGTCCCACTAAGTCCAATGAGGCTTTCTCCCAGGTCACTGGGTATAGAACTGCAGTCTTAGGCATGCCATATTGGCAGAACAATCACAGAATGTGCCCAGGGTTCCATCTAGTTATTTGTTTCAAACATTTGATTTATTTATGTAGAGAAAGCTTTGTGTTCTGCTTTTAGGTCCCCTAAGGGGTCAAGTAATATAAAACATTTTAACATAAACCAGAAAATCCCACATAAAACAACAAATCAATACACAAAGAAATCAAAACAAAAAAACAAGTGGAAAGAGCAGATTAGGAATAAGAGCAACAATCAACTCAACTCAGCAGGTAAAACTCTTAGCCCTGAAATGCTTGTTGAAAAAGAAAAGTCTTACAATGCAATCCTACGCATGCCTACTCAAAAGCAAGCCCCATTGTGTTCAATCAGGGAGCAGCCTTAGCACTGTAAAAGAGGAGAGGGTGCTCAGGAGTGATTGTGTCACACATCCAAGTCATTTCTCCATTCCAGTGATTGACCAGGGCCTTGACAGAAGAGCCAACCATACTGGTAGGAAATTCCACCAAGTGACCAAGGTCATTAGAATCCATCAGAATCCATAAGTGTCCAAGAATGAACTTTTTAGTAGGTTCCCCGCCCCTGCAGAGGTCCAAGGCTGCAAATAGCCTACACCCAACCAGGAAGTAATCTGTCCATGGCAAAGGAGTGATGCTAATCTCCTCCACCACCAGTCACCATCAGCCTGCCCAGAAGCAAACCCCAGATCCAGAGCATGTCCTTCACAATGTTTGGGGACTATTATTAATTGGGACAGGCCCATGGTTGCCATGAGGGCCTTGCAATGCTGAGCTGCACTCTTCCTGGGTGGTTTCATCATGCCCATTGAAGTCCTCCAACCGTAAAAGATAGGGGGCTCTAATGCTACCCCCAAGATCACCCTGGCCAGCTCACAAAGGGAGATGGTGGGGCAGCAGGGGCAGCGATACACCAACAGAATCCCAGTCCTGCTCCGACCACCCGACACTAGGAATAAACACACCGAACTGGCCAATTGCAGAGCAGAACACCTGGTCAGGGGGGTTCTGTTTTGCTTGATTTTATTATTATTTTTCAGGCCTATATGTTTTCTGTTTATACTGTTTTCAAAGTGTACAGCAGGGCGTATGTTTTTTAAAAGAATTAACGAACGTTGATCTGCCATCTCTATCAAAACAAAGTGGCCATGTATTCAGCGATTTGCATTTCTTCACTCATTTAAATGTTTGCAAATTTAAAACTTCCCATTGATTGAAGTAGAGTTTAAAGAAAGCTCAGGGACAAAACAAAGTGGATTCCCCCCCCTCTCTCTCTCCCGCCCCACCACCACCACCAGGCAGCAACACACCCTCCCCCACTCCCCCCAATCAAGGAAAAAGGAGCAGATGGATAAAGCAGCCTGAAACACCTGGGGGGGGGGCAGAAACAAGGAAGCTGTGCAATGATTGCTGGGGGGGAGAGAAATGGTTGTCTAACTGGGCTCATCAGGACCCCTCTTTGCTTTGCCCACTGTTGCTTGGAGTTCATCTCTTTTCTGAATTTGAGAGAGCGAGGGGGAAAAAATGGTTTTAATTAACAGAGACGACTGGTGAATTTCTCTCCCGTAATGAGACATGTTTAAAACATTAGCCTCTAATTTATGAAAAATTAATGTGCTTTAGAGGAGGCACAGCAAAAAAAAAATAATAAAAAAAAATGTACAGTTGCAAATATTGCCAGGAGATGCCAGGAGCTCTCCAGAGTGAGCAGGCGAGGGCCAAAAAAAAGTCCCAGCCACTATCCAAGAAGGTAGCAGGCATGAGATCCCATCCAAAGACACCAGAAGGATGGCAAAGAACACCGGCAGCAGCATGTGCCAAAGGAACTGCTTGCCACCAGCGCTGCTCAGCAGTCCAAGGCACTGTCGACAAGGCGAGCGAGCGACTCAATCCTTGCCTGGGGTTCATAGCCTGCAATAATCAGACCAGATGGAGCTGAGAGAAGGGGAGGCAATGCTCACGTCCTGAACAGGCAACAAACAGCAGAGATGGGGAGGGGAGAGTCAGAGGGTCATCATGGGGAAAACATTTCAAGGCAGGGCTGAGGACCACTTTACTTCGCTGCTTCCTTCGTTGCCCTCTGGCTCACCCCCTCCCCAGCGCCTGATGAAGTGATAGCAGAAGTTAGAAGAGCATCTGCTTTGCAGGCAGGAGAAGGTCCCAGGCTGGTATCTCCAGGTATGAGTGGGGAAAAAAACCCCTTCTGAAACTCTGGAGAGCGACTGTCAGTTAGTGGAAGCAATAGTGAGCTAGATGGACTGACTCTGTATAAGGCCACCCATGTCTCTCCACTGCCAAGTTTGGATATTGACATGACGTCCCTGCCTTCTTTAATAAAGATTTGACTTGACATGTTTTGCTTTTGAGCGCACCGACTGAATTAGAGGGAAATTCTTCTCCCTCTCGCACAACACCAGAACCAGGGGACATGCACTAAAACTGAGTGGAGGGAGAGTCAGAACGGACAAAAGAAAATATCTCTTTACCCAGCGTGTAATTCATCTGTGGAACTCCTTGCCACAGGATGTGGTGATGGCACCTGGCCTAGATGCCTTTTAAAAGGGGTTTGGACAGATTCATGGAGGAAAAGACCATCACAGGTTACAAGCCCTAAGCAACCTCCTGGTTTTAGAAGGTTTTCTCTGTGCCAGGTGAAGGGGAGTGGCAGCAGGAAACAGGTTATCTTGTTGGCTGTGTGCTCCCTGAGGCATCTGGTGGGGACACTGTGTGATACAGGAAGCTGGTCTAGATGGGCCTTTGGCTTGATCCAGCAGGGCTCTTCTTTTGTTAAGTACAAAATACCTGTACGTACTCACAATGCTAAGCATGACGGGCACATACACCTATTTTTCACCACATTCACCTTTAAAACATGCAAGGGTAGAGGACCCCATTCAGGCTGCAGCAACACTTGTATGAATTTTAGACACCTATATCCTGTGTAGGGTCTGGAAGCAGAGAAGGCAGATGTGGGCCATGCTACTATGCTACTTGATTGTCATTGCGGAATGAGCAGGCACCTGCGCAGAGACCTCTAGTGGCAGGTGCTGCCCCATCCTGGCGCATCATCATCATCCGCTCAGAGCTCTTTGCTTTGTCTATGCTCTGTGGGTCAAATTAGATGTTATGTTACACATGCGATTGCTTTGTATTCAGCAAATAGCAGGCAGACTGGCACCATCAGCAAGATCAGGACAGCAATAGAGGAAGAGAGAAGGTTTAAATCTTCTGTCTCTACCATAGTCCAAATTTGAGTTGTGGGAGCTATCTTCCATGGGTGATGGTGGGGGAAGTTCCCATTCATGCCAATGGACTCCCCCCCCCCCAACTGGCCGCTATTTACTGAATAAAGAACTAGCAGGCTAGCTCCCAATTACACGCTTCAAGTAGCAGCTAGTTTGATCCAAAACACCTGTTAAGTTGCATTTAATGGACTTAATTGTCAGGGGTCACCTTTACTTTAGGAAAGGAAGACTCACTATTCAGCGATGAGCTGAGCTGAACCTCCTGTGAATACTTTGTCCTAAACAAGCATGTACTAGGATGGGTAGCAGGGGTGCAGTGAAAGGAGCCTCAGTTGACCTCCCAGGCTAGAATTTCTGCCATATCAGCAATTCAACATGGCCCATAAGCTGCAGTGCCTGAAACGAGGAGGAAATGGTTGATATTTGACTTCTTCTCCAGCTTCTTTGAAGAAGTGAGATTCCCTCCTGCTCATATTAAAAACATCAGTCCCCAAGACCTTCTTGAGGTCTTCTACCCCCAACACCAGTTGTACTGCAACGCACAGCCAGAGCAAACTGGTTTTCTGAATTATTCACCGTGAGGACAACAGGCATTTCACCAGAGCAGGGGAAGATCTACTATGAAATAAAGGAAACTTAAGCTTCAGGGCCTCCAATCCCTGAAAGCCCCCAGAAACAGAAGCGATTTTAATCCACATTGCTTAAAAAAAAATGGGTCTACTGTATGAGAAGCGTTTTTTTTTAATAATGATAATAATATAGTGTAATTCAATACAAAATAGCTAAAATAAAAATTAAAACATTATTAAAGTATCATGTAACCTAGCTGTAAATTTGGGGCAATCTGTCGTAGAACCAGCCCATTGAAGAAGATAGCAGTGGTCACCAAGACCTCATTGCTGGCTGCAAAGAGGGCCCCATAACAGTCCAAGCTTCAGGGTCCCAAAAATGTAGGTTTGCCACTGCGCCAGAGCACTGCAAGCCTTCCTAATGTGGGCTCTATGTACAGTAGCATGCTAAATCCCTATTTGTGCACATGATAAACTTGTCAGACACCTGCCTGGCATCACATGCTCTGGCCAGTCCAAGCCAAATGTTTTGCAGAAGGATTTCGCAGACCACTTGTCTGAATTAGCCTGAAGTCCCTTCTTCAATTCCGTCTGTCAAAGACTTAGGGGGACCAAATTCCACTGCAGTCAAGGAGAATTTGGTGCTATTAAAGTCCAAGTTAATTGCTTTTCAACAGCACTTTATTTACTGTTATAAAAGGAAACATACCCCAAAGGCGACGATATTGTGGGGATGAGCTTTCTGCTGACAGAAGTCTTGCTTTCGCTTCAATGTTCATATAATTACCTGACTCTTGCAATAACACGACGCTGTTCTGTTCCGCTGGGAACACACACCAGTGACAGTGTACACAAACAGGATCCCAGAGCGAAAACGAAGGACACTGTCTCATGGCTAAGAGAAGAGCAACATCTAGAGATCTCTTGATGCTACTGCACAGGTGCTTGGCAATACTCTCTTGCTATGATCGGTGCAAGGCTACAGTTTACCAACAAACATGAGCGGTTTCATCAGAATTGTCTCACAAAACTTCAAACAGGGATTACAGTATATTAACCCCTGCTGACTGGGCAAAGTGGCTCCTTTTAAAATGGCGTCTTCTTATATTTAGCGGGGGAAGAGCAACTGTCCCTCTTCACCCCAGTAGGGTGTCTTTTCCAGTAGCTGTTGCTAGTGTCTCTTCTGCATCTCTTTTTAGACTGTGAACCCTTTGGGGACAGGGAACCATTTATTGATTTATTTTGCTATGTCAGACTTGGGATGACCAAGAAGCTCTAGTGGAAGGAGAGACGGCAACCTACAGCCTGCAGACCGGATCCAGACCGCCACCCACCCAGAGGCGAACTAGATTCCCATGGGGTGAGGGCCGCCGCCACGCCACACCCCCTGGCGCGTGTGACATCGGCGTAGCATGCCTCCATGGTGCAGAAACGCCCTCCCCCCAGCACTTTTTGGCTCCTTTTTTGGAGCCAAACGGCACCAGGAAGGGTGGGAGGGGCCGAAACACGCAGCTGTTCTCGTTGCGAAGAAGACGTGAGAACGGCTGTGGATCCCGAGGAAGACGTGCACCCTGGGGACCACCACCCCAACTACCCCCCAGTGCTACGATGTCTCTGCCCAAGTCATCCAGCCAATTTGCTATGCAGGCGGCTCTGCCATTCCCTATCAGGCGCATAGCAATTTTGCCAGGAGGCTTCACCTCCCAAGCCAAGATCTGCCCAGCTGCTTCTGGGACTTCGGCAACCTGGAAGTTCAGCGATGATGTCATTGCCAAACATCCGGCCCCTTTGCCTGAAAAGGTTGCCGACCCCTGCTCTAGGGCAGGTAGATTACAGGCTGAAGTAGAATAGAAAAGAAGAAGCTCCAGTCCTGGGGGCAAAATGAAGACATTTCATAGAGCAGCAAAATATATCAGGCTTGCGCACGCACACACAAAGAAGACTCCTTTCTGCTCTCCTCATCTGGAAATAGAATAGTTTACCTGGTCAGATGTTGTATGTTACCTAACCTTAGTTACAACAGAGTATGTGTCACTGAAATAACTGCATATTCTTCCCCGGCTTCCTTCTTTGGGGGTTTCTGTTGTGTTAATATCTAGTTTGCCAGCCCCGCAAGGCAGGGACCTGTCCTCTCATTCTTTGGAAAGCCTCATGTACATGGATGGTATAATAATCATAGTTTGGTTCTGACAAGCCCAGCCTAAGAACTTCTTAGATCCAGATTCAGGAATAGGTATATTACGACTCTTACCTGTGGCTATAGACTGTGAAAACTAGCTGGCTTATTGTAGCGTGAACTGAGTGGATCAGGAAGGAATGATCTTGCCTCCCTCCTAGACCTCCTCTGTCTGATTCATGCATCTGATGAAAGAGGACATCGCCTACACAATCACACTGCAATTCACCAGTTAGCTTCTATGGTGCCACAGCATGATTCTTACTCACGCTTTTGATTTTTTTTTTTTAAATTCTAGCACAATATTCACTTTTTAAGACAACTAGCTGGTCAGGTAAAAGTTACCATTTCAATTATTCCAAGTATCTACTTACACAATAACCTCATCATTGTGCCATACCAGAAGCTTATCAAGTCCGAATCCCTGCACATGGCACAAGCTCAGCAAGGGCTGATGGAGCTACAAGTCAGTGTGTTGTTGTTGTTGTTTTCATGTAGTTGCCATCAATGTCAAGGGTCCTGGGTCTCCACATATTGGAACACTGGAGTTGTTCAGCAAAACAACAAAGTTCCATGATCAGATCTCCCGTCTCCTTAATTTTTTTTGGTGAAGAGCAGTTGGGGGAAGGGGTAGTTCAGATCAGAACCTCAGTGCTGAAGGGTTTAACCCTTTTCTCCAGTGTCATTTTCCAAATTAACACGGTTGTACAAGAGAGTGTAAAGGAGAAAAAAAATGGTAGGAAAATAGCATGTTAAGGCCCCCCCCCCATTGCTGCAGTCCCAAACTGAATTGCCCTCCTGCACATACACAGTGTGACTGGTTTTTATAAAAAGCTCGTCACAGTTCAAAACCACAGCAACAGCACACTCTCTTGACAAAGGCAGGCCACAGTGCATCAGTAGCTGGTGCTTTAAGTTATATTATTGAAAGGATGGTTGAAGGTGTACACTCCAGGAGCAGAGTGACACAGGGCAACCCAGCATCCACTCGAACACACGGCAGACAGAGAATTTACAACACAGATCATGTGGGTTCTTTGCTCACCAGTGAGCACAACTGAGGATCTGTACTAGTGCAGACGCCTTATAGTTTTTGATAATAAGAATGGCTTCCTTTTAAACCAGATTAATATGCATGAGGAAAACCTGATTACTCATGCATATTTTTTTTTTAATTCCCTCTGCTGGGAAATCTTAGGTACACTAAAGAAAAGAAAATTACAGCCTCTAAAATTCAATCTCTTGAGTTTTCCTAAGAAGTAACTTTTTCTGGAATGGTACAAGTTTGCCATCCAGTGTTCAGATACAGATATTGCATTTCTGTGAAATCATTTGTCCATTTGCATCCCATTCCCACCCTTGAGCCAAGCTCAGGGCAGCACTACTTTATTCTCAAAATAACCTTGAAGGGAGCACAGGTAGGAGAGAGCAATTCTCCATGCAATCTTTCTCTTTGCTTGAAATTCAATACTACCCATTGTACCCTTATTAATACTTTCTATAGCACTTTTCACAAAGGGCTTTTCAACTCTTCAACATATTAGTGTTGTTGCTATCCCAGAAATTTGAACCAGGGGCCTCCTTGGCCCAAACCTAACACTGTCCACAACCCAGTTACAACCCTAGATGGCACAACTGACAAAACCATGATGTGGAATGGCCCCTAGTCAATGTCAACTGTTTCAGAGGTTCTGGGTTTCCATTTAGAGTGTAACGTATGGGTCCTGCAAAATATATATTCCAACCGCATTTATCCGAGTCCTTCCTACAACCCCCCCCCCCCGTTTTCCTTGTGTTACATCCAGCTGAAAATTGTCCAGCACCACAGTATGAAAGATGGATGAGAGAAGACTTGGCCTAAGACATGAACAAGCCTACGTTCCCATCACATAGCCCATGAGAAACCTTAAGGCTTAAGCATTACACAAGGCAGCAGTAGATGATCTGTCAGATATTACATCCTGAAGGCTACACACATCCCTGGCCTTCAGCAAGCTCTGGGCAAGTAAGATAAATCAAACAAACACTGGAAGACCACAGCTCCTGTTGAAAGGCAAAAAATAAAATAAAAAATAAAGAGCTAAGAACATAGTGCCACAATTACAGGATTGTTCTAATCTAACAGCACCCCGATTCCAGGGGAAAAAACAACAATAAGCCACCACTCATATTTGAAAGTTAAATGAAGTGGTTGATTCTTCATTGAAAAACAGCAGGCTTGGAGGAGAACCATTCAGCACAGTGCCCAATCATAACTATTAGGAAAATACATTATTAACTGCTCTTTATACTCCTGTGTCTGACTGCCATTTAAATTGTAACACCTGCAAGCAGAATTAGTCTTCAGCTTACATTTTTGTATCACACCTCCAAATTTTTAGCCATTGTAATAATGCTATGACCCTGCATACCATATGGTCCACTTGTTGTCTTGCGGGAGAATGTATGTAAAGTGGATAATGTAAATGTAAAGTAGATAGAAATGCCAGCTATGATACTTAGGGCCCAATCCTACCCAACTTTTCAGCGCGGTTGCAGCCACAATGCAGCCCCAACGTAAGGGAACGTTCCCTTACTTTGAGGAAGCCTCTGTTACTGCACCCCACAGGATGCAGCACATGCCCCATTGGCATGGCTGCATCAGTACTAGAAAATTGGATAGAATTGGGACAAGTATCTGTTTATTGATAGCAGGTAAGAGAAGAGCCTACTATTAGATGAACCCACACACCCCTGTGTGGTTTCTTAGAATCTGGGTGAGACATACAGTGGCTCTGTTAAGGTATAAACCATGGGATCAAATCCGTTTGTGATATCCTTGTTAAGATTCTCAAGTTCAAGTGAAACTGGAAATTGTGGTTTGATAGTGGAGGAGAGATAGTGGAGGACAAGAAGACCTGGCGGGATATGGTTCATGGGATCATGAAGGGTCGGACACGACTTAACGACTGAACAACAAACTGTAAAAGTAAATTTTCATTCTCCACTCTGCATAAAAGGGAGGTGAGGAACATGCAGACTCATGTTCATAACCATGGGTTGTTGCTACTGACAAATATGTCAAAACTGACAAATAATGTTAGAGAAAGCTGACATGCTTGTGCTGAATTTGCCAAAAAGAGGATCTATTGTGGTGATTGGAAAAATGTGGAACTTTGTTGCTCATTTTGTATAAATTAGCACATGACCCAAAACTGGAAAAGTACTCAGTCCCAACACTTACAAAACAGATATATTCAGACACAGCAATAATCCAAAAGCGAAGAGATCTTATGCAGATGGCTCAAGATCTTCAGAACAGAAGCAAATTACTTGAAGATTGCACTCCCTCCCTTTCAGTGTTGCAGATAGTCGAGATTTGTTGTAAACCTGAGAAGTATAATTGACTTCATACACTATGAGGATTACATTTAGTAATGCATAGTGGGCCATCTTACAGTTGCAGGATTTTTGGGATGGGTAGAAGACGACAACGTGATCATTACATAATCTCATTTGGTTCCTATGCATGCTGTTCATAAAAATCAAATTATAAGCTCCACAATGATCTCTTCTTGGATACTCTAATGGACAATAGTATAATAACTACCCTTGTAACCCATTTCCTTTAACATAACATGGAGTTTTTAAATACAGGGGTGCTTCACTTTTTTCTTTAATTTTTTTCAACTAATTTTGAAAGTTTCTCTTTATGAAGATCATTTTCAGTTGCTCAATAGAAAAAAGAAGAAACTGTAAAAGCCACATACAGATGTCACTCTGGGACTTACTTCATGGGAACAGAAACGAAGGGGTTTAACATTCATTATATTGATTAGAATTATTACAACTTCCTGGTTCAGAAGAACCTCATTCAAACACTACCTAATTTTCTAAAGACTCTGCATTCATGGGCCTCAATAGGCTGATCAGTCTTAATGACAGCGTGGATTACTGTAACTACAAATCTACAAATAGAACAGCAACTGGAAAAGGGCACTGAATCCCAGCAGTTTAACATGAAAAGAGGAGGCAATTTCAAGGGGAGGCAGGCATACAATATCTGCTCAAGACATAAAACCATAATGAACCCTATGAACACCTCTCTCTCAAGGTTTCCCCTTTCCCACCATTTTTTTTGTACATCATACAGTGGGGGGAGGGAAAGGCAGGAGGCTATAGGTATTATTTATTTCTGCATTCATATAGCACCTCTCTCATCATCAGATTTATTCAAGGTGGTTTACATAGACAGGCTATCCTACAATATTATTCTATTCATATATAGAACTTTCCATAATCCAGATGTTTCCCTTCCAAGTGCAGTCCTCCTCCTGGTTTGTGCTCTGGACTTCAAAGCTTCATGGTTCACCCTTGGATGGTTGTCAATATGTTCTCTCTCTAGCTGACTTGTCCGTATTCCAGACATTCCATACCCTCTCACAGTACCTTCGTGAGGACCGTCAACAGCTGCCATCTCCCATCCATACAAGAACCAAGGTAGATCCTGCTTAGCTTCTTCAGGCCAGGCACCAGTTCAACCTCCAGGCCACATCTCCTGCCATATAGCTCCCTGTTTTTATGGTGCTTGGCAATATTTAGGAATACTAATGGTGTGAGCAATAGTTGTTTTTATGGTGCTGAGTAACAGTAATACAGTACAGTAGTTTACAAAGACAAGATTGTCGACATTTTGGTCATATAAAGTATATAACCACTGCCCAACTAACTATAAGTTGCTTCTTTGCTTGAATGAACTCCTTAAAACTAAAGTTATAGAAGCACCAGATTTACTGAGAAAAAAGTGACACACAGAAATGCAATTCCATAAGGGATACCAATACAAACATGTCCTTAAAGGAGTTATCCCCCATGGCTGACAAGACTAACAGTGTTTAGTTCTAATGTTTCTTTCTTTCAAGAATGGTGTTTCTTCCATAACAGAAACAAACACTACAGATGGGAATCTATCAACAATGACAGTTTCTTTGCTCTCCTGATATAGAAGCTACCTTGGTCAGCTCTTGGATTATGCTTACATAAGCACCATGTCAAGATAGCTACAATGGTATTTGGTGTGTTTTTGATAGAGGTTTTTGTTTTACACCAGTACTCAGAGCACAGTTTCATTCAAAAAGTTTAAAAGGCTGTAAGATATATACTGCACATGTGCAGAATGGAGAGTGAAGGCCCTTCCCATTACTTGGGAAGTAATGGGCCTTTGTAATGTAATGGGCCCTTCCCATTACTTGGGAAGTAATGGAAGTTAGATGGGCCTTTGGCCTGATCCAGCAGGGTTCTTCTTATGTACTTCTGTTATTAACAAAGGCAATGTTCCTGCCTTTGGTACAGAGTTTGTTTGCAGCTACTGGTAATTACTGCTGCTCCATAGCAAACAACAATCGGATAGGCTAATGCATCAGTACATCTGAACTTTCCAAAAAAAAAAAAAAAAAAACAGGCAACAAATACTCCAGTCATCCTGTTCATCAGAAAAAAATAGGTGTGTTAGGATGGGCTAGAAATACAATCATAAGATTTCAAACATAAAAAGAACTACAGCAACTTATGCTACAATATCAGGATATCGATAGCTCTGCATGCAAAGGGAGTCTGCTGTACCAGAGGAAGAAAATTATAATAAGAACAATGTACAAATCTAGAAAAATCCAAGTAAACTCATTGAAACTGTGTACAGTTAGAGAGTGAAGACATAAGGCAGGTATGAAAATCAACCGAGATCTTTAATACAGTGCAAACCATAGATCCTTATTTAAAATAAATGTGTTTGAATGGGCTATTGGTTATCACAAATAGCAATCAACATTCAAGTGCTATGTAGAAAAATGTACAGCTGGAATTGGAGCTTTCCATGATACAGTTGATTTTTTTTATTCCAAATCCATTTCACCCATTAAAAGGGAGCAGTGACCAAGTCAGTGTAGTGATGAGAGAAGTGTAAACACCATCGATGGATATAAATACAGACTTTGACAAACTAAAAGCCTAACGCATTTGTACAACTAAGCATACTAAGCCAACAATGGCTTATGAGTTTTCCATCTGAAATGCTTTACAAGACTTCTAAAAACTTTTCAATCAACTTAAGTTACAGGCTTCACAACCCAAGTCAGTCAGACTCAACATGGTCAGAATTCTGAAAGATGAAAATCCAGCAGTGGCATTAGTACAGTCCAGAAGCTGAATGTTGGGATTTTGCCAATGCGGTTTATTATTTAAAGAAACTCAACATCCTAAACTGCAGGCAACCTTCCTTGGAAACTTTGTTTCCCTTGCTCAGACCATGCTATGCAGAATGCAATTCTCACTGCTTTGGGCTTAGAGTAAAGAAATAAAGACACTGAGCTTAATGAGGTCTCCCACCCATATGTGCACCTGTAGCAACAGGTGACCAGAGTCTTGATTGCTTCTCCAGCCAGCAGTGGGTGTTACATGTTTTCAGCCCAGGCTTCTAGCTCTTTCATGTCGTCATCCTCTTCCTCTTCTTTCTTCTTAGCTAGAAGCAGAATCAAACGTACAAATCAGAAACTGGGCTGTGAGCCTCTAACTGTTCAAATCACATGTGCAGTGCAGACATAATTACATTTCTTACAAGGAATGCAATTTACAAAACTGCCTGCTGTACTGAGATATGCAACTTTACACCATTATGCCAAAACAGATGCTGTTTAACTCTGTAGAACATCCTGATTGAGTTTCAGAGATTGCAGAAAGACAGAAGCTACAAGAGGGACAAATGCAAGATCTTTGCCATGGTTCCTAAGGAACCAAACCACTACTACATTCAAATGTAGTGCTAATTTAGCGCCAATTTAAACGTTACCCTTCCCTGTAAGTGCAGGGGTTCTCTACCCTTGGAGGCCCGGTCCAATTTCTGACATACCCCCTACTAATTAATCAATTAGGTAATTAATCTTTAAATAAAAAAGTACTAACACAATTTTAAATGTGAAAAAATGTCTTATTTAACTGTGTGTGTGTGTGTGTGTGTGTGTGTGTGTGTGTGTGTGTGTGTGTGTGTGTGTGTGTGTGTGTGTGTGTGTGTGTGTGTGTGTGTGTGTGTGTGTGTGTGTGTGTGTGTGTGTGTGTGTGTGTGTGTGTGTGTGTGTGTGTGTGTGTGTGTGTGTGTGTGAGAGAGAGAGAGAGAGAGAGAGAGAGAGAGAGAGAGAGAGAGAGACTGTAAGAGAGATGGATCTTTTTTTTCCTCAAAGTCACACTTTCCAAAATCAGCTCCTCCCCACCCTACCAAAGTACATTTTCCAAAGTACAAAAATAAGCCCAAAACCAAAATCAGAGAGACAGAAGGGCTCCAAAAATAATTACAATTTAAAAGCCATGTTAATTAACACTTAATTAGCTGCTGATGGGGCAGATAAGGGGCAGGGCTTGGCGTACCCCCAGCAAGAGGTCCGCGTACCCCTAGTGGTACCCATACAAGAGGTTGAGAACCCCTGCTGTAGTGGTACTCCATATTTAAACGCTCCCTGCTATGTGTAGCCCCAGCCGTGGGCAGCATCTGGATCTACTAGGGATATGCGATGCATATAAGGAGCTTTTAAAAGCATGTATACCTCATGGAACGACACCACAGGGTAAAGCTTTTTAGTAGTTGTCATGTGGGGCTTGTTTACATTTATTCTTATGTCAAATAACACCCCCCCCCCCCGGCTCCTCAGGCTAAGCTCAGAGCCTGCATCCAGTTCAGAGCAATAATGGTTATAGAGATGAAGCAGGAGGTGCCTACTACCAAGCTGTCCCTTTGTCCCTCAGCTGTCTCTGAAAGAACCTGCCTCCTGATGGATGAACAGAAGAGTACCCAAAGTCTTGGACCATTGGAAAGCAACAAGTAGAGAGAACTATGGCTCTCTAGAGCATGGCATGAATGACACTCCAAGGACTGCTTGCACACCTCTCAGAATCACTTTTGTTAAAATCAGTCACAACTTGCAAGTATTGTCTAGTCTAATAGTCTGACAATAAAGTATGCTTTAACAACGTACCATGGTTAAAGTAGAAGTGCAAAAATTACAGATCAATGATATAAAGTTATGACTGGGAAAAAGATGGAAAATCCTTTAAGAGTAAAAATATGCACTACATGAAGTTTATGATTCATAGAACAATTGTGTATAAATTGCGTACAATAGCTGAGAGGCATAAGTGTCAAGGATGCAGATTATGATGTTTGCTTGATGAATACATTTGTCCTACAACACCCCTGTTTTCAGGAACATCAGGCACTCACCTGGCTTTGAAGGTATTGATATTGAGGGCACATTAGGTAGTGGAACTGTCTCAGGGCCACTGATCTCCAGCAAGTTTTTGTCCAGTTCTTCCTGTTCAAGTTCCTCTAGTTCAGCCATCAGTTCATCCTATTATTGCAAGCGGAGAGAGAACTGCAGTTACAGAAGTGCTAGCATCAACACAGTAGCAATTACACTAGCTAATACGACTGTAAAAGACAGCCCCAAGAAATGTTCCCACTCAACAAAATAGGCGGGTATTCTGGAAGTCTACAAATCTGCTTACATATCCACATTTGTTTATTGTTCCTAACAGCTGGCCAGAGTACTAGGCAAGATTTTCTACTCTTATTTATAACTTGATACATGTGCAAAATATTATGTGCAATTCTCTTGAGCTGTTGCTTGGCACTCTTACCTCATCAAACTCTTCACCAATTCCTACAGGCTTGGAGATAGCTGTTGAAATTTCATCTGCTAATTCCTGCTGTTCTGCAATGTCTTGCATTAGTTCATCTACTTTGTCGATATCCCTGTAAGAGAGGAAGAGTTGATACATTTGAGTCATCCACTATGTTCATAACAATGCCAAGGTTGGAGACCAGCAGAAATTCCTATATTCTTTATGATAGTCAAGTACCAAAACTGTCCAGACCACACAAACTGCTTATTTGCTCTAGGCTCAGAAAAAGAAACCTGCCCAAAGATCATCATGCAATACAGAAGGAATTCATAACTGCAGGCAAATTCTGCCAGGACATTCTAATCTTCATTTATAGGTTTCATGGAACAGTTTCATCTTTTCCTTAACTTTTTCTACTTCTCCGTTAGGCTAGATTCAACTTCTGCCCAGGACACCAACATTTATTTTTTTCCCCCTTGCCAAGGGATCACCACTCTGTTCTCTAGTCAGTTGTCTGGGGACCAGGAGTGGACAGCAATTATGGTGCATACATATGTTCAGGCATAAGACTACATACAAAGGTTTATATATTGATTACTTTGCAGAACTTAAGTTGCCCTAAACTGTTGCATCACTAACCAGCAGACTGACTAATCCCACTGATTTGTCATTTGATTGACAGAGCAGCTCTCAAACAAAGAACTCTGTCATAGATGCTAGCATTCCAAGCCAACGTCAACTAACAAGGTGACCAGTTTTCTGTAGCTTATTTCAATTTTTCAAGACCCAATTAATACTCTGCTAGTCATATCTAAAACAAATGTTAAAAAGATTGAGCCAAGAAAAGGTTCATGCTCTGTCTGACTTTCTCAATGCAACAAGGTAGTCTTTTCTGGGTAAAGAAGAGTATCCTGCTCAGTACTGTACCAACATGGACATTACATACAGACTTCAGAGACTGCTCCAGAAATCGGAGTGCCTTTAACGAACGCATTACGATCCTGGCCCACAAGCTCCCGCTGTCACAGTCTGCCCTTGATCAAAGTTAGCCTGCTGAATGAAAAGAAACATCTTACATGTTGTCATGAGCTGCTTTCATTGCTTTAGCAGCAAACCCCATGTTCTTGAGCACTTCAGTGTTGGTGTTGGCATTTTCAAGGGCTTCCCTCTGGAATTCGATGGTGGATAACGTGCCATCTATTTGCGCAAGCTGCTTCTCATATCTCTTCTTTCGCTTTAGGGCTTGAAGGGCAGCTGGACAAAAATAAGACAGAACAGACTTGTTACATGATGTTCACAAACTCTGCCTCCATCAGAATGCAAAACCACTTAATTTATGTGACAGACCATGTCTCCTACTTTTTCTTGTTCCTGGTTTAACTAACAATGCTTACCAATATGTATCCTTCCTAAGCAAGCTATTTTACTGTAGCCAAGCCTCACTTGTCTACTCTGTATCATACCACAGCATGTAAAACCAATAGAGGAATGTTTGCAGAAGAGATATTCTGCATAAATGGTACTAGGAAGCAAAATACTGAAGCTTGTTGAGGAACAGAAACATTCATACTTAAGAGTTGTCAGTAAATTTCTGCTTCCCTGAAAACACAACTTTCAAACAAAAACATGGGCACATTTGGCACAGCGCTAGAGTCAAAACACATTGTTAGTGTATGCATTCTAGTTACTTTTCACATGCAACACTCAAATATACAAATGAACATTTTGCTTTCAGATAAACAATATGAATCTCTTGTGTGTGGCTGTAACAGCACTAAATGCTAAACTAACCCCTCAACTCCGTGCGCGATCCCGTTTTTGCAATCTGCTTATTGTGAATGATGGGCAGCCAAATCCGATTTGTAAATGCCAGGTCCTGCTGGCGGTTCACCAGCTCCCCTGTCACTTTTTTACTTATCTCCAGAGCTTCAAGGTGGCGCAAGATTTTAAAGTTGTCCTCCTTTTGCAGGCACCTGGTCTCCTCGAAACAGATCGAATGTCCCTCTTTCAGCGCGTGCTCTGCAATCGCAGACTGCTCCAGACGATTTAATCTTAACGATCTTTCGTGTTCAGCCACCCTCGTTTTTATATGTCTGCATATAAAGCTGGTGAACCGCCAGCAGGACCTGGCATTTACAAATCGGATTTGGCTGCCCATCATTCACAATAAGCAGATTGCAAAAACGGGATCGCGCACGGAGTTGGTGAACATCGGAGATTCTACGAAAGAAGGTTTGACAGCTGAAGCAGGATCAAGTGCATTACTCAGGGAAGGGTGGGAGAAAGTGAATTCCTCGTGAGGAGACAGGATCGTTGAGCTGCAATTACAGCTGATGACAACAAGCACCGATTGACAGCCGGTGCGCGGACGGAGTCAGTTGCTTCCGATTCAAATGAACTCCTCTTTCCCGCGCTTTTCAGACATATAAGGACAGGAGGTCAACTAAGGACACTACCATCTTAATCTCTCTGATTTTTATCCCATGAAGAGGTTCCGGGCTCCGGAACGAAACGTTGGGTCAGTGACCTTGGATTTTAGTGTATTTTTGTGCCGGAGCGGCTGCCTGTGAGGAAATCCGCTAACGGTATTGGAAATTATTAAAATACAGGTTCTTTTTCTTCTGATATCATGGCATCTAATCCCGTATACTGGAAACATGGTGTACTAATTGCGGGCCATGAAAGTTACCAAACAAAATTTTCTACTTGTGGTTTGTGAAATATTTCACGGAATAAACACATAATCAGTGCTTAGAAAGCTCCCTCAGCTGGATGCCTTCCATGACTGATGGAATTTGAGCTCCTTTCCATTGTAAAACATTCAGACGGTGGCCTGAATGCAAACTGAAGCTAACCTTCATTTATGAGCCTACAGTAGACAGACCAAGTTATGCTCCAGTAGGACCCATCTCGTAGTTTCAATCCATAGCCCTGTAGGCAGCAGGGGAACAAAATAATCAGGTAAAACAAATTTAACACACAGTCCAAATGGATGCACCTCTTGGTGGTTGTCCTACTCTATCTAGATCAAGGAACTCATGTGCACCTTGCAAAGCTGCAAGGTCAGACGTTACAGTACAGCCTTTACAGTGTTTCTGCCAGGAAGATGTATGACATTTTCCAAAAGAGAACCTCTTTTCAAAGAATTCTATGGTCACTTCTACAAAGACAACAATTGAGCTTCCTGCCTTACAAAGACCTGAACTTGATGTTATGGTAACCACATGATGCTGTAGTTCGACTCATATTTTTACCTACATGTAGCAGCCACATGATGCCATGGTTCGGATCAGGGTTGCAGGACTGAGGTAGAGTGCATTTAACCCTTTACCCTCCACACCATTCCCCACCAAAAACACACTCCCAAAGCAGCTATTAAGCCTTACAGTGTCATTGTAACAAACGTTAAAACAACATATGCTGTAGCCCAACACTAAAATAGAGTTTATATACAGCTTGCTAGAACATGTCTGTTGGGCATTTCAGTCAGTGCCATGCTTCACTGTTGCTGAACTTGGTAATTGTGGGACTATCCATAAACTTGTTCAACTGTAGTCAATATAATCTGTCACATTACAGTTTTCATGCAATGAAATTTTTACAATGCCCATTTTCAGATCAAGTATAGAACAATTGTTCTCATGCTACAAATTATGACAGAGCCAATGATTCCTGACATTTATTACCAGAATATCTCCACAGCATTCTCTTATCCAGAGGTAAAGAATTAACTCCCCACAAGATAAATCATCTCTGCCAGTTCAATCTCTTCCCTGCAAGATGATGAATCTGAACATTTCAGCAAGAAGGGAAAATCGAAGCCCCAAAATTCTATTCATATTTAAAATGTAGGTGTACTCCATCAGAACTGGCCTTTATCCATCAAGAGTCTTTAACAGCGCAATCCTAACCAACTTCCCAGGTCCGGTGTAGCTATGCCAACCGGGCGCACACTGCATTTTGCACTGCAGGGGCAGTCATGGAGGCCTCTTCAAGGTGAGGGAACATTTGTTCCCTTACCTCGGAGCTGCGTTACGGCTGCATTGGCACTGGAAAGTTGGTTAGGATTGCGCTGTATGAAGATTTGCAAATTAAGAAATAGCAATTCTCTTTTACAGCAAGAACTTTGTTTTAGTAGCTCAATAAACCTGAATTCTCTTTTACAGCAAGAACTTTGTTTTAGTAGCTCAATAAACCTGAATCACAAATTTAAATCACTATAAGCACTAAAGTTCTCTCTTTAAAAACTGCATGCAGATTCCTGCGGAAATCTTAAGAGGGATAATATGGAACAGAAAATCCATCTTAAACAGCATAGTGCAATGAGGATGGCGATACTGTCAACATTACATCATGTCACTTTAAATGCTTGAGAGCTTCTCTTTTACTGTTGGTTCTGAAGACAGAAAAGCACTTTTAAAGACACTTGTATCAGGTTCTTATATTGATTTCAGGTCATACAGGAAAGTGGATTTACAATTATATTTCAACCTTATGTCTTTTGTAGCTACTATAACCAAATCTGTGCCGTGCGTGTGCGTGATATCCCTTGAGTAGGGCAACTAGGATGGCCATAATAAGAGCCCTGCACTGGCTGATTTGTCCTGAACCCGCACCCTTCTAGAGATGGCTCTGCTGACAAGACATTGGTGAAGCTGACATCTACACCTGTGCTTTTCCCCTGCTACAGGTTGGTTACCCCTTATCTGGACATCCGAAATCCAGACTATTCCAAAATCCAGACATTTTGGGGGCTATGACTTTTAAAAAAACATGTTTTCCAGCACCTGGCTGGCATAGCACAAGGTATGCTGGGGCACAAAATGATTAAAAAATATTGTATAAAATTACCTTCAAGCTAAGTGTATAAGGTGTATATGAGACAAATGAATTTTGTGTCTAGACCTAGGGTCTCATCCAAATATTCCGAAATCCAGAAAAATCCAAAATCCGGACAACTTCCCATCCCAAGCAGCCCAGATAAGGGATACTCAGCCTGTAGCAGGTTTCAGGGGCAATTTAGATCAAGGAAATGGTTTCTGAGGAAAAGGTTAAATGCCCCCTCCCCAAGCAGCACTCCTTTGATCAAATTAGCAGCTCCACATACAGCTGTTTGGAATTAAAAAAAAAAACTTAAAAAGCAGGAAGTGCACATCACATCTACTGTGGTCATCACTCAGAGAGTGGTATGGGCTGTTGACAGGCAAGGGCAGAGTACCTTCTCCTGCACTCACCGGAGCTGCTGCAGTGACATTTAAAACGGGAAAAGCACAACCTGTGAATAATACACATTCATTTAAAACAAGGGCAGATTCACAAGTGGTCACTAAAGCCTTTGAAAATGCATGTGTAATTTTAGTTCAAGTAGTGAGCTATTAAAGAAAGCTACTCACTTCTGTAAAGGTAAAGGTATCCCCTGACAATTAAGTCCAGTCGTGTCCGACTCTAGGGTGTGGTGCTCATCCTCATTTCAAAGCCGAAGAGCCAGCGTTGTCCGAAGACGCCTCCGTGGTCATGCGGCCGGCATGACTCTCCTTGCCGCAGCGCGTAGCATGCGGCTGGAATAAGGAGCGCTGTTTACCTTCCCGCAAGCGGTACCTATTTATCTACTTGCATTGACATGCTTTGGAACTGCTAGGTTGGCAGGAGCTGGCCAAGCAATGAGCGCTCACCCCGTCGTGGGAATCGAACTGCCGACCTTTCGATCGACAGCTTATGGTTCAGCGGTTTAACCCGCTGCGCCACCCGCTGGCCTACTCACTTCTGTAGATTTATCCAAACTAAAGGAAGTAATAACACCATTTTGAGTGTTCAAAGCATTTCACATGCTCCTATGTATTGTTGTTAGTTGGTTTTAATGATTGTATTTTATATATTTTGCTGTGGGTTATTTTAAATTATGTTTTATTATGTTGTACATCACTTTGAGTTGTGGAAAAGCAGGATTAAAATCTTTTAATCGTTTTATTATCTTGCAATCCTTACAATTATCTTGCAATGTAGGTTGGTATTATCCTAATATTACAGATGTGGGGCTGAGGCCAAAGTTCACTTAGTCAGTTCATTGCAGAAATGAGATTTAAACTGAGGAGGGACTTCCTGATTCATTGCTTAGTTTTTCAGCTACTATACCACAATAGCTGTCAACAAGTAATACCGTATTACAAAACCGCAAACCTGTTATGAAAATTGTGACACCAAACTAGGTTCCTCTCTGCGCAGATATCAGAGCAAAATGTTACAAGAGATATCAGAAAAAAGGCATTTGCCAGTTTAACAAACCAAGTTATTCTAAGTAGGTAGATGATATTCTACTGATGAACCAAACCAACTTATCACATAGGCAGGAGCTGCTCTCGATTGTCAAAGCATTTTACTAAAGCACAGCTGTACAAATTGAGAAAGAAAACAGGAATGTATGAAGTGGCAAATAAGTGGTAAAGAAAGTTAGGACGTAAAAATGAAACTGCAATCTGTTGTGAAAATAAACAATTAGTATCACTGTAAAGAGATCCTATTTCTAAAAAATAGTATGGGTGTGCAGAGGCTTTCATGCTACTTCTAAGTATACAGTGCACTAGTTACCAGTGCCAAGACAGGACTAAAGCAGTGCCTATTAATGGACAAAAATTCCAGCCAATGTAAACAGAACACAAGCTGCAGCTTCATAAAAGAAATAAAGAAAAATAGCCTCTTGCTTGATTCTTCAGACTCAAGGAAATGAAGCATGCTTATCTAACAAGAGGCAAACCTAAACAAAACTGAATTTCCAGGACACTCTGCATAAGGTGCATACCTGTGCCTAGGCCCAAGATGGGTTCCTTTCTCAGGGTTGTACCCAAGATTTGAATAGACACAGTTGGGGCTTGACCAAAGGGCACACTTCAGTATCCCCTTCCAAACCATCTTGCCAAAGGTTTGACCTCAGTGCTACAGACAAATGTGAAAAGAGGGGACCTAGTTGAACACCTAGCAAATGACTAGCACTGAGCACTTAAACAGTCCAAACAACAAAAGTAGGGCAGTTGTTCTCTGTAGGCTTGGTAGAACATCAACTAAGAAGGTTCAAGAGGCAGTGGCACCAATGGTTGGAAGATATCTTACTACAAGAGGTGGACGTTTAGCAGCATTCTAAAACATCTCACACTAAGCATATTATCGCTAAGACCACAAATGTCATTTATTTCATTACAGTAGTAAATCTGCAATACTCAAGTGAAAACTACAAACAGCCCTTAGACACCTGTAGATCTCATACATTTGGGGCAGCGTAGCAAAGAGTCTCCCAAGTTTGCTTCCATGCCAAGCTCTCAGGAGCCCAAGGAGATGGTAACATTTGACAGGCTCAAGGCTGGGCATTTTCAGCAACAGTACTTCATCTTTGGAACCAATTATCCTGGGAGATCCAGCAGGTCACCTCAATAATGGATTTCAGGCACCAAGTGAAAACTCTGCTTCTCTTTCAAGCATTTTTGACTCTCTGTACCATTTCATTGGCTGTTGTAGGGTGTATGTATTGTTTTTATCTTCTTTTTATGAGTCATATGCCTCCTTGAGTGCTTTCGTTTCATATTCAATTCAAGCTCAGGGGCTCTGAGCAGCTTACAGTTGCTTTCCACATGCTAGTAGTCCTGTACCAAGGGACTCACAATCTTAAAGACGGAAAAAAATGGTTTGGGGGCTAAAAGAGGCCAAAAACTAACTAAAACATGACACCGTAAACACATATACACGTACGTATACACATATAGTATAAATATTTTAAAAACCGAATAGCCACGAAAATCGCAAGCCTAACCACAGTGACCTGGGAATAAGCCCTTTTAAAGATAGGAAGTCAATATACGATAAATTCCCTGATCGACTCGCCGCTGACTGGTAGGATTGACGTTTGTCTCTGAACTAGCAGACCTGACGGCCACCCTCTCCTCCCAAGTACCATCACCCTTTCGTCTCTGCCCCAACAGACGCGACCAACTCCACCCGAGAACGGGGAGGATTTCCGCCTGCCTTCCTTGCTCCAGCAGCCCCCCGCCGGCCTCCCTGCTCCCTCCCGGGCTCACCGCGCTTGTTCTTGGTGCCGTGTTTGCGGGCCGCCGACAGCTCTTGCTCGATCTTCTTCTCCAGGAACTCCTGCTTCTTGCTCAGCATCTCCTCGGTGTCGCGAAGTCGCTGGATGGCCTCCTGGGGAGACGGGCCCTTCCCGCCGCCCTTCCCCGGGCCCGTCCCGAACAGCTTACCCAGCAGCCCCGACATGGCCGGGCCGCCCGCGAGGAAAGCGACAGGGGAGAAACCGAAGGGCCAAGCCGGGGGCAGGGGAGAAAATAAGGCACCAGGCAGGCAGGGAGAAAGGCGGCGGAGCGGCCCACAGACGCCGGCAGTACCCGAGGAGCGGGGACAACAAGAGGGAGACCCCCAAGCGCCCCTCAGCCGGCGACGCCGCCCGCGCAAGCCCGGCTCCCGACGACGGTGACCACTCCCTGACACACAACCCCCAGCGCCTCAGCTTCGGCGGCCCCGACTGACTCACGGCCAGAACCAGACCGCCCACAATCTCCGCACGTCACTCCGGACGGCAGGGCAACAATATAGCTCCGCCTACTTCCGTATTCCCCAGGACCCGTAGCGCCGTAGCTACGCGTGCAGAAGTGTACAGTATCCGTGCAAGGGGATGCTGGGAGTTGTAGTCTTTTCTTCTCGCATTTTTTTTGACGAGCCTTGCATCATAGGTGGAGGAGCGTGGAGATGGTGATGCTGTAATATATATTTTTATATTACACACGGGCAAACAGAAACATGCAGGTCATTAGACGTCAGCTGTCTCTGTACGGTCAGCGGGTCATCTTCTGCTAAGTTGCGGTGTTCCCTCATATTTGTGCTGCTGAACCTGTATTTCACTTCTTGTTCTCGCTCGCTGATATTGGTCATTTGCTGTGATGATGACACCAGGGAAAAAAGAGCTGCGTAATTTAAAGGGCCGTCTCGCGTGTAACGACAGTGAAGGCACACGCAAGAAAAAACTTGTGAAGCGTTTTGCAAATGAACAACCCGACCCTATATCAAGTGAATTTATACAGAAATGAGCTCAACTGAGGTTGCAAACTTGGGATAAGTCTCGTTGACTTCAGTGGGACTTCCGAGTAAACATATTGTTACGACTGCAGACAGCTCACCGTTTGTCATCTGTCCTTTTAACATACAAGGTTTTTCTCTACTACATTAAAAGGCCGCACTTTTTTGGGGGGGGGAGGGCTTGGAAGGTGATCCAACCCTCCTAATTATTTTAAGTTGTCCTTTTTTTCTGTACCTTCCCCAGCTTGGTGATGTATGAAACCTTATAAATAATTAATAGCGGAGGATGATCAGTTGGTGTTTCATCAATGGAGACGAAGGGGTAGTATAGTAGGTGCTCTCGAACTAAAACTCCCAGAAGATCTCAGGCTGCAACACTATACTGTACACTCTTAGTTGGGAGTATGTTCCGTTGAACACAATGAGGCTTACAGGTAAGTTAGTTCTGAGTAGACACGCATAGGATTGTGCTGTCAGAAACATAAGTCACATGGCTAGAACTTGGGAAAGATCCCAGTGCAGCTTGAGACCACATAAGCCTGTCATGTTACAGTATTCCAGGTAATAAATATAGTTGTTTAATAGTCATCTTGTCTCCACAGCTGTTTCCTGACCTACAGGAATACTACAGACTGGAGAACTAATGACAAGGTCACCTGACAGCTGGAAAGCACTCTGTTTGGAAAGAGATTCTCAGAGGTTGGAGAAGGGACTATTTCTGCAGCTCATAAGCAAGGACAGAAAAATCCTGATTTTGTAGCTTGTACTTAACAAGAGCTGCTAGTTGAAAAGTGGATGTGGGGTGGGCTGCACAGCTTGCTCATTGGGAATCTGATACAAGTTTTCCTCGTTGCTTTTTGAACGTATAAAGTTATGTACAGTTGTTAAGTTATAATAAATGCAAAGTGATGCACAATAGGTTAAGATACCCTTATTGAGTGTCTATATGCTGAAGGTGTTGAAATTGGTTGTATTAAAGACATGTTATGGTAATAGCAAAAAGATCACTGAAGTGATAGCTTAATGTGCTGCAAGTGTAAAAATATTTTAGATATAAACCCTTTTCTCAGAGATTCAAAAATGCAGTTTTTCAAGAAGTCATGCAAATAAGAATTTCTAATGATACATTGAAAGTCTTCATCTCATGCGCGCGAGGTTGGAATGCCTCCGAATTTGTCCGAGTTCACTTGGACATCTTCTGAGCGATTCCAGTCTCGCGCAGGCGCGCGAGACTACAGAGATCAAGAGACAGAGATGCGCTGCAGCTGCAGCACAGTCTCGGAAGAGCTCCGGCCCGCTGCAATGCAGCCGGCGGGCCAGGGCCAGGGCAGTAAAAGAGACAGTTCAGGGACGGACGGACAGGGGGATGACGAAGTGGCAGCATAAAATACAATAAACTAAAATATAAAATAAACTAAATAAACATAAAACATAAAATAAATAAACATAAAATAAACTAAAATACACAAACAGCACATAAAATAAAATACACAAACTAAAATACACAAATAAAATAAAAGTCTCAGAAAATAAAATACAGTATTTTACCTTTTTCCCCGTGCCTCTGAGCACGTGCAGAGTGCCACTGCTGTTTTCGTCCCAGCCAGCTGGCTGCGTTGTGACGGCCAGCACTGGCCATTACAATGCACCTGGCTGGCTGGGACAAAAACAGCGGCAGCAATCTGCACGTGCTCAGAGGCACGGGGAAAAAGGTAAAATACTGTATTTATTTTACAGTGGACACGCCCACTTCCGGTGGACACGCCCACTTCCGGCGGAAGTGACCTCACAGTTTTTGACCCGCCTTCTTGTGATGTCACTCCCGTCCCCCTTGGGGGTGCCAGAAATCTGGTAAGCCTATTTCTGCTTAACTTTAAGATGAGGACTGCAGGATCAGGTAGTTTGGAGGTGGTTGCACTGAGTATTTCCCTTCGATGCAGGAGTGGCTACCCTATGATCACAACTAACTGAAAATAGTGTTTAGAAAAGCAAGAGTAAAAAGAGAATGTTGCATTAAGTACAGAAATAACCTGGCCTTCCACACACCACACTTTCAAAATAGGACTGATTGCTGTGTAGCAACAGGCTGAGGTGACCACATAATTGTACCTTGAATATTGGCAGAGAAAACAAGAAGAGTATATTTGGCAAACTGTTTCCTCTGAATGTCATGAAATGAAATACTGTAATCCTAAACACTTTTGCATAAACCGCTGAACCATGAGCTGTCGATAGAAAAGGTCAGCAGTTCGAATCTGCGACGGGGTGAGCTCTCGTTGCTTGGCCAGCTTCTGCCAACCTAGCAGTTCCAAAGCATGTTAATGCGAATAGATAGGTACCGCTTGCGGGAAGGTAAACAGCACTCCGTGTTCCAGCTGCATGCTACGCGCTGCGGCAAGGAGAGTCATGCCGGCCACATGACCACGGAGGCGTCTTCGGACAACACTGGCTCTTCGGCTTCGAAATGGGGATGAGCACCACACCCTAGAGTCGGACACGACTTGAACCCCATTGAACTGTAGGGAACTTTCTTCTGAGTAGGCCTACTTGGGATTTATCTCATCGGCTTGTTCTGGAGATTATAACATGGGAGTTGGTTAGATCATCTAGGTTATCTTTAGTGGTTACTTAAAATCACATGGCACACAGATACCCTATTTTGTTGAATATGGAAAGAATATGATTTGGACCAAGTACTAGAAATTGAACAGATTTATTTATTTTTTGGATGGGTGAATTAAATTATATGTAAGTTATGAGAGTTTTGAAACATGGCATTAACGGAGTTTACAGAAACTTCTGATGAGGGCATTTGCAAAGCCGGAAGGGCTTTCTGTAAACATTTTAAAAATAATTTATTTAGAAATACTGTACAGTACTGGCTTCACAATTTGATGTGGGGAATTAACATATTGTAACCACTGTTAAAAAAAAGTGTCTTCTACAGTTTTAAACCCATACATTTCCATTCTGCAGGAAAAATATCCATGAGTTTGGTATCCAACTCATGCTGAATGTTAAATACATTAATGGAATTATTAGATTACCAATGATTCATGAACAGATTTAGGAAGTGGCTCCCATCTGCACTAATGATATGTACAGTATCAACAGTACTCTTGTCATCACAGCCTCTCTTGTATGAGCATAGGAGACTGTATGACAGAGAAATGGAAGGACAGCAACCTCAATATGTACTTCATAGCAGATGCGTCACTAGGACGCGCGTCACCCCAAGGCGGGGGCGTGCGCGCCTGTGCTTCATAGTTTAATGATTTTTTTAATGACCCAGGCTTAGTTGGCAACTCTTTCACTGCCTTACAGACCATTCCTATGCATGCCTGCTCAGAAGTAAACCCCACTGAAGTTCAATAGGACTTACTCTCAGGAAAGTGTGCATAAGATTGCAGCCTAAATAATAAAGGCAACAGACACATACGTAGAGAATGGGGGTGAGATGGGGGGCAGCAACTGGGGAGGGGGCCTATTTGGTGGTGGTATCCAACTTATGAAATTTTCATGTTAAGTTGTAGGCCTTAACAATTTTAAGACCTTCTAGGCTTTTAGTTAATTTCGTTTTATCTGTTGAGAACTTTTAAACAGGATAAGTACTCGCTACCATATTTTTATATCTGGATGCCTGGCTATTGCCAGGGCCTCTGAGAGGGGGGTTAAGGGGACAATTTGTACCCGGGCCCAGGGCTAAAAATGGGTCTAGGGGGCCCCTAGAGCAAAACAGGGGGGCCCAGGAGCCAAATTCATATGTAGGGAAGGGGCCCAAAAGAAACTTTGTACCCCCTGATAAAATTCCTCTGAATGGCCCTGGCTGTTGCTATTTGATCTGCAATTTCTACTTGTATTTTAGATACATTTTGGTTTTTTGTAGCTGTTGGGTGTCACACTAGACATTTTGTTTAAAAAATTGAAAGGTGGGATATAAATTATTGAAATAAATGTACTCTTAGATAGCGGCATTGCTTGCAATAACACAAACTGCCTTCATCATCTTTGTGCAAGATTACTACCATGTTTTGCATCCTCCCTTCCCTATCAACTCTAAAGAGCAACTGAACTGGTGCAGCTTCTGGCTTACCTCTGTGGAGTCAGAATAGCATTGTTTTAACATCCGAGGAAGTCAGTCTATAGGATTTCTTTTTTTTTTTTACAAAAGCTGTTTCAGAGCATTCTTCCCAACCGTTTCCTCTGTAAGGAGTCATTTGTCATACACAAAAACCTGCAGGCATTTATGTCACTGCTCTATATTGTATTAGCAGCATGCAGTCATTAGTTCAAATGGAACTAGAATGTGCAAAAACAGACATTTATCAACGGGATGTCTAGCAAAATGGCACTCTCGTTATCTTCTCCAAGTAGCCCCTTTCAGCTAAGCAAAATGTAACATTCTTCCTGGGTTCAAAGGAGGCAACCTCATGGGTGTTTTGAAACTTGAACATCAAAGCTGAAATGATGCAGTGATAAGAGGGCTGGATTTGCATGTGGGAGATCCAGGAATAAACTCTCTCTCAGCTATCAAGTTCACTGGATGGCTTTAGACAAATCAGAATCTCTCAGCCAAAGGAGGCTAAAACGTCAGTCTGAGCAACTTGGAGGATGGGCTGGACACAAATGTAATTAAATAACAGCAGCAGAAATAAGACCTTTGGTAAAAGGTTGTGTTTGAGATGCCAAGAGACTCGGACACCTTTATGAAGGTGTCACAGAGTACAGCTGTTTTCCTGCAGCATAGGTTATGAGCATTCAAGAATACCTGGATTTGGGTAGCCAATGGCACATCTTGGAATCGTAATATAAAATGTAATAACAGCTCTCCAGGTGGCCCATTGACAGCCAACAGAACCATCTAATAGATTATACTGAATAATATCCATACACCTGCATGCTTCCAGTACAACTTCTGCTTCTGCGTCATGTACTCAGATAGGTTACTGTTCATGAAGTCTGCTACTCACCACCCACAAAACCTAGTAACTCCATAGGAGAAAGTGGATGTTTTAAACTGGTCCATTGTATTTGTACACAACAATGTTCCTTTTCAATACACATCAGAGATGGAGAGTTGTAGGATGTGTCAGGATATTAATGAGTGATGTTCCCAAAGGATCACATAATGAACTCACTTCCAGTAGGAAGGGTTGTTTGCTTGCCACTGGAAAAGCCAATTGCCCAAAGAGAGGGTAATACAGATTTTTGGATGGAACCACAAATGGGATGCATTACAACAACAACAACAATAATAATTTAAAAATCCCTTCAGTCTTGGAGATACTTGCAAGTTATTGCAAGTATCTGGATAGATGTTCCTTATTGGGTGTGGGGCTCACCATCAACCTCTCGTGAAAAGCACGAGAGTATAACCATACCTTTTAAACATATCCTGTATGTCACCAGCTGCTTGAGACGAATTCACCTGAATAAGGGAAGTCGCTTTCTTTCTCGCATATTTCTTTAAGAATGCTCGTCTCTGCATCATTACAGCCCAACATTTGTCCTCCGCAATTATTTATGAGCCTGCGCAGCAGGACATCTCCATTAAAGAACAAAGGAACTCCCTCCCCCTATAAAGTGGGCAAAAGTCACAGTATTCAGTTAGTCAGTAGCCTGAATGTAAACAGGGACTGCCAGCATGGTGCATGGACTCTCTGAGACAGGCTGCAACTCAGTCAGACCAAGGTTGGATGGGATGCCGCTGCGCTGGCTGGGGTTGTCAAGGGTGGAATTGGCTGCCGATGCTGCTGCGGACCTGCCAACCACAATGGACAGGACTGTATCAGACTCTGGAAACTGTTCTTTATTCGGGCCACCTTTTTGAGGGCTCTCTCCACCTGTACCGTCTTTCAGTTCTGTCATGGCCAATTGAGCAGAAAGAGGAAGTCCCATTTTCCTCCCACGAGCCCCCCACTTCTTCTGGGATTTTCTGACCGGCAGCTCTTTGTCCTTGGCTGAGCTCAGTCTACACTTGTGGTCCTTCATGTACTTTTGGCGTGTAAAGCCTTTGCTGCAGGTAGGGCAGCGGTACTTGTAGTTTCCAGTGTGGGACCGCTGATGTTCCACCATGTGGGCTCGCCGGCTGAAGGCCTTGTTACAATATTGGCACTTGTGGATCTTCATCCCTAAAAGGAAGAATGCAAGTGACAATTAAGAGCATAAGAACATAAGAAGAGCCTTGCTGGATCAAGCCAAAGGCCCATATAGTCCAGCTTCCTGTATCTCACAGTGGCCCCACCAGATGCCTCAGGGAGCACACGAGACAACAAGATACCTGGTTCCTGTTGTCACTCCCTTGCACCTGGCACAGAGAAAACCTACTTCTAAAACCAGGAGGTTGCTTATGGCTTGTAACCTGTGATGGACTTTTCCTCCGTTACAAACAACTCATGGCTCATGCTGATGGAACTACCCACCACCAATGTTGGGTTACTGGAGTTAGAAACTGGTTTCTTGGACTAAAGCTTGGCAAAATAAGAAAAGACACTAATGTGAATTCCCTATCCTCTTTCCTTTTCTAGGGAGCACTATAGTTGGGGAAAAAACTGTCTGATTTTTACTGCTTGTAAGTTTGGGACTTTTGGGAGAGACAGAAGCTTGCCTAAGCCATCTATTGACTTCATAGCTGATATGATATTTAAACCAAGGACTTCAGACCTGACTTCCTCAGCCATCACACTACATCTGCTCTACTTAATCATTCATCTCTTCTGTTTCTCTCTCTCACACACGAGTATAATGTGCGACACATGCAATAGTTTTACATGGGAAACCATGAAAACTCCACTGCTTTGAAACATCTTTAGATGAAGCACAAATGTTGCAGGAAATGGAAGCAGACATGACTACTAAAGGTTTTGCTCTCTGGATTCTGTGGATAGATTCTATGACAGCAGTCCAATATAGAACACACAAGGTAGGATGGGTTATTCGGTCTCAACAACAGATAGAATTAGGTTAATCTTAACCACAGCTCAAAACGGAGATCATAAAATCCTCATAGCTGGAACTGCTCCCCCTTTCACTGCTGTTGAGAAACAAAACCAAAATACTGCAGCTTTCCTTATTGTTTAATAATTAGATAACACAGCCCAACAAAAAAAATATTTTTTTTCTAGTGCTTCAGAAGTTAGATCTATCCTTGGGTATATTTGGGGTGCTGATTCCAAAAAAGGCATCAGTTTTGCCCTATCAGCTCTAGTTTTGGAGAAACGGCATAGCCACCTTATACTGATTCAAGCAGCTTCCTCGTGAGGAAACCATGGCATTGGCTTCCTCACAAGGAATCAGCATATAAGGTGGTTATGCCGCATCTCTGAAACTAGAGCTGATAGGGCAAAACTGATGCCATTTTTGGAATCAGCACCCCAAATATACCCAAGGAAAGGTCTAACTTTTAAGGCACCAAAATGTGTGTTGGGATATTAAATTAAAGGGAAGCCGTTTATTTTTAGCCAGAAGTTTGTTTACCTGAATGGGAGAGAATATGAGCCTTCAGCTTGTCTGGTCTGTTGAACTCCTTATTGCAGCCTGTATGATTTCTTTGAATAACAACATTCAAAAAGGAAAAATTGATCAAATGCAGAACAACAACAGTGGCAGGCTGATACAGATAAAAGCATCAGACATAGCCCCCCCCCCCCCAGTTGTATGTAGGTAATCACTGGGTGCATCTTGCAATTTAAATGGTAGGACAATTACTGGGGCCTTCTGGCCTCCTCACCGTGGTACCAAATCAAACCTAACCTGCAAAAACCGAAATTGCAGAGCAATGCAGATGGCATCTGGTTCCCAAGAGAAAGATGCTCTGTGCGGCTTTTCCTTCTGCAGCTTTTTGGAAAATTAGCCTATTGAAAAGGACTTGCAAATATTGTGCCAAAAAGAACTGCAGGTCTATCCTTAATGACAAAGTTGGAAAGGACCACAAGCCCATCAGCTCTAATTACCCACTTTGAAGCAAGTCTATTTCCACCCTGCCAATCCACAGTGTAACAAGCACAGGGCACCTGCATCACTACGAGATGGCTACACAGCAAATGACCCAAGCTAGTAAGCCATCCAGGCACCAAAAAGGAGGAGGCAAAAAACAAAAAAAAATTCTTTTATTCTGAGCACAGCGTGGTTTCCAGTGCTTAAGCATGCCAGAATTTAAGGGGGGGGGGGGGAGAGTAGGAAATGAAGTACTGTATAAAGAAGGTGTTTTAATGAGATTGTTAGAGATGAGTTATAATCTAGTGAGTAGGACTAAGACAGACTGCTGGACTGATTAGTAGTTAATGAGATAATGAGGAATAGGTGTAACATTCTGTCAATGGATATATAAGTTCCAAGGGTAAGAGCAGGCTGAGAAGTCAGGCATTACTTGGTGTTTAGCTTTGGAAGAAGCCTGCCACAGATAGTGGGCAAAATGTAAAGAAGGTAGTAATGTTTTTTTTTTTTTAATGAACACGGTTTTTAACCCGATAACGTTGGTTTTGTTCTTAAACAAAATTCTTCTTGCTACCAGCAGAAATAACAGCTGCAAGATAATAAGGAGGGCATCAGGGAGGTGATGAACTGAGTGGATCAAGGGTAATGGAAAACTGCATCTCTAAGTATCCAATCAAGAGTATAGGAGTGCCATCAAGAAGAGCCCTTAGAACTCCAAAGAGGTCAGGGAATGCGACTACCCCATTATTCAGAATAGCTATGGCACAGAGGAGCAACCACTCACTGAGAGTCCCAGGGCTACTAAAGGGTTAGATAGTGCTTCTCTGTCTCCCGTTTGCATTTGCTCCGAAGACAGCAGTGTGCTTGGTTTCATACAGAAAACAGCAAGTCCTCACTTAACGTTGTTGATAGGTTCTCCTTGGAAACCGCGACTTTAAGCGAAACGACTTATAAGGAAACCAATTTTACCATAGGCTAATTGATAGACAAACTTTCCTATGGCATTTTCCCATCAACTTTAAAGCGAAATGACTTTAAATGAAACAACTTTAAGTGAGGACTTGCTGTATTTGACTTATGTAGGTACTTACTCTAAAGGTTTGACATTAGCCTATAATATGGAGTAGATGGAGATGGACAGCCCAATCCTAACCGGGCGAAATGCAGCAGGGCTGCAGGGGCCATGCTGCATCCTATCCCAGGAAGCAGCAGGCTGGAGGTCTCCTCGAGGTAAGGGGACAACCATCCCACCCTGGGGAAAGCTTCAGCCTGCGCAAAGGGGTTACTCGGATTTGCGCCTGCTAAATCGCTGGCGCAGAACCGAGAAACCTCGTGTCAGGCTTTCAAGCCCAGGAGAAGGAATAGGATTTTGTGTGCCAGTGGCACCAATCCCACCCCCCTCCCAGGCCTGATCCACCCCCATCTCCGCCCTCCCCCCAGCCCTTCCCCAGCCCCCATACCGCTTGGAGCAGCTCTTAGCTGCTCCGGAGCGCGGTTGTCTGGATCTGGCATCAGCGGGGACGGTGCAGGCCTTCCCGCTGGTGCCTCTTACTCCCAGGTCGTCGCAAAGCACTTTACAGTGCTTTTGCAACAGTGCTGGTACTGATGTTACAGCACCGGTGCTGACAAAGAGTAGGATTGCGCTGTTGGTTTAAAATTAACTCAGTGTTGTCT
This sequence comes from Plestiodon gilberti rubricaudatus, assembly GCA_026170595.1. Taxonomy (NCBI): domain Eukaryota; kingdom Metazoa; phylum Chordata; class Lepidosauria; order Squamata; family Scincidae; genus Plestiodon; species Plestiodon gilberti. The sequence continues at coordinate 184,784,240 of JANXHW010000004.1, read as the reverse complement.
GCAAAGCAGTTCTTGGCTGTTGTTGGGTACTTACGAGAAGGGGCATTTATATTTCTTGAAAGGTTCGTGGATCAGCATGTGCCGTTTGAGTTTATCTTTCCTATTGAAGGCAGAGTCACATACTGAACATTTAAAAGGCTTTTCACCTGCATAGGAGAGAGACACAAATGCAGCAAGGAAGTAACAAGCTGAGATCAGCTTAACGACTCACAACTCTTTTACTACAGCCCAGGTAAAGGAAATCCAAAGTTCTCGTCCTCTATTGAGCCACATTCCTAAAGAATCACATAGCTGGGTTGGGGGGAAAAACACGAATGCAGTTGGAAGGTTTTTTATGATGCCCATGTAACATGTATCGGGCAACGCACATTTCTGTTTACAACAGACCTGTTTGTAAGACTGGCATTGACATTAAACAACCTGGCTAAGGTTGTAGGCTGCTGACCACCACCAAAGACAGTAATAGAGCCTCCCTGCTTGAATTGGGGCAGATCTACCACCTCTGCTGGTATGCAGCCCCCCCCCCCAAGAAATCTCTCTCACAAGCACCCCACCACCACGGTTGCTTCCACAACTGTCTCCTCCCTCCCTCACCCAGTCTCTTAGGACAGCAGCCAGCAGCAGCGTCACTGCAGGGGGGGGCGGAGCTCCAAGTTCCGTCGGGCTCTGACCCTCCGTTACACGACGGGAGAAAGCGGCCCCGCCCCCTCACCTTTGGAGCCGGAATGCTCCACAAAAGCACTTGCTTTCTTCGGCCGGAATGGGTCCAAAGGCAAGGGGCGGGGCCACTTTCCCCCGTCGTGTAACGGAGGGTCAGAGCCCGACGGAACTTGGAGCTCCGCCCCCCCCCCCGCAGTGACGCTGCTGGCAACCAGATGGGGAAGCAGAGGCAAGGTGAGATGGTGTGGAGCAGAGCATGGGAACCCAGACAACCCCACCACCCATCTGCACTGTCTCCTTCCTCTTGCTCCACATGGTCCTGTTTGAAACCAACAAGATGAGCAGACTATGCTGGGAGTGCTCCCAGCATCAATAATCCCTCTAACGGGTCCACTTTGGGTGCAGCTCTGGAACCCTGTGATGTTTCCAGATGCTCCGCGATGATGTCACACATCATCATCAGACTTCTGGAAAGAGCCGAGTTCTGAAATGTGCAGAGCTCAGCTTCCCAGGGCTTTGAGCTGCACAGCCCAGCACCCTCCGTTTATGTCAAGATGTGAAGCAAGAGGAAGGAGGCCGTTCCAGAACTCAAGGGAAGGGGGCAGGCTCTGGATCATTACACTTCATCTCCTCTTGGAGAGGTGGAGGTGGTAGTGGCAGCAGCAGTGGCAGCAGCAGTGGGAGGGTTTTTTTCCCCCTCCAGAGGTGCTAGAGGAAGAGGTGGGCTGCCGTTGTTCCGATTCTCTTCCCACTTGCTGTCAGTGAGCAGGAGGTGGATTGGAGAGCCAATTGAAGTGGCTCAGTGACATGGTGGGGGGAGCAATAAGTAGATGTGGGATGCAGGACACCCCTCGCCAGTCTGGCACTCCCCCCAACTCACTGCTTGAAGCAAGCACTTCAGTCAGCTTCATAGCTAAGCCAGCCCTGATCAACACACTGGAAAGGACTTTGATGGAAACACCTACCCGAGTGAATATGAGCATGTAGCTTGAGGTAGTGTTCTCGACGGAAGAATTTCTTGCAGATCTGGCACTTGAATTTCCCCCCACCCCCGTGTGTAGGGAGATGCCGTCGCAAGTACCTCTCACAGGGGAATACCTGAAGGAAAAAGGACATGAAACAGCTAGGAACAAAGTCATCGGAAAGACGGTAGAAGCACACATATTTTTGAAAGGTAGCTCACCATAACAAAACCCTGCAGTGCAGTTTGCTGGTGTGCTGCATCACCTTCATTACACATAGTCACATGAAAGTGCATTCACACCATTGACAGTCTCTTTTTAATGTACATCTGGAAGCTCCCTTAATTGTATTGCCAGGTCTATTCCTGAGGGTTTGACGTGAGGAGAGCAGCCATAGAGCAGATTGTGTCTTGTTAACAGGAATGAAATGATGCAGACTGAGCTCCTCTAGCAGTGCAAATACCAACTCGACAGTTGCACACACCCCATGCAGTTTGCACAGGGTCGGCTGGACATTTACCATTCATCCAATGTGCAACTATGCTGGTTACTAGATGGCCTTGGGCAAGTCACCTTTTCCTCAGTCTAACATCTCTTACAGGACTAGGGTAGGAAAGAAACCTAAATTAAATATACTACAAGTAATGGGTAATAAGAACTGCCCAATGGCCCAAGTATTCAATTAGCTAGATCAAGACCTTGTATCAAGGTTCTACCCACCTTCTGACAGTGAGGGCAGGGGAAGCTGTGCGTTGCGGTCTGTAAGTGATGTTCCAAGGCTTCTGGGGTGGAATATTTATTTACACACTTGACACACCTAAAGCAGAAGGGAGAAGAACATAAAGCATTAGCTTGACTGAAGCCCATTGGTAGCTAGGTGCCAATTTTCTAATTTATTAAGAATATTGTCAGGGGAACCCGAGACATTTTGTAACCAGAAGTTGTAGTTGGGCTAGCTAGCACATCGGGCTTGGGCGTGGCGGGAGACCCAGGTTCTAACCCCTGCTTAACGGTGAAGCTCAATGAGTCACTGTCAGCCTAATCTATTTCACAGGGTTGTTGTGAGGATAAAATGAGGGAAAAGACCATATGCAGTAGTATGAGCTCCTTGGAAGAAGTGCAATATAAACATACAGTAAATAAAAAATATCTTCCTCTTCTTGATTTTCTGTTCCAAACTCTCTTGCTCAAATTGTCTGACTAAAGCATGTTCCTTTTGTAAACAATGGTAGTACTGTATGTGAGTTTGTAAACTAGGGTAGGACTGAGAATGGTGCAGGGGAAGGATTTGGGTGAAAACCTTTTATCTCCATATCCCAAGTTTGCCATTAACACCAGGGCCCCCAAAAATATACGAGAGAAAGTCTGTGCTAGATTTATAACTGGCTTAGAACTTTCAAAACCTGAAGCCCAAATTTTATGCTCAAACTGTTCTCCAATCTGTAAACAAAGACAGTGAGATCTAGCTACTTACACCATTCAACCAAAACAAAGTTTCCCTACCTCGTTACTCTCCCCAGCTGCAATTTAAATATTTGCCCTGATATTAACCACAATCTTTCCAGACACAGACTGACAACTACTACTCCCATTGCTACTGTACTTGTAAACGGCCACGTCCTTCTTGGGACTGTGCTGAGGCAGCAAGCTGTGAGAATACTGGTGGACGCCCAGATCATAGAGGGAGGGGAAGTCCTTGCTGCAGAGGTGGCAGCGGTAGCTCAGTTCCTCCTGGTGATTCTTGATATGCTCGAGGAAGGAGTCCTGCTTCTGGAATGTCTGTGCGCAACTTTTCACAACACATTTATACACCTGCAGGTTCATAAGGGCAGGAGTAAGGTTAGGCCAGTCATTTTCAAACTGTGTATCACAAGAAAACTAAGAGTGGGCTGTGAGAAATAAAGTCAATCAAGCCTCATGTGAGCTCCAAATAGCCACTTGCGGAGGTGGATGCCTGCTACACTTCTGCAAGATTAATTGCTCTGGTCTTGCCTCCTTCCACTAATCAGCATCCAATAGAGGCAGGAACTGGATCACTGAATCCTTTTTAAGTGAAGAGAAAGAAAAAATTGCCTGCAAGTCCTCAGAGGTGGTGGATACTTGCTGCAGCCCTGCATGAGTTTGCGTTCTAGATGTACCTCCTTCAAGTCAGGGAACATAGGATCCAGAACAGTGACTCACACTGACACACAGCAGGGTGCTCTCCTCTAGATGAGTAGTTCTTCATTTTACACACTCTAAAATGTAACAGCATTGAGGGTTTTGAAGTGTGTCTCCAATATAAACTTAGCCAAAAAAAGCTCTCAGCTCAAAAACGTTCAATCCAAAGTTTGAGGAAATATTGGATTAAACCTTTGAGGATTTATTTGGCTTGGTTTGACTGTGTTGTTCCTATGTGCAGGAGGTGTGGTCTGATGGTTGAGCTGCCGTATTGCCTGAAGAGCTAAGCAGAAATCTATGCCCTGGATGGGAGACAAGAGTGCTGGACTGACAAGCTGCAGTTGCCAGTTGTGGCAGAACGGAGTCACTGTTGAGTTGATGAGCCCCGCAGTGAGAGAGCGTGGGAGTGTGCGAGAAGGTTGGCTGGCAAGAACGGTGAACAGCTTGAGAATCCTGCCTGAGCTGATTTACAGTTGCTACGGAAGCTCAAAAAGTTTGCAGCCAGAAGAAGTAACCACACCTTGAAGGAAAACATCTGGCCTATTGAGGGTTCTGAATAATATTGTAAAACTCCATTGAAAAATGGTGGATTGGATAAGCCTGCCTGTACAAACCGCCTTGAATGCTGTGTAAAAATGGAGAAAGGTGGTATGTAAATACTTAAATAAAATAAATAAATGTTGTAGCATGGGGAATAATCAACAAACTCTGCTTGTGAATGAAGCATATTCCAGAACACAACCTCTTTGGGATCTGCAGAGGGGTCCCAGCTCAGTTGTACAAGTATACACTTTATACCTCTAAAGAGCTCAGGGTTCTGTCTCTGGCATCTCCAGTTAAAGGGTGTCAAAACGCTGTTGCAAGTCAAGGAAGAGAATACTGGGTGAGGCTAGACTGATCATTAAGATGACTCCATACAAGCACAGCTGTGTGTACAAAACTAAGGAAAATCAAAATCTGGCACAAACATGACCTACATTCTGCACCAAGAAAAGTCTTGACCTGCATCCAATATTAAGATTTGGACTTATTATGCATCCATTATTCTATTCCTGCAAGTCATAAGTAGTAGTAAAAAGCAAAGCAGGGGAAGAACCCATGCCTTGCCTGGGCACCTACCTGCTCATGTTTGTGCTGAGTCATGTGCGATTTCAGCTGGAAGTACGTGTTGAATTTATTGGAGCAGAACTGGCACTGATAGGAACTGTCAATCAAGACAACTTGCTTTGCTTCCAGCTTGCCAGCCTCACTCTCTTCTGCAGGAGGCATGGCTTGAGGCAGTGGGGGGCTGCTTCTAGGAGCCAGATTTAAGCCTGGAGGAAAAGGTCAGGATGCAGAAGAAATATTAGAAGTTCAGTTTGCAATATTCCCAGACAAGGGCGCCTTTTATCAGTCAAGGCTAGACTTGCATTTTCATGCAGGATCCTATCACTCATCTCTGAGCTCTCCCGTTCAAAAAGCAGAGCCAGGGAAATTAGATTCCCTTAGTTTTTTCCTTTGCTTTGCATTTAATTTCATTTGTATTGTCATTGAGGGGTTGGGCCTCTGCTCTGCAAAGAACAGAGCTTTAAAAGGTAGATGCTTCTTGATCACGGGTCTAATTCTTGGTAAGGTGGCAAGCTGGTGTCTCACTTGTACCTCTTCAGATGGCATGTGAGGGCTCACATGACTGACTGCCCTTGCATGCAAAGATTTCTTCTACAACAAAAACTAGATGTCAGGAAGAAAGATTCTCACATAGCCCTTCCAATGTGCAGGAATTTTGGGCATGCGCATATCAAGTTTGTAAAGGAGCATTCCATCACGTGAGCTCCTACCTGCAGTCTGAAGTGGTACAGTCCAAACACAGGTTTACCACCTCAATCGGAACTAGGCTAAGGTGTGCTCTTTGTTAGTGACTAATGGTGGCCTTATGGGCAGCACCAAGTGTTATTCTCTGCCCATAAACCAAATAAGGCTCACCATGAATTACACAACACATTTGCGAACTCACTGAATTCATTCTGCACTTTCATGATTGTTTGACCTATACATCACTGTTTTTCATTTGGAACAGCCCAATGTAGCTTCTAACACTTTCTTAAAGTGATGGATATGCCTGGATGTGCCCTTCCCACTCTACTCATTAAGCAGAAGAGTAGTTGTTACGTACAGCTCAGAAAAAGAATTTGGTCAGGTGGGAGGACATTTGTGGCACAATGCAAAACAGCTGATGCGTGGAAAGCGATGTGTACATGGATCACTCCTGATTCCTTAAGATCAACCAGGAACTACTGGGGGATATTCAGCTACATCACACCCAGTCACTGGATACATGGACCCTGTTCTATGAACAGTTCTAATGTATGGCAACTGGATCTTAGAAACAAACTGAGTGAGATTAATTATACAAAACTGGGTGTGGTATACTCTGTTGCAGCATTCTTTTCTCCTGCCACAGCCATGTAGATGTCTGTCTGTCTGTCTGTCTGTCTGTCACACACACACACACCTAACCAAGCAAAGATTTAGATTGTCCTACTGTGCAAAATTTTCAAAATAGAATTTCTAGAACTGAGATAAAATAACATGGATGGAGAATACAGAATAGGAGGTTGTGACTGAACTGGATTGTGTCAGCTGGTATAATCTGATCTGTACTTTCATGTGCTAATGAATTATGAAGATAGCAGTGCACAGAAATTAACTCTCCAAGCTCTCTATTCCTGAGAACAATGAAAAAAAGAGAGAGGTAGAAAGCATGAAGAAGCACAGTTACTCAGAGGTTTGGGGAGCAGGTCATCAGTCAACTGGCCATCCCACCAGTAAGTAATGCACCTGCATTTTCCTCATCCTCCTGCTGGTTGGGGTTGAGTGCCATGACTTGCACAGTGACAGAGCTCCGTGAGATGGTACACCCAACTCCTGGTGGCCACACCTTATGCGTCTGCATGTGCTTCTTCACATTGGACTTTTGCGCAAAGGCACGACCACATACGATGCACTGGAACGGCTTCTCCCCTGTGTGGCTGAAGGAAAACAGGATACCACATCAGAGGGGGAAGACACACTTTCTTAGCATGGGAGTAATCTCACTGGTGGTCAGCACGAGTACACCGCTAGAATCTTAAAAGGCAATGGTCTCAAGTCGTACCTTAAGGCAGAGATTCCCAAACTGGGCTCGGCGACACCCCAGCCCAGTGGAAACCAGTCACTATACCCCTTAAGGGGGTACCTCTTAAGGGAGTGGCGATGTCGCAATGGTGACTTCCGTGATCGCGCCACTGGCGAGGGGAAAAGGGGGGTTCCACTTACTTGGGGGTCATGCTGACCCTCAAGAGGGTGTGGGGGCCATGGATGGGGTTGCAGGGGCCCCCAGACCTTCCAGAGGGTCAGCATGACCCCCCAGGTAAGTAGAAACCCTCCCTTTTTTCCCCTCAGCAGTGGCACGATCTCAGAAGTGCCATCGTCTCCCCCGCCCCACAACCACTTATAGTGGTCCCAACTTTCTTGTAAAGTTTGGGAATCACTGCTTTAAGGACTACCCTTTTCTGTATGAGTCCATTCAACAGTCCAGGTCCAGTCAGGAGTCTTTACTGGCCATACCATCTTTGCAGCAAATAAGGATAGCCATTAGCGATAGCCAGAAATTGAGTTTGGACAGAAATAGCCCATATTTATGAAAGCTCCTTCCTGAAGGGGTAAGAAAACTTCTGTTGAGGTTATAGTTTATTTCTGTGGCTGTTTTAATTTGCTGTTGATGTTGTGTTAATATTATATTGAAGGGTTTTTAACTGGTGAGTTACTGTTTTTTTAATTGTTTTTTTTATTTTAATTTTTAAACTGCCCTGAACGTTTCGGAAAAGTGGTATATAAATATTTAAATAAACTCCGTTTTAGGAGAAAGTTTTCTGCCACCAGGAATACACAGCAATTGGACAAGGTCTTCCAAATTAGAAAATCCATTGCAAGAGGCTCTAAGTGTCTTCTCCCCAAATAGTGATTTTGTAGCAAGGAATTCACATTTGCAAAGCACTCATGCAGCACTTCCATATATTGGAAAGCAAAGGCAGAAGTTGAATGTGGCGACCTGGGAACATACATTTATGGTATATTAAAATTTACAAGCCACTTTTTCATCCCCCCCCCCCCAAAAAAAAGACCCTCAAAGCAGCATACCAAAAAAGAAAAATGCCATTAAAATCAATCAATACAATAAAAATAATCCTAGCAGAATCATGAATGACCAACCAGGAGGGTCAAAGGGAGAGCCACACTAGCTGGCAGGCCACAGGACCCAGCAAGGCCCCACAAGATCCTGTGGTGCCACTGAGTAAACAACCAACAGTTGGGACTGAATGTGGCTTTGAGACACAACACAGAGACAGCAATGAGACCAGTGTTTTGGAGAACACACTGATCTAGCAGAGAGATGGCTTTGATTTCCAAAATCTACTCCAGTAAGCAAAAATGGTTCCAACGCAAGCATAATTATTGTTCAGAGTATTCAGTCAAGCCTTCATCCCATCCAATTACCTATTTCCCCCATGCCTATCGTAGAGTTCAACATTACCTCCTGATATGTTGCTGCAGATCAAAGTTCTTGGTGAAGGCCTTATCGCAGTAGGTGCATTTCAGTTTGGGGGACTTGGGTTTCCCTGAAAAACAAACAGCAGAAAACAAGAATAAGGTCACTGACAGTGATTCATTCTCCATCATGCTGGGGTTATAGGTGGGAATAAACAAGCACAAAGTTTTATAGAAACAGCAAAGTGGTTACTGTAGCAAATGAGCCAATTTCACAGAAGAAGAAGAAACATGTTCATTAGTGTGTGGAATGAACGCCGTAGGATTACAGTTCACATTATCTTGGCATCAGGGAGCAGCTGCAGCACCTTTCCTTCCAGCATGACTAGGGTAATGTCAGAATAGACTAGGTTGGAGGAACTCATATGATCTAAGGTTTCTCACAATCCCTGACACCACAGGAAGGAGCACTATTGTTGTTTACTACTAACTCTACAGAGTAAAGCAGAGTATCGATGACGACAGGTCCCTGCCCTGGGGAGCTTACAATCTAAACATCAATCAGTTGCTTAGGTTAGCTTTAGAGCAGCCCAATCCTGCCTAAGATCCGCCCAAGATCCAGAGGGTGGGGGGCATGCTTCCCCCAGTGGGTCTCCCCAAGCCTCCGAATGGCTCCTGGAGGCGATTAAGACCCATTTCCAATTTTCGGGGAAACCAGGAAGTAAACTGGAAGTGGGCTTTAATTGCCGACAGGAGCCGTTCAGAGGCTTGGGGAGACTCACTAAGGGGCCACGCCCCCCTGCACCCTCCGGAGGGTGGTGCAACCTCCCAGTAAGTCAAAGAATACCCCTTTTGTCCCCGGCGGCGGCGTGAGCCTGGGTTCGCTGCCACCGCCATCACCCCGCCCCCACAAGCACTCAAAGTTCTCCCCTACTTAGGGGGAGAACTTTAAGAAACGCTGTTCTAACATATTACTTTGTATCTGTCACACTCTTCCATGGGGAAATGCATAAACTTCCCATACAGGGACTGCCTGTCCCTCAGCCTAGAGGGGAAAGAAGTAAAACTTCTGTTTCATATGTTGGAGTGTGGAAAGGAAACACGCGGCATTCTTTTCACACACACACTGACAAATAAGTGACTTCTCAGGATTCCAGCAAGAGCCTATAAGTTGTTCAGGGGGCTTTTGCTGCCCAGCTGTAGACAAGATCAAAGCAAGGACGGGTTGCAAGGAGCCTTACCTTCTAGCATGCTGCTGTCTGTTTTGGAACGACGATTTTTGGAAGTTGAACTTGAGTCAAAATTGGTCACACTTCCTCCACATGTATTATTTAAGGGGGCAGCAGTGCTGGGGCTTTTAGATTTAAAACCTTGCTTGCCTGGACTGTATACTGGAGGAGAGGGGTACACTGGGCTTTCCACGCATTGGCTGGGCACCTAAAATATAGACATTACTGGTGAAAACATGTCTCAAAACGCAACGCTAACATCAGCAACTCAAGGCTCCACCGCTATACATTCAATGTTCTCCCTACTGCCAAGACCACAGAGATGGGATGACATGTTCTGCTAGAGCCTGGTCTAGTTTCAGACTGGTAGTTACCATCCCAAAGGCTAAAGTGACAACATTTGGAGGGAAGATGTTAAGCCAAGTCATATATGAACAAGGAAGACAGCAGGGTTCCTTTCAGAGGCAAGCGGAGGGCATCGGAGTCAAATACAGTAATGGGATACAAATCGAACGAATAAATTTCTATTTGTAATTAAGATCAGAGAATAATTCTGAGACATACTTTGCACAAGCAGAATAAAAACATTAGATTGTTGCATGCACACACAAGGGAGTGTTACAGTGCTTTCCAGATACCATATTCTCTTCACTGTGGCCCCTGAACCATCTTATAATATGCACTCAAATAACAATCACAGCAAAGGTCATGCCATTTTTTTTCTTTCTACTGTTCAGTATCCGATGGCAATATGTCTGCTTGCACAGTTTTCATCAGACTTTTGTTATGCTCCCCAATCAACGCCACAAAAAATACGGCCTCTGAAAACAACTTAAGCATAATGAATTCTGACATTTAAGGAGGTGCTTATTCATTTCCCTGCTAGTAGATTGCTTTACTACTCAAACACCTACTCTTATCACCCATCACCCATCAAACACCGCTTGGTAGCTTTCCAAACAAAGCTTCTGTCTCCATGCTTAGCACTGGTGCTCCAGAACTTGCAGAGCTGTATGATGTTCTCCCCCTTAATCACATTTAGCCCAGCTACATGCATTTCATTCCAGTAATCTCTCCACATCAGTAGCCCATTAATCGTTATCCTTGTTCTCTCATTTCTCTTAAGCGGGACATTTTTCTGATCATTACCTTGGTCCACAGAGGAAACAATCATTGATTAGAGGACAACCTGATGCAGCTTGCAGCATCTCCAGTTTCTTTGATAAATGGTGTTTCGGGGCTGAGTGAATTGAAGTAGTGTTTTTCTCACGGTCTGGTTGGAGCCTGAGAACATGCACTCCTCCAAAAGAAAGAAGCAAGCAGCACTTGGAGCAACACTGCACTATGCAACCAAAACCATTTTTACCTCCATAGGTGGGTAGGGCTGCATCCCCAAGTTTTGTATCTCTACCGCACCATTCCCAGTCATGCTGGCAGGTGTGCTATATACTTCCACCACTCCGCTGCTGCCTGTGCTGCCCTGAACTGCTGCTCCAAGAGTTTGAGGAGGGGGAGGCTGAGGCGGTGGTGGTGGCGGCGGAGGAGGAGGTGGTGGTTGAGAGAGGTATCCCGCTCCACTGTGCATACTCAGGCTGCTCTAAAAAGACAGAATGAGAGATAAGCAAAGCATTGGGGAAAATGGCAACAGATCAAATTTGTGCTCCGACGCTGATCTTAATTCACAGAACAAGATCACCATGTACCTTGATAAAACATTCTGCAAACACAAACTTCCCTCCAGATTGAATACTGTGGATGAAATAAGTCAATCGATGATGATCGACAATAGCAAACAAGCCACTGCAGGATCATCATGTGACCAGACTTCCAGCTTTTACATAATCTTAATAGTTTTGAGTTTCCTTCGTCATAAATTCCAGAGTCGCAGCCATGTTTAGCCTATTGTGGCAAAGCCAATAACAAGTCTTCTGGCACCTGAAAGACTAACAACTATACTGTTATATATCATACGTTTTCATGACCCGAGGCCCACTTTGTCAGATACATCAGTTGTATCTGATAACATGGCCATCTGACAAACTGGGTTCTGGTCCATGAAAACTTACAGCATAATAGAATTGTGAGTACGTTATTTAAGGTGTCATCAGGCTCTTTGTAGTTTTTCCTTTACACCCTCTATCCAGGCTTTTAAAAAAGGATGACATTCCAGAACCACACATACTTACGGTGTTTGTACACCAGGGATTTTTACAATTACTATTCTCCATGCCATTCCTAACATTCCCTTTGCCCTGTTGACCACTGGTGTACATGAAGTTTGATACACAATGACAACAACCTCTCCAATCTCCCTGAAGAGTAAACAACTAATTTCGTACTGAATGCTGTGTTTATGTTACGGTCAGAACGATCATTTCAAGTCATGTTATCAAGTGGGTTATTTCACCCAGAAGTGCAGAAATGCTCTGAGAGGCTTCTGGCTTCAGACACATTCTTATATTGTGTGGCTTGGCAGCAAGCTACCCATAAAATTCCTTTTTACCCTTAGTATAGCTATAGATATAATTTGCCAGTTTTATGCACAAGAACGTAGGAAAACATTCTGCTTACCTGCACAGAGGGTTGCACTGTGGACATTGATTGGTCCAGAGTTGTAAAAGCAGACATAGCTGACATCAACACCTCATCACTCACTAAGATATTCCCTTGTACAAGAGTCTGAATCAGAGGAGAGGGTGGGACGGTAATATATGTAGAGATCTGCTAGAAGGCAGAGGGTAGAAAAAAATCCTATATTGGTTATCAGCACAGAAATAAAAAAATTAGCAGAGGGTATTAAAAGAGGCTCTGAGAAAATGTCCAATATTCAATGCAACCTCTCTCAGTCTGCCAGATTATGAATGATAAGGATATACAGGCGTCCCCCGCTTAACGACAGGGATACGTTCTGAAATCCCCATCATAAAGTGAAGCCGTCATTAAGCGAGTCTTTAGCACTGTGCTTAATGCCCCAGGTCTTTTTAAAGTCCCAGCTCATCAGCTGTTTGGCTTTAGATAAAGGCTTTGGAGATCAGCACTGGGGCTTTAAGCACAGCGCTGAACTTCAAAGCCCTTATCTAGCTCGAAACAGCTGATGAGCTGGGACTTTAAAAAGATGCGTCCTTTTAAATCCTTTGCTCTTTTTTACTGGGGACCTCCGTTATATATCTGGATCGTCGTTAACCGAGCCATCATTAAGCGGGGGACACCTGTACAGAATGCTACATTGCCTGAAATCCTTGCCTTGGATAGTAACACCACCACTTAACACTTAGATAGCACTTGGGAGTGTCCAAAGTCCTTCACAAACACTATCACAATAATCCTAACAAGAGCCTGTAAGATAGATTGGTGTCCTGACATCGTTTGATAGAGCAGTGTTTCTCAAACTGTGGGTTGTGACCTGATTTCTGGTGGGTCCCAGGTGATGGAAAGATCAAATAAGTAATTGCCACAAACCCTGAGGCTATTCAAAAATCAGATAGCTGCCAATTGCCCTTCAAAGAGGTGAACTCCTGCAGTTTGCAAGATAGCTGCTAATTACCCTGAAAACTGCTGAACTCTTGCAGTTTGCAAGCTTGTGTAAATATAGGGAGATAAATGTTTGAGCGTCTGGTAAACCTAGGTGGGTCCAGATAGAGTGTCATTTTAAAAAGTGGGTCCCAGTGCTAAAATGCTTGAGAACCACTGTGATAGAGGGATCCAACAACAAAAACATGAAACGACTTCACCGAAACATAAGAGCTGATTTTTCTGATTCTCAGGCACCTGGCAGCTCTATGTGCCTGCTTGCAAGTTCTGAGCCACCTAGGCTTGGGAAGGACTATAGCTCTGCAAGGTACTTCAGGATCAGCAGCTCAACTACCACCTAGGCTGGAGTGAAAGAGTTTTGCACATTTTATGCCTATTTGTGAACTTCAGGGCCCTTGGGGGCAACTCATCTCTTTATACTTTTTTTTTTTTGTTAAATTCCCTATGGGGGAGATTCTGTTTTCCAGTTAAATGGAAAGAGCCCAGCACTCTCTCCCCTCCACATTTCCTTTTCCTCTCTGTCCCACCAGATCTTATTCCCTCTTTTGGAAATCTCCCCACCCCTTTTCTCTCCTTGGATGTATGCCACCAAAATGGCTGGCCTGTGTGCAAGGAGACCCAAAGGCAATCGGGCAGCCTACCAGGGGTAAGTAAAAATATTTTATTTAACTGCTGCAGGCTGTCCGATCACCCCTCCGCCGCCGCCACCACCACTATAGCACGCAGTGCAGCTTCCACTGGCACGGTTGCATGCTTTATAGAAGGCCACGTAACAGACTGCCAAATATCCACATCCAGTAGGATAGGCCTGATGGGTGCTACAACAACCCCTGAGCCAGCCATGCAAATTGCTACCCTTCTCCCCCCCCCCACCATTTCCTCCAAAAGAAAATAAAAAACTTGCGCCAGCCCAGGGTGGCTGGAGGGGAGACAAAACCAAGCTGAGCAGAGGAGTTTCCCCACCCCTTTCTTTTAGGGGTGCACCCAGCACCCAGGGCAGCTTTACCCATCCTGTTCAAAATGACCCCAAATAGCAAAGCATGCTGGCAACCTACAGGAAGAAGGGGCCTGCCACTGCCTGGATCCTCTTCCCACTTGCTTTGAGGCATACTACCCCTCATCCTCATCCTCCCCCCCCCTCTCTCTCTCTCTCTCTCTCTCTCTCTCTCTCTCTCTCACACACACACACACACACACACACACACACACACACACACACGCCTCTCAACTTGCTTCAGGCCACATCATCTGTGGGCCGGCCCTGCAGTAGGATTATTTTTCTGCTCTTAAAAGATATCTTAACTGAGCATTGTACAACCATAAAACCCGATGTGACAGATAAGGATCTCATCCCCATAAAGAACTGGGACACTTATTTAAAGAAAGGTTAAAAAATGAGAGGCAGGCTGCCTTTATGTATTATAAAATCCTATATCCTGTTTTATCCTGTACTGCACAAATATTGTGCTGGGTGCTCTCAATGATCAAACATAGAGAAACAACATGGGGATTTTCAAAAGCCATCGTTCAAGATTGTTGTCCTCGGTTTGGGGTTATATCAAACTGTCCATTTTTTTTATGGCACCAAGACCTCCAAGAGCTCAGCATCTCTACCTGCCGATTGGTGGTCTGAGCCTGCTGCACTGATGTAATGGATGGGGTGTATACGCTATTGGCAGCCAGCGAGACTGTAGCCAGTGAGGGGGTATTGCCTTGACACTGTTCCCGCTTGTGAGTCATGAATGCTGGCAGCGAGTTGAACTGCTTCTTACACTTTCCACAAAGGAACACATCCTCATCATCTGCAATTAGAAGAGCAAAGTTATTGAGCCAGCTCCAGAGTTTTTGGGAGTTGCATAAAATATTAGCGTTAAGGGAACCTAACTAGTGTTAAGAGAAAGTTAGGAGCCCTTGTTGTGGCTTTTCCTCAAGTGTACAATGAACACACACGGGGGATGGTGGGCAGGCAGCACTGCAAAGGCAGGATGTATTTTCTTTAACGAAACTAATGAGGATAGAAACAAACTGGAAAATGTTCTGTTATACTGACTTTATTTTAACAAACATACAGCATCGTTGTCATTGGACAGTCTGTGTAGCAAAGTTCACTCTGGATTTCTGTACAGTAAAATCCACCTGCTAATTGCCATTTTCCTAAACAGCAAATGAACATAAATGAAATAGCATTGACACCCCCCCCCCTCAACCTGCTCCATGTACATGGTTCTTGGGGCTATGCAACCAATGGTTGACATATGGGTTGGCACAGCAAAGTTAGCTTTGATTCCTGCGAGGCAGGGACATCAGTCACCTTTCCCATGTAATGCTAGCAATGTGTTTCTGCTCACCACAGTGACAGATAGCAAAGCTACATGCAGAAGCGTCGCCGGGGGGGGAATGGTAGGCCCCCGGGCAACAAGTGGGGGGGCGACAAAGTGGCAGAGGGGACGACAACCATGCTGTTTCGGCGGCAGAAACAGCGGGTGGCGGAGATGGCACTGGGTTTGGTACACCCTCCCGCCCTGCATCTCTGAAGGGATTTGCAGCAGTAGCAGCAGTGGTGACATCACTTCCGGTGGTGACATCATGGGGGGCCACATCGCAACGCCACTGGTTACATGGCAACCGGCAAACTGGGGCCCCAATTCTGACTTCTTTCTATTAAATCTTCTTTAAAACACAAGCAAGGAACTCACCCATAGCCTGGATGGTGGTCGATGTGTTGACGTTTTGTGCGGAAGGATCCGTTACTGCTCCTTGGCCATCTAGCAAGGACTGGACAGCCAGCACTGTCTGGTTATCCATCCCTGAAGGACAAAGAAATGGCAATAAGAGGGGCTGCATGCTGAAACACCGTCAGGGACAAAACAGATCACTAAATTTGAAAGGTTTGATTACATAATGCACTATTGCTAAATAAATAATTGTATTAAGCATGTCCTCTCGTTGCAAAATGCAACGTCCTCGTTCTGTCACAACACAGCCTCTCTTTCTTTACAGTTCTCATCCTTCCAACAATGAACTGACTCACATCTACACCCACTCATCTATGAAGTTTTCACGTTAGTTATCCAAACAGACCGACACGATATAGCTTTGGGCTCAGTATGGTTCCACAAGGAGTTTCTAGAAATCAAGAACAGGGTCATATTTGTTAGAAGCACCAAAAGGTCTGGCCATCCCAATTTCATTTATGTGTTTATTTTAAAGGTGAGATAACCACACCCTGCTACAACTACAACTAAAAGAATAAAATAAATTTATTATTATTAAATTTATTCATTAGAGTGTTTTCTTTTCCTGTCACTTATTTCTACTTTATTATATTTCATTTAAAAATCTAGCCCATTTTCTCACAAGGCCTTGGAAAGGGGTGCAATATTTATGTATAAAAATTGGAAATGTTTTTTTTTAAAATCCCCAATAAATATAAAAGGTATATTAGGCTGCAATCCTATACTGACATACCTAGGAGTAAGTTCTATTGAACTCAGTGAGATTTACTTCTGCGCAGACATGCATAGGATTGAACTACTAGAGTGCTAGCCTCTACACATGATTACTCAGAAATAAGTCCCACTGTGTTCAATGAGACTTCCTCCCTAGGAAGTGTGCTTACGACTGCAGCCATGTTACATAACTTAAGCTATATATTGTCTTTTAGGTAGCTCTTGGGAAAGATGATGGCCTAGACCAGTGTTTCCCAAACTGTGGGTCAGGATCCACTGGTAGGTCATGACCCGATTTCTGGTGGATCCCGAGCAGAGCCTCCAATGAAAACACGGGTGATAGAAAGATCAGATAACCAATTGCATCAAACCCTGAAGCTATTCAAAAATCAGATAGCTGCTAGTTGTCCTGCAAGGACCTAAGCTCCTGCAGTTTGCAAGCTTGTGTAAATATAGGGAGATAAATGTTTGAGCCTCTTTTTTCCGTCATTGTACGTCAATGACAGGTAGTGAGGGCAGGTGAAGGCTGGGTCAAGCCTCATTGGGGCAGCCTCATTACGAGAAATGGATTGAGGGTTTTTTGTAAAATAAAGAAATAAATAAAAGTATTACTTGTAAATACTGTAAATAAAAATATTTCTTTCTAGATCTCCTTTTTTAAATCTCATAAAGCTAGGTGGGTAGCTAGCCAATAGAGTGTCGTTTTAAAACGTGGGTCCCGGTGCTAAACAGGCCTAGACGTTAACTTGCACCCTGTGCAAGTTTCTCAGTTGGTCTCCTGCTGAGCCTGATGCTTCTTCCCAGCTAAACTCCTTTGAAAAAAGTTTCAAAGGCAGTTTAGCACTCCTGCTGTAGGAGAAGTTCCAAAGGTATGCTTCCCCCCACTCCCCCCCCCCACACCCCACAGCAGACAAGGTTTTTGCCTGTGCTTATTATTTTTTTTTTTGCAGCTTTATGAGAAGCATTTTTATGAACATTGAATTGTTGTTGTCTTGAATTTTTGGAGAGGCATTTAATAAAACTTGTGAATAATTAAATAAAAAATATAGGACAGCCACTTTGCATAGAACTATATTATTCCTGTTAAGAGTCAGTAATTCACACTATTATATTGAAAAAGGAATGAATTTTAGGTATAAAACTACAGAGACACCGAGACATTTAATAACTAGTGAAACGTCAGACTGCCTGTGTCCCAAAGGATAAAGCTGGTTCAAGGTGGGAAAGTGCAAGGAAGTGGCCAGATAGCTCACAGGCAGGCTGTTTGTAACAGCTACCTGGGACTTCTTCAGTGCCTATGTGGCTGTTAACAGGGGGACACTGTGTCATCTAATATATAGCCCTGATATCATTTGAATGAATGGTTAGCTTCAAAAAACCATGATGAGAGCTACTTGGCTACAATACAACATACTATTGTATTGTATATTACAGTATTGGCTACTTCGGGCAAGTTATATTGGCGAGGTCTGGTGAGGGATGGTACGTCAGGTGCAGAGGTGAGCTGGGCAGGTTGTCATTTTCAGCAGCTGCCCCTCTTGCTTACAAAACAGGTGCAGAAAATCCCAAGACAGGATTCTGCACATACTGACTCACTTCTGCACTTTAGTTAGGCCAGGGGTTCTTAACCAGTGGTACTCGTACCACCAGTGGTACTTCTGTGGTGGAAGTACCACTGTGGTTCCACGACTGCTGGTGGAAGTCGTGTGGTTCCACGACTGCTGGTGGAAGTCGGACTTCCGGGCCCCTGCTCCGACGCGGTGCTTTCGGCACTGCATTTTCGCTCCCAAGAGGCTCCTGCCTTTGGCAGAGCCTCTCAGGAACACTGAGAAGGGCCCTCCCACCTGCCCAGAGCCTCCTACCTGGGTTTTCTGGCCTCCGATAACCCGAAAACCTGGAAGTAACAGGCGATGATGTCATTGCCAGTCACTTCCGGTGGTATGCAGCCAGAGAGTGGCGCCAGAGGTGGTACTCGGCCGGGAAGGGGTTGGGAACCCTGGAGTTAGGCAATCCAGATGGCTCTATGAAGCCAGTTAGTCTCAGGGTGGGGGCATCGCTAGCAGTTCCAAGCTGATGGAAAATGCCCTCTAGTCTTGATTCCAAATACAGTTATCAATTAGAACCTGTATGAAGTAAAAACCATATGTGGAGCCTCTCATAGATTCTTCTTGATCCTCTTGAACATGTGCACCACCCAAGATCATTTATGACTATGTATTATACATTCACAACAGGTAGAAGGGTCTGAAAACCCTGCAAGAAACTCCTCTTGGCTCCAATCAGCTATCTTTCAATTATGCCTGACAGAGCATTGTGTAACTTGAATACTGGTGTAGAATATCTTACACCAAATATCCTCACACCAAAAGAAGCTGTGTTGCACACTTATTTATTCTCCAGAACCAACATTAGAATCACCAGTGCTCTGTATCAGATCTCAGAATAGGGGACACTTTAGAGGTGTTTTCCCGGACCAACTGATGCCCAGACTTACCGGTAATTCTCAGAAGGTTTTTATGCAGCCCCTGGCACATGTGATAGATAGAACAACATGAGTGCAGAGGTTTTTCCCACATCACAACCTGCC
The DNA here is from genome assembly GCA_026170595.1 of Plestiodon gilberti rubricaudatus. Lineage (NCBI taxonomy): Eukaryota > Metazoa > Chordata > Lepidosauria > Squamata > Scincidae > Plestiodon > Plestiodon gilberti. Next base: position 184,765,156 of record JANXHW010000004.1, on the reverse strand, counting down.
CCCATATATCTGTGATTAGGAAGGCGGGCATATCAGGGTATATCTTTCAAGAAGGCTCATGACCTGGCACTTCATTTTAGAAATTAAATCATTACCAGCTTTGTACCTGAGCATTGCACCTTGCTTTATTATTGAGGCCATTTATTACATGGCCATTTCATACAGAAGCATGCATTTTTACTCAGAAGCATAAGAACATAACATAAGAAGAGCCCTGCTGGATCAGGCCAAAGGCCCATCTAGTCCAGCTTCCTGTATCTCACAGTGGTCCCACCAGATGCCTCAGGGAGTACACAACCAAAAAGATAACCTGTTTCCTGTTGTCACTCCCTTGCACCTGGCACAGAGAAATCCTACTTCTAAAGCCAGGTGGTTGCTTATGGCTTGTAACCTGTGATGGTCTTTTCCTCTATGAATCTATCCAAACCCCTTTTAGTACTGCAAACTGTACTAAGTTTAATGAGATTCCCTCCCAGAGTAGCATGTACAGGACTGAAGTTTAGGCTACACTTCCCTGGAAACAAGCCCCACTGAACATGATGGGATTTACTCACTTACTACACTGTAGGGATATTTTTCCACAAGACATTAAAAAAAAATGCTTTTTAGGCCCTTGTTGCTCTATTTGTTAGTATGCATGTGCAAATGTTAATGAGACAGGAAGAAAGGTAAAGAACAATTTTTAAACTAAACATATGGACATTGAATTTGAATAGACTAGAGATGCGGTGCACTCTTAGGCATGTCAACTCAGAAGTGTCACTTAATTTAACAGGGCTTACTCCCAGATAAGGTGCACACTGGCGTCGACGGGGGGAAGCGGGGGGGGGCGGGCCGCCGGGGGGCGTCGTGCGTATAGGGGTGACGCGCGATGTCCCTTACTTACAATTTTGCGCTGCAGGTGGGCCCGCCCACCCTCCCTCGTCTCCGTTTGGCTCCAAAATGAGCCGAAAACGGAGCGGGGAGGGCGCTCCGCTCCTGTGCGTGACGTCACGCGCGGGGGCGGAGCCTCCCCCTTAAGGGCGACGCGCGCCCCCGCTCTGGGGTGACGCGCGTCGTCGCGACGCCACTGAAGGTGCACAGGATCACAGTGGGTCTTCACTGTTCATAAACGTGTTTAGGGCTGTAAGGATAAGTATCACTTGAGGGAAAATGACATCATGTTTGATCTCGTCTTGACTATTTGTATTGCTATGCTGCCGGTTGTTTTGAGTGCCTTAGTAGAAGAAAAAATGAGTATAATTTCTAAATAAATAAGGCTGCAATTCTATACATACTTTTCTGGGAGTAAGCCCCATTGTACCCAATGGAACTTACTTCCGAGTAGATATGCACAGGATCGCACTGTAAGAGACTGAGGGATGAGTACATACCGTATTGACCTGAGTATAAGACTCACTTTTTTCCCCTAAGGCAAGTCTTTAAAGTAGGGGTGCGGCCTACAATCAAAGTCTAGCATTTTCTGCCTAGAGTTTTCTGCAAAGCGTCCTGTTTTCAAGCCTCTCCAAGTCTCTTTCGGGTCATTCTGTGTCAAATCAACCAATGAAAAATCCTTGACATCATGGATTTTGTTCATTTTCGGTACATTTGTAGCTTACCATGAGATGTTTAAAAATTATTTTTTCAGATTTTTTTGTCCATCCGTTTTTGAGATATTGAATGTTCAAAATTGCCAAAAAAGGCCAATATCCACTTGTCACCATACATTCAAACGCCAGTTACAGGATAACGATGAACGCTACAGACATGGGACATGTGTCGTTTTAAAGCTTATGAATAGGGCTTTCATTTGATATACAACATGACAAAATTGTAAATTTTCAAGAAATTCAAAAATATTCAAATAATATTAATTTTGAAATTTTGAAAAATCGAACTTTTTTAAAATTTTCAAAAAAATCACACTTAAAGGTATATGTCTTGTAGTCAATCAGTCAAAATTTCAAGATGGTATCTCAATGGTATCATACAAAAATTAAATTTTCTTGTTGGCAGTGACCAGGAATTAAACCCCTCAAGTCCATTTTTCTACAGTTTACATTGATAAAATCATGTGGTAAACTGAAATGAATCCAAAAATTTATAACAGGACTTATAGAGATAGATTTATAGAGAATGAATTCACTTTCTATTCTTTTACAGGTAAAACTATCAAAATCATGAGCTTTTTACTTATGTTCGTAGTTTTAAAATTTTCCTTTAGTTGCTGAATAATTTCTGAATCAGCACAGTGACATTTTTCCTCATCTAAATCATCTTCAGAAGTAAAAAAAAATTCTTTGTAGGTCCTTTTAATCTTCCCCATCTTTTCTTTGCACTTTAGATACTTTCTTCTTGACTCACCAAGGGAGGTCAAAGAGGCATTTAAGTGGCTTAAAGCTGTATCAGGGTCCAAATACTCAGACTCCTTTATATGACTAAGACCAGGAATCTCATAATTCTCAGGAGGAATTTCCTTTTCAAGTATATTGTTTTCCATCTGACAAGGCTTCTATTCATGTGTGGTTTGATTTCACTATTTAGTGAAACCATCCAATCAGTTACATCAGTGCCAACCTTTAGGCTGCAATCCTATGCACACTTTCCTGGTAGTAAGCCCCATTGAATGCAATGGGACATACTTTTGAGTAGACATGCATAGGATTCTGCTGTTAACTATTGAAATTTGGGCAGGTGCAGCTCATCATCATGGAAGGGTGCAACAAGCTGCACCGGCCCAAATTCCAAAGGTAGGATCTGGGAAGGTTACTTATACTAGGGTGCCCGCTGCCCAGATTCAATAAGGGACAGCGTGACTATGCCTTTAACTGTACTGTTTTACTGTTCTACTAATGTGTATATTTTCTTTAAGTTAAAAAAAGTTAAAAATGTATTTTTAAAAAAATAGCACCAAACTTTAAGGGTGCGGCTTATAATCAGGAGCATCCTATACTCAGGGCAATACGGTATTTGCTACCAGGGCATGTATGGCCACCTTTCAAACACACACAACTCGGCCTCATTAGCACTAGGGAATTGGCAGTTTTAAATTCACGGTGCAGCGCCAGCAAACAGCCAGTGGAGTTTTCTCTGGACAAGGTGGCGAGCAGCCCTACCGCAAACTGCACTAGACTAGACAAAGGTGCAGCAGCAGAAAGCTTCGCGGGGAGGTCTGGGGAACCTTGCAAAGAAGGCATTGAGATCATCATCACTGGGAGCGTCTCTTTTTTATTATTTGAAATCTTGCTTAAGAAGAAGAGTCTCCCAGAAAGACGACTAAATGAGGCGCCATTGCCAATTGGCGAAGTAGTCCCCAGCAGACGGCGGCTGAGCGTGTCTTGTCAGCAGCAGGAACGGGACTTCCAGCAGGACCCGAGTCATCCCGCTCCTCTCTAGGTCCTGCCAGCGCCTGATTCCTCCAAGCGCCGCAGAGAGGAAGCGAGACACACTTGCAGGCTGGCGTTGCTGCTGCGACTGCTCTGCGAAGTCGGGCACTGTCCGCCCGCCTGCCTCAGCGGCTGTTCCATGAACCTCCCTCGGCCCTAGCCGCTGCCTGGGGCGGCCCCGCATCCTCCTCAGCCCCTGTCCCGTCCGCAGCGGCGGGAGGGGGCGCACCCGGCGCGGAACAGCCACGCTTGGGCTTGTGGCGCCTCCGTTCTCCCTCCCCCCACTAGGCCGCAACCCACCAGGCTCCCCGATATATATATATACCTTCCAGCGCCTCGAATATCGCCTGCGCCATCTTGGAGCTGAGGTAGCCGCGGCAGAGCAGCCTAAACGGGCATTGTGGGAAGGAGAGGGAGGCCGTCCTGGCCGCCAGGGGGAGCGCGTGACCACGAACTGGGGAGGGGAGGCTGGCTGAGGGAACAGCCTCTCTACAGGAAGGCGGATCTCGGCTAGGCGGCAGGTTTTTGCCCGGATCTCGACCTTTTAATTTTAATGCCCTGGAAGGGACCGTGACAGGTTTGCCTTTTTGTCACATTATTTTCTGCCTGGGCTGTTCTTCTTATGATATTGTGCGAGAGAAATTCACTATGCACACTTCCCTGGGAAGAAGCCACGTTGCAGATATAGTGAGGCTTACGCTTACTCCTGAGCATGCATAGGAGGATTGCACACTGTAAGTGCATTTAAAAACAAAACAAAAGGAGGCAAGAGGTGAAACTTTAAACCACCTGATGTGATGCTATGTGACTGTTGTTGTTGGCCCTGCCCTGATCAACAATGAGCTTTTGCCAAAGGACCACTTTATGAAGGAAGTACAGTACTGTAATCGTTGATGTGCCAGCGCCGCAACCCGCAAGGCCAAAGTGTTGGGTTGGGGTGCCTCATTCTCACAGTACCGCTACCTCCATGCTCCATCCGCACTTGTTTTTAGTTTTGCTTGGAAGTGAAGTCTTCATTCACATAGGGACATCCTTTAGCTTGTAATTGACAGAAGTTCACACATGCGCTTGTAACTCTGAGCAAATATTTTAATCCAGTAGAACCCTCACTAGATAAGGGTAGGGGCTTTTCCAGATGGTGCACCAACCCTCAGAGACATCTAGATGCTCTGTAAGACATCTGGATGCTTTCTGAAAACCTCTGTCAGGGTCCCAGCAGCAGAGTCCAAGGAAGAGAGCACATGGTCCAAAGCATGTCCAAAGAATCAGAAGCAGGTGATGTGGTCCAAGAAGACCATGTTCAGACCAAGAGGCAAAGCAAGGTACGGCAGGGCAGTCTGTGCAGCTACAGGAACAAATTGCTCACACTAGGAAGCCACTACAGTTGTGTGGCATAGTGGCTAAAGACAAGAGAGACCCAGATCCAAATCTTCACACTTGCCCATGAAGTTCACTGGGTGAACTTGGACCAGTCTTTCAGTCTAATCTGCCTCACAGGACTGTTGTAAGCATAAAATGAGAATTATAGATAGTGCCCTGGGATCTTTGGATGAAAGGCAGGATGCAAATGGGGGGAGGCCAGCAGGGTTCCTGTTGGCATCCCAGGTCACCATCTTCCAGCCACAGATCTCCCAATGACTGGTCTGGCCCCTAAAAACAGAGAGAGAGAGAGAGAGAGAGAGAGAGAGAGAGAGAGAGAAATTATGGCTTGGTTTCATACAGGGCTGACCCATAAGACCAACTGAAATGGTCGTCTCTCAGGCAGCAGATGGGGGGGGGGGCTCATCTCTGTCCAGTTACATGCCTCCACTGCTTCTCTTCCTACCATACCCTGGATGGGAAAATAAATACAGGTGGGCCCCCATATCCACTGGGGATATGTTCCAAGCCCCTCCGTGGATACTTGAAACCGTGGATAAGAGCGAACACCCCCTCCATGGTTTCCTGAGGGCCCCCACCCTGCCTCCCCGGCAGGCAGGCATGCTTGCCCCCCCCCAGTTCTTATTTTTCTTTCAGCAAGCTTTGTTTCTTCCTTAAAACAAACAGAGAAGCAGCCTCCATTGCAGGCAAGTAGAACTAGACTAAGTCCTAGAGAGGCTCTGCAAGGTTTCTGTTAACCTCACAGAGCCTCTCTAGTACTTAGTCTCGTTCTACTTGCCTGTAATAAGCAGCCTCTCCTGTTTCTTTAAGGAAGAAACGAAGCTTACTGGGAAAAAAGTAAAAGCCTGGGGGGGGGTCCCCACGATCCGTGGATAACTGAAACCGTGGATAGCGAATCAGTGGATATGGGGGCCCACCTGTAAATGTGGAGGGGAGGAGAGTGCTCAGCTAGAATTGGAGAGTGGGAGGAGCCAAGCCTGGAATGCATTTGGAATGCTTCCTCAGGCCGCAGGAGGCCTTGGGCTGGCCTTGGACTAATGGTTCTCAAATCAAAAAGGTTGCAAACTTCTGCTTTTAGGGAACAATGGTCTTTGTCAGAAGTTTGGTAACTCTTGGGACACAGCGAAATCTCCCGTGATCCACCCTGAGAGTGTGCTTAGCAACCAAAATAAATCAAGCAACAGACTCAACTGGCTCTGGAGAGAGAAAGTGGCACAGAGAGCTGAGGTTGTGGCTCTGGCCTACTCATATCCCTATATGACAAGGGTGGCCAAACTGTGGCTCCTGAGCCACATGCAGCTCTTTGACATATAATGTGCGGCTCTCGGAAATATGTTGGCTGAGCTCCTTTTTGCATCACAATTAATATAAAAGGTAAATAACAAATTTTTAACCAGGTATAAACTGAGAGTCCACTGGATTAAAACATAAGCTTGATGTTCATGGTGAGTACCGTAAATATATTTAAGAATTTAAATGCTTCTTAAATATTGCAGCTCTCACATTAAGCAAGTTTGGCCAGCCCTGCTATATGAAATGGGATGCTTTGTTGGGCGCGATTATTCTCGGTATTTGGCAACAGGGACCCATTCCCAAGAGGTGTCCCCCCCACCCTCATGTTTTTATTACCATTATTAATGTTTTGTTGTCATGCTTGCAGCTTTAATTTATTTATTTTGGGGGGTAAATAGAGATTGTTTGTACTCCACCTTGAATCTGTAAAGAAAAGGTGGGTTATTACCGTAAGTGTTAAATAATGTATCAATATTAAAATACTAAAATGATAAATTCATTTGATCATCCTAATTGCTTTAAGTACCGGTATCCCAATATAATGACTCTTAGTTCAAACAGGATCACAGCCATAGTTATCTGGTTTGTACAACTCAATATCTGCATCTAAAAGATTTGAATTTTAGGACTCAGCCACTAAATGTATACTAATATCTCCTTTATTACCAGAAGCAATTAGGAGTAGTTGTTAGATATATTTCTTTCAATTTCCATTGTATTAAGTGCAGGCTGCATGCAATGAACTCTGAACAATTTTCAACAAGATTAATGTGTGGAGAGATTTTCATGCATTTCCTCCAGATATAGCCATATTTCCTCAAATATATTATCGTTTAGAGCCTGATCCCACCTTTTATAGTCATACTTTGTCTTCTTGCTACTGAGTTGCTTTGAGATCCCCATATTAGAAAAAGCTTGAATTGTTAATCTAATAACCACACAACAAAAGCTAGTCGATACTTCAGAGCAGTCATTCAAAATAGCAGCTTCAAAGTGCATTACACTTCAACATAGTTCCAAAAAGCAATAACTAATGCTTTTCAGGATAACTATCACATTTCTACATGCTTTTGCAAGGCCAGAAAAGAGGCATCTAAGGGCATTGATTCTAAATTGTAGATGGAAAACAGCTATATAAACAACTTGAGATGTTTATCTAATATGACTGCACATATCAAATGTACTGCTATTTTTCAGTTCCACACAGCAGCTATAAACAAAAATTATAATGTTAAGAAGTCCCAGCAGACTTATCATCCATAGTAGTTGTGGCTATAAAAAATATCTACTGGTAGTATATATTTTTCTTGCACAATTAGTCCTGGCAATAAAGGCCAGTATATTTTAGAGAACGTTAATCTAATAGCCACATGGCTGAAGTGCTTCAGAGCAATCGTTCAAAGTAATTGCCATAAAAATGCACACGAAACAAGTCAGATACAAAATAAGACGTAAGAGTCACTGAGATTGTTTTTCAAGATTTCTGCAAAGTGCACCAGCGCTTCAGGACATTAGTTCAAAATAATGGCTGTAAAAAGTGTATTGTGCTTCAAAATAAGTCCATGGAGCAGAAGAGCTGATCTCTTTTAAGAAATGGGTAGCATCCAGAGTACCACTGACACAATGACAAAAGAGGTAGAGTTTATATAGTCATGTAAAAAGTCATACTACATTGACACAATATTCATCAGCACAGGCATCTTCCTCACCCCTTTCTCCCTACTGAAGCTCTGTGAGCCTCCCCCCCCCCAAAAAAGCCATTATTGAGAGCTGGGGACCCATCAGCTGCCTGGAGAGGGGGGAAAACAGCTAGGGGAGAGGGAAAAAGTGCTAGGGGACCTATCAGCTGCTGCAGAAGGAAAGGGAAAACCTGGAAACCACCAGGGAAAACATAAGTGGAGGCAATGCTTCACTCATGGTTTCTGGATCCTATCTCTCCCTGCAGCCCCCTGTCCCCCATCCTGATGGTCTCACAAACCCTCAGCAGTGGCAGGGGCACAAGGAAGCTCAGAGAACTTCAGTAGGGAGGAGTGGGGAAGATCCCTTGCATGGTGGCACATGTTGTCAACACGAGTCCCAAAGAGATCAATATTTTCCATTAAAATGAGAGGGTCAAAGAACATAATCGAAAGCTCTGGATGCTCCAGCTGCCTCCAGAAGGAGCCCTTTGGTGCTGTCCTCTGGCACACCTTCAATAGTGTGAGGTCATTGGCCATGGGATTTACAGCCCAATCCACCATAACTCCCCATGCGGCGATGCAGTGGTACCAACATGGCACCTGCTGCATCCTGTGTGGGAACAGGTCTGCCCTCCCTCCTCCCCGCCCCTATCAACACCCTATTCCGCCCTCCCACCCCTAACTTGATCTTACCTGTCCTGGCGGGTATCTGGTGTCCGCTGGCGTGTGGAGCTGGCTGCTCGCTACTTGTGGCGGCAGCCAGCCCACGTGCTCCAGCATGTTGCATTTTGTAACAGCCAGAAAGCGCCTACCGCCGTCAGAATGCGAATTCCAGCAGCGCCAGGCAGGCACCAATAGGATTGGGGCCTTAGGCTACAATCCTATACACATTACATGAGAGTAAGGCCCATTTGATATGGCACTTATTTCTGAGTAAACATGTATAGGATTGTACTATTAGTGTTAGAATGAACGCTGTCCTGTTAGCAACTGCCCTCCTCCAGATAGGAAGTTCTCAGCTTTCCTTCACAGCAACACACACCATATGCTAAACAGGAGCAGAACTACTCCACTCTTACTGCCTTCTTGTGTTTTTGTATTCCTGAAGGTTCTTTCTTGGACTCTGAATTGCTTATACCAAACTTCTCTGAGACAAAACTTGCTGAAGGATCTTACAGCAATATCTCTGTACATTATAGCAGATTGGTTCTGTTTAAAATTAATTTAAGTTCTGACTTTTGGCATCTGAAATCCTGAAACTTCCTATCTTCCTGGAAAAAAGGTTTGAAAGGTCTTTGAAAGGTTTCAGTTGATATGGTGATGTTCCATCAAATTAGGAATACATATTGAGAAGCACCCTATTTTCATGGGGATTTCTCCCTGTGGAATTAATAGAAAGAGACTTGAGGGCCTCATATATATACTTGGCTCCTCTTTAGGGAGTGAATGTTTCTTGCAGATGGCATCTGTGTACATTTTGTCATGTGCAACGGAGCAAAGGCTTCTCGCACAACTAATGTTAGAAGCATAGCTGTAACCTGTCATTCAATCATGTTGTAGCTCAGGTGAGATAGTACAAAAACATCCTGATATGAAGTACAATTTAACATGATAAATAACTTGGGGAGCTTCTCCTAAACTGAAGAATATTTGAAAATAATTACCTATTTCTGCCTATGTTACTCATTCATTTTTGTTCCTATGCAGATACATATGTTGTGCACATTTTCTCATCTCCTATTAGACTTGTTCGAACTGGCAATGGAGAAGGGTTACATCCCAGAAGTCAAAATACTGTACCATCTCTTCACTGCTCTGAATTGTGGGATTTTCTCTGGCTTTCTGACTATCACTAGCACATTCTACCTCCATCGTCCATGACCTGTCTCTATGAGGCAGTAATGTCTGGCATGTTTCTGACTTCCTTTTATATAACAAAAGACCTGTGAGCAAATAATCTTGAAAGATCTTTCAAGATGTGGCACATTCCAGCAGCAAGGCTTACATTTCCCTTTTTTTCTGGACACAAAATCTACAGTGCTATGCGTATCCTGGTGATCTGTTGGTTAGCTTTTGCAAAGAGGCCACATAGCCTGCAAAACAACTTTCAGTTTCTTGCACAATTGCCCTTCTTTTCTCTATGCTGTCTCTTTTCCTTTTCTATCCAACATCTGTGGAATTGCTTTGGAGTGGAAAGCAAGCTATAAATGTACTGATCTAAAAAGTTGATAAAATATATTCACTGTTTCATATAATGTCAGAATACCAGATGGTAACTCTTTAAATATTTACTTATGATCATTTCTTCACTTCTGCCTTTATTAGCAATAGAAAACATTTTAAGGGGGAAATGAGAGTGAAAGCCTCTAAAGCAGGCACAAACACATCCTTGCAGACCCTAATAGTGACATTGTGAATACTATGCTGACATTTATCTGAAGAAATTGGTTTAAAGGATCAAAGATCCAGCTTTATATACACCTTTCCTTCCAAATTATTTACACTAACGTAATTGGTGGAAGGAAAAATTAATAACCTTGATAATAACCTTTCCTTCCAAATTATTTACACTAACGTAATTGGTGGAAGGAAAAATTAATAACCTTGATAACCTTGATTAATAAGAAGACTTGTAAAATCAAGAAAGAAATGTATTTTTGACCATTTTCTGCAGTTGTAAGGTGTATGTATACCTTATCCAAACATCCAAAATCCAGACTATTCTGAAATCCAGACATTTGGGGGGCTATGACTTAAAAAAAAAATTTTTTCCAGCACCTGGCTGGCATATAGCGCAAGGCATGTTGGGGCACAAAATTATTAAAAATATTGTATAAAATTACCTTCAGGCTAGGTGTATAAGGTGTATATGAGACATAAATGAATTTCGTGTTTAGACTTGTAAATATTCTGAAATCCAGACAAATCCAAAATCCAGGCAACTTCCCATCCCAAGCAGTCTGGATAAGGGATACTCAACCTGTACTCTCAGTTGCACAGAACACTTTACCACAATGGAAAGGCAATTAGCAGAGGTCCTGCAGAGGTCTTGTGACTAACTATGGGGGGGGGGGGAAACCCTGCATGACAGGTGATAGGAGCATGCATTTGGTTTCGGACAAATGGGAAAATGAGACAAGCTGGACCACTTTAGTTTAAAACCCATTTTGGTCCCAAGGTCAGATTTTCCCAGAATTCCCAAATGTCAGTGTGTTCAACATGTTTAAGGGACCCCCAAAGAGATATAAAAAGGTAAAGGTATCCCCTGACAATTAAGTCCAGTCGTGTCCGACTCTAGAGTGTGGTGCTCATCCCCATTTCAAAGCCGAAGAGCCAGCGTTGTCCGAAGATGCCTCCGTGGTCATGTGGCCGGCATGACTCTCCTTGCTGCAGCGTGTAGCATGCAGCTGGAACATGGAGCGCTGTTTACCTTCCCGCAAGCGGTACCTGTTTATCTACTCGCATTAACATGCTTTGGAACTACTAGGTTGGCAGGACAAAGAGATATAACCACCTGCAAAAAAATTCCCAGGTGTTCCATATACCTGTAGCAGAGGCGTTGCATTCACCACTCATTGGTTTTTAAGGCATAACAAATGTGTCCATTCATTCCTATGTAAAGCATAGACCTGACAACACAATATCTCAAACACATAGTTGTGTTGTGCACACAGCTTCTGTGCTCTAGGGGTCTGTAGGGGTATGTCTCAGCACAGTGTACCACAAGTTGCAAGTCCCTTCCTGCCAGGTTTTTTTTTTATGACCCTTCAAATCCTTGAAATACTGCAGCTTGAATTGTGAGTTCAGCACGAAAACGCTCAAAAAAACATAGTTGTGTTCTACACACAACTTCTGTGTTTTAGGGGTCTTTAGGGGTATGTCTCAGCAAAGTGTACCCCAAGTTTCAAGTCCCTTCCTCCCAGGGTTTTTTTTATGGCCCTTCGAATCCTTAAAATGCTGCAGCTTTAGTTGTGAGTTCAGCACAAAAATACACCAAAAAACATATTTGTGTTTTACACACAACTTCTGTGCTTTAGGGTTGTGTAGGGCCATGTTTCAGCACAGTCCACCCCAAGTCACAAGTTCCTGAGTACAAGAGTTTTGTTCTTATGACCCTTCAAACCCTGTAAGTGCTGCAGCTTTAGCAATATGATGAAAATGACTGCATTAGGTCTATTCTGTTATCCATGCAACCCAATGAGTGCTTTGATCAATGCCTGGTGTTGCTCCTGCTTACAGCTGTGTACAGCTCATCACTTGCACCTGAGGTGCTCAAAACAAAGTGGATTCAAAAGCCAGGGCCCTGGCCATGAGAAAAAAAAGCCAAAGTTTCATTTCTAATTTCAGTGAGGAGGGGGTACCCTGCAACCAATTCCTGCACCTCATTTTCCCTAAAAACAGTGATCTTTGCTCTTCTGGGGGGGTCAGTGGGGTGACCCTAGAACTCTGAAAATTGTTTTAAAAAATAGTTTCACCTGTCTAATTTCCACAAAAAAATCCAGAAAAACTGGGGGAAGCCCTTTTTTAAAAAAACTATTTTCTTTCAGGCGTTGCTTGAAGCACTCGTTGGGGCCAATTTTTTTTCCACATTTTTATACCGCCCTTCCTCCAAGGAGCTCAGAGTGGTGTACATATTTCCTCCCCTCCTTTTGTCCTCACAACAACCCTGTGAGGTAGGTAGGGCTGAGAGATAGTGACTGGCCCAAGGTCACCCAGGAAGCTTCGTGGCTGAGCGGGGATTTGAACCTGGATCTTCCAGGTCTAAGTCCGACTCCCAAACCACTACACCATCCTGGCTCCTACACCAATGGTTATATAACACTACACTAATGGTTAAGGTGGCATTCTGTTGTCGTCATCATCCCCACCCTTTGGAAGGAGGGTAGAGAGACCTGCTTGAACCTCTGAGGCCTGGAAGCATGTCTTCCTCATGTAAGATCCCTAATGCAGATATCAAGAGGCAGATTAGGATAGGTAAGGTGGTGGGCCATCTTACCCACTTGGGTCTGTGTGTGGTACATCGCCTGGCTTATACACCTGGGTTGGTGCAGCAAATGTTGATTTTATAAGGGCAGGTAGGCACTGTGGGGCCCGGTGACTTTCACTCTCTGCCCACTCAAGGGGGCAATGAACAGGGCAAATGAAGCACCAAGGAGGGCAAAGGAAATGGGACCCTATCTGACTTGCAACCACCCTCCCAGAGCAGGGAAGCAGCGCCAGCTGCCGGTGCATTCCTAAACAATTATAATGGAGATTGTGGGGCTGTGAAGGCTGGAATATCAGGGAGATTATTGCTCTGGACGCCTTTCCCCTCTCAGTGGGAGTGAGCTGATGCAGCTGGCCTTCTCCAGTACAGTATAAGAATTGCTGTTTCATAGTTTGGTGAACCTTTTTATAGCCCCTTTTTATAACTAAACTATGTCTATTCAGAAACAAGTGGATCCCCACAAATCTTTGCAGTGTCAAAGCAGAGCAAGGTGGTTCATCCGTCAACAATGAAAAGAAGATCTGGACAAACTTCCACTAAAACATGACTGACCCCCTCCATCTTTACCAATTAACAGAATTCAACAGCAGTCCAAACTGTACTTATTCTAGTGTACATGTGATTGATTTCAGTGGGACTTACTCCAAAATAAGTATGCTTCCTGTCTTAACATTAGAGGCTGGTCCAGCTAGACATGGTGTCACTCAGGTTCAAAGGGTAGCCAAAGACAGCCAGAAGACAACAATGTGTGTTAAGATGTATTGATATACAAAAGAAGAAGTAAAAGCAAGTATAAACAAGTGCATTAGACAAAAGAATGGTTATTTATACAGGTGATGCACTGGCAAATGATAGCTTACAAACAATGTCCCTTCGGTTCACTGGGGATTCCTGACAGCAGCGAACAGACTTCAATCAGGCAGGTTCCAGGGCATGTCTGGACAGTTCCTTGTCCTCTGGTGAAATCCAGTGGGTGTTGGCCTTCTTTTGTGGGTGTGATCTTATATTCCTATGCAAAGCAGAACCTAGAGGACTTGAGAGCTGTTTCTCATGCAAAAAGCTCTTTCCCTCTGCTATTACCTGAAGCAGCTACTTTTAATTACACTTTAGTAGCCACACCTGCCCATTGTTTTATGTGCTGGTGGATACTGAATATGTGTAGTTATTACAGATTGTTTGTATTTATATATTTTTTAGTCGTTACAAGTGTGCAGAGAGTGTGTCGGACAACTTTGCTAAGTGCTAATGGGTACTAAGTTTTAAATCTTTAACATTTGGATAATGAGATTTTGTGTAATAAATGTGATGGATTCATATCACAATTACCACATCTCTGTACAAAGATTCAGTATAGTGACACTGGCAACACGAAGTTCATAAAATCTTGGAACCAATATAAAAGTAGCTTTGCTACTTGTCATGATTTTGGGAAAGTGTGGCTTTAGATACTTTCTTGTCTTTATCAAAATTTCTAATATTGGAAATTTTACAAAGTAATATTCATCAGTTAAACCACTAGGGGGCACTCTAAACCAGGAGGGAGAAGTAACACAAGGCTGGGGGGGGGCTACTCACTTGGCTAGAACAAATTATATTTGAAAAAACTTCACAAGGGAACATCAAATCACACCCCATCTTCTAACAACTAATTAGTTCTTGGCCAGAGGTCTCTGATTGCAAAGTAATGCAATGCCTTTCCCAGAAAATTTAACTGTCTGAATTACTGCCTTCAAAGGTAGAACAGCAGAATAGCTTTTCTTGTAAGTAAGGAAGAACAGGTGCAACTGTCTAGGAAATGTCAGGTGTCCAGGACTCTGCTTCATAGGCATACTGACAGTTCCTTGGGCTGCAGATTACTCTTCTTGGTTATTTTGTTTATTCTTTAAATGGATCATGGAAAACTGCAGGACTGTTTTGTAGCTGTGATTTTGCTGCAATTTCCCCCCCCCCTCTCCTCCCTCCCCCAACAGGGAAAGCAAAATGAATTACTATGGGTGAAATGTGTTTTTTTAAGTTTTTAAAATGTAACCAATTTTGCTATTGATAAAAATGTATGCCGCTACCACTGATCCCAATTCCCACCCCTCCCAGGCCCGATCCGCTCTCCTTTTCACCCACCCCAAAATGCCCCTGAAACACCCCCAAAACGCCCTCCCCCACCCCTGCACTGCACGGCCCAGTTGTGGCTTACCTGTGCTGCTCGCAGTCGAGATCTGGTATGCAGAGACTGTCATAGGCCTTTGCACCAACCTGGGGCTGGTGCAACTGCCTTACGGCAGTTTTTGTAACGGTTCTGGGCCGGCGCAGAGAGGTCCTATGGCGGCCTAGTGGCTGGATAGGATTGTGCTGTAAATCACCTTAAGGCTGCAATTCTATACTCACTTTCTTTGGAGCAAGCCCTATTGAACATAGTGGAAAAATCAACCCTGACTGTTCCCTGGAAGGACAGGTACTGAGGCTGAAACTCAAATATTTTGGCCATGCGAAGAGAGGACTCTCTGGAGAAGACTCTGATGCTGGGAAAGATTGAAGGCAAAAGGAGAAGGGGAAGGCAAAGGATGAGATGGTTAGACAGCATCACTGATGCAACAAACATGAAAATGAGCGAACTCAGGAAGATAGTGGAGGACAGGAAGGCCTGGCGGGATATGGTTCATGGGATCACGAAGGGTCGGACACGACCAGAAGCGTTGCCTGATATGGTGCGGTGGTGCGGTGGGCCCCAGGGCATAGGGGCGCTGAGGCTCGGGGGGGGGGCGTGGGCCTCCTTACATTTCGATTTTCCCCCCGTTTTTTTTCTTTTTTCGGCGATTTTAAGTGTAAAAAATGGGATTTTTAACGTGTATGTATGCTTTGCGGGCACTTAACTTGAATATGGGGCGTTCCAGCGACGTTCCAGCACAATCTTCTTCCTGCGCCCGGGCACAGCTTCTCTCTGCGCCCGGGCGCGGACTCTGTACCGCCCCCAGCAGCGCTTTCCAGAGTTTGCGCATGCCCAGAATGTCCCTGGAAACTCCGTGGGTCTGCGCATGCGCAAACTCCGGAAAGCGCTGCTGGGGGCGGTACAGAGTCCGCGCCCGGGCGCAGAGAGAAGCTGTGCCCGGGCTCAGGAAGAAGATCGTGCTGGAACGTCGCTGGAACACCCCATATTCAAGTTAAGTGCCTGCAAAGCATACATACACGTTAAAAATCCCGTTTTTTACACTTAAAATCGCCGAAAAAAGAAAAAAACCAAAAAAACTGTCAAAAATAGGTTTCGAAACCGAAACCTACATTTTTGACAGTTTTATTGGGGGGTGTCGGGGGGGCGGCACCAGTACTGGGGGCGCCTGGCGACGCCACTGGCAGAGGTGTCTTCAAGGGGGGGGGGCGGGGGCCCAGGGCCCCAGGGCACAGGGCGCTGAGGCAGGGGAAGGGGCGCAGGACCCCTTAAATTTCGTTTTTGTTTTAGGCTTTTTTGTTTTTTTTTCCGGGGGGGGGTTCCGGCTGCCGCCCCCGCTGCTTCCTTTTGTTTTCTCTGTTCTGTCCCACTTAGCATTCAGTGCATGAAGGTGAAGGTGATATGGGGCACCCCCAAATGTTTGTTTTTCACCCTAAAAAACCCCCAGAACCCCCCAAAAACCGCTTTATTAAAACCGAAACCTAATTTTGACAGTTTTATGACCGGGGTTATGACAGTTTTATGGGGGGGAGGAAAGGTCGGGCTCCCGGTGGAAAAATGTCTGGGTCCTTCTCTGCCTCTGGGGTTCATCATCATGGGGTGACGCGCGCTCAGTTCTCGCACCAGGTGACGCAGAGTGATGCCTCTGCCTCGCCCCCAAATGCAAAGCCAAAGTTTATCTGAAAGTAGACGAGTTGTGAGATTCGAAATAAAACAGGAAAACGTATTGTGTGCGCCGCGCGAGAGAAACTCCATTCCGTTTCTACCTCCTCCACGTCTTGTATAGTCTGTTGCGGAATTCCCATGCAGGAGCGGAACCATCGTTGAAACGCTGACTTTTCGCACGGACACTATTCTCTTAAGCCCAATTCCTACGCTTTGTGTGCTCTGGCTCAATCGTCCCCCGGGATTGCTCAAGTGGTGGAGCAGGAGAGTGTATCAGCTCTGAGGTCATGGGCGCCGAGACGATGTTGAAGACCCTGCTTTACACCGTCAATTCCCTGCTGCAGCAGCGCAGATACCAAGCAGCGCTGGCGGTGGTCAAGGGCTTTCGTAACGGAGCGGTGTAAGCTGGGGTTGGATGGCCGGTGCGGGAGGGGCCGCCGCCTCTCCCTCCTCACCCACCTGCATCCCACCCTTAGCCCAGGAGGCGTCGTCGTCGAGGCGGGCTTTTAGGCGGGGACGGGGCGGGCAGTCTTCCAACTAGACCTGAGGTGGGGAGTCAGAGACTCCGAGTTAGATCTAAAAGGAAGGCGCCCTGCTTCACCTCCCATGACACGGGGGGGGGAGGAGCTGGATTCATCTGTGGAGCTCCTTATTTTGGGAGTGCTGAGTGTCAGGTGTGTCTTCTCCATCAGTATTAACAACAATGATAAGGGGCTGTGGGGGTGGAATGCTGAAGGTATTCCTCTTGTCATATTGAGGACTGTACTGATGAACTTTGGCACTTACAGCAGTTAGGTGCAAAAACTGCTGGAAGTGTGTGGTTTAGTTTTTTTTTCTTTTCTTTCAGGAAAGATCCTTGTCTCAAATCTCTTTATTTGTACTGCAGACAAGACGTTCAGTTTCTATTTCCCTGTAATTCTCTATCTGCACTTAGGTTAGGACAAAAATTTGTAGATGTATTCAAACAGGCATTAATGAGGAAGCGCTGATACGTTTTTCTGAGTGAGTTGAATCCTTTCACTGACTACAGAATCGAAAATAGAAAAGGGTTAGTACATACTAACCCAAAGCTGTATGTAGAATACACAGGAAAATTCAACATCCACTGCAGGCTGTGATACCCAGAGATACAGCCAGAGTTTAGTTCAAATTTGGTTTCTTGTTGCAACCGGTTGCTTTCCTCCTCATACATTATAGTGGACCATAGTCTACAAAAGCTTGTGCTGGAATAAATTGGTTAGTCTTTAAAGTGTGACGAGACCCTTCGTTGTTTTTATTCCTTGCTATCTCTGCTGCTAAGACTTTTATTGTTTCTTAGTTGCTGAAATATTTTTAATGGCCTTCTCTGCTCTCATTTGGATCCTGTCTGCTGCTAAGAATAAATCCCATCTTCTCAGTTGTTTTGGCTGTATTGAACCATTGCTTGGTTTCTGTCACTTTGCATCCGATATTCACATTCTCATCCTAAAACTTCAATCCCAAAACACTTACGGGAAAGTAAGTCCCATGGAACACAGAAGAAGTATCCCTAAGACTGTGTTGTGAAATGCAAAGTAACCTTACTCTTGCTTACTTAATTTTCACCCCTCTTAGACTATTTTAAAACTTTTGACACTTCTTAGTTTATTCTCTACCTTTCTCTTGCACAGATGGTGAAAGGAGCTAGTTTTAGCTGTACGTTCTTGCTTCAGTAATATTGTTACATAGGAGAGATTGTAAGTTTGAGTTTCTTCCAATTTGTGTGCTAGACCGGACAATTATTTTTTAAACTTATATTGGCAAAGTTCATTCCCTCCAAGCAGGGTGAGTGCAGAGCAAACCCAGTGCTGTATAACTTGTCTATGCTGTCCCTACATATATGATACAGGTCATATTCTCTGCACTCCAAACTTGGTTATTCAGTTGCTAATGAAACAAAATGAATCAATAACTGGATTCAAAGCATGTTGGATTATTCTGTGTTGTAGACATTTTGAGTACATTTTATTCTTTTCTTTTCTTTTGACAGTTATGGGGCCAAAATCCGTGCCCCCCATGCTTTGGTGATGACTTTTCTTTTCAGGAGTGGAAGGTACGTTTGTTGCAACCTCTCTTTCTCAACAATGTGTCTACTTATTTCTTTGTAAAGTAGTGTGATTTCACAAGATCTTCTAGGTCTTGCATTTGTTAAAAAGCCACGCCCTCTCTGTGTATTGGACCTGTTGTGACATGATCTCCACACACCTTCTCTCCCTCTATGAATCTTCTGGATAGATTAACTGCATTTAAACTGAGAGGAAAATATATGCTCTTGTGTTGCATGGGTAGCTATTTTTGTTCTTTAATTAAAGAAGGCCACCAGTGACACATGCAGTACAGTCCTATGCCTGTGTTCTCCAAAGCCCAACTAGTTCAGTGAGACTTGCTCCCTAGTAAGTGGGGTTAGAGTTATAGCTGTCCTCCTAGAGTTGTAGCTGACTAGCTGTCCTCCTACCCGCATTATCTGGGAGTAACAATGCATTCCTATGCACGTGTACTCGGTAGCAAGTCCCACTGTGTTAAATGGGATTTGCTCTCTAGTAAATGTGCATACCTTCCTGGGAGTAAGCCTCATTGAACACAATGGGACTTACTTCTGAGTAGGCATGCGTAGACTTGTGCTGTAAATGTCTTTAACTAGACAGTTCAAGTCTTGCAAAAGGTTGAACTGTCAGAGGTCAATAGCTATAGAAGTTTCTGGTGCAGATTCATGCAAAGCCTGCACATTCACTCATGAAGAGATTAATGTCCACATCATTACCAACAGAACGGGTTCCATGTCTTTAGCTTTCTATTGCCACCTAGAAGTAGAATTTCTCACTGTGGTTTCCTAGCAGATCGCAGGCAATGACTTAGCGACTAGTTTTTAAATGAGCACATCTGGGGGGGAAAGAATGTTGTCAGCAATAACCAGTTTCTATTTCTTTTCAGTTTAAGGGAGAAACTGAAAGCAATTTTTCAGGCTACTTATACTCATTCGAGAAGCCTGGCATATTTTGTATTCACATACAAAGGTCTGATGGCCTTACAGTCTAGAATACAAAGGAAGAAGATTCCAGTTCACTCTTTTCTCGCAGCCTGTGTTGGAGGCTGGTTAGTGTTTGGAGAAAACAAGAATATCAACAGCCAGGTAAGCAGTTCTGTGTGTTGGGGGTGGTGGTTGCTACCTGATTTGTGTTGCTCCCTATCCACAACAAGTTGAAAATCACATGATGCTAATGAATCCTCTTGAACCTTCGTATGTCTTCTTTATTGAACATCTATGTATACATTTCCAACTAAAACTCCAATGGAGAACAAAATTAACTACACTCATTTGCATCTTCTATTCACCGAGGTGCTCTAGAATTGCAATAGAAAAAAAAGCCACTACAGCCAAGTGTTTTAGCAACTTTTTCTTCACTACCACCCACTGTACACTTCAGTTACCAGTGTTGTTCAGGCATGTAACAAAATGCAAGAATTGCTGCAGGCCCTTTTTAAGATTCACAGCTCAATCCTATCTACCATTTATGATAGTGGAACTCGTGTTCCACTGCCGCAAATGGCGCACTGCACCCGAGTGCAAAGGAGCTGCCAGCAGAAATGGCTGGTGGCTCTCCATATGTGCCAACAACCTACCTAGGCCGCACCGGAACAGATAAGATGACGGCAGGGGTGGGTCATGGGTGGTTTGGGGAGAGGAGTGGGCCTAACCAGGGGGTGGTTGGAGGGTGGGGAAGGGGAGGATTTTGGTGGCAGTCGCGCATGCCAGATCCTATCCTGTTTTCCTGGCCTGAACCCATTCCTTCCTCTCCTTGGAGTTATACCAGCAAAATAGCTGGCATGGGTCCAAGGAGATTAGGTGACCAGAAGGTCTATGAGAGGTAATTTTTACTTACTGCTCATTAGCCTTCTGGTCACCCTTCCACCTTAGCAATGCAATGCATGCTCAGTTGGCACGGCTGTATGCTGTGGAGTGGCGGGGGGTAGGATTGGGCTATCAGAGTTATGGGGGCTGAATATCCACTTGAGTCCCCCTTCGCACTGCACGCTGTGCCAGTGTCATTTTTTTCCTCCCTGATTTTGAGCATACTTTTTCTCAGAATTGATTTGACCCACTCTAGTTTTTAGGCCTGATACAATCCCCCCCCCCTTAAAGATTTGAATTGCTTTAACAGACCAACTGTCAGTTCATCACACTGTCTCTAATAGGGGTAAGAAGAGAAGTTCACCAGCAGGCCAGTATGATGAAATTTATTACCTAATTTGCTGTTGACCCATGTAGACCAATACTTACGTGAAGCATTTCTTTTATTCAATTTAGGCTGCAATCCTAAACACACTTACCTGGGAGTAAGCTCTGTTGAACAAAATGAGATTTACTTTTGAATAAACATGTATAGGATTGTGCTGTTAATCTTGCTGCTCATTCACCTCACTGAATGATTCCAAATTTGAGAGTTTTGTATTCTTGAGAGTAAATAATGTTCTCTCTTCCATCACTGGAGCGCTCATAATTTTTTAATAATAATGGAATTTCTATTCCACCTTTCTCTCCCATAGGGGGACCTAAAACTGCTTACAAAATACATACATACAACAATTACTATATAACATTAAACTACTAAAACATTAATACAATCTACAAACAATAAAACAAAGTCAGCAGTAACCAAGCTTCTAAGAGAGGGCCGAACCCATAAAATGATTACACTAGGTAGCAGCTCAGAGGGCTTGTTTAAAAAGAAATGTCTTCAGGCCCTCACCAGAAGGCCTCTAAGGAGGGAGCAGTTCTTAAATTAAGAAGGAGGGAATTCCATAAGGTCGGTGCGACTACTGAAAAGGCCTTATTGCTACTGGTCCTCCCACCTCTCTAGGTGATGGCCTCCTTCGATGACCTGAGAGGGTGAGCCAGCTTGTACAGAAGTAGGCGGTCTCTTAAATAGGCTGGCCCCAAGCCATATAGGGCTTTGAAGGTCAAAACCAGCATCTTGAATTGGGCCCAGGAATGAATTGGCAGCCAGTTGCAGCCATTGGAGCAGCGGCCCAACTGAGTCAAACCACCTACCGTATTTTATGCTCCATAGGACGCATTGGTCCATAGGACGCATGCATCCTATGAAGCATAAAATAGAGAAAAAAGGTTTTCACTTACCTGGGCTTGGGGGCGCTTCGGGGAGGCCTGTCGGGGCTTCGGGGAGGCCTGCACGAGCCTCTGCAGGCCTCCCCGATCTTCAGTTTGGCCGAAAACAACGATTTTCGGCCGTTTCCAGTTTTCGCGAAAACCGGAAATGGCCAAAAATCGCTGTTTTTGGCCGAAGTGAAGATCGGGGAGGCCTGCAGAGGCTCGCGCAGGCCTCCCCAAAGCCCTGGTAAGTATTTTTTTTCCCTGTTTTTTTTAGGCTTCGCACCATAGGACGCACGCTTTTTCCCCCCTATGTTTTTTGGGGGAAAGTGCGTCTTATAGTGCGTAAAATACGGTACTTCCAGTGACCATACGGGCCGCCGCATTCTGTACTACTACTAATAATTTGTGGGACATCTGTGGGACGAAAACCTGTTTTTTTAGTATCTGAAATTCCTGATCCATTGCCATCTTTTTGGACAAAGATTTTGTCTTCGAAAGTTTGCTGTTGATGATACTTGCAATGTTTCCTAGAATTAGAAAGTTGATGTACTGTACCATACAACTTGGGGATCTTGTCCTCAATTTAGAATTCTTTGAAATAATCACAATTTGGGGGTGGGTATGTTGTTTGCTCAATAGTAATTCAGATTTCCCCCCCATACAGATAAACATGTACCTGTTGTCTCGGATCCTATTTGGCTTGTCCCGACTGGCAGTGGAAAAGGGTTATATTCCAGAGCCGAAACGAGATCCCTTCCCACTGTTTGCGGCTCTAGTCTGGGGAATTGTTCTTTGGCTCTTTGAGTATCACCGGCACACTCTACAGCCATCGTTACAATCATCTATGACCTACCTCTATGACGACAGTGATGTCTGGCATGATGTGTCTGACTTTCTTGTATATAACAAAAGACCTGTAAGCAAATAGACTTGAACGATCTTTGGATAATGGCACATTCCAGCAGAGGGGTTTAATTTTGGTTCTTCTTCTTGAATATACTCGACTGAACATTTACTACTGTTAACCATCTCTACTTGTGTTCTGGTCACAGTGTTCTGTGCTGCTGATCTCTGTTGGTTTGTTGTTGAAAAGTTGCCATATTGCACGCAAAATATCTTGCGTTTTCTTATAAATTGCCTACAGTTCTGTAAGAGGCCTTGTTTCACTTTCCACTCTAACAGCTGTGGCATTGCATTGGAGGTGGGAAAACAAGCTATAAATGCACTGATTTAAAACGTTGACAACTTAAAAGAAAACAGTGGATATATTTTATGCAATGTTGAAATACCAGATGGTGTAGGTAACTCTTTGAATGTTTATTTGCAATAATTCCTTCACTCTTTCCTTTGTTTGCAATAGAAGAAATTGGTTAATACTCTTCATGGTAGATAATAGTTCTGGATCTGTGTGTGTAAATATGGCACTAGGAAACTTTCCTGGCTAATTTATTTCTAATATCTCTTTCTGATCTATTCCCCCTTACTATATATACTACTGACATTAAAAAAATGTAACATCTATAAAAGGGCTTGTGGAAAAAGATATTAATGTCTTAAAAATAAGTTAAGCAACAGGCTAACTTTCACTAAAGACATGACTTTAGTAACAGTCACTGAAGACTCTGATGGATCCTGTTGTAATCATAATCATGTTTTTAAAGAAATGCCTAAATTATACTGGGTGCTATATGTGGATGAAGTGCACAGGTCCCTTTTTACAGGATTGCAATGTAGATAAAAAAAACATGAGGAAAAGAGGGAGCCGTGGAACGTTTAGGTGTGGTAACAAATAGATAATTAGCTGTAATAATAATGTCCTTCAGTGTTTGTTTGGAGGGGGTAAATACCTGAATGTTTTTCCTAGACCCATCCTTTTCTCTTGGGAACAGAGCGTTACCACAACTGTTGTTGCAGTTGACAAAATACGATGATACTGTGGGTAAGATGTTTAAGATGTAGCTGATTGACATTCTGCTGTCATTGAAGCAGTTTTAGCAAAATTGTCAAATACATTGTTAAAATAGTCATTTGATCCTACTAACTTAGTTCATTCATTACAGAAAACCATGATTTTCTGCTGTGTGAATGAGCCTTGGAGATTTAAAGGCTCCTCTCCCTGTGGCCAGGAGTCTGCATTTCTTTAAACCACAGCCCCATGACTTGGTTGAAGTCAGGGATTGTGGTTTAACTCTGACTTTCAAACCACGACATGATACCAGAGTTTGAAATTGGAATCTCATCCTGATTTGGAAGCCAGAGTTAAAACACAGTTTCTGGCTTTGCCCATGTTGTTTAAAGAATGTTGATGTCACAGCTTCACAACAGAACCAAGGAGGAAAAGGGAGGAGGGAGTATGCAAGCCTGCAGTTCTCCAGGGCTCATTCACATAGCAGGAAAACATGGTTTCCCGTAACATCTGAACTGACCTATAGTCTTATCTGCATTTTTTAAATATGTATTGTAGAAAGATGGCAAATGATTGCAGACCAGATAATTTTAGGAGTCTGAAAGACTTGCAGCCCTGTCCATCTGTGTTAGTTACAGCAAGTCTTCTTACATCAGGAGAGAAATAGAATGGATTCTTTTTTGTTTTAAAAAGGATGCAGAGAAAGGGACTGAAGAGGAAAGGGAGAAAAACCAGGCAGGTTAAGTGCTCCGAAAGGACCTCTCCAAACTGGCAGAATGGGTAACCAAATGACAAATGTGGTTCAGTGTTAATGTGGTTGTGCATTGGGGTGGTAACGTGATGTGGATTGGGGCAAAATATCCCAATTTCACATATACGCTGATGGGGTCTGAAGCGTCAGTGATGAACCAGGACAGACAGCTTGGGGTCATGGTGGATAGCTCCATGAAAACATCAACCCAGTGAAGAAAACAAATTCCATGTTAGCTGTCATTAGGAAAGGAATGGAGAATAAGACTGCTAATATTATAATGTCTCTAATCCAGAATAGATTAGAGACATGGCTGAATAGCCTTCATGGTGTCTGCTGAGGGCCAGAAGTGACATCATTAAGCAGGAGAAATTAAAAGGCAGCTGGAGCAAAACTGTCTTCAAGAGGTGATGGAAGACTTTCCAGAGTGGGAGACGAATCTCCCAGACAGCCTTGTGTGCACATATACAACAGGTCTGAAGAGACCTGTTTTGTGAATTAAGCTCTCTGGCTGCAATCCTAATTTCACTGTAGAATAGTCCTCTTAACTACAGTGGATCCGCTAGGCAGTGGTTTCCAACCTGGGGGTCGGGACCCCCAAGGGGGTTGTGAAGCGGTTTCTGGGGGGGGGTCACGGAATGTCAGCTGAATAGCCACACCCAAGATGGCAGCTCACTTTCTACACACACACACACACACACACACACACACACACACACACACACACACACACACAGCAGAGAAAGAAGTGTCTGATACCTTGTGTTACTTTCTGCTTGCCTTTCAGCATCTCTGTTAATAATATTAGCTCAATCCTCATCCCTCCCACCTCCATGGGGGACTGCTTATGAGTATAACTTTAAAAATGTGATTTATTTTTAAAAGTGTGATTTATTGGTTATTAAACAGTGTAATTTATTAAAATCAATGATATCACTTCCTGCTTACTGACACCATGCTTACTGACAGCCCTAGGTCTTAGGGGGTCCCCCGACAGATTGTCATTCTACAAAAGGGGGTCCCGGTGCTAAAAAGGTTGGGAACCACTGCACTAGAGAGAGAGTGTGTCCTGATGCAGGAACTTGAAGTATGCTCTAAATATTTCAAGACAACAGGCTTCCACATGTATTGCTTAGGCATGGATTATTGAATGTCAGTAAATACATAAATAATGGGAAGGCAAGGGCAAGATAAATGTTAATGATTATAAAACACACTCTTGATGTTCTTTGTTTTTACTAATTGTTTGGGGTGTTGGCACTGGGTGTACATAGTGTTGCTTGCTAACACTCTTGTGCTGGTATATTTATGCATTGGAGTTTTGTTTTTTTTAACCCCCTGGGCTATAACATTGGCACATGTTTGTTTTTTCGGTTGTCATGTTCTCCTGCAGTTGCTTATTGCTACCTGTGCATCCTCTTATATCTTGAGCCATCTTTGGCCAGATCACATTCTCTGTCCCCTACAGTCTTTTTTTTTTCTTTTCTTTTTGCACCTCTGCTACTCCATTGCTAATCCTCTGTGGGCCACCATCCCTGCTGCTAGCAGATCATATCATACGTAGACTGAACTGCGTCAGAACATTCTTGCTATTTTAGGCAGTGGCTTTCTCCTTGGGTGCTTTTTCACAGTTCTTCCTCACTTTTTTGGTTGCATCCATGCAGCGGTCCAATCTTTTTTTCCTTCTTCAAACATTAAGTAGTTGTTGCCAGCCAAAGATTTAACATAATATTAATAGTGCCTACAATGTGTTCCTCCCCCCCTTAACTTCCATATATTTGCTGTACTCCTATCCCCAGAATACTAACACTGAGCTTTTCTAGCCAACTGTCTGAGATTCTAACTGTCTGCAATTCACAGAGCACAAAACTGCCATAAAACAAATCAAACTGTGATCCTGTCACAGTAGCACGCTTTACATATCTGTCTGTGGCAATTAACTGTGCTTCTTGAAGATTGCTGTCCTGCTGTGTAAGGGTAGAATGCTATGCTACAAAGTCAGTCAATTTCCCAGGGAGGTAGCTAGAATAATTTTCAACAGCATTTAACATCCACCACTGTTCATATAGCTTGATCGGCAAGGTCGAATCCCTTCTGCCACTAATGCGACTGAACAATGGCAGTGTGTGCTAGGGAAGTGAACTAGAAGTAATGGGTCTGTCTGAAGACTCTTGGATACGGAGGTTCCATTCCTCACCCTTCCAGATCATATTGTTTGGCAAGCTAAGTGTTCTGTTTGGTTTTCATGCGAATAAGAAAGAAACCCAAACGGAAATAAGGAGAGGGTTTGGAAATCCACCTCCCACGCAGCCCATCACATCAAAATTAGCAAGTGTCCCAACCCTCCCCACTCTGAAAATCAAGACAGACACATGAACTGTGTTTACATCAGCCCAACTGTGGCTTCTCCTGGATGGCTCAGCTTTTGTGTTTTGATCAACAGGAAATCTTGGTTCCCAGTCATGTTGGGGAAATATCTTTCCCGATCTGATTTGCCGCGACTCCGTTGAGTTTGAATAGCATTGTTTCCACAAAGTGATGGCATAGTGCAAGGAATATACAGTATAAACGTTGCCCAAAGTGCTTCAAAAATATTTCAAGGAATAGGGGCTAGAAATTTTGAAATGAGTAACTAGTCTCGGTGCTTAGGAGAATATAATGGCCTCAAATTGCATGGTGGATTTTTGTTTTAAAGCCTCAAGTCTTTATGGTTTTGTATTTATTCTCAGTTCAAGCCCTCTCTAAAATCTTGAAGTGTTACCAAGTGACCTGCTTTTTTTCCTCCTCCAATCATAGTAACATTTTTTTTTTCTGAAGGCAGTTGAGAACAAGTTTCCCAACGTATGTGTGTTGGTCTTGATTGGTAGTCAACTGCAGTGTTACATATACACGCAAATTAAATGGTACAAATGTTCCTTTGACTGTGCCAGCAGCCCGTAAGTGCCTTTCTGTAAAATAAAACAAAGTCCAAACTATGCACATCTCTGTAGGGAAACTTGCTTTCTTTTTGTTGTTTGATTCCCAATCTTTTAGACTGGGAATGAATCAGGGCCACGCCACAAGTGAATTTACCTACATAGTTGTTGGGGGGGGGGGGAAATGTGTATAGACCGTTTATGCTGTCATTTGAAGACCATTCCTGTGTCTATTCCGCCGTGTATATGCATTGGGTACCCACCACCAATTGCACCTTTGCAATGCACACAACTTTTCATATGTAGACTATCAGCCCAATCCTAACGAAAGCCTCCCCCCCAATACAACCGCGCCACTGGAGCGCACGCTACATCCGGGGGGGGGGGGAGAGTCATGGTGGTCTCCTGCAGGTAACATTTGTTATCTGGGGGTATGTTTGTTACCCCCATGGGTCACCTTGGATCTGCACCACCTACCGTGCTGGCGCGGGTCTAAGTTTTCACTTTTGCCTACTAATAGTTATTAATTGCTTTAATTGTCTGCATCAGAATTAAATGGATATTGGAACACATTATCTTCCTGAGGCATACGGCTCTTCATGGTGCCGTGTAGTTGTTCTCTGCTTTCTTTGTAGAAACATTGCCTCATTCTGTTCCACTTGTAAGATTTGTTTGTTTTACAGCAAAGGTAAGATCAAAAGGCAGACATTGATTATGAATCTCAACCACACTCCCTTCTCTCAAGTCAATTGCCTAAAGCTCTAGACTAGAGATCATACAAGTGACTCATCCTCACACCCAGTAGTTTTTCATGGTTGCTACAGGCAAAAAAGGGCATGTGTTGGGTTAGGTTTGCTGACTATACAATCAGGGGCACCTTGATGATTAGCTTAAACCCTATTAATTGGAAATATGTGGGTTCTGACACAGAGACTGCCGAGTGCTTGGAGCTTTAGTTTTAAATCTGCGATACAGCATTTGGTGGTGGAGAGACAGAATTTTCCAAGAGAGAATGGCACTGACATCTGTAAAAGACAACCCTTGACAACAAATGCATCCAGTCTTTCTTTTCTAGCAAGCCTGGATGCATTAAAATATATGATTTTAAAAAAAGCAGCTAATGACTCTGGTCAGATTGTTTAATTGAAAGCCCTGTATGTACTTTTAACAAAACGTAGTAGAAAATGAAGTTGCTCCATGCCAGCACAGCTCTAGTACATGTTTTGCTCAATACTGGCATATGGCAAATTGGTTAAATACAAAATGCCTACTGTAACATTGTCTCCATGTTGTGTTGAGAGGGCCGGACAGGATTGGGATTCTGTTGGTGTACCACCCGCCTTGCTGCCCAACAGTCTCCCTGCCTGAGCTGACAGGGGTGATCTCGGCGGTGGCGTTGGAGTCCCCCCCCCCCTGCCTATTAGTGCTGGGGGACTTCAATGTTCATGCCGAGGCTCCCAAGGTTGATGCGGCTCAGGACTTCATGGCCGCCATGACAACCATGGGCCTGTCCCAGAAGATCTTGGCCCTGACACATGAGGCAGGACACATACTGGACCTGGTGTTTACAGCTGAACAAGGGGGTGGTGATCTGGAAGTGGAGGGGACTAAGATCACTCCGTTGTCATGGACAGATCATTTTTTGGTAAGGTTTAGGCTTGTTGCAGCGTCCTTCCTCCGCAAAGGCGGGGGACTGCATTCTATGGTCCGCCCCTGGAGGCTAATGGATCCAGAAGGTTTCCTGAGGGCTCTGGGGGACTTTCCCACTGCCAAGACTGGTGACTCGTCTGAGGCCCTGGTTGACCTCTGGAATGGAAATGGCCAGGGCAGTGGATGAGATCGCTCCTGAGCGACCTTTGCCACACCGCAGACTCGGAGCGGCTCCTTGGTTTACTGAGGAGCTGCAAATGATGAAGCGACGGGGTAGATGTCTTGAGCGACGGTGGCGGAAAACTCGTGCCGAGTCCGACCGAACACTGAGTAGGGCGCGCTATAGAACCTACTCCGTGGCGGTGATAGCAGCGAAGAGAAATTTCTTCTCTGCTACCATTGCATCTGCCAGCAATCGTCCAGCGGAGCTGTACCGTGTGGTGCGAGGCCTACTCCATCAGGCCCCTCCAATAGATCAGGAGGAACACACGGTGGCCCGCTGTGACATGTTTGCTAAACACTTCGCAGATAAAATAAATCGGATTCGCCATGACTTGGATGCCTCATTGACAATATCTGAGGATGTCCCCTTGGTATCTGCTTGTTCAGTGATGTGGGATTCTTTTCAGCTTGTACAGCCTGAGGATGTGGACAGGCTCCTCTGGAGTGTGAGGCCGGCTGCATGCCTGCTTGACCCTTGCCCTGCCTGGCTAATCAGATCTGCCCGGGAGGGGCTGGCCGAGTGGACGGGGAGGGTGGTTAACTCTTCTTTGGTGGAGGGGGTGCTGCCGCTTGCTCTGAGGCGGGCGGTGGTTTGACCCCTTCTGAAGAAGCCCTCCCTTGACTCCACAGTAATGGACAACTACCGGCCAGTTTCAAATCTCCCGTTTTTGGGCAAGGTAATTGAGCGGGTGGTGGCGTCTCAACTCCAGAGGGTCCTGGATGAAGCGGATTATCTAGACCCCTTTCAATCTGGTTTCAGGCCGGGCTTTGGGACGGAAACAGCCTTGGTCGCCTTGGTGGATGATCTACGCCGAGGACTGGACAGGGGGAGTGCGTCCCTGTAGGCTCTGTTGGACCTCTCAGTGGCTTTCGACACCATCGACCATGGTGTCCTTCTGGGCCGACTGGCTGAGTTGGGGGTCGGGGGCACCGTTCTGCGGTGGTTCCACTCCTACTTGGCTGAAAGGTCCCAGATGGTGGTGCTGGGGGATGCCTGTTCGGCACCCTGGCCCTTGAGGTGTGGGGTGCCACAGGGTTCCATCTTGTCCCCCATGCTATTTAACATCTACATGAAACCGCTGGGAGAGGTCATCCGGGGATTTGGAGTGGGGTGCTATCAATATGCTGATGACACCCAGCTCTATCTCTCCTTTCCACCTGATTCCAGGGTGGCTGTTGAGGTTCTGGAGCGCTGCCTGGAGGCGGTTGGGACCTGGATGAGGGCTAATAAGCTGAAATTAAATCCGGACAAGACAGAGGTTCTCCTGGTCCGAAAATCCACAATGCAGGTACTAGAGTATCGTCCTGCTCTGAAGGGGGTTGTACTCCCTCTGAAGGAGCAGGTCCGCAGCTTGGGGGTCCGCCTGGATCCGCAGCTGCTCCTGGATTTGCAGGTGGCGGCTGTGGCCAGGGGGGCCTTTGCCCAGGTTCGGCTGGTGCGCCAGCTGCAACCGTACTTGGATCGTGCAGACCTGACCACGGTGATCCATGCCACGATGACATCGCGATTAGATTATTGTAACGCACTCTACGTGGTGCTGCCCTTGAATAAACTGCAATTAGTGCAGAATGTGGCGGTCCGTGTGGTCACTGGAGGTAGGCGGTTCGACTCTGTCGGGCCACTCCTCCAACGGCTGCACTGGCTGCCGATTCGTTTCCGGGCCCAATTCAAAGTGCTGGTTTTGACCTTTAAAGCCCTATACGGCTTGGGGCCAGGATATTTGAGAGACCGCCTACTTCTATATAGTCCGGCTCGTCTCCTTAGGTCATCAGAGAAGGCCCTCTTGCAGATACCATCGCCCAGGGAGGTGCGAGGGGCGGCGGGCAGAAATAGGGCCTCTCAGTAGTGGCACCAACTTTATGGAATTCCCTCCCTTTTGACTTACGAACTGCTCCCTCCTTGGACACTTTCCGGCGAGGCCTAAAAACCTTCTTGTTTAAAGAAGCCTTCTGAGCCCTTGCTTTTTAACATCCTGCTGGTACAGGTGGGGTGCTGCTGTTTTTATGTACTTGTTTTTAATTGTAATTTCTTTTAACTGATTTTTAGATACTGTTATTGATTTTCGTTAATTGTTTTTGCTGTTTTAAAATGTAACTATTTTTTGTATTGTACTGCACTGTATTTTTTGTTGTAAGCCGCCTTGGGTCCCTTTGGGGAGAAAGGCGGGGTAAAAATACCATAAATAAATAAGAGGTTCTTTGTGTATGTGTGTGAACTTTTGGGAGAGGGGTACCGGTATTTTAACTGTTATTTTATAGGTATGGGCAATGTACAAGTTGTAGATTCTTCTGAGATTCCTGAAAATACCAATGTTCATTAAAAACAATGTTCCTCACCTTTGATTGTAAAGATAAGCTTCTGTGTGTGGCGGAAAACAAAGTATTAATACAAAAGGTGATTTAAAACCCACTAAATTTGTTTTTCTAGATTTCTTTATTTGTATATCAAGGTTTTATAGTTGGCTCAAGTTTTTCACACTGAAAATATTCAGAATAAAGATCTTGTAGAAGTGTAATTTGTCTGTCAACTGTAATTTGGCATCTGCCATCATCATTAAAATGATATGCAAATTATTGCAAGCAATTAAATATGCATATTAGCTGCAGCTGTCCAGTTTATGGTTGTGTTTCCAGTGCGGCCTTCCATGCTGACCAAGTTGTCCACCTCTGCTCTTAATGATTGATACTATTAATTAAACTGATGCTTAATTAACATGTTCTTAATAGCATGGAAAAGATAAAATTATAAGCAAGTAATCTAATGTTGCTATCGTGTGAGTGTGTGTGAGAGAGAGAGACTACCATAGGAAATAGACAGTCGTGAGCACTACTTAATAAGTACACACGCTACAGAGATAAGTACGTAAGTACACACGCTACAGAGAGGTATCTTGCTATTTGGTTGGTACTGCTTGGATCCAGAAAGGCACATAAAAGACTTTGTAATTTGATGCATTAGGATTCTGTTTTATTACTTTAAAAAAAAAAAGATCACTCCAGTAAGCAGAACTCTACCATTCACAAAGCTGAACATAGTTGTTTAGGGCTATCAAAATATATTTATCACAGCAAACACAGAATGACGATAACCAAACTAGATTACATCCTGAAGCTTAAGACATGTCACATATTACAATTTTATGCAATGCACATTATAGAACCATATTTTGCACTGGCTAGCATGGTGGCTGTTTTCATACCCTCTGCAGTTTAGAAACATACTGGAAAGCAATGATTGGCCCTGTCTGTCCAGCTCATGCTTCTGCACATTACAGAAGATGAAACTTAACTTCTTAAAATGAGAAACACCCTTGGAAGGCTGCAGTTTTGAGTCTGGAGAGGCAGGATTGAACTCTCTCCCATTCACTGCTTTTCTATTTAGAATTGCTCCCCCCAGCTGCTTTTCTCCCCATGTGAGAAGATAAACAATTATGACTGCCATTAGGATGTTAGTTTAGCCTTGCATAGCCATGAGAAAACCCCTGTATGCCTGGCTTTGACAGTTAGAGTGGTGAGCAGTTCAGGCTAATCCCAGAAGTAACAATAAGAATGGTGTGGGGGAATCGGAGCCCTGCTAACTGCTTCTAATGTCTGGATATAATAAGGTATTTCACCCAGCAGAAAACGCTGATATCTTTGGATTACTTCACTGGATGCAACCTCCCACCCCCTTGAACAGCACAAAAGAAAAGGCAGTTACTTTTAAAGAATCTCAACAGGAATACTAAGAATTGATTTTATTAAGGATAAGAGTTAGCAGCAGTCACAATTCTAATCCTGTTATAATCTTGAAAAGATGTACTCCTGTTCTGTAAAGATATGCAGATTAGATCCTCAATTGCAGGTTTGAATCATAACATTAAACACGGCTTAAAACCACCTCTACATCTGACGTGATATAGAACCATGTCGTGTTAAAGGGAAACAACCCCCAGTTTCCTCAAGTGGACTGCCTGGTTATCCGGGGGGGGGGGGGGGGTTAAGCGGATCTGTTCTCCTTGAGTAAACTTACTCCGTGGATCTGAAATTAAACTTTTTAATTCCATTTGGCATCTCTGAGCTCCCTGCCTATGGGGCCTCCTTGCACAGAAAATGACATCTTTTGTGACAGTAGGAGGAACAGCTGGTGCACCAGCTGTGTCCAAAAACTGCACAGTACAAGAGTTGCAGAGTGTCTATGGGGGAAGGGGGAGCAGGACTACCACAAAACTCTGCCCTAGTTTCTCACAGATGGGGAGGGGGGGAGAGAGAACCATAGGCTGCATCCATCTGGTCTAACTGTTGCTCAGTTTGCAATAACAGCAAAGGTTAGGATAATGAATCATCTGACATTCATATATGCACATATATTGTGACGTTCTGCTAACTGAAGCAGAATACTCATCCGAAGATATAGTTCCCGGTATAACAACACTGGTTGAACCTTCTCTCTCTATTTAACGTGCCTTCAACACCCACAGTGTGGCAGCTAGAACACAGATGTGATCCCAGGCGTTGAATTCGTAAGGTTGAAGCCCTCTTTTCTATGTAGTCACAGTGGCATGGGAGAGGCATCCTCATGGTGTGATTCTGTATGACTACAAGCTTCATGCGAATGATGTAACCGTGTGGGCAGGCCAAAGCACATGGCCCTGTTTGCACAGCTAAATCATTCACAAGCATCCCACAGCCATGTGGAATTGTAGTATGAAGAAGTGGCTCCCATGGCCTGGAGGTTGAGCCAATGCCCTGCCTGAAGCTAAGCAGGGTCGACCTCAGTTCTCGCTTGGATGGGAGACGGAAGCTGCTGACGGACCTCGCAAAGACACGGAGAAGGCACCGGGAGAGGGTAGCGATGTGAAAACAATCACCGTGAACTGAAGGCTGCAGCCTGCAAAACACTTCGTAGAAAGCAGTCAGGACTGAGACCTCCCAAGGCTATGCAGCGAGAGAGACTGAAAGTAGATTTGGCTCTCCGGAGTCCTGCTGAACTCACTCTGCCAGGCCACAAGCAGCATTACAAATCCCGAGCATTTCATCACAAAGCTTTAGAGCACGATATTCATCACACTAGAAGCTGTGAAGTGGGTTAAGCAAAGAGTTACTCACTTCTTAGCACGTCCTCTCACGGGCACTGAAAATATCACTGTTAAAGTGATCTCTCACTGTTGCTGGGGTTTGGCAGTTTGGCTCTCTTGGGCCACTGGCTACCAAGTCGTTTCTGGGCACAATTCAAGTTGTTGGGTTTAAACTTTAAAGCCTTTTACAGGTTCGGGCCAGGGACTACCAGGTTATCTAAGGAACTACCTCCTTTTGTACAATCCAGCCAGCCCTCTAAGATCATCTGAGAGGACCCTCTCTTGCAAGTGCCACCTCATCAGAGATCAAGGGGGTAGGAGCAAGAACTAGGGCCTGCTTGATGGTGGCATTGCAATTGTGGAACTCCCCTATGATTTAAGAACTACCCCCTTATTAGAATTGATCCGGCAGGGGCTAAAGACCTTTTGAGTCGGAATACCATTTTAGCTGGGGGATGGCTGCGTTGAAGGTTATGCATTTAGGGATTCTGATTTTGCTGCTGTATTTGGTTACTGTTTTATCACTAGTTTTGCTTTTTGACATCTCTGTGCCGCTACTGTTTTTAAATTGTTGGCAAATTGGTTTAAATCTCTGTGGATTATGATGCTCTTGCAAGGGCTTTTTTGGATGCATGTTTTACGTATTTAATTTGGTATATTGATAATATTTTAATAAGGTTGTTAGCCAACTTGAGTGCCATTTGGAGAAAGGGATTTTTTTAAAAAAGTAAATAATTGAAGGAATAGGATTCTTGCCTGAGGTTCCTTCTCCTGCTAAGGCCTAGTGATGCAATCCTATGCCAGAGCTACGCTGAAGTTGCTGCAACATCCCCGCAATGTTTGTCTTATCCCAAGCCCATTCAGCGCAAAGGGAGGGTAGAAACAAGAACCCACCAACTCCACAGTAGTGCAGCCCTACCAGCAATCCCACCAGTGGAAACCGTGACACAGTCCACCAATCATGAGGTGGTGGCCCAATGTCAGACGTTCAAGGCACCAATTACCACAACTTACTCAGCCCCAATGCTGGCAACCAGCAACCAGCCGGCAACCAGAGAAGTGCTGCCACAGTGAACCAAGCAGGGATTGGTCCAATGAGTAGCTACCACTGGGACAATGTCCTCCCTGGGCTTCCCCAGAAATTAGTAACACAGCAACAACAGCTACTGCTGCTAACCATGGGGAGGTGCCCAAACGACATCCCTCACACACACACACACACCCAAGTACGCCACAGCATCTACACCCCTGCAGGAGTTAGGCCGGAACTACACTGCACTGCTCCCGGCGCAGAGGCGTCTTGCCCCTGCCTCTGCCTCTGCTCGCAGAGCTGGTCGGAGGAGTGTCTTCCCGCCTGTTGTCCCTCCTGCTGTCCCGCCTTCTTAAGAAAGCGCAGCTGTGATTGGTTAAACACAAGCGCGCTCTGATTGGCCGAAAACCTTGCAGGTCTGCTCTTTACAGCGGGGCCGGTTTTTACTTTTTAACAACCCTGCCCTATGCATCTTGACGTAGTCGCAAAATCACCCACAAGCTTCACACGTTTCTCTCTATTTCATTTTTAACACACACGTTGAGGGGTTTCGGGTACTGCTCAACTTCCTGTGCATCTCTGAATGACTCAACATGGAGCAGTCGTAAGCAATATTTTGCTTTCAATCCATAATCGGTCTGCAGTGGAAATATTGTTCTGCTCTGCCTGTGCACATACAACAGACCGTTCCCTTGCTGCAAGCAGCAAGCAAGCACCAAAACGCTCCCCCCCACACACACACTCGCAAATCTCTCTGATTGTTCCTACTCTTTTTTGTTACAATTAATCCTCTTGGAATAAACCTCCACGGTGACAGGAGTTTGGGCTATTTTGAGTATTTCCCGCCATTCTGGTTTTCTCTCTCCTCGTCCTGTGTTTTCCTCTGGGAATAAGCTTTGAAATAAAACCTCCACGGTGATTGGAGGTAGTTCTGATTGGCATGCAGCCACTCTCCTCCCCCCTCTCATCCGATTGGTAGGCTGCATTGCCTACACGAAGCCGCCCCTCAAAAGATGGCTAGGCACCATCTTTCCAGCTTTGTGCACGCGCCGGCATCGGGAGCTCGCAGCTGCTCCGCTTGCTTCCGAAATGCTGTCAGAATCTCCGCAACGTGCCGGCAGCAGTGCAGTGTAGTTCCGGCCTTACTGTGGTACAGACAGCAAGGAAGCATAAGCAGAGTAATGCTAGGAATCCCAGAACCCAGAGACCCATTGTGTCACTCACATAAGCATACACTTCAAAGAAATACCTTTTCAACCACAGCAGAACAAGGGAAGGAAGTTTGCTCCCTTGGGAGGAGGCAGCTATGTGAGATAAACACAGAAGTCTTCCTCTGGCAAGGGTGCGAGTCCACCAGCTAAGAGGAACCCTTTTGCCAGGTGAGTGACTGTGGCAAACCACAAGGGGAGCATCAGCAGCACTCAGGCAAGCCAGGGTATCCTACTGTGCAGAGACCCAGGTTGGGCAATGAAAAAAAGCAGATTTGAGCCCAGCCAAGGGGCTTGCCGTAACCAACAACACCCTCACCTTTTGCATGACTAGCCAGAAACACCAATGGCAGGAATAAAAGAGGAGATGGAGGCAGGTCTTGAAGCCAGCTGGCCAGTCCACAAAGCTGCCCTCTGACTACTCGGCCACAGCAGGAGACATGCAAAGAGCATCTCATGGAATGTTGAGCTTCCTGCAGCACCAGAAACAGGCACACCTGGCTGGGAGGCTACAGCACATGGACTAATCACAGGGAGCAGTGCATGTAACATGGCCCCTACTATTGCAGCAGCCCCCCAATATGCACACCCTTTGCATCATCATTGCTGGCACCTGCTGCACAACTGCCCCAACATAGCTGCCATCAAGCTGTCCTCCTTTTCCCTCCAACTATATGCCTTCTATATTATAACAACAGCAGAGAGCAGGTGGCTCTTGACCAACAAGGGGCTGCTACTGGAGCTCAAGGAGTCAGAGAGGGAGGATGCTGCAGACCCTGAGCCTGGGCAGCCGAGAGTCTGCTCTTCCCAACCATGAGACTAGCTGAGGTAATAAGAAACAACTAGGGTGGAGAACAGGAATCCTATCCCATAATAAGTGTGATCAAGTCAAAGTTTTCATCACAGTCTGACAGAAGGAGCAACATCTGAAAGAGAAACACATGGGTGGGGTTGCTAACCACCTCGTTCCAGCAAGGCTCTTTGTCCCTCTGTAAGTTATCCAATGGATAGCAATGTAGCAGATGTCAGTGAGGTCTGGCCGCACCAGTTAGTTCACTGCCTGTCATGAAGTTTGCAAAGTGATGGCCTGTCTGGAAGAAGTGAGGAAGTGGGTCAGCACCCCCACAGAGGAACAGCTGGGATCACATTGGCTGCTGCTGGAAGGCATGCTGCAGGCTTTCCTTGTGGTTTGTACAACAGGCCATGTGAAGGGTACTACTGTCTCCTCTTCTCCTGCTGGAAAGCTGCCTGTGAAGAGCAAAGAGAAACAAAGATACATCAGCCCTGGCATTAATGTAGCATTTTGCCAATGTTTGGGGCATCTCTGTTGCTTAGAGGAAGCTTAGGATATGGTGTGTATTGACTCTTCCTCATCTCACCTATGTCCCTCCCATGTCTGCACTCCATGATTTGGGGGTTTACCCTGGCAGTAGTTGGCATCAGCGGCGTTGGCACACTGTTGTATCAGAGCTCATGGCACATCTGTTGGTGGAACTGGGGCTACAATGCCATGTCCTATGCTGTTCAGACAGACTGGAGTTTCAGACGTATAGGATTGCACCATTAGAGAACTTCTGAATGACTGGTCGTTCTACTACTCTCTGTTTGCAACAGAATTCGTAACATAGCTTCTCATGGCTGGTAGGGGTTATGCCAAGAGGTAGAATCCGTGATGCCTTGAGACTCCACTACAGAAGCTGAAATACTCGTTCTGTTTTTGACCTAATCACTGTGTGTAAAACCTGTTTTTTGAAATTAGCTAGGTCAGCTGTTGTTAGGCTTCCTTATCAAGATCTGACTTTGCAATGAACATGTGTGCATGTATTCCTCTGTTCTTTATGCAAGCAACACTGATAGGGCAGGCATGCAGCCGGCTTCCCTTGTAGTCTGCATGACTCGCCATGTGGAGGGTCCTATGTCTTCCTCCCCTGGCTGAGTGAAGTGAGGCTTTTTATTTAAGCTGTTCTCTGGACTCATTCAACCATTTGCCTCCCACACCAGATCAAATGATCTACCAGATCATTTGAATGAACCCAATAGCTGGAGACGACTGTTCAACTTTAAAATGTCTGATCCCATGTTGCATTGATCATATGTATCGTTGCTAGTATATGTTCATGCCCCTCTTTGTGGTGAGAAGTTCTAGGAGCTACAGCACAACCTGGGTTTGGGATTCCTTGAGAGGAGAAATCACAGGAGGTTTACGGTGTCTTTGTCTTATTTGCTCTTACAAATATACAGGTTTGAGTATTGGATGGAGTAGGTAGAACCTGCTCCTGCCAACAACATGAGCGACATGTGTCTTCTAAGCACATCTGCAGCTGCCAAAAACTCTGCCGCCTGACTTCCATTCCAGTCTCTCCCAGATCAAACCGCATTAGAGTCTAGATACGAGTTAAGACTTTCATGGCCAGCGACAATAGTAGAAGAACGCGGAACTGTTCCAACGCGGCACTTTCGGTGGCGCATTTTTACTCCCGAGAGGTTCCTGCCTTTGGCTGAGCCTCTCAGGAACCCGCCCAGATCCTCCTACCTGTGTTTTCTGGACTCCAAAAACCTGAAACTGGCGATGATGTCATCGCCAGTCACTTCCGGTGGTATGCAGCAGGAGAGTGGCGCCGGAGGTGGTACTCAGCCAGGAAGGGGCTGAGAACCCCTGTTCTAAGGATCATGAAAGGACTTTGAGGGTTCTTTGTATAAAAAGAGTGACATGGTTTCTATCAAGTAACATTCTTTCTATAACTGCAACTATACACTAGCTTTTACTCCTACAAAGTGCTAACATAAGGGATTGTTGATAGGTATGAGCGCTTCTATCTTTTTAAGTGACAGGGTTCTTGTGCCTGTTGGATTCTGGGGAAAGCCAATTAACGGAAACAACTACATGAAATGCAGGCATTTCAGCTAGTCATAAGAACCTGATGAAAAAAATTAGCAAAAGGGAGGGGGGGAAACTGAGCTGTGCCACATTTCAGGCTAAGCTGCATTTCAGGCATGGTTTTCATCCTGTTGAAAGTCTTTGGTGGGAAGGAAGGCAGTTCTACAATCGTAGGGCTCAAATAACCTGCAAGTCATCCAGACCAACTTCCTTTGGTGGCTCCCTTTGGATGCCAGCATTGCTAACACACTTGCAATTTTATTATCCAGACTAGTGTATTATTTACAAGCAAAAAAAGCTACCATGCTCCAGACAAAGGGGCATCAGCCAACATGAGGCAGGAAAATGCTGTCCCTGTCTTCAATACAGCAATCAAACCCTGTCCACCAGACTTCCTCAACAGAAAACCGCATTAGCTTTATTATCACATGTCCGTCCGATCACTTAGAATTCCAACAGTACCACAGTCCTTATATTTCTTTCCTAATTTTTGCTGAGAGCCTAGTATATCTTATCAGTCTGATGCACACTGGAGGGCATGGAGAAGAGCTCCCCAATCTAGCCCACATTTCTTGGGTGTATTTTCAAAACCAAATGGTTATTCGCAGATAGGAATATGCTGTTATCTTGTTCTGCCTTTTGAACCCTAATTTAAAGACTTAGACCTGGTTCACTTATGCATGGATGTCATTTGATTTCTCCACACTTGATACTTGTATACTTTATGACTGGCTCCAGAACATGTGAACTGAACCCAATGAAAAGCATTGCATTTTAGTGAATGTGAAAAAAATGAATCATATGTAATGGACCATTCATACATATGAGGAAGAGGAGATGGAAAGTGAGCCAGGATGGTGTAGTGGTTTGGGAGTCGGACTTAGACCTGGAAGATCCAGGTTCAAATCCCCGCTCAGCCACGAAGCTTCCTGGGTGACCTTGGGCCAGTCACTATCTCTCAGCCCCACCTACCTCACAGGGTGGTTGCGAGGACAAAAGGAGGGGAGGAAATATGTACACCACTCTGAGCTCCTTGGAGGAAGGGCGGTATAAAAATGTGAAAAATAAAAAAAAAAAAGTCAGCAAGGCAGAATGTTCTATCACCTCCACCACCTTCTGTGCTTTGGAAGCTGACCTATGCAAACAACAGCCCAATCGTAACCAACTTTTCATTGCTGATGCAGCTCCTAGATAACAAATGTTCCCTTACTTTGAGAAGGCTTCTGTGACCACACTGCAGGATGCAGCACATGCTCCATTGGCACCACTGCATCAGTGCTGGAAAGTTAGAATTGGGTTGCAAATGTACTGTAGTTTCAACCACATGTGAGCCACCTTGAAGGCCTCTTACAGTAGGAGGTAGAAAGGCAGCATACAAACATCCACATAAATAAAGGACTAACCATGTTACATTCATCAAGTGATGAGCACACATGCATAAACCAGTCTGTAAAGTGATCAGGTTTACAATCTTTTAAGCATAATTTAGTTTGTCAGCAAAAGCTGTGAAAATGTAATACAATCTTCTAATTTCCCAATTTAACACATGAAAAGAGAGGTGGTATTGGTGTGATTAGGCCACAGCAGGCACACAGCACAGGACATTTGCAGCTTTGCCACAATGACATTTTGCAAGTCACAATGACATATTCAACTCACTTTTGCTCTTCTTTTTTTTTTTGGCTGGGTCTCTGTTATAATAGAGATAACAGTCATAGCAGGGTTGTTTTTAAAGCTGAGAGACAGCAATATAAAACCTTTTGAAATATGAAATGTGTACTTAATAACAAGAGGCTCAGCCTT
Organism: Plestiodon gilberti rubricaudatus; assembly: GCA_026170595.1. NCBI lineage: Eukaryota > Metazoa > Chordata > Lepidosauria > Squamata > Scincidae > Plestiodon > Plestiodon gilberti. The sequence continues at coordinate 184,724,078 of JANXHW010000004.1, read as the reverse complement.
CAAACATGAATTAATCTTAGTGTCTTTGAGCATGCACAAAGTGCCTTTTTAAACCTCAAAGAATCACAACTAGACCTCACATATCTGGGATGATCATTAGGGGATAAGGGCTTCCAGATCCGAGGACAAGATTTCCAAACAGGCTTGAAGCTGTGCCCCAGCATTTCCCATTTAGGAAAGTGGCGGCAGACTTTCAGTCTTACTTGGAAAAAAGTTCCATTGAACAACGTTGGACTTACTCCTCCATATACAGGTACATAGTAGGGAGCATTTTACATACTTTATATGCAGATGTACATTCCACTGGACACAGGACGATTGAAAGCACAGTCCTATGCATATTTACTCAGATATAAGTCCTGCTGTGTTCAGTGGGGGCTTACTCCCTGGGAAGTGTGCATACGATAGGACGGCCGCCTTACTCCCTAGTGAACATACTTGGGAGGATATGCCAGTGAGACTACAGTCCTGTGCATACTTACTTGGGAGTAAGTCCCATATATATAGATACAGGAGGATTTATTTCTGAGCAAATGTGCATGGGATTGGGCTGAGTGTTCTGAGACCAAAGGGGAAAAAAATGGGAAAGGTGAACCGAGAGAGGCGCAGGAAAAAAAAAGCAAAGGCGCCTGAAATGTATGAAACAGAACTGGAGATATATGAGAGTACGGTTGCAATCCTAAACACATTTTCCTGGAAGCAAGCCCCTGCCCCACGGAACAAAATGAGGCTTACTTCTGAGTAGACTTGCCTAGGATTGTGCTGTAACAGTACAATCATATGCATATTTACTCTTAAGTAAACCTGGCTGTGTCCCATGGCGTTTACTCACATGTAAGTGTATATAGAGGGGAGTCACCACTTACACTTAGAAGAGGACACAGGAAGACCCTGCCCCGTCTCGCTGGAGTCACAGCGCCCAACAAACCTCCGCCCCCAAGAACCTCTCCCACATGCCCTCCCGAGGCGTTTCACTTCTGTTTCCTGATTGGTCAGCCTCCGCTCCCTCTTCCGTAACCCAGACTGTTTTCATTGGGCGGCTGTCAGAACGTTTGAGCCGTCACCACGGCACTCGGCGGCCGCCCGCTCGTAGCCAACGGGGAAGCGGCGTGATGTATCAATCTCGGGACGGTGACCAATGAAGTGGCGGCTCTCCGGCAAAGCCGAATGTTGATGTGGCGGATCTGGCCAATGGGAGCGACGATGCTCGGCTCGTGCTGCTTTCGCGGCAAAAAGGATTTGGCGCGCAAACGTGTGCGGGGCCGGGACCAGCTGGGAACAATAACAGTGCCTGAGCTGAGAGCAGCATATCAAAGGGGCTCGGGCGAGCGCGCCACTAGAAAGACTGACGAAGAAGAAGGCACCCTCTGGAGAGGGTTCGGAGGGATCCGACTGACGCCGGGCTGGGCAGCAGCTAGGAAGTCGACAGTGACCCGAAGAGCGTGGGCGGAAGGGAGCCCTGTTGTGAGCTGTACTGTGTCACCTCCCCCCGTTCCTTCCAGCCACCGACGACTGAGCAGGGTCTTGCCCGGGGAAACTTGCAGATGCTCTGGAGAATAACCTCGGCAGCTTCCGCTCTTGGCTCTGCTGCCCTCTCTCCACTCCCGGCCCTGGTTGGCTGTACCTCCGCGGGGCACCATTTCCCAGGCCTCCGCTCTTGAGGACGATGGGGCGTGTTCCTGGATTCCAGCCCCTGCCATCCGGTGTCTCCCTCCACGCCAGCGTCCAGGACGATGGTGTTGGCCTGCTGATACGACTCTGATTCCCAGGAGGGGAATCGAATTGGGGGATATATTTGACTTCCTGTGGGGGGCGGCTGCGGCGGGGCAAGATCAGGGTCCCCCACCCCGCTCGCTTCTAAGTTCCCGGGCATGTGAGTCCAAGCGCCTTGTATAATGTCTCTGGAGGGTCTGGAAGTGCCCCAGAATGTGGCAGACCTGGAAGCCCTCTTGAGGGGAGCAGAGGCCATCCATGTGATGGACCAACAGATAGTGATCATTTCTACCCCAGACGAGATCCCCGCATCCGAAGGAGAGAATACCGAGCTGCTGCTCTTCGCTACTCCACAGCCCGCCAGATTGGAGACAGCGACGCAGAGGCCTGCACTGGAACGTCCGCCGGTAATGCCACCCACTTTTCCCTGTTGTTTCCTCCTAGGATGCCCGAATCTTTGCCAGCAACAACATGTGCTTCTTAATCCATGTGCGAAGTCACACATGTGCGTGGTGGTACAATGCATACCGTGCTGTGTAAGCAGCCACAGAGATACTAGACAAATAATACAGACCCTTTTTGTTTAGCATTAAATCCAGCCTGACCCTGTAGGCGGTCCTGAGCAACCTCTTGGAACCCAATAGAATAAAAATTATTCTGAGCAACAAAAATATGATCATGTTCAGGCTGTTCTTGCTGCCTAATGGAACAATTTAATCCCCATAAGATAGGAGGGGTGGTGGTTGTTATTCACCCACAAGCTGAGAAACAGTCGGTTTCTCAGGTTTGTCTCCCCCCCCCCCTATATTTAGCACACCCAAAATGACTCTCTGCAGGAACTTTCCAAAATAAGTATCCTTGTGTGTGGTTCCCTTTTGGGCTTTCCACGGCCCAAGTATGTTACTAGAGGGACATGCAAATACGTCTATATCCGAGACTTGATACAGTTGTTTAAAATTCTGCGTAACTTTGTAAGCGCTTCCCTGATGCCTATACTGTAATTACAGGAGGGATGTGGGGAGAGTTTCAAAACAGGGACTGAAATAGTGCTTCTTAAACGTGGCATCTGTAGCAATCTCACAGGAAGGGCAAAGTGAGTTCTCATGGAGACATGCAAAGAAATCATTAACCAGAAGGTTCAGTCCCCAAAACATTACATTGTAAAACGGAATCCTGCAAGTCTGGAGGACTTGCAAGTCTCTGTCCCGTGTGACCTAGATAGTTATTCTTCTTGGCTTGATTGCAGAGCTTGCTGGATTGCGATGGGCCTCTTTCCTTTCATAGCAGCAGCAGCCTGTATATGTTGTGAGTGAAGCAGCTTCACTTCCTGTTGCAGGATGCTATGGGCAGAGTTCTGTGAAATTTGTTCTTAACAAAGGCAAACATTTTGGCAGCTGCTGAGTTTCTCTTTCTTCTGAGCTGCATGCTGCAGGGGAGGCAATATATAGCCTGATAAAACACAAAAGCAAGGCCTGTGGAAGGGAAAGCCAAAGGTAAAATAAGCCTGTCATTGCATGAAGAGGAAGTAGGTGGCAATAACACTGTAACTCTCACTTCTCCTGCATCTGGCTGACTTCTTTAAATGTGGCAAAAGCAAAGGCTATTCTGCCCCATTATTACTCGTATGCACCCTGTGCTTTTTGTCCAGCTGTATATAGAAGATATTGTTGAAGCTGATCTGCGGTTAACTGAATGGGTTAATGCTGACTAGCTTGTGCTGTGTGTTCTTGCTGTTATGTGAGCTGTCAGAGAAAGGTGTGGGGAAAGGCAGAATGTAAGAATATTGGTGCATAATATTGCATACCACTGTGTTCAAAAAATAGGTAGATCTTCAAATTTGCAGGGAGGGGAGAAAAAAACCTGTTTTTGTAAGAACAAATGAGTAAATACTGTACTACCTGCTTTTAGTCTTTCGTACTACAGACTATGACTTAACTGTGTGAAGGACAGATCAGGCAAAGTTAGGCTAAGTGCTTTCATGGTGCAAATCAATAGTCTTTTATTTTTAAATTAAGAACTCCCTTGTGCTGTATTGTCTGTATCGTATACTATTGGCCTCCAGGCCACGTATTTCAAATGCTTTAGAGCAGTGATTCTCAAACGTTTTGGTCCCTGGAGCCCTTTACACTCCTAAAAAGTCTCAGGGAGCTCCACCGGCATATGCGCAGAGTCTCCTGGAGTCCCAGTGTGCCAGCACAAACAGGGCAGGGGACAGATGAATGCCACTTATAGTGTGCTCATGAACCCTGAAGGAGTCTCGGGGAGCCCCAGGGCTCCTAGGAGCAAACGCTGAGAAAAGCTGCTTTAGAGAGTTACTACTGAAGCTTGATCCACCAGTTGGGAGTGACTGGTCACCTATTGTAGCAAGCACTGAGATATTGGTAAGATGTCCTGCATGATGCTGGGAGCTTTCTTAGGCATTCAAGAACATGGGCTTCCTCTTGCAGTTCACCTAGTCTGCATGTAGAAGCAGCTTCTGGCAAGGAGAAGGTGAGAAATTAAAGTGCTTACCTTAAGACTTCTTAACATGAATTGGTTGCCCTTAGCACTCTTCACTCCGTCATGTGGCACTCGGGTCTCGAACTGCTGTCCTGCTGACCTCCCTGTCTGCAGTTCAGCGTCTTAACCACTAAGCCACTGCGGCCCCTGTGCTTACCATAGGTAAAGGTATCCCTTGACAATTAAGTCCAGTCATATCTGACTCTAGGGAGCGGTGCTCATCTCCGTTTCAAAGCCAAAGAGCCAGTGCTGTCCGAAGACGTTTCCATGGTCATGTGGCAGGCATGACTCAACACCGAGGCGCATGGAACGCTGTTACCGTCCCACTGACGCGGTACCTATTAATCTACTTGCAATTTCTTGCTTTCGAACTGCTAGGTTGGCAGGAGCCGTCGCACGGATTCGAACTGCCGACCTTTCGATCGACGGCTCAGGGTTCAGTGGTTTAACCCACTGTGCCACCATAGTGGTGCCCTAATCCAGCTCCCTCCCCCACTCTTTCAGTGCTGTGTATGTAGGCTATCACTGCTTCTTCGGACAGGATCTTAGCAGCTGCGTCGCAGGCAGCAGTTTCACAGGCACAGCCTGTCCATTCTGGGAACATAAGAACATAAGAAGAGCCCTGCTGGATCAGGCCAAAGGCCCATCTAGTCCAGCTTCCAGTATCTCACAGTGGCCCCACCAGATGCCTCAGGGAACACACAGCCATGAAGATAACCTGTTTCCTGCTGCCACTCCCCTGCACCTGGCACAGAGAAAACCTACTTCTAAAACCAGGAGGTTGCTTATGGCTTGTATGTTGCCCCTGTTAAATTTCTGCCCACTATGCAGATGATAAAGGAATACCACCTCTTTGGGGGAAATGGTGGCAACCCTTTTGTGCCGATCAGAGTCTGTAGTGGCGATTGTGGAAAGAAGGCCAGAGATGTAGGTAAGGGCCTGGACTTCAGTAGTGGCCCTAACCCCCCCCCCCCCGTGGGAGGGGGCCGCCACCGCAACAACCCCCCCACAGGACGCAGTATGCCCCCATGGGACGCCCCACGCCCTGCCCCTGGGGGGCATGGCGGCATCATCGCACTGCCACAGCACGGAAACACACCCCTCCCGGCGCTTTTCGGCTCCTTTTTGGAGCCAAACGGCGCCCAGGAGGGTGAAACTTGCAGCGGCGGAGGGAGCAACAGAAGGTACACCCGCCGCTTGGGGCCTACCGCCCCCACTGTAACAATGCCTCTGCTGGACTTGTAGCCCTAGCCTCCTTCCCCTGCCTTTTCAACGGGACTGACTAATTGAAAATTAAGTAAATGGTTTTGGACAATTAAATGACTTACTGTCATTCATGTGCAGTGAGGCAGCTGCCAAGCAACATGGGGAGCTATGATTGTCCTTTGTTAGATTATGTGGGATCCTCATGTCCCATTTTGGCCAATGTCCCAACTGTTGGCCAATGCAAGGTGCTTGATAGACCAGTGTAGCAATCCTTGTTGCTCTTTCTCAGCAGGCAAGGCAAGGGAGAGGATGCACACAAAGCTTTTTGCTAGTTTGACCTTCTCTTCCCACAGAAGTCCTTTCTGTTGAGGGGCCTGCAATAGGCAGCTACTGTACAGTTGGTTCTTTGTTTTAATTCTGAAAAGACACTCTCGGGTCAGCACAGACGATACTGCACTAGAGGACCAACGATCAGAGCTGATATAAGGCAGCTTCATGTGTTCAAATGACTTGATATACTGTGAGGTTCTTTTCTCTCCTCCATGTGCCCACAGCATAGCTCAAAAACTGTGGTTGCCATTCTGTGTAGCAGAGGAGAGCTCCAATGCTCTTTAGATTCCACCTGAGTCCTTATTTTGCAAAACCAAAAACACCCCTCTTCTTAGGGTGGTAGGTGGGTTGGTTGAAGCCTGTGATTCATAATGTGCACTCTCTCATCTAGGGCTAAGAATGCATGTCTATCAGTCCAATCTTGGTGTGTGTTTTGTTAGGAAGAAAATCCCACACAGTGCTATTCAGTAGGGCTCACTCCCATCTAATGGTGCATAAAATTGCTGCCCTGGTCTCACGTGATGCTCACGTGGTAAAAATGTATTTTATCCATTGCACGCTCCTTTAAATATATTCCCTAGTTCCTTCCCCACCCCCTTTCAGAATAAAAAATATTCTTCATCTCAGTTGTGAAAGCATCCATAGGGCATGTCTCTTGTCTATGGATTTAAACTGGTTTAATTGCCTTGGCTTTTCATCTAGGGCCCCTAGAAATTCTGGTTTTACGACAAGGCTAAGAGTTTTTAAATGGAAGCCAGATTCACGCATCCATTTACCATGGGAAGGGCCTGCGCTTTTGGGTTCGTTCAGACATGTCCCGCAGTGACTCCCTGGAGTGTTTTGAATATGCTGCGTGATCTTCAACAGTACTTCAAAATGTTCTGGAGAGTATTTCACTGGAGGATGCATGAGGCCACACTTCTTTGAGTGAATCTCTACTCTGCTTGGTGTCTCCATTCTGGCCCCTTGTCCCAGCGGCCAGGAGAAGGCAACCTGTTAATTCCTTGAAGCAGCTGGACACGTAGGAGCTCTTGATCTGCCCTGCTACAAATTCTTGGCTCACCAGGTGGGAGATCCCACTGTTGTGTTGCCAAGCCATGAGGCAGCCCTGATTACCAACCTGCTGTTCAAACAGTAATATTTCAGGCCTTCCTCGTGGGCGGGATGGGGAGGGTGAGGCTTGATCCTATCGTTTGCTTCTCCCCCGTAAGGGGAAGAGAATGCAGAGAGTAATTCCAAACTGGAAGGGGCTCGCTAGATGTGCTTAATCACGCAGTGTGCCCTGATCAGGGTGTAGGTTTAATTATAAATGGGTGTGTGCTCGTGCAAAATGAGGCAAACATCACAGCAGTGGGGGTTTTCAGTAGTTTTGCCCTGCTGCAGTTTTCATCCCAATAAATCCCCCCCGCACATGCCATCTTTAAGGGGGGGGCACTTGCTAATGGAAGGTTTAAAAATGGCACGTGGGCAGGGCAATCAGAATGGAAGCCAAAGTGGGGGCAACCCCCCCCCCCATGTTCCGTCTGCAGTTCTTTCCTATTTTGCACTCCTCCTACTTATCTTTTGAAACTAAGCCCTTGTCAAGGGAAGCAGCATAATTAAGTGCATATGTAATTGAACCCTAAAATGGAACAATCTCTATACTGAGGCTCATAGCATGAGTTCAGCAATATTGGCATAATTAGCCAGAGGAAAGAATTGCGTCATTTCCCCCTCCCGCTCCTTTTCATTTTGGTATTTCATCTAATACTGTCGTTTCTTCCTCCTCCCAACCCATTTCCATGGGCATTAAGGGATCAGTTTTAGGAATGGACTTGGAAAAACATGGTGGCAATGTGGAATGCAAGGATCACTTAAATAGTTGCTGCAACTAAGTACCCGAGATGTTGATGTGAGAGAACATGATTCAGGTGGTTCTGTTGCATTGGTGGTTCTGGTCATTCTCATCTTTGATGATCAATAGAAACCTCCACTTTACTCATTGCATCTCTCTTACCATTTTACTTCACACCGCCTATAATTAGTCTGTGGATCTCATTGCCACAAGATGTAGTAATGGCCACAAGCTGGGATGTGGATTGAACATCCAGTGGGAAAAGGAGATTGAACAACTTTGTGGAGGACAGGTGTATCAATAGCTGCTAGTCATGATGGCTGTGTGCTGCCATAGCTATGCCTCTGAATACCTGTTGCAAGGGAGGAAATGGGATGCTGGAAACATTCAGGCCTTTGGTCTGTCCAGGAGACTTTTCTTATGTTTATCTACTAGTTGACTTCTAGTCGCATCCTTTTTTCCCTTCTAGTATTGCACGTAAGGTAGGAGCAACTTCTCATTAAACATCTCATTGTAATCAGTTGTTTGTTTCTGTATTGTCGTCCTAAAAAAAGTTCTCGGAGTGGGATTCTTGAGCCATCATATTGCAAGTGAAATATTTCTGGTGAGGTTATTGTTTTGTACAGAGGCAGTTCTGGATTGAATCTGAGTTTGTACCCTGGCTTGTTTGAATCCCAGCCAGGATGGTGTAGTGGTTTGGGAGTCGGACTTAGACCTGGAAGATCCAGGTTCAAATCCCCGCTCAGCCACGAAGCTTCCTGGGTGACCTTGGGTCAGTCACTATCTCTCAGCCCCACCTACCTCACAGGGTGGTTGTGAGGACAAAAAGGAGGGGAGGAAATATGTACACCACTCTGAGCTCCTTGGAGGAAGGGTGGTATAAAAATGTGGAAAAAAATTAACTCTGGCTGAAACAAAGATTTGCTGGGTTCAGGCGTAAAGGAAATCTTGGGCAGTTGTAAACTGGAAGTTTCAAACGTCCTTCCTGCATGCTTAAGCCCAAGGCTCAGGAGCGTTGTGCAGAGCCAGGATTAAATCCTAGTTTCACATGGTATTTGAACTGGGTGAATAGCATACTCGGTGCGTAACTACTACCCCTAGGTATGGAAATGGTTATCAGGAATTTGCCACCTCTGAAGTCTGTTGGTCACATAATATTTCTGTCCCATAGCAATTACCACATGTCACTCTCTTGCTTCTTCATTGATTTTGGACACTCGTACTATCCTCCTTCCATGGAGCTCAGTGTGGCATACATGGAGGTTAGCCCTGTTATCCACACAGCAGCCCTGTGAGGGTGGTTAGCTTGACAGTGTCCAGATCACCTAGCTTGCTTCATGGTGACTCGGTCAGAATTCAAATCCGGATATCCCCAGCAGAAGCTCAATACTCATACCGCTACATCACACTACTGCTATGTTTCAGATTATTTTAAATAGAAGAAAAAAGAATGCATTGTTCTGTCTTAGCAGAATACAGCATGCTGAAGCAGTTCAAGCATCTGAAGTACGTTTCTTGCCTGCGAGAGCTCATGTTACAATGATGGTCTTTGGCTCTATAAGGTACCACAGGATTTTGTTCTTTTGCTAGAAAGCTGTTTCTGCCAAACCTTTAAAACTCTCTCCTCTTTTTCCAGGTAAAACGGAAGCTGAACTTGGAGACTGACCACCAGTATATTGCTGGGAACTTCCAAGCAACCCAAGGAAAAGCAAAACATCCCATTAAAGGTGCTGGTGGCCAGTAGGGAACCCTTGTGCCTTAAATTATTCCAGAATACACTCAGGATTCTCAAGGTAGCTACTACCTTGTCCACTTGGCTAAATAGGGCAGGATTCTCTGAAGCAGGGAGTCCTGCAAGCCCCTTTAACCCTGGTCTTCCATCCTCTACCCATCCAACTTAACTGGGCAATAGAAAGGCCCCCTCTGAGGCTTTCATCCTTGCCTCCCACCCTCCCTGACAGCCATTGCAGCCTTCAAGGTAGGAGGGAAGGGAAGCGTATTCGAACTTGGAAAATACCTTCTCGGGGATATGCTGCTCGGTTCATACTGCAGCCAAGCATTGTGAGCTGGACAAGTTTGTGCCCTCAGTTAGATAATGATTAACTGTAGCAGCATCGTAGTTGTAATGAAGTCCTCATTGATCCTCAGGGGCGAAGTCTCCTGGAGAGAAATCGCGCTATGAAACCTCTCTGAATCTGACCACCAAGCGCTTCCTGGAGCTGCTGAGCCAATCGTCGGATGGTGTCGTGGATCTTAACTGGGCTGCAGAGGTGTTGAAGGTGCAGAAGAGGAGGATCTATGACATCACCAATGTCCTAGAGGGCATCCAGCTGATCACCAAGAAGTCCAAGAACCATATCCAGTGGCTGTAAGCAGAATGTCACTTACCTTGTGTGTCAAAAGCAGGCTAGGTTTCTTAGCAGTTCTTGTGGTGGCCACTGTTTGGTGACCTCGGTCAGATTGCACTGGTTTTAAACTCAGCTGCGGTTGTACTTGGAAAGTAGTGAAATTGTATTTACTGCAAGGGATTTGTATGGCATTTGAATTTACTCTCTTATAAATCCACAGTCCGCAATCAGGTAATTTTCTTTTAATGGACCAACATGGCCACTTGCAGCTTCTCGTATGAGAGTAACCTGTGTCTTCTTACTGTATGAAAGGATGCTTGGCATGGTCAAGACTTCCTTTATTGCACAGACTGAATGTATTTAAGAAGGAGAAAATGGATTAGCACAAAGGAGAGGATGAGAGTGCTTGCTATCTAGATGTGACAGAAGTGTTCTGCTGATCCAGCGATAGGGTTCAGCCTGTTTTGGATGGGGTTCCCCCCCCTTGAAAAATCAGGCCCTTGCAGTATAGAGATGTCTCTGGAGCCAGCCTTGCTCCTGGATTCCCAGGTGGCCTTGGTGACCAAGAGTGGCTTTGCTCACTTGAAGCTGGTGTGCCAGCTGCACCTGTTTTTAGAGAAGGCTGATTTGGCCATGGGTGCCGCATACCTGATTTAAATCAAGCTTGTAACATGCTGTATGTGGGCAGCCTCTGAAGAGTGTTTGGAAACTTCAAGTGATTCAAACTGCCAAAACAGGACTCCTGACCAGAGCTGTCTTTTTGCAAGCCGGTAGTTCTTCTGTGCACTTGGTTCATTCCTAAAGTGCTGGTTAGTGTTTTAAAGCCCTAAATGTCTCGAAGGACCATCTCTTCCCATATGATCTTGCCCAGCCACTGAGGTCGGCAGGAGAGCCGAGGCCCTTCTCTGTGTCCTACCACGGTCTGAAGAAAGGCTGGTAAGAACAAGGGAAAGGGCCTTCTCTGTTGTGACGCCAACAAGATGGGACACCCTGTTCAGGAAAATCCGCCCAGCCCCTCTTGCCTCCTTTGGAGGACACTGTTGTTCTTGGCAAACCTTCTGTTTGATTTTCAACCTCCCACACAGTATTTAGGGTTCTGGCTTGCGTTTTAATGTGCTGGTGTTTTGTTTCTTGCATCTTTCAAATTGTCATGGTTTGAAATAGATTGTGTTTTTAAGTTGTGTCATGTAAACCACCCTGATCGCTTCGTTTGGAAGCCGAAAGCTGCGGGTAAAATGCTCAAAACAAAAGGTGGGCTCAATGCAGCTTCTCTTGATACAGTTTTCGTTCATGGGAGCCCTTCTGCAAGTGAACCTTGTGACTAGGGGTGGGGGTGTGTGTGTGTTTAAAAAGAACACACGCGCACAACAAAAAAGGTCCAAGAAACTGCATCAAGAGGATTCATGTTGTACCCAGAAAGCTGAATTCTGTATAATTACAACATCAAATATGCATACATTTCTGAAGTGCATGGTTATTCTGTTTGTCCTAGGAAAGGGCAAATTGCGTTGCAGGCCATTGAAACCATGCTCCCTGAGCACTGGAAATGCTGCTTAGCACATGCATGTTCCTCCATTCTGAGATTTCACCAGTCTGTCTTTGCGACTCTTAAAGGCTGGAATATTGCTCTTTTAAAAAATATATAATACAGTACATAAATGAAAAGGTATTTAGCACAGGCATGTGTGTGGCCCACTTCATATATGAAGTATTTCCTGCATTGAGATGATGATCTTGCAAATAGCTTTGTGTATATTGCCATGAATGATGGCAAGGTGGGGCAAATGTGTTTCTTTGCATAAATCAGGTGGTGGTTGTCTGATTCATGCTTTCGCAGCATCAAAAACACTCTGCCTATCCTTTGTACTTACAATATGCATCTGTTTTTCAAATGTGGAGTCTCAGTGCAGAGAAATTATAAAATGTTCTTGCTTTGCGAGTTGGACTTCAGTAGGACTCTTTCCTATTTTAGATTTTTGTTGCAATGTGCTTGCAGAAATGTTCCTGTAAACAGCAGCTAGTGTGAGAAGTGGGCTTGGCTCTTTTGGGTCATAGTCCCGGGATAAAAGCAAGCTCTTGAAACTTCATTGAGAGCGAGATCCTGCTGTTGGAAGAGGCTCCTAGCAGGACATGATCTTGCCTCCTTGCAGCCATTCGGTTTCCAGCATAGTTACAAAATGGCTTTTGCTTACCCACTGCACCCCTGTTGCATTGCTCATGATCTACTTTTGGTATGTTGGCCTGAAATTGCAACATCATGTGTGTGTTGGACTGAATTGGGGTTGCCTTGCCAACTTGAGTGGTGGCCAATTTAGGATGGATAGCAGCAGAAGGTGCCCGTGTGCTGCTTGATTTGTCAAGGAACCCTGGATTTGGGCTTCCTGCTTCACCTAGGAATCATTGCATTTGTAAGAGAAATGGGACGTATCTCTGTAAAAACCTTCAATACCTGTTGTCTGTTTTGGTGAACTTGCGTTCAGGGATCAGTGATGGGTTTGTAGTTCAGCAACAAGTCCCTGAAGCTTCATACCAGAAAATATGTAAAGGTTTATCCTCATAACAAAGAAAAGCTATGTATATGATGGACTAATCACCACCTGCCTTTCAGCCTATTTTGGATTGGGTGCTATGTAAAGAGATTTGTGGCTAAGGACCACAAGTAGACCCTAAACAAGGACCATAATCTTTAGTCTTTATAAACCTGCTTAGGATCGAGTTTCCATATACATATGTTGCCAACTAATTGGTCCTTGTTGATCATCTGGCAAATACAAAGGGGAAGTACTCAACATGTTGTATATCCTAGACCAGGGGTTCTCAACCGGTGGTATGTGTTCCACTAGTAGTACATGAGCTACCAGTTGGTGGTACTTGAACCCCTGGCCACCAAGATAATGGCTGCGCTGGAGCCTTAAAAGTGGCGGCACAGCTTGAGCGCACAGGCTTCCCACGCTTGGAAGGGTCTTCCCGTCAGTCCTTTCCTCCTTACCTTTTGTTTTCTAGGCTCCAGCAGGGCACGTCTCGCTTCTATCTGCAGCGAAAACCCGAAAGCAAGTGGCGATGACATCATTGCCACTTACTTCCAGTGGTACTCAGCGCAGCGGCAGCCATGTAGGTGGTACTCCGCGCCAACAACTTTGAGAACCCCTGTCCTAGACATATATCAGGTGGAGTGCATCCCCTGTGCATTTGCCAGATGATCAACAAGGACCCCGATTAGTTGGTAACAGATGTATATGGAAACTTGCTCCTAAGCAGATCTCACTATCCTTTCGTTGTTATTTTAACTCTCTCACTTGTTCTCTTGATTTGTGCTATAGACATTCACTCCTATCCGCTGCCCATCACCAGATAGTTCATATCTGAAAAGATGTATTTACTATCATGAATTGGTAGAGAGTTTGGTTGTGGCCATATTTCAAAGGAACTAATCTATTATGTAGAATCTGAGGTTTTCGTGGCTGGTAAAATACCTTACTCCCAGCCCGAGAGTTTAGAGTTTCGGTGGTCGATCAGTGAAATTTGCCAGTCTCACTTTAAGGTGAACGTTCTATCAACCAATTATGTCATGCAGAAACACTGGCAGATAACACCTTCTGTAGCCAGTATTAACACCAACTAGAGCACTCATCTGGGTGCTGGGTAGTGACTGGGTGGTGTGGTGTGGAATAATTGTTGCCCCCTCCCCCACCTTTGACAATGCCCGTCACAGATATGGGCGAAACATTAGGAAGAAAGAGACCGTGGCCATTAAGCCCGAACAACTTGAACTATGAACTAATCTATTGTTTGGCCCAGTATGACATAGCTATTGCTGCACTCTAAAAACCCCTAGTGTACCTATGCACTAGCAACAGTTGATCTTGTAAAAGAGTCGCAATGCAGAAGCATGCAAAATGCATTTTGGCTCTCTTAATACATGACCTGGTGCCAAGAGCCACCAAGTTGCTGGTTGTCCAGAAAGAGATGACTCCATCTGGACTTCCTCTGTTTCCTAGGGGCAGCCGGTGTGTTGGGGCAAGCACCAGCAAGAGTCCTGGGTTGATGAAGGAACTCCAGGATCTTCAGGCAGCAGAACAGCAACTGGACAACCTCATCCAGATGTGCACTACCCAATTCAAGCTCCTCACAGAGGATTCTGAGAACAAGCAATATCCTTCTCTTGGAGGTTTTTTTTTTTTTGGGGGGGGAGGATAGTTGGGTGGTGTTGGCAGATCAAAGCATACAAGACAGCTTCATAGCAGCAGAACTGCAGCATTAGCCAGGAGTAGCAGAAGACCATCTTCTAAAGAGGTACTTGCGCTCCTGACGTTCCACTGTTGGGTGTTGGTGTCCTTAATTTGTACTTCCCCACCCTGTGAGCTAATGGAAAATTCCTACCTGGCTGCTGCTTAAGGCAGTGTATTGTCAATGGAGAAGAAAGGAGTATGTGTGGAGGAGAGAGAGAGGTGGTGGTGCTTGTTGACTTTGGCCTGGCAGCTCTGCAGCTAAAGCTGATAATGAAAGCTAGATTCTTATTATTAATAATAAGAATATTATTTTGGTTTTGACTGCAAATTAGAACTGGGTCGCAATTGCGATCTGGGCCATTTTGAGGTGTGGGGAGGCCTGCGGAGGGGTCCGCAGGCTCCCAGCACCCCCTGGAGGACCAGCAAGATTCCCCAGGTAGGGCTAAAAATCCATTTTTTCCCTCTGGTGTAGCCAACCCTCCCCCCTGCAAACACTTAACAAGGGGGGAAAAGTTTGGGAACCTCTGGTGTAACCCTTTACAATTGTTTCCCATAAAAATGGTATTGTGAGAGAGGTGACTCACTGTCGCTTCCCATGTTTTATTGATATTTGGGTGTCCTTTAAGATGTCCGATGAAGTGATTGTGTTGATCTTCCCACTATCCATGGTCCCCAGGCTTACGTTCGTGAGCTTGTCAGCAATTTTGAATTGCCAGTGTGATATCCCAGAAAGCCATAAAACAGGAGTGGGATTTTTTTTTAAAAAAAAAATTGCTCTCTGCTCCCAGGAGTGTTTTAGCGAACAAGAAATTAATTGTGATGGAAAATGGGACCTGTGTACTCCCATCCTAGTGAACAATTGGGAAATTCACTAGGTACACACCTGAATTAATCTGGCAGAGGAACTATCACTCAGTGGTAGAACACATGTTTTTTTATGGAGATGGTCCCAGGTTTCAACTAGGACGTTTCTAGTAGGACTGGGAAAGATCCCAGTGTGAAACTTGGAAAAGCCACTGCCAATCAGTATAGACTAAGCTAGATGGATCAATGGTCTGGTTTGGATTAAAGCAGCATCTTCTGTGGCTAAGGTGATGCTGATCCATTTGTGGACAGCTGGATTTACAGTGTATAGAAGGAAGAGGAAAACTTGTACCATCTTATAATGAATTTCCACTGTGCAGCAGAATGATCTCACTCACACACCACCCCCTTTGCATCTTTTGTTACTATTCCAACCCTTAATGATTTGGACATGGCGGTAACTATATATGTAGGATTTCAGCTTTGTGTCTTGTTAAGTAATCTGTGATCCTTTTGTCAAAACTTGACTGAGCACACCTCAGCTTATGTGACTTGCCAAGATCTGCGCAGCATCGCAGACCCCTCTGAGCAACTGGTGATGGTGATCAAAGCCCCCCAGGAAACACAGATGCAAGTCTCTGACCCAGCAGAGGTAACTTTTCCTGGTTCTCAGAATTTCACTGTTCTTGGAATGTTCTCTGCACCGCGCTTTCAGAAGCCAAATCCTACGGGCAAATCCTAATACACAAAAGTCTCGCCATCTTTGAAATGTCTCTTTCAAAGGAACTTTGGCTAGCCACTTCTCATGGGGATGGTCAATTGCTCTGGTGTATAAAATGCAGCCGCTGTCTTGTCCTACAGAATAAACAGTGATACGGGTCTCGTTCTGATTCATCCACCTTTGTTCCCTTCCAGGCATTCCAGATTGGTGTGAAAAGCACTCAGGGCCCCATTGATGTGTTCCTGTGCCCCGAAGAGAGCTCAGGGGTCTGCAGCCCCACCAAGAGTCCACTGAAAGAGGGTGTTGAGGCTTCTTCTCTGGAGCCTTCGCAAGCAGCAGCGCCTGCGCTCCTACACCCCTCCCAGGAAGTGAGCTTGCCGTTGCTGAGTGGTGACCAAGGTATGTGGACCGGGACGAGGCAGCAGCTGCTGCCAAGACCAACATTTGCTACCAAACCTCCCCAGGATTGTATCGGACATTGGTATTATTTTGTCAGTATAGTAATGTGCCACTTGCCTGCAATGGCTAAAAACGACCTCAAATGCAGCTTCTTTAGCGAGACGGAGAACTTAACATGACCGACGCAGCCTCTGTTGTGCTTCCCCAGTTGCAGAGGAAACTACCGTCTCAGTGCGGCTGCTCCATTTGAACACTTCTCCACTGCATTTGGAGAGACTCTCCTTGGCAAAGAGTTTGGGGAGTACAGCAGCAGTCTGGAATGTGGCTAGATGCCACGTGGAATCTAGCCACGTGGAATGTGGCTAGAACGTGGCTTTCCTCTCATGGTTTGTCTTGCTGTCTTCACTCACCCTAACAGCTGCTATACTGGTGTTTTTTTAGGGGGGGGGGTTTGGGGGGGTTGTTTGTTTGTTTTTGCTGGGCTTGCGTGGCTAATCTCTCTGCAGCCAGAACACAAGAGTCGGAAGACTAATCTGAAAAGAAATGTTATAAGTCCCTGCTGGAAGACCTCTAAAGAGGGAACAATTTGTAAATCTAAGGGGAGGGAATTCCATAAAGTGGGTGTCACTACCAAGAAGGCCCTATTTCTTGCCGCCATCCCTCCCACCTCTGTAAGCGACAGCATAGCTAAAAGGGCTTTCTCAGGCTGGGCCAGATTGTACAGAAGAAGACAGTCTCTCAAATACACTGGCCCCAAGCCGTATAGGGCTTTAAAGGTCAAGACCAACACTGGAAATGAACTGGCAGCCAGTGCAGCTGCCAGAGCAACAGTCCAACAGTCTAATTGAGCCATCATGTTCCGCACTAGTTGCAGTTTCCAAACAATCTTCAAGGGCAGCTCCATGTAGAGCGTGTTACAATAGTCTAGCCTTGATTTTGCCATAGCATGGATCAGCTCAGTATTGTATATTGTGACTGGCAGCGGCTCTCCAGGGTTTGACGGGAGTCTTGCCCAGTGCTACTTGGAGATGCTGGGGATTGTGCCTAAGGCCTTCTGCAGGCAAAGCATGTGGTTGTACCACTGAGTTATGGCCCTAGAGCAGGGGCGGGGAACCTTTTCCCTGTCGAGGGCCGTTTTGATTATTTAGAATTTGCTTGCGGGCCGGCCATGAGGCCGGTCACTATTTAATTTATTTAATTAATCCCCCCCCCCCCGGTCGGAGGCTTCGCGCTTACTGTCCGAGGCCGTGGCCGGCTTCGCACGTCACCTCAAAGCTGGGAGAGGGCCTCTGCGCCTCCTCCTCGGCCGCTGTCTCGGCCCCCTCTGACCAGACCCTCGTCGGAGCTTCCGCTCTTGCGCACAATGCCGACGAGGGCAACAGGGCAAGCTGTTACCCTCATCGGTGCTGTACGCATGCGCGAAGTCGACGACGGCCTCATCGGCAACCCCGCCCATGCACACAGCGCCCATGAGGGTAAGAGCTTCCCCTGTTGCCCTCGTCGGCGTTGTGCGCAAGGGCGGAAGCACCGACGAGGGCCTGGCCGCTCCTCTCCCGGCCCACGCGTCACTCCTGATTCGGGGGTGACATGCAAAGCCTCCAGGGGCCGGTTGGGCGGCCTCCCAGCGGCCTGCGGACCAGATGGCCTCGGGGGCCGGAACCGGCCTGCGGGCCACAGGTTCCCTACCGGTGCCCTAGAGCTATGAGCTAGAGGAAGTGGTCAAAGCACCCTGGAACACTGTCGATATGTAACTGAGGGTAACCACGTTGGAATCGCAGCCTTGAATGTCTTGATGGGGTACACGAGTGGTCAGTCACCCATTGCCTGTTTCTCTTTTGACAGAGCCCCTGCTGTCTGGGGATAGTGCGCTGCCTCTGAAGTGCCCCACAGACGACGTGAGCCTCTCGCCACTGGCCTCTGTGGATACCCTGCTGGAGCAGGGGAAGGATGATTTCTCCAGCTTCCTGCCTGCTGAGTTCATTGCACTTTCGCCCCCCCAGACCCAGGACTATCACTTTGGGCTTGAGGAGGGTGAAGGCATCAGCGAGCTGTTTGACTGTGACTTTGGAGACTTCACTTCTTTGGATTTCTGAGCGTCCTTGAGGTAGCTCAGCTGACCTTGCCCCACCACAGGGCGCCCTCTCAGAGCTGACATCTGAATGTAACCGCAAGGCTAGCTGTGGCCTCCTTGGCCGGTGTGCTGGGGAGCAGACTCCAGGGGAGGAAGGAGAAGGCTGAGGCGGGGCCAGCAGTGGGAAGGGTGTGATTCAATTTCTGACGGAGGAGGCCTGTACCTGGCCCATCTTGTTGTGTTTGAGGAAGGCGATTGTGCCACTGTGAAGCTAATCGCTACTGTGAAGGTTTCAGGCCCCATTCTGTGACCATAGCGGGCCAACACCCACCATTTTGAGCCTGCTGTACCAGACCCATAGTAACAGTGGTAGCCCTGGTTAGGAGTCGGCAGGTGGAGCCATCTTAAATCTGTGGTGCCGTGTTTGGACTCTGTAGGGATAGTCCCAGTGAAACTGTTGCTCTAGCAACAGCGACCATATTCTTGCCGAGCCACTCTTTTCTCTGAATTCTTGCCTTAAAAACAGTTTGGCTGTGGGCAGGCCCCCCTCCACCATGGGTAATTTTCCTCTCTTACCTTAAAAATAACCTGGTCGTTAGAGACTACTTTCTTTCTGGGAACACACGCTCCTTCCATCACTCTCGGCAAAGGTTTCTTTGGCGTGTGAGATGGCTGTGTGTTGGATGTTGCTAGAGGGGACAGCTTTCTGCCAGCTGGCTGTTTGGAAGAAGGCGGGAATGGTACCTCTCATAACTGGCTCGATAACCTGACACCCCATTATCCTATGAACCAGATCTTTCTGGGTGGCTGGTGTCCAAGGCACTAATAACCTGGTGTTTTTTTTGGGGGGGAGGGTTCTTTTTCAGGCAAGAGAAACGTTTGAGATTTGTAATCTGATGTGCCATAATAATGGCCGTGTTGAGAAAAGGAAGCCAAGTATGTGGGATTGGGTGGTGTGGTGTGCGGAGGTAGCCTTTCAGTAAAACAAGCTGCTTGAGCTAGCAAAATAAAATGGGTAAGTAAATATGCTAGGTGGGGTGTGCTTTTTTATTTAAAAAATTCTGCTTGAAAAAGGAGAGGGAACCTCTTGTATGTGAGGCACTCAAGAATGGTGACCTTCTACGGAGAAAAGTGAGTGGTTTCTGGATATTGCCACAAAGTGAGAAAATCGGGGTGGGGGACAGTTCTGCTCATGTTAAAGCTTTAAGGAGAGTTTTGTATAGATTATTTATTTATTGGGGGCTTCTCCCCCTCCCTCCATTCCCTTCTTAGAAAGCTTTTTATTATTCCCCCTCCCTTTCCCCCAGGTGCAATGTGTGCATCCCCCCCCCCCAGTAGTCGTCGGCTAGTGGCCAGTACGTCTAGCTGTCCTGGTCTTTGAGCAGAAGGCTGCTAAGGCAGATGGGACAAAGTAGGGGGGTCGTGTTAGTAAGAGAGGCAGAGTGGCTTGCTAGCTTCCGTACAGGGGAAGGATTCTGTTTCTGGCTCCAGTCCAGATAATGTTTCACAATGTCAGCTTTTTGTTTTGGGACTATTTAACCTTCCCTGTAAAAAGCAAAGGCAAAAATACTCCTTTCCATCTTCACACTGCCCCTCCCCCTGTGCTGAGCACCGTGGGATTGTCGGATGTCACATAATTTGTATTTATTCGTTATTTATGTGGCTCCATCCAGTGCTCCTGGAAGGCATGGAAAGTTTCTGAGGAGATTGCATGTCCAGGGATGGGGAAAGAGGCCATATTGTAGCCTTTTAGAATAGCTAACCTTAGCTATTGAGAATGGCGGGACAGAGTTTCATAAGTCAGTAGCTAGTGTGTGTGGTCGATTAGCTGCTAGGCCCGAAGACGGAGAGCTCACAGTCTGTCCCTTCCGTCAAGACTGTTGAACTGAAATGCTATTTATTGGTAGAAAATGAACTGCAGCAGGTTTGACAGAGAAATATTTGGGTGTGTTGGGGGAGGAGGGAGGGAGCGAAAGGGAGATTGAGCTAGCCTATATTTGAAGGACTAATGGCTCTATTCTGGGCTTAACCTTTTTGATAAGTTGTCTTTGTCCTCAGAAAACCAGGCCGAGTGGGGCTTTTAACAAAACCCTTAACTGTTGCCAGCTCAGCAGAGAGTTGTATCTGACATATGGCACGGTAGCAGTTGGTGCTGTTTAGTGCCTTCCTGTTTCAATAAGTTCTACCTATTTCAGCGACTAAAACTCAGTGTGCTCCTGGGTGGGAACAGCTGTTTTTGTTTTCCCAAAAAGCAGCTGTGTGGGGGGGAGGCAGTGGGACTTTTGTACCTAGCGATTTGGTATCTGTAAGCTTCTTTGTGGGGTTGGTAGCCTTGTGGAACAGCATTATCGCCTTTGGGGGGGTAGTTTTTATAAGGAATAGACGCTGTATAGGCCTAGCCAACAGAGACCTCTACTGACCTCCTTATCTATTGTGGCACCTGGTCTCAGGTACCCTAAATGACATTGGAACTTCTTGGGTATGACAAAAAATAGGAGTGAGGCCTCTCTCTAATTACGCCTTCTGTTACTATTGAATACAGCATCACTCCTTGGGTCAGGCTTAGCCAGCTAGTGAATGGTTGTATCAAGATGGAAAGACAGAAGGTGCCTGCAGTATGGATTTTTTCTTAAGACCATGAGACCCTACAGCAAAGCTGTAGCAACCAGTCTGCAAGAGTAATTCTCCCACAGCTAGGCTCTGCAGTCGTTGCATAAGAAGAGATGACTAAGGCTCAGTTCAGACTTAATGAGAAACAATGACTTCCTGTGATGAGGATGAGCCTTGGATAGCCACAGGCTTATCTTCCCCCCCCCCCCCTTCTCTGTATGCAAGAGGAGGAGAGTAAAAGCTTCCACTTTCATGTTAAGAAAAAAAAAACAGTTCCACATTATGTATGAACACGGGGAACTGTGGTTCGTTGACTAAATAGGGTTGGAACAAGCTGGGATATCTAACCATAATTTGATACCCTGATTTGTGCCAAGGAGAGTGCATGAACCCATAGCTACCCTTCTCATAGCAAGGAACTATGGCTTCCCCTTGCATCTGAAGTGGACTTAACTGCTCCAGTTTTCAATATAGCACATTGCAGGGACTTACCAGGTGCAATGAGTTGAAACGACTATTGAGGGCTATGTTCTTTCAATGGGTGGGGTGATGTACTGTTCCTTTAAATCTTTATCCTAGGTGTGCCTTACTTCCTGTTTCAGGATTTCATTTGCTTCCACTAGGGCTGCCTTCCTTGAAAATGTCATGGCCAGGGCCTCTGTCCTTTCTGATGCCTTGTCCTCAGGAATGCAAGCACCTTCGTAGAAATGCTATCAGTTGTGGATTATGGAACAAAGGAAAAACATGCTATTCGCTACCTGTCCATTCTGTGCACAGCTTCTTTTCCAGGGGAGGAAGAATGTGCCTTAGCCAGGGCTCACCCCATTGCTGACTTGGCAAGCCCACTTCTTTGCTCATGCTCAGTGTCTGACAGTGGGTTCCCCCCCCCCTTCAGAACTTCCATGGCTCATGCTTCTTAGATGCTGATACAGTTAGAATTGTCATGAAGCCGACCAAAGCTGGTCACTGCAAAAGCCAGGAACCAATGGGTCTCATCAGGGCTCGTTTTAACCGTTGCCCAAATGGATTGTTTCCCAATATCCTATCAGCAGTCACATTTGACACTTCCATTTCTTGGTGTCACTGATGGAATTGACAGCAGAATCTTTTCATTGACAGGGTAGAAGACAAATGGCCCTGCCTGCCTGCTGTGATGTTAGTGCATGTAGCATTTCCAGGAAACGCTTGGAATAAGTCCATGCTTAAGCACTCCTGAAGTTCTAGATAATTGTCACAAAAGCTGATGCTCACTCATCTGGAATGGAGTTGCAGGCTGGAGCTTGTTCAAAACATGCTATTCTTGTCCTGTGGTGTTTATTCAGTTCTCCTGTGCTACTGATTTTAAAAAGTTACCATGTTCAACATGCATCGAATTGAACCAAGCTCATTGGCCACAAACTGGAGCTAGCCAGGGCTTACTGAATCTGTTTTACTGCCTGGCTGAGACTGCAAAAATGTGGAGGCTACCGATTAATCTAGTGAGCAACTGTGTCTGGCTATTGAGCTGCAATTGCTGGATCACAGGTTTGGTAAGCCTGCTCTGGGGCTTCCTCTGATTTTTCTAACTAGCAAGTGGCAGTTCTTGGTTTCCCCTGCCTTATACGGGCAAGATGGCTGCTCTCTTCCCGAGAAGTTTTCGTGGTTTGGGGTTTTTTTTGCATCAAAAGCTGCTCTAGTTTTCAGCATTCAACTACACTGTCTGACCCCTTGCATCAGATGGCTATCTGATAATTGGGTTCACCTCTCTCCCCCACCTTGCCTCTTTATATAAGCATGCCTGTGGTTAACATATTGGTTTCAAAAAGGGGGGGGGGGTTATTGCATTTGAGGTCGTTTTGCTATCTATCAAAGTACTTCAGCCAACAGTGGGTAAGAAGATCCTTGTCGCTAACTCTGTTTGAAGCTTCCGGGTGACATGACTAATACCATGGGTAACAGACAAAAAAGCCAACTATTAAGGTTTCTCTGTTATGAAAGAAAAATCCAGAAACGCAGTGGTCCACTTTTGGAAAAGAAGTAAAGGAACAGTACGTGATGGGGAGCCTAAAAGACGACGGGCTGTTGTATGCTGTGCAAATTGGTCTTGCATGATAGAAAAACCAAACAGAGTGTACAATATTTTGGAGCACCTCTTCTGTTCCCCAATATTTTCTGTTGGAAATAGTTATCTTCAGCAAAATGTCCAAGGTTGGCAAGTGGGAGGAGACTCGGCAGTTTTAGTGTAGTGAGAACATGATTTTTGGGGGGATCCAGAAAAGCCCATGAACAAGAGTGCTCAGGGATCTCAACGTGCTCAGGTCTCAAAAAGCCCTGCGTACAGTATTTCAGACACCTTGAATGCCTAGAAGTGGCTGCAGAAAGCTCAGCTACTATCAACACAACATCCTGGGGTGGGTCAGGGGAGGAAGGGTGAGAGCAGGCTGTCTGCCTGGTTTGCTAGCACAGGTGAGGTCACTTGGAACAGCACATAGTAGCAATAGCTTTGAAATCTACTGGAGCAAAGAAACAAGCCTGGGCTTTGTATGCTGTCTCTTCCTGTAGGGCCTCTTGCTATAGGGCCTCTTGCTACTTCCATTTGGACCAGGATTGCTGCCTGTCACTTTTTGAAAAATTAAAATTGAAAGCACAGTAGAGGACCCAGTCTCTTCACCCCTAGCAAGAGAGGTGAAGTGTGTCTAGAGGTGGGTGCCTGATTTTAAGGAATTGTAGAATCTAAGAAAGTTGCATTTGAAGGAGGAGGCGGTAGTGGTCCTTTTTGGGGTGACTTAAAGGTTGCTGGGATTTTGTGGGAATTGCACCTTCTTAGTAAGTGCTGAACCAGGAGCCCAGGGTTGTTGGAGCTGAATGCATTGCAAAACCGCAACAAATCCCAGTGCCTGAACACTGAGAGGAATGCACTTCTCTGTACCTTTTTATAACAAGCCTTGTTCATGATTCGTGCTTTTAGTTTTAATAAATATTTCTATTTCCCATTCCTCTCTGCTTGAGAATTTCTCTTGTGTTTTTAATATGCTGAGTAGCCTCACTGAGGCTGAAGTTTATGGGCTCTTGTGGTAAAGAGCAGAAAGGAGGGCAAACAGGCACAGCATCTAGTGGCTAGCAATGGGCCTTTTCCCCCATACTCTTCCTACTGGTCGTACTGGGAAAAAGTAGCTTTCACTGCTACCACCCAAGGCTTTGGAGCCCAAAGAGGCTGCATTGGGAAAGCCTCTCAGAGTAACGGAGACCCTAAATCCGAGGGGTTCCGCTTGGGGGGGGGAAGGATCAGTAGTGGAATGTGACTGTCTAGGAGACGTTGCAAATCCCCCCTCCCATAAAAGCAGATGAATGAAATTGGACCAGACATGTAAAACAGTTAAGGAAAAAAAACACCCAAGTTTATTAAAGGACTGAAGGGACAAAACCAGAGATTTGCAAAGGAATTGCCACAAGGTGTGTATCAAAACGAAGCAGGTGTGTTCAAAAGGAGGAGGTTTGGCACAAAGATTAAAAAGCAAGCAGCAAAATAGAACATATTACACTGATGCGGCTAACTGAGCAATGTCCTGTTGTAGCTTATTCCTGCTGTTCTAGGGTCTGGCCAATACACCCTGATTGAATGTGCACCTTTCATTAAACAAGCATCTGTTTTCCAGCAATGGACTGAGCAACACAAACAAGGATGCTTGTGTGTGACCTTATAAAGCCTAGGGTTGATTATGTCATGGGGCTACCGATTGGATGGTTTATGATCACCTGGGCACCGCTATCTACCTCGCGACCTGGTCAGGTAGAGTTGGCATGCCCAATCAGCTGTTGCACGCCAATCCCAGCACAATCTATTGTCTGAACGGAGTCCAGCCATGAAGATGAGCAGTCCACAAACTGACTTGCCATGAGGCCTTCAATGGCACGGGATTCAAAGAGGAACATGGCTACTGCAGCAGGATCTTCCGGCACCTTGTAGGAGGCGGAGACTTCACAAAAGCCTTTGGAGGGGTTGTGTAAAGGTAAAGGTGACCCCTGACAATTAAGTCCAGTCATGTCCGACTCTAGGGTGTGGTTCTCATTCCCATTTCAAAGCTGAAGAGCCAGCGTTGTCCGAAGATGCTTCCATGGTCATGTGGCCGGCATGACTGTCCTTGCCACAGCGCTTAGCATGCAGCTGGAACACGGAGCGCTGTTTACCTTCCCACAAGCGGTACCTATTTATCTACTTGCATTAACATGCTTTGGAACTGCTAGGTTGGCAGGAGCTGGCCAAGTAACGAGAGCTCACCCCGTTGCGGATTCAGACTGCCGACCTTTCGATCGACAGCTCATGGTTCAGCGGTTTAACCCACTGTGCCACCCGCTGGCTTTGGAGGGGTTAGAAGTGTCCAAATATAGAAAAAATGGTGATTTTTACCACAGCTCCCAAATCTCTGAGCTTTTCTGCTCTGTCCCGTTCAAAGGGTCATCTGGACTGTGTTGTACAGATCAAGAACAGAGGGTGACCTGGCTTGGAGCCAAAGTCCACCTAGTCCAGTATCCTCACTTCCACTATGGCCAGAAAGATGCTTCTGGGAAGCTTGCAAATAGATTGCTTAATGCAAAACAAATCAAAACAAAAAAAAACTTGGTAGATTCACTGTCGCCAGGAAGAGAAAATTTCACTCCAAAATCTGTTTGGGAGGATATTAGGTTTAGCTGTTCTTTCTCAGTTGTTTCCACCCTTTCCCCCTCTGTTTCTAACTGCGACCCTTTTTGTAGTGAGCTTGAACTCCCATCTCATCCATGGAGACATCCTTTCCCTTTGCTCACCTTCAGGGGGAGAGGAGGTAGCTCTCTGCTCTGAGCAGACAAAGCTGGATGAACAATGTGTAAAAATAACAAGTTAGATATACATGCAGTATCTTTGAGAATAACAAGTTACTTTAAAAATGACTTTCAAAAGGTAATGGCAAAAGCAGACATAAATAACACTTGCAATTGGATGAAATCAGCCCTTTTGAGTTAGAGGAAATTAATAACCTAGTATGACTTTTATTTTTAGACTAAAGGTACTCATTTTGATGCAATTTCCCTATTCACCTCAAAGGGGAGCTAGAGGGGCAAACAGCAATGGCTAGGCACCATTTGGTCCAGCTTGAATGAATAATGTTGATTCACCATTTTACACAGGCCCACGAACATCCTACAAAGGTGAAGAGTCCCCATTCATCATAGCACATAAAAGGGGATCCTGTGGATCAGGTGCTTTTCTGGGGCCAGATTGAACTGCTTGTCTGCCAGTTGTTTTATCAACACTCTTCATGTATGGAAGGATGGAATATCTATTTAGGTTAACATTCTAAATTATTCTCCTCCTTGGCCTGATACATGGAAGGATGGCGGCCTGTGGGAGCAGGCTTCCCTCTTTAACTCAGCCTCTAAGTAGAGGTCCAATTAGCCTGTAATCTGGCAACGACCTAAGAAGTCTGGAATCGCTCTGCTGAGATACTGTCTTTTCCTGCCTTACTGCAGCGCAGTGCATATGATGCTTGGCAAGCCTGGCATACAGCTGGCATGGAGATGAATCAGCATCTTCAGTGCATAGCCTGGAGAGCCACTGTGATGGGAGCTGCAAAAGTTCTGACAGTTTCAGCTCTCTTAGTTGGCAGAGAAGGACAAGCCAGCTGACACAAACTTAGTTAGCTTTTAGAGGCAACTTAATGTTTCTACCAAGGGGGGGGGGTGTTTCTCTTTGGAGGCTAGTTAAAGCTGGAGTAAGCTGCAAGCCTGAATCCAAACATGGACCGAAACCTGACCAGGCCCAAGTGCACAACCTTTTTCGGCATACAAAGGTCACTGTGGGATTTCTTGAGCTGGTACAGCGTGGTGACTAAGAGACTACGCTGAGAATCGGGCCTCCCCTGGTTTGAATCTCACCTATGTCGTGAGCTCACTACATGACCTTAGGAAAGCCAGTCCTCTGCATCATCCCCCCACCTGCAACAGACATGTGGATCCTTACAGGGTTGTTGTTAGGACAGCAACAAGACAACGGCATGAAGTACTTAGCACATTCAGAAAGTGCTATACAAATTGCAGATTAAGTAGTAGTATTAGTTCTTTGCGCAATGGTTTCATCTTCTGGGCTTCAAGAAGTCCATGATTCTGCATTATTACATTTCATTCCATCTGTATTATTTGACTTCATAAAGACCATCCATTGCATCCTGTATAACCTAACGTTTATTTGCCGACTCCCTTCACTTGGTGTCATCTGCATATGTCCTAAATGGTCGTTCTTCCTTCATTGACTTCCCAGCTTCAATATATCTGCTGGGAACCCATCACTAGAATGGGTGCCAGTGATGATACTTGGCAACATTTTGAAGCATTCTACCAGGTTGGATGATTCCAAGTCACAGGTATTCCAAACAGTGACTTTGTTGGATTCCTTCTCCTTGGAATGCAAAAGTAAACATTAAGCTGATCACGTGGCTGCCTAGGTACACGTACGGCTGTTTAATTGCTTTCTGCTCCATCTATGAAAATGACAATGCCAGGAATAATTGTCTGCATTTCAGTTTTCCATTTAGATCAGGGGTTCTCAACCTTTGGAGGCCCAGGTACCCCCTAATTAACTGCTAATTAATTGGATTAATCAATCAATTAATTAGGTAATTAATCATTAAATAAAAAGTACTAAAACAATTTTAAATGTGAAAAAATGTCTTATTTAACTCTGTGTGAGAGGGGGGGAGAAAGGGGGAGGGGGAGAGAGAGAGGGGAAGGAGACATGCAAGGATCTTTTTTTTTCCTCCGTCACACTTCCCAAAATCAGCTCCTCCCTCCCCCACCCCACCAAAGTACATTTTCCAAAGTACAAAAATAAGTCCAAAACCAAAATCAGAGAGACAGAAGGGCTCTGAAAAAATCTGTTAATTAACACTTAATTAGCTGCTGATGGGGCAGATAAGGGGCAGGGTTTGGCGTACCCTCAGCAGGAGGTCCGCGTACCCCTAGGGGTTCCCGAACCACAGGTTGAGAACCCCTGATTTAGATCATTCTAACATGTGACTATGAAGTTGCCTTAGGCCGGCAGAGTCGGATCTCTCCGTCATCCAGCCCTAGGGAACACAACTCAAAATCACTGAGGGTTTCTGAACCACATGCAATTTAAGAATCTGTATATTAGACTTAGAGCAACAGAAGGACGAGATTGATAAATGCTGAACAATGTTTTGTAACTGACAACAGTTTGTTCCAGCAGGGCTGACTGGGCTCCAAAGTAAATGGGGGTCAAAAGTCTAATTTAACAGGACGGAAGTAATGCAGACTTTCATCTAAAGCAGAACTGAGTGCCAAAAGTGCAACCTAAGTCTACCAGAAATGAGAGAGCAAAATCTGATCAAATAAAACCAGAAAAATAGAAACGACGACAACCTTTGGTGCAGAAGTATTTTGTAAGGGTGAGTAAAGTTCATAAACAATTTGCTCCGCTAAGTTATGTTAAATGATTACTACAGAAATCCCACAAAACGTGTGGGTCATGGTGTCGATTCGTTAGGGGAAAAAAGTCCAAAAGCCACAGGCTGCAATCCTATACACACTAAAGGTAAAGGTATCCCCTGACAATTAAGTCCAGTCGTGTCCGACTCTAGGGTGTGGTGCTCATCTCCATTTCAAAGCCGAAGAGCCAGCATTGTCCGAAGACGCCTCCGTGGTCATGTGGCCGGCATAAATCTCCTTGCCGAAGCACGTAGCATGCAGCTGGAACACGGAGCGCTGTTTACCTTCCCGCAAGCGGTACCTATTTATCTACTCGCATTGACATGCTTTGGAACTGCTAGGTTGGCAGGAGCTGGCCAAGCAACGAGCGCTCACCCCGTCACGGGAATCGAACTGCCGACCTTTCAATCGACAGCTTATGGTTCAGCGGTTTAACCCGCTGCGTTACCTTGGAGTAAATTCCATTGAACTCAGTTGTATTTCCTTCTGAGTAGACATGCATAGAATTGTACTTTATTGGAACCACCCAAAACGATGGAAAGCTGTGAGCAGCAAACTTTTGAGTTTCCCAGAATGTTTCATCAGACAGAATGGTTACCCTTCCCCGAACAAAGGGGGAAGGACAAAAAAACTGGGCATGGTGACAGAACACCTACTGTAAGTCTTAAAAGCATGAAATAAATGAAGGTGCAGTGTGCATGCAGTTCCAGCAGATGTCAATACAGTGCAGCAAGGAACATAACAGAACAAATAGATTGGAGAGCCCTGGTGAATGGAAACCACAGCACTGACTGAACGTCTTCTAATGCTTGCTGGATTCAAGGCTGTTTTCTTGTAGGCTCGATGTTTAGTTTAATTCCTTAGTGCAAACCTATGT
Source organism: Plestiodon gilberti rubricaudatus (assembly GCA_026170595.1). Classification (NCBI taxonomy): domain Eukaryota; kingdom Metazoa; phylum Chordata; class Lepidosauria; order Squamata; family Scincidae; genus Plestiodon; species Plestiodon gilberti. Next base: position 184,694,979 of record JANXHW010000004.1, on the reverse strand, counting down.
GAGTTTTTGAACTACAGGTCAAAAAAGGATTTTACAAGTGAAAGCATTAAGACACTGAAGAGCTGCAGCTTTAAGGATTGCACCGCCTTGTTTATCTCCATTCATGCAACAGTTTGCAAGGCCTTGGTGCTTCAGGTTACAAAACAGAAAAAAAAAATCTCAGTCATCTCCTGCCTTTCAGCAGCCACAAAAGAGGTAGAAATCAACCAGTGAAGCACAATTCGAATAGGGAAAGTTGTGACTGTTCTGCAGCTCCTAAAAGGTACAGAGTCTTTTGAAAGAAACAAAAAGCTGGTAACCCAATTTTCTAGCTGCCCTCTGCCTCCCAGGTGCATGCGGAGCTCGCGCAGCTGTGTGGCCACCATTTTTATGTGATCACATCTGAACGCGGGAGACCTGCGCTCTCCCAAGTTCAGGCGCGATCAGAATTGTTTCATGCCCAAGATTTGGAGGGGACGCGGAGCTACTTTTGTCACCAATCGGATTAGAGGGGGTTTCAGCTAATTGGAGCGCACTTATGTTTCATCCAATCAGCAATTAGAAGGCGGGACAATCAGGAAGGACTAATTGCAGGACGACACTGGTGGAGAGCAGGGCAGCGCTTGGAGGCAGGCATCCAGGCACCTACGCTCACTCGCCTCCGCGCCGGATCTCGTGCGGTGTGGGTCGGCCTTTAGGGTTAGCCCTGGGAAGAAAAATTGGCTGTCCAGCAAGCAGTGTCTCAATGGCACTGTAGCCTGCCTTTGAAGGGCAGACTAGGGTCAGCCTTTGCTACTTCCGATCCTTTGCTGGCTCCTTTGCTATCAGCCTTTGCTAATTCAAGCCAAGGTTAGTTATTATACTAGCACAGTTAGGCAGATCTAACATTCTCTAATGTACAATTGATCTCGGGGATCCCCAAATGTGCCCGTTGCTTAGATTTGCCACCAACATGGAATTTGGCTTCAGTATTTGCAGGTCTGGAAATTCTGTCAACCACACTGATTCAATATGCTTCTTGATTAATCCATCACAGAATTGTTGTGAATCAAGAAAGTGTGTGTGTGTGTGCGCGCGCGCGCCTGCGTGTGTGTGCACGCGCACGCACACACAATTCAACAATAACAGTAAAATGTAGAGGCACTCAAGTAAAAATTATCCCAAGAACCGGGTCTATATTACATCCATATACGGTATGTATGTCCATATAAGCCAATCTTCGTATGGTGTTGGCTGCCAGCTGCCAAGATGGTGGCTGCTATCTTGGCCACACAGCACCATGCTGGAGCCCCAAAAGCGGCGATTCAAGCTCTGCCAAGCCAGCAGAGCTTGAGTGTGTGGGCTTCCAGAGTAGGGAACGGCCCTTCCGTCCTCCCCTGTGCCTTACTATTTATTTCTTCGCTCCAGCGCAGCCACGAACTCGGAAGTAAGTGCCAATGGTGTCATTGGCACTTACTTCCGGTGGTACGCAGAGGGCCGGAGGCGTAAAGAGTTGGTATGCCTAAGAAAAAGTTTGGGAACCTCTGGTCTATTCCAATACTGTATGAACACCAATGTTCTAACAGATCTCTATCTATCTTCATTGCATCCTAGAAATGTTCATTGTTATGTCTGCTAGGAGATCAAATCAGTCAATCCTAAATGAAATCAACCCTGACTGTTCCCTGGAAGGACAGGTACTGAGGCTGAAACTCAAATATTTTGGCCACCTAATGCGAAGAGAGGACTCCCTGGAGAAGACTCTGATGCTGGGAAAGATTGAAGGCAAAAGGAGAAGGGGAAGGCAAAGGATGAGATGGTTAGACAGCATCACCGATGCAACGAACATGAAAATGAGCGAACTCAGGAAGATAGTGGAGGACAGGAAGGCCTGGCGGGATATGGTTCATGGGATCACGAAGGGTCGGACATGACTTAACGACTGAACAACAACAACAACAACAAATGTTTGCACTAATCACTATGAAGCATCTGTATCCCAATGTTCTTCTAGCATTTTCATGCTAAACCATCTCCTATACAGTGAGGCTAAGAGTAAAATATTCCTGTGTAAGGCTGAGACTGCACTCCGAAACCCACTGACTCAGGGATAAGTCTCATTGAGACTTGTTTGGTAATGTAAACATGTTTGGGACTGCACTGTAAGTGTTTTTGTGCAGATCTAACATTGTTGTGCCTGGAAAAAAAATGCATGCATGTACGAAGATGGTCAGGGCCTTTAACTGAAGGGAGCTTTTGACTCTTGAAGTAATGGCAATGTAAACAGACTCGGCTCTTGTTCAAATTGCCGGATTAATTTTCTGTGGAAAGTCTCTATAAGTGCTGTCATTGAAAGTACATCAGTCGCATTCATGTACTGCAACTGAAGGTTGTGAAAAACAAAAATGAAAACTTCTCTCCCTGGGTAAAACTGTGACCATCATTCCAAAACGTGGAATGTTTATATTGTAACCGTGGATTCCACAGTGAAGTTTGGCCCAAGTGAAATGCAGCACCATCCCTAGATTCTGAGCATTTTATTGTCCATGAAACTCTGTGATAGGGTTTACATTTTATTTCTTACATTACATTTTATTTCTGATTTTTCATATTTTTATACCACCCTTCCTCTAAGGAGCTCAGAGTGGTGTATATAGTTCCTCCCCTCCTTTTGTTCTCACAACAACCCTGTGAGGTAGGTGAGGCTGAGAGATAGTGACTGGCCCAAGGTCACCCAGGAAGCTTCGTGGCTGAGCGGGGATTTGAACCTGGACCTTCCAGGTCTAAGTCCGACTCCCAAACCACTACACCATCACTTCGTATATCTAGCCCAAGTATATGCAGGTTCCCAAGATGCCACAACACTTTTAGTCGTTGACTTCCTCTGCCATTGAGAAGAAGGTTTCTATGCTTGGAGTATTTCATGACTTTCATAGAAAGTTCCTGTGGTATGTTCAAATGGCACATGATGAAATGTGAGCATCAATAATGAAAGCTAAAAGACAGCTGAGATGATGAATAAACCACAAGTGCTTTGTGAGGTACACTCTTTGCTTCACTCCTCTGTCTGATATGCAGAATTCATTGTGGGAAGCCACTCAGTAGGGACAATTCAGATACCATCCAGGTAGCTGAGAGCATTTAGTTTTACATAGGGATAAGTGCACCTTTTATTCTCGGTATAAATGTAGAGTAGGAACGTCCTCCACCCACTAGAGTTGAAAGGCTTCCTCAGGCATTTGCACAGATAAAAGATGTGTGGCAAAACGAAGGTATAAGTGTACCGCAGCCTCCTTTCCTCTTCTATATGTAGCTGGTGTCCAGCATGGTATCCTTGTGTTATAAGTACAGTACTCAATCCTCCTCCTTGAGAATCTCATGCTTCGGAAGGTCCCGAGTTTAGAAGATAGTTCCAGAATTTTAAGATAGAAAGCCTTGGTGCAAAGGGCTGCATTGTGATGACCCACATTGCACTAGTTGTTATTCATGACAGGGTAAGATCTGTATCTCAGCAACTCTTGGTGAACTGTCCAATTGACAAGAACTGGAGACTGGCTCCCCAAAGTGGTGGTGTCCTTTATGTTCCACAGCTATCTATTTTATTTTAATTAAAAACAAGGCAAGGCAAGTCACAAGTCAATCTTAATTTTAAAAATGGACAATGAAACGATATAATAAGAGTAAAACCATAACGGCAATAAACATCAATAACATCTTCCTTTGGGATGTGGTAAGCCTGCCTATCTAGCCATCAGTCTGCTCAGAGTTTGCCTGAGTGTGTTGATGAGGCAAAGACGTCACATTTGATCAGCACCAGAGAAGTCTCTGCCTCCGAGGCTCTGTTTAACTCCATCAGCCTTTGGGCTGAAGCTGGCTGGTGTACTGAAAAGATGGGATGTCATGAGGTTGCATTAGCTTCTCGTGAGCTTCACCTCTGCAGCTTCCTTGAACCAGACAAAGAAATCAGAAGAGGCAGATCATGGTAAGCAGCACTCTGTCACATTAGTTAGGAGAAGAATTCCATGGCTAGAAGAGAGATGTACAGATAAAGTGGGCACAAATGTGTGCATGGAGCTACAAATAAGTCAACAGAGAGAATATATTCTCCCTGTTGACTTATTTGTAGCTGCATGCATACAAATGGAAAGCAGTCTGTTTTTCACAAAACTGACATCCGTGTGTGTGTGTGTGTGTGTGTGTGTGTGTGTGTGTGTGTGTGTGTGTGTGTGTGTGTGTGTGTGTGTGTGTGTGTGTGTGTGTGTGTGTGTGTGTGTGTGTGTGTGTGTGTGTGTGTGTGTGTGTGTGTGTGTGTGTGTGTGTGTGTGGATTGTCCTTGACATGCTATGTTATGAATCTTAATGCTGGTGGTTTAGGAAATGAGAGCAGAGTATTGACGTGTGCCTTTCCCCATTCTTTTTCTGGCCATGTAAATGTTCTGCATATACAGCTGTAATCTTTCTTCTTCTTCTTCTTCTGTATTAGTATGTTCAGGCTGCAACCCTGTACATGCTTATTTGGGAGTAAGTCCCATTGAACTCAAAGAGACTTGCGTCTAAGAAGATATGCATAGGAGTGTGCTGCAGGTATAGCTTTTCTAAATTCTATCTAGGCACTGTATAATACAAAGCCAATAATATAATAATCAATTCGTGCAGAATGCAGCGACCCGGGTGGTCACTGGCACTAGGCGATTTGACTCTGTTGAACTGCTGCTTCAGCGGCTGCACTGGCTGCCCATTCGTTTCCGGGCCCAATTCAAGGTGTTGGTAATGACCTTTAAAGCCCTTTATGGTTCGGGTCCAGGATATCTGAGGGACCGCCTTCTCCCATACATTCCAGCCCGCTCTCTTAGGTCATCTGAGGGGGCTCTCCTGGGGGTGCCACCTCTATCGCAAGTTAGGGGAGTGGCAACACGTGGGCGAGCCTTCTCTGCTGTGGCGCCACAACTGTGGAACTCCCTGCCAGGGGATCTGAGAACCACCCCCTCCCTCATGACTTTTCGGCGAGGGCTCAAAACGTTTTTGTTTCGTCTAGCGTTTGGGTGATGGGTCGTGGTCTGCCTCCTGTGTCTCAAGATTCTCTGCCATGCTGCTTATCTGCTCCATACTGTCCCCCCCCCCAGTGGATTTTATTGTTTTTAAAAATTGTTTATGTATGGTTATGTATTGTTTAAACTTTAATGTATTTTTTAAGTTATGTATTTTAAATTATGTTGTAAGCCGCCTTGGGCATTTGCCTTGGCATAGAAAAAGGCGGGATATAATTTTTTTTAAATAAATAAATAAATATAATAAGCCGCATGTATGCATGGGGGAGAGCCTTGGGATTGCACCTGCCATGAGGTCACCTGATGCAGTCACTTCCGGGTGCAGGTTGGGAGGAGGCATTGCTCATCCCACTCCCTGGATTTGAAAAGGAAGAGGGGACTGGAGCAGAAGAGGAAGTGTGGAGGAGAGGGGGAGCTAGAGTGTTGGAGGAACAGCAGACGGTGCCCGCCAGGAAATTTGATGCATCACCTGAGGCACTGAGAAGTCTTGGGCAAGTCCTGGGCCAACCTGCATTGAGGTATCAGTTAAGGGCAGATCAAGCAGGAGCAATTACACTTCTCTCCTCCACTTGTTCATTTTATTTTTTTTAGTAAGGTATGTATAAAAACATTTCTAGCCCACCCTTCAGTTTCACAATGGAGCCCCCCCCCAGTGCAAAACCCCCATCAACAAATAACATGAAAAATAAATATAGGAACAGCAGCTGCTGCTGCTGCTCACATCTATTGCAATTAACAAACCACCCTAGCCAGACCTGACGTAAAATCCACAGAGTATATCACTAAATAAATAAATAAATAAATAATTTGCTTGGGGCCTAAACATATATAAAGAGGGAGCCAGCTGAATATCCCATGGTCAGGGGTTCAAAAACCGCAGCATGACCACAAAGAAGCATGCCCCTCCCTGCCCCTTGTTTTCAGCATCTGCACCTTACCTGGCGGCACTATTGGTAGGACATGCCGCAGAGTCTTCTCTGAAGTCTGCCAGTAGGAGGCAGGACTTCAGGGATCCTGGTCCCAAACTATTAGGTATGGCTTGTACACATTTGGGCCATTTGCACAGCCAAAGCTGTAGAGAAACACAGTTGGCATCCAGAGCTGCTCACTGCCCAAGTCATCACCCAAAGTCATCACCATATGCAGGATTGGGCTGCCGGCCAGAGCATGTTGTCACAAAATGACTGCCGGCAGCTCGCAGAGCACTCCATCGCCGACTGTTTTGGAAGCGCTGCCACAAGAGATGGCAGCGCCCCCTGGCTGTCACTGGACCTTGCCGCGCCCACCGGAGCAGGTAAGTCAGCAGCGGGGGCAGGGAAGGGCGAAACTGGGTGGGGAGGGGGGAGAAACGGGGCGGGAAGCTGCAGAAGGGGGTGGATCCAGCTTGCAAAAGGGGATTTAGGATCTGGTGTTGTTTCCATTTGTTAGAAATCTTTTGCTGGATCTTCTGCTCAAAGTTAAAGCAGATTACCATCAGGTCACTTCTAAAATACTCCATACACTTTTATGATGTTATGTTCTCTTGTCTGGAACTACTCTGAGTCAAGGACCTTGGACAGTCTCATAGCAAGCAAAGCTGCCTCTCTAGACTATACTTTCCAATAACTACCAGAGTCCTGACACATGGAAATTCAGCCAAATAGACTGAGGAAAAGAAGGCAATCTAATGATAAACAGGTAGCCTAATTTCACTCTGGAATATTGTACACCATCATTTCCTAATATCTGATTGCTGTGTTTCCCTGCAGTCTCCCTTACTTGCCTTATTCATACATTACAATAGTGTTCCCAAGAGATGTGGTGCTGGGACAAATCCAGACCAGTTTCATCATGTGTAACATTTGTTCACAAGTCCAATCAACTGATCATTTTCAGTCAAATTAGTATTGTTTTCTAACTTTTCCCTGTTGAAAAAAAAAATTCCACACCAGGAACCTTCAGCTGCTCAGTCAACTGATTCTCCAGATGGGTTGTGCTGTGCATGGAATTCTAATGAATTCTACGTACATTCATTTTCCCCTTTTAGTTCATTTATAATCATTAGATTTGGATATCTTAAGGATACCCAAAGCACCATTGCGTGTGGTTGTAGAGAAGGGGGGGGGGATCCTAATGGTCAGAAATTGCACATTACATCAGGATAATAGAAAAATACTTGTCAATAGATTTCCATTCCATGTCACAGTTGTTTGGGTTCCCATTTGTAATGAGCTAATGGACTGCCTGCAGGATCATAACTAGATGCTTACCTGTTTACCTATGGATCATCTTGTGGTAATCCTTACAACAACCCTGTAATTTATCTCCATACTATAGGTGGTGGGCTGAGGCAAAGACAGAGTGGCTTAACTAAGGCTGCAATCACTAACACTTTCCTGGGAGTAAGCCTCATTGAACACAATGGGACTTACTTCTGAGTAAACATGCATGGGCTTGTGCTGTGAGGCACCTAGTGAGTTCATGGCAGAGCCGAAATTCAAACCAGGAACAATCTCTTAGCCACTTAGCCAGTCTTATTATTCTACACCAGCTCTAATAGAGGCATGTGCAACTGGGTAAGGTGGTAAATTTATGGATTTACTTACCTATTGCCTGCCAGTAAGCTCACAGATGGTTCTGTAAACTGTCCAGTTTGGCCATGCTTCTTCTCCTGTGGTGGTAATTCTAAACAGTCATGACACTTCTAAAGCTTGGGACAGTTCTCGTATTCTCAGAGGTTTCGGAATGCCTAGGGCGGGGCGGGGGGGAGCGGTCCGTCCCCGGGCGACAAGTGGGGAGGGCAACAAAGCTGGTTTGCACCTGACATTCCACTTGTGATCACAGAAGCTCCCCTACTTACGTTCTCTTCTTGTCTTGCACATATGCTCACCCAGAAAATGGTTATGTACATGTGTGAATGTGTTGGGATCCAGCCCAAGATAGAACATTTTTAGGTGTGCACCTTGAAGGTGTGAATCCAACAGACACTTGTTTGAAAATGTGCATTATACAGATCCACTTGTCAGAGAATCATGATTGGCTGAAGCTCCCTATTAAGCATACAGTGGGTGAAACTTGAGTTTCTTGATGTATCATGTGTGAAGCAGCCCTGAGAAGCAAGTGACGCTGACGCTGACCAGCACAGAGATGGCAACCCCCCCTGCCACCACCCCCCGAAGTATCCTGCATGTGCTTCTCTTCCTCTGTTACAGGCATTTGCCTGACATCTGTGGCAAGTCCTGATTGTCAGTCTCCCGAGCTTACAGCCTGACACTTTTCATCAGCATTCAATTCATTTAATTTCAGTTTCAAAAATGTGTCTCAATTTTCTCCAGCATGTTGGACACAGTTGACAGAGCCTGGTCTGTTTGCTTGAGGCTTAGCATGTAATTAAAACAGTGTGCGTGATAATAAAACGAGATTCAAGCATTCACTCTGAATAATGAGTAAGTACTACAAGGGCAGTCAGCCAGAGCAAGCCGAGAAGATACAGTCTGGAGTTTGCTCTGGGCTTTATGATGCTGGTTATACAATGCAGGCTGGTAGTGATGGAGAGGTGTGCCGTCCCCCGTCCCCCATTTCTCCTCTACGATGTGAGCAGGGCTTGCATGCTTTAGCCACATGGGATAATCCTAAAAAGATGTTTACTGTATACGCACCTCTGGCTTGATGTACTTTTTCTCTTTCTTCAACTCTGCTCAAACCACATTATAAGCAGTGCATACCGTAGGCTGAAATGTTACGCATATTTACCTTATACCTCACTGAACACAGTGGGACTTAATTAATTGTCGCTTTTGTTTGGATCCTCTGCTTCCTGCACTTCTGGTTCAGTGCAAAAACATCCCATAGGAAGTGCAGTGTTCCTATGCCGAATCATCTGCAGATGTCAGCAAGAACTATCCATAAGCTCACTTCTACAGCTCTACGCTCAGGGCTGTACATCCCACATTCGGTCACCTAGCCCTCAACATTCATAGCTCAACCCACTTGTTGTTGTTGTTGTTCAGTCGTTAAGTCGTGTCCGACCCTTCGTGATCCCATGAACCATATCCCGCCAGGCCTTCCTATCCTCCACTATCTTCCTGAGTTCGCTCATTTTCATGTTCGTTGCATCGGTGATGCTGTCTAACCATCTCCCCACTAGTGTTGCTGAAAACAGCTTTGGATGGCTGTGAGTTAGCTCAGAGGCCCCGAAAGGAATTACAAAACATAGTCTTAAGAGAGAAGAGAGAACTGCATAGAATCTTTTATTCCATTTTGAAATATTAGCATGGCCATGGGTCCCAGCAATAAGCAGATTGGAATTAGATTAGCTGGAACAACATACAGAATGTTACAAGCCCTTTTATACCTTCATTCAATGCATATGCAAAAAGACAGGATACAAGTCAAATTTCAGCAGGAATTACATCACAAGCTTGCCTACGTGCTTTCAGAAACAAAGAGAGAATGAAAGGAAGTCAAGCCTTTCTCCCCTTCAGTGGGAAAAAGGGGGCCTCTTTACAACTTGCATGTAGGTCTGTGTGATGTTCCTGAAGCAGCTTTTCCCATAGCAAAACTGATTCCTTATCTCCATAGCCCACTCCTTCCTGGGCTCTTTGTCCCCCAAATAACAGGAAAAGGGGAGTCAAGAAGGTGCTGAGGTAGCTAGAAAGGATGAGAGTGGGAACTTACAAAATCCCATAGCCCATATAGTTCAGGGTTCAGGCTCTGTGTCAAGATGGTGAACGGCCTAGCTTTTTGAACCGAAGCCTTCTACGGCTACAGTTTCCCTCCTTTTTTGGAAGCTTCCACTTGAAGCCTTTCTCACTTTTCAACATAAACTAGTCAAGCTAAATATTGTTAGCAGGGAAACTCACTCACAAGATTTGCATAAAACTGCTGCAAATACAACCTTGACCTGAATTACAACACAACTTGTCCAATACAACTTTCATAGACAACTTCCCATTCCATTTCCTATTTCTACATTCTGAAACCACTTTGACACATACATACTAAGCCAAAAGAATTTGAATATTGTAACCAATCAAATTCATTGATCCCACAACTGGAATTAGACTCATTCCTTCTTAACTGTGCACTAGACTAGTTTCCCTATTAAAAGTGCAACTTTTTTTTGTATACTTGTGTACTTCCTATAAAGAAACTCAGTGTAATACCTTTCAAGTGATTAGAGACAGAACCAAACAAGCACTTACAGAAAAACTGGAGTATCAGCTGAAGGAGTTAGGTTTCAGACAGAAAGGTACAGGATCCCCTTACTTTAACTCAGGGTATAAGGCATCTAGCAGAAAGTCAGAGTTAACTCAAAACTCTTACTCAACCATTCACTCTTAGCCAAACTCACTCAAACCATAAGAAAAACAACCTGTACTACTCTGTATTCTTACACTCGGAGACATTTATACAACTAGCACTGGTACCACTTCAAAACAGAATTAGAACCCATTGTCCAATTCATAATATTAAAACAAACAAAGCAGGTTCCAGACAGCACGTGTTCTTGGGCTGCATTTGAACTTGAATCTTGAACACAAGACACTATCCTTTCAGCTAAACAGATACACACAAGGAAGTCATGAATCACATGACTTGGTGAGGCTCCTACAAAGACAGTGTATGAATCACAGAATAACTGTCTCTTTAATAACAACTTCCAATTGTCCCTCCTTTTGTATATTAGGAACAAGCCATTGTTCTCCAAAGTATATTAAGAAAGGTGCTTTGAGATTAAACACAATATATTAGAACCCTCCTTCTCGAGAGAGCTAGAATTGTACTTCCTTTGGATATCCTCTCTGTTGGGAGGAAATGTTTCTTCCTTACTCACCATCTAGAATTAAACATCTGAAAAACACTATCTCTAGTTTACAAAAACCCATTTTTCCTAAAACAATATAACCTTGCAAATATGCAACTACAAACCTCCCAAGGTAAACCATTTATAAACTGCTCACAACTTTTTCAAGATCAACTCCCAAAGCTACAAAGACCATCACTACTACTGTTTTGCTCAGACTGTCTCTGTAATAAAAGGTCTGTAATACAGGCACTCAGTGGTCTTGCTCAGAACCCAATCTCTTAGGTGTTCATACAAGAAGTCTCTATGTCCTTAAAGAAAAGAAATGTCTGAACAATAGTTCAGGCTTTCTTAAAACAACACAAAGTGTACAACTCCAAAAGACATAAGTCAGACTCTAAAAGACACATGTCCACTTGGCATGAAAGCCTAGAATCCAAACAGGCTAAGCAACATCTGGGGTGCACAGGTACAAAACACTAATCTGTGCTGCTCTTCCATTGTTTAATATGGATTGCCATCCTGACACCAAGGCAATATCATTGAATCCTGGGCTGGCTTAATCTCTTATCCATATTGGTTCTCCAACAACAAACAACACATGATCCTCTTTCACAAATCTGGGGGTTCCTTCCCTAGTGACCCCATTGGGATCCATCCCTGGTGGTGCCTACAATGAAAAATTACTAGAAACACAACTAATTAGTTTAATTTCAGCCATTACGTGTTTTGGCTTTTCAGGCTTTTGAAAGGTAACCATATACTTCTTGCTTCCAGTTACAGGGCTGGAATAGACCTGTCAAAATGATCAAAAAGTTAAATCTATGTTGCCAGTAATACCTTAGCTCTTCTGTCCTCTCATTTCTGTAACAGACCACTTAAAATGTGATGGCAAACACAAGCCTATAAAGATTTAACTGAACATAAAAGGAAAACACATGATAACATTTTGTTTTTACACAGAACTAGGCAAAACCAGTTAAAATGCAGACTTGGATTGGTCCAGAGCTGAACAATGAGGCGTTTCCTTTCAGGCCTTGAATACAGGAACCAAACCTGTAAAACAATAAAATAACAGAACATCCAAAACAACAACAAAAAGCAACAATTTTTCTGTGTTCAGGAGTTGAACCTCTGAAAACCCTGTAGTCACTGGATCTCTGTTATCTAGACCATTATTTCTTCTCCCATTTGCCAAATGGTCCATTCCAGTCTCTTATGCATTCAGGCCTACCCTCCCATCTCTGGATTCCAGAGTCTATAAACAAAAGTCTCTTCAGTTTTGTTCAGGAGTGTGTGGTGTATTTTGTGTACTGTACTTTACCACTTTTCCTGACAAACAGTTTAAGTCAATAGGTTGATGTCTTCTGATGCAAGATGCATAGTTCGTTGCATGCAGATGCACAGGAACTATTCTTTGGAGCTCTTCTTTTAGCCAGGTGTAGCCTTGATTTCTTCCAAATCATGGGCAGCCATGTGGGTATTTACTTCTCAGAAGGATGAGATGCAGACTTTCCTCTTTCCTCTAGGCGTAGTCTCCAGGGGTGTCTGTGAATTAGAAAACCAGAACAGCAGAAACACCAAAAAAACATATCCATATTTTTCTAATTCCTGCCCTGCCCCTTTTCTGGGAGACCCTGCTGGTCAATAATATGCAAATTTCGTGCAAGCTTAGGGTAGGTTCCTGTGTTCCTTTCCCTCTGTAGTTCCTCAAAACAGAAAAACAATTTCCAAATTCCAAAAAAAACCAACATGACAAAAATAGTCTTCATCTGTACAACCTTGTCAGGCTGGCGTTAGAGGCCTGAACTTTGTGCCTATGCTAGCAGTCCAGCTGCTTGCACTCTCTCCTTTAAAACATTGTCCATTATGAGCAAGAAAAACAACACTGCATAAAAATTAGCCCTTTCTTTCAAAGTCCAGTGAGGCATTATTCCTGCAAGAAAGTAAAGCCAAACCAAAACAGTAGCCCAATGGGAGGGAGGAAATTCCTCTCCCTCACACACAACACCAAAACCGGAGGGCATGCACTAAAATTGAGTGAAAGGAGAACTAGAACCAACAAAAAAACACAAACAAAAAAACATTTCTTCATCCTGGGTATAATTCATTAGTGGAACTCCTTGCCACAAGATGTGGTGTTATCACCTAGCCTGGATGCCTTTAGAAGAAGTTTGAATGGAGAAAAAGTCCATCACACATTACAAGCCATAAGCAATCTCCTCATGTTACAAGCAAGTTTTCTCTGTGCCAAGTACAAGGGAATAGCAACAGGAAACAGGTTATCTTGTTGGCTGTGTGCTCTCGGAGGCATCTGGTGAGGGCCACTGTGAGATACAGGAAGCTGGACTAGATGGGACTTTGGCCTGATCCAGCAATGCTCTCTCTTCTTATGTTCTTAAGTTATCCAGAAGTGCAGTTAAACTGAAGTTTCAGTGTGTGTGTGTGTGTGTGTGTGTGTGTGTGTGTGTGTGTGTGTGGCACTTTCTTTTCCATTCTCTCATACTGGCTTCCCCACTAGCTCAGGGCGATCTGAGGTGGCAACCTGCTGCAAATCTGCTTGCTGAGGGAACTATCTCAGTTGGGCACATGGGGAGGGGCTCTCTTCTGGCTCCCACACTAGGGTTTTGCTACCCTCTGATGCAGAAAAATATTTTCCTGGTTTCTGTTCATATCTGCCTCCCCAGGTCACAGGAAAAACCCCACATTTGGCAAACTTAATCTTTCCTCCTTTCAAGGAGAGCATACACATTAGGCTGACTCTGGGTGCAGGGAGACTCCCAGAGCTAACTCAATTAAGTCTCCCAGAACTCAAGGATCGGACCATCAAGGACCATCAAGGACCATCAAGGGTCCTCTGACTAGCTCAGCTCACTATTGTTCCCATTGTGTTCTGTAAAATGTAAATCAAAAGTCTCTTGTTTTTCCTGTATGACTCTGTGACTATGCACATTCTCAGCAACCATGTGATATTCTGCTTGGAAATGTATAAAAACTGTTCTCACATGGAGCAAAGGGTCAGTGCCCCTCTTGGGGTGCTGTCCACTGCGCTGCGTAACAATAAACCCATACTTTTTCCTTGTTCACCAGTCTTCCTGGTCCTATTAATTATCAGTCTGCTTAAAATTCCGCTACACCTCCTTTTTCCATCCTTCAGGTCTGGGCGGCATGCATGTAATCTTAATGATGCTTCGTCCCCTCCCCCAACACTTGACTGTTGCAGAGGTGGCAAAATTTGACAGTGGAGCAAGTCTGTGGTGTCACCTCTGGCCCTGGGTTTTACTTGAAGCTAATTTTGTAAGGTAGGCTGGCAGCAGATTGTGAGTCTGTCCTTTCTTTTCTCCAACATAGTCTACCTTGCAATGCTGGCATGCCTCTTTAGAGTGACTTCCTCCAACACACATCAGTCCCAAAAGACAGCAGGAAAAAAACATCTCTAGCCAGGGCTTGTTTACAGAAGAGGGGAGGGGCAAGTTCCCAGAGCTTAGAAGCCAACAAAGTCAATTCAACATTGCGTTTTGTGCTCCTCCCTTCTCTGCTCTTCCCAGAGCTATCCATTAAAATGCACATAAGAACAGAACCTGAATGGCTTCTGCAACTTCCTGTCTTTATTCTCACTGCTACAGCAATCTTCTTATCTCTAGCTGGCCACCTCCAACAAGCAAACTTTTTTGCTAGTGACAACTTTCTTCCTTCAATGTGAACAAGAGAGCAATCTGATTCAAATCTCAAACTGGAGAGAGAAAAAAACTTTGCTGTGGGATTTTTCTTCTCCTCCCTCCTCAGGCAGGCAGAGAGAAAAAAACTGTTCTCTACTTTAAGATCTTCAGACAACAATAACAAAAACACAAACACTCAAAATAGTATTTCTTTGCAAAAAGGCAACTTCCAAGTGGGAGATCTAAAACAGCCACATTAAAAACCCATATTTATGTTAGTTTGAGCAGGGGGTCCCAAAAACTGGGCTTACACACTAAACAATGACCAAAAACACACATTTCATGCCTACAACAAATTGGCAAAACAAAAAAAAAACAGCTGCAATTTTAAATTGATGGTATTTTCTAGAGTACTCTATGCAAGGGAGGGGCTGGCCCTCCTTTTCTAGCTGGTACTTTTGCCATTCAAAACTACAAACACATACCTAAGCGCTTCATTGAATTTCCTTTTAAAAAGAAGGATCCTTTCTTTGGATGTTTTTACCTCACACCTTATTGAAATCCCTGTGGAGCAGACTCAGTCACGACATCCATCCCCACCTATAGATTTCTCCCTTTTGGTTAACCCTTTCCTTCCAACCAACCAAGTCCTGGGTTTCCTTCCCCAGCCAAAACGTCTTTTGGACCTCAAAATAATTTAAGGTGACTCACCGGTGCAGATTCTCAGTCTTCCATCCTTGGAGGCCTCCATCATTGTTCTCTCTCTCTCTCTCTTCCTCCTCTTTGTTAGTTCTTTTTGGCGTTCACCATCGCTATTCGAAGCAGCGTGTAAACAAGCAAGTTCCTCTCAAACAGGAGAGTGCCGGCTGAACTTTACTTTATTCACACGCTGGATCCGGTTAGTTCCAGTAAAGAGGAGTTCAGACAACAAAAGGGCAAAAACATAAGCCACTCAAAGCCCACCCAGGGACGCCATAAAACTGTTGCTGAAAACAGCTTTGGATGGCTGTGAGTTAGCTCAGAGGCCCCGAAAGGAATTACAAAACATAGTCTTAAGAGAGAAGAGAGAACTGCATAGAATCTTTTATTCCATTTTGAAATATTAGCATGGCCATGGGTCCCAGCAATAAGCAGACTGAAATTAGATTAGCTGGAACAACATACAGAATGTTACAAGCCCTTTTATACCTTCATTCAATGCATATGCAAAAAGACAGGATACAAGTCAAATTTCAGCAGGAATTACATCACAAGCTTGCCTACGTGCTTTCAGAAACAAAGAGAGAATGAAAGGAAGTCAAGCCTTTCTCCCCTTCAGTGGGAAAAAGGGGGCCTCTTTACAACTTGCATGTAGGTCTGTGTGATGTTCCTGAAGCAGCTTTTCCCATAGCAAAACTGATTCCTTATCTCCATAGCCCACTCCTTCCTGGGCTCTTTGTCCCCCAAATAACAGGAAAAGGGGAGTCAAGAAGGTCCTGAGGTGGCTAGAAAGGATGAGAGTGGGAACTTACAAAATCCCATAGCCCATATAGGTCAGGGTTCAGGCTCTGTGTCAAGATGGTGAACGGCCTAGCTTTTTGAACCGAAGCCTTCTACGGCTACACTAGAGCAGGGGTGACAAACATAAGGCCCGCAGGCCAGATACGGCCCGTGGAAGCTCTTTATCTGGCCCATGTGATAATTGGGCTCTCCCAGCGTCACCCTTTCAGCAGTGCCTCTTCTGCCAAGGCCCTGAGAGGGAGAGGTGGTGGAAGGAGGCCTCAAAAGGTAAAGAATACTACAGGAGAAGGGGAAAACCAAGAGGGGTGAGAGAGGGAGACACTGCTGCTGGGAGAGCCCAAATATCACACGGACCACCCTTTCAGCAGCACCTGCCAAGGTGTTATTTCACATAGCACCTCTCAGCTGCTGAGCTGCAAGTGATGCCTCAACAGAAGCAGCACTGCTGAAAGGGCAGTCCGCGTGAGAATTGGGCACTCCCAGCATGATCATTGGGCTCTCCCTTGAAAATACGACCAAGATTTGCACATTTTCTCACCTGACATTTGCAGCTATTGAGTTCCTGGGTGAGAACAAAGTGCTTATTTCTGGCTTATTGCTTAATGACATCACTTCCTGCTTAATGGTGTCACTTCCAGCTCTCTGCAGGCACCATGAATGCTATTTGGCCCACTGTATGAAATGTGTTTGACACCCCTGCACTAGAGTACCTCCTGCCATATGTTCCCTCAACTCAGATAATCAGAAGGGTTGTCCCCCTCCCAAACTTCTGGTCTTAGATGGGGTGATTGCAGAAGACAGTATCTTCTTCATAGTGGCTTGCCTATCAAGGTCTGCCTTGTCTCCTCATTTACCATGTTTCACAGCCTGGCTAAGTCTTTTCTGTTTAGACAGGGCTTCGGTTCCCTGCCACTATAATTTCTGATTCTATCTTTGCAGCAATGTCATTCACAAGTTGTTTTAATGTGGCTATCTTGTTCTATTGGGTTTTAAACTGTAATGGAAAAACAGCCTCGAGAGCCTTCATCAGACTAGTAAGCAAGGATGTACATTTGTGAATAAATAGGCTCAGCTCTGCGGATCAGTTTGGCATTTGAGGCTAATCCTTATTGGCGCTTTGCTTCCCAAATGCACACAGGGTACTACTTTGCATGCTCCCCCCCCCCCCCATTGCATTCAGAGCTCCAATATAAACTGCAGCAGAAACTAAGGCCAGAGACCCACCATATAATGAAGCCATGGAAATATTTCAGAGGGGAAACACACACACACTACTATTGTTTCCCTCCAGCACCCTCTATAAATCAAACATTTAACTGTCATGGCAAATTCTGTTGGCTGCTGATCAAGTTTAGTGTGATTTCCTAGGCCCTCAGAGGCATTTACAATTGAATTCCGTGCTCCTCAGAGAGATGCTACAGTGGAATGGATGTTGATGATATGAGGAATCAAGTATTCGTTACAGGTGAATATTTCTTTCTATAATGATTTTGTTGTGGCTGTTTAACCTGAGCTCAAATTCTATGTGTTTCAGACAACATTAATGCTGTGCTGGATCTATCAGGCAGAAACCACAAGTGGAAAGCCATACTGGAGGATGTCCATGTACGTTTTGAGTGTTCAAAGCACTTCACATGTGCATTTCCTCAATTTTCTCGACTTCCTTTTTCTCGATTTTCCTCGACTTCCTCGATAAGTAATTCCTCCAGAATTACTTATTCCCCTTACAGGTTCATTGCATTATTACTCCCATATCACAGAAGGGGAACTGAGGCTGAGCAAAAGTGACTTGCTTAGGCCACCCAGGGAATTCATGGCAGGAGTGAGATTTGAACATCCTGATGCATTCTGGAGAGAGCCTGGAAGAAGAGAAGGGACTTCCTGTGACCCGGAAGTGGGATGTTCAGCTTGAAAAAGCCCTGCAGAGGCTTGGAAACCGTACGCATGGTAAAAACGGCAATTTGGGGGCTTTTTTCTACTTTTAAAAACCTTCCTAGCGAGGACCCCGGTATCCACGGATTCTCGGTATCCACGGGGGTGGGGGTGTCCAGAACCCCCAAAGATACTGAGGTCCCACTGTATTTCCTTGCATTGAGCAAGGTGATACAGAAGATGCTACGTTTCCAAAGGGCACTCTGTCCTAAAGGTCTTCAACAGATAAGTTGGGACCTACCAGTGGGATAGGACCTACCAACCCAACTTCAGGTGGGTTGTGGCAGTGCTGTTTGCTACCATTTGTTTTGAGACTCAGGCCTGCATAGTTCAAACAGTAGCTAGGACTAGGGACCCTCAATGAGGTAAATTCTGCCAGAAACGCTAGCTTTGGAGTGTCCACATCTTTCAGTTTTCAGCAAGTCCCCTCAGTCTCCAACCCACCTGCCTGCTCTCCCTGCTGCGATATTTCTTTCGATCTCTGCCTCACCTCCACTTTCTCTCCCTCCATGCTTCAAAACTGAATGTGTGCTGTTGCTATGATGCTTTCTGCCACTCCTTTTGTGGCAGTTGCATGCTAATTGATGCCACTAGGTGGGAAAAAAACCTGTGGCAGCATGGCCACTAACGTACCCAGTTCTCTCAGCCACTGGCTGGCAGAACTCTTGAAGTTGGGTCCCATGTTGCAGATTGGGTGGAGAGATCCCAGTCAGGGCCAGCCTAGGACCTCTCAGCGCCTGATGTGGCATGACACATACTGTCCTACCCCTTACCTGGTGATGAGTCACCCTTCTCCCACTCCCTGGATTGGAAAAGGAAGAGGGAGTGGAGCAGAAGAGGAAGTGTGGAGGAGAGGAATGTGGTGGGCTATAGTGTTGGAGACACTCTAGCCCACCACTCTTCTCTCCTTCACACTTTTTCTTCTGTTCCATCACCCTCTTCCTGTTCCAATCCAGGGAGTGAGAGGGAGTGGAGCACTGGAGGTGAATGGGCAGATGGAGGTGGCTGCCCCTTGCCAATCTGCTGCCTGAGGTGACTGCCTCAGTTGGCTTTACGGGTGAGCCGGCTCTTGACAAATTGAGACCACTGGTTTATCCAACTGTTTCTGCCTAGGAAGACAGGAATTAAACTGTCCTCATTGTCTCTTTCAAACATCTATGGGCAAAGTGCAGCAGAACTGCTGTCAGATCTTCCAGATTTAACACCGAACAACTACTGGTCAAGTATAAATCTTTCAAGGAAGAATCATGTTTAGCAGTAAACTGCCAGTGTGAATGTACCTTTGGACGTAGGGAGAGATGCTTTTCTATACTTCATGCTGGAACAATCCCAAAGCGATTAACCACATATCTGTACAATATCATATGTGTTTTAAGCATGGACAATGCAGTTTAGGTGGACGTAATAGTGTGTCCCTCAAATTGGCACTGATCTGTGGTAAACCTTCAGCACAAGCCTCCATGATCAGAACATATGGTCAAAGAAGCACAGCAGTGCGACGCTCAAGGGCTACGGATTTTTATGGTGGGAAAAAGTTGTTTCAGGGTACTTTACACTTTGTTTGCACAGGAGCATATGGCAACACAGGTGTTCTGTCAATGAATAACTGCGTTACAGGTATTACATTTCAGGCAACAGGACATGGTATCCTCGTAGCCATGCTGCGGTCTGATATAAGTAGAATCCAAACAGAAGGTGTAGGATAGTGTCGGGTTCCAAATAGCATAGTTGGGTATATCTTTGGACCACCAGCCCTTTATCCAGGTACAATAGGCACAGTCTGTTTCACCCACCCACCACTTAATCTCAGACAAAAACTGAGCGCACCAAAAGAACAGTGATAACTCCTGTGAAAGGCTGTGCATTGTTGATGATATTGCTGAAGAGTTTGTGCGCCCAGGATTGGCTTTGATCCTTATTCCACCCAGCCTGGATACATTCAGAGGCGTCTTTAGGGGGGCGGGGCCCCCCAGGGCATAGGGCGCTGAGGGGGTGGGGCGTGGCCCCCTTAAGTTTCATTATTATTTTACCTTTTTTTTCCTGCTTTTTCTCATTTTTTTTCTTTTTCGCGGGCAGCTGCCGCCCCCCTGCTGCTTTCCAGGGTGGCAGCTGCCTCGTGCGCGCCCCCCAGGGTGTGTGTGTGCTTTTGGGGCACTTATCTTGTGTCTGCGGGGTGCAGGCAGCATTTTCCCGGGACGCATGTTCTCTTTCCGGAACTTCTGGCGCCGCCATCTTGAATGGGAGGGACTCTCTAGGGCTCTCTAGGACTCTCTCTCTCTGTCTCGCTGGTCCGTCGGTCCTCCAGAGAGTCCCGCCCATTCAAGATGGCGCCGCCGGAAGTTCTGGAAAGAGAACATGCATCCCGGGAAAATGCTGCCTGCCTGCACCCCGCTGACACAAGATAAGTACCCCAAAAGCACCACACACACCCCAAACGTTTGTTTTTCACCCTAAAACCCCCCGGAAAACCCCTACGCCCCCCCAAACCGCTTTATTAAAACCAAAACCTAATTTTGACAGTTTTATGGGGGGTGGTAAAAGGTGGAGCCCCCGGGCGTACAATGTCTGGGTCCTCCTCTGGATCATACGTTGTTCTTTCTTGAGTGGTTTGGTAACATGGGCTTCCCCACTAGCCTCTGGTAGGGACTGAATTTCAAAGGGAGTTTTCATGCATTTAACTCAGCACTGAGTGCAAATGTAAAACCTGCATTGGGTTCAACCTGCTCTGCTGCATTGACAGCATTCATGCTGATCGGAGATTGGTGTCCAATTGGTGTCCGATCACTGTGGTCTTACCTCACCTGGCCAGAACCTAATATTTGACAAAAGAGCGAATGTTCCTTAATGGTTCATTGATGCTTCCTCAATGGGAGATTTCTCCAGAAGGTGAAAAGTCAAAGCCACTAGGGCTTGTAAGGTGACAGCTCCTATCCTGCCACTCAGCTGATGGGGGGGGGGAAGGCTAGTTTGCAAGCGAAGGGAAACCAAACAAAGCAACAAAGTGAAATCCCAAACAAATTCCTGTATATACACATTTTTGTGTGTCCCTAATATAAGAACACAGGCCAGCGGGTGGCTCAGCGGGTTAAACCGCTGAACCATAAGCTGTCGATCAAAAGGTCGGCAGTTCGATTCCCGCGGGGTAAGCGCTCGTTGCTTGGCTAGCTCCTGCCAACCTAGCAGTTCCAAAGCATGTCAATGCGAGTAGATAAATAGGTACCACATGGAGTGAAATTTTGGAGTGAAATTTTCCCTTCCTGGCAACAGTGAATCTACCAAGTTTTTTTTTGTTTTGTTTTGTTTTGCATTAAGCAATCTATTTGCAATCTTCCCAGAAGCATCTTTCTGGCCATAGTGGAAGTGAGGATACTGGACTAGGTGGACTTTGGCTCCAAGCCAGGTTGCCCTCTGTTCTTGATCTGTACAACACAGTCCAGATGACCCTTTGAACGGGACAGAGCAGAAAAGCTCAGAGATTTGGGAGCTGTGGTAAAAATCACCATTTTTTCTATATTTGGACACTTCTAACCCCTCCAAAGCCAGCGGGTGGCACAGTGGGTTAAACTGCTGAACCATGAGCTGTCGATCGAAAGGTCGGCAGTTCGAATCCGCAATGGGGTGAGCTCTCGTTGCTTGGCCAGCTCCTGCCAACCTAGCAGTTCCAAAGCATGTTAATGCGAGTAGATAAATAGGTACCGCTTGCGGGAAGGTAAACAGCGCTCCGTGTTCCAGCTGCATGCTACGCGCTGTGGCAAGGAGAGTCATGCCGGCCACATGACCACGGAGGCGTCTTCGGACAACGCTGGCTCTTCGGCTTAAATGGAGATGAGCACCACACCCTAGAGTCGGACACGACTGGACTTAATTGTCAGGGGATACCTTTACCTTTAATATAAGAACATAAGAACATAAGAAGAGGCTGAGCCCTGCTGGATCAGGCCAAAGGCCCATCTAGTCCAGCTTCCTGTATCACAAAGTGGGCCCACCAGATGCCTCAGGGAGCACAAGACAACAAGATACTTGTATCCTGTCGCCACTCCCTTGCACCTGGCACAAAGAAAACCTACTCCTACAACCAGGAGGTTGCTTATCCCCATCATGGCTTGTAAGCTGTGATGGACTTTTCCTCCATAAATCTGTCCAATCCCCTTTTAAAGGTATCCAGGCCAGGTGCCATCACCACCTCCTGTGGCAAGGAGTTCCACAAACCAATTACACGCTGGGTAAAGAAATATTTTCTTTTGTCTGTTTTAATCCTCCCTCCACTCAATTTGAGTGGATGTCCCCTAGTTCTAGTGTTGTGTGAGAGGGAAAAGAACTTCTCTCTATCCACTCTCTCCATCCCATGCATAATTTTATACGTCTCAATCATGTCCCCTGTCAGCCGCCTTTTTTCTAGACTGAAGAGCCCCAAACGCTGTAGCCTTTCCTCATAAGGTAGGTGCCCCAGCCCACTAATCATTTTGGTCGCTCTCTTCTGCACCTTTTCCAGTTCCACTATATCCTTTTTGAGATGCGGAGACCAGAACTGGATGCAATACTCCAGATGCAGCCTTACCATCGATTTGTACAACGGAATAATAATATTGGCCATTTTATTCTCAATCCCTTTTCTAATGATCCCAGGCATGGAATTGGCCTTCTTCACAGCCGCCGCACACTGGGTCGACACCTTCATCGACCTGTCCACCAGTACCCCAAGATCTCGCTCTTGATCTGTCACAGACAGCTCAAAACCCATGAGCATGTATGTGAAGTTTTGATTTCTTGCCCCAATGTGCATCACTTTACACTTACTTACATTGAAGCGCATCTACCATTTTGCTGCCCATTCTCCCAGTTTGGAGAGATCCTTTTGGAGCTCTTCACAATCCCTGCTGGTCTTCACCACCCGGAAAAGTTTAGTGTTGTCCACAAACTTGGCCACCTTGCTGCTTATCCCCAACTCCAGGTCATTTATGAACAAGTTGAAAAGCACCGGTCCCAAGACCGATCCTTGGGGCACACCGCTTTTCACCTCTCGCCATTGTGAAAATTACCCATTGACACCCACTCTGTTTCCTAGTCTTCAACCAGTTCCTAATCCATAGGAGGACCTGCCCCCTTATTCCCTGACTATGGAGTTTTTTCAGGAGCCTTTGATGAGGGACCGTGTCAAACACCTTCTGAAAATCAAGATATATAATATCCACGGGTTCTCCCGCATCCACATGCCTGTTGACTTTTTCAAAGAATTCTAAAAGGTTTGTGAGGCAATACTTACCCTTGCAGAAGCCATGCTGAGTCTCCCTCAGCAAAGCTTGTTCTTCTATATGTTTTCCGATTTTATCCTTGATGAGGCTTTCCACCATCTTCCCTGGAACAGATGTTAGGCTGACCAGCCTGTAGTTTCCCGGGTCCCCCCACCTTCCTTTTTTAAAGATTGGCATGACATTAGCTATCCTCCAATCCTCTGGCACAGTGGCTGTTTTAAGGGACAAGTTGCATATTTTTGTCAAGATATCAGCAACTTCATTTTTTAGTTCCTTAAGCACTCTTGGGTGAATGCCATCTGGGCCCGGTTACTTATTGATCTTTAATTTGTCAATTAAGTCTAAGATGTCTTCTCTTTTAACCTCTATTTGGCTTGATTCTTTAGTCAGAAGTGGCCGTTCGGGCAGCGGTATCTGCATGAGGTCTTCTGCCGTGAAGACAGATGCAAAGAACTCATTTAATTTCTCTGCAACCTCCAAGTCCCCTTTTATCTCCCCTTACAATTGCAATGCGTAGTGGTAGGTGCTGTACTTGCTACTTATTTGATCACCAGTGGATGTTCATCTCTGGGATCTTCTGCATGCTAAGGATATACCACTGAGCTATGACCCCATCCCCAAAAGAAGCAAAGATTCACTCTGTCTGCACATGGAGGCTGCTTTAGTTCTTGGTGGAACTACTGCACTGTATGTGTTACAAAGCAAATGCAGGGGAGCCCTATGTTTCCCTTGTAACATCACCTTGTAACTCACAGGGAGGAACTGGGTGGGAGGGGTGCTTAACTTTTCCTTTGTTGTTGTTATTCAGTCTTGATCCCATGAACCATATCCCGCCAGGCCTTCCTGTCCTCCACTGTCTTCCTGAGTTTGCTCATTTTCATGTTCGTTGCATCGGGGATGCTGTCTAACCATCTCATCCTTTGAGTTAAGTGCTGCCCAGCCACATGCCAATTCTCCCCTACAGATGCACATTCCCTCCAGCTCCAAAATTCATGTTTACCAAGAGGCATGTGTTCAGGAAACATCACTGTAGCCCTGCCCTTATTGATTTAAAAGATAAGTGGACAGGCTGATACAAATACCCAACAGAAGTCAGCCAAGGCTTGCCTTGAAAACCTGCAAGGAAGGAGATTTTGCATCCTCCCTTGATGAACAGTCCTTCAAGTTTAGAAGCTTCTCCTAATAATAAGCAGCCTCGGTTTCCTTTCCTCTCAAAGTGATTTTACTATGGCAAATAAGACTAATGTTAAAACCAGGGAATTACTGTAAGCAGGGCCTCTGTTTTGCCTAATGGCTAATTCAGACTTGTGTCATCTGCTGTGATAGATTAGCTGACATGCTTGACAAAAATAAGCATAACTTGATTAGTGGACCTTCCATTTCCCTTTTTGCCATCCTACGTTCTAAGTAAAAATGAGCATTGCGTGAAAAGGAAGCATATGTAAGAAGAATTGCTCCTCCAGGTGAAAGCTCTCTAAGGAGACACCGATTGTATCTTTTATTTACTCCCTGAAATGTTACATTTCAAAGAGATGTTTAGGTTTGATGCTGGTTGGTTATGCCTCAGGCAACTCGAGGGCAGGCTGAATCACAGCTTCAGGAGCTTGTAACTAACTCCTCTTGAGGACGGACTGTCCCTCTGGAAGGGCTGTTTCACACATGCAGCTCCCTGGAGACGGTCCAGGCAAGCTGCAACAAGGTCTGTTCCCTGTGAGGAATGAGCACAGGAGACGTGTAGCATGTTTGTAATATCGATTTATTTACAAATATGCATGATGAACACAGGGGAGCAAGCAAACCCCTTGACCTGCAGTACTCAACTTTAAAACAGCACCAGTTCTTCCAAAAGCAAAGAGCATCTACTTGGAGACACCACCACAAGTCTCCTTTCCAGCCAGCTGCAAAACTCAGACTTTTGTCTCCTTTGCTAGCTATCTTGCAACTGGTCAAAACTGTTTTTCTAGCCCCCCCCCCCCAAGCATGCATGGTGTGCCTTACTCAGTGCTCTTTCAGGAGATATCTTCTAGAAGAACAGGGGTTCTCAACCTCTTCCCAGTCGAGTACCACCTCTGGCGCCACTCTCCCTGCTGAGTACCACCAGAAGTGACTGACGATGACATAATCACCAGTTACTTCCGGGTGTTTGGCTCAGGGCGGGGGGAGGGCCCCTCTCAGCATTCCCAAGAGGCTTGGCCAAAGGCAGGAGCCTCTCGGGAGTGGAAACGTAGTGCTCACAGCACCCCATCAGGGCAGAGTTCCAGTAGTCCGGTGGTCCGAGTACCACCAGCAGTCGGCTGAAGTACGACTGGTGGTACAAGTACCATTAGTTGAGAAACCCTGTTCTAGGCATCTAAGCCACCATTTCTTCAGTTAGCTCTAGAAATATTGACAGATTATTAGCAAGCAATCCACTTTACAAAAGATGGTAATCTCTTTGCTTGGCACCACATGGTTTTGAAGGGATGTTCTCTATGGAAATCGCAGGCCTAATCCAACCTACTTATGAATGAATGAAATTCTCTCAACTGAGCTGGAGTGTTGATCAAGGCTGTATGAACAGCTGCCCTGCTGAGCTGCTTGAAGCCAATATACACCATGGTCCTGTCATAAGAAACATTCTGGAACTCTCCAGAGGCTATTTCGGGAATTCCTCCAGCAAACAAACCATTTGTGTTGTACCGGCCTGGGGAAATGGTCTCTTTCAGCGATGAGCTTGCATTACAAATGCATCCGTTTTTGAAACCCTTGAGATGTATTCCATTCAGTTGCATTCCGGCGAATGTCACAGTGCCTGCTATTGTTCATAGCAGTCCAAGCCCACGATTGGATTTCACTGAATAATAGAGCAATGTCACACACCACTGTGCTCCACTGGCTCAAGCATACTCCAACTTAAAATAGCATCTCTTGTTCTTTCGTCACTTCTGTACTGGATCCTGCCACTTTTGGTGTTTCATTGTATCTTCTGTGAGATGAAACCCTTGGAGAGCTGTTCCTTAGAAGTTTGCTGCTTGAGAGCAATTGGACAGCTGTACCATTTTGTAGTGGAGAAAAAGATGCAATAGGATTTGTGGGAATACTTATGTGCATCTGCATGTTTTTCTCCACAGGACAAATAGCAGCTGGAAGCAAGTCAATCAGAAATATGGTCTGGGTGGGTGGGTTAAACTGCTCCCTCTATGATACCGCAGTCCTGATCCAATCTTCCTGCAACTATTTTTTTTTTAATGCAGGAAATCCTAATTATAAATCATCTGCATTGCATCTGGCTGTACCTTCAGTTGCAGCAGAAAGGAGCACAGATGCTGGAGAAGCCCCTGGAATCTCCCTTCCAAATTCTCTTCCAAATTCCTCTGTGGTTTTATTTTGTGTACATTTTTTTCTTGGAATAAATTGGTGTTGTAATTAGGACGTCGTACCTAACCCACTGTGGGTGGCAAGCCATTCCTACTGATGCTGAACAGAATTTGCATCTAATCACCCAAATGTGATTGATTTATTAATAGGTTGTATAATCAAACATTTGAACCTGGCTTCATTTGCATAATATATTCTCCTCGTGGGGAGCGTCACAAATGTTGACATTTTAAAGATGCAGCAAATGAAGATTGCTGGGCATCTGCAGAAGGCTTCATTTGACTTTTCATTATCTTGCTGATTAGACTGTAATCTCCTTGGAACAGGGACCTGTCTTTTGCTCATAGTACTCTGCATTGTGCAATGTATGCTCATGGCATCTCTTCTTTATTGTAGTAGTAGTAGTAGTAGCCAAGAACCAGTTCACTGACTTCCTTTTGCATGTTACTGTACACAAGTGGCTCACTGACATAAGGAGCTTAAAATCAGAAGAGGAAATCTAAGATGTTCATATATCCAGGCTTTTAACTGAATTGATTATTTTTTTAATATCTCTGATCTTCCATTTCAAGCTGAATGCGGCTGCAAGCACTTCAGAATCGCCCGGGTGGACTCAGGTGATTCCGGAGAGAGCTTGCAGCTGTGTTCAGCGCCTCGCTACCTGTATACTGTAAATAAAGCAGATATTTCAAAGGCACCACAAGTCTCCTGTGAAATCAAACCCAGGTCATGCTGCCCCTGGAATTTCTCATTGTTTGGGGGGTGCAGAGAGTGCACAACATGTTCATATTGTTTCTGGTGGTTTAAATCTCCTAGGCTTGGAGGGCAAATATAGGGGTGTGTGTTTGCAATCAGTGTAGAGGGCCATCATGCAAGATGCCCACTACCCTTTCCCCTCCAACCTCTAGCCACAGTGACATCTGCTTCTACCTGACTCAGACTTACGGACTCTACAGAGGTTGGGGAAAGGATTGCTCCCTGTGGGAAGAGAAGCAAGTTGGAGAGGAAACGGAAGAGGAAGCAGGAAGAGGAGGAGGCGTTTCTCTGCCCATAGAGTTGGAGCAGAGTGGCACAATCCATAAAGTTGGGCTGGCTAGAGTGGGTTGCTGACTTGCAGTACTGCTGGCTGCCGCAGAGGTGAGCATGCGCAAGTGCAGTGGGGATGTCTCCACGCTTGCTGCTTGCCCAAATTCATCACCTGAAGAGACTTGCTTCACCCTGCTATATGGTACGGCTGGCCCTGCAACTGCCCTGACAGTCCCCGGATTGGCAGGATGGACACCTGCAGCCCGGAGATGGAGTTTCAGAGTCGCCATCCAAGCAGGCTTCTGTCCAGGCAACCCAGGGATGCATTTCTAAAAATGAAAAAGAACTCATAAAACGCATCACGGAAGAGCTGGAAGTGAAGTGGACATACTGAAGTGTCACAGAGCAATTAGCTGTTGAAGCAGACAGACTCAGCATCAACGGTCCAGATTCCGAGAGCTCTAATCACCCTCCTGAAGGGAATTCTTGTCAGTGATGAACTTGCACCTGACACTGATCTTTAACTGTTCAGACTTGGGTATTGTATTTTATTTAAAAGTGTAGCATGAGGCATAATTCCTCAGGGCCAGCCTAAGTGGTCCTCTGGGACAAAGTATCAGCAGAGCTCCTGGCAACATTAAGTGAAGAGGATCCAGCTGTTGCTTTTGTTTGTTAACTTTTTTTAGTACGAATATCTCAAGAAGCGAAACTTCTTGAGCTCTGTACACTGGCAGTGTGAGAAGCGCCTTCCCACGCTGCTTGGATGAAGCTGGGGCTTTGGGGAGGAAGAGGGGCAGCACAACCTGGAATGGCCCCTGATGCTGTCTCAGGTCCACCACTTCTGTGCTACCCAAAAAACCGACCCCAAACCTTTGCCATGCTCCTCGCGTGCTGTCGTGAAACCAGAAGTCCTGCACTTCCAGGTGCCATAGCAATGTGCAAGGAGCATGGTAAAGAGGGGAATGATCTGCTTCTCGCTCAAGCAAGCGGGAAGCAGATCACTGAGGTTTGAATTGGTGGCAGGTTGGAGGGAGGCAGCGGTAGTAGCGTCAGACTTGGGGGTGAAAGGTACCCCGAATTCACCCCCCTCGGACCCCTCGCAACCTGCCACTGATGCAACCTGCATCAGGTGGCCTCATGGATGGGCTGGCAGAGGGTAGCAAGCCTGCAGGAGCCACCCAGACACTGGCTAGGCTAGAGCATGCCACGTGGCAAATACCAGCTTTCAGATCAGGTCTTGTTTTTCAGTTCAAGTAATTGACCTCTTGCTGTTCCTTAACAGTTTTCTCCCATCCCAGCCTTGGAGCCTGCAATGAGCCATACATACACTCCATGTAAGAACATAAGAGCCTTGCTGGACCAGGCCAAAGGCCCATCTAGTCCAGCTTCCTGTATCTCACAGTGCCCCCATCAGATGCCTTCAAGAGCACACAGCCAACAAGATAACCTGTTTCCTGTTGTCACTCCCTTGCACCTGGCACAGAGAAAACCTACTTCTAAAGCCAGGAGGTTGTTTATGGTTTGTATCCTGTGATGGTCTTTTCCTCCATGTATCTATCCAAACCCCTTTTAAAGGCATCTAGGCCAGGTGCCATCACCGCATCCTGTGGCAAGGAGTTCCACAGCGTGTAAGATTAATTACACGCTGGGTGAAGAAATATTTTCTTTTGTCCATTCTAACTCTCCCTCCACTCAATTTTAGTGTGTGTCCCCTGGTTCTGGTGTTAGTGTGAGAGGGAGGATAATTTTCCCTCTCTCCACATATCCCATGTATCCCTCGTGGCAGGAGTCCAGTCTGATGAGGTGAGTTGGGATCTGGAGGGTGCGGGGGTGGTTTGGCAGGTGAGGGAGGGGGCCATTGGCCTAGCTGGTCCAGGAGGGGGATGGCCTCGGCCTTATCCCCATCCCCGCCGGACTGGCTAGGCCATTACACGGCCTCCTCTACTTCGGGCGGAAATCCAAGGAGGTCGATCGAGCCAGCCTGGATTTATACCCGGGGAAGGGGACAAGCATCCCCTTCCCTGAGTAGACCACTAGCCCGGCGGCAGAATGGCTGCTGGGGCTCAGGATCCGGCGGGTGGCCCTGGGCCACCCGTCGGATCCTTACGGTGGATTGTGCTGCCCATGATACTTTACTAGTGGGTTGATGTTTGTAACAGTTCATTTTAGTAGTGGCTGTGTCTTGGAGGTGTTTAATTTTAGATGCTAATTAGTTCTCCTGCTCACTCTGGCTGCCTTCAATTACCCCCTGCCATGACTAGTAATTAACTGAGTGTGAGTATGAGGCTTCTCCTTGCCTTTATGTCATGTACTTGTAGACCGAACGAGGTAACATCTTCCCGCTGAATGTGGGCTACTTGAAAATGCTCAATGTAATTTGAGCGAAACGTCGCTATTAAATGGATGATGTTTACAGGTTTTACTTTGGATTTTAAACATGTATATTTTATTGTTGTTTTTTAAAACCTATTATAATTTTTTCACGTGGTTCCATTGTGTTGCCTGCTTTATCATTTTTTTTTTTAATTTTTATCATGGCTTTTTACCCGTTAAATTCCAGTTGTTCTAATATTGTGGCTGGTCATGAAAATTTTAAATAATGCATTCTTTCTTTCCTTGCTTCAGGCCACTGCAACACTTGACAAAACAGTTTGAATTTTGTGAAAACTTAAATACTTGTGGCCCACTCTCCTAAGCATTGCTGGACTGCCAGGAGGAGGTTGGTTCAAGATTAGTTGGTTGTCCTTAGAGGACTGAGTAGATATTTTTTGCCCCTTCACCTGATTGGCTGGGGTGAGAGATTGTTTTCACCTATCCTGGACTGTCCAAACAGGTGAGATGTCAGAACTGGCAGGTACAGTGTGGGTAGAGATTAGTCACAGGGATTGGTGTGCATCCTGAGGAAGTGGATTAAGCAAGGGAGGTGGGTCTTCTGAACAGATCTCCAGAGGTTGTTCAGCTTGGGGATGCTGACTGGGAACCCCATTGTCCAAGGATTGAAGGTCAACCTCCAAGTCTGCTTAACTTGGAGGGGGACAGTGCAACCCAGATCTTTTCCATACCCAGCGGGTTGGTATTGGTAAACTGGGACTATCACGACGGGCAATCTACAGCTTTGAGCCAGAATGGAATTGATTGTAGGGGGAATGGCTAGTAGCTGGCTATCTCTTCCAAGACAAGAAACCTGCCCTAAAGGAAGGTTAGGACTGCTGCAAGTTTTATATTAATCAATTGAAATAAAGATTGCAACCTGTTTAAAATGTTTGTCTCATGTATTACTGTGGGGTGTGCAAGCAATAAAAACTGTTTATTTCTCAGGGAACAGATTGGCTGTCTTGCCTTTCCATTCACAGGGCATCTACACTTTCTGTGCCAATGATGAGTGAATGCTTATGCTCCTGTATCGTGCTGAAAGTACTGCTAGGGTGATGAAAAGGCTCCTGGCTCCTTCGGGATGGCAAAGATGAATAAAAAATGCCATGATTAGAATTTCTTTTCCACCAAGACTTTAGGCTTTCATGTACCAGTACAGCACCATCAGTGGTGATTTGAGGCACTGGTAATGCTCATCTGATCGGCCTCACAAAGGGTGCACTGACATCGCCCCCAGTATATACGGAATGTTGGTGGGGAACGGGTCCCTCACCCCCTTGGCAGCTGCACATTGGGCAGGAGGTCTGGCTCAGTTGGTAAAGTGACCGTCTCATATGCCTGAAGATCTCAAGGACAGCAGTTCAGGATGGCCAGAAGTGTCCATGTCTGTTGGAGAGCAGTTGGCACGCTGAGCTGATGAGCTACAGAGTCTCTGGGAAGGAGAGAAGCTGCAGCTGCACTTGAGTGGGAGTCAAGGTTGAAGCGTGATGAGGCAGATGCCAGAGAGAAGCTGGACTGTGAAAGAAACCATCTAGAATGAAGGGTTCTATGCAAGACTAGAACATATTATTGTATTCTAAAAACTCCTTGGGGTTTAGAAAGCCTGCCTGTGTAAACCACCTTTGAATTAAAGTCAGAGGAGAAATCCGATGACCAAGGAAAAGGTGGTATATAAATACTGGTTGTTTGTTGTTTTAGTGCAAAGTCACAATATTTATGGGGTTTCCAGCCATGTATTTTTAGTTGAAGAAATAAAGTTTTCTTACACTTGACCAAAGAAAATTCCTCTCCTTTGATCCTGGTGTACTCGAGGAAGCAGGAGCGCAGGAACGGACTATCCAAATCAGTCAAGCGATGAGAAGCCTTAGAACTTGTAGCTTTTACGTTTCTTCCCACTCCAGGGATTTTTTCAAAAAGCAGATGAGAGAAATTCAGGTAGCACGCTGATAGATGTCCATAGTTTTGTCCATGGGCACAAGGTAGAAATAGTAACGGAGCGTTGGAAAGCGCGGGAACCGCTCAATTGATTAATTAGATGCGGAAACCGCAGTTTCCGAGTTAGCCGGTGATGACCTCTCTCCAGTGCTGTGTTCTTTGAAGGATCTTTTTAGCGACGGAAACCAAATGCGGTTAACAAAGGTCAATTCCTGCTGGCGATTCAAAAGGACATTATTCCTTCTCTGAGTAATTGAAATTGCTTCCAGATTTAAACGTGTTCTGTTTTGTTTTTCGTTAAATAAAGAACGTGTGTTTTTAAAATCAATGCTGTGTCCGGTTGATGCTGCGTGCACAGCAACAGCGGATTTTTCTTCTTGTAAGTTTTTGACAGCTCTTACGTGTTCTTGAGTCTCACTTTAATAGGTCGTTTTGAATTTCCCACGTAGATTCCTTGGCAATCTTGGCATGGGATCTGGTAAACGCCTGGATTTGACAGCTCTGGTCGTTTGTCTTTAGGATTTCCTAGAAGTTGTTCTATTTTAATTGTAGGTAAAAACACTGTTTTAACATTGTATTTCCAAAAGACATAGGTCTACAGGAAACCCACTTTCACAGGCAGGTATTTAAACCATCTGTCCAACCACCACCCTGCGCAAAAGAACTCTCTAATTAATTCCTTAGTCTACAGAGCCATCCATGTCTGTGACAAAGATTCCTTACCAAAAGAAAAATCAAACATCATGGTTTCCTTACAAGCCAACGGGTACAAATCTAAACAAATCAATACTGTCTGGGAAAAACAAATGAGAACAGCAACACATATCCCCACACCAGAAGAAATTAACCAGAGGAATAAAGATGCAGAATTAGAGAGAATAGAAAATAAAGAACGTAAGTGGTTGTCTTTACCCTACTTACGAGGAATCACAGATAGGATTGCCTATGTCTTTAGGAAAAGATCCTTCAAAGAACACAGCGCTGGAGAGAGGTCATCACCGGCTAACTCGGAAACTACGGTTTCCGCATCTAATTAATCAATTGAGCGGTTCCCGCGCTTTCCAATGCTCCGTTACTATTTCTACCTTGTGCCCATGGACAAAACTATGGACATCTATCAGCGTGCTACCTGAATTTCTCTCATCTGCTTTTTCAAAAAATCCCTGGAGTGGGAAGAAACGTAAAAGCTACAAGTTCTAAGGCTTCTCATCGCTTGACTGATTCGGATAGTCCGTTCCTGCGCTCCTGCTTCCTCGAGTACACCAGGATCAAAGGAGAGGAATTTTCTTTGGTCAAGTGTAAGAAAACTTTATTTCTTCAACTAAAAATACATAGCTGGAAACCCCATAAATATTGTGACTTTGCATCTAGTAACAAGCCATGAAAATTTGCATGTTTTCTGTTGTTTTAGTGTTTAGTGTTGTTTGTTGTTGAAAAGCGGTATATAAATACTGTTAATAATAACAACAATAACAATAACAATAATAATAGCAGAGGAGGCGGATCTCCTCCAATTCAGGAGGCAGATCCACTCAGGTTGCACCTGGCTGTTAGATCCACACAGGGGAAGCTCATACTATGTAAAGACTGCACTGCTAAGCTGCTCCCGGTAAAGTGGGGGGGGGGGTGGACACTTGGAGCACCACGCAGAATTGTTCTGGGATTGGCCATCAGACTGTACGTTTGACACCTGTGGGCTAAAGGGAGCGCAGGCTGTGGCGACCAGCACAGCAGACAGGCTGACAGAGCAAAGCCAGATCCCTTGGGCAGCAAAACCATATTCCGGCTTGATATGACTGCCTGGATACCCTCCAATAGGCTCAAGAAATGGGGAAGGTAAAAATATGCAATCTGTGGGTCTATTTTCGTGTTTGCCTGAAGGGTCTGTAATAGAACGGACAGCAAACCTTTAGTATTATTGGTCCATTTGTTTCTTGCAGGAATGTCACTGCAACTCGCCTTAACGTGTGAATGACCAAATGACTCTGAAAAGAGACTCTCTCTCTCTCTCTCTCTCTCAGCCCTAACCTACCTTGCAAGACTGTTGTGACAATAGAGTAGTGGTGGAAACATGTATGCCACCCTGATGTTGTTGGAGGAAAGGCAGGATGTCTTTGCTTGTTCCAATCTCAACTGATAAACAGGTTTTGTGTTAATCTGCAAACAGTGCTTGAGGCTGCAATCCATGCGCACGTACCTGGAAGTAAGCCCCACAAAACACAGTGGTACTTACTTTTGTGTAAGCATGCCTAGGATTGCACTATTACTTGAATCTCACCACTTTGAGTTTCAGGGAAAGCCAATCAATCAATCAATCAATCAATCAATCAATCAATCAATCAATCAATCAATCAATGCCTTTACAATTCTGTGGCCGTCCACTTACTTGAGAGAAGTCCTACTCAACTAATGCATAGGGAGGATTGTGTTGCAAATGGCTTTAAGCCCAATTATACACAATGAAAACCTCATCTGGAGAGAGCCAAACAGGGGAGTTCATCCCAGCAAGGAATCTGGCTAGATAGCAAAAGCATGTTCTTTGAGAATAGACATGTCAAATGTTGCTTTGTCCTTGGTTTTCTATTGCAGTCTCTGTGGCAAAACAAACACACACGCTTCCCTGACAAAAGGGAATGTGATGGTATTTCCGCTGCAGAGGGCTCCGAATATGGACTTTCAGAAGGGCATGACCGAGCCAATCCAGCAAAGTAAAGACAGCTTGCCTTCAGCAAAGACTTGCTTGCATTCTATCGCCAAGGCTTTTATCCTTAGCTGTGCTGCAGTTCTTGAGGGTGATTTGCTGCTGTTGGAATTACTGTTGGAAGGCGCCTTCTTGCTCTTGCTCCTGGGTTCAATGTTCTTGTGGTTATTCAGTGCTAAGCACTAACCACTGGAAGACCCAGTCGTCCAGGGGAATGGCAGTGGGTGCCAGAACTGCTGCTGTTGCTGGCATTGTCATGCCAAAAACAAGAGGTCTCATACGTGGGAATGAAGAAAAAACAGACACACATTAGGAAAACAACATATAACTGGTCCATATGGCTGCTATTGAAGGACAGCAGGAGGGAGAACTGTAAAAAAACATTGTGTTTATTAAGGTCCTATAAGATGCGGAAACAACTTGTTTAAAGAGCCCATTTCTGGCAGCTCCTGTTTATGTTGAGTGTTAAATTATCCCAAAGGATCCCGCACCACTTCCAAGTGTATCTGAATGATCTCACCTATACTAGGAAAGCTAGATCTTGAAGGCATCTTTCCTATGTTAATCATCTGAGTAGCATTCCAGGTCAATTCATTGAGAACAAAATAAGCAAGGTAATAAGCTTGTTTGAGAATTCTCATATGAGGCTGCTGTATGCTGAGTCAGACCATTGGTCCATGTAGCTCAGGGCTGCCAACACTGACTGGCAGCAGTTCTCTGGGGATTTTTCCCTGTCTTGAGATGCCAGAGTTTGAACTGGGGATCTCCTGCAAACAACATACGTGTGCTTCTACTGAACTATCTCCCATGAGAAAAATGGGAACTATTTTTTTCCTCACAATTTATGTGATTCTTAAAAAAAAAACACTGTGAAGTTATAAGTCATGTTGAATTATCTTGAAAATGGGTCCCTCCTAAGGGATAAAGCCAATCTGTTTTGAGAAGCAACCATCCTGTTACTGCATTGTGGCAACCATCTCTGTCACAATCTGCATGGCTGTATTCAGCAATGCTTCATGCTCCACTGGAAGACCTTAGGAAACTAGAATTTGTTCCCTCTCTGAGATTTTTATACAGAATACTACTGTGTAATGGAGAATTTCTCAAACTACTGTATATTTATGCTGAAGGCCTGGGCAAGATGCTCTTTGCAATCTTGATTTAGCCGTCTACTTACATAGAGTCATACCCTGCCTATTGCTAGTAGTGCATGAAAGGTATGTGCGCATGGAAGGCACCTGGTTTGAGGGTACCTCTGAAAGGCCTCCTCCTACCTGGGTGGGCCTCCCTCTCCTTACTCACAGATTTCTTTTATTCTTGGTGGATCAGCAGCAGGAACTGTCTAGCTCAGTCGTGGTCTTCAACCTTTTTTGTGCCATGACCCAAATAAATAAATAAATAATGAAACTGGGGACCCACCATTGATCCCACCCCCTCCTGAGACCTGATATGCCCACCCCACCCCTGTCACCATCCCCCACCCTGACTCCGGCAGCCTCGTACTGCCGAGCTTGTCCGGCCCGCACCACCAGAGGTGGGGTCATTCTGGAACAGGAGAGTCGAGTTGCGGTTCCCCAACGCCTCCCAAGCAAATTGGAAGGGGAGAAGGGGCTTGAAATCCCTGTGGAAGCCCCCCCAGCAGGTTCCCCGCCCCCCAGCATTACCCCCCAGCATCTATTTTGGTTCCCGTAAGTTGCTGCGACCCCACAAATGAGGCTTCGCCACCCCATTGGGGTCCCGACTCCAAGGTTGAAGAACAATGGTCTAGCTGACTGCGACCCTCTACAATGTTCCGCCCCCCCCTCCATAAAGCATGGGCCATTTTTTGGGGGGGGTATCATGGTGGGCAGAAGGAATTGGATATAATTTATTTATTTTTCACATTTTTATACCACCGTTCCCCCAAGGAGCTCAGAGTGATGTACATAGGTCCTCCCCTCCTTTTGTCCTCACAACAACCCTGTGAGGTAGGTGAGGTTGAGAGGTAGTGACTGGCCCAAGGACACCCAGAAAGCTTCCTGGCTGATTAGGGATTTGAACCTGGATCGTCCAGGTCTAAGTCCAACTCCCAAACCACTACACCACCGTTTCTCAAACTGTGGGTCTGGACCCACTTGGTAGGTCGTGACCTGATTTCTGGTGGGTCTCGCAGAGTCTCCAATGAAAATACTGATGATGGAAAGATCAGACAACTAATTGCCTCAAGTCCTGAGGCTTGAGATAGCTGCTAATTGCCCCGAAAAGAGCTGAGCTCCTGCAGGTTGCAAGCTTGTGTAAATATAGGGAGATAATGTTTGAGTGTCTTTTTATGGTTTTCCCCCCCAAGTCCATCAATAACAGGTGGTGGGGGCAGTTGAAGGCTGGGTCACATAACTAAGCCCCTCAAGGAGGTCCCTGCCCTCTGAGCATGTCTAAAAGTCTCAAGCCATGGCACAGAAACAAACCAGCAAGACCACGCACTGATCTCCATGCATGAATAGATTTATTTACAGTATTTTTATCCCGCCTTTCTCCCCGAAGGGACCCAAGGCGACTTACAACAGGAAAAAAAAAATACATACAAAAATACAATCTAAAAATATCACATTTTAAAACAGTAAAAACAGTTAATGAAAATTAATAAAAACAGTGTCTAAAAACAATTAAAAAGATAATCTTGAACGGACACTTTAAAAAGATCATGGCTACACATGATCTTGTCACCCTGTCCTTTTTAAATGACCCCCGCCCTGAACCCTCCCTCTCGAACCCAGTTTCTTTGCTCTTTCCTCACGTGGTTTGCCTCCCAGATTATGAGCTGCGCTCCTCTGCACCCTTCCCTGCATCACCGCATCCTTCCCAGGCAGGCAGCCCGTGGTGTGTGGGCACAGTTCGTTGGATGGAGTCAAGGATTTGAGTGCCTGCTTACAAAACGCTCAGCCAGCCTGCAATCTTGGAAGGCGACTCTCCTCTCTGAAGAGGAATCTCTGGCTAGGGCTGCTGTTCTGTGGCGATGACGAGAGCACAGCCTGCCAGTCAAAGATCCTGACCAATCAGAGCAACCTAGGGGCGGGGATTTAGGCAACCCCCGAAAGTTGCTCGGAGGCTGGCAAGAGCATCTTTCAGTGTACAGTAGTGGGTGGCTGCTCTCAACTACCGCAGGGCAGCGTTGGCCCCTGGCTGGCACTGAATCCCGGGTATCCAGAGTGGCAGCAGGCAACACTGAGGGCGAAAGCCGGTCTAAAGGAGCAGACTTCCAGGCTTCCAGCCTCTGTGAAAGCGGAGCCCAGCCACCCCTAGCGAAGATGATGGCATGCACAGAGATGCTGACGATGTGCTTGCTCTCCGCCAAGCACACTTACAGCCCCAAATCCACCGAGAGCCCGCAGCACTATGGCAAAGGACTCGCGATCTTCCACGATGTGAGTAGTAGTAGCAGCGACCCTGCATTGGCTCTCCTTCTTTATGTAAACGGAGAGCGCTGTGGTCCCCCTTTGGGATCCGAGTGTCCACCACGCTTTGCGGTGCGAACTCCACCCTTCCTGGGCACGGAGGTCTACTTTTCAAAGCTGGCGGAGTCTCAGGAACCAAGGCTGCGATCCTATACGTACTTCCTTGGGAGTAAGCCCCATGGAACGCAGTGGGATTTACTTCTGAGTAGACCTGCGTAGGGTTGTGCTGTAAGGCAACAATGCACATTTCCCTGGCAGTAAGTCCCCTTGAACTCAGTGGTACTTGCTTCATCTGAGTAGACATGCATAGGGTTGTGCTTCGGAAGAGAAACCCTTTGTGTAAACAGTTTTGCAGACAAATATGCATATGTGTGCATGTGGAAAGGGAGGAGAGAGAGAGAGAGAGAGAGAGAGGAGTTGGAACAACAGGATCCGAAAGAGTTGGGTGCATGTCTTACCGCTACCATAATGGGGCTGTACTTCAGTGGCAGAGTACTGTCTGTACATGTTTTGCATGCAGACAGTTCCAGGTTTCATTCCTGGCATCTCTAGGTAGAGCTGAGAAAAACCCCTGTCTGCATCCCTGGAAAACTGCTGCCAGTTGTCGTAGAGATGCTACTGATCAAGGTGGGCCAATGGTCTGACTCAGTATAAGGCAGCTCCATATGGCCCTTTAGCATGTTGTGTAGCATTCGATACATCTTGACTGGGTTGTTTTTTCTGTCTCTAAAATGGGAATAAGACTGAGTACCCAGTATTTAAACTCTTGTTATAGTTCAGCTCAGATCATTGTGGCTTCTCATAGTCCTGATACTAGTCTTTAGTCTGTTCCCCCCTCCTCCTGGAATTGTGAACTTGGGTTTTTAATATTTTTTTCCTCTTAAAATGAAGTTGAAGGTATGAATTGGCACCTCTGCACTCATGCTGATAAATGAGATGCAAGTGCAACGTCTAGAAAACAGTGGAGGAGCTTGAGACTGGGTCGTAGGGTACCCAGGTTGAGCTTCTCTGAAAAGAGATGAACAGTTGAAGTGTCCTAGTGAGTGGCCATGGCCACATGAGTGACATGATGTACACTTAATGTATATGCATCGAACAAGGGCTTCCATCATGAAAGAGAAGCGGGAGGACTAGGTGGAGCACTTAGCAGGGGTGGCTCACCTCCTCTTTACAAAATAATCAGTAGCAGGTGGGGGTCTTTCTTGTTAGTCTGGATACATCTGAGTGGCCAAATTGTGTTACCATCAGCTGCTGTATATATGACAGATGCGCAACATTTCTGGGTGAAGGCAAAGTTAATGTGATGCCAGGGCAGGAATGTCTGTGAACAGGGAGGGACGTTTTCAAGTTTCCGCATTCTTGGAAGTTGCTGTCACGTGACGGCTCCAGCAGACTCATGCATTCCCACCTGTCACATACTTATGCAAGCTGATCACTGCTGTTGCAGGCGCAAGGCAGCAGTTGAGGATAAGTATACTGTAAAGGTAAAGGTATCCCCTGACAATTAAGTCCAGTCGTGTCCGACTCTAGGGTGTGGTGCTCATCTCCATTTCAAAGCCGAAGAGCCAGCGTTGTCCGAAGACGCCTCTGTGGTCATGTGGCCGGCATGACTCTCCTTGCCGCAGCGCATAGCATGCAGCTGGAACACGGAGCGCTGTTTACCTTCCCGCAAGCGGTACCTATTTATCTACTCACATTAACATGCTTTGGAACTGCTAGGTTGGCATTGTCCCTAATCGAGACCGACCGACCCTATTGCTGAGATGGTGGATACAATGAGAACCTTGGGGCACTTCGGATATTTTCAAAACGCCGTGTTTGAGATCATTGATGGAGTGGTATAGGCCATTTTTAAACAACTATTTAAAATGGAAACAAGTTAAAGCCACGTTTAACAATCTTAAAATTGT
This sequence comes from Plestiodon gilberti rubricaudatus, assembly GCA_026170595.1. Taxonomy (NCBI): domain Eukaryota; kingdom Metazoa; phylum Chordata; class Lepidosauria; order Squamata; family Scincidae; genus Plestiodon; species Plestiodon gilberti. The sequence goes on along the minus strand of JANXHW010000004.1, from coordinate 184,655,113 downwards.
ACTTCTAAATTTCAGCACCTAAACATCTAAATCTGTAAATTAAACAACTAAAGATGACTATTAAGTAGGCTTGATACAGATCTATGAACATGCCCTGTTCAGCTTTGTGTCTTTTCCCCTTTGCCCCAAGGGGACCCTGGCTGCATGATTTTTTTTAAAACCCAGGTGATATTGGGATGAACATTTAGATTTTGAAAGGGGGAAAAAAGCATTTGTTATCTGGACTGGAATTTTTTTTTGCAGTTAAGAAATGTGATTCATTTGATAAAATTGCTTTCAAACAATGTAGCATGTCCATGATGTTTTGCAATGTTGCATGGTCATTCTCAATCATTCATCTGAGACAAAAACATCTTTCTGAAATGCAATCAAAAACTCATTTCTCTGTCAGTCATCCATGAAAACAGGATGGACCTTTGGCAATTTAGCTCTGGGCTGGAAAATTTTAAACTTTTCCTAACAAAATGAGAATTAGCAAGAATAGATGTCCCCCCTCCTTTTTCCACTACAGTGTTTTTTTGTGATGACTGCCAGATGGAAAACATTTGAAAACATGTTTTTTTTTTCAAATGCGCAAAATATACCACTGATTTGCATGTATTACTCAACAACTATGCACAAAGCATGTGTCATCGTAAACTAAGAAATGAAAACAGTTCTAAATAATGACTTTGTACATGAGGCTGCGACTGCAGTTACTTAGGAGTAGGCCCTATTGACACACACTTCTGACTAAACATGCATAGTATTTGTGCAGCATCATACGAATTAAATAATACTGACAGCTCAGAGCTTGCAACACTTCTAGGTATGGCGGGGAATCTACTGATGTGTTTTATTTTTACATTTAAAGCAATCATTTTTGTTTGTTTTTCTGTTCCCCTGAGTCTATTTCTATAATACAGACACTAATTTAACACCTGGAGGCTGACTGCACAAAAGTAGAGTTCATAAAATTTTAAGAAGTTGAGAATGACAGACTCGTTGTGTCAGTACTGTGATGAAACGCAAATCTTTTTCTAGACTAGATCCCTTTTGAATTACCCTTAAGATCACTAAACTAAGCAGTCAAGCATCACTTTGATATATAAAGGTTCTATCAAACCCAGCTTCCTTAGAAATTATTTGTCCATGGGGAAAATTAAATACAGGGCATTTTCATGGAAATGCAATGAGATACTAATTCAGTGTAAGCAAAGAAAGGATAACATCTTGGAGAAATTAACACTTTTACTTTCAAATGTATGGCAATGGAAAATCAGTCTTGAGGCTCCATGTTGGAAATGACACAAGAAATTGCTGAACTGAAAAGAAAACCATTCATTCAAAGGTGGTCTATAAAGAAGTAGAATTAGCCCTGAAAATACTAGGAATTTAAAAAAATATGTTGAGATATCTTTTGTTTATGAGAGAATTGCTTTTTGAAAAGGATAATTAATCCAATAGGCTGCATGGCTGACCAAAATCAGGTATTATTGCCAAATTAAATTAAGAACTCAAATGCAAAAGAACATCTTAACAATTTTGGGAAAAAATGTATTACTTATTTCCCTTTGGCAAAACAAAGTATAGTCTTTATTGACATCCTCCCAATTCAAGACATATTAAAGCAGTAAAAAAGAAGTTGAATGCCAATGGATAAGATTTTTTTTTAAGTTACCATTTAGATCAGTGGTTCACAACCTGGGGGTTGGGACGCCCAAGGGGTCACAAAGCTGTTTCTGGGGGGGGGTCGCAGGATGTTGGCTGGATGGTCACACCCAAGATGGCAGCTCACTCCTCCCCCCACTGCAGAGAAAGAAGTGTCTGATGGTCTCTTAAGGCTTTTTTGTTCACCTTGTGTTACTTTCTGCTTGCCTTTTAGCATCTCTGTTAATATTAGCTCATTTTAAGAAGTGTGATTTATTAAAAACAATGACATAACTTCCTGTTTACGGACATCACTTCCGGCCCTAGTGATGGGGGGTCCTGACAGACTATCATTCTACAAAAGGGGGTCCTAGTGCTTAAAAGGTTGGGAACCACTGATTTAGATGGATACCCCGCAGGATACAACAAGGTTTATGATATGTAGTCCCAATACATGGCAGAAGTATTAAACCATGGTTTGAAATACTTTATGAGGGCTGACATTCTTTGATAATACATTCCAAGAGCTGATGTCCTGATTTTATTTATTTATTTTCTTAAAATATTTATAGCTTGCATTTTGTCAAACAATGGAAGCATCAAAGGTGGTTTACATCATAATAACAGAAATTTACAATGCAATGCAACAATAAAATTCAATAATGCTAAAACTCAGCAACCAGTTAAACTAACGGAAAAACAACACAGCAAAAAGGGGAACACCCCAGATCAGAAAAAGAAGAGAGAGGAAGAAAAGTTTTCAAGTGCTGGTGAAACACCTGAGAAAAGTCAACATTTGTCCCCTTACCCCGGGTAAAGCACCAGCCAGCACTACGGGTCTCCTGTGATCTGCGCCAGCTATCCAAGGACTTCCCGCGCATGTTCAGGAGGCCTGTGTTACCATGTAGTGTGAACAGGCCCGGGAAGGGGGGTTAAGATTCAGCATGTGCCAATGCTGCCAATCCCGCACCCTCCCAGGCCCGAACCTCCCTGATGACCTCTCCCAGAAGTTTCATGTAAATCGTAAATGACATGGGGGAAAAAATATATCCCTGTGACATGCTATAGGCCAAAGTTCAAGGTGACAAGAATGACTTACCAATCCTGCATAATCTTAGAGCGGCGGAGCACGCGCTCCGCCATTCTAAACTGTGGCAAATGTGCCGGCAGCCCTCACTCTGCCGTCGAAATGACCCAGCCACTGCCAGGGAAGGTAAATCTCCTGCCAGTGGGTGCAAGGGCGGGCCAGGCAGTGAGGGAGGCCTGCGGTTGGCCTAGCTGGCCCGGGAGGGGGCGGGGATGTTGGCCGCCACATTCCCGTCCCGTTCCCGGGCTCGGCGGCCATTACACGGCTGCCTCGGAGTTACACCAGCTCTTGAGCTGGTGGAAATCTTGCCAGCTCTACACTGGGGGAAGGGGACGAATGTCCCCTTTCCTCAAGTTGACCTCCAGGTTGCTCTGGAGTGGCCTGGAACGAGCATAGGATCCTGCAGGTGGCCCTAGGGCTGCCTGCAGATCTTTAGGCAAGATTGCGCTGCCCATCCCCTAGAACCACTTTCTGGAAGGAACAGAGCCACTGCAGAACAGTGCTCCCCAAATCTATCCCAGGCAGATTATCCAGAAGGCCACCATGGTGAACAGTGTGGAAAGCTGCTGGGAGGTCCAGCAGGATCAACAGGGACATCCTCCTCCTGTCCAGTGAAGACTGTGGTAACCATGACTGTTTCTGTCCCAGTGGCGTTGCTGTAGGTGGGGCGGAACACTATGTTCCGCACCGCTCTGAACCTCCTTTACTCAGCGGCATGAGGCGGCCCCGCCCCCTCACCTTCAGAGCCATTCAGTGGGGTGAAGGCAACGTGCAGGGAGTCTCATGTTGCAGAGCTTGTCTCTGTCCAGCTTGAGAGGGGTATATGAGCATGGCAAGGAAGGTTTGACAGGAAGGGTGAATACTCAAGCTGTTTGACTGCTGCAGAGCTCATCAGCCTGGCTCAGACATAGTTAATGAAGCCTGTACAATGGAAGCACTCTACTTTGTAGCAGTTAATCAGTCTACAGAATTATCTTGCTAATTAGCTCTGAACATCTTGAATTTTGGTTAACATCCCTGCCATCATGCAAATTATATTTGCCACTTTAGCAGCAGGCAAAGATTCTTGGATAGTATCAAGTGAGTTTTGGATTACATTTTGATGCTGAGTGCGCACGTACATGTGCACGTGTGCGTGTGCAGATGTACATAAAATTAATATGGATAAAATGAAGTTTGTGAGGCATGTTGCACATTAACAGCACAGTCCTATGCACATTTACTCAAAGTTAGTTCCACTGGGTTAAGTGGCGATTAAGGTAAAGGTAAAGCTATCCCTTGACAATTAAGTCCAGTCGTATCAGACTCTAGGGAGCGGTGCTCATCTCCGTTTCAAAGTCGAAGAGCCAGCGCTGTCCGAAGACGTTTCCATGGTCATGTGGCCGTCATGACTCAACACCGAGGCGCATGCAACGCTGTTACCGTCCCGCTGACCTATTAATCTACTTGCAATTTCTTTCTTTCGAACTGCTAGGTTGGCAGGAGCCGTCATACGGATTCGAACTGCCGACCTTTCAATCGACAGCTCATGGTTCAGTGGTTTAACCCACTGTGCCACCCGCTGGCTTAAGTGGCGATTACTTTCAGTTAAATGTGCATAGGACTAAAGCCTAAAAAACAACAGAAATAAGCAATAGCATTTAATATTTATTTATTTATTTATTTATTTATTTATTTATTTATTTAAAGGTTTCTGTCCCACCTTTCCGGAGCTCAAGGTGACTAGCAACAATTCATAAAATATCACAATAATCATAACATAGAATAAATGCATAAGGTAAAGGTAAAGGTATCCCCTGACAATTAAGTCCAGTCGTGTCCGACTCTAGGGTGTGGTGCTCATCTCCATTTCAAAGCCGAAGAGCCAGCGTTGTCCGAAGACGCCTCCGTGGCCATGTGGCCAGCATGACTCTCCTTGCCGCAGCGCATAGCATGCAGCTGGAACACGGAGCGCTGTTTACCTTCCCACAAGTGGTACCTATTTATCTACTCGCATTGACATGCTTTGGAACTGCTAGGTTGGCAGGAGCTGGCCAAGCAACGAGAGCTCACCCCGTTGCGGGAATCGAACTGCCGACCTTTCGATCGACAGCTTATGGTTCAGCGGTTTAACCCGCTGTGCCACCCGCTGGCCTAGAATAAATGCATACATATCAACAAAATCAAATAAAAAAACAATTAGAATCAGTTGTAAATCAGTACATAAAAAAAATTACAATCAATCGACTCCTGAAAACACCAACTAGCCAGCCCCGTTAAAATCTATTACCTCCCAGCCCACAGGTATACACATTTAACTCCTCTTGTGTATATACACCCTTGGGTAAAAATGCCATAATCCCCTAGTGGCGCCAAACAGATTAAGACAGCAATTAAATATTGATATTTATTATTGATTAGATAATATTTGCAAGCCTCAATATATATTCCCAATACTGAAATCAGTGAGTACAGTACCGACTAAGGAGCCAAGGACTATGTGCATATTTCTTCCCATCGTTTTCTTGAAATTGTGAATGCATGACAGTAAATCAATTGTCCAGGTTCAGAGACATTTGGGCTGCAGTTCTGTACACACTTACCTAGGAGTAAGCCTCATTAAGCTCAGTGGGGCTTCCTGCTGAGTACACATGCGTAAAATTGCACTGCCAATAATGTAGCCAAAGGGAGAAACATAAGCATTTAAAAGTGATACCTGCTGGTTCTTGTGTAGTTGAGATGCTCAAATATTTACATGCAGCCTATTTTATCTGCTCCGATGATGCAGCGTAATACAGTACTCCCCCCCTATCTGCTGGGGATATGTTCCAGGCCACTCCGTGGATACTTGAAACTGTGGATAAGAGCGAACACCCCCTCCATGGTTTCCTGAGGGGCCCCCCGCCCTGCCTCCCCTTCAGGCAGGCATGCTTGCCCCCCCCACTCTTATTTTTCTTTCAACAAGCTTTGTTTCTTCCTTAAAACAAACAGAGAAGCAGCCTCCATTGCAGGCAAGTAGAATGAGACTAAGTCCTAGAGAGGCTCTGCAAGGTTTCTGTTAACCTTGCAGAGCCTCTCTAGTATTTAGTCTCGTTCTACTTGCCTGCAATAAGCAGCCAGAGGCTTCTTCTCCTGTTTGTTTAAGGAAGAAACGAAGCTTACTGGGAAAAAAAAAGTAAAAGCCGGGGGGGGGGGTTGTCCCTGTGATCCATGGATAACTGAAACGGTGGATAGCGGATCAGTGGATATGGGGGCCCACCTGTATGATAGGGAAGGGCCGTAGCTCAGTGGTAGGGCACGTGCTGTGCATGTCAGAGGTCTCAGGTGCAGTCCCTGGCTGGCATCTCCAGGTAGGGCAGAGAAGAATTCCCGTCTGCAGTCCTGGAGAGCTGCTGCCAATCAGTGAACATTACTGACTTAGATGGACCAATGGCAGCTTCCTACCGTACATTCCTGATACACTGTAACAGTTACAGCCCAATCCTATCCAAAGCCCTGCGCTCAGATGCAGAGGCGCTGGGGCAGGCTCCACTGTATCCATCACCGGACTGGAGGTCTCCTCGAGGGAAAGGGATGATCATCCCCTTCACCTGTATCAAGCCCCAGCAGCCAGCCCCTATGGAGCTACTTGGATGCGCGCCAGCTAAATGGCCGGTGCAGCTCCGAGCAGGCCTGTGTTGGGCTTTCAAGCCCGGGATGGGGGATAGCCTCTGCCGAGCCCACCCCCCAGGCCTGATCCACCTTCCTCTCCACCCTCTCCCCTCCCCAAAACGCCCCCTCCTCACTGCCTGGCGCGGAGCTTACCTGCCTCTGTTAATGCTGCTCTTTCGTCGGCAGAGGCCTCCTGGTGCTGGCCTCCACGCTGGTGGGACTGGCCTCCACGCTGTCACAACGTGCTTTACGGCACATTTGTGACAACACAGAGCACAATACCACCGGCAGAGGGTGGTATAGGATTGGACTGTTAGAGACTTACACTTGATTTTTCAAAGAGTTGAAAGCAACTTGCAAGACAGACCATTGCTCATGATGTGTAGAGGCGTCACTAGACGCGCGTCACACGAGTGCGGGGCGCGCGCGTCACCCTAGTGATGCCTCCCCCCCGACACACCCCCTTTAAAAATCTTTGGTGCGGCCATAGGCCACGCCGTGATTTGGGGGGGCGCCCGACGGGCTGCCTCTCCGGGCGCCGGCTCAAACTTGCAGACGGCTCGGGGACGTCTTCCCCGGCCGGCTGCCCGGGGCCTTCTGAGGAAGGCCCACTGCGCGAACGCTATTTATAACGTTCTTTTTTGCACATGCGCAGACTGTTGCTGAGGGAAAAGGGCTGCCCTTTTCCCTCAGCAACAGTCTGCGCATGTGCAAAAAAGAACGTTATAAATAGCGTTTGCGCAGCGGGCTTTCCTCAGAAGGCCCAGGAGCGCAGACCCAGGAGGACGCTCCGAGGCCTTCTTCCGGCCTCGGAGCCTCCCGGGTGACACGCGCAGGGGAGGTGACGCACGCACGCATCACCCTTCTGCGCGCGTCACCCTGGGGCGCTCCGCCACGCTACAGTGACACCACTATGTGTACATACACTCACCTGTACCTCCAGGAAACAGGATTTGCACATAGTTTTGTATTGTTTCAAAAGCCCATTTGATCAGAGGTGACAGTGGGACAGAAGAAATGCATATACTCCTAGGGAAGAAAGTTCCCTTTCAAACCACTCTCTTCGTTGTCTGTCTCCAGTTTCACCTTGAAACAGCATGTACTGAATATGTGGGCGAGGAGCTGGATCACATCTCTCTGCTGGCCTTGCCCTAACCTCCATTCATTCAGTAGAAGGAGCTCTGCACAGATATTACTGTACACATGCAGACTCTGTGCATACAATCAGGAACCAGGATTACACAGGGTTAAAATCACACAGAAAACCAGCCTTACACATATATCTGTATACACATAGATCCCAATACGTACTTATTTCTGAACAGGTGGAGGTATACCCAGCAGATGCAGTCCCACTTTCCCCTCCACATATTCAATTAATGCTGTTGAATGTGATAACAGAGCTCATGTTACATCAGCCTTCAATGTGACATTTGTGCCCATCTGTGGTGATCAGGGAGGGAAGAGCCCTAGTGGTGGTGTCTCCCTGATTTCTATTGATCTGCCCCCATGCCTGGGCCAAAATCAGTAGATTCCACTGCCACAACAAAGCCAAAGCCATGCAGAGATAGACCATCTTTGGAAGCCTTCCCGTTACATGGATATTTCTCCAAAAACCTAAACTGCAGTGGGTAGCCTAGATCCAGGAGGGCTGGGGCAAGGCTCTTACCGGACTCAAACAACAGCAGACAAGTAAAGAGTTAATACATAAACAGAGTTTATTAAAATATAAAGGGGGCTTAGATAATACACAGGAGGAAAGACTAGAACAAACAGACTTGGGAAATGGCTTGAGCATTGTAATTGCCCAGGGGCACGTAACCAGAACGTAGCAGGTGATTACAGGCAAAGTGAAAAGCAAAATAATTTCCTAGTGTGTCTTAGCTCTTTGGTTATGTGCCTACCGTATATTATTCAGGGCTTTTGGAACCCCATTACACCCTCCCGATCCCCAGTGAGGTGAGTGGAACTGGCCATGCACAGATTCACCAGTCTCTTTTCCTCTCCACTTTCTCTTCTATTCTGCTTTCCTCTTTCTTTTCAAGGAGGAGCTGGAGGAAACACAGGTTGCCACAGGTTGTGGTGATGGCACCTGGCCTAGATGCCTTTAGGATTGGATAGATTCATGGAGGAAAAGTCCATCACAGGTTACAAGCCATAAAAAAACCTCCTGGTTTAAGAAGTAGGTTTTTTCTGTTTGCCAGGTGCAAGGGAGTGGCGACAGGATACAGGTCTCTTGTTGTCTTGTGTGCTCCCTGGGGCCACTGTGAGATACAGGAAGCTGGACTAGATGGGCCTTTGGCCTGATCCAGCAGGCCATTCTTATATGTTCTTAAATGCAGTGGAGGAAGCTGTTAGTGCAGTGCTGAGGAGGATGACATTTGGTGTGCCGCCTCTTGTGCCAGGAGGTCCTGGGTTGCTGCTGCTGCTATGGAAAGACACACCAAGTGAACTTCTCCTCCCCTCCCTATGCAGTTCTTAAAGGTAGAAGATCCTCTCAAGGTCTAAGATCAGCAATCCTAGCGGTAGGTTATGACTCATAGGCTTACCAGATCTCCAACCGGGACAGAGTGCTAGACCTTTAGGAGAAGGCATGTGGGCAGGTGTAACTTGTTAAACCTTAGAGCACAGTCCTAGGCATGTCTACTCAGAAGCAAGCCCCATTGTGTTCAGTGGGGTTTGCTTCTGAGTAGACATGCCTAGGATTGTGCTCTAAGGTTAGGCTTACCATATCCAAAGGGGGACAGGGTGCCTACACCTTTAACCATTGTAAAAAGAGGGAATTTGGGCAGGTGCAGCTCATAATGGAAGGGTGCAACAAGCTGCACCTGCCCAAATTCTCTCTTTTTACAATGGTTAAAGGTGTAGGCACCCTGTCCCCCTTTGGATATGGTAAGCATATCTAAGGTTTAACAAGCTACACCTGCCCACATGCCTTCACCTAAAGGTCTGACACTCTGTCCCGGTTTGAGATCTGGTAAGCCTAGTTATGACATATTCTGAATGACTCATCTTATTAAAGATAATGCCCCCTGGCCTCCTTCCTCAGCATTTGTTACCGCCTGAGCCTTATGCGGCCCTGCCATCTCCATGGCAGCTTCCTCAGCACTTTGTGGGCCTCATGCGCTTCGTGCCTGGAAGCCTTCGCCTGTCATCCCTTGATGCATTTGTGCTTCTTTGTAGAGAGCACTGAACACTAGCAAACAAAAAAACAGCCATAGAGCCTGAGCTGGCAGCAGGTGTTACTACTAAGCAGCCAGAAGGAGGGCAGAGGAGGTAGCAAGGCTGCCAGGGGACCAAGGCAGAGAGGTTTGTATTGGTGAAGAAATGTGATCTATATTGTGGTTGTGGCGCCACCATTTTTAGAGTATAAAATACTTCCTTTTTGTTTTTGTTCCAATGTTGCAAGCTAAGTTGGAGGAAGGGGTTGTCAGCTTGAACATGGGTCAGGGCTCCTGTGTCCGTAAGAGGGGTGCAGTAAGGAAAATGTTGATGTGTAACTTCTGCTATGTGACCAGAAAAGAGGCACATCTCAGGTTCCCCGGCTTCTGTTAAAGGCACAGGAACCCATTTCATCTGACAACTGTACTTGGGGTTATCATGGACTTTGATGTAAGGGTGAAAAGTCTGTTCCTGGGAGTTATAAGCATGGCTTTGTACCTGAGAATGATCTACCCACATTGCTTGTATGTTGTTGTTTTGTTTTTCGATACCGTGGGAAACAAAGAATCAACTATATATATAAAAAGAAAGAGACAGATGTCTCCCGTATATGCATCAAAGTATCATTTCAGGCTTTTTAAAAGTGCCATTGAAACCTGATACCAAAAACCTAAAACAAAAGACCAGCTTCCCATGTATGTCTAAGGTGCTGGTGTCTTTTGAAAGTCTGCCCCTTCATTAGCCTGCCGTGTTGTGAATGAACTCTTGGGAATAGTTGTCCCAAGATGCTCAGCATGGCGCCTTTTGCCGAGCTGTGTGGTGTGCAGCTCTGCTCATGGTGATGTTGTCAGTAGTCCTAGCAGCTACACCCCAGACTTAGACGAGGGGAACAAATGTGTGGGTGCAAAGTGCTGGTGCTTTGGTTTTTTTCCCAAACTGCTGATCTGAGTGTTGCTACATCTTAAGGTCAGCCTTCGGATAGCCCTGGTGCTCACTCCGGCGTTCTGAGAAACCTGCGTCTTTACAAGCAAAATGTGAAAGGTGTCATCAGACTGAATGTTCTACCTCTTGCCTTGAATTCTTCTGAAGGTTTTTGAAGTGTTTGAGGCAGAGCTTTACAGCTGAAAATAATCATGTGAAAGATCTTGCAACAATAGAGAGTGAAATGGGCATGAAATGTTTCCCTTTGCTAAAAATGGAAAAATGCCTTTCTGTAGAAACCCATAGAATCCCTATGGCTGCAACTCTTAAGGGTGCAATCCTATCCAACTTATGCCACCATTGTAACCAGCGGCGCAGCAAGAACGGGAGGCCCCAGAATGGAAAGGGGATTCAAATGCCCTTTGAATTCCCCTTTTGGAAGGGATTTGAATCCCTTTTCTGTTCTGGGGCCTCCCGTTCTCGCTGCGCTGCTGGTTACAACGGTGGCATAAATTGGATAGGATTGCACTGTAAGTGCACTTGCTAGGGAGTGATCCCAGCCAAACACAGTGGGACTTACTTCCAAGTAAACATGCATAGACTTGCACTTTGTGTGTATTCTGTTATTCTGCTGTGCATAAGAAGAGCCTTGCTGGATCAGGCCAAAGGCCCATCTAGTCCAGCTTCCTGTATCTCACAGTGGCCCCACCAGATGTCTCGGGGAGCACACAAGACAACAAGATACCTGTATCCTGTTGCCACTCCCTTGCATTTGGCATTCCGAGGTAGGCTACCTCTAAAACTCAATAGGTTGCATACAGCCATCATGACTTCTATCCTGGGATGGACTTTTCCTGCATACATCTGCCCAATCCCTTTTTAAAGACATCTATGCCAGGTGCCATCACCACATCCTGTGGCAAAGGGTTCCACAGATTAACTCCACATCAGATAAATTATGTGTTGGTTGTTTTTGCGGCAAGGGGGGGGGGAATTGACCTGAAACTGATTTCCCGCTCACCTCTTTCTGCCGCCGCTACCACCAGATGTGTTTCTCTTTCGCAGTAGTGCATTTTGGATTTTGCCAGGTGCCCTTTGGCATCTCTCTTTCTCGGTCTTTGCATTTCTCCAACTATGAAAATGAAGATGGGTGGTTGTAGGTTGGATCAGAGCTTACAGCTGCTTGGCTAAAAAACAAAGTTCTGACTATACAGTATGTAAAGGGTGCAATGACTGCTTCAGTTTACTTCCCAGAAATGATATCACAATAAGGAAAAGGAGTGGGGTGAGGGAAGGAAATCTCAGCTGTGCCTCAAGATAATTTTAGGCTGCATACAGATAATAGCTTTTCATTGGAAGTGCTCTTGTGGAGCCGTCATTGTCGCTGGTGTATGCATTTATTTTTTCCGTCCCACCATGGTGTCTGGTCAAACTGCCTTTTCAGATTTTGTAGTAGTGCTTCTAAAATAGACATATTTTAGAATGACCTTGGGCATTTACTAGATATTGCCCGTAATGCTCCCTCCTCTCCAGTTTTGGGAAAAATAAACCTATGCAGCTGCCTTATACTGAGTCAGAGCATCGGCCCATTTAGCCCAGTGTTACTGAGATTCTTCCCACTTCATTTTGAAGGGGTGGAAACAAAATGGCCCCAAAGCCAGAGTTTGCACTCAAAGATCTCTGCATCTGTGAGTCATGCAGCAGATTCTTACCCTGGGAGTCTTCCTGGCCAGACAAAATCAGGCATATTCTACTTTACGTGATCCAATCAAGAGGGCCCCAAAGCAGAAAGAACTTTTCCCCACACAGTGTCTTCCTTTGTATATGGTACCAGGCCAGCCTCCTCAGCCCTTCATCTGGAATACCCTACCCTGTGCCTTGACTGAGCCTTTTGTTCCAACAGGTAAAAGCAATTTTCAAGGCTACCCATTCTTGGTGCCAGAATGCCTGCGACTGGCATTGCCCTTCTACCCTCCACCCTCCTTGTCCTATCAGGAGGTACCTTTTCTAATCCCCAGTAGGCCTATAATTACCCCTGGCTTTCAGAGTCAAGGTGTGTGTGTCTCCTGGATCCCATGTGAAGTTGAACTGCCCCTTGTTTTGTGCTGATTCAGAGCTGATATCACTAAAGCTAGTTTCCAGACATTGCTAGACCCGACTTCTACCTTAGTGTGAACCTCTGTTCCTTTCCTATGTGCCCACTTGGACCTGGACACTGTTCTGATCCAATCCCTTAACTTGTGGCTTGGTGGACTTGGCTTTCCTAGCCTTGAGGTTCCTAACATCTCAGCAACCTTGGATGCCTGTTCATCAGATTGAGGACAGGGACACTTTCCGCCTGACTTTCCTTTCTCACATACAGCCCACATGTGATGCCACCTTGCAGTCTTTCTCTTGGCTTTCTCCTTCCTACAAGCTCCTCTGTCTTTTACTAACAGTCATCAGGAAACCTCAGGGGATCTCTCTTGTTTGCTTTTCTTCCTTCCATTGAGTCTGGTTCTCTTGAGCAAAACTCAGGATAAATTCCTCGACCAGAACACCAAGCTTGGCTAGCCGAGCTCCAGCTGACCCAAACCCCTTCTCCTTGCCCTTTGTTCTGGTGTAACTAAAATGCAGTGATTTTGCCACAAGAGATCCTGGTCACCCTTCCTGTTTGCCCCTGCCTCCCTTTAGGGTTTTCCTCTATCCCTCTTTCTGACCCTAGCCTGAAATCGCTTAGAAACCCCATGTCTTATTGAGGAAAGCCCCACATTGATTACATGTAGTGTTCCTCTCATTCTTCCTCAAAGCAAGTGATCTACTGCTGAGCTGTAGCCACCACCCTACACATTCTTCAGCTTTTTAAGTATGCAAAAGGAGAAGTGCTTAGCTAAACAATTAACCCTTTAAAATATTCCTTTCCTCCTTTCTGCAATGCAAATCTCCATGTCAATTCATCTGAGACTCATAAGTAGGCTTACCAGATCTCCAACCGGGACAGAGTGCTAGACCTTTAGGAGAAGGAATGTGGGCAGGTGTAGCTTGTTAAGTCCTAGAGCACAATCCTAGGCAGGTCTACTCAGACGCAAGCGCCATTGTGCTCAGTGGGGCTTGCTTCTGAGTAGACATGCCTAGGACTGTGCTCTAAGGTTTAACAAGTTACACCTGCCCACATGCCTTCTCCTAAAGGTCTAGTACTCTGTCCCGGTTGGAGATCTGGTAAGCCTATGAGTCATAACCTACCGCTACCGCATGGTTTGGTGTTATGTGTAAACCAATCCAATCACTCCTTGGTGCCCTCTCTCACTTGCCAGAGCTCAAGCTTCTCCTTAGCTTACCAGGGGAACTGTGATCAGTGAGGCAGCCAGGACAATGGCTTTAGCGTAAAGGGCAAAAAAACTCATGATGAATCCACCTTGACACAGCTTAGAACAAACGTTAAGGCATATGCCGTGACGCTATCACACTAGTGATGAAGGATAGGGACTAGTACCAGCAAAGCACTCATTTTTATGGTTTAGAAATGTTGTGGGGGTTTTGGTGGGGTTTTTTTATGGTCTACTGTAGCCTGCTACAGATTGTAGTATGTCTGCATTATTTTACATCTGCATTTGTTCTCATGGCTTAATGCTCTTGGACTCTATTTGCAACATCCTGCCCATGTGCTAAGGTAGAAGTGGCTCTCATTGGTTAAAACAAGTTATCATCTGAAAGTTATCATCTCTAAGTCTAAAAAATATTATCTATGCATAAAGCTTCCGATGGGTGAAATGTCCTGACTGCCTGTAGTGCAGTGGTTCCACTGGCGTCACTACAGGGGGGCAGAGCTGTAAGTTCTGCTGAAATCCGAGCCTCCCTTACACAGAGGAACGAAGCAGCCCCGCCCCCTCACTGTCGGAGCCTTTCAGGGAAGCGAAAGCAAAGCCAGGAGACTCCCTGTGCGTTGCTTTCGCTTCCTGAAAGGCTCTGACGGTGAGGGGGTGGGACTGCTTCGTTCCTCTGTGTAAGGGAGGCTCGGATTTCAGCAGAACTTACAGCTCCGCCCCCCCCCCCCCCGTAGTGATGCCAGTGAGTGGTTCCCAAATGGTTTAGCACCGGGACCCACTTTTTAAAATGACGCTCAGTCTATCGGGACCCACCTAGCTTTACGAGACTTTTAAAAAGGTGATCTAGAAAGAAATAATATATTTATTTATTTATAAACAATATTATTTATTTATTCGCAAAAAAAAAATCAATCCATTTCTTGTAATGAGGTAGCCCTAATGAATAGCCTCAAGGTCTGAGGGGCTTAGTAACGTGACCCAGGGCCTCTGAGAGGGGGATTAAGGGGGTAATTTGTATCCGGGCCCAGGGCAAAAAATGGGTCAAAAATGGGGGGGCCCTGGAGAAAAAAGGGGAACCCAGGAGCCAAATTCATATGTAGGGAAGGGGCCCAAAAGAAACTTTGTACCCCCTGATAAAATTCCTCTGAATGGCCCTGATGTGACCCAGCCTTCACCTGCCTCTACTACCTTCATTGCTGGATTTGGGGGGGGGGGACGCCTTAAAAAAGACACTCAAACATTTATCTCTCTATATTTACACAAGCTTGCAAACTGCAGGAACTCAGCGCCTTGCAAACTGCAGGAGCTCAGCTCTTTGAAGGGCAGTTAGCAGCAAACTGCAGGAGCTTAGCTCTTAGAAGGGCAGTTAGCAGCTATCTGATTTTTGAATAGCCTCAGGGCTTGAGGCAATTACTTATCTGATCTTTCCATCACCCATATTTTCATTGGAGACTCTGTGGGACCCACCAGAAATCAGGTCCCGACCCACCAAGTGGGTCCCGACCCACAGTTTGAGAAACACTGCTGTAGTAGATCCCCTCTGCAAGGCTTCATCCCATGGGGTAGATCCACATGATGGGGGTGTGGCTGTGGGAGGAGGGAGTACTAAAGACCAGATGAATGCAAAAAGAGAAGCGGTCACCCCTTTATTGGATTCTGGCTTACCGGCTTGTGCAGTTTGTGAGAGCTCCTACTTCCTTCACTGGAGCCTCTCCAAGGGAGTTCCTTCATTCCCTGGCTGGATAGATCGAGGTCAGGATCTTTTGGGTCCAGGTATAGAGTCTCTGAGGTCGGCCTGTGACCTTTCTGGCCATTCTTAATACCTGGCCAGGGGTAAGCTCTCCATCGGGAGAAGGTATGCAATTGCCCTGTGACCCCATCCTACCCAATACCCATTCCCTCAAGGCAAGAATGCCTATCTCCAACCTTGGGCAGATGCTCTCTCCTTTCCCTGTCTCTTGCTCCTTTCTTCTTTCCTTCTTTCTAGCGCTAATGGGACACCATGGATCCAAGGTGCATCCAACTGCCTCCTTCTATAGATGAACTTTAGCTGCAGTAGCAAAGTTCCAATCTGATTCTTTGCAAGTGGGACAGAGAGCCACCTCTCACTTCTGCCCTCAGTCACTACTACATATAGGAGTGTGTGCCTGTGCTCCCTGGGGGTTGATTGTTTATCCCCAGAAGGCTGATAGGCTGATAGGATGCAGTGCAAGGAAGCCAGAGGAGACCCTACCTTATCTCCAGCTCCATATCCATGGTTCATCAGACTAAATATATTCTCATGGCAGAACTGTGCTGTGACAAGGAGAGGAAAGCTGGCTGCTTGCTAGTGATAGGGCTAGCAGTCTAGTTCTCTACTATCTTATGATCAGCTGCTTCAGCGAATGACTATTTCACGAAAGGAATTAAGTTTTAGGAAAATAATTAGCAACTCCATGCATTCCCCCCCCCCAAAAAAAATCCCCACAAGCCTTCCTGTGAAAACCTTTGTCACCAAACTAATATATTGAGACTATATGCAAATAGTTAACTATGTAGCCAGGGGCTAGTGTTGGCTGCTGTAGAGAGGATTTCAGCTGTCATTCAGTGGTGCACTCTTAGACATCAAGATGGTGCTAATTGAGATTACTATTATTAGCATGCTTTGTTCTAAGGAATCGAGATTAGATGGGATGGCAGGTTATCATTTCACACGTCAGAATTTATGCCTGCAGTAACTCAAGCAGTGACAGCTTGTTGAATTTTTTCTCTCTCCCTCGTGATACACAGTCTGCAATCTATCACAACTGGCAGTCAGTCGGAAGGGAATGGTGGAGGATGGACAGGGTGGGGAGAGCTTTTCCCCAGTTGTCCGATAGGCATAATCCTCGGAATACGTGACCCTGCAGCATGAAAATTGCCCTGCTGCAAAATTGCCAGTGTGAACTTCCCAGTTCCCACCACTGCCTCTGTCACTCAGTGCAGATCACCATGTCTCTCTTGTGGGTTTTATGAAGTTGAGCAGGCGGCAACTGCCAGGTACACCCACTAGGTGCTCCATGGTCCTGGCAGCTGGTATCTGAGACATCACATTTACCTAATGCCAATAAAATTGGACGGAAACATAGCAGAGCAGATTCTTAACTGGGGAAGGAAACTTCCCAGGACAATAATGTGACAGTAGCCGTGATCTGAGATGTGAGAATCCCAGGTTGGATCTTTGCTCAGCTACAAAGGTCACTACAAAGGTCTGACAAGTTACTATCTTATAGTCTTCCCTCCTTCGGACTCTGTTGGACTCTGGAATCCTTTCTCATACGTCTGAGCAGGAACAGGGATAGAGGAAAATCTGCTGTATGTCACTCATCATGCATCTTCTTTCCCCAGTTCTGTATAATGAATGAACCAGCATTAAGATAAGTTTCCACAAGGTGGTCTGTCCCTCAAACTACCTCGGCTTCATAACAGCCTGTCGCTTGATAGATGGCACAGCAGCATCCCTCAAGAGCCAACAGTACAAGTCAGGAGATTTTTTCTTATGAGATGCTCAGGCGTTCAGAACAACCTGGACTTGCTAGCCTTGCTATTTGGAGGATTGTGCATCAAAAGAAGGAGCAGCTGCCAGGCCAATTCATATTTAATAGCAGGATGCATGCTGTGACTATAAAGGACAAATGGGAGTTTGTAAGGAAATGCCATCTCCCTGCCATGTGCAGCTGTAAGTGGTTCCTTTTTGTGCATCTGTGTCGCTCTTCAGCATTGCGGCGAGCCAGACAGTGTACAATAGAAAGGTTTTTTATTAGCAAATGAAGGATAATACATCCCACCTGCAGCCTGCACCCTACCTGCACCCACACTGGGGATATGAAATGCCGACACGCTGTGAGATACTATTATTGACCAACCAACAGCTGCTCTTGCAGAAAAAACTGATGAGCAGTCATTGTACACAGGAAGAAAACAGAAATTCAGAGCATGAAAAAGTCTTGCTAGGAAAGGACCTCTCTTCCCCCTCCCCCTTTTGCAGGTTTGCCTTGTCTCGGTCACATGAGACTTTATTATACTTCAAGGTACCTAGAATAGACGTTGAACCGCAGGTAGATTCAATCGATGGGCTTTTGTGCTAGGGGACGTCTTTGTAAAAAGCTCCACAAGCATTAACTGCCTTGCACTGAAGTCGGGGCACTTCAGCTCTGTGGGTTTCTGACCTTGGGGAAGTGCCAAAGATGGACTGGGGGGGACCGATTAAAACAGCAGAGAACTGTGGGGTAAGGTGGGGGTGGGGAAACATTCTCTCCCCTCTCCTATATTCTCCCTTTTGTATAAAGAGTAACCCCCCATACTCACCTTCTACTCAAATGGAGCAAACCCATTTTTAGCATACACTTGTTCCCACCCCCACCCCCACCCCCACACACACACATCAGGTTGGCCCTCGTAGAAGCAGAAATAGATGAGCGCCCTCTGGCACAAAGGTCTATGAAAAGAATCCGTGGAGGTTCAGATTCCAAAAGCAGGTCTACACTGAACAATGCAGATCTGCTATATTGGCTTTAATATAGTGCAGGGGTTCTCAACCCCTTCCTAGCCGAGTACCACCTCTGGTGCCACTCTCCTGCTGCGTTCCACCAGAAGTGACTGACGATGACATCATCGCCAGTTATGTCCTGGTTTTCGGGTTTTTGGAGGCCAGAAAACGCAGGTAGGAGGCTCTGGGTTGGTGGAAGGATCCTTCTCAACGTTCCAACCTATATAGCTGGCATAGGTCCAAGGATACCCAGAGACTATCAGGAGGTTGAAGTAAGGGAAATATATTTTTCCTAACCTCTCCCAGGCCTCCTGATCAACCCCCCCCCCCCCAGCATGCATACAACATGTGCCTCCATGGTGCAGCTATATGCTACAGCATGGCGGGAGATAGGATCAGGCTCTTAATCTAAAATATCTGCTCCATGGGGGTGTGGGGAGGGAAACCGCAACTTCTGAAACCCCACCATATCTCATTAAAACCTACAGAACTGTCAAAAGTGTCGTGACCCATTTTCTAGCCTTCCAGCTAGGCGCATCTGAGATGCTGGGGCCCCGCCAAGTCCTTTGCGTGGGTCTTCATATAAGAGGAAAAGGAGCTTTGAAAAGATCAGACGCAACTACAAGAAGACGGTGCGCTGTGTTGTGCCGTTCCCTTGCCCCCTGTTTCACGGCCATATTTCCTCACATGAAAGCTACTCTTCAAATTCGCTTGCACCCATTGCAAGGCTCACGGCAGGGAGCAGATCCTGTAGTTCCATCATTCACATGAGCGAACAGTTACCTTGGAGCAATTTCCTGCCCTTCTGAGTTTCTCATTTCAAGCCCAATGCAAACTTGGCTACGCTATGTGCTCTGAGGTGATGGGGCATGTTGGGTAATAATTTCTGGTGAGAAACAATCTTGCAGATGTTGGGAGATCAGCAGATTTGGGCCGTGTTGAACAACAGAGGAGATATGAACCTGAGAATGGAACTGCTTCCTCGAGGGGCGGCTTATTGTGTTGGTTGCACGGAAGGAGGGAAAGATGAAGTGATAGTGTTCATTTAGCAGCAAACCTTTATTGTCTGTTTCTAGGAGTTTTTTTTTATAATGTTGCTTTTGAGCTTATTATAGGGAAAGCAAGATTAGTTAACCATACAAAAGGCTGTTTGTTAGCCCCTTCGGGAACATCATTGGCAACAAGTTAGAGTCAAACTACAATAGATTGCAATTGCAATTCCGTGCATGGAAAATTGTGGCCTCCTGGGAGAGTGCATAACCATCTCGTTGTCTTGCCATTTGTTGCTTTTCTGCTCAATTTCCAGACTCTCTGAATCAGCAGATGACCTTATGTGTGAATGACAGAACCATTTCGATGCTTGTCCCCTCTCCCCCTTTTAAAAATCCCTGTAATTGAGCTTGTCTACTAGATCGGGAATTGTACACCACAAGGTATGGACCTGATAATCAACCTGTGCATCAACTGGGTGTCAAGGAGCTTCCTTCGCTAAGGCTGCTTTCTACTGTACTGATGTCTTTTTGATTTCTGTGGAACTGGGAGGCAGTATGATGATGATGATGATGCCTTAGGGATGCGTCTCTACATTGCTGCATGCGACAAAAGCGTCCGTGTGGTAGAACTTTCCCAGCACCATTTTACAATTCTTGTTTTTCTCACTCAGAAATCTGCAAGTCCCAGCAGAGATGCATTGCTTCTTTACCAGCCATCTTGAGAACAATAACTACCTTTTTTGCATCTTCCATTTCTGTATGTCTGACAGAGGTCAAAGACTTGCTTGAAAGTTTTCCAGTTTCCAGTTCTCTTGCATTGTTGGAAAGAATCAGCTCCGTTGGGAGTCTTAGGTTGTCCATTATTACTTAGCAAATTGTAAGTTTCAATTTATAACTTCTGAAGAGGCCCCCACTTCTGCTACTATGTGCTGCCTCTTCATTCATCAGTCAGCAAAGGTGCCAGAATTCTTCACAGAACAGAATTTGGTTTTATATACATGTATATGAGTATGCCTAATGCAGGGGTTCTCAGCCTTTTTCACCAAGTGTGCCCCCTGGCACAGTCAATTTTTTTGAAGTACCTCCTGTGCTAATAAATTAATTAGCATTACTTAATTAATTAAATTAATTATTAAAATGTAAAATTTAATCATTAAAATTACTCATCTTACACTGTTAGCCACCCTTTTTTCCCAATCTTTGCCACCCTTTTTTATTTTAAAAGAAAATATCACCACAGGTCTCCCATCCAAAAATAAACCAAGGCAATTCCTTCTTAGCTTCCTTAAGAAGGCAGAGAACCAGCTCAATCTGCCATAATAGCTGACTTCTTTAAATGGAAGAAACTATGAAGAAACTATGTATTCTAAAACCCAGCATATAAATTGAACCAGCCAGTAGGAAAGCACTTAATTTGCATTCCACTTGGAAACACAGTCTGGGGGGTGGGAGAGAAGGGGTGATTTTGTTGCACAAGAATCTTTTATGTTCACTATCAATGAAGTGTTTTCTTTTTAGTAATAAATTAGGGACTATTTAGTCAGAGAACTTACTCACCCTAACTTGGATGTAAATGCTAGAAAGGAGTTTATATATTTATTTATTTAAAGAATTTATATGCCGCCTTTCTCTCAGCGAGGGCACTCAAGGCGGTTTACAACATTAAAATACATGTACATTATACATGTACATTAAAAATTAAAAACAAGTAATTAAAACAATTAAAACAAACAACTAAAAACAACAACCCCAGTGGGTCAACCTGCATGTACTTTGTTAAAAAGCCATTTGTTAAAACGCCAGCCCACCATGTCAGACATCGAATGCTTCCCTAAATAAAAGTGTCTTAAGGCCCCGCCGAAAGGTCTCTAAAGAGGGAGCCGTTCTTAATTCCAGGGGGAGGGAATTCCATAATTGGGGCGCCACTGCCGAGAAGGCCCTATTCCGCGCCGCCATCCCTCTCACCTCCGTCAATGGCGGCACGGTTAACAGGGGGCCCCCTGATGACCTCAGAGTACGGGTCGGATTATAAGGAAGGAGGCGGTCCCTCAAATACCCTGGACCCGAGCCGTTAAGGGCTTTAAAAGTCAAAACTAGCACTTTGAATTGTGCCCGGAAACTAACCGGCAGCCAGTGTAGCCGCCGGAGCAATGGTCCGACTGAGTCGAACCGACAGGCCCCGGCAACCACCCGGGCAGCCGCATTCTGCACTAGTTGCAGTTTCCGAACAGTCTTCAAAGGCAGCCCCACGCAGAGCGCATTGCAGTAATCTAGTCTAGATGTCACTAGGGCATGAGTCACTGTGGCCAGGTCTGCACGGTTCAAGTACGGTCGCAACTGGCGCACCAGCCAAAGCTGGGCAAAGGCCCCCCTAGCCACAGCCGCCACCTGGGAATCCAGGAGCAGCTGCGCATCCTGGAGAACCCCCAAGCTGCAGACCTGCTCCTTCAGAGGGAGTACAACCCCATTCAGAGCAGGACGATAGTCCAGTACCTGACTCGTAGACTTCTGGACCAGAAGAACCTCTGTCTTATCAGGATTTAATTTCAGCTTGTTTTCCCCCATCCAGCTCCCAACTGCCTCCAGACAACGATTCAGGACATCGACCGCCCCCTTGGAGTCGGGTGGAAAGGAGAGAAAGAGCTGGGTGTCATCCGCATACTGATGACACCCTACCCCAAACCCCCGGATGACCTCTCCCAGCGGCTTCATATAGATATTAAACAGCATGGGGGACAAAATTGACCCTTGTGGCACCCCACACCTCAAGGGCAAGGGTGCCGAACAAGCATCCCCCAGCACCACCTTCTGGGATCTATCAGCCAGGAAGGAGCGGAACCACCTCAGAACGGTGCCTCTAAGCCCCAACCCAGCCAACCGACCCAGGAGGACACCATGGTCAATGGTGTCAAAAGCCGCCGAGAGGTCCAGCAGGACCAACAGGGACGCACTCTCCCTGTCCAGTCCCCGGCGCAGGTCATCCACCAAGGCGACCAAGGCCGTCTCTGTCCCAAACCCCGGCCTGAAGCCAGACTGGAATGGATCCAGATAATCGGCTTCCTCCAAGACCCTCTGGAGCTGAGACGCCACTACCCGCTCGATCACCTTGCCCAGAAATGGGATATTTGAGACTGGCCAGAAGTTGTTCAAGATAGTGGGATCTAGGGAGGGTTTCTTCAGGAGGGGGCGCACCACCGCCTGCTTCAAAGACGGTGGCACCATCCCCTCCCTCAGAGATGAATTTACCACCCTCCCCGTCCACTCGGCCAGCCCCACCCGGGCAGCTCTAATCAGCCATGCCGGACAAGGGTCAAGCGGGCAAGCAGACGGTCTCACACTCCAAAGAATCCTGTCCACATCCTCAGGTTCTACAAGCTGAAAAGAATCCCAGGAAGAGGAACAGACAGGTGCCTCAGGGACATCATTAGATACTGCTAACGCAGCGTCCAAGTCATGCCGAATCCGATCGACTTTGTCCACAAAGTGTCTTGCAAACTCATCAGAGCGAGCCACCGTGTGTTCCGCCCCATCTACTGGGGGGGGGGCAGATGGAGCAGGCCCCGGACTACACGGAAAAGCTCAGCTGGACGGTTCTCCGCAGACGCGGTGCCGGCAGAGAAGAAAGCCTTCTTAGCTGCCGCCACCGCCACGGAATAGGCTCTGAAGTGAGCTCTAGCCTGTGCCCGGTCGGAGTCAGCACAAGTTTTCTGCCACCGTCGCTCTAGACATCTACTTTGCCGCTTCATCGTCCGCAGCTCCTCAGTAAACCAAGGGGCCGCTCTGACTCTGCAGCTTGGTCGAGGACGCTCAGGAGCGATCAGATCCAGAGCCCTGGTCATTTCCCTATTCCAGAGATCAACCAGGGCGCTGGGTGAGTCGCCGACTCTGGCAACAGGAAAGTCCCCCAGAGCCCTCAGGAATCCATCCGGATCCATCATCCTCCGGGGGCGGACCATAGAATGAGGTCCTCCACCACTGCGGAGGCGGCAAGCCGCGATAAGCCTAAATCCCACCAGGAAGTGATCTGTCCATGACAAAGGAGTGATGTTAATTTCCTCCACATCCAGATCACCATCCACCTGTCCAGCAGTAAACACCAGGTCCAGCGTGTGTCCCACATCGTGCGTCAGGGCAGATATTCTCTGAGACAGACCCATGGTTGCCATGGCGGCCATGAAGTCCTGAGCCGCAGCTGTCCTCGGGGCGTGGACATTAAAGTCCCCCAACACCAACAGGCGAAGGCACTCCAACGCCACCGCCGAGATCACCCCGGTCAGCTCAGGAAGGGAGACTGTTGAGCAGCATGGTGGGCGGTACATCAACAGAATCCCTATTCTGTCTCGCCCTTCCAACACGACATGGAGGCACTCAAACCCAGTGGACAGGGTACCTAGTGAGATGGATGGTATCACGATAGACTATCACAACTCCACCTCCCCGCCCCTGTAGTCGTGGCTGCTGCAAAACCCGGAAATCCGGCGGGCACATCTGGGAGAGACTTACCCCTCCCAACTCATCCAGCCAGGTCTCCGTAATACACACCAGGTCAGCACCTTCATCCAGGATTAAATCCTGGACTAGGCAGATTTTATTGTTGACCGACCTGGCGTTCAAGAGCAGCAGTTTCAGACTCAGAGGACTGTTGTCCAGACCGCCAAGGGTCAGAGGGATGGGAGAAGGGCCAGAAAGAGGGACAGTCTGCCTGTGACTGACCCTCGTTCTCCTTTAACGGCCTGCCCAGTCCCCACCACCGTATCTTCCATGACCCGTCACTCTCCTAATGGTGGCCGCCCGCCCCTCCCCTAGGCTCCCTCGAGGTGTCAAACACATAGCCCTTCACAGAGCCTACTTTCTGACCACACAACCTAAAGATCTCACACACTCCTACACCACTCTCAATCACCACCTCACTGTCCAATCAATCCAATACCTAAAAGTGCTCCTTCCAAACCCCAACCACTCCTGTCCAGCAACCCCCGCCTCCCTCTCACCGAGGTGCGGGTCACTGCACCCCACGCCCCTTGCCCCCCTCTCACCGGGGTCTCACCTCTCACTCGTCACCCCTAGGCCTCCCTCTCACCAAGACCAAGGTTAACCACTTCTCTAACCTGTTCACAGAACCCCCACACTTACCAAACCACCCTAATCCTACACACTCAACCCTCACCAACATACAGATATCATTCACTCTACCTTTCTCTCGATGCTGACATGGCTCCTCCAATCTCCTTAAGATGTCCTGTGCACAGATAGCAATGTGCAAGGAGAAGGGAGGGGGGCTGACAAGTAACGGCAAATGGTGACCCACTGGGTAACAGCAACTTGGACGGGCTCAGCCACGGGATGCAATCTTCTGGCTTGCTTGGTCTTGATCCACTGGGCGAAGAGCCACAGGCAAAGAGCCCTTAGGCTCTCGCCCTTCGGCTCGAGCCTCTGGCAAGCCAGTGGCTCTTTCTAGCAGCTCACCTGAGGGGAGGAGAGAGAGAGAGATTGCTGAGCTTATAGAGGTTTGGCAGAAGTTTTTTTTTTTTTTAACATGGGAGCCTTGTGAGTCTGTGCCTTATCAGCTGTAAGTCAGCTGTGAGTCCGGAGTTTAAATTTTAGAAAACTAAAAGCCAATGCCGACTCGCAGCTGATTGCAGCTGATAAGACACAGCAAGCCGCGTACCCCTGCCTGTCCGTTCGCGTACCCCCAGGGGTATGCGTACCACAGGTTGAGAACCTCTGGTTTAATGCATCATCTATCTATCTATACCCAGTTCTTTCTGGCATCCTTTCTCCGGCCTTACTGCTCCTAGTTCAGCCTGTGCTTCTCCTTCTTTTACCGATGGGGTTTTCCTCATGATAGCGCAATGTCTCTGAAAGAGATATCACCACAGCTGTAACATATGTACCAGTCCTTAACCATAATCCCAGCATAGATTGGACAGGCCAGACAGAAATCTACATATTGGGGTTTATCACTGCACTTGCAAAGAAATGTTTATCTCTCTTCCAGGTCACAAAAGCAGGGAAAAAAAACACCACCCACTCCAAAACACATGTTGGCAATCAGCTTTCAGTTGGTGCCTTGAGACTGCTCTTTTAACTCTGGAAATGTCCTGGTCGTTTCAGGAAGAAGGATTCTAGTCTAGTTACGTAGGTAGGGAATTGTCTTTGTGTGAGAGAAGTTTCAAATGCACGAGCCCCTACAGACACACACTCTCACCCTCTGCTGTGGTATGGTTCAGGAAGACCTGAATTATGTGATTATGGGCGCAATCCAAACCTACTTAGGCCGCCGATGTAACCAGCAGCCCAGCGAAAACGGGAGGCCCCAGAACGGAAAGGGGGTTCAAATCCCCTTTGAATCCCCTTTGAATCCCCTTTCCGTTCTGGGGTCTCCCGTTTTCGCTGGGCCGCTGGTTACAACGGCGGCCTAAATAGGTTTGGATTGCGCCCTATGCTACATATATAGATGGGCCTAAGATGACCCACACCCCAAAACTCCTACATATTTCTGTATGAGAGTTCCAGTCATGCGTCAGGGCATGCACGACTGGGTAATGTCTCTGCATGCTGTGTTTATGGTTGTGTATTCCTCAATATATTGAGAGCAAAGCATTAAGAAATAAGTGCTCAAGAAAGTAAATCCACTGGGAAGTTCCTCCTCCATGGGGAATGCTCTCTTCTAAAACCCAGAAAGATCTCTAGTGGAGGAAATTGCAAAATGTAAAACTCTTAAATCTGGCTAATGGACTTTTTGCGAGCGCCAAATGATATTTTCGTGCTAAGCTACCATCTTTGGCTGGTTCAACATCTGTCTCCCACAGGTACCCATTACTTAACACTGGTAAGATGAGAGCAGGTTTGTTTTCCTGCAGCAGCATCTGAAGTTATGTAGAGATGTTTGTTCTGATGAAAGAATTTGCAGCTATGTTCATGTACACTGCAAGTCAAAGAAGTTAAGGATCAGAAGTTCTTTAAAGTCAGGGGTTTTTCAAGTGTGATCAGCTTAGCAAAGTCTCAGACACCAGAAAACAAGATAAGAGAAGCTCAGATTCACTTTGTTGTTGTTGTTCAGTCGTTAAGTCGTGTCCGACCCTTCGTGATCCCATGAACCATATCCCGCCAGGCCTTCCTGTCCTCCACTATCTTCCTGAGTTCGCTCATTTTCATGTTCGTTGCATCGGTGATGCTGTCTAACCATCTCATCCTTGGCCTTCCCCTTCTCCTTTTGCCTTCAATCTTTCCCAGCATCAGAGTCTTCTCCAGAGAGTCCTCTCTTCGCATTAGGTGGCCAAAATATTTGAGCTTCAGCCTCAGTACCTGTCCTTCCAGGGAACAGTCAGGCTTGATTTCATTTAGAATTGACTGATTTGATCTTCAGATTCACTAAAGCTATCTAAAACAGGCCTCAGGGCCAGCCCAAGACCTCCTGATGCCTGAGGTGGCGTATACCAAATGCTTCCCCCCCCCCCGATGATGTGCCAGCCTTTGCTCCTCCCACTCTCCAGTGTTCTAGCTCAGCACTCTCCTCATCTCCACATTTCTTCTTCCTCTCTGTCCCCCTCTTCCTTTTCCAATCCAAGGAGTGGAAGGAAAAGGAGGAGCAGTGAAGGCAAGGAGGCAGACAGAGATGGGTGACCCACCAACCTGATGCCTGAGGCGACTGCTTCAGTTGACCTCATGGATGGGCCGGCCCTGGCAGTCCCGCACAACTTCGTATGCTGCCAGCTTCAAAGTGTCTTGTTAAAATATTGTAAACCAGAATTGCTGCAGATTTTATCCTCTAGAGCAAAACCCAATCAGCATAATCTCTAGAACTCGCTGTGTAGAGCAGTGGCAGATGCCTCTTGTCTCTACTGTAAAGCACGTAAACACACACACATGCCTAACCATTAAAGCATTATGTAGGATGCAGCCTGTCATTTCACATGGCAGCGAGGCTCATTTTGACTTGTTGGGTAACAGATTGTAGGACAATTAAGTTTCTCAAGTAGATCTTGAATCAGAAGAGCGAGCATCCACATGACTTACAGCGCAATCCGACTTAACTTTTGTGCCGGTTTAACCAGCGGCGCAGTGAGAACGGGAGGCCCCAGAATAGAAAAGGGATTCAAATCCCCTTTGAATTCCTCTTTTGGAGGGGATTTGAATCCCTTTTCCATTCTGGGGCCTCCCGTTCTTGCTGCGCCGCTGTTTAAACCAGCACAAAAGTTAAGTCGGATTACGCTGTTAAAGTCTTAAAGCAATGGAAGACAGGCTGTTGCAGAGTAAATCAGTACAGCAAGTGCAGTAGAGCCTTTGACAATGTTACATTAGAAGGCAGAGGCTTGGGTAGTGATCATGGAATAAGAAGTGGGATGCTGCAAGCATATTCCTAGTTTTCTTCTGATAAATGTTGTAGGGCAGGGGTTCTCAACCTTTGGAGGCCCAGGGACCCCCAATGAAGGTCAAAAATTTTGGAGTATCCCCAGGTAATTAGCATAATTAGCTAATTTACATAAATTGCACAAAAATACACAAAAATGCCAGGATCTCTTTTAAAAAACACACAGCAATAAGACACATGAACAAAATGCACAAAAAACATAAATCCCAAGTACAAACCCCCCCAAACTCAACTCTTTCCCCACCCCACCTATGCACAGTTTCCAAAGTCTCCCCAACTAGGCCCAGTTCAGAAGCTTACCCAAGCTGCATTCATTCACCATCGGAGGACAGCTGGGAGGACAACGCCCTCTGCAGCTCAGCTGAACTGAGGAGCACAACGTCCTCTGCTGGCTGCTGAGAAGCTCAACTCATGCACGTCCATAAATAAACCCTGACAATCAGCGGTAGATCAGATAGATTAGTCAGGGAAGAAAACACACGGGGGCTCTCTGGCTCCGGAAAAAATCCAGAAAAAAAATAAAAAACATAAAAACATAAATCCCAAGTACAAAAAACCCCCAAACACTTAAGTGTTAATGGAGCAGATAACGGCCAGTCCTTGGCGTACCCCCAGCACATGGTCCGCGTACCCCTAGGGGTACGCGTACCACCAATGGCGTCGCTCCCGTCAAGCGATGGAAGCGGGCCACTACGGGGTGACGCGCGTCACCTCCGTGACGCGCGTCGACCTCCGTGACGCGCGTCGACCTCCGGACGCTCCGAGGTTGGCCGGGGAGCCGGCCTTGGAGCGTCCAGCCCGGCCGACACTCCAGAAGGCCCACTGCATCAATACACGAACTTTTACTGTTTTCGCGCATGCGCAGACTGTTTTGAGGGCAAGAGGGCAGGCCCTTGCCCTCAAAACGGTCTCTGCGCATGCGCGAAAACAGTAAAAGTGCGTGTATTGACGCAGTGGGCCTGGGCCTTCTTTCAGAAGGCCCTGGAGCGCCGGCCGGGCCGGACGCTCCGAGGCCGGCTTCCGAGCCGGCCTCGGAGCATCCGAAGGGCAACGTGAAGGGGCGAGGGAGCACCCGGGGCAGGGTGCAGCCGGGTCGCCCCCCCAAAAAAAATCACGGCGCGGCCTATGCCCGCGCCAATTGTTCTACAGGGGGGCTTCACTAGGGTGACGCGTGCCCCCCTGCCTTGGGTGACGCGTGCCCCCCTGCCCCCCTACAAATTTCTCTGCATACCACAGGTTGAGAACCTCTGTTGTAGGGCATGCAACTTGGAACTCTTAAACAGAGCCCTCCAGCTATGTGCAGTGAACTGTGGGATTCAAAAAAGCTCAGTTTCTGTTCCCTCCCCAGTACTGTGAAAACAGGGGAATTGTCAAAGCATCTGGCAGGCCATAATATATGACTATGGTCAGTTTAAAAAAAGGTAAAGGTGACCCCTGACAATTAAGTCCAGTCGTGTCCGACTCTAGGGTGTGGTGCTCATCTCCATTTCAAAGCCGAAGAGCCAGCGTTGTCCAAAGATGCCTCCGTGGTCATGTGGCCAGCATGACTATCCTTGCCGCAGCACGTAGCATGCAGCTGGAACACGGAGCGCTGTTTACCTTCCCGCAAGCGGTACCTATTTATCTACTCGCATTAACATGCTTTGGAACTGCTAGGTTGGCAGGAGCTGGCCAAGCAACAAGAGCTCACCCCGTCGATTAAAATAAGATTTGTATCTGCATTGAGATATGCATGGCCATACATTTGCTCTCCGCATGATATACAGGCATCCCCCAGTTAAAAACGGGGATATGTTCTTAAAACTCTGTTGTAAAGTGAATCCGTTGTTAAGCAAGTCTTCAGCACCTTCTAGTGGTCGATTTTGGTATAGCACATATAGCCTATGTAATACAGTGCAGTTGTAATAAGGAATGAATGGCAAGTACTCCAGATGCGTCTTTTTAAATCCCCAGCCCATCAGCAGTTTGGTGCTAGATTAGCACTTTGATGTTTTAGTGCCTAACAACTGATGGGCTGGGGATTTAAAAAGACGCATTAAAAAAGATTTGGAAAGGGCTGTGAGTGCTTCCTGCCTCCATTTTGTAATCAGCAGCAGGCTCAGGGGCAAGCAGCAGCAGTGACTTTTTGTAAGATACTGTACTGGGGGACTGCTGTCATAAATGTGGATTGTCATTAAACAAACCGTCGTTAACCAGGGGACACCTGTATAGCCAACTGGGGCAAGGTGACCAGGTCCTTGCCCAGAGATCTCTGAAATGTTGTTTTCTGGCAGGGTCCTCTGCCTTTAACAACTGCATCACATGCAGAAGCTAAACTGGCGAAGCTTCACCCCCACTGCATCTCCATGCGGAGACAAAAAAATGGGACTTTTTGGCTTTCAGTCTATCATACAGATGTTCAGCAAATTTGGATGTGTTGGGAACTGCCATCTAGATGAACTCTACTAAATTATCTATTCTCCTTCTTACCCAAATCTAGAAACCTCTTTGGGTATACTGTAACCATCCATCTCCAGGTGTTCGGAACTTGTGTTTTGTTTTGTTTTCAATGGTTTACCATGTTTTCTTGCCCAGATAGTCCTATGATGGCATGCCCATGATACACGTAACATTGCAGACACCCTTTGCAGTCAGAGCTGTGATACTATCTAGAGGAGGTATTGCATTTTCCCAGGCCCCAAAACTGCAGTTGGAGTGGTAGAGAATGCTATACCTTTCCAACACAGCTTCTGTCTTTCAAATGGAAATATGAATCTCCTGCAGCCAAAGGATCACAATGGCTGATTTTTGCCACCGAATGCCAGTTGCTGGAAGGCAACCATGGAAGAAGTATGATCCCTTCATACCGTGTTTGTGAGCTTTTCAGAGGGATCCAGTTGCTCACTGTGGGAAACAGGAAACTGGAGAGGATGGACCTTTTGGTTTGAATCTACGCAGGAGTGTTCTTCTTATATAGAGTGGTGTCAGGCAGTAGCCAACTAGGGTACTGGCCGAGGGTCCACAGCCATCAGAGGGTCCACCTGGCTAGAATGATCCCCAAACCCTCAGCATGTGGCTGTGGTAGTGCTGTGTGCTATCAGGAGGCAGACAGCAGTGGCGTCTTCAGCCCTCCTGCCGCCTGGGGCTAGGAGGGCGGGGGCTGGCCAAGCGCCCCCCGACGTTACGTGACGTGTGACGTCACGTGACGTCAAACGACGCTCTAAAGCTGGAGTGCGGCGCCCGCCCGCAGCCATAACGGGCAGGCGGCGCTCCAGCTTTTGAGTTAGAGGAGAGCGTCCTCGTCGTCTTGGCAACGCGCACAGCGCGCGCCCGCAGCCACAGGGTCTGGGCGCGCGCTGCACGTTGCTTAGACGACGCTGTTGCTCACCTCGGACTTGAAAGCTGGAGCACCTCTGACTTGAAAGCTGGAGCGCCCTGATGTACAGGGCCCCAGGCGCCGAGCTTCCGGGGGGCGTTCTCCTCGGACTAGAAGCTGGAGCGCGGTGCCCGCCTGCAGCCATAACGGGCGGGCGGCGCTCCAGCTTTCGAGTCCGAGGTGAGCAACAGCGTCATCGTCTAGGCAACGCGCAGCGCGCTCCCAGACCCTGTGGCTGCGCGCGTGCGCTGTGCGCGTTGCCTAGATGATGAGGACGCTCTCCTCTAACTCAAAAGCTGTACATCAGGGCCCCAGGCGTTACTACGCCTCTGGCAGACAGGAAGCACTGGGTGCAGGAGTGGGCAATGCAAGCCTTTGCCCCAGGGCTCCCAGCAACCAGCAGTGCTTCTTATACAGTATTCAGGTTCTATTAATTCTAGGCAAATCTAAAAAAGCAGCTTGACTTCTGGGTCACTATGTTTCCAATGTGGACCTCAGTGCTGAAGATGTATGCTAAGATGATCTGGGTTTTCCCCCTCTACAAATGGTATTTTATTGCTTCTGTCATAGTACATGGGGGGCATGATCTCTTTTTGCCCCTCACATTTCTCTAAGGTTGGTGAGGCTGAGCCCCATGGGCCAGGTTCTCCCCAGGAGCGTCACAGCTGAGCAGGGATACAAACTCAAGTATTCAAGTTCAAGATTCTGGGCACAGCACCACCCACGCTATTGCATTTCATCCCTGAAACACACGGTCTGTAGCCTGACTCTTGATTCAAGTATGAAGGTCATTTTCATCTGGTCACGACTGCATAGGCTCCAAGTCTGACATAGCAGCAAAGTAGAATTCTTGCATTCCATTGGTAAAGCAACTTGGAGCTTAGTCCATTATAACAACACACATCTTTGTCAGCTTTTCCAGATGAACACGATACATCTTTTTGATGCATCTGAACTCAGCCAATAGTGTTTTGATTGGGAGGTAGTTCAGTCCATCTGCTTTGAAGGTGTGCAAGTGAGGGGGGATAGCCAAGAGCAAATTATTTTTCCATTCCTGCTTCTTACAATTCATATTCAGACAGTCACAAAAGAGATCATTATAGATTACAGTGTATCATGCCTGAAACACAGAGCTGAATCCTTCTGTGACCTCATTTTCTCAGAAAATTACCGTAGCTTTCTGTATTGAACACCTTTACTGTACTGAAGAAAGCATATGAAGATACTCTTGATAATTGGTGCACATTCAAATATTAGCATGACCTCCCAAGGGGAAGGAGAATTACTAATGAGAAGGTGCTTGCTGAGCTCAGTAGATTTACAAGGGGTACTGCAGAAAGATGAATTTTAATCTAGTGACTCAGTAGTGGCCTATTGTGATCCAGGCAGAACTTTTTATTCCCTGCCCCCTCTCCTCCCAGCATTAAACAGCAACACAGCTAGCACTGGGGGGATATCAAACAAAGTGGATTTCTGGTAAAGAGTTACGCTAATTTGGGAAGACTTTGCAGATTCCACCGCCTCACCTTTTAACTCTCAGATTTTGTATGATCAGTCACCAGATATGCAATCAAGAAGCAAAGTTTTCCTATATTTAGTTGAGTTATTGTTTTTTCACTCACACACACACACACACACACACACACACACACACACACACACACACACACACACACACACACACACACACACACACACACACACACACACACACACACACACACCTCCCTTTGCCCTGGAATGGTTGAATGACTACCTTTCTTGGCTATGATTTACTAAATTGGATCATCAGTCCATCTGATCTCTGTAAAGCCAAGCAGAGAACATTGGGGGGTGGGGTGGGGTGGGGTGGGGGGAGGGAAGCAGAGGCTGGCACATCGTCAGGTAATGGAGGGACAGCATTTGGCTACCAGGAATTCTTGGGCCAGCCCTGTTTGAGATGATCCACATGCTGAGTGAGCCCCACAGACTGAGGGATCCCCCCCCCCCAAAAAAAAACTAGCATGATTTGGAAGATTTATTTAAAATTATTAACTCTCTGTTTTGGTATATAAAACACAGTAAAATACAATAAACACAAGTTTCAAATGCTATAATAGTCACAATTTCCCCTTTCACTCACAGTTCACCCCAAATCCCCCCTTTCCTTCCTCTCCCCATCCTCTCACCTGCCAATGAGAACATTAAGCTTAGGATACTGGGAAAGCAATAATTAGAGAAGCAACAAAATACGGTACTCAGACGGTACTCAGACAGACATTGGGTTTCCAACTTGGACTGAAATACAGAACACGAAGTGGGAGAAGCTTCCGTGCCATTTTAAAGATTAACAATTTTATTGTGGTATAAGCTTTTGGAACTAGTGCTCATTTTGTGAGATGCATGGAGTGTTATACTCAGGTTCCATGGCTACAGAGGAAAAAAGAGGATGTGGACAGTAGGACCAGAAGACCAAGAGATGCCTGTCATATGATCTAATAACATCAGTCATACCATCAGGGGCTTGGTCATCTGCTCATCCTCCACTGTTGTATATGCCATTACCTGCCAACGCTTTCCTTCTGCATTGGACAAACAGGTCCTTCTTCTTCTTCTTCTTCTTCTTCTTCTTCTTCTTCTTCTTCTTCTTCTTCTTCTTATTATTATTATTATTATTATTATTATTATTATTATTATTATTATTATTTGGAACTATGATGATTTTGAGGTTCACTGAAAAATGATCTGGGAGAAAAGTGATCTGGGAGCATCCCTCTAATTTCTGATTTCTTTTTGATATCAGATTTGAGTCCAGAGCTATCCCTTAGGTAGGGCAACTGGAGTGGCTGTCCTGGGCCCCGCGCTTTCATGACCATAATAGGACATAGTAGGCGGGGCCGCACTGGTTGAGATGCCCCATGCTGCCCGCACCCTGCCTGCATCCTTTTAGGGACAGCTCTGTATATGTCCCTTTATGGTCTTGAAAAGTGATCTGTTTGTCCTATGCAGAGAGCAGAATGTCTGTCTATCTGTGAAAATAACATATTATGCAACCAATGATGATCAGGGTAATCCACAAAACATGCCGCAGGGCTCTTCTGTTCTTATTATCAAGCAGTTTATATAGGGGGAGAAATTCTACTCTTTAGTGTTCTCAGTCTTGGGGTTTTTTTTCTTCCTCTGAGAACGGAGTGCAGGAAGCACTTATTCTAGTGTCTTTTCATCCCAGTCTAAAACTGCTGAAAATTTAAAGACATGAGAGTCACAGTAATGTAGCAAGGATGCAATTGTTTGTGAAGCTCCATCCTGCACTCTTCCCTGTAAATGTGTAAAGGGATGAAAGGATGTTCTCTGAATGCTCTACATGTTGCTAAATCATAAACAAACCTCCATGGGGACCATGTAGATTAAAGGGTAGAGACAGCTCTCTGAATTTGCAAAAGAAAGTTTTTCCCCAACCAATCCTGTCCCTCTCATGCTGGGCTATGTTGGTGCTCTTGTAGGATGAACTGCCTTGCATCAGAATGCCCCCCTTGAAAGGGAAATCACAGCCCTATTCAGTTGCTATTCTGCATTTAGGCTGAATGTAGGGAGAGGCAGGGTCACTCAAAGGAATTTTATCAGAGGGTACAAAGTTTCTTTTGGTTGGGCCCCTTCCCTTCATGTAAATTTGGCTCCTGGACCCCCCCTTTTTTGCTCCTGGGCCCCCATTTTGACCCATTTTTGGTCCTGGGCCCAGGTACGATTGTACCCCCTTAACCTCCCTCTCAGAGGCCCTGGGGAGAGAGAGTGGAAATGAGTTGGCAAGCCGGGCCTCCTCCCTGTGCCTCCTCACCAAAGCCTCTCTACTGATTCTTCCCGGGTTCAGCACTTGCCTCTGACCATGCGGGCTGAACTCAGGGAGAGCAGGTGCATGGCTAGAGGAATGTGCCAGGATGGGGCCTTTATCCCGCAGCCAGCGTCCACGCAGACCTGTGCCAGCGATTTCACTGGTGCGGGTCTGAGTAGACCCCTCCATACCGCCGAGCCTTACCCTCCGTAAGAGAACAAATGTTCCCTTACCAAGAGGAGACCTCCAGGACTCTCCCCCCCCCTGTTGCAGTGCAAGCCCGTGCCTGCTTCGGCGGGGGGGGGGGAGAGAGCATAGGATTGGGCTGTAAGTGTCTTGGTGCCAGATCAGTAAGGTTAAAAAGGCTAAATCACTTTGAATTGGGCCTGGAAGCAAATAGGCAATAAGTGCATTTGGTGCAAAATTGGAAGGCTAGTATAGGATGTACAGTCTGCACATGTGGTTTCACTCTGCCACTGGAATGGAAGAGGTACCTGCTTCTTCCAGAGGAACATTCTTCATTCTCCGATATGTGCTCTGGTGACAAACCAGGAATGCAGAAACCTGCTCTCTGGACATAGCCCTAGTGAAATTTCCTAGTGATCACAATGGCCCTTGTTATTAATATGTGGCACATTTGTTTAGCTGGTTCACTATACAGCAGCTACAATTATATCCTTTTTTTGTGCTTTGCTGCACACGCACACGCACAAACACACAGTATATAAAATGAGAGTTTAGTTACCAAGGTTGTCTTAAATACAATTTATGTGTTTTGTCTTTTCAGATTTTTCGTCGAGCTGACAAGAATGGTGAGTGAACTGAATGACTTCTTTGTCCTTTCTTATCTTATCCATGTAGTGTCCTTTAAATATGTTGTGTTGTATTAATTACAAAACATCTACCCTGCATTTCACCATAACATGATCTCAAGGCATTTACGGTAATAAAACCCACTAAAGTAGCATCCCTTGCCTCCCCTTCATCCCGCGGGGGAAGGGGGGGTCCAATCCTGAGGGTAGCGATATCACATTTTGATAGGAACACAGAAGCTAGAGAAGGGAAAACATTCCAGTGATTTACTGAAAGGAAACAAAATCCCTGCTGGGATGGGAAAACACACAGAGAGGTTGTCTTCCCCTTGGTCTTGGAGATAGTGCCCACTTCCAACAGCTCCTTCGCTCGGAGCCAGCTTCAAGATTTTGAAGGCAATGTCTACCCAATGTCTCTCTGTGAAGTCAGGTGGATGCTTGGGGCTGCCATGCACCTTGGGGAGAGCAGGAGTATCTCAGTGCCCAGCTAACCTGTTGGGCCGGACAGGCACCTGAGTCCCTCGCCATGGGATCTTTGGAAAGATCTCTAGGATCTTTCATCTCTTTCATATGGGCACGTCTCTAGGATGTGCCCGTATGAAAGGAGGACCTCAGGTTCTCCTACTCAGGATGCAACTCTGTCTTGCCTCACTCCCAAGGGTGTTGCTTCCAAGGGGTGCTCTTCTGGCTGTGGGCAATAAGCCCCTCTCCGTCCTCGGGGTTCCCCTTAGGAACGATCCTGCCTGTCTCCAGTCGAGCAGCTGGGTGATCTAACATGCCTTCCCTTTCCAGGAGTCCCCCCTCCCCCCTTTCTCCAAGTTTCCTCTGCTCTTCAATTCAGGTCCTTTCCCTCCTCTTATACCTTCCTGGTCTTTCCCCTTTTCCCAATCCCTGCTTTTCTTTCTCCTTCTTTTCTTCTCCTCTTCCCTTGCCATCTTCATGTGTCCACTTTCTTGTCTTCTCTTTCCTTGCACTTCTGCTTTCACCTCTTCCACCCCATTTAAAGAGCTGATACCAGCCTTTAGTTGTCATCAACTCCTGCTAATGAGCAGCCATGGAGCTGTCAATCACAGCTGATTTGGTGGTGCCTGGTGATGACATCATCGTTAGGTGATTCTGCTGCCTTTTGTGGCTGCCTTCACTTCCATGAAGCTTGTACTGTGCTGTGGCAGGATGCAGCAATTCACAGAGCCAATGGAGATCTTTTCACTGGATTGATGTGTGTAGTGTCAGCCCCACTTGATAGTCCGTCCACCACATTCTGCAGCAGAATCTAAAAAAATAGATAACTTATCACATCTGAAAACTCATAGTGGGTAGCAATCGATTGAATAGAACATGAAGGAATTATCCTTTGCTTGAAATATTTGGCACGGAGGTGGCCAAGGTGGTCCTATCCTTTAACTGTCATAAGCCCCTCCCTTATCTACTATTTTTAGAAGGCTGTAAGGGGGGGCATGATTGGGGGAGGAGAACTCAGGAATTCAATTGTAGTGACTCAAGTGGTGGGTTCATTAAGGACCCTCAATCTCCCCCCCCCCTAATTCATGTACTGAAATTATCCTGTTAAAAACAGAATAGCAAATAAAATTGGACTTCCAAGTTTTTCTCTAAAACCATATGGACTAGAAACTCTCATAAATGAAAGTCAAGATCCTAAGGCTTCTAAGTGCTTCGCCAGACTCCACGCATTATGGGTGTGTTGGATGCACCTTGGCTTATCTATAGCCTCACTGACCCAGTTTGTAGCCTGTGATTCATTTTTAATTCCTAGGTGTTAACCATATGCCCATGTCCATCACTTTGACAACTGCTGTCTCGTTTCCTATATTCATAACAATCCTTGCC
The DNA here is from genome assembly GCA_026170595.1 of Plestiodon gilberti rubricaudatus. Classification (NCBI taxonomy): domain Eukaryota; kingdom Metazoa; phylum Chordata; class Lepidosauria; order Squamata; family Scincidae; genus Plestiodon; species Plestiodon gilberti. Next base: position 184,617,683 of record JANXHW010000004.1, on the reverse strand, counting down.
CTTGCTCTACCCTTCTCATGCAAACCTACCTGTCAATCATTTCTTCTACTTGTTACAATTCCACCTATTAATGCTGATCCCTCATTGCCATTCTGGCATCTGCTTGAGCCTTAATATCCCCTGGGGCTACTGGGTCAGCACTCCCAGGGAACTGATATACATTTTCTGATGATATTTTTAGCTTTCTGTTCACTTCACTTCTGTTGAGTCTATTTGACAATTCACTTTTGTTCCACTTTTAGTGCACTTTGCAATCTTTTCCTTAGTGTCTCACAACACTGGAGATTTCCGTCACCCATTTACAGATGGCATACTGAGGCTACTCCATATTAATGTGCCCAGATGGCGTCTGTGACAAACCTCTGATGTTGGTCCACCTTGGTTTGAACAGAATAATTTTATTAAAAGCCCTTATAGTTTACATATTGCTATTCCTTTAATGTCAACTACGTTTCTAGCCTGAACGTTCCCTGAGTCAGAGTGGTTTATGACTAGACCGTTTCAGATGATGTAGTCTGAGATAGTCACACTTTGTTCACTCACTCATAACGGGGTTCATACAATGTTAACTTGCATCCATTGCTCACCTGTGCTTTCACTGTGCCTAAATTGTCACATTTATTGCTGGCACAGACAGTCCTTCTGATGCCTGAGATGGCATGTCAAATGCTGCCCCCTTACCCGATAATGTGCCAAGCATTGTTCCTCCCACTCCCCAATGTTCTCACTCAACACTCTCCTACCCCCCCCCCACAGTCCTTTTCCTCTCTGTCCCCCTCCTCCTTTTCCAATGCAGTGAAAAGAGACACTGGAGGAGCAGTGGAGGCAAGTAGGTAGACAGAGATAGGCGACCCCCACTAATCTGCTGCTTGAAGCAACTGCTTCAGTTGGCCTCGTAGATGGGCCGGCTCTGGGCACAGAAGTGAATACAGAGACAACAGCATTGGAATGTCTCGGGAGCTGGATTACAGAACAATTGTCCTGTTTTCCTCCTCCTCTCTACCTGGTTGAGCTCCAAATCAAAAGCAGTTAGCCACTGTTCCTATTTCCCTCTCACTACCCGCCCAAATGGTGTGATGAGGGAGACCGAGATTGTGTCATGTCCCCCCCGCAGCCAGTTAACTGTGGATGGGTGAATCAGGTGTGCCCTAAGGGATGTCCTAGCCTAGATCTCAAGACAGCAACCCCATGAGGAACCAGGGGCTGGTGGGCAGTGACATCTCTGTGTCTGGGAAGAAGGGAGCCATGCAACCACAGAGTTGATCGTACCAAACACTAGGAAAGCTTCTTAATTCAACCCAAGCATAAGCAAGAGCCTTATTTCAGGCCCTGCTAGTTAATCCCCTTATCTCCTTTTTTAATAAGTGAAATGAATGGAATAACTAACCGAAAACATGTTTCTTACACGCCCTTCGTCGGTATTGCTCACTCTTTGCAAAGGTATAATTATTCCTCTTCTCTCCTTCAAATGCAGATGATGGAAAACTGTCTTTTGAAGAGTTTAAGAATTGTTGCGCTGATGGTATCCTCAGCTCTGAAGAACTGTGGGAGTTGTTCAATGGTGTTGACAGACGTCATTCAGAGTAAGTTCTAGTCTATTAGACAAGATCTCAAGTAAGCGGTAAAACACAGTCTCCCCTCGACAGCTGGACTGTAGCTGTATGGTAGATGGGGCAGCACAAGCTCCGAAGGCCACAATGGGTAGGCTGCTGGAGTAGGACCAGGGCGACCCAGGAGCCTTTGGGCAATCACAATATTTACAGAACAGGATTGTTGCAAGAAGAGAAAGTAAGTGGTGGTGGGGAAAACCAATGTTCTGTTCTCAATGGGGAATACCTACAAGTTGCTTGGGGAGAGGGGTAGTCATGACTTCCTAGGAGGAAAGTGGAGGTAAGATGTCAATAAAAAATAAGCCAGTTGCATTCATACTAAAAATATGATAAAACTTTCCCTTGGAATTGCTAGTTACAGAATGGAAGAAAGGATATTAAGAAGGATGGCATTGATGATTTTGAAGGCAATGTCTATCCATTGTGTTCTTGTTTGCGTAGAGGAACCCTTGATTAAATAAGGCTTCACTGATATGTGATGTTAAAGCTCCATTTTGACAATACAGAAGCATGTTGTGATGAAAGTAAACAGATCAGTTTACAATTATCTATTGTTGCATTCTACTTATGTTTGTTTTGTCGTAGTCCATTTTGTTGTATTTTGAGTATTGAAATACACATGGCTGGTGTATGTAAAAGATTCTGCCTTAATTTAGGGTTAGACTAGATGACCTTCAGTCTTTCTCCAAATTTACAGAGCTATGATTTTATAACTCAGTGGGACTGAATTATTGTTGGCACATCAGCCACATAAGACTGTTCTAAGGTTGTCTGAGAGCACCGAAGAGCTTAAGGATGCTACTTGGTGAGCCTGGGAATTAAAGAGTTTTAAAAATAGTTCTTATACCGATCCTAATTAAGATAGCATGTTAACTTCACAGTAACGTGCCTGAATTGCATGGATCAAAATCTGCTTTGCTATTTTTGTCCAGAAGTGAATTAAAACGGCATGCAAATTCAAGATGAAATACGTAAGCAAGATTGTTTTGCTTTTAAGCAATATGACTCAGTTCTGCCTATCACAGCGTAACTGAAAGCGAGGAGTTATGCTGTGAGAAAACCAGCTTGCCTTTCTGCTGTGTACGCGCAGCTTAGATCCTTGGCTTGAATGGACAGCATCTAGACAAGAAAGGGACTTGAACAGCTTGAAAATGAAGACTTAAGTACCATCACTACAGTGTTGATTGCAAAACCTTCTAGTGGCCATCCATGTTGCAGGCAGCAAGTAAGGAATAAAAAAAAAATCCTCTGAGCTTCCAATAGGTTGAGCAACAGGGAGCAACGCTAGTCCTTGTCCTCAGCTGCAACGCTAGTCCTTGACCTCAGCTGCTCCTCAGGATTCAGAAGCAGGAGATTCTGGTACTCTGCATGGCTTCCGTTCTCATTGTTTCCTCTTTCCTGTTCTCTATTGCCCGGTCTCCCTGCAATATCAAGTCATTTTATTCCCTCCAGGATGGCACAATTTTCATTCTTTTCAGTCCCATGCTGCTTCTGGCATTATGTTCCTGTCCTTAAAGATGCTTAAAGATGGAACTTGCAGTGCCAGTGAAGCAGGTCCTCAAAACCTGCACATCAAAACAACATCTTACTTTCCCGGTGGGATGAAGAGTTCGTGTCTTCATCTACTTTACACCCTGCAGAAAGGAACCTCCTGGAAGGAAATAAGGTGTCACACCTGTATGTAGACCACTTCCCTCACACCCAAGAAAGGCACAAGGCAATAACAGGTTGACATGGGCAACAGCGATATTGATGTTAGAATCTGCAGCATGATTTCCTAACCCAGGGGCCAATTATATCCAGCTTTCCAGTGCAGATGCAGCCATGCCAACGGGGCGTGTGCTGCAGCCTGCAGTGGGGGGCAGGCAGTCACAGAGGCCTCCTCAAGGTAAGGGAACATTTGTTTCCTTACCTCGGGGCTGCATTGGATAGGATTGCGCCCCCGCCAAAACTCCTTCCCCAAAGTCACAAAGACTTTATTCAGGCTCCAGGATGCTACTATCCCTTTGTCTCTGTCCTGGGTGAATCCACCCCTTGGCCAGAGCAGTGGGTCATCAGTGTAATGGTCCCACTCCTCTCCTTGCCTTTGGATGAGCAGGCTTTATGGCCATCTTATATCCTCAGGTTGAACAGCCTTTGAGGATGTGAATGCAGATACATACTAGAGGACCTGACCACTCTCCCCCATGGTGTATACCGTAGCTCCAAGGGAATGGTAATCCTGCCAATGAGAAGTCAGAAGTCCTTTCCCATTGCTCCCTGACCTGCACTGCCCCAGCCAGCTGTGACCTAAACTCATGGATTACTAACAACCAGTAGCGTAGCTAGAGGGGTGGCGGTGCAGTAAGTGTTGTACGGTGCTACACGGCGGTGCAAAGTGGCCCCTCTCACTCGCTGAAGGCAATGCTGAAAACTGAGAAGAGTTGAGTCATGTGAATTGGCCGCAAGTGACTGAAACCAGATTTTTATTTATTTATTTATTTATTTATTTACACCATTTTTACCCCGCCTTTCTCCCCGAAGGGACCCAAGGCGGCTTACAACATGGGAAAGCAATACAATACAATACAAAAAATAATCACATTTAAAACAATAAAAATAAAAACTAGTAAAAAAAGATCATCTAAAAATTAATAAAAACAGATCAAATTACAATTAAAACAAGAGCATAAAAAACATCAGCACTCCACCTGTACCAGCAGGATGTTAAAAAAGGCAAGGACTCAGAAGGCTTCCTTAAACAGGTTCCAGCTGGAATTTAGGAGGAAAAGCTCAGGGGTCAGAGGGTGTGATTCCTAGAAAGACTTGGGCCCTGGCACAGACCCTTTTAGAAATTACACACAGAAACAAACGTGTTTCTGCTCATCTGGCTCAGTTAAGGGAGTGAAGAGCTGGCCTGTTTATCTTTGCCAGAGAAACTAATTTCATGCCTATAAAATAAATTAGGTTTCAGTGTGAAAGCAATACAGATTGAGGATATCAGTATGAGTCCAATTTTGCAGTGTTTATTTTGACAAATCCTTGGCTGAAAGAGTCAGCTCTAGGCATGAGGAGCTAAGCAGGTCAGGCTTGGGCACAAGGGAACATGCCAACAAACTCTGGTGACACAGTATTGTCTCTCTTAAAGTGCCATTTCAGTGCCTAGTGGACATCACCCCAGCAGAGCCACTCATCCTTGTCTATATAGACTGGAGATAAAACGACAATTGCCAAGCAAGTCAAAAGCGATTTGAGAGAGACAGCACTCCCTGTGGTGTACACACATGCTACAGACTCAGGGCGGTGTGGCATGTAGGGGCAGGGGCCACACACTGTGCAGCAGTCCCAGAAGAAGGGGGCTCCATATCTTTGCCTAGGGGCATTGTGACACAGCAGAGGGGAATCTGTGTTCATGTTTGCTGTCCAACCAGGTGCACCAGCAGGCAGAGGCGTCGCTCCGGTAGGGGCGGGGCTGTAAGTTTTGCTCGGTCGGAGTCCCGTTTACCGAACGAGCAGGAGGCGGCCCCGCCCCCTCACTGTCAGAGCCATTCCCCTGCGGAGAAAGCAGCAGGCAGGGTCTCTTGCCTGCTGCTTTCTCCGCAGGGGAATGGCTCTGACAGTGAGGGGGCGGGGCCGTCTCCTGCTCGTTCGGTAAACGGGACTCCGACCGAGCAAAACTTACAGCCCCGCCCCTACCGGAGCAACGCCTCTGCCAGCAGGGCCAGTGATGCCAATGGCCTGTGCCTGTGTAGTAGGAGCACCTGCTAGTAACACCCTCCGTTATGTTATTTTGAATGTACTTAAGTGAATCTGCAGTTAGATTTCACTTAGTAGCTGGTTATGCTGAATCTCCTGTTCTACTATATTGATTTTTTTTTCATATTTCTTTTTTACTCAATAGAAAGCCAAATTATGAACCCATCCTTGTGTGTGTGCATCCTTGGTACACTTGTAAGATTTCTCGCATATATCTTACACCCTCTTCTTAGATCACCACTCAGCAGTGTCAGCCTCTTCCTACATACCACTCTAAAGCTGCAGCTACATGCTTCTTTTGTTCCATTGTTGTCTCTGCTCAAACAGGTTTTGCAAGTTTTTGAAAAGCCTGTTGTCCCTATTTACTGGAAGCAAAATGGGACGAACCATATTCAAATCTCCCCCTGCTAAAAAAACCCCACCTATTGTTCATTGCCAGCCACAGACTATAAGTGAACACACAGCCTGATATTCACAGCACAATCTTGTGTATGTTTAAGCAGCTGGCCTAAAGGGCTGGCCGCTGTATCCTAAGGCCATTCCGGGCTGCCCCAGCGCTGCTAGAGCGCACCTTGGGAGAAGGGGATGTTCGTATGCACCTCCTTGGATGCATGCCAGCTCTAGAACTGGCGTACATCCGGAGAAGCTGTGTAAGGCTGGCGGGGGTTGCAACGGGGCTTGGGATATCCCCGCTGATATCCCTGCCCCCTCCCAGCCCAGGCCGGCCAATGGCCCCCTCCCTCGCTGCCCTGGCCCGCCCTCCCGCCAACTTACCCACGTCGACTGGCGTGGGACGAGGTAGATCACTGAGTAAGCGGTGTTGGCCTCCAAGCCAGTGCCACTTACTCTCCCGTAGTCGGAAAACATGCTTTGTGGCACGTTTGCAATGCTTTAGGCAGGATTGCGCTGTCAATCTCTGCATTCTCCTGTATTACAGTCGAGGTCCAAGCAGCCATCTGCAGGGCAGTCAGCAGCACTGCTGCTGGTCATCCATATAGATCTCAATACCTGCCATCAGCAAGCTGGTGAACAGGAACTCTTGGTGGGGGGGGGGGGGAAGAGTTTTGCTTCTGCATGAAAGCAAAGCAGCCATCTGTTTTCCTCTTCTTGAGCTGAATCTCAATGGTTGCTGTAATGTAATAACCAGTTATGCCTCCTGGGCATTTGTTGTTGCTGAAAGTGCTGTGTGGAGGCTGTGGAGGAAAAGCAAGTGGTTCTCCTGAGTTTGTCTTTGGTAGGCTGCAGACACATCAGGCATTAGCTGTTAGCACATGAACTGACTTGGGAATGGAGAGCGCTAGCATGGAGAGAGGCAGCTTTGTCGGAGCCTTATAGATTGCATTCACAAATGCATGCACACTCACACAGTTGAAGCTAAGGAAAGAACGTCCTTGACTTCCAGCTCAGGAAAAAGCTCTCTGTGTAGGCACTAAGCACTGGGCAGGATAGCTGGCCTTTCTCACTAGAGCATCTGATAACCAGGGCTCCTCTGAAGGGGCAAATAAGACATGACATTAATCACGTCATTTGGTCCTGCAAGTTTTTTTTTTAAAATGTAAATAGCAGTAGCACAGGGAGGAGGGCAGGATCAGGACCATAGCAGGGAGAGGGCCCTTTTCTGCTACCATAGTCCCAATCTGGATTGCCCTACAGCTATTTGCCATTATTTCTTCCTGTCCAGGTAAAAAAACACCTGCACCACAGCGTGTGCAGTCACTCCTCCTGAGTAGACCGCACCTGCTGCCCAGGTGGTGCCCCCCTCTCCACCCTATGGCAGTTACACTACTGGGTTAGGTTGAGAGAGCAGTGCCTAGCCCAAGGTCACCCGGTCATTCTCAGGGCTGAAGGGGGATTTGAACCCAGGACTCTCTAACCATTCATCACACCATCTTGCAATTAGCAAGACAAGGTGGTCAATGGTTTCCAAAGTATTATACCCCCCCTCAGCCTCCAGACTATTAACTCCTGATTGAGTGAAATGTTGCTCTGAACCATGGCCTCATTTCTTGTTACACCTTCCCATTTGTTCAGAGATCAACATTCTTTTCATTTATCTCTAATGAGTTATCTTTGATGCTCCCCTGTCAGTTTAAGAGAATAACTAAATGTTTCATTAACTTTAATTCAGAAAGAAACTTGAGACTTCGACATGACTTTAAGCAAATTAAACTGAGCTGTGGTTTGATTATCTACCGGTCTTGCACCCAATGGTATTGTGAAAAGGAAAATCCATGGTTTCCAAATCAAAGTGCTGGTCAAGCCTTTAAAGCCCTTAGTCTGGGACCAAGTTACCTGAAAGACTGCATTCTCCCATGTCAGCCTGTTTGGTCCCTGAGATCTGAATCAGAGGCCCAGCTCTCTGGCCTGCCATTGACAGAGATTGTTTGGCAGGTACAAGAAAAAGGGCCTTTTTGGTGGTGGCCCCAGATCTGTACAGCTCCCACATTTCTCAGTTTTAAGAAGTGAAAAACTTCTTTTTATTTGGCAAGGATTTTCCTGAAACTATAATGGTTTATGGGGTTTTAAGTTATTTTAGTATTTATAGTTTTTACAGGAATTATGTGATTATGGGGTGTGTGTGTGTGTGTTTTCATTCTAATTGGTTTTTTGTAAACTGCTTTGCTCTCTAGGAAGAGCAGTCTAAAACAGTAAGTAAATAGATAACATGAATAAATAAAAAGAAGGTCAGGGCTGCATGGAGCAAAATGGGAAATGGTGAATCAATGTAGGACTGGGCGATCATAGTCTCAGAGAAAGCGAAAGACCGAATATACTTGAAGAAACAGAGTGACAGAGGAACTGGTGGGAAGTAGAATGATGGTAGGAATGAACATGCCTGTCACAAAACAGATCTAAATTTAGTTAGAATAACAGTACCTAGGAATGCTCTTTTGTAAGTGAATTGAAAGAGGAAGCATGTGTCTCTAGTGGTTCATCCTTTAAGGGATCATGGAGGTAGGGAGGTGGAAACAGCACATTATATTCCATGCATATTTCAGAGCTGAATTTTTCCAACAAGGGCACCAACAACCATGGAACGAATATGCCGTATCCCCAGAAATGTTGCACCTTCCAGCGTTGGTGGTACTGTTTCCCTTCATGGTATCTGAATCCTGGCCAGGAGCAATTTTACCAAACCGATTAGATTAATGGGTTCTTCAAAAAGAATCGTGCAAAAGTAAAGCTGATTTATTCTTAAATGACCTGACTGTCACATCACAACTGTCATGACAAGAAAAGACAGGAAAGCTATCCAAGTTTCACATGCACGTTACAAATGTTCAATGTGGGCACTTGCATAGTTACAATGGGGCAAGGGGGGCAAACAGCCATGGTCACTTCACAAAGTGACCACGGCTGTCACCCGGGGCATTTGGGCCCACCCCTGGCCTCATTGTAGTGCCCTCATTGCAAGTGCCCACATCAAACATTTGTAATGTGCATGTGAAACTTGGACAATTTTCCTGTCTTTTTTTTTTTTGCATATATTTATACTTTATTAATATATTAAAACATAAAAACAATACATATTTTGTAAGATTATAGCATATTATAGCAAGCACGAAGCAATACATCCTACTAGCATACTATTCACTATTTTCTACATATAATATCCAACTAAGCCAAAATATCACCCACATTCTATTCATTAAATCCGCATATCATCACATCATTCTTCTTCTTCTTCTTCTTCTTCTTCTTCTTCTTCTTCTTCTTCTCCTCCTCCTCCTCCTCCTCCTCCTCTCTCTCTCTCTCAAAAATCAATAAATGGTTTCCAATTATTCACAAAAAGGTTAACTGACTTTTCCTTAATTAAAATTGTAAGCTTATCCATTTCAGCATAATCCAAAACTTTCAACCACCAATCTTCCAGTTTTCCTGTCTTTTCATGTCATGATGGTTGTGGTATGTCAGTTCATTTAAGAATAAATCAGCTTTACTTTTGCACCATCCTTTTTGAAGAACCCTGTACTCTAAACTCTAGCAGCAAGAAGTCCTCTGAAAAGTCATTGGAGGTGCATGAGGATGTGCGGACCGTTTGTTAACTGTACCTGGCCATGGTGGAGGTGTTGAGAGCTGCCTGACTCTATAGGGAGTTGCTCAAGGAAATCCAGAGAAGAAGGGGGCATATAGGAGGGACCTGTGTTTGTGCACATAAGATCATTCCTGGTGTTTGGACCTGGTGGGGTGCTGGTTTCCCAGAAAAAGAAAGTGATTGTGCTTGAATGACTTTTCAGTGTCCTTGCCTGCTGTGAAGGGGGGGGGGGGCGAGCAAATGCGAACAAAAACCGTATCTCTTGGAAGAGCTACTTGGTGCTGACACTTGTAAGATTAGCAATCTTTTTGCAATCAGTCTGACCCAAGGAAATTGATTTGGTCTGGTCTGGTGAGATTCATCTCCTGTGTGCATATCAGAGAAGAACTTGGTTACAGTCACATAATATGAGATTTATTTCTCCAAGAGAGAAATGAACAGAGATAAGATGCAGCAGACTTCTTATAATATATGCATCTATGTCAGCAAAGAAACAGACATCCTACGGAGTTTTGATCTATTTGTGCCTTGTCAGATATTACAGTTCAACAATGTGAAAATGAGCAGGTATAAAGTACTGAGAGTTCAAACCTATTGCTTCAAACATCCCCATACTCCCAAGCAGTAGAAACAAATGAAGAAGCTTTACATGGCCAGTTTTCTTGTAAAGAGAGAGTACTGGAGACTTATGACATTTCTGCAATAACTGTTTACAGTTGGACCTTTTTTTCCACGGTTTTTCCATTCACGGATTTGACTCAACATGGGTGGCAAAACTGTGGAAGAGGGAGTCCGACTGCACCACATTACCTCTTGTTTCAGCGTTGTTGGGGGCCTGCCAGCCACTTCCCACCTCCTGCGTGCATCCAAACTGCGCCCAAGCCGTTGAAAAAAAGAAGAAAAAAAACACAACTGGAAATCTGTTGGGGGGCCTGCCAGCTGCTTCCCAGTGTGTTTAAACTGCTGAAATTCTTTTTAAAAATGCAACCTGGAGTCTCTGGCGCCATCGACAGGTTGCTTCCAGTAGCGTGTTTTTTTTTCCTAGTCAGTTTAAACAAACTCAGGAAGAGGGAAGTACCTAAGATGCTGGAAAAAAAGGTAATGTGGTACTGCTCCCCACCCCAGTTTTCCTATAACACTATTTTTTTATCCACTGGGGTTCCAGGAACAGAGCCTCAGTGGATAAAAAGGTCCAACTGTATTTACATGTGTATAGCTGGGGTGGGAAGCAAGTCGGCACATGGGCAGGCAAAAGTAATCATAAAACTGTGCTGGCTTTCAAAAGCAGTAACTTTCTAGTACTAGATATAGCCAAAAGAAAGCAGCAAAGTATCATCTTACAAAAAAACCTCAGTGTACTAATCCTTAGATATATCTCCTTACCCATATGTAGATGATAACCCTCTTTTTCTTCAGGGCGATCGGATACATTCTGAAGTGGAAGATAAAATCTAGATACTTAATAGTAATTTGCAGCAGTGGCTTTTGTGTGAACATAAGAAGAGCCTCATGAATCAGACCAGAAGTCTGTCTGGTCGCGCATCTGGTTTTGTATTGTGACAACCAGGTATCTCTGAGAAGCCCTTAAGTCTCTCTGAGACTCAGGACATGGAGACAAATAACCATCTTCTACTGTTGCTTTCCAGCAGTGTGGCTATAAAAGGTAAAGGTAAAGGTGACCCCTGACAATTAAGTCCAGTCGTGTCCAACTCTAGGGTGTGGTGCTCATCCCCATTTCAAAGCCGAAGAGCCAGCGTTGTCCGAAGACGCCTCCGTGGTCATGTGGCCGGCATGACTCTCCTTGCCGCAGCGCATAGCATGCAGCTGGAACACGGAGCGCTGTTTACCTTCCCGCAAGCGGTACCTATTTATCTACTCGCATTAACATGCTTTGGAACTGCTAGGTTGGCAGGAGCTGGCCAAGCAACTAGAGCTCACCCCGTCGCGGATTCGAACTACCGACCTTTCGATCGACAGCTCATGGTTCAGCGGTTTAACCCGCTGCGCCACCCGCTGGCCATTAACCTGTGACCACATAAGCACATAATCTTGCATCTACACCCACAGATCTGTAATTGAGGTTTGTAGACTAGGAGTGCCTGTTGCAATCTGTATGGAAGAATGTTTCATTCACTTATCTGAATGCCTTGTGTACACTTCTGATTGCGTTGTTGTTGTAGAAATTGTTGCGATGTCTTTAAACATGAATGGCCAGCCTGTGGCATGGATGCCACAAGAGGCCCAGATGTTGGGAGGCTGTGGTGCTTGTGGGCCTGGCTATGGCACAGAACCAGAGTGATGCTGTTGTCTGCCTCCCTAGCATGACCCTGCTGCATACTGTCCAGTGTATTTTAAATTGTGGGAATGGGGCATTAGCTCAAAGGTGGAACACTTCCTTGCATGCAGATGGTCCCAGTTTCAATCCCTAGCATCTCCAGGTAGGGCTGGGAAAGACCCCTGTCTGAAGCCCTGGTGAGCCGCTGTCAGTCATCGTAGCCAGTACTGAACTACATGGGCCAGATATGTAGAAACTAGCGGCCCAATCCTATCGGGGCCTTACACTGACGGATCTCAACATCCATCAGCTTAAGGCCAAGCCCGCCATCACAAAAGCCACTCTGACAGTGGGTGGCTTGCTACCGTCAGCATGGGAGGCTGGACACCTTGTATTAGCAGCAGTGGGCTGCCACACCACCGCTAGAGCAGATAGATTGACAGTAGGGGCAGTTCCGGAGAGGACTGTGGGAAGTTCGGAGAGGAGTGGGCCAGGCTGTGGACAGGAGGGGTGGAAGGGGGAGGATTTTGGTGGTGGCAGCACATGAAAGATCATATCCCCTCTTCTTGGTTTGGACCTGCCCCCTGAAGTCGGACTTACGCCAGCAAAAGAGCTGACTTGGGTCCAAGAAAACCCATTGGATGCCAGGTGGTCTACAAGCAGGTAAGTAAAAAATATTTTTACTTACCTGTCCTGGGCCATCTGGTTGCCCCCCCCCCCCCCGCATGCAACACAAGCTCCATCAGCGGCACTGCATAGTCTGGGCTGACGAGGGATAGGATTGGGCTGATGAGGGCTACATGTGGCTTGTAGTTGTGCATTAAAGTAGCACTTACCCTTTAGATTTGACTTGTGGCATGTTTGTCAAAAAGGTTGTCCATCACTGTCAGAGGCGTCGCTGGAGCGCGACGGGAAGGGCGGACTGCCTGGGGGCGACGTGCTCAATGGGTGATGCGCGGTCCGCACGTGCACTCGCGCGTCGCGCGCAGGCGGTCCTCCCTTCCCGCCGCGCTCCAGCGACGCCTCGGAGGAGGCCTCCAAATTTGCCCTCAGAAACGTACTGCGCATGCGCGAAAACTTATAAATATGACGTCACGCATCAGGCCTCCCTCAGAAGGCTTTGGAGCTCCGCCAAGGGCGGACACTCCGAGGTCTCCTCCTGCCCAAGACAGCCGGCCGGCGAGGATGTCTCCGGAGCCGGCAGCAGCGGAGGCTCCGCTGCTGTCGGCTCCGGAGACATCCTCGCCGGCCGGCTGTCGGGTGGCACGGGGGTCATTAGGGCGGCGCGCGCGCCCTCGCACAGGGCAGCGCGCGCGCTAGTGATGCCGCTGATCACTGCTTTTGAGTATAAAACATGAATGCTCACCCAGCTAAACATCTAGGCAGAGTTGTATGTGATGATACACCATTACTTGGACCATATCAAGTCTGACTGCAGAATCACCCGAAATGTTTGCTTGGGATCACGAGCATCACTAGGGCGCCCGCCGCCCAAGAGCGGGGGCGCACTCGTCACCCTAATGACCCCAACCCCCCCCCATTTTTCCGCACCGCCGTTGCAGCTGGCTCCGGGGACATCTTCCCCAGCTGGCTGTCCTGGGCCTTCTGACGAGGCCCAATGCAGCGATACATAATTTATAACGTTTTTCGCACATGTGCTGCCCTTTTCCCCTCAAACGTTCTGCGCATGCGCGAAAAACGTTATAAATTGCATATCGCCGCATTGGGCCTTTGTCAGAAGGCCCTGTAGCATCGGTCAGGGAGGTCGCTCCGAGGCCTTCTCCTGGCCTCGGAGCCTCCGGAGGGCGACGCGTGCAGCAGAGGTGACGCACGTGGGTATGTGTGTCATCTTTCTGCGTGCGTCACCCCCTGGCGGGCCGCCCCAGCCGCCATGCTCTACCAACGTCCTTGCTTGGAATAACACCATTTTGAATGGCACCAATTCAGTGTGATTTGAGCAGTATGTCCCAGGATCCTTTGCAATGTCATAAAGGGATGATGGGGTATTTCCCTGAGAATATATGGTGGTGGAATATCTTGGGAGAGCCCTACTCTTGATGGAGCAATGTGTTGCTCATGCCCACTTACCTTCATTGTGGGTAGTCTTGACAACACATTAATAAAAGTGTGGTTGGGGAGACGGTTTTCAGCTGTTCTCTTTTATGTCATCTTCACCTGGTATCCCAATATTAATTCTGCCCTCACAGCATTGTTGTAATGGGAAGAGCTTTGCATCAGTATGATTTATTGGGTGTGAAGGAGACATAAGAAAAAAGATGGATCTCCTTTTGGCTGGTGAGTATGAAAGATGCTGGTTTCATTTTCACTAGCAGATTGGTACAGGAAAAAAAATACTGATCTTTAGACACAGCAAAAACCTTGACTGAACAACGGGAATGGAGGGACTCTGCCGGAAAAACTGGCTCTTATACTTCCCAGTGTTTTTCTGCTCCCTTGGGAAAAAGGCTGACATCTGGGAAGATGAATATTTTAAATCCCTCATTCATTATATTGCCTTCTTTTCATGCACCCACAGAGAGTCTGTCACACATAGCTTCCGCCTTTGTTTGGATGCCGCAGTGATGATGGCTGGCTAAACATTCTGGCTAAATAGAGTGCATCTGAAAAAATAAACATTTTAGAATGTTTGTCCTGAAAATTCCTTTCGAATTCACTGTTGATCTTCGGAGATGATTTACAAAATAAAAGTTGCAGTGCAATTCTGGTTTCCACTGAAATGTCTATAGAACAATGAGAGCAAAGCATGTACTAGGACTTGTAATGAAAGTACATTATAGGTTTCCTTGGAATATTTGCCTGACGTTGCTTACAGGTAGAACGTCTTTCCTAACATATACCGTATTTGCCCGCGTATAAGACTCACTTTTATCCCCTAAGGCAAGTCTTTAAAGTAGGGGGTGCGCCCTACAATCAAAGCCTAGTGTTTCTGCCTAGTGTTTTATGCAAAGCGCTTTCAAACCAAGCCTCTCCGAGTCTCTTTTCAAAGGTAAAACGGGGCTTTTTTCTCTCTCTCTTTTTTTAAACTGCAAAGCACTGTGTTTTCAAGCCTTTCCTTGCAGTTCTTAATCACTTGCTAAATGGCTGAATACCATGAGAGATCACTATCTCTCAGCAGCCTCTGGAAGCATTTGAAAAAAATAACCCTTAAGTTTCAACCCCAGGACTCTGTGGAAACTAAGATATTTATTGATCTTGCAGTTTAAAAGTTGAGAGTGCAGTTTGAAAGTTGAGAGCAAGAGCTCCTGCATAGGCTTACCATATCCAAAGGGGGACAGAGTGCCTACCTTTAGGCTGCAATCCTATGCAGAGGCGTCGCCTGATATGGGGCGGTGGGCCCCAGGGCGTAGGAGCGGAAGGGCTCCGGGGGGGCGCGAGGCTCCTTGAGTTTAGGTTTTTTTTTTTGTCTTTTTCCGTTTTTTTAAAGCTTTTTACGGGTTTTTTTTAGCGCTAGCGGGGCTTGTAAACGTTTACAGAGTTCGCGCCCAGAGCAGAGGAGTGATCTGCGCCCCCTGGAGAGAGCGTCGCCCCTGATCGTCGCGGGAGGATCCTATAAACAAGATAAGTTGCAGCAAAGCATACACTAACGTTTACAAGCCCCGCTAGTGCTAAAAAACCCCGTAAAAAGCTTTAAAAAACCCGCAAAAATTAGCATTAATTATGCTAATTAGTTTGGGGCGTCGGGGTTTTCTGCCCCAGTAGCAGGGGCGCCTGGCTACCCCTCTGATCCTATGCACACTTTCCTGGGAGTAAGCCCCATTGAATGCAATGGGACTTACTTCTGAGTAGATATGCATTGGATTGTGCTGTTCATTGAAATTTGGGCAGGTGCAGCTCATCATCATGGAAGGATGCAACAAGCTACACCTGCCCAAATTCCAAAGGTTAAAACGTAGGCACTCTGCCCCTATTTGGATCTGGGCAGAGGCGTCGCTCCGGTAGGGGCGGGGCTGTAAGTATCGCTGCGGTTACAGTCGCTTTACCGAGCGAGGAGAAGGCAGCCCCGCCCCCTCACTGTCCGAGCCATTCGCCTACGGAGAAAGCAGCAGGCAGGGTCTCTTGCCTGCCGCTTTCTCCGTAGGCGAATGGCTCGGACAGTGAGGGGGCGGGGCTGCCTTCTCCTCGCTCGGTAAAGCGACTGTAACCGCAGCGATACTTACAGCCCCGCCCCTACTGGAGCGACGCTTCTGGATCTGGGAAGGCTACTAATACTAGAGTGCCCAGATTCAATAAGGGACAGGGTGCCTATGCCTTTAACTGTACTAAAGCTGTACTGTTCTACTAATGTGTATAAAAAGGTAAAGATATCCCTTGACAATTAAGTCCAGTCATATCTAACTCTAGGGAGCGGTGCTCATCTCCGTTTCAAAGCCGAAGAGCCAGCGCTGTCCGAAGACGTTTCCATGGTCATGTGGCCGGCATGACTCAACACCGAGGTGCATGGAACGCTGTTACCGTCCCGCTGACGTGGTACCTATTAATCTACTTGCAACTTCTTGCTTTCGAACTGCTAGGTTGGCAGGAGCCGTCGCGCAGAATCGAACTGCCGACCTTTCGATCGACAGCTCATGGTTCAGTGGTTTAACCTACTGCTATTTAAGTTAAAAAAAATTAAAAATGTATTCTTTAAAAAATAGCACCAAACTTTAAGGGTGCAACTTATAATCAGGAGCGTCCTATACTCAGGACAGTAGTTTAAATCTGCTTCAACTTAAAGTTGCATTTTGATTGGAACTGTATTTTCATCTTCTCCATTTTCTATTCAAGCACTATTGCCAAAGCAGGTGGTACCACATGTCATGCGTGCCTTCTTTGTGGAAAATGTGCCTGCCACTGGCGTTGCTCAAGGTGGGGTGGAACTATATGTGCAGAACTTACCATTCCACCCCACCTTGAACGACATTTCCATTTGCATTTCCTCCAGTGGTTTCTCCCACATCATGCCTTACAAACACTCTTGTTTGTTGCTGTCTTCTTCTAAGACTGTGGTGGTCTCATAGTTCCTGACCTGGAGGCGAGGTGTGTTTGGGGATAGGATCTGGCATGCACCTTTGCTACTGAGAACCACTCCCTCCATCCTGCTCCCTGCCCTCCCCCCCCTCCCCAGCCCAAACCTCCCCCAAATTGCCCATAGGGATTGGGCCATCAGAAACTTCAGTTGCTCCAGAATGCCGCAGCCCTTTTGTTGTCTGGAAACATTTTGTAGCCGTTTTGTAAGAGCACGTCTGTCTTCCAGTTTTTGACCTTTAAAACTAAACAGTCTGGGTCTGGCAAGTTTGAAGAAACTTCTTTCCCTGTAGACCACCTTCAAGAAACCAGTGGAAGGAGCTCCCTGAGGCATCTGGTGGGGCCACTGTGTGACACAGGAAGCTGGACTAGATGGGCTTTTGGCCTGATCCAGCAGGGCTTATGTTCTTATTATGTTCTTAACTTGAGAGCAACAGAATATTTCCAAAATAATTTCAGTGCTGCTGATGGCATTGGGCAGTGGTTTCCAAACTGGGAGGCGCAGCTCCCAGCCAGGGGAGCCGCGGAGTGCCACGGAATCCTCTCAGAAAACAGTGCAATGCCAATTGGCAGGCATCAACATCATGTAATGGGGAGCCGTGGCCAATGATCGCCAATGGGCAAGGGGGCTGCAGGTCAAAAAAGTTTGGGAAATACTGACATTGGGGGTAATGCTGGTGCTTGTAGCTGCAGTTGCTGAGAGAAACTTTGGCAGGGCAAATAAACTGTCAAGCATTCTGTACACTGAAAATGTGACAGGAACAAATTAGGATACAAAATGATACACAAGGGAAAGGCCAAATGGAACGAAGTCCATGTTTCTGTTGTAGGTTCTGGGCTGTAAGTATTCTGTAAGTATTCTGTTTCTGAGCGCTGGGAATAAAACTTGCTGCCTGGTTTTTAATCGAGATTTGCCTCACCGTTAAATTACTCGGTGTTTTAATTATTAATCGGTTAATGTTTATTACAAATTCAGAAGATGAAGAGGGTTACACAGGTACGGAATGCAGTTGGCTCCCTCTGGGGAGTGGCCCAGTCTTTTCTTCTCAGGAATGTCCATTTTTCTTGTGATGAGATTGTGCCAGTGTTGTATTATTAACCAGATGGAAGCCATCAAGAACAGTTTAAAGAATGCCTTTATAAATCCACACAGCCTAGAGGCCACGATTCAGTCATCGCTCGCAGGTTTTTCAATAGGCAAAGGACATTTTGTTTTGTTTTTTAAATGACTGCTACAGTACATAACACACACACACAAAAAATCTACTTTAGCTTGTGGTAATTAATTCTCCCAATGATGCTGCCAGGACATTTGCAGTATTGGAGGGGTAAAATGCAAGGCCTCATCAGTTGGTGGCCACAGAGTGCCAGCTAATAATGCAAACATTTATTATTGCTATAGCATTCAAAGCACTCTACAATCAATTGTTTCAGACATAATACCAGACCACAATTTATGCTCACTGTAGTTGAAACTGCAAACCATGGTATGTGCAGTTTATCTCTTCCTCAGCTTGCCGCAAAAATGCCCAAATGCTATCCCAAACAGAGTTTTTTTAAGGACGTGGCAGCATATCAAACCATGGTTTGTCAGTTCAAATGTAACACCCAACCACAGTTTGCTGGCACTGTGGTTTTGCATCATGGTTATAGATTCTGGCTTGGTGGCCACTCACACACACCACTTGGTTTGATGGTGCTGCACTGGATATTGCAACAAACCATGGTTTGATGTTACTTCTGAACCATTTCATTATCTCAGTACAACAACCCTGTATGGTATATCATTATCCTCATATTGTGGATAAGGAGTTAGTGGTTGGGGGATGGTTGTGATTTGCTGAAAGCAACCTTTTGTTTTCAAGACAGAGATGAGACCAGAACCAGAAACGTCCAGGAAATTTGCCTTATAAGTTGGTGTTTTTTCTATACTGAACCACAAACATATTGCTAGATTATTCTCAGTATCATTTTAACTGTGCAAATTGAATGAGGCCTTGTTATGGATCAAATCGTTGTTAGTTTAAAACTACCATGAAAAAGGGAGAGGTGTGTTTGGGGTGTGTGTGCGCCCAAATGAACAAAGGTTTTAGAAAAGGAAAGGACCCAAAAGTTGGCAAAGCATTGGTGTGGAGGGGAGAAGATCGCCTCAGGGCGCAATCCACCCAAAGCCCCCGACGAGCATTCCATCACTGGAAGCCATCTCGAACGTGCCATAAAGCACATTCGCGATGACTCTGGAGTAAGGGAGTCCCTCACTCCGACACCAGACCGAGACGCTGCTGCCGGTGGAAGGTAAGAGCTCCCGCCGGCGGCCGCGTGGACAATCTGGAGGGTGAGGGAGGGGGCCATTGGGCTATCTGGCCTGGGAGGGGGCGGGAGATGGCATCGGCCATATCCCCATCCCCACTGGGCCGTCTATGCCGTTACACGGCCTCCTCTACTTCCGCCAGCTATTTGTGCTGTCACACTTGTTTCTCTTTTAAAATGCTTATTTATGTGCTGAAGCAGATATGTGTGCATACTGCGTGGATATGGCTGAAGGGAGATTGTTTCTAATGTCAGAAGTTATGTCATGGGAACTATCTAATAAAGGGCCTGTTATATTCACTGAACAAGGTTGTGTCTTAAGGTTGCTTGATAGCAGAAGGGGAAAAAATGTTTTCCCAGCATCAAGAATAATAGTTGAGTGTTGGCAAAGCTAATGTATCCTGCCAAATGGGATGCAATCACTCTCATTCAGCCCTGCAGCCAACACTGCTTGATCTCCTCCCAAGGCATGACTATCTGTACATGGTCCATCGTGGCCGATTTTCTGGAACCAGGGAAATAGATCCTGTTGATTTTCAGTGAGAGAATACCTGTGACCATACAGCTATAGCACTATGTGAGGGTGCGCTCGTGAGAATAAGTAGATGCTGAAGAAAACTTATGGAAGTTCCTCACTTCAAGAACAACCATTCCATCTGAATGTGAAAGAAATGTGTAAACATTTCAGTAGAATGTGCTCTTCAGATATTCTCTTCCTTGGTGATGATGGTAAGAATTCCAAGCTTTTCTGCATTTCCTTAAATAATTAGGAAACTGTCGGTTCATTTCATTAAGAATGTGCCAATCTGAAAGAAACTTTCCCTTTTTCATGAAAGTTAACGTGACATATTCCGGAATGCAGCTTGTTATATAGACAAAAGTTTCTTATCACCATCTAACAGTTATTTTCTTTCATCACCAGCCAATCCTATATAGAGGAGATTTTATGTGCATCACCAAGGGAAAAGCTGTCTTCTACAATGAAGTATTAATCCAAACTAATTTTTGACTTGTGCTTCATGTATTTTCAGCAGGTATCACTTAGGGGCCTGTATGATAGGGTTATTATGATCATTATTATGATTACGACAGAGCTGCTCGCAGGGTAGTAGAATTCCTCTGTAATGTACTTTTTCTCCGTGTTCCTTGTAAAAAATTGCGAGCCTAAATGAGGGATCTATTTTCTTTAAGTTAGGTGGGTCAGTGTCATTATCTAGATTCTAGAATAGATGAATGCCTGGGAATGGAAATGGAAAGCAGAATGGAAAAAGCAGAATGGAAAACCGAAAGTATGGTAGCGGGAAGCTCAAGTGAAAGCAAAAAGATTTGATCAATCACCTCTCCTGACATCATGGAACACAAGGCAGTTATAAAAAGTTGTTTGAAAAATATCAAATGCTGTAGATAGGTGGAACTTTTTTAATCAGACCTGTTCTTCCATCATTTCCCCAGCATTCATGTTGGGTAGGAAGCAGGGCCATTCAGAGGAATTTTATCAGGGGGTACAAAGTTTCTTTTGGGCCACCGGCCGGATCCTTACACAGGATTGCACTGTCAGAGATACAACATTCCTTGAAAAATCCCTCTTCGATGGATTTTGATTGCACAATTCCATCTATAGTGAATGCCATTTTCCATGTATATTTTTGTACCAGTTCTCATCAACCAGCTCTCATGGTATGGATGGATGTTAAACGTTTTGGAGAGCTGGTGGCGTAGAGTGTTCATGTGTCATGGTACCAGTGCATCCAGCATTGCTGAAATTAGTGACGTTGCTGAGGAAAGTAAGAAACTACATATCGGGTCCATACAGGAAGTTGAGACCAAGCTAGTTAAGATGAGAAATATGTAATTACATTTCCATCTTTTACACTAAGACAGAGGTTCTCAACCTGTGGTACGGGTACCCCAAGGGGTACGCGGACCTCTTGCTGGGGGTATGCCAAGCCCTGTCCCTTATTTGCCCCATCAGCAGCAAATTAAGTGTTAATTAACATGGATTTAAATTGTTTTTTTTTTTTGGAGCCCTTCTGTCTTTCTGATTTTGGTTTCGGGCTTATTTTTGTACTTTTGAAAATGTACTTTGGTGGGGTGGGGGAGGAAGGAGCTGATTTTGGGAAGTGTGACTTGGAGAAAAAAGAGATCCTTGCACATCTCTCTCTCTCTCTCTCTCTCTCTCTCTCTCTCTCTCTCTCTCTCTCTCTCTCTCTCTCTCTCTCACTCACTCACTCACACACACACACACACACACACACACACACACACACTCAGTTAAATAAGACATTTTTTCACATTTAAAATTGTTTTAGTACTTAATGATTAATTACCTAATTAATTAATTGATCCAATTAATTAGCAGTTAATTAGCAGGTGGTACTTCAGAAAATTGGACCATGATAGGGGGTACCCGGGCCTCCAAATGTTGAGAAACCCTGCACTAAGAAGAAAAAGAAAAGAAAGGAGGCACTGGGTATCCAGATTGGGATATGGGGTGGTTGGGTTATTTAACTCTTTTCTTTGCCCTGTTTGGCTGACAAAAAATATCTCCCAAGTTGCAATTTGCCCTAGGAGGCAAAACACATGAGTGCCAGTGTTTTCTCCTAGAGGAAATAGCAACTTGGAGCAGGGAGAGGAAAACAGTGCTAGGACTGCATATTCTGCAAGACGTTTAGGGCCAAACTGCACATCATGTTCTAGTCATAATGGCTATATACAACCTCCAGGTTAAGAGGCAGTATGCTCTTGAAAACCTGTTGCAGGGGAACAATGGCAGGAGATGGATATGCCTTTATCTTCTTCACCCAGCCCAGAGAGCACTGGTTGGCCACATTGAAGAACACGATGCTGGACTAGATGGGCCTCTGGCTGGCCTGAACTTACGTTCTTATATTATACATGCTTGACAGAGGCGTCGCTACGGTGGGGGCGGTAGGACAGGCAGTAGACTCCCTGCCTGTTGCCTTCGCCACACTGAATGGCTCCGACAGCAAGGGGGCAGGGCCACCTCGTAACGGGGACTAGGATGGTGCGGAACTTACAGTACCGCCCCCACCGTAACAACGCCTCTGATGCTTGACCTTGTTGTGCTTTGTTTTTCTGTGGTAAACAGCAGCTGTAGAGGCCTTGATTTGGATCACGACTGCCATGGAGAGTGGGGGGGAAGGAGACTTAAATCCTTTGCCCTTGGAATGGTCCTGATCCAGATTCCCCCACTGTCTCATGGGCTGCTATTTGACAGAAGATCCCACGGGTGTCAAGTTTTATCATAACCCCTTACAAAATGCAGTCCTTTCTAAGTGTTTGCATGTCATGTCCTTGTTTTAAAAATACCTCAAAGTATGCAGCTTGAGCAATTTTTGAAATGAAGATTTAATTTAGGACCTTGGTGGGCAGTTCCTGACTGTTTTGGCACTTGCAGCAGCTGTTTCCTTCAACACCAGACCATCAACATTGTTTTTTTTTTCTGTCTCTTGCAGAAATTTAGAAACTGAGAAGTTGTGCGGTAAGTAGGCCATTTCTTATCATGAAAACAAAGTGAACTTCTAGATATATTCGTTCAAAATTGTCCATAACGCAAGTGATTGCTGACGTTGTTGATAATTTAAGTTAGGACAAAAAATGACACCCTGGTGATGCTCTGCTTTGTTGTATAATGTAACTGGCCACCTAGCATCAACACAGATATAAATTACAGAAGAGGTGAAATGTGTGTATAACTCAGATGTCAAGCATAAGACATGTCATTTTGAAATCATTACAAGTTTTTTTTCCCCCTACTACAGACTATTTCTCAGAACACCTTGGAGAATATAGACATGTTCTGTCTGCTTTGGAGCAGCTTAACACTGCTGTCCTGTCAGCCATGGATAAAACCAAAATGGTAAGTGTGTGAAGCCAAGAATACATGGCTTTTATGGAAGGGTTAATTAGTCTTTGGTGCCACAATTTTTCGCCAACTCTTTGTAAGTTTTTGTGCGAATATTCATGGCATGGACATCCAGCCAATGAAATGTGATATTCAACATTCCCTGTTAAGTACACACTTAAATGTGCAAAAGAATTTCATTTCTGTGCTGAAATGTCTATTGTGTTTATGATGAGAGGAATTCATGGGGACTTTGCTTTTCAGAGTCAGTACGAAGCAGATAAACTTGTATGGAAAAAAATGGGATGGCTTTCTAAACCAGTATTCAGTAATTGTAGGAGATTTATATGATGTGCACACTCTCGCTCTCCATCACAGTTTGTGCCTCCAGTTGGGAAATCACATTTCCTAACAGACTATAATATCATTCCTGGGAAAAATTTATCTCGCCTCTAGGCACTAGCAAGTGGGGGCTACCACACATAGGTCAGGGCAGGTTTTGCTTGCATCATTACCATGTTCCCAGCTGCTGTACTTTGCGTTCTCCTCTTCATTATTACATCACATATCGCAGCACTCATCCTTTTAATTACAAAAATGTTCTGGGGATAAACTCTTGAAGTGTAGGCTAGCCAAGTGTTTTTCTTTCACAGAGTTCCTTTACTTTTGCCAGACATATAGACTTTTATGAAATTTCTGAACCACAGTCATGAAACTTTTCACATCCCTTCATCCCTAGGATTAGGATAAAATTTAGGGCCCAATCCTATGTAACCCCCCACACCAATGCAAAATGGGGGGCAGTCTGGGGCACCAGTGCAACTGCAGGGGGGCAGTCTGGGTAAGGAAACATTTGTTGGTTCATTTGTTCCCTTACCTGGAGGGTAAGCCTCAATGGCATGGAGGGATCTACTCGGACCTGCGCTAGCAGAAACATGAGGCAGGTCTTGTGGACCTGGAACGCAGGATTTGGTCCAGAATGGGGGCTAGGATTTGGCAGCCGCCACTACCACCAAACCCACCCCCTTCCTGGAGCTGATTCTTTCCGCCCTCGTCCTGCCCCATCACTGTCTTGTTCCACCCTCTCTCACCCCTGTTCCGCCTTCCCCCCAGCCCATCCCACCTCTTCCACTGACTAAACTTCGTTGGTGGGTCCCGACAGGGACAGTGTTGTACATGGCATGGCGGTGGCCTTCGTGATGCCATTATGGCAGCACGCACCTCCATGTACTGTCAGAGCGCCTTTTGCAACTGCTATAGTTGCAACTGCTATAAAGAAAATATTTCTTTACCCAGCGTGTAATTCATCTGTGGAACTCCTTGCCACAGGATGTGGTGATGGCATCTGGCCTAGATGCCTTTAAAAGGGGTTTGGACAGATTCATGGAGGAAAAGACCATCACAGGTTACAAGCCATAAGCAACCTCCTGGTTTTAGAAGTGGGTTTTCTCTGTGCCAGGTGCAAGGGAGTGGCGACCGGACACAGGTATCTTGTTGTCTTGTGTGCTCCCTGAGGCATCTGGTGGGGCCACTGTGTGACACAGGAAGCTGGACTAGGTGGGCTTTTGGCCTGATCCAGCAGGCTCTTCTTATGTTCTTATGTTCTATAAGGCAGTTAATGCTGGCAGAACACTTGTACTGTTAGCATTAGAGCCCAATAGGATTGGGCTGTAAATCTGCAACTAAGGACAGGAGTATCAACAATTAAATTAACACAGAAAACTAGGGCAAAAAACCCTTCCAGTTCAAAAGATCAGATGTTTCAGTTGTACCTATGGGTAGTGGTATAAAATGCCCCTATATTTGGTCTAAAGTCATTAGCGGAATTTTTTTTGATGTGTGCTTCTGCCTTTCTTGTGGGAGAGATCCTTCAGCAGCAGCATGCTAGGCATACATCAACAGGTACAGTTTTCCCAGCATGGAGATGTTTCATGGGGGAAAGTATTAATAGGCTAGGGTAGCGTGGGCCTCAGTTGGAGGCTCAGTGGGCAGAGGAAGAGGAGAACACTCACCTCATTACATAGGACTGTGTGGCTGTAAAGGTTGTTCAGCATGAAACACTCTCAGTGCTGATAGAGAAGAGAGACTTTTGGATCCTGGAATGATTCCATTCCTTGGAGAACATGCGGTGGGCTCAACAATGCATCAACCGATTAATAATGTATGCTGCCGCAGGACCCAAACGGAAAGCTATTGTATTAGCCTGCCACAAGTTTCCTCCTTCAGATGGTCCTAGAGTGAGATGAATAAATGAGATGTGTCTCAAATAACTTCTGCATGAGTGCTCCCCCTTTATGGAAATTGCATTAAATGAGCCGCATTAAATAAATGAGTAAATAAAATAGATTAAATCAGTGCAAATCTCCGAAGATGCAGAAGAAAACGGTAGGTTTGATTTGCAAAAGCCCTCCAATTTATAGTCGTTCCACCTAATGTGTTTGAAGTGTAGGCATTCTCCATCAAAGGCATTAGTCTTTTCTTTGTTTCTTGAAGAAGGAGTTTGTCTTTGGGACAGCAGTTGCACAGAAAAAAGCAAACGGAGTCCATTCCAAACTCAAATTCCTAAGTATGTTGACTCTCTGATGAATGTTGGCTATTTGTATTATTCAAGTTTTCGCACAAAGAATGTGGTAAAGTGGGGATTGCGGAATCCACCTTCAGTTTGTTGAAACTGTAGAATGGCACATCAGTGGCGTTTCTATGACCGCCCCGCCCCCCCCGCGTGCGCCAGAAGTGACGTAACGGCTGCAGTCATTATTCACCATACAGAAGCGCAGGGCGGACGGGAGGGCCAAACACGCCGACGGTGCTCCTCGCTCGCCCCGCTGAATGGGACTATCCACCCCGCCGCCGTCTGCCGTTACCCCCCCTGCCTGCCTGCTGCCTGGGGCCCTATCCCACTGCCCGGGGGCCCACCTCTCCGATGCCCCCTCCCTGATGACGCCTCTGTGGCGCATCCTATCTTACCAGAAAAGGAAGGAAGGACAAGAGCTGTTGCGGGTGTTGTTCTTCCCAAGCTGCTCAGGTAGTGTAAGAAGCCTTGGGACTATTTGGGAGAGTCCATGCTGTGATCCTTCCTCATGCCAGCATTGCTTCATTTACAGGAGGGGCAACATTGGGAATCCTTCCAATTGGATTGGGGAATCTTATGGTTCAATGCAGTAGTAAAGGGTAAATAAATAAGTAGTAAAGTAAATACATACATATCCTTGTATGTATTTAAAACAATGATAACTCTGCCTTTCTGCCTCAGGATAGAAGCACACCAGGTGGCTTATATAAGTTTATATAAATGAAAAAAAGCTAAGTGGTATGTGGGTAGACCTTGGGAGACAGAATCACACTTCAGATTTTCTGAATCAAATATGGGATTTTGGATTAAGGCTAATTTTATTGAACCGAGAGCTCATGCTTCAAGGTCTTCAGAAATGCTAGACTCTCTGGTGCCAACAGGAGCTTTCATTTCTTGATAAATAGCAGCTGCGCCAGGCAATTTGGTTGTAATTCAACATTTAAAAATCAAGCACATGCTTAAAAAAAAACAAAGCCTCTGCCTCAAAGTCCTTGGAAACTCCCTGTCCCTCATACAGAGTTTGTATCCTGGAATTGTGATATCCCATTGGTTCTCCGCATTCCACCAGGTTTCCATTGTGCCCAATGTTTTCCTTATCAATGCTTTCCCTACTCACAAACATTCCAGTTGCCACCTTTTTAATGCACCAGCAGTCTGGTTCCATCTCTGTTCAAATGAAGCCCATCCCTCTTGTACAGGCCTGACTTGTAAACCACTCCTCCCAATACCGCCATCTCATCCACGCCATCTCAATACCGCCATCTCATCCATCAAGACCCCTAAGCTCTTCCTACCTGGCTGACCCTGTGCATGGAACAGGTAGAGCTTCAGATAACCCTACCTTGGGGATCCTGGCCTTGTAGAGGCGTAGCTAACCTCTGCTGCACTCCCCTTGACATCGCTAGCCCCGCCCCTGCTAGCGACGTCACCCAGTATGGCCGCAACTACGCCCCCCCCCCTCAGGAAAGATGGCAGCAAAAGGTTTTGGACAGCCTGGGCGGGTGGGCCAATCCTTCCAGTCACCGCAAACCGCGTAGCTGTTTTTAGACCGCCAATACGACAGCTTGTGCACACACCCCCATGTGTCGCCCGAGGGCGGGCCTTCCCCCTGCCCCATCGCTGCCCCCATCTCTTTGGCCTTGAACTTCCTACCAGCAGCCTAAATTTGGCCTCCAAGACCACCTGACTACATTTCCCCATTTGTTGGTGCCGATATGCACCACTACTGCTACCTCAGCACTCTCTACGAGCCTATCTAGATGAGACATTATTCTGCAACCTTCACACCAGGCAGGCAAGTCACCATGTGGTCCATACATCCATCATAGGCCACCCTGTCTATGTTCCTGACTATAGAATCACCCACTACAAAGAACCCCTGACCCCCCTCCCCAAATGGTATCCTTAGCATGTGTGGATACGGGTGCATCACCTTGCCAAATGTTCTGTTCAATGGAGCTTGCTTCTGAGTAGACATGCCGAGGATTGTGCTCTAAGGGTTTAACAAGCGACACCTGCCCACATTTCTTCTCCTAAAGGTCTAGCACTCTGTCCCGGTATGGATCCGGTAAGCCTATTTAAACCCAAACATTGTATCATGGGAGAGGCAGACAGGAGCATCGGTCAAACTCAATGCTATGCATATCCAAGCCTGCAGAACCTCCTGCTTCTGTTCAGGTGTGCCACAAATCACCTTTGCTTGTGCCACTTGTGGACACACCCCTGCCACAGCTTGGTCAACCTGCCCTAAGGGGTTCCTGTGCTTTAACAGCTGTGCAGAGTAAGGAGCTTTGGCAGGTGTGGTTTCCTTAGCCTTGTAGCACTGTGCCATGGAATTGCCTTTTGCACACGACACAGCATCCTAAGCTTCGTGCACTCTCTTCTCCAGTGGAAACGTCATCATCAAAGGCTCCCATGAACTTCCCTGCTGCTCAGCGAAGATTGAGCAAAACAAGGCTAACACCTGTAGTTCTTTATTGATTTACAGGTGCCTGCTTCTCTTCATGGCTTTGTGTTTGTAACAAATGCACTGGAGCACCTTTGATTGCTAAGCAGGAGGCTACAATACTTGCCATAGTCGCAGGGATTGTCAGTGCATTGTGGGAGATTTTTCCTCTGGAAATTTCCCACACTCCCAAACCTCCATATTAAGAAAAACGTTGTGCCTGGAAGTGTTCCTTAATGTTAATTCTGCAAGATCCCTTTAAGGGCCTTAAAATATTTAATAACCCCTCTTCTCAGTTCTCTGGGTCACAGTGCATCTCCATAGGAACTGGAAACATTCCAGCTTAATAATGCAGGGTTGTATCCCTGAGATCTATTTTAGACACAGATGTATTGGGGAGATAATACAGCGTACTCAGCAGGAGAGGAGTGTGGCAGGCTTCTGATATATACTGTGATTCAATTCCCCTATAGTAATAAGCATTGACCTCAAGTTCACATCTGAGCAGGGAGCCTGCTGTTTGAATGGGATCACCGTTCCTTGATGCCTCTTTTCCGCTTTTTGTTTTGATGAAGGCAGATGTGAATAAAGTAGGCCCATTTTGAATCTGATCTTGTGATAATAACCAAAGGCTTGGATATGAAAGACGCAAGTGACTCTGCCCCAAGAAGGTATTATAGAAAGGCACGTTAAGGATGAAAGAGACAACAGTGGCAGACACGTGTTTCTTTTCAGAGGCGTTTCTACGGTAGGGGCCCTACCGTAAGTTGCGCCCCGTCCTAGTATCATGTTTACAAACCGGAACGAGGAGGCCCCGCCCCCTCGCCGGCAGAGCCATTCCGCGCTGCGAAGGCGAACGTACAGGAGACTCCCTGCTCGTCACCTACGCAGCACGGAATGGCTCCGCCGGCAAGGGGGCGGGGCCTCCTCATTCCGGTTTGTAAACATGGTACTAGGACGGGGCGCAACTTACAGTAGGGCTCCGCCTCCCTCTCCCAGGGCTCCCCCTCCCTCTCCCAGGCTCACCCAGAATGCTCTTTTTAACTTTTTTTCTTTTTAAAACGTTTTTAGGTTGGCTCCGGTATCCGCGATAGCGAACTTCACTATCTGAAGATTTCAGTATCCACGGAGGTTCCGGGAATGAAATCCCTGTGGATACTGAAGGCCCACTGTATATGCTGCCCTGAACTCCTTGAAGAAAGGCTATGATTAAAATGTGATAAGAAAAGGCACAGGAAGGGGATGGCTTTGTGCCCTTCTCCCACAGGCTCCTTTTACTGTCAACATAAGACTTTCCTCACCATCTGCTTTACATGTGGATGGGGAAGATATGTTTCTTTTCACATATTCCCTTACACCTCCATATGGGTCCCTTACACCTCAATCGCCTATGGGTTTCCTTGGTCCTGCACCAGCTATATAGTTGGTGCAAGTCCGAGGAGAGAAAGGGGAGGTGTTGGGAGAATCCAGAGGGGACAGCATCCCAGTGCACATTGCTTGCACCAGGCTACACCCCCTCCCACCCTGACACACCTCCCACCCTCCCTCTGGTCTGTCCAGGAACACCCCCCGCTCCACACAGCAGTGTGCCTTTTGCAGCGTCACTGCTGCAGTTACAACAGAGGAAGGGAACTTCTGCTGTCGTAATGGGTTAGTAAGATATTTGTGTGAATCCGATAACAGGATGAAATTAAGCTCCCTTTCCATTTCCATCAGTCCCCCAGAAAATTAATTGATGGTATCTGTTAATTTAGTCGCACCTTGCTCTTGTGGTCAGCTAGAGCAGGGGTTCTCAACCTGTGGTACGGGTACCCCTAGGGGTACGCGGACCTCTTGCTGGGGGTACGCCAAGCCCTGCCCTTTATCTGCCCCATCAGCAGCTAATTAAATGTTAATTGACATGGATTTTAAATTGTAAATTTTTTTGAGCCCTTCTGTCTCTCTGATTTTGGTTTTGGGCTTATTTTTGTACTTTTGAAAATGTACTTTGGTGGGGTGGGGGAGGGAGGGAGGAGCTGATTTTGGGAAGTGTGACTTGGAGAAAAAAAGAGATCCTTGCATCTCTCTCTCTCTCTCTCTCTCTCTCTCACACACACACACACACACACACACACACACACACACACACACACACACACACACACACACACACACACAGAGTTAAATAAGACATTTTTCACATTTAAAATTGTTTTAGTACTTAATGATTAATTACCTAATTAATTAATTGATTAATTAGCAGTTAATTAGCAGGGGGTACTTCAGAAAATTGGACCGTGATAAGGGGGTACCCGGGCCTCCAAAGGTTGAGAACCCCTGAGATAGAGGCAAGACCAGCTCATGTGAGAGAAGACCCTTGTTTGTTTTTATGGTCCACTGGCTAATTTAAAATGGGCAGTGTAACCCCCGGATAAAAAGAGTTATACATCCTAGGTTGGCAATCTTTAATTCCCTCCTTTATTGAAACATCTTAATAGATTTCCTGCCTTCTCCACCTCCAAACATACACTAAAGGTAAACAGCCATTTTGGATGCTCAAGTTGGTTTATTGCCTTCCCACGTCCTGGGATTTTACGTTCCAGCCCTTGATTTGGCCACATCTGCTGATTGCAGGCCGGGTTGCCCCCTCACGCCTACTGGGTGAATGGTGTACCAATTACAAGTTTTATTCTTGGCAGCCAAAGAGTCTCCGTCAGCACTGGCTTCAGCCATCTTGTCAGCATCAACCAGGAAAAACAAAGTCAGGATATTCCGCATCTTCTGTGTTTCTCCATCTCCTGCCCCCCGTCGGGCTGCTGAGTGAATTGGCAAGGAGGGGCTGAGGTGGTTTCCACGGGAGCTCCTTGGCTCTGCTCGGCTGTAAATGTTTACCTTGTTTCCCAGAGGGAGACTGAACAAGGGGAAGGCTTTGGAGCCATGAGACAGCTTCCCAAGAGGAGGCAGCAGCACTACCTTGACCTGCAAGCAAAGCAGAACCTTCTTAATAAGCGGTAGTTTTCCTCCCTCACGCACAGCGAACATTCTTCCTTATTCAGTTCTGTCATGCCCTGGGGACTCCTAGTCACGGTCATTCCTTCTAACATACGTTTTAACACTGTTGGCTTTCCCCCTTCTGTCAAGAGTAGCTGCATGATAGGCTGACAGCAGTTACTAGTGGTATCAATAGCTGCTCACATCCTCTATGGGAAGGTACAGTTTTTATGGTAAAAGGTCCTCACATTGATGGAACTAACAAGATTCCACACTTATTGGTATTATATTGGTATTTATATGTATTTTAATATGTTGTGAGCCGCCTTGAGTGCCCTCGGGAGAAAGGCGGGCTACAAATTCCTTAAATAAATAAATATATGACAACATGTTTTTATGCATGTCTGGCAAACAACTGAATTAATTAATGAGAGAAATCCAGGGGCATTTCTAGGGAGGGGCAGGGGTGGACTGCCTCGGGTGTCACCCCAGGGAGAGGTGACACCAAAATGACTTTCTATTCTATTGATTACAGGTGGTGCGAAAATGGGTTTTCCTTGATCCCTTCCGTGACTCGCACAGGGCTCACATTTCCCAGGAGGCCTCCGCATCGTGTGGTCTGGCATGGGAGGAGATCCATGGGGGTGACACCATGAGATCTCACCCCAGGTGTCACCAACCCTAGTGACACCCCCTAGAGAAATCTCATCCTTTCCACTCGTACTGTTATGAGGAAAAAAGGGCAGAGACCAAGGTGCATCAAGAATCAGTTATTAACCTAATGATTTTCAGGTCTTGTAACTCTTCTTCAGAGGAGTTGTATAATCCATGCAATGGATAACCAAAACATTTTTCCACACTGTATCAGGAACAGTATGGGAGACTGTTTTGATTATCCTTTGGATGGATTCATGTAGTTGTCTCCAAAGAAGAGTTGCAAGGTTTGAAAACCACTTTGCGCTTTAGGGAAAGCATATGTAGTCAGAAGTTCGTTAGCCCCAGAGGCGTCGCTATGGTGGGGGCGGTACTGTAATTTCCACGCCATCCTAGTCCCCATTTACTCCCCGGTATGAGGTGGCCCTGCCCCCTCGCCGTCGGAGCCATTCAGTGCGGCAAAGGCAATGGGCAGGGAGTCTCCTGCTTTTAACTATGTTTTCTTACTGGCTTGGAGATCTGGTAAGCCTAAGCATAAGCAGTCCAAGCAACACAGTCTAGGACTAGAAAGCCAATTGAAATACAATGCTTATGTATACCACACCTCAATAGGCGGAAGTGTTAAGAGATGCCTCTTATCTATGAGTGCAGAGGAACCTCTGGATCAGTTTTTTTTCAGTTCACTGGTGGGAAATCTCCACATTCCCTATAACCCAGAGGCAGTTAAACTTCATTAGGAACACAAATCTGTCACCTTTCATAACCGCTGAGTGAGTGGCGTTGGATCAGAGGAGAAGCTGACAATTCTTGCTGTGGCATATAATGTTTTTAACACCCCTTCCCACTGTGCCTTCTGCCACACTGCTCCCACTTCCTCTCAGTGTTTCAGAACAATTTCCCTTTAAATCCCTTCGCAGAAACCAATTTTCCCCACAAACCTTCATCTGAACAACCACGGCGTCTCTGTGCTGACCAACCCTCTCTTGTTTGACATTGTCCTGCCCATAGTCCTTAGGTTTTAAGTCCTCGACCAGGAAGGGACGAAATCACTTTCCATCCGTACTCTGCTTGGCACACTAATGGCACTCAGTCAGAGTTCTCCCCCCCCCCCCCCCGTAGTAATTTATGGAAGTCTGCTTCCTAGACACCATACATAATGCTGAAGATGGTAGACTGAAATGACACAACATTTCTTATGGTGAGCCTGCCTACTCATGGTACTGAAGAATATGCTGTGTCAGTGGCCACTACTGCTACAGGGAGGACATGATTGCACAAGCAGCCCAGCTGGCATTATTTTGGGTCCATCAATGAAGCTGAATGTGGTCTGAGAGTTACGCAGGTTGTAAGCAAAGCTGCTTGGACTTGCAAAGTGTCCTGGATCACTTCTGACTACTACACCAGAAACATAAGCATAGGCGTCGCCAGATGTGGGGCCCTGGGGCGGTGGGCCCCAGGGCGCAAGGGCGCAGAGGCTCCTGGGGGGGCGGGAGGCTCTGGGGGAGAGCGATTTTTTCGCCGCTTTTTTCGCCGCTTTTCGGCGATTTTAAGCCTAGAACTCGGTTTTTTTCTAAGTATGTATGCTTTTACCGGCACTTAATTTGTATTTAGTTGCTCCCACGACGATTTTAAGCCTGCTTCCGGGCGCGCAGCTTCTGTGCACCCGGCCCGGGACTCTGTACCGCCCCCAGAAGCAATCTCCGTAGTTTGCGCATGCGCAAACCCACGGAGTCTCCAGGGACGTTCTGGGCATGCGCAAACTACTCCCTGGAGCGTCCCTGGAGATGCCGTGGGTTTGCGCATGCGCAAACTACGAAGATTGCTTCTGGGGGCGGTACAGAGTCCCGGGCCGGGTGCACAGAAGCTGCGCGCCCGGGAGCAGGCTTAAAATCGTCGTGGGAGCAACTAAATACAAATTAAGTGCCGGTAAAAGCATACATACTTAGAAAAAAACCCAGTTCTAGGCTTAAAATCGCCGAAAATCGGCGAAAAAAAGCGGCGAAAACTAATTAGCATAAATTATGCTAATTAGTTTGGGGCATCGAGGATGCCGCCGCCCCTGCCAGACCCCACTGGGGACGGCTCTGAACAAAAGTCTTTGTCATGTTTCTTAACTGGTTATTTCTAGTCAGTACTGAGCGAGATCACATGTCATTTCCTCCATATATGTGGAAGGAAGCAAGAGTGTCCCTTCCCTGCCCCCAATGTCCCCAAGGCATTCATGCAGAGCCACAAAGTTCACATAGGGCTTACATGTATAAAATCCAGTATATTTCACATGGTTAATTTCCTGGATAAAATCTGGTAATTGACCATGTGTGATCTAGGATTATATGAACAAAGGCTGTATTTTAATGTTATGGCCCCACATAGATATCTAGGGATGCTGACGGTGGGGCAGGCATGCCAGATGGGCAGAGAAGATAGGTACACTCTTGTTCTGCAGTGTGCATATGGGCCAGATTGGGGAGAGGTATCATCGGATCTGACCCATTACAGCATTGTCTCTGCATATAGTGGTTGGCGGGAGAAGAGGAGGAAATATACAAAATATGTGCCTTGTGCAGGATCAAGATGTGTGGTACCTAGCTGTACAAGGCAGAATAAAAAAAATGCGGAGTATTGAGGAATGCTTTATAAGTAGTATGAGGAAGGTAGAATGTGTGTCTGTGTGTGTGTGGGGGGGGAACTCTTCAGCAGGTACTCACAGTGGCCTTATCTTTTTTCAAGTAGATGATGAGTCCCCCTTTCTCTTTGTCCTTTTCCTGTTCTGAGAGCTTCTCCGTCTTTGTTTTCTTAATCCTTTTTTGGGAGATGCTATTTCCCATCATGCCACTTCAGAGTAGTGGCCCCTCCTCCTTGGGGAAGCAAGCTGCAGTTGTAGCAAAGTCGCCCCCAACCCCTCCTGAAGCTGATGAACTAACACACGGTGGTATTGTGAGGTCATCCAAGATTCCAGGTTGCTCCTACAGCTGCTGAGCTCTTGCAGGGATGTAACCGTGGACTGGGATTTTTCTTCTGGACATTCTTCCCTGGAACTGGAGCAACTTCAGCCAGGACGCTGGGATATTAGATGCTTGTCAAAATGTCAAAAACAGCAATGTTTCACAAATAAAAATAGGAACACATAACACCTCTGTTCCCTTACGAAGAATCACTGTCTGAGCCACACAGACACCATTAGCTATTGCTGAAAGTTCTGCTCCACTAACTGCCCTACACTGTATTCATTTGCTTGTCTTCCACTGATTTAAAAGTCAAACATGGTAGGTAGGTTGTTGTTTGTTTGTTTGTTTGTTTAAAGAGTACTATAGACATGTGTGGCCATCTCCAGGGTAGTGTGGAAAAGAGCCAAGTCCTTCTCTGGGTGGTCTGGTGCTTCTCCCCACCCTGAGATCACATCAAAACCACACATATAGTCATGACTCATGACCCGGCTGCAGGGATGTGGATCAAGTCTCTGACTCCAAGTCTGAAGTAAAGTCCCACGTCTTTGGCTGTGAGTTGCGAGTCCCTCTAGTTAATGGGGAAAACAGGTTTAAACCTGAATAAAATTCAACTTGTCATAAAAGGCTCCAAGTCTCAAGTCGAGTCTTTCGAGTCTTTGACAATCGCTGAGTCAAGTCCGAGTTAAGTCATTGATGCGACTTGAGTCCGACTTGAATCCGAGTCAATAGACTCAAATCTACATCACTGTCTGGCTGTACATGTGGGGTAAGTTCCAGTTGCCACCAGAAATGCAGAAGGAGGGACCCAGCTAGGGATATGTCTGCCAGCTGACAGCCCTCTTGCTGGGTTACCTGCGAAGGGAGAAGGATGGGAGCATCTTGACCCAACTCCCTGCTTCACTTCACTTCGCTTCTCTCCCTCTCTCATCCACACATCCTCCCCATACACACACACTCAAACCTTCTCTGGGTATCATGCAAGGCTGAGTAAGAGATGGGTTAAAGCACTAGGCAGGTTGACTTTATTCAAATTAAAGGAAAAAAATAGTGGGGATTAAAATGGAACAAGAAAAAACCCAGGCAATTCAAGTACACATTCTAACTAAGACTTCCCTGACTTAAAGCATCCACTTACAATAGCTGCGTCTTCCTAGCACTGGAGGAAAAGATCTTCCTAGGAGTTAGCTCTTTCCTATGTAGATAGCATCATGGCTTGCATCTTGGTTTGGCTGGCATTTTTCAAAGTCCATCTGATCTCCAGCACTGGAGGTGGCAGACCGTTTGCTTTCTCAATGCAGCTAGGCAGTTCTCTTTTATACCATTTTAGTGATGAAACATCTGATAGGCTGGTGTGAAATTAACAGACATTCAAATTTCCCACCCCCAAGTCAGGTGAGCAGACTAGACCAATATATCCAGGTGTGAGCTAGGTTTTGGTCAAGGCTGTTGTTCTCTGGTGCTACCAGACAGTCATGGGACTCCAGTTTACATCTGAAAGAGGAAGGTTGTGTGTCATGTGTGACCTAGAGCTCTGGTCGAAGGGAGAATGGGACAGGCTGATTCCTAGGTCATCCTCATTGTACACAGAGAGCTGTCTTTAGGGGAAAGAAAAGGAGTTTTCCCAGGAGACGGGTGCTTGCTCATTACAACATGTATAAGTACTAAGTATACTTCAGCAGCCATAGCAAGTGAAATGGCAGGCTATAACTCTGCATGGTGCCTTGGTACTACTCAAGTGCACAGATTTGTATGCCTGTGTGTGTATTAGAGATATGATGCATTCACATCCCACTCAGAGATCTAACATCTGGAGATCGAACGTCTTGGGGAGGAAACTGAACCCAGAAGAATGAGAACTCTCTAGCAATACACAACTAACAAAATGTTAACAAGGCAGCTCCAGAAGCCAAAAATAGGGACCATGATTGACCAGGGACAGATACCAGAAAATGGGGACTGACTGCCCTTAATACATAGGGATAGCTGCAGCATATATTAATTATTATTATTATTATTATTATTATTATTATTATTATTATTATTATTATTATTATTATACCACTTTTCAACAAAAAGTTCACAAAGCGGTTTACAGACAAAAATCAAATGATTAGATGGCTCCCTGTCCCAAAAGGGCTCACAATCTACTGTACGTATAACAGGGGTGACCAAACTTGCTTGATGTAAGAGCCACATATGATAAACTTCAGATGTTTGAAAGCCGCAATATTTAAGAAGCATTTAAATTCTTAAATATATTTACTCACCATGAACATTAAACTTATGTTTGAATCCAGTGGACTCTCAGTTTACACCCGGTAAATAATTATAAAGCTTGAAAGTTTCTTATTTACCTTTTCTATTAATCGTGATGCAAAAAGGAGCTCAGCCAACATGCTTCCGAGAGCCGCACATTATACGTCAAAGAGCCGCATGTGGCTCAGGAGCCGCAGTTTGGCCACCCCTGATATATAATGTCAGCTCAGAAAATAGTAGCACATTTGAATGGATTAGAGAACTTCTCCCACTTCCCAGTTGTCTCCAGTTATTTCCTGTAAGATAAAGAACATTTCCTGGAGTCTTCTGTCCAGTCTTATGTGGGTGATGCTGACGTGAAGCAATAAGATGCCCCTTTTCATGTGCACTCATACAAACATACATATACACCCACTGAGTGGTTCTCTGATTTTCATCTTGCTTCCTCTTTGTTGCTTCACCACCATTAATTAACAAAAGGGGGGGAGTGCCTCCATGTCACTGCCTTGTTTCTTGGAGATAATATTGCAGTGCAGAGAGAGTTGGAAAGTATGTTTCTGAGGACTCAGACAATTGGAATTTTGAAAGAAGGAGAATGCAGAAGAAAGAGATATTAGCATATTTATGAGGCTAAAGGGAGCAGGAGGGGGAATCTCCTGCGGCCAGAGCTGATGCACGCCGGAGTTAGCCTTTTGCTGATCTGCAGTGTTTTGGCTCCTAATGAATCCAAATCCCTCTTTTTCTCAATGGTCGTGCAGGGTTCTTCTTCAGAGCAGCAATCAGGCAGATACTACAGGCAGATGGACCATCTCATGGCATTGCATGAGGGTGAAGCTTGCCTCAGTGAAATGTCTCCTCACTTTTTTCTGTCAACTTACCATGACTGATTCTAGAGTCCTTCCTTGTTCCATTTGACAAACCACCTTTTTGTGCCTAATTACTCATGGCCACCGTGTATTACTCAGTGATTCATTTGGAACCTCTGTGTTCAGAGGCAGGATGCCACTGAATGCAGAATGTCACAGAAATCCAGTTGCTGGGGAGCAACTGCTGGGGGACGACGACTGCTTTTAAGACTGGCTTGTGGGCTCCCCAGAGGCACCTGCTCGGCTGCTTTGGGAAGCAAGACGCTGGACTAGATGGGCCTTTGGTCTCACTCAGATGGACTCTTTCTGATAGTCTTATGTATCCAATGCAGAAATGGTTCAGCTCCATATTTTGACTTCACAATGCCTAATAAAACCAAACTTAAAAAAAAACCAAAAACCCGTGTACAGTTCAATTGATGATGCTGGACATGTAACTGTAGATTATTTCAAATTTGCTCCTAAACACTGGCCTTGATTTTAGTCAGTCGATCAACTCATGAAAATAAGTACTGTATCTTAACAGCTCAATTAGGTGTCCTTTAGGGGATGCTTAAATCTTACCTACAGTGTCTGTTTCAATGGGTTGTATGACTTACAATCAATGCCACTGCTACTACTACTGTTTAAGCTTTGTGTAGCACTTCAGATGTACATATTGCTTTGCAACCAAATGATCCTTGCACTAATGCGTGCACTAATGATCCTTGCACTAACCCTGCACTAATGCGTGTGATAACTAGTACTGGTGCCAGATTCCTCTGGGCCCCCATGGCACACCCTGCTCACTATTTAATGGGACATTGGACATTTCTGTTGCCACCAGTACAGAGGATTCAGGGGACAGCCAGTCTGCTGTAGCCTTGCTAGCTGTTACTCCCCACATGGGCCTTGACTGCTTATAGAAGTGGCTCATAGACAGTGATTTCTCAAGGTCACATTATGGCAGAGGTGGGACTTCAGTCTCGGTCTTTCCTAGATCCAAAACTTTATCCAGTGAGTCATAGAGGCTCAGTATCCAAGTACCTTGTCACAAAGAACATCTCCTATTAATATCCCGCAAAACTCCATATGCATTAATCAACTAAATGCACTAATCAATTAATGCATTCGGTTCTTCTATAGATGGCACCCAACTGAATTTCACTTGTTGAAAATCCATCCTGTAATTTATGGATCTTTGCCATCCTCAGCATCCTACACAATGTACTTCTGTTTCGAATACAGAGCCAGGTGACAAAATTCTATTAATCTAAGCCATGGAAAATAATTACAGTACAGTGCTGTTTCCATTTAACTATGCATTCGAGTTCATACTATATCACGGCATTTCAAAAATGATTAAGACAAGTGTTGCTGTTGGAACAAAACCTTATAGTTTGATATTATTGATTACTATTATGGTTACTGATATTATTACCAGTAGTATGTATTAATTATAATCACTGCACAAATGAAACTGGGTATTGTTGAAAAATAAAACTGGAGAACAGATTTTTGAATAGGCCGGCCCTGAAATCAAAGATGTTATAGTATTAGTTGATGGCCTGGTTCTCACAAACCTGCCTGTCACTTAAATACAGCCAATGACTGCAGCAGAATTATGTCTTGGGTCTTTTTAAATCGCGCTTGTGAAGAACACTGCAATTATGTGCAGCTATGAAAGTTTCTATAGTATTACTGTATATCCGTGATAGCCCTAAGCTTCAACAGCAACACAACGTCACCAGCAGCTAGAAATGTGATTTTGTCACTCTTGACAAAAAGTGTTGCCGGTCCCATAGATTACAATTTCTTAGTCTTGAATAAGATGTTGCAAGCCGACAGAGGCCTGCCTAGCTATGATCACTGGTGTTTTATAACACAAAGTGGGGGGGGGGGGAGCTGCCAAACAAATACAAAGTGTTGGGGGAGGAAAATGTGATGGGTTATGGCTGCTGACTTTTCACTTGTCACTTTGTTCCCTCCCTCAACAACCGTAACCCATCCAAGATCAGAAATCAGCCCTGAAAGGAGAAGACCTTGAGGGGCAGTTGAGAGAAAGGGGATGCAGCTGGAGGGAAGGTCGAGGCCCCCTTTCTTAATCATCCCTTTCTTGCTTTAAATTGTGCTCACATAACCCTCTTTATACCTGTTCAGCACAATCCCTTTTGCAACATGAAGGTTGTGTCACCATCATGTCTAATTAGACCCATAGTTGCATTGAAACGATTGGCTCTCAACATCGACTTTTATGTAAGATAACTGAATCTATAATGATATAATCAGGTCAAGCCTA
The DNA here is from genome assembly GCA_026170595.1 of Plestiodon gilberti rubricaudatus. Lineage (NCBI taxonomy): Eukaryota > Metazoa > Chordata > Lepidosauria > Squamata > Scincidae > Plestiodon > Plestiodon gilberti. Next base: position 184,577,837 of record JANXHW010000004.1, on the reverse strand, counting down.
ATAGGCTGATGTTCACAATAAGTAATTCATCCAGATGGACAAAGTCGCCCCCGTTTTATGCAGATCACCTCCGTCATTGGTTCCCTATACAGAAAAGCAGAGGAGGAAGCGTAATCTCTTTGCATTATTACCTGGGCTCTGGTTGCATGACTAATCAAGAATGTCCTTTTGTTCCATTGTGGGTGACAATAAAGGCTTTTTGCTTGCAGCTTGCAGCATCGCTTGGTGGATAAAGTACTTTTATTTATTCATGTTCATTATTGCCAACTGAAGCCCAAAGGTTTATAAAAGTTTTGGGAACTGTTGGTGTTAGAATAGGTAGCACATCAAATGAAAGTAGCTAACAAAGTTTCCAAGTCCTGTTCATTTTATTCATTCATTCATTTTGCAAAAAGGGCCCAGTTTTTCAGAATGCTCAAGGTCCTCACATATATGCGTGTTTCCACATAAGCTGTTTTCTGTGGAAGTGATGTCAGTTGTTCATTTAGTTATTATGAAGAATCCAAAGAATTTCACTGCCAAACTGTTGCCTTCTAGTGCTCCCTGTGCCACCCTCCTGTCTTTTGTAAGACCTGTGTTTGTGGTGATTTTTCTGATTTTAAATGCACTTGCAGCACCAGCCCGTCCAGTGTGGACTGACAAGGACTATTGATGCACTTTGCAGGAAGCGTGATCTTCGAGGCAGTTGGTGCCACCCATAAGGATGACTCAGCATTATCTATTGCTTGCCCTGCATTTCCTAGTTGCGCTACCATTACCAATGCCCTGCTACATTCCCATGACATGTGCAGGGTGAGCAAACCTTCACAGAGGAAATATCTAAGCCCTATTCAGGTGGTGACTCCAGCTTGTAGAAACAAAGCCATGTATGTTACCCTAAGCTCCTTGGAGGAAAGGTGGGCTTAAAAATATTTTGATAGATTATTAGATACACAGACAGACAGACAGACAGACAGACAGACAGACAGACTAGTTTCTCCAGTGTGGCCTCCATCTCTGAACCTGGCTGAAGACCTCTGGATGGTTGAAGCAACAGAAAAAGGAAGATTGTAGCAGATCTGGGAAAGCTTGTTCACCATACTCAACTGTTCTTGTCCTTGTCCTTACCAACACCCCCACCCCCCCTAGGTATATGAGAGCTCCTCCAAGATGGAACAGTTTGTGACCCGCTTCCTGCTGCGGGAGACGATGAACCAACTGCAATCCCTACAAGTCTCTCTGGAGTGTGCTGCAGACACCATTGAAGAACAGGCTGGCCGAGAAAGGTACAACAAGTGGCTAGGATGCATAAGAGCTGTTAAAAAGAAGCCAAAATGATTGGGGAATTGCCCTTTGGACAACCTCAGGTGATATCCAGGTGATGTAGCCTCAGACCATTCTTCTTCCTGTTTTATCTTCCACACCTAAACCTTGAGGACTTGGTTGCCATACCAATTGTATCCCTCCAGCACCATAAGTTAGATCATATTTGTTATTAGCTTATTTATGCACTCATAGACAGTGGATCCAGTTTCCATAGTTGATGTATGTATGAGCCTTTATTCCCCGATGAACCTTTCCCTACCTGTGAAGCTGATAGGGAAATTGGCAGGACTGGTGAAAGCTATGCAGTTTGCATCTACCTTCGAATTTTGATAGAAGAGTTTCTCCAAGAGAAAAGGTACATGCGGTTTCTAGAAACAGTTCCTATGTTTCTGGTTATATGATGTGTTATGGTAGCAATAGAGGGACCCAGGGAGGTGCCATGCAGACATGCCATTACAGCAGTACCTCAGGTAGCATGTGGTTTTTTACATTATCTGAAAGTTGAGCACTGTGTGAAACTTTCCACAGTTAATGGAAACATTATTGACCTAATAGTCAGGAAGCAGGTGTTGATTGGCTCAGAAAGCACTGTTGCCATTGGTTAGAATGGCTGTCAATCAAGCTGGGACAAGAGCACTGTAAAGGATCAGTGTTAAAGAAAGCCATGTTATTAGAGGTATGAATGTATAAACACAGTTATAATAAAGGCAGTCAGGAAGAGCAAACCCACAGGAATTGTTAACCAATATGTAGCTGTTTTTAGAACTTTGACTCTTCATTCTACCAGAGCAGCCACTACTAAACAGCATTTTCCCCATCTTGATGTTTGCATGCCTACTACTAAATTGTAGTAGTTTATTATACCATAGTAGTAGTTTATTTATACCATAAATGTTATAGTAATTGGGGAAAAAAACCACCTTAGATCAAATGAACACACAAGCACAGTGTGTTTAGGGAATGTCTTCAAATCTGGCTTAGTTTTCCTGCCATAGGGAATAAGGGATCGTGTGTGCACCAACATATACAGTATACACACACCAGTACTCTATATTGCCCTGATTTTGTGCTTTTAAGGAATGATGTGAAAAAATCAGAAGTTTCCATTGGTCCACGTGCAGTAAAAAGATGTGGTCGTAGAGCTCAGAAGAACATCTGCTTGTCTCCTACAGATCCTTATTCAGGGATGCTAACTACAGGTAATGAAAGGTTTCCTGTTCCTATGGTTTGTGTTTGTTATTGGGAGGCTGCTTTGCTGCTGGGAGCAGAGGGTGGTTTCTCTAAATACGGAACATGGAGATGTCTGAAAAGAAAATACAGTCACGTAAAGTTGTGTGCACTGGCGTCGCTGCAGGGGGGGTGGAGCTCTAAGTTCCGCCAAGGCTCTGACCCTCCGTTACACCAGAGCACGAAGTGGCCCCGCCCCTCGCCTTCGGAACCATTCAAGGCAAGGGGGCGGGGCCGCTTAGTGCTCTGGTATAACGGAGGGTCGGAGCCTCGGTGGAACTTAGAGCTCCGCCCCCCCCTGCAGC